>JAVHKY010000013.1:6890000-8140000 GCA_035079385.1 Aspidiotus rigidus
GTTACTGGTCAGAGAATTTCCACCTTAACCGTTACGACAACTTGATGAATACGTTTTGAATTGTACTTTTCTGTGATTTTCAGGTCGATTATTAAAATCATTCCAAATTGATTTCAATTGGTATCATTTAGCATCGTGGGTTAATATTACTGAACAATGGCCATATCGCACAACGTGTTTGATTTTATACCATGACGCTCACGAGGAAACTCTGGAAGATTCAATGACTCTCAAATCGGTGTACGACAAGTGAGTACAAAAATTAATAACCGCTTAATATTTTCTCGCTTATATCTATCTGGATTTTGTTGTCGTTTCAGAATTCGTCCTCATCTGCCTATTTCTAAGGATGTTGAACCTTTACTGGAGTTTGATAGAGACGAAAAAAAGTTTAATATATTTTTGAAATACCACAGATCCAGTTTACAAGTAGCCGATTTGCGGATATTTTTACCTTTCACCATAAATTTAGATCCGCATATTAAACGCATGATCAAAGAAAAACAACAAAAATTAGAGGATACTGTGATGTTAGCCTACGGAGGAGGAGGAGATTTTGGTATGTCTTGGTTAAACGCGAGCACTGTACCTCCATCAGCACCTGTTGAAACTCCGTGGTATAATGTGCGAAAAACCTCGTTCCTACGTCGTGAAGTGAGTTTAACTTATTTTCAGCGCTGAATACAGGAATGTATTATCTTAATGGAATCATCACGTTATAAATTCTATTTTTCAGTCACGTACGCCGTTCAAACCTCCTGTTAATCCAATATTACAGCAAACTCCATTGCATCAACCTTACATACCTTCTCATCCGATGTGGACTGGTGTCAACTCGTCTTCTGTTTCTGCGCCTTATATGCCTCCCACGAATCCTGGGTGGCTATACGATTCTACGGCAAAATCATTCTGTCCTCCAATCGCACCTCATTTGATTATGGTTAGTAGATATAGTGATCATAAAGAGGTTAAAATGTTAATCTTAGGGTATGGCACCTATCCAAACTAATGAACTAATATAAGATAGGTGTGCACAAGTAATAAGAATATTACCCTCACCAGATTGATAAAGTTGCAGGAGGAGCATTGTAGGTAGTATTCTGAGAGAATTTTAAAGATCGAATATCAAACACAAAAATTCTAATCACAAATATAGAAGAAAATCGCTCACTTTTTTGTTTCTATTGAGATGTATCAACGAGTGCGTGGAACGAACTTTTCGAATAGGTAGGCTAGTTCATCGGTACCGGTTGCGGTAGTATTAGTGTAGAGATGAAATAGGTGGATTTTAATATTCGTACATCAACGTTACATCCTGATGGTCTACCGTCGCGTAGCGAACTTTTTCCTACTTCCCCTTCTTGTAGTATCCTTATCGAGTGCGTTACCTATCTTCTTCTTTTCTATCTTTTTCCCACTTTTTTCAAATTTACCTAATCTACGGCATGCGGCCGAGTGGACTATTTTTTTTTTTTTTTATGCTGCCTCACCGGTGAGTTTCGGCTCATCGGCGTGTCACTGTATGTTCTGACTTTCATATCGAACGATGTATTTTCTATCGATAGGGAATTAAGTACGTATACGTGCGATTTCAACATGCTCCGCTCTCGGTCGATGTGCCGAACATCTAAAGAAATTTCAGCTATCTTTTTGCGATATATGGTCCGACAGAGGGTGTTTTTAGAGTGAAAACGTACTTGTTTTGATACAACAGTATGTTCTTATTGAACGATGATTTGATTAACGAAAGATCGAAGTGTCGCCAACTTATTTTTTTGTGTTATCGATCTGAAATCGTGGAAATTTGGTATTGTACCAAGACGTCTGTTCGAAAGTATCAAATTCGCGCAGAGTGTTTTAATATCAGACTGGGAGAAGGGTGTCGTGCCCCGGATCTCAGTATAATATCTCGAGATTATACGTGGTGCCGTATAGCTCGCTCACATTCGAATTTCGTGGGCATTTATTCGAATAGGTGATTTGGATTGTACTGGGCTAAATGACCAAAGTCACCCGGATTCGAAAAGCAGTAACATCGACGGATCGAGTCGGCTATATTATACTTTATTATTGATGATGGATCGACGGTCTTCCTTTGCTGCTTTTGTACATGGCTGTATCATATACAATGTTCTAGTCTCTGGTAATGTTGAGTCGTTTAATAATAATGTGAATTTTCTTGTGTATTTCGAAATGTTCGAATCCTTTTCTCTGAGTTGATGAGTATCGAGTAGTTTAACTTTTCAGAGATTTCTCAGATCCCTACGAGTTGGAAAACGAAAGTGATTATATCTAAGAACAATACTGCACTCTGCGAATTATCAACGAATGATTCTTTCGGCCCTATTTCCTAAATTTTTATTTCAGGTTACCCATAGATCCCTCTCTCTCTAGGCCCAACCGACTGGCTTGTACAGTCCTCGTTTATTTTCAGGTTTTTCAGATACTCGTTCAACCGTATCGAACGAGCGGAGATTATGTTTATTTTACTTAGAAAAATTTCGATCAAGATTTATAATTAGGTACTACGACAAACTATTTTCTTCTGTTTGACGGGAAAAGTAGAGCCCGTATCAACGACAACGCTAGCCTCAATTATCAAGATATTTCGTATAGCTTATGTGATCTCAAAAGGTGAACCAAAAACTGACTGTGGTCTATCTTCGGTTACTCACGCCCTCAGAAAGATGTTATTCATGCTCGCCCCGATTGAGCTAGTCAGGTCTGGTCCCCTAGGCGGAGGGAAATTGAGGTAAGAGTCGAATACATTCTTGATGAGAGTTGTGATTAACCTGAAGGTTGGATTTAGTTACGACTTTTTCGACGAAGTACGAACTTTTGTCTCAAGTCTCGTCTGTCTTGGTAGAACAGTGTCAACAAGTTCCTAAAATTTGATGTCTAGTTTCATGTGCTGATGCTCGTATGCTTCTACTCTTACGTTGCTACATCACACTATCGATATAATCTTTCTAATCAACGAAAATTCGATGTTTGATGTTTAAATTTCTCTCACAACTTACTGAAATCTTTTGACTCTATCAACATGGCGATGGTCCTCTTCTTAAGTTCTTACCACTTGTGGATACCTATCCAAAGTTTATGATACCGCAAAAACCATAATTTCGATATTATACACTGCACGTTAGTATTTCCGAATTTGAAATTGAAATTGCGTCTATTTCTATCAAAACGATACAAAATTGTCAACTTTTTTGATTACCTAACTTACTTTTTTAGTATCGAAATTCGAAAGAAATCAGGATCTGTATTCTACCCGGGTATCCACCAGGATCACTAACAACGCGCGTGATTTGTTCAACAGTAATGGTACTTTCGCCAAATCGTTAGAGGTATCAAAAGTCGAAACTAAGGACAAGTCATATAATATGGGAGAAAAATGAAAAATTTGGCATTATCATTCTCTTGAATGAAGCAGAATTTAGAACGTGCGTTTCTGGATATCTGTTATGGGATGTCGAGAAGCCAAATCTGCTTTATTCAAGGTTAAATTTTTTTAGGTTCATGTCATTTTTCTCCCATATGTGGGCATAGTTTTGAATTTTGATTCCTCTTACGATTTCCCCCGCTCCAGCGCAACGCCAGCGCTACCCCGTTTGAATTATCGCTACCAAAACTAAGGCGCTACCAAAACAACTATCATTATATTATTTTTGATAAAATTAGCTGATTAACATTACCAAAATGGCGGCTCTTTTATTTAGACAGAGGGAAACGTCCTTTCTCCTGCTGTCAATGTAAATATTGCAAATATAAATAGGTCGCCATTTTGCTGACCTTTGATTAATATTGTTCAATTAATGTATCAATTTTTTCAGGAGGAAATACCAAGTGTGAAATTGATATCGTTGAACGTGGGTGGGGTGGCTGATCTGTTGAAAAATATGAAAGAATTGCAAAACTCTCCCAATTTGGACAGATACATTGAAATCATCAAAAGCAATAATATCATAGGCTCAGTCTTATTCTATTGCGATTTGAATGATCTGAAGAATGTAAGTAGATTTGATTTATCGCCAGAAGTTGGCGTGATGAAAATTATACTCTTATGGACGTTAATTTTAGATCATGCAAATGACTTTTGGTGATTGGGAATTGTTCAAAGTATTAATCTTATCGTTGAGGGAGCAGCAGTTGATGCTTTCTGAGAATGAGGACAGCAGTAAGACGGTAAAGTTTCATTCTAATCAGCCGCAACAAAGTTTTTCATCTCAAGACAGAAAAGGTCAATATTGTATCACAAAGTACGTGAGAGGTATTTTTTGAATCGAGTACTGACTTGCTTATTTTTATTGTAGGATCGTATTCGAAGCTCAACTCGGCTATGGATCAAGATCAAATTGACTCTAAAAGTAGAAGCTCGAATAAACAAAGCGAAACAGAAAAACAAGTAATTGAATATTTTTCCATAATCTTTCATATCTTTGTAGTTACAAATTTAAACTGAGTACATATAATTCTATTGTTACGCATTTCTTTGTGTATGGATTTTAGTTTCAAGTAAGTTCATGAGAACATTTTCTGTCGGTACATTTACGTCTTTGTTATGTCTATGAATTTCAAATTCATGTTCAGGTGACTATGGAAGACCAATTGATTTGTGGAGCGCTGCAAACGCTTAATGAAGAAGCGTGCGAGGATGTTTTAGAAGGAACAGAGGACGAGAAATCGAAACCGGCGGAAGTAACATTCCAAGATAGTGAACCAGGTGAGCAAAACGAAAAATTATATGCAGACTACACGTGTATATCAGTGGAATCGGATGAATAGATTGTATTGTGAAATTCTAATGATATTTGAATAATGTGTACATTTTTGCATGACTATTTCCATATAAAAATATACTTGCATAAATAAATTTATGTATTTTCATTTTCATAAGAGTTTAGATCATTTCCTAAAATTTTTGCCCTCTTGTAAGGTCTCTTCTTATCACCATATTGTAAATGGTTCCTCAATTTGATCAAAAGCATTCAATTTTGATGGTGATTTTTTTGTGTATGTCTCAATATTATGCTGTTAGTGTATAATTTAAGTACATTCTATTTTGGGTTCAAATGTATGTGATGTTGCTTTATAGAATCATTGTGTAAATTTTTCTGATCATCTACTTTTTAGTATCAATTTTCAAGTGCGACTTCACGCGTTATTGGCATGTATAATTACCACCTCGTTCATCTCTTTAGTTCTTCACCTCGGTTATTTTAGAATGCATGCCTTACGGACTCTAGTAATAAATGTATAGGCTACGCTTTTATGTTGTCTTGTGGTGGTTACACTTTCTTCTTTTTCGTGTAATATAAGATAATTCTAGGTAAGTGATGATTGTCAAATGAATATCAAGGTGGTTTTTAATGATCAATGCGGTACTTATAATAAAGTAGATAACATTCTTTATTCTGCTTACTAACCATAGCAAAGCACCGATTAAAAGCAAAAAACGAAAACAAAGAAAGAAAAGAGGTTTGATTATTGACAAAACATACTGTATTCATGTACAATTCAATCAAACATAGTATTTTAACAATAGTATAAGAATCCAATTAAGTAGTAATTTTTGAATTTAAGTAGGATAGCCTAACTTCATTCAAACATCGGACAAACTATAAAAGTAGCTAGCTGATTCACTTGCAAAATAAAATTTTTGTCTATATTGTTGATGAATGTGTGTTTCATAATTTCAGATTCATCTGCTTCGAGTGAACACGATTCTAAAAAACCGAAGAAACTGGATCTGGATACGGAAACTATTCTGTTACAAGTAATTTTATTTGATAATTTATACTAAATAAGCTTCAGCGCTTTCCCCTCCTTATTTATCCAGCTTTGTTGGTGATATTATTGTGTAGTTTGTATCGCTGAAGTAGTGCAGTTGGAAGGATTCACGTTTTTCTAATCGACGCTTTAAAGAACAGAAAAAAAAATCGTTTTGATAGTCCGCGTTAACTTTTTCTACCAAGAGCTGATTAACGACCCGTTGCAATTTTCTTCGGGCGGGTAGAAATAAAGACACTTGCTTTGCGATTGCATTGTACGAAAATCTGGTTCATCTTGTGTCACGACTTTCATAATGCGAATGTTAACAGAGTTCTCCAGTAAGCCCTCGTTGGTCGCCTGTGTGCACTGCGCAAAACTGGTGCCAAAACGATATCTCTACGGTATCTGCTGCGGTTGCAGAATCGGCATGCAGTACACCAACGTTAGTTCGAAAGAAGTACAAAGAGCGGGTACGAGCGCGTTCGACTAATTTTTGCTTATTTTCGTGTTTTAAATAATCCTATTTTCTCATTCGCATTCATCGACTAATTCGTGCAGCTCACAGACCTAACATCATCATTTGAGAAGAAAAGAAAAGATTACGAATTTTATTTCTTTATTTACGGTATTGGTTTGTTTTCTTAGGAATCAAAGTCATCCACAAGAAGACATCGTCCATCATCGTTACTCATTTCACAGCCCGAAGAACTCGAGCAAATACTTACGCTGGAGGAACGGAAGGCAGCTCATGCTGCTATAATCAGATCATCTTCAGTCGATGACAAAAATTTGAGAGTAAGTCAATGTATTCCATTTGGAAACTTTTTTTCGAACAGTGCATTGGACAACAGCTGAATTGTGTTTGTTTCGTGATTTAAGAGAGGTGCTGATACTAGCTTATTGGTCAAGAATGAAATTATGAACAGTTCCGCGTTGCAAGGGCAAAATGATAATATGCCGACCTTGACCATTACACCCGCATTGAGTGGGTCTGTTGATTCGGACGACAACGACGATGAGAATACACCTTTGGTTTCCACGGAGTCAATCTCAGATTATAAAATTACACCGTAAGTTGATGAAAAATTCTTTCGTATCTTGAGGTACGTTGCGATTTTCTCTGAGCAAAAGAGATCGGTAATATCAACGTGGGAGTAAATCATGGATATTTAAACTTGACTTAAACTTTCAGTTTTTAAATAGGCTTTCAGATCTGTCTACTTTCTTGGTTCACCTCCGGGTAGTTATGAAAAAATTTTACGTTCATACAGGTGAAAAAAAGATGCTGGTACAAAGAATTCGGACTTTCACGACCTGCAACGGGAAACTTTTGACGTAACGGAGTTAGGGGAGGTTGTTAATCTGGGACAGCGCTTATTTTTCGTTGAAAAAATAGTTTTATTAAGTCACTGTTCAGCCTCATGTTAGTGTTGATTTTCATTTTTTGAGTTTTTAAAACGCAAACCAGCATAATCTCTAGATCTTTGGTTAGGAAGAAAATACTTCCTTCAATTCATCGATAATGGAAGTACGCTCTGAGAATATTGCCTCCAAATTTCAATGTGATCACACCGGAGAGAGAGACGAAAAAAAAAGAAAAGCAAATTTGAGATCGCGTGAAGTATCCTGAAAACTGTCGAATGAATTCTGAGAATTGTAGATATTTTGAATAACGTTCGTATATCCGGAGGTAATCGTTTCATCATTGATCGTTTTGTCGAATGTCATTTGTGTGACTACGCGGAATTTCTTCATTTGGGATTACGTCTGAAAAGAAAAGAAGAAATTATTATTTTTGAATATTTTTTAGATTATGCAGATTTATTAAGACGTATTTAATACTTTTCTATCTTTTGTTTTGTTCTGTTTTTCTTTTTTTGATCCACTTGAAGTGCAAAAGTGAGAAGACATTCCACGTCCAGCTATGATATCGTCAAAATGGAAAAAGGGGGAGAACCTCTGCACGTCGATCCAGAAACTTACTGTTCATTTTCGTACGTGAACGAGCAATCATATAATGATGACTCTTCGAAGAAGAAGAAAAAACTTCGTTCAAATTCGAATAGTAACATTAATGAAAACAATATCATATGGTCCGATTCAGAGACCACCGTGTAGTGAAAAAATCGACTTTGTTTCCTTGTCGTCGTTTGGAGTAGAGAGGTCATGTATGTTCTGGCGCACTCAACTTTTTCGGCAGCGCAACCGGGTTTTTCATAGTTTTTTAACACTCAAATAATCCTAAAAAAAAATCAATTGTAGGGGTTAATTTCTCTAATTTTTCATTCAATTTTAAAAATCTTAAGAAGAAGCTTAGGGATCAATTTCTCTCATTTTTAAGTGATTTTCAAAGTTTTTGATGGAGGTAATTTTTAAGAGGGTTTTTGAAATTGTGGAGATTTTGGTAAGTTTTTAAGTGATGTTTGAACTTTTTGATGGATGTATTTTTTTGGTAGATTTAAAAATTTGTAAGGACTTTATTAAGTTTTAAGGTAGTAAATAAAAAAGCAAGGCTGAGGGATGTAAGAATACCAAAGCAGGGGTACAAGGATTTGAGAATACCGAGGTGTTCTGGCGCAGTCAAGCGCAGTCACTAGTTTTAGCAATTTTCTAGGTTCTTGAAGCTGGTTTTAGAAATGAGAAAATTGAGAAAAAGTGGAGATTTTGTAGAATTTTATTACAATTTGAAGTCTTATTCCTTCTGGCACAGTCAAGCGCAGTCACTAGTTTTTTGCATTTTTCACTCATTTTCCAATAGTTTTAAAATCTTGAAAAAATCCTACGAATCCTCTAATTTTCAATACTGAATATTTAACTATTTTTAAAGCAAATGCGAGTCATTTTTCCTCTTGTTTTGCTCGGTTTTTCTTCTCCAGTGGCTCGAAAATTTTACAACTTTTGTATCAAATTTCTATCGTTTTTCTCTTTTTTAACCCTATAGAAATTATTGTAGTTGAACTTTTATAATTTTCCTAGAATTTATCGCGTGCCTTTTTTAGGCACACGTTGAAACTAGTTCTTTTTAATGATAATAATCATGGCTACCAAAAGTAGCCACGTTTCTTACAGAGGGGTGACGAATTCATTCTACCCGGGACGTGTCATTCTTTAATATTTACAGGGGTGTGAGTAAAATTTCGCTCTCGTTGGCAAGATTCTCACTTTAAGTCACTTGTATAATAAATTATTATTATTACCCGAGTCCAATACTTTGCATATATTATTATTAACATGAATATATGAAAACCATGAAAAATGATTTGAAAAATGACTTGCCTTACTCATCTAATTCTACACTAGGAGTGGGTGGAGTAAGTGGGGACCGCGACCGAGATCTTGAACGCGACGTAGCAGACCCTGTCGTAGAAGTAGACCGTGTAGAAGACGATGAAGACGATGTAGTAGCTGGTGGTGGCGTTGTAGCTAACCCCCCTATTTTTCGTATAAAAGTATGAAAAATTGGTGTGAGAATTTTTCATGATGTTTAACTTGAAACTCTCCCCAGAATCATCAACTTCTTACTTAAAATACTTGAAAATCCAGTGGGGAATGACCATTGCAGGGGGGGGGGGGGTAAATCGAGATGACTGTGCTAAGAATTTTGAGTGTTGGGAATTAGTGGAAAAATTCATTAAAATAAAATGTGTTAGAATGCTTATAAAATTAACTAAAATTGAAGAAATATAAGAAAATAGTCTCACAATGCGCTAGAGTAAAAGTTATAAAAATAGCACATAAAATGAAGAAATAAACTAAAATACTCAATTCTTGTTTCTAAAAGTTTGGTTAAGCAATGGAATAAAATTGCTTAAAACATTGGTTAAAAACCCGTTGCGCTTGAGGTGTGCTAGAACAAAAAATTTGATTTTCTTGTATTTTAGGAGTGCTGGAATGTAGCTCTCACAAGAGAGATTCATTTATGCTCAAAATATAGAAAATTGATGCAGAATTGATACAAAAACTCTCAAATTTTCGATCTAGCAAGGATGAAAAATAGAGTGAAATGATGCATATTTGGTTTAAAAATAGCTAAATATATAGTGAGAAAATTGGAGGATTTCTAGGATTTTATTGAGAGGTTGAAAATGAGAAAAAATACCCCTTGCACTAGAGAAATTATCAAGTGCGCCATAACATACATGAGTACTCTACTGTTTGGTGATGCGAATTATCCATCATCTTCTCTATCAGACTGCCGCTTGGTATTGGTGTCCATCAAAGTATTCTATAATATAATAATTAGACTTAGATGAGAACGCATATTCTAAGACAATCATTATCGAGTATCGTACTTAAAAAATCAAGAAAAATAATCTTCTGCATTTATTTAATTTGGATTTCTTAACATTTAATGTTCCTGAAAAATATTAATCGTGTTCTTTGTTCCCTCTGTTTGTTTGTTTTTTGTTATTGCTTCAAAGGCAGGAAGGTCCTACGACTTTAAGTGACGTTATGTGAGAAGTAAATAATTGTAATGATTTTTTATTTTCGTTCTAACTATTCAAACGTGGTTTGATCAACAGATAATTTTTTTGTGTCGATGGAAAGCTAGGTCTCATTGGCCCGTCGTTTTTCTTTTTCTTCTTCCTTCCATAAAATGAGTAAAACGAACAATAACAAAAATATTAATCCTACAAACGACCTTTAATTTCTTGCAAAATTATGTGGCTGTGTTTTTACCCCCCTTTTTTTTACCAAAAAACAAAGAGTAGTTGTGTAAATTTATAGCTCTACTACTTCATGGTGTGCGCGTTATTTTACAGAAGTGAAAATATATTTTCAGAGTACTTATTTACGTAATATTTTAAATGTAAACTATACCAAATAATAATAATTCCTAAGAAAATTAGATATTTATACGTAGTGATCAATAATTGTCTTTCGAATACTTTTTTGAATTCGCGAACTTGAATACTTATATATAATTTTTCGTTGAAATGAAGAATTTTTGTAGGCTCGTATTACAGAATGATACCTACAAAACGTACCCTTCATCCGGACTCATTAGTCTGTAATACGATTAAATTAATTTTTTTAGTGTATTTCAATTCGTACTTACGGTAAAAATCTCGTTTATTAAAAATATATGTGATAACGTTCGTCAGTATTTGACTCACGGTATGGAGTTTAACGTTCGTAGCCATTCCATTGTATTTTTGTTGTGTGTCTTGTATGTTCTTATTGTGTCGTATATTGAATAATATTATATTTGTAATTAATTTTGAATTAGAATTTTATCATCTTTTAATCAATTTGTACTTATTTTTTTTTTCAAAGATAAAACTTTATAAGTAAAATGGTGCTATCGAAATCGCTCTATCAATGAGAAAATTCTACCAACTTGGTTTGTGTATGTGAACAGTTAGAAGTTGATGTAGGCCGGAAGGAGTCCTTTCCCCTCTTCAAAAAAATAAAATTTAGAAAAAAAGTAAAAACACTTTATAAAATAAGTTCAAAGCCAGTATTATCTGAAATTTTTTACTTCATAACAGTGCTATTGGGTTTATTAAATTGATACGAGTAGAACAATTTGGCAGAAAATTCCTGGAAATAATTCTTACCATCTGTAAAATTCAACTCCATGTGTATTCTTCACCTACGGGTGCGTCCGTTCGACCCTCTAACTTGCTTCGAAATGCAAAGAAATATGATTCGATTTTGATGAATATCATATTGGAGAACGTGAAAATAAACTTTACCGAACTAAGTAACTTTTTCAAAAACTCTCATTCAAATGAGAGAAATATGTATCGCACTATGGCTATGGCTATGCATATTTCGAGAACGGGTTATTTTTCTATCGTCCAACTAGAACGGACGAAAGAGTACCCATAGTTAACGGAAATTTAACCGCATATTTACACAATTAGACGCGATTTCAACATATCTTACATGCTTTATATCACCAAACATTGCTTCACGCGCTCATAAAAAAATATATACTCCCTTCATTATCCTAGTTATTGTCTTCGCTTAACGCATTTTATATTCTTGCAAAACTTTCATGCGATATGAGTGCAAAAAAGTGGGAAGGGTCATTACAACCGAAAAGTTTTCTGACGATCTTTAGAACCTCCTCTAGAAAAACTAACTCATTGATTTTAATATCGTCTAGTCGTATGAATTTAATGAAGGCGGATATCTTCACAGGGAGGGAAAGATCACGAAACAACAAAAAATGCATTCATAAATGAAAGACGCTAATTCTGAAACGCGTTATAGTGTGCAGCCTTATAAGGTCTTGGTAGATATTCGTATTTATCTTATTGGTTTCGTGGAAGCTGAAATCGCCCTTTTTTGTGGAGACCTCGATTTTTTTGCGTTTCTGATCATAAACTAGGCCTATCTTTTATAAATTTTTTTTTCAACCATCTCAGCAAAAAGAGCGTTCGCTATCCCATATTTTCATGAATCTCTACTTTGTTGTCACTAAATGTATTCAAAATACGATTGTTGCAACTTATAAAAGAAGAGTCGCTCTTTAATTTTTATTCTTAGGTATAATTTTTTCGATTAAATTCGTTGTTGCGAAGATATTTTAGGCTGAAACTTCGAACTGATTTTTCTGCGATAAATTTTTCTTCACGGACGCCCTTTGTACAGATAAGTCCTCAAATAGCGTTATCCCTTTTCCAGCGTTCCACATTGCGTACTTATTTGCCTCATTCTAATCAATATGGTGGGCTTCCTAAAATCCTAACTAAAGACCGGACATAAATATGCACTCTAAATCTCAAAATATGCACATATTTTATGTATTTCGAGTACCTGAAATATGCAAAAAATATACATTTTTACTCCAAAATATTATACAAAAATTTGCAATTTCAATTATAGGTATCAAACGACGGCATTTTCACTTCTGAAGTGGAAAATGATTCATTAACTACTGAACAAAATTTGAAAAATTGTTTGTTCCTTTGCGTTTCATTATATACATCTGTAGTATTTTTCAACGCTGAACACGATGCCGTTTACCGTTTTTCTTTCTGAGCTCTCTTTCTTTAGTAATGTTCACGTTTACTTGCGTGTATTCACCGCGGATCACTTTGAAACGCTGCGCGTGTTACCGAGATCGATTCAGCAACCTTGAATAACGTTTGATACGTTCCGCTACGATCCGCGGCTAGTCAATGCAAGTACTCCGGTCTACCGGTAGTGAAGCTTGAAGGACTACCGGTCGGTCTACCGGTTGTTTCAAACTACCGGTTTTTACCCATCACTAGTCAATACCTCTATAATGTACCGTGGTGCAGACTGCAGGCTGAGTTAGTTGACAGATGGTCGGAACGTCGGAAGGTATTAATAGGGGGAAAAAATTGTGATTTGTGATAATAACTTACTCGTGACCATGAAGTATATCTCATAATATTATTAGGTACCAATCTTACACAAAAGAACTTTCCACTACTCATTTCCCAGCTGTTTTAGTGGTCCTTAACAGAAAATGTAATGTTACATCAGAACTTGCAAATAGAATCCATTCAGTCATTTCCCCGCTCCAGCAGTCTGCCGTACAAAGTTGAATTGACGTATATGCAGATAATGAATACAAGGAAAAGAGGTTATGGGTTTTCCTGATATAGCCTCTTTTTCTCGTACTCATTATTTGCATATACGTCAATTTAACTTTGTATGGCAGAGCAGTCCAGCAGTCTGGTGAAGGTGATTCATAATTATAATGAGTGATGAACCTTGTTGAATGTGACTGTAACAAACCATAAGATTAGTCAGAACGCTATGACTGTTTGTTCTCTTTGTTCTTCCATCTATGAGTACTTTTCTAGAGTTTGGACAAGCGGGACAATGAATCTTCAGTTGCCATTTTCTGTGAAATCTAATGATGATACAGCTGTTTTACAGTTCGCGCATTCTTCTCATAGTTATCAGTGAATAAAGAAGACCAAGGGCTTTGTCATGTTTGATTTATTGATTTAATTTATGGAATTTTGCTGTCTATGTAACCTAAAATGCTGTAAAGCGGCCAAATGGTATACCTTTCATAATTATACAAGTGACTACGACCATGTTGCCTTTGTGTTCAATTCTCCTGTATAAAGATCGTGATTTCCTGTTTTCTAAAAAGTAAAGTAAAATTTCATCCGCCAGTAGGTTGGTAATGATTCAAGAGTATTAGTGAGTTATTTTAAGTTCTCAAAAATTCCATATTAAAAGTTATTTTTTCTCCAAATATGTTCGCGCGTAATTTTTCTTTCAAGAACATTGCAAAATTAAATCTGTGCGTTAGTGTTGTGTAGTTCTTATTTCTTGTCAAAATCGCTCAATACTCGCGCTTTACTAGTTAGTCAGGTGTATTTTAAGTTACGCAAAAGAATTTGTTTTGGACAACGATCTCCATGCGTGTTCTACTGTTTCAGGTAATTAAGACATCATCTCTCCACTTTTCCAGAGAGTTGTATTCCGCCTCTATCAATTATTATCACTGTTGTAAGCTATCTTTGAAGAACTCCGCTCACCATGTTGCCGTTTATCACTGCAATTAAGAGAAATTTAGATCGTCCTCTATATATGATGTGACGGGCACATCATTCTGCCTTTCTGGTCATCAATCATGAGCCAGTATTTCGCGTCATTTTAATATTCTACCAGGGGCTAAGTATTACTGTTATCAATGTCACCTAGACTGATCGCATTTTTAGCTTGGCAACTCTAGATTTGTTCTTCAGTGGCATGATATTTCATTCAATTCCTCGTTGATGGCAAGCTCTCTAAGCTACTTAGCCACGGGCGGTTTGTCTGTGACTTCAGCCCTCCCTCCCACGGTTTCATTGATTCATCCCCATCCATCTCAATTCTATGGAAAAGAAATTCATTGAATCTTTTCTTAATTTCCAGGTTTGAAATTAATTGAAGTGTTCCCGTTGGTAAGTGATTCAAAACTATTCCTTTTATTAAGTTGCGCAAAATTTTGTTAATTCCTGTTCAATTTTTCAAAGCTGGTACCTATAATAGCCTATGTAGACGTACCATAGTGTGAGGTATCAACGTGTTATCATATTCAAGTTTTATGAAGTTTGACAGTTGGCTATGTTTGCGCTAATTTTTATGGTTATTGAGCATTGTTCGCGTAAATTTTATAATAATTCATGATCAATTTATTGCGTAAATTTTGTGTTCAATTCGGCTTTGTTGATAATTGTTTTGATGAGAAAAAAGTAACTTATGGGCTTGCGCACCCGAATAAGTTTGGGGAGAAGGAACTCATGAACGCAATGCATTTCAAGAGCCGCATAATCATCATTTTTTGTGAGTGAATTTTTACCGTTCTTGTGAGGTTCATTGTTTACATTCATATTTTTGTTCGTGTTCGAAAAAAGCTGTAGGTATTCAAGATGCTGAAGATTTCCGATAGGTACGCACTTTTATATTTTATTTACCGGTACTCAGTCTATTAATTTGATGCATTATGATTATTTTCTCCCTTCATAATACACAATCAACTAATAAATTCTTTTTCAGTATGAGTAAGTTATCTTCTGAGTGAGTACCTAATCTTGTTCTTTGGGGAGAAGGAACTCATGAGCGCAATGCGGAGGGATGAGCTATGATTTATAAATAATTTCAAGAACCGCATGATCATAATTTTTGTGAGTGAATTTTTACCGTTCTTGTGTGGTTCATTGTTTATGTTCATATTTTTGTTCGTGTTCGAAAAAAGCTGTAGGTATTCAAGATGCTGAAGATTTCCAATGGGTACGCTTTTTTATTTTTATTTACCTGTATTTACCGGTACCTAGTCTATTAACTCGATGCAATATGATCATTTTTTCCTTTTATAATGCACCATCATTTACTAATAAATTCCTTTTCAGTAATAAGGGTGAGTCGACATCTTCTGAGTGAGTAATCTTCTTCCGTACGGTATTTTATTCAGCTTTGCTGCACTATAATTTTCTTTTCCAGCACATAGTTATGGCGAGAAAAAAGGTAAGTAACCTTATTCAATCTTGATGCAAAATGTAACTAGGTATCAATTTTTTCAGAAAATAATTTCATAAACTTGGAATTTTGGTATCACGGGGATATATTGAAGTTTGCAGAATTTGTTAAATTTTTAATCACTTACGTAGGCTACGTTGTGAATTTTCACCCTTGTTTGTATTCATGTAGCCTAGTGTTCAATTACCTCGCGTGAGTTGGAGATGCGCGCCGTAAATTTCAGGTGCAAAAGTTACTCTTCAAAAGCTTTGTTTAATTTCCGGGTCATCATTTTCTGTTGTTTGCGTACGATAATTATCTGCAATCTTAACAACAGAGGTATAATTCATTTTAAATCAATTTTTGATAATTCTATATATTTTTTTTTTTTCTTTGTTCGTTTTCAGTTGTCAAAGAATCCCGTTTTCTAATTAGGTACCGCATAATTTAGATTTTTATGTACGTGATATATCAAAAATATCGCCACATCTCACGCATTTCGATTCATATCTGACTTGAGCGTTGTTATTCTTTGTCGAAGGAGAAAAACTAGCCTTCAGGATTAGCTGTAGTGAGTATTGATCTCCGATTTATCGTTATTCTGGGTACAAATTGTCGATTTCAATGCATTTGACTTATTTCAGATTTACTGCGTATGGCGGGACTGAAAAAACGCGAATCTTCATCCGAGAGATTTCTAAGGCCTATGCGACGAAATCCTACCAGAAATTCTTGATTCTGCCGAAAATGCATTGATTGTGGATGAGGACTGTCGTGGTGAGAAAATGCTTGTAAGTAAATTAGTAAAAGATTTTTCAATAATTTTACTCTTTAGGCAGTACAAGTATACGTGGTAAACTCGTTGAGAGAAATCAGAATGTGCCTTTAATTACGATGATTCACGTAAGATCAAAAGATCATAACAGAATTATAATCCACTTAAAACCAATTTTTAATGGATGATTGTTTTTTTTCCTCCTTTTTCTTGAAGTATTAAAATCGTATTTTCTAGTTACAGGTACCGCATAATTTAGGTTTTTGTGTACAAGTATATATTCGATACCGCCACATCTCACATATCTTGGTTCGGAGCTGGTGTAAGCCTAGAAGCGTTGTTGTTCACCATCTTTGACGAAAGCGAGACTGCTTAAAAGTATGCATTGAGCTCTGATTTGAAGTCCTGGGTACGAATTGTCGATTTTAAGACATTTGATTCATTTCAGATTCGCTGCATGAATTTGACGGGACTGAAAAAGCGCAAATCGTTCATCTATGAGAGATACCGTTATGCGACGAAATAGGCCTATTACCAAAATTCTTGATTCTGCTGAAAATGGAAGGGACTGTCGTGAGAAAATACGAGTGAGTAAATCGGCGAAGAATTATTTGATAATTTTACTCTTTAGGGCAATACCGAGTAGGCTCGTTTGAACATCAGAATCTGGCAAACCTTGGCCTGCTAGCCGATGAGTCATTACATTACTGAATGACGTACTATTGTTTTATGATGCTGTTCTATTTTGTCAAATTACTCATATAATTCTATCTGCGGGCCTGTATTTGAATCTAAAACAAATTTTCTTGAACTCTCGCCCCAAAAATTGGATGCTGCTTAATACCATGACGGCCTATATTCTTAGAAGTACGACATGTTGTATCTAAGGGAGAAGAGGATTTTAAAACAAAAAACTTGTGTTAACATGAAGTTCAATTGCGTGAATCAATTTTAGGAGTGAAAGTGATTCTTCGAGAACTTGTTCACTTTCCAGGTCAACTTTTTTGTTGTTTGCGTAAGATCTAAAATCTTAACAGCAGAAGTATATTTCATTCAAAATCGATTTTTGACAATTATTTTTTACCGATTTTTCTAGCTAGAAGAGTGAGGTATTACATTCGTAGCAAGGTGATAAGGGGAGGGGGCAATGAACTTTCTCAGAGTTTTAGAGGTCCTAGATCACAACTAGCATAACAGAAAATTTCAGGTTTCCTTATAATATGTTTATAATATAAGATTTTTTTGTCTGCGGAACTCCTCCAAAACTACTTGATGGATTTTTTTGTAACTTGGCCACATTGCAGCGTTATATCTGAAGATGTGCACCTGCAATTTTTTTGAAGATCGGATGAGTAGTTCTCGAGAAATTTTCATTTTTAAAAAAAAATTCTCACTATTCTGAGTAGCTGCTTACGTTACGAGAAGCGGATTTTCTTATCCTTTTAGCGATTTTGTTATCAGTACGTGTATTGTGATGAAGAACTCTTCTATTATTTAACAGGTTCATTCTTGGTTCATTCTTGACCAAGGGTTCATTGAATTTTATTCAGATGTAGTACCCTTGTATCTCGCATCCCACAGCCCCTAGAGAATCTACTTTTGTTTTTATAAATTTGTTTTTGAACGAATAGTGGCAATGGCTGGTTTTGGGCGGGTTGTTCACTTTTTCATTATTATTAGTCATATTCGATAGTAAAAACCTTGAGTTTGTATGATTGAGTACAATTTTGTTGTCTTCAACAAGTGTGCTGCGAGACTACTTAATTAATTATTGATTTATACGTCATTTTTTCATGTATACATAATTTTGATAGGGGTTCATAGTTGATTTGAGATGTCTCAGGAGATGAGAATATCATTTTCACTTTGGACTGGCTTCTTTCTGTGTTTCAACCAATTACTCTGTATATCATGAATCGTACTTTTGGGGATTCCATCAATTATTTAAGTGAGATTTGAGGTTAGACAAACGAGTGAACCAGGCTCGGGTGTGATACATTATTTTTTGTTAATACTTTTGGAAAGGTTGAAGCGTGAGGGAAGGAATGAGGGGTTGACTGATGGGTAATTGGTTGCTTCTTTCGCTTCGATATCGATTTTGTTTGTTTTTTTAGGATCATCTTGTAGCTGGATTTCCAGATGAAGAATCTTGGCATGGAGTTTGCATAAAAAATGGTGATGATAGCGTTAATACAATTTATGAGTGCATGAGAGGAATATCAGCTGGAGATAGCATTAGGAGATGCCAGGAATCGGAGGTGATAAAGAATTGAGCCACTCAGCCTAATATACAGTATACTAAACTAACGCTAGGCTAAGAATAACGTAGTATAGGAAAAATTAATTGTAAAGCTCTTTTTTTACCGACTTTTCTAGTTCGAAAAGTGAGGTATTACATCTGTAGCAAGATTGACAGGTGGAAGAAGCAGTGAACTTTCTCGACGCTTTGGAGGCTCGATATTACTTTCAGCCTCAAAAAAACAGGTTTCTTTTTACTGGCTTATATTTAGACGTAAATGAAAATTTTTGTTCGCGGATCTCCTCCAAAACTACTGGGTGGATTTTTTCGAGACTTAGACAGTTATAGTCTGTTATTTGAAGATGGGCACCAACAATTTTTTCGACCGTTAATTAATAGTAATTCCTCAGCGCGTTTCTAATTGAGTTAATACGATTCTGTAGGTTACGCTTAATCATATTGGGAGTAATCGGAATATCAATTTGCAAAGATCGCATAAACAACTGTTATAGCCCCATAACAAGGCGAACAGAGAGAGGGAGAGTGGATTTTCTGGACCTAACCTAGCCTAAATTAAAATAAAAATTCAGGTTTCCTTATTGGATTATAGGTATTTTTACTCTGTTATCTGTTGACGTGGCGTCATAACTGAGTTTTATTGTTCATTCTACAAATATTTGGCTTAATTGACAGGTCATTGGTATTTCATCTAAAGAGAGGGAGTGACTCTCTCAATGAGTTTTGCGTTGTGAGAAGAAAAGTCGTGTAATTCAACCGAAGTATAACTTATTTTAAAATATGGTTTGGTTAAGGTCTAGTAATATGTTTTTTTTGAAAATGCAACCAGAGTACAACTTGTTTAAAATGGGGGTTGGTTAAGGTTTAGCAATATTTTTTTTTTAATACGACTGAAGTACAACTTATCTTGAAATAGGGTTTGGTTAAGGTCTAGCAATATGATTTTTTTCTTCAAATGAAGTACAACTCATTTTAAAATAGCTTAGAGTTTAGTTAAGGCCTACCAATATATGTTGTTGTTT
Organism: Aspidiotus rigidus; assembly: GCA_035079385.1. NCBI lineage: Eukaryota > Metazoa > Arthropoda > Insecta > Hemiptera > Diaspididae > Aspidiotus > Aspidiotus rigidus. The sequence goes on from JAVHKY010000013.1 coordinate 6,909,769, forward strand.
TTAATGCGTCTGAAGTCAACTTATTTTAAAATAGGGTTTGGTTAAGGTTTGGCAATATGTTTTTCTTTTCAAATGCGACTGATCACAAATTATTTTAAAATGCAGTTCGGTTATGGTCTAGCAATTTTTTTTTTTTTTTTCTTCCAAATGCGACTAAAGTACCATTTTATAATTGTGAAAACAGTTAAAGGCTATAGGCGCGAATGCACATTTGCATGTTTCATGCTCTCCTCGTAAAACCCATGAACTTATCATGGCAGAGCCCTTAGAATCACCCTAACCCATGGACACACTATTGTGAAGCTGCGGCGTTTGAGTCAAAAATGGTTACAGGTGGTAGTCAATTCCAAAACCATTGCCATTGAGTGTCGCCATTAAGTTTGGGGGAGCTATTCTGAATTAAATTTTGCTTTCTTTTTTTAATACTCTTATCTATAATAATTCCCCTTCTTTTTTTTTTTTTAATTCACTAAATCCCTAAATGCTATACATCTTACTACTTTAAAATAAAAATAAGAACATGTTTTTAAACTAAAAATACATCTTTTTGAACTGAAAAAATGTGTTTTTGAACTAAGAAAACAAGTTTTTTACGTTTGTAAAATGTTCTTGTTGCGAAAGTTTTATTCATTGAGTAATGACGTTTTGAATTTCTATAAACTTTCAAGAACCTCTCTTTCTCGGAGAATGAAGTTGTAAATTCGTAATAGCCAAGCTGTTAGACGAACTAACTTTGAAAAATCTTGATCCAAGATTAATTTGAATGAATACTTCCCCCTATCTGGTAGTCCAACTAACTTAATTCAATTATAGGTCTACCTATTATTTTGACGAGTGATAACGCTTAGGGAAAATTGTGTTTTAAGAACTTTTCTCTCCGTTGTTTGGCAGGTGTTTGGGATCATAGAAATAGGTACCGGAACACGAAAGAACGATAAAGTACGGACGTTTTTCTAAAATAGGATATCCCTGTTGTAAACCAAAATAGGTACTGTAAGGGTATAGGGTATAAAGACATAGTAGGTATAATTAATGATGTTTACATAGTACCTACAAGTCAATACAATTTCAATTAAGGAGTGAACAAATGAGCACGATTTATTGTAAAACTTGAAAAGCTTGTAGTTACTTTAGGCTTTATTCCACATCATTATTTATTAAGGTTTCATATTATGTATGAGGCGCGGTGGATTAATCACAAAAATCATATATTTTTTGAAATTCGAAAACGTGAGTGAACACTTGGAATAAGAACAGGGCAATCATATGCTACATGCACTACCTATTCGACATGATTCGACAGGAACGAAAATTGTAACAAACTTCGTTTTGAAGCCTAATTTAACACGTTTAGAAGTTGTGGCCGTCGTCTGATTCAGTGATTCTAAATATGATGTTTATGAAATTGCTAAAAATGATTGAGTACACCGACATATTGTTACCTCTGACGAAGAAAATAATGAATACGGATTCAACAATTTTGTATCAGAAGAAAGAAAATTGTAATCTTAGGAAAAAAAAGATAAATGCTTTTTTCTCCAATTATCTGGGCTGTTCACAAAGTGTTTGTGAAGAAAACAAAAAAAAAAAAAATGAAATACATCAAAGTATGGCTATTTTACAATTTTATCAGGAAGAGCACATAATATATGCTCGTATGAGCGATATTTGTGTGCGACAGTCACATGAACACTTCTTCGTGTGTACTCTTTTAATTTTTTTTTTTTTGCAGCATAAACAAACGTCCTTCAAGCGTTTCACAGTCTTTATTCGTAAGCTGCACGAGCTCATAGTGACTGCGTGAAATTTTTTTCTCTTCGTAAACTTTCCGTCACGTATTACTGCTATTGTTATTATATTTACTATAATTTTTTCCCCCGAGAAGATGGTTCTAACTGCTTCCCAACCCACTGCCGGTATGAGATGCATACAGCAAATTCTGCTTGCTTTTAATGCTATCTTCACCGTAAGTACAACAGGCTTTTATTGTAATTGAAAGGTGTTGAGTAGATGAAATGTTCGGTTCGCATTAGTCTATAATCAGCGGATAGCTAAGCTATGATGGGTACCTATTTGAGCACGTTAGCTTACCAGCGAGGAGTGTTGAGATGAAAGTACACGTGCACACAATTTTCATACTTATTACTGAGATTTTTTTTGCTTTTAAACAATAATTAAGAGGTACTATTTCAGCCCATCATCAATTATATGATGGCAGTAGAAAATGGAATATGTTCAGCGATTATCACGGGACTATTTTTCACATTTCAAAAACTTTCCTACAGCACATACGAATACCTACGTATCGTGCACTTACACACAGTGCATGGTAACACTTGGTACCGGGATATGGGATTTCGAAAAACAAACTACCTACGTCGCACAACTCTTATCATGTTGTTGACTCAAGCTAAAAGTAGGCTAATTTTTGCCGCATGTAATCTCATCGCGCTCGTTCTCTCTCTTTGTGGCTGTTTAAGCACGTACTTTTGACAGTTGCTGTACATACTTCAATTAAGACCATAGGTACCGAACAGTCCGTACCGTACTTGTTGATAAGAATTAAATTTGCCGCATGAAACTTTGCAACAAGTTATTCTTATTTATTCATTTGTGCGTTCATGTGTACTCAGCCTGGGTTGCAAAATTATGTTTCATAATTTCTAGAATCACTTCTATTTAGACTCCTCAAAATAACTTCGTACTTAATTGCGGCAGTAAAATAGCTTCAGAAATTGGGCGCAGGTTGAATACAGAAAAAGAATCTCATCTGCAGTTTTATGTTGTTGATTGTCACCTGGAAAATCATGAATGATGAGAGCGATGGTAGAGTAGAGCTAATACAATAAGTATGAAATGCTACTCTTGCGAAGTGAGTCGGTTGAAAGCACCATGCACCTGCGTCATTTGCTTGGTTTATCTATACCTAAAAAGTCAATGACAGCTATACTACAACACATTAAATTGCGACTTTGAAATTTTTGACAACTCAAACTTTGGTAATCCTATTCCTTAATTTTGAAGTCAATGAAAATCAAAACTTCATGTCTCGGCACGCAGAGCTCAGAAGTTAATGTAAATACTTAAGCAGCGATTTGGCTTTCTTCTCAGCGCTATTTTAATATTCTCTTACGAACAAATCTCAAGCTCTATTAAAATACAACCAATCTTTAAGTTTATGGTACTTAATATAGTTACGTTTAAGGTCACATTTACAGTCTGCAAATTACGACTCTCGTTTTTTCCCCCCCGTCCTGTTTGTTTTACCGAAAGGACATTTCAGTGGAGGCCGAGAAACTCCCAGAGAGTCTTAAAGAAATTGATGTTGCGAAGCGTCATTCTTAAATAAGTTTGCCAATTCTTCATAATATAAGAATCCCTGTGCCTACTTTATGTGAGCGTTAGAAATAATTTAAAGTCGCCCATTCATTATATGACAAGTATACTATGGCTAAGAGAAAATAAAACGCAATTAAAAATTAATAGTTTTCGAAAATAATTAAGCAAGTGGTATATACAATTGGTGGCAAGAGGAGGATAAGGAGCATGCGCGTTTGAGTGCTTATCTACGAATTTCTGAATGATTATTATTTCTAAGTATCAGTATTTTTAGAATGTTTGATAAAGCATCCACAGTCACACCTGCCAACAGTTTCTTTTGTTTGTCAAAAATATCATATCGGAGCCTACCAAGTTGAGTGTCTCGTACGCGATAATATTGAATACCCCGTCATGTACCTACTAAGGTATAACTCACTCGCTTGAACATCAGGTTATAGAAACTTGATGAAAACACCATTCTAAACCACTCCACGAGACACGCCAGCTTATAACGTAAAATTGTTTCGCATAACATCAATATTCAATCAAGAGATGTTTCCATATTGATGAGCATGTGAAACAAATACCTACTAGGGCGCCTAAATGTCGAATTCTTAGTTTCATTTGTATATTTACATAGCTACGCCTGATGTCGTAAAGCCTAAATTTTCAGCTTTTGATTGACGTACATGAAAAGAAAAAATTGGTAGCGAGAGTAGAATCCCATAACTTGAATTGATATATCAGCAACGTGATTTAAATATAAGCACATCATTGCATGTATTCAACCTAGTCGAGCTCGTGGTAATTAAAATACAAACTGTTTCTTATTTCAATTCAGGGGTAATGACTCAAAATGCAGTATCTAGCCGTGAATTTTTTTTGCATATCAATTTTCGATCATTTCAAATGGATCATAACTTTCTTCGTCCCTTTCCTGACGAAACTCGTTTTCAATACGTCACGCAGTAATTAGGTATCAGAAAAGTGCTGGTGAGAGTTTTGAAGATGGAAAAATTTTAAAAATACTAGTTGAAGCGTACACAAAAATTTGTTCAGTAGGTATCTAATCTATCATATGCAATCTGTGTAGTTCAGTCACTTGATTCCTGGGAGTGCTACGTATCTCTCGCGGATTCTCTTGTCGAGCCTTCTCATATTCGCTGCAATTAGTGATTATATGAAAGCTTTCTTCTGAAAATGTAACATATTTCCCGAAGATCCAAAATATGAGCTGAAGATGTATGCAAAATAATTAGTTGCGAGAAGAGTATCATTGTTCTCTATCCTAGAGAGCAATATCTGCCGAGCGTCTGGAAGACAATAAGCACGAGATAGAATTAGTAAAAATGTAGTGACTATTTTCATCGTCCACCACCCTTCTTCTTATCATTCTTAAGTTCCACCCGCCCCTTCTTCTGAAAGAGAAACATAGGTAGGCCTATTACATTCCTTGATATCACACATGATGACTACCTGTATTTGTAAATGAAGCGCTGCGTGGAAAAGGGGCCTCCGTTCCATAAGAAATACATTCGACGGAGGGCCCTTTTCACGCAGCGCTTCAAATGTAATTCTATAAAACGTAGATACCCAGTTCTAATATTGATACTATTGATATGATTTGTCAAGTTATGGGCAGATTCCAGATTTACTGGAAGGAGGCAAAGGCCTTTTACAAGCGTCGAAGATGAATCAGGAAATAGGTTGACGTGATATATGATTTAAATTGAAACAGATACCTTTTTCCCTGTCACATCTTAGTTTGCCGGATGGACTATGCTTCTCCTGAGAAAGAGTGACAAAGAGATGAATGCCCGCGCGCAGGAGTGAGAGAACATCATATAATGTTCTATAGAGATTTGTCACACTGTGTGTCAACCGAGGGACAAGAGTGACAGATTCTGATTTTTCAAGGAAACTTATTGTCACCTTGTTGGCACACTGTGTGTCAACCAAGTGACAAGGGTGAAAGATTGTGATTTTTCGAGGAACCTTGTCGTCACCTTATTGTCGCACACTGTGACAATAAGGTGACTTCCAGAATGATTATATCACCTGGTTGTCGCTCGCCTATCACACGGAGTGACGAGGTGAGACAAGAGGGTGACTTAGATTTTGTGAGAAAGTAACTTGTTGTCACCCTGTAGTCACACATTTTCTAAGTAATGTGACAAGCGTGGCTGGAAAGAGCGACAAACAAGTGACTAGAGTGACAACGCGATAATCTTGTGTCAATTGGTTATCGCACGTTCATCACACTGGGTGGGCTAAGGGAGACAATAGGGTGACATTATTTCTTGAGAAGGTAACCAATTGTTACCCTCTGGTCACGCATTTCCGCAGCCAATTGAGTGACAACCCTAGCTGGAGAGAGAGAGAGAGAGAGAGAGAGAGAGAGAGAGAGAGAGAGAGAGAGAGAGAGAGAGAGAGAGAGAGAGAGAGAGAGAGAGAGAGAGAGAGAGAGAGAGAAGAAAGATAAACAAGTGACTAGGATAACGAGGCGATGAATTCCTATCACTTGGTTGTTGCAGCATTACAATACAAGTTGGGCTAGAAGAGAAGACAGAGTGATGTTATTTCATGCAAGAGACCCGATCTGTCTTGAGGTAGGAACCACTCAAATACCACTTCCTAAGCCTCAGTTATATTCTCTTGCATCCGCAGCCCAATTCACTTGACAATTTACATACCCACACTCTGCCAATGCATTACTCTCTCCTTCTTCCCCTCAAATCTCAACTGCGTAAACATCTTAAACTGAAACCTTTACCCGCCTCCATCATAGTTATATCATCCACTCCTTCATGGCTAACCTCTCCCCCGGATATCCAACTCGATATAGCTTATATTCCCAAAACTCACAATACTATATACCGATAAGTCATTACAAATACTATCTCTACCAAATTTCCAAACCACCAGCTTTACTTTATCGAAGGACCTAAACACGGACCCAAAACTGGATACGCATACTCGATCCAAAGAGTCATAACCAATAACCAATTGAGAAATTCGCTTCCATTTTAACTGAACGCTATATAGCTGAGTTTTTCTCATCTCACTCTCCGCACCTCTCAGTCAACTGATTCACTCCTATCTCTCCTGGCTATGCAGGACCCTCACTCAATTCATCTCTTATTCTAATGCATTCATTTATTACTTCTGAAAACTCCATCATCCACCTCAACACTAGTCTCCTTCCTTTGGATTCCGGGCCACATGAATCTCCCGGAACATGGTGCGGTTGACCTTCTCGCCAAAGATTCACTTCTCTCCCATATAATTTCTGATCCTGTACTCACTCTTGCCAATGACCTCGAAAACTATTACCTATCCTTGATACTCGACTCCTGGCATGACTCTTGGAAAACTCAGTGTTCGAATACATTTAGAGCAATCAAAAACAAGACGGTCCCCTAAACTTTCTCCAATCAAACTATCCATCATGAAGAAATTATTCTCACCACATCCGCCTCAGAATCGGTTACCCACGTCTCACGCATTCCTATATTTTTCCAGATCTAGTCTCTCCCTTCTCTTACCAATACTGCCACCATGATAATATCTGTAAGCCTATGTCTGTAGTGTTTACAACACCTCTTTTGTGTCTCGCTCTTGAAAATATCCGTCTCTCTCATTCTCTTATTTCAGGTCTCCCATCTGCCATATGTAACTATTCTAACTCTCCTCCCTATTTCCGCTCCACTTACTTTTGCCACCTACTGCAAGCGCCTCTAATCTTTCCATATTTCCCAAACTTTCCACGATTAACTGCTCCCAGCTGATGACCCTTGAAATACAACCTAGTCGAAAAGTTTGATTTAAAAAAAATAAATATCAAGACGCGTCAAGTTTTTCAATTGGAAGAAAAAAAAAAAGAAAGAGAAACCTCGAAGGAGGCTACCTCCTGGAGACGTCACTGATTAAACTTGGAATTTTGAAAATACTCAAAATTCAAAAACTAAATTTCATATCCAGTAATGATAATTATTTTCTTTAGATAAACTTTAATTTAAATTTGAAATTAATGGAAAAATTACGAATTCTTCACAGTATATATTACAATTTTACATTAATTGATACCCAATTATAATTTTGTCTAAAAGATACTGAACAAAATTTAATTCAGCCACCAATTCAACAAGCAATTGGTGTGTTTTAATTATAGTTTACTTTTAATTCTTATTTACAAATTTTCAGTCACTAGCATCTATACCAAAATTTTGTCCGTAGGGCGCGATAGCTAAGTAAGATGTTCCGGGTTCGAATACCGACCAAGATACAATCACTCTCGGCACTCGGTAGAGAGCTGTTTGATTTTTTTTACCCCCCTGACTTTGCACATCTTATTTTTTTTTTGTGAATGAAATTGTAATTATATTAATTTTAATTAAAATAAGAGCGACAAATTGTCATGTTCAAACAAAGTGACAACGAAGTGATAGAATGCACTGTGCTCATAGGGTGACAACAGTGGCACAATGAAATGATGTACAAAGAGGCTGACAATAGTGGGTCGGGTGATAAGTGAGTGACACTTGGGTGACAAAGTGAAAGTTGGATACTGTGACTCCGGTGTGAAAAGTCTCACGTGTGATAAGGTGACAAATTGCACAACGGGATGCATCGTCCTGCAAACCGATAAGAATTGTAAAAGCCTTATACTCGAAGGAGTACAACGAGGAGTAATTTTCAAAGACCACAGAATTAATTTAAAACACCAGAGCGCTTTCGGCTAAACAACCATTGTCAACAGAGATATGGACGGCAAGTAAATCAACTGGAAACAAGAACAAGCGAGGAAATCAGGACTGAACTAGCGAGTTCTGTGGTCTTTGCAAATTACTCCTCGTCGTACTCCTTCGATTACCTATGCCTCCTCTCAGTACCTTTTCAGTTCTACTTAGTGATTAGCTTACTGCTGCCTTTTTATATACATATACAGTATATATCGGCGCGAATCCCATTGAGTCTTCTAATATTTACTTAATCCTACACCGCTAGATATACCGTAAAAAACCTGAAATTTGCACCAATAGCTGTTTTCGTTGTGGAAAATTATTGCTCTGTACTCAAAAGAAAGTAATTATTAGGTTCAGATTGGTACCTACCTATAAAATAATTAGCATTGCATGATTTCAGTTCACAGGTTTTATCCTCATTTCGATTGGGAGTATGGTTAACAATATCAACACGGATTATGCAGAATTCATAGAGGCTAGATTCTTTTCACCCTCCATTTTGATCGTCGGTATCGGATGTCTAATATTCGTTATCGCGTTGTTTGGGTGCTATGGGGCGTACAAACTTAGTGTAGCAGTAATAACACTGGTAAATCAATCTAAATACCTAGTTTAATTTAAGCGAAGTAAGAATAAGCGAGAAGATACAGACCCATCATCTTACTAGAAAATTTTCCAAGTTGTATTCAAGTTTTGCAACAACTATACTCCTTGTGGGTAACGTCCTTATTTCCAAATCAAATCTAATGTAGAGATGAGTTCGGAGGCTCTACTGATATGCCGATGATTCTTTCAATTCTATCAATTTTTATTTCAGTTCTACATTCTTCTGGCTTCTGTGTTCATATTGGAGTTGGGCGTTGGACTCGTCGGATACATGTTGCAGGGTCAGATCGGAAACATGTTGGTCAATACTTTGAATAGAACACTTAGTGAATATGAAACTGACAGCGTCGCAGCCAACGCGATCGATGATTTGCAATACGGAGTAAATAAATGATATGATATTAACCGGTATACTTCTAAACTGGGAAGAGGTGGCGGAATAGACAGCAAAAGAACATAAGGATTTTACAATTGTATAATACAGTATTCTCTTTTTTTTCGTACGCGGACATTAATTTCTCCGTCTTTTCACTCATGTGAAATATGATCGGTCTTGCAAACCAAGACATGAACGAATAGTTAGAAAAAGTTTACCATGTCTGAGATGAATATTGAAGAAAATGATGACTTTCGAAGACTTTTAGCCGTATTTTATCTTTTAGTTATAATTTACTCATTCTATTGAACTTTGTTTGCTTGAAAAATGTCGTAAATATTTTACAAATTTAAAATAATTAACATAGGTGAATATCGTAAGTTAGATCTTCTAATCATATTATAATTCGTAAAGGTAGGCTTTCAAAAAAAAAAAACAAAAAAACAAACGAAGATGTAAAGGTTAATCAGAAACATCTGTTTTTCAAACTTAAAGATAAATATTCAAATAACCCGTCATTTTGAAAGAAAGACATGAGAAGAATTACAGATTTGTTGCAATTTCGAAATAAAAATTAAAAATGCAATATTTTTGGCATATCAGTATCCCTCAAGATCAACTATTCGTCTTCGTCAATCAGGATATTCAATCAAAGAAAAATGAAAATTCCCCTGCACAGGTATTAACCATTTTCAATACCTCACATAAATTTTCTGAAGTGTAAAAGAAGGACAGTGTCGAAAAATCATATGATTTGTTGTTTTCGACTTTTTATCAAGATTAAACAAAGGCATGCTCCCGGATATCTTGAATTGATTGATACTCTCAAAAAATAAGGAACAATAAACTTTAAATTCATCTTATTTCGGTATTTTTACAGAAAATATGTTTCGTATACAATATTTCGGGATGATTTACTCGTAGAATCGAAATTATTCAAAAATGTATAATAATGTAGGCCTAGATTTTCGAATAACAATTTACTATTTCAATTTCATTAATATTTTTTCAAAAGAATTAATTTTGATAAATTTTTTAGTATCACTCAAAGGCTTTTTTTTTTTTTTTTTTTTTTTTAGAATTTTACAACTTATTTGATCTTTGAAATATCTATCTCGAGACTCTTACGGTCTTTCATAATGGTAAAAACGGTTCATTAATGGTTGGTGAAAAATTTCAAATAATACCACAGAGGGCAATTAATTAACTCCAACTGTAGTACTTTTAAAGGGGAATAAAAATTGATCAACTTCTCTATCACATTATCAACTTTGAAACTTCAGCTGGAGCTGAGAGTATTACTTCCTAAAATGTTTTTTTTAGTTCAAATTTACTTAAAATAGTTTTAAAAATATCTTACACTTATTTCAATTCGTTTTACCCGCGTTCAATATTACAGTTTTATTGTTGCGGAATTCGTGGACCGGATGATTGGTCAGCGGTAATCAAATCGACCGAATCGGAAATTATTATGCCTGCTTCCTGTTGCGCATTTTACGAGAATAATACATGCGTCGCAATAAAGAAGATCGGATGTCTTTCGCAGTTAGAATTCCTTATCGGTCAAAGCAGTTTACTTCTCGTTTCAACAGTACTTCTAATCGCCCTGATGCAGGTACTGTGAACAGAAATATTATAATAGTATCTACTCGATAATTTGCAGAGGTAGATTGCAACATAGAACGGTTTGATTGTTACAGCTTCTCGGCGTAATATTTGCTTACAAACTGGCGCGAGAATTGCGTCAACAAAAACTAATGAGAGATCGTTTATTATGGGAAGTAAAAGAAACCGTCGCGAACGACGAAAATCCAGCCTTCTTAGCCGAATACTTCCGTTTACCCTCGTACTCGGAATTATTTTCACATCATGCGAATGTATGCAACGAAAAAAATGCTATGGTGCGCTGATGCATTCAAATCTTCAGTTTATACTCGAAGTTCCTCAACCGAATGATCGAATGCACCAATATTCCAAAACATTCGTATTCGAATTTTAATAATGGCGTTACGTATTTCAACAATTTACGCTCGATTATTTTGTAATAGTTTCATTATATTGTATTTTTAACGCTAAATTTTTTAATCGTTTAGAGAACTAAGAAAAAATTATATTTTTAAACACGAATTCGTTCACGATCGGATGTATTTCCGAGAACGAGTAAAGCAAAGGAAAGATTCATAGAAAAATGTTTTTATGTAAATTCAAGACGGATCTCTTCGTCGTGTCTTATTATTTGAGCAAGGTACGCAGTCATTAACGGATACAGTTCCTAGATTATTGACGTGTAGTCACGACTGAAAGTAAGCCCACATTTCATCCTCTTTATTTTGATGAACGAAAAGGGTGTAAGTTACCTGTTTATTTCACCAGAAATTTTGGGCCAATTCGATGATAGCTTCGCCTTCTTCTTTCTTAATACCTCCGGGTAAATACGGTGGCGTGAATTCGCGGTACGCCAAACACACTCTACGCGTTTTCACATCTTCTCTTAAAATACAATGCTCCCAGTTGTATCTCGCATCTCCACTTAATACGATCAATGATTTCGTAGGCATCGGTATTCGTATAGCGATATCTTCCACTTCTCGGTAAGTTTCAGGGACCAGATCCAGATTATATCGATTTCTATCACCTTTATATTTCGTTAAAATCAAAACAGAGTCAGCAAGTAAATTGACGGTAACGATACGTTCACCCCATATCCAACAGTCATCTATATGAGGATCAATTGACGCTCCACGAACTGGATCATATTCCAAAGAACACTGTTCTATGGTTTGGTAACCTTGCAAAATAGGAACGTCTTTCAATTTTTCTTGAACAAACTTCGTTTCAGCAGGAAATCCACGAAACGATCCTGCTCTGATTTTACGTTTCTTGAAATTACAATTGGGTCCAAAATTCTGTAAGTATTTAAATGACGTATCAAGGTAAGAGAAGAGTATTTCTAGAATGACGGGATACAGATGCTGCAATATCACCGAACTTGTTTTCTGCGACCACTCTGTGAAATATCCCAAGGTATAGAATCGAGAGCAGTTATAAGGCTAGCTTCTTCTTCATCGTTAATAAAATCTAGCTGTATGAAAATTCCAGAAACTTTATCATCGAAACCTAGATCGTTATGATAAGGATGTTTCAAGTATTCGTATTCGTCCCAACCAGGAAACACTTTATTGCAATACATACAGTACACGTATGCTTCGACAGATTTCACCTAGAATTAAAAGAACTCATTTGAAGCAAAATATTGGCGCATTAAATTCGATCCATTTTCTAAAGATCTTACTTGAGCATTGATCTGTATTTGATATCCCATTAAACCAAATTTTTGTTCGCATAGGAGACATGATCGAACTCCTTTGCAGCCACAAAAGTTCGATCGATCCATTGGAAATTGGTATTTGGTCGAATAGTCGGGAATTCGGTATAATAACTTCCAGGACGAGGGCCGGTACAATATTGAGTTCTCTGATATTGAGGAGACCGAAGATTGATAATATTGATATCCCTTATCAAAAACTTTAAACACGTGTCACGTGTGAACATGTTGGTACTTCTAGATTCTCTTCATGCTTTTCAACAGACTATCATCAGACAGTGTTGGCGTTTAATACTTTAATTTCAATGAAACGAGAGAAAAAGAAATTTATTACAGAATATGGAATAAGACCAAAGAAAATTTCTCTGAAAATCATATTTTCTAAATAGATTGCAGTTGTTTATTGCCCATCAACATTCAAGATTCAAGAAGCTATAAGCTAGAGTGTGAAGTTGATAGCTTGATCGACTAAAGTACTTGGTGGAGATTTTGTAGAATTTCATTAAAATTTGAAGTCATTATTCCTTCTGGCGCAGTCAAGCGCAGTCACTAGTTTTTTGCATTTTTCACTCATTTTCCAATAGTTTTAAAATCTTGAAAAAATCCTACGAATCCTCTAATTTTCAATACTGAATATTTAACTATTTTTAAAGCAAATGCGAGTCATTTTTCCTCTGTTTTGCTCGGTTTTTCTTCTCCAGTGGCTCGAAAATTTTACAACTTTTGTATCAAATTTCTATCGTTTTTCACTTTTTTAACCCTATAGAAATTATTGTAGTTGAACTTTTATAATTTTCCTAGAATTTATCGCGTGCCTTTTTTAGGCACACGTTGAAACTAGTTCTTTTTAATGATAAAAATCATGGCTACTAAAAGTAGCCACGTTTCTTACAGAGGGGTGACGAATTCATTCTACCCAGGACGTGTCATTCTTCAATATTTACAGGGGTGTGAGTAAAATTTCGCTCTCTTTGGCAAGATTCTCACTTTAAGTCACTTGTATAATAAATAACTATTATTAGTAGTGTAATGGCAATTTGTCATTTTTGGCGCGAATGTTTTCTGTAGCGATAAAATATTTAGACTTGATTTTTTCAGTATGAAACTTGTAATTAATATTTTAAATTTACATATATGTGTGTCTATAAAGAAATCGTGTGTAAATTCAGAAGAATATTTTTCTCACATTGATTAACAAGACGAAAACTCTCTTATCGTGATTACATAATATTACTGTTATAGTCGATTCGCACTGAAAAATACAAACAATTACATTTTAGATTTTACATAATATCAGAGAAAGGAACATATTACTGTCACAGTCGATTCGCACTTAAAAAATACAAACGAGAACAAAAAAATTATTATTATTACCCGAGTCCAATACTTTGCATATATTATTATCAACATGAATATATGAAAACCATAAAAAATGATTTGAAAAATGACTTGCCTTACTCATCTAATTCTACACTAGGAGTGGGTGGAGTAAGTGGGGACCGCGACCGAGATCTTGAACGCGACGTAGCAGACCCTGTCGTAGAAGTAGACTGTGTAGAAGACGATGAAGACGATGTAGTAGATGTAGCTGGTGGTGGCGTTGTAGCTAAGTTGGCCTCTATGATTTCTGGGAACCCGCTGAGACTCGGACCCTCGGTAGTGTGCGTTGATGGTATGGGAAAGCCGTGAAGTAGCGGACTTATACTATACAGAAAAAAAAATGTTCATTACTACCCAATAACTAATTCTATTTATATAGCTCTACATTGTAGTAAAACATTATTTCAACTAACAAACGAGCGTGAATTGTGTTACAAAATTTCATGTTGAGTTCGCTGATAAAGAACTTCTCGGATGAATCGGGCTCCGGTTTTTGCTTGAATAGTGGCACGTATTTCTTTAAAAGCTTGATAGTTATCGGGTCGTGATTTCCGGGCTACGAACAAATTTCAGTGTTTATGAATTATAAAATACTAGCGGTTGGCGACGCGCCTCCGGCGCGCCTGACCGCTAGCTGTGTGTTGAGTAGATATCTGTGTTTTATAGGTATCTGTATCTTGTAGGTATGTGTGTTTTGTAGGTATCTTGGAATTCAGATGAATTTTTAAAAAAGAAACAGTGGAAAGAGTTTTGCAAAATTCACAACTATTCAGTTCAAAAATAAGAAAATAGACACCAAAAACTGCGACTGTACTTATAAAAATATATCAAAGTTCCGAGTCGCACAAAAATAAAATCACCAAATTAAATTTTTTACACACTAATTCACTTGAGAGCTGACTTAACGCGTGAAGCCTGTATTCATCGCAGCAGAATACAGACAAATCCATTGACATTCTGCCAGTCTCTAAGAAAACACACGGACAACAGGTAAAAAAAAGGGTAATTTCCGCTAGCCCATACGCAGTGCGCACCGTGTCTAGACATTGGTTCTTGTATGAGATACCGGATGTAAAATCCTTTATGTAGGTGTTTTTAAAACTGTGAATAAAATAACTTGCTTAGTATGGAAGTACAGCGAATACTGTAGTCACAAAATTTCCTCCTAAAAATCTGGAACCGGGCTCATTCGGAAGGAAATTACAGGGGCTACAATTTTTGTTCTCTTCAATTTTTCATAAAAATGAGTTATACTCGAGTTATCACAATAATTCAATTCTCGAAACTGCGCCACTCAACGCGCGTAGGTCTAACGTACATGGCAAGCTACACCACCACGTTTTTTTATATTGAAAAAAGTCATTGTTTTCGCCCTTTTTTGAAATTACTCAGCACCTCCCCGTCAAATTTTTATTTTTATGAGTCTATGTGCTGCTCTGGGATGAGGACAATATATCCTGAAAGTTTGAAAGCGATCGGCCCAGTAGTTCTCGAGTTATAAACGGACAGGACGACAGACGGACAAACTTTCTGCTTTATATATTAGAAGAAGATTACCGATTATTCACGCACATGATTCATATTTCGTATTACGACCAACTTTAACTCTTAGACCATACAACAGATAGACCGAGCATCGGCCATATAAGGGTGTACAACGCGTTGAACGGAAGACATGATAAGAAAATAAGGGGGACTGGACCTCAATGAAGGCAACGCGGGTGAACGCGCGGAGCAGTGAAACGCACCGTACACCCGCGCCGCTCATCAAACTTGTAAACAAGGTCCAGTCCCCCTTATTTTCTTATGTGTATTCTTATCATGTTCTCCGTTCAAAGATTCATTACTATGCTCGGTCTATCTGTTGTATGGTCTAAGCTTTAACTACAGACCGATAGCATCGTACATTTGGCAACCTCAAGGGCCAACTTTTTACATGTACAACGCCTCTCTCACGAAAAATCCAAGTAGACCCTTTCTGAAAGGAAATTTCACGGCTGCAACTTTTATTCTCTACAATTTTTCGTGAAACCTCTTACTTTTTGAGATATACTCGAAAACGTGGTTTCTCCCCATATACGCCTTTGTAAAAACTGGCCCTATGTCGTTGTTGTCAAAATCCCGTATACCGACCTGTAGTTGAAGTCAGCCGAGTTCGTATCGACCATAGAAGAGTAGTAAAATTTACCACAAGGATTATACGATACTCTGGCTCGTTTAGGGTATGGAAGTTCCCAAAAGTACAAATGCATTCTAGGTCTCCAAATTTCAATTTAAAATGATCTATTTCTCTTAATGTGTCTACTGGGATATCCTCTACCGAGAATACATCGGAGTCTTCACTTTTCAGCGAGAACCCGGCTTCAAACAGCCACTTTAACGTCAACCATTTGACTATGGTAAAACGGTCATTTTATGTATCTTGTTTATCAATGATGACATATCTGTAGAAATAAACGAAAATTCTTCCATCAGCATCATGAACGTACAAGTTGAATCGAGTACAACACACCAATGGTTGGCAGAAACAAAATTGAATAGTTTTCTTTTAGAAAAATAACAAATGTTTAGCATACCACATAATTTATGGAATACAATAACACTTACTTTCCTCGAACTTCAGGTGGTTCGGAATTCTTTCGTAAAATTTAGTAATTATATAATTTCTTAAATCCCGCCACTCTGGATCGCACATGAACCGGGCTAGTGGTGACAGCGTAGAGTGTTGAAATACATGAACATCAAATAAACAAATCAACAGAAAGCTGTGACAGAAAGAATAGACCATGTTTTTTTGATAACGAAAAATCGATATGAAAGATCAATATATCCAAAGAAGTTTCGCTCCCATGACTATCATCAGACAGTGTTGGCGTTTAATACTTTAATTTCAATGAAACGAGAGAAAAAGAAATTTAATAAAGAATATGGAATAAGACCAAAGAAAATTTATCTGAAAATCATATTTTTTAAATAGATTGCAGTTGTTTATTGCCCATCAACATTCAAGATTCAAGAAGCTATAAGCTAGAGTGTGAAGTTGATAGCTTGATCGACTAAAGTACTTGGTTTATGTGTACAAAAATTGTGCAATTCCTCTTAGACGGGATGTTGACGGGCAAATCAATCCACTTATGCGGCTTATCTATTGATTCAAGTCAAGAAGCAAAAAAAAAAAAAAATGTCAAATTGAAAAGAGAATTTTTTTCTGAAATACTCTTCCTGGTGATTATTGTTGCAAAAAATGAGTGAATACTTTCAACAAGATGAATTTTTGGTATGCAACAATTTAGGCCACAGCTTGCATCCAAATATTTTACAGTCAACAATAATATTATTGTTCAAATGACCTCCTAATTTCTTTGTAATAATTTGCAGGGCTTGCACAATAACAGTTATTTTTTAATTGGTTAACTGTTATAACCGAAATGAAAATATCAATTTGGACCGATTGACCGTTAACCGTTATATAATTGACGATCGATCTTGACCGATTGACCGTTAACCGTTATTTTTTAGGTTATAACTGTTATTTGACCGAAAATTCTAGGTCTTCTAACAACTTTAACCGAAAATTCTAGGACTTTGACCGAAATATTTTTCAACATTTAACAGTTATTGGTCAAAATACAGCTTGACCGATAACCGATAACCGAAAAAATTGGGATCATTTTGACCGATAACCGATAACCGAAAAAATTTGTGAGGTCATTTGACCAATAACCGTTAACCATTAAAAAAATTTCGGTCGCAAGCCCTGATAATTTGTTATTGGTTATTATTAGTTGAACTGGATTTTGACCAGTAACTGTTGAACGTTGAAAAATTTTTTGGTAATGCAAAAATTTTCCAAGGTCTCAAGCCTGGATATCAAATGGTATAATTATTATTCTAGTCAAGAAAACATGATGGAAGTGAAATATTTTTTTTTTTTTAATTTGAAAACCAGTAGAACAAGACAAATAAAATTGTGAATACATATAAGCCTCAAGATTGATTTTCGGTACGCAGAAATATCCCTAATTCTCTTATTTGAGACCCTCTCGCCTTTTGGTGTTTCTTCATTGAACCATGGGGATCACAACACCCCTGCCCTAATGGATGTACAAATCACCGATCACAAAAAATTGTTTTCTCTTTAAAAAATGTCTAACCAAGTTGAAGATCGCAATACATCCACTCAATTTTCAAAAAAAACAAAACAAAACCCATGGCAATGATAGTTTTTTGATACAAGCACATTTTTATCAAGAAATTCGGTTATATGCATTTACGTCCAAAATTTGGTTGTATATGAGGACATACCTGGCAAAGGGGCGCATCCGCACAATGTATTTCTTATGGGAGGGACGCCCTTCTGCTAGAACCCTCCTCATAATTATGTAGATGAACGGAAAAATTTTTACAAGTGTTATCATTGATTAGAATTAGAACCAAAAATTGACAAGAATATTTAAGTATTTATATTTTCTAAAATTTGTTATCTCGAGTTCTGGGTACATACGTGATCCAGTCCATGGAAATCCGGCTTAATCAGTATTGCACCAATCAGCAGAAAAGTAACTATACTACATGTAGCATAAATACCTTTCTGCTGATCTATGCAAAACTGATTAAGCCAGGTTTCTGTAGACTGGGTTAAGGCGCTATATGATGTAGGTATAATGAACCGCCATCTTGATTGCAGAAAATGTAAACACAAGAATAACGTCCAATCAAGAGTTTTTCTCGTGCTTATGTTTTCTGCAATCAAGATGGCGGTCCATTATACCAACATGCATCATATAGCGCCTTAACTGGGTCACATATTATGTCAGCTTTGAACAATAAAGCATCCCATGTTATTAACAATCATGAATCATAACCATTGAGATATCCATTAGAAAATGTTTCAAATGAGCAAGAATAAAAATTTTTGCCTTTTGGTTTTCTACAATCTCGTTGTTGATCAAGCGCAAAATACTCTTATCAGCTGATAATGATTTTGAAGATTTTATCTCAGAGACCCTTCTTACTGATCGTTATTTTGAAAATACATCCATTTTACTAACCTACTCTGTAGGGCAGACCCCTGACGTTGCTATTGTCGGAGTTGATCGTTATTGTTATTTGAACTGGGCAAACCATAAACAAAATTGTGAAGTATGAATAATGTGATATGATTTGTTACTAATAAGTATAGACCTCTAAAAACCACGGTATAAGATGAAGAGGTAATGACACAACGCTAAAATCGTGTCCGCAGTTTTGAAGTTGTACCTACAAAACTTCCGCTAGGTTTGCAGCGAACACTCGGGCTGTTTCCCGGTTCCTTCTACACCCCACCAGCGCCGAGACGTTACGGTTGGTACCCTAGTATTGATGAAATTTCCAAGGATTATAAAAAATCCAAGAATTTACTTAGAAGGATGATTCTTTCAAAATTTTATAGAGTAGATTAAATGGTATTTTTATGCCAAATATGAAATGCATCGGCTGATTCCTAATCCTGCAATAAATTTTTGAAAGTAGCGGCGTTCCCATAAGACTCTGTACATTACCCATCACTTTCATCACGAGCGCTGCGCTCAGAATGTTCAGAACTACTTCAAAATCACGGACAGCGTTTACCACAGTCAGAATACGTTCGTGTCACTACCTCTTCATCTTATACCGTGGTTTTTAGCACGGTATAAGATGAAGAGGTAGTGACACGAACGTATTCTGACTGTGGTAAACGCTGTCCGTGATTTTGAAGTAGTTCTGAACATTCTGAGCGCAGCGCTCGTGATGAAAGTGATGGGTAATGTACAGAGTCTTATGGGAACGCCGCTACTTTCAAAAATTTATTGCAGGATTAGGAATCAGCCGATGCATTTCATATTTGGCATAAAAATACCATTTAATCTACTCTATAAAATTTTGAAAGAATCATCCTTCTAAGTAAATTCTTGGATTTTTTATAATCCTTGGAAATTTCATCAATACTAGGGTACCAACCGTAACGTCTCGGCGCTGGTGGGGTGTAGAAGGAACCGGGAAACAGCCCGAGTGTTCGCTGCAAACCTAGCGGAAGTTTGTAGGTACAACTTCAAAACTGCGGACACGATTTTAGCGTTGTGTCATTACCTCTTCATCTTATACCGTGCTAAAAACACAAGATTGCTATCTTCAATAGTTCATTGGTTCTGCCACACGTACAAAAATCGCTGCAGTCAATTCCTTCAGCACTTTAACACAGGCTCTTATATGGAGTGTTTACACTAAAACTCATTTTCCTCCACAAATATTCAGTTTTTCAAAAAAATGAAAAGACGTGAATTTATTCTGCATAAAATTTCCTTTCATATGCGCCCAACTTCGAGCGAATCCGTAAAATTTTTTCCTCTCATAAGAATACATTGAGTGCGACTTTGCGACATCTGGTGGGATAAACTATGAAAACGATTTCAGGGTACAAAAATTCAACCCAGCGTATATGGCGAGTTAGCGATCTTGTGTTTCTAGGGGTCTGTACTAATAAGCAAAGGGTGATGAATTTTTAAAAATACATGCAAATGATTGGTGACTGATCGCCACGTGATTGTGTTGTTGCATTGGTGTTGATGTTGTTGTTGTTAGTGTTGTTCTGCGGTAGGTACAGTATATTGCAATCAACAATTAGACAAACTGTATCTTTTAGGCAATTGATAGAAGTGTGTGAATTGTGATAACAAACTATGTACTTCTAACAACAAGGAAAAACTACAATCTGAGTAATTTGGAGCTTCATTTTGTGTATGATGGATATCTATGCTTCTTCAAATCATGTTAAAACTTGAAATGAAAATTGGATCACTGGATGTATAATCTAAAATGAGGGATATGTACATTCACCTACGCCTGTATTTAATTAGAAAACCAATACCTAACAAGGTTGTTGCAGTCAAACAATACGGCTTAGACTTTTGGTTGAAGCTGATGATCTTGGAAAATACAGCTTAGGCTTTTGGCTGGTTGTTGAGTTTGGTATCCTTTGAAAGGTTTTCAGCAGTAGAATATCATTATCCTATTAGAATTTCATTAAATTCGTTTATCAAATCAGAATTCAAAAATTCCAAAGACAAAGGGAAAAAGATCATGTGTGACCTGCAATGAGAAGAAGATTTGGCGCAGGAACACCATCCCTCTCTGATTGGACATCTAATCAGAGAAAAATGGCGTTTCTGTCGCAGTGGGCAATGAGCATCTTTTTCTCATCGCTGGTCACAAATGAAACAGAAATCAGAAATACAGTCGCCAGCCACTAGCCAACTGCCAGACACCCTGGATAATGATTAGGATTTTTTAGGAACGCCAAACGGGAAAACTGGAGAAGGGCCAAAAAATTAATTTTTTCTTCTTGTATTGATTCATTGATTTGATATAAGAGAAAAATATGAAAAATGAAAAAAGATTGAAAAATTCTGTCGATTGATTCATTCAAAAACTCCAATAAAGAACCATAAATTGCCCCAGTAACAATCAAACAGCGAATCTGACAGCGTTTTGGCCACGTGGTGTGAAATTGCCACTTCAATCTTCAAAAAGTAACAATTTCACGCCACGCGGCCAAAACGCCGTTGTTCAATTATTACTTGCTCGTAAAGTGAAATTTTTAGGAAAATCATCGTCAACCGAAAGGGGCCAAAAAAATATGGCTTAATTCATCTTTCGGCTGACAGCCGAAAGTATACGGCTTTGAAAAAGCTGAAGCCAAAT
The DNA here is from genome assembly GCA_035079385.1 of Aspidiotus rigidus. Classification (NCBI taxonomy): domain Eukaryota; kingdom Metazoa; phylum Arthropoda; class Insecta; order Hemiptera; family Diaspididae; genus Aspidiotus; species Aspidiotus rigidus. The sequence continues at coordinate 6,931,241 of JAVHKY010000013.1, forward strand.
ACCTCAAAAATACGGCTGAGTACAGCTTTTGACTTTTGGCTTTCGGCTGGCTGCAACACCCTACTTAGCACCACTGAATTTCTCGTTGAAAATGAAACTGGTTTAGGTGACATTTTTGCTTCACAGAAAATAAATGAATTACTTGCTGATTGAAGTTCTGGATGTATGTCTTAATCACTTAGTGGGGCAGTGTCGTTGTTGTTGTTGACCACCTTCTCACTTATTCAAAATCTTTATGTTCTACATGAGATCTTATGACTACGAGCATGCTCCACATCGATAATTTACTTAGGCCTAGTTGTAGTCTAATGTTACATTTGAAAAACAGTTCTTTTAGACTCCTACCCAAGAAACTTCTTTCAGGAAATTGAAGAAAAAAAATTCTTCTCTTCAAATCCTCTTCCAGTTGATTATTGTTGTAGAGTATGAGTAAATACAAGCCTATCGAGATTAATTTTCGATAGGCAAAAAGCAACGAAATTAATTTTAGATGAGCCAAAATTTTCCTAATTCTGTAAGCCGGAATAGCGACCGGCTTATATCCGCGATTAAGAGATAAAATATGAAATTGAAAAGAAATTCTTTCCCCTGGAGTCTTCTTCAAGACGGTTATTGAAGCAGGATATGAAGGAACTAGCCGGCAGGCGCGCCGGAGGCTGGTGGCGTTGAGATATGAGGAAGGCCAGAGGATTCGGAAAATATTTGGATAATGGTTCACTTATGACTGCTGTGCAGTTGAAACGTCGTTGGTGTTTCAATACACGCAATAAATAGTGGACGAAAAAGCCATCTTATACAAATCCAGAATGTCGCTTATTCTTCTGGCGTGGAATTTTGCACTTGTTTTAGAATTTCTTCTTCACTGCCCTTAATAAGTGACGTAGGTACAAGCAAAATTTTTCAAAAAGACTCAGAGAAATTATGCCTGACTATATTTTTCGAAAAGATCATCACATGGGTTATTTTCTAATAAGTATAAGCGCACGACTTTGCCCCCTCTAAATTACTACACGATACATAATTTCGTTTAAAGGTTCCTCCTCTTCCTTGTTTTTCCTATTTGCTGAATACGATAAAGTGATCGGTTGGTACGCATATCATTTCAGCCCGTTATTGGACTCAATCGATTTCGAAACCAGTTCGCGTGATGACAGCTTGCCTTACAAATGATGTAGGTATTATATAGGTACCTTCCGTATAATACGTCTAGGTTCGATTTAACGCCATTAAACACGTCTGTAATGTCAGTGCACGTTTTTTTATACAGTTTTTCTCGTCGTTCGACGATATAATGACCATGATACTGTATGTACAGTTAACAACGTCTGCGCCCAATGACCCCAACAGATTTGTTTAAAGCACCATCCACAACGGCGGAACTAGTTCGACGTTTCTCTGCAAAGTCCGAATCTGTTGGCGGAGGCAGATTCGCGCTGTAGGTGTCCTCCGCGACTGTGCAATAACCAACGATGGCAACGAATTTGTTTATCTCGCTTTTGCTTTTACATGTAATAATTTTATTATTTTTAAACGTGTGTGACGTGCATAGCTCCCCAGCCCGATATGATCAGAGCCAGTTTGGTGACTACAACGTTCAAATTCACCTGAAAAATATCGAGTTATACGCTATCTTGGACGAGGGTATGCTCAACAGCGAGGTAACGTCATGGCTATTCAATTAATAACGATGCAATTACGTTCGACGCGTTCGTTTAATATTAATTTTTCGTATCCAGTATTGGCATTTTAAATCATACAGCGCTTAACGGTTTCGTTTATGAACTTCGCTCCTATTTCGTTCTCTCGTACGATAAAATCCTGTATAGCGCGTTGACTACCTATTTTTATTTATCTTAAAATCTATAGAGTACGCCGATAAAATGCAGTACATCTATGTAACTGTTTTGCCCAACATGCGCTCGCCATCGTGTCGGTTGCTCTAACTTATCGCATCATCGCTTAATCATCCTTATAATTATACGCCTGAGCGATATTCGTTTCTGTCGTTTAATTTAGAAAGGCTCGTGTATACGTGTATAAGACTTCGTGGAATAACTGACAAAGAAATTGGTTGATGTCGTGCCAGTTTGAAAAAATTATGATGAATCGAAAGATGAGAAGATAACTTATGAAGAATCGACGTCTTTTTGTTTCGACGTGTATTCAAGTTTATTATCCTCGATTAATAAGGGCCTGAATTACTTTTATTAGAAAGGTACGCACCTTTTTCACTCAATTGTCCGCAGAAAGCTAAGAAAACGTTACGAGAGAAGAATTCTGCATTCACACTTTTGGAGGTCGTTACAATTGTGGAAAATGACTCAGGAATAAAATAATCTGTTTACTACCTATTGATTCAAACTTTCTTATAAAGAAAGCTGAGTTTGAACTTGGAGCTGATTGTTTCTTTTGTCTCGCACGCAATGAGTTCTATAGGTACTCGAGATGAGAAAAGAGTTAATGTGGTCGATGTTCTATTATAGGTTTCCAAGAACATTATTATAAGGGCACCGAGGAAACGACCATTTCTTGTGATTGAAAAGTCTAAGAATATATAAGATTGCAAAGGAAGCGAAATCAGACTGTCGACAAACAGTAGAATATGTTTTGTTCTAACTATACAGGCATGGGAATACTGTAATTTATTTTCTAATATCGCTCGACACCAGTATCGCGCCCTAATCTCATAAAAGAGCTCCAAAAGTTCGTTCAAGCCACAATATTCGTAGTGTGCCTTCATTTTATTCTGGTTGAGAAGAAATGACCTATCGAGTCTCTCCCTCTATTACCTATCCAACAGTTTTCCTTCGGTTTCCAACCATATTTTATTTTTCGAACTCTATTGCAATGCAACTTCAGTAACGGTGAAGGGAGGGGGTTGAATACAGAGCTCTAAAAACACATGATCGCTAACTTCGACAGTTCGTTGGTTCTGCCGCGCGCAAAAAATTGCTGCAGTCAATCTTCAGCACTTTGACACGTAGGCTTTTATGGAGAATTGACACTAAAACTCATTTTTCTTTGTAAATACATATTCTGTTTTTCGAAAAAATGAAGAGATGTGAATTTGCGTGTACTGACGATAAATCCTTAAGAATACATTGAAAAGACTCAGCGATATCTGGAGGAATGAATTACGTCGACATTTTCGGGGTATTGCTTTTGTCGCATGTGCAAAACGCCGCCCATCCTCCATCATGGAGTAGGTGCGGGTTGCGTACGCATTTAATTTTGTTTCCATCAATTTTAAAACAGTAACTCTCGAGCTTTTTTATATTCCCGTCAGTGTTTTTTGTTCACTCGTTACCAGAAACCTTTATGATTTCTCTTGTGATTAGACGAAAATTTGCAAACTTTTCACAGTGTGGCTGCTACTCTCCAGCTAACTTGAAAAACCGACCAGACAATTATTTATTTCAAAATTGAGATACAAAAAATTCTAATTTTTCGATTATATATTTGCTCAACTAAAAACTTGCTATTCTATAATAAGAGGTGTGCCAAAAGTTGATGGAGGAGTATACGAACTAATGAAAAAATAATGATGGATTGTCGATTCCAATCATCGGTGGTCACATTTTCGAGACTAATATTTTCCAGGAAAACAATTCCTAAATAGGAAGCTGTAGCCCGCCAATCATCGCTTGGTAGGCGCGGATTTGCGGAGGATTACAGGGTGAGGCGAAATGATATTACCAATTGAATGAGATTTCGTACGAAATTTATTGTAGCGCAAAATGACGAAACGTTAGATGTGTACTTTAGATGTGAAAAATTTGCATCTCAATTTTATCTTTGATTTGCGCCCCCTCAACGACTTTTCTGAGCCGAGTTATGGACCAAAATGTACCAACAATTGACCAATTCGCCAAGAGGAGTTTGAAAATTTCCCCATTTTGAAGCTTCATATGGTTATTTATGTATTATTTTCGGAATCAACGTCAAATTTCACTTTCAAAGCAAATATAATATGAAAGTTTGAACAATTCTTAAATTTTGGGAATTTTGGCAAAGTGGTCAATTTTTGTTTTGGCACATTTTGGTCTATAACTCGTCTCAGAAAAGTTGTAGAAAGTTGGGTGGGGGCGCAAATAAAGATAAAATTGAGATGTAAATTCAGTACATTTGAAATATACATCTAATGTTTCGCGTTTTTGCGCTACGACAGGTTTAGTGCAAATTCCATTCCATTGGTAACATCATTTTGCCTCACCCTGGCCCTGTACCGGGTGGATCAGGAAGATGTTACCAGTTGAATGGGATTTTGCGCTAAATTTGTTCTAGCGTAAAAATGCGAAACGTTAGGTGTATACTTCAAATCTACAAAATGTGTACCTCAATTTTATCTTCAATTTGCGCCCCTAGTCAACTTTTTACGGCTTTTTTGAGTCAAGGTATGGACCAAAAAGTGCCAAAAATTTACCAATTCGCCAAGATTTCTGAAGTAAGGAATTGAAAATTCTATCAATTTCACCCTTTGTAGGGTTATTCAAATATTTTTTTTCGGAATCAGCGTTAAATTTCACTTTTAAATCAAGTAAAATATGGAAATTTAAACGATTTTCAATTTTCGAGAATTTTGGCAAAAGGTCAATTTGAGCACATTTTGATCCATAACTCGCTGAAAAATATTGTAGAAAGTTGAGTAGGGGCGCAAATTGAAGATAAAATCGAGGTACAAATTTCGTAGATTTGAAGTATACATCTAACGTTTCGCGTTTTTGTGCTGAAGTGAATTTAGCGCAGACTCCCATTTAACTAGTAAAATCTTTCTGGTCCACCCGGTATACCCCCAAAACAATTATGTAAAATACTTTGATCAATGAAATACCCTCCCAGAACACTTGAAAAATTTTCCAGCTTCTACAGAATAGTTTGAGATCTGGATTTTATGGGATGCGGAAACTCAGCTTCGATCTTCATAGAAAGAATATACCATCCGCTTCCCGGTGGTTTTGACCTACGTATTTCGAATCGTAAAATGTGTAGAGGGAAGTCAGTGAACTCATTTAGGGGACTAGTAAGAATTTTGATCCAAAAAGTGTCAAGAAGGAGAGAGCTTCAAAAAGAGGAGAGTGTGATTCACCAATGAGAGACTATCAAAAGTTTCAAGTCACCAACTGTAAAAAAAAAATAGGTACCTGGAAAAATCTCGTCATCAATACCGTGAAAACATTCTTAGTAAAACCAGCTACTACCACTTTCCTGCTGCCACTGCCCTTAAAATATAAGATAAAGGTAGTTTCGCTGTAAATCTCCCGAATATGTCCGCATCTATTTTTTTAGAGCATATCAAACCTGTACCCTCTAGATGTTGCAATATTCAACTCCAAATACATGAATACAAAGAGTACCATACGTTTTGTTGGAGTGGGTGATTTTCTGGTAGAACTCGTTGAGCACACCTTGGGCCGGAAAGAATTGGTATTTGATTTTTTCCAGTAAAATTATACCCCTAACGGGATGTAGTGACGTTAGCTGTAAAGACACCCAAATTTCTGCTTCATCTATGTAGGGTTTGAAAACTACTACTGAGGTCGTTCTCATGTAATCTCTGCAAACGAAAAGTAAAATAAACAAAAGAAGATTTTAGAGGCTGCATTTTTCTGTAAGTGCATTGTATGCAATCAAGCTTCACGAAAAAGCACTCATTCTATCATTTTTTCGCTACATAGTTCACTACTATTCTGGTATTCCTCGTATTCAGTACACCGCTTCGTCAAGTCACGATTCTGTAAACATTCACCATTGCTACGTATTCAAGCTTTATTACTTACGTCAACTTCATATGCCAGTCTTCTAAATGGAAATATAAATTTTTTCGCGAATTTAATTGTTTTCCTGACGTTATATTATAACACGACAAAGTGTACGATAAAGAGCAATTAGTAGGAAACGTTTAGGCGAAAAAAGCGTGCATCGAGAAAAAGTACACTGTATTGTATATTCATACCAACACTCATTATATGCTTATAATTGGAATATGTCGTGCAAAACGAGGTGACAAAGAACTGAAAGATGATTGGACCGATACTCAAATTCCTATTTCTACTGAGTAAAAAAAGAAACTAGTTTGAAAATGGAATGAGCGTGGGCGTACCGTACATGTAATGTTAATTTCCAGATTGTGATATCAAAACAATGAATGCTAGACTATTGTCCGCATTTCCAATAGGCAATGATGTTGATGATGATACAAAAGATCGATTCATTCATGTTCATATTTGATTCTTTTGCCGCTTGACACATTTGGAAGATCCTTTCTATTCTTTTTGAGTAAGAATTCAGGAAGGAAGGGAAATGTATTGCTAGCTGAATTGGGAAAAATTGGTCAATGCGTCCTTTATCAGACATGTGCAAGAATCGATACCCAATAGAAACAATATATGTAATATGAAACCTATAAGCGAGCAACTGGTTCACTATAGAGTGTCCTCTGTCTTGTGAAATTGAAGCCCCTCTATCGAGCCTGGGTTTCTGTTTTCCTTTGGACTGGCTAGTTCATTTATTGTGCTAGTCTGAAGAAGGGGAAGTGAAAGAAAGAGACTGAAGCTTGATTTTTTCGAGTGACAGAACAAAGTACGAGTAGAACCACATTGATAGAGGCCGAAAAGCTGTATACACATAGTGGAAGGGGAGACATTTTAATCATCAGATCCCTCTATTCTTTCGTCTCGCGATTTTCGTGACGCAAATTTTAGAATGACTCCTATCGATTCTCGAGTTGAGGATAGAACACAGGAAAATTTTAAAAATTTCGACCATCATGCTCAAAGGAGAGGATAGGGGACTTCAAGAAATTCCGATCCTTGAGCTACATGGAGCAGGAGAAAGAATAACATAGACCTTCGAGCTAAAATTTAGACCTTCCAGTTGCATGTTTTGTTAGAGGTGGTCTATAAACAATTTCGAAAATTCAGCTCTATATATGAAGGGAAGGGATAGCTTGGAAAAATGTTGGCAGCCGAGCTGTACAGGTTAGGGTGAGGGTTTGGGAAGTGTTCAAATTTTGAGCTAGGAAGGAGAGGAGATTCGAGAACTCCATATTCAAGCAAGGTGACTAGCGAAAATATGTAGTGCCGAGCTATATCAGTAGAGGAAGGGACTTCGGCCTCCTTAACGAAGTTGAACGAGAAATGGCAGAAGCTTGTTCTATGCGACAAACTTGCTTTTAATATCGAGGATCAAATTGAGAATCGAATAAAAATTTTTTTTGAAGCCGCTTCTTTTGAATATAGCTTAATGGCCGAAGTTTTTCTAGAATTTTGAATGATTTGGGCTTGAGAAAAGTCTGGTAGCATTGTGAATTTAAATTGTATCCTATGTTACACCGATGATGCACTTAATTTGTAATGCCAATTTTTAGTTGACTCAATGTTGGCATCAACAATAAGTTAATAGAACAACATTAGCGATGGGTCGGATTTTGGTCGATTTGCTGCCAAAATTAGGCTGAACTTATTCGATAAATCTACGTCTATTTTGAGTATATTTTTTGGTTGAAATGATGAGTATGTTTTTGACCAAAAAAACATGTTTTCTTTCATTTTTTCCGTGAAAATGTTGTTATTTTTAGAGGTTGAAAGCCGTAATATAAAACTTTAGCTTTTGACATTAGCTCCTAATTTTAGCCTGAAAAACTTTTGGCTTTTCGCTTCCCAACAAAAAATATTTTCGACTTTTGACTTTTGGATTTTTCCCGTCAAAATTCTCCGGCTTTCGGATTATAACTTTTAGTTTTCAACTTTTTATTAAAAAAAAAATGAATGATACGTTGAACATGAAAAGAGAATGGGGAAAAAGAGCAGAGAAGGAAAAGTATAGAAGAAAAAAATGAAAGAAAAAGCTAAATAAATGAAATTTTTGGCTTTTTAGAGTCAAAATTCTCCGGCTTTCGGCTTAAAACTTTCTGCTTTTAGTTAGATTTCAACCTCTGATTATTTTAGCCATGTTTTGGATCACTGATTCGAAATTGGGCAGAAATTTTGCTATCAAACTGTAACAGACATGTTTTTCACAAAAAAACATGTTTCTTAAAGGAAAAACTTTTTTTCCAGTTTTTTATAAGTGTTTTACTTATGTACCTATTGGATTACTGAATCCTAATTTGGCAAAATCTTTGCTACCAAACTAGAAACAAATATGTTTTTCAAATGTGTTTTAATTGGAAAACATGTTTTGTTGTGAAATTCTGTGAAACAAATCATTTTTTCATTTTGTGGACCACTGAATCTAAATTTGACAGTAATTTTACTGTATAATTTCAACAAACATATTTTTTACAAAAAAAAATAAAAAATGTTTTCTTTCGAGACAAACAATTTTTCCAAGAAGAAAACATTTTTCATGAAAATGAGAGTCATTCTATATTTTTGTAACACCTCGATCACTAGTCCAGAAATAAATTTTTCGAATAAAAACCTGAAAAGATTTTTTTTTTTTTTGAATTGCTAAATCCAAATTTGAAGTTGATTTTACAAATTTCGTTACAAACTCGTGTTATTTATCCGTAATTATATGAATTATGACTCTACTATTGGCGCATATTGGCGGCTGAAATTTCCATTATCTGAAAGCTAATGCTTCACCAAATCAAGCTCTGATTCTCGATTGACGCAATTATCGCGATCTATTAGTTCTAGTCCATACCCAATTAGTTGGGTTTGTCACTTGAAAATGGTGTTTTCTGGATAACTATTGAAATTCCAATCTCAGAAATTATTACACTCAAAAATAGAGGTTTCGAAGATGGGGAAAAAAAAAAGTCGATGACAAAATCAGTTTTGAAGTCAGAATATAGAATTCAAGTGTATGCCTAGATATTGAAAACTTTTCTCATATAGTTTATAGACTACCAATTCTTTTGAAAAAATAAGAATAACTGTATGAACTAAAGTTATTCTGGAGGAAGTATACTGTAATATTTTGTTTACCTATATTCTCAAGAACATTTTGTATAAAAATATGGGTAGTTCTCGATAACTTTTTCTTCAGGCTTTTGGACCGCTATTTTCCTAATCTGGACCAGTGTGATGTCAGCGGGCAGTGAGCATCCTCCCAGGTCACAAATTATCAGGAGGTATACATATTTCTTATTCAAGAGAGATTACTCCTTAAATAATTTTGAAGCCTATGGCTTGTTGTTCTTATGGGAAGAATTTTCATTTATTCCTAATTGTTTGGAGAAATGACTTTCATTGATTGACACAAAAATTGAGTTCAAATTTGCGTACTTACACGAAGCAAATTCCAAAGGTCATATTGGAGCACTGTTCATTTTAGAAGAGTTATAAGCTGACATCGATATTCATGTCCCAGAAACAGTTCCTGTCGACAACTTGATTGACGGTGTATCTTCAATCGCTCTACGATTGGTATTGCTCGTGAGAAACGATCAAAAATAATTAATCTTGATACAATTCACGAACCATAAAAGCGAATAAAAATTCGAAGAAGATAATATAAAATTATTCGATTATTTTAATTTATTCAATGACCTTTCTCGTGAGTCTTCTAAGGTGCTGAAGGGAAATACGCCGTGAGCTACAATTATACAACACCCTTGTCTTAGTTTAGTCGAATCTAGTTGTACCTATGAGTGTAAGTTTACATTTAGTTTCCTACGATTGCGGGCTCCAAAGTATTATAATCAGGTCGTCGACTGTTCCTTACCAATTGAAAAGTCAATGACCTGCTACGATACAAGTGGTAGGATTACAGTAAAATACTGAAGAAGAAGAAGAAAAAAAACTTCCAAAAAGAGGTAATGTGATGCGTGTAGTAATTGAACGAAAAGGTTCTCTCATCTCAGATTTCGAACGATAGCAAATTCTTTTGGTATTTCGGGTAACGTATTTTCTCTAATTACATTCGAATAAAAAACGTACAGTTTTCAACTCGTACGCTAATATAATTAAGATATCATACGACTAAATTTCAACTCAATAAGTGTTCTTAATAACTGTATTCACGGAGGCTGAGATACACACCTACTAATTTATAGACGAACACGATCGGGCGCATTAGATTTATAAATTGCACTCGAAGCTATGCGAGAGATAGAATAGTTCGTATTGTCAGTACGGTACGAACAAGTTGAACTAAAAACGTTCGCATCGTGACTTCCACGAGTATATATATTACTCATTCGAGTTAAATGATAACCCTTGAAAAATAAGTATTACGAATGTACGTGTCTGATTCAACTCACGTTTTTTCCCCCCGAGATAATTAACGTCTATTAGGTTGGCCAAATTGCTAGAAGAACCATTAATGAGACTTCGTTCATTCTTCCTAGAACTCAGAAAATTCAAAGAAAACGGTAAGACTGTACAGACGGAAATAGTTGTTAATTCAAATTTGGTTTAGAAGATAGGTTCATGATATTGGTTTACAAGTGAAGGTTTATTGATACAAAATTGCAAACGGTTTTGGATGTCTTGTGAAAATACAGACGGCATGTAAGGAAAGGCTTCCACGTTTCTGTTTGTCCTTGGTTCGGTATAACGATGATCGATGCAACAGAAAAGGGTACAAAGAAACTGTGCCGGTGACATGTACCACAAGAAAGTAATAATTTCGAGTCTTGATTAGAAGGCTTAGCGATAATGATACCTACAAAAAAATTGGATGCCATTGCAAGAGAGCAATGGCAGCGGAGAACCCGCTGTCATGTGATTATTCAGCTAAAAATATTCTTGAATCAAATTTTTTGTATTGAAGTTTGAATATTAAATTTATACGTCGGAAGTCAAAATTCTTCAAGTCCCTTTCTTATCTTATACAGCTCGAGAGTCGAAATTTTACCAAGTCCCTCTACTACTACCATTTGAACGCGCTGAAATTTTACCATAATTATCTTGTTAGTCCAAATTTTACCAAATCCCCCTCCCACCATATATAGCTTGAGAGTCAAAATTATTCCAAGTCCCTTTCCTATCATCTATAGCTTCAGTGAAGAAATTTTTCCGAAAACTTTTCCAAGTCTCCCTCCTATCATATGAAGCATAGAACCCGAAGTTTTCTCAAGTCCCGAAAATGATGATGTGACAACATGAACGTGCTGCAATTTCAAGGAAGCCGTCGTTTTTTCAAGTCCCCCTCCTGTCATAAATAGCTCGAGATTCGAAATTTTTCCAAATCCCCCTCTTATTATATAAAGCTTGGAGGCTGAAATTCTTCCAAGATCGCCCTCCCCCCAATCATATATAGCTCAGAAGCTGAAACTTTTCTAAGTCCTGAAAATAATGACGTCACAATTGGAATGCTCCCGCGCTCGTTTTATACCTCCTCAACAAAAGAGATAATGGGTCCCCCGCTAACGAAAACTCACACTAGGGGTGAAGATAGGGTACCCACTGCTTACGGACATCGAGGGAAGTTCAAGAAAGCTCTAATTTAGATAAACAAAGGACAGCAGACTTTTATGGTAAGTTATTTAAATTATCACTGCGGAACGTAGATTTGCACTGACTTGAAATCGATAAGACCCCCAGAATTGGTCGAGCGAATTTCAGTGTAGGATCCTAGATGTGTATTGGCTCCACGAAAAAAAAAAATATCAATACTCATACATTTTTATCTACATGTCACTTCTAAAACCACTTCGTGAAAAATGGATGGGCCTCCCGCTCTCTCATCTCCACCTCATGGATGAGCAGTTATAGCAATATTCAATAACTCCACGTAGAAAAGCTATATTATTAATTCTACTCTACATTTTCTTGATTTCAGTATGATTACGACTACTCGGATTTGACTGAGAAACCGTCAACAATTTCCAGTCAGCAACAAGGGTATCAGTCTTTCAATGCAACAACCGCCAGGCCTATTTCAAATATCACTTCCGGGCACAGTAGTACTCACAGTTCCAGCAATAATTCTTTAAGTTCAATAAACTCGTCCGCTATTATGATAACTAATCAACTACTGGCCACCCCGGAACGCATAAACGCTACCTTCGATCACGACGACTCTAAAATCAAACAGCAGAGGCCATGCAATCCCGGATACTACCGAGATCATTTTGGACGATGTCGGAAACAGAGAAGACCGCAAATTGCGTAAGTATCGTAATTAATAATCTACCTTATTGTTACTGACGTATCAATATAAATTATTGTGCGAGTATCTTCATCACTGCAGATTCTTTCATTTGAATATCGCTTATATATTTTTCCAATAAAAAATTCTGATTCGAAGCTTACACGTAAAGAATAGCTTGTCTAAAATGTAAAATTTTTAACGCCACGCTTGCAGTATTGTTTTTTATCGGTACATTTGCATTTCTTCCTCACAATCCCAATTTAGTTAATAATAAGAAACCTAAATTTAGAACCCGTGATAAATTTTGTGAACCGTCGAAGAGCACAGATGCACAGCTTATTATCAGAATCGGATTTCCAAGACAATATTGCCAACTTTTCTTCAGGGCTTCAAAATTTCCATGACTTTTATTAGGATAAGAATGGTCAATGTGCTCCCGAGAGGTGCATGTTCTGTGTGAAAACATCGTACATATTTTTTTCCGAATTTTTGCAGCGGTTTCTACGGCAAATTTTCTTCCGCACACTGTGATAGAACAAGGGACCGTGGAGGTGTTCGATAATGTTGCGTAGGCGTTACTTCGTTACAGTACGTGGGAGAAAATTGTACGTAGAACCTCGTTCTACCCAAGGCGCACCACTCCAAAAATTCTGAAAAAAATGCGTACGTTGTTTTTTGATATCGCGAAGAAGATGATGCACTTCTCTGGGGCACATTGACCGTTCTTGTCCTGCTACATTCTTCCTCAGACTCATTTTTTACCGAAAACGTTTTTTAGAATCCTTTCAGACTACATGTCTGAACGCCACCAACATCCTCAAATATCATCTCACTTTTTCTGGAGAGGGCGAGCAGAGTTTGCGAGAGCCACATTCCTGAAAGAGAAACTGTTGCTGCACTGCGCTGTACTTATATACCATACCTTGCACGTTTGTTCCCCCGTCCCTCCGAATACGTCCTACCGAGATGATTGTCAGTTTATATTGACATTTTTTGGCCGAGCATCTGGGCTGGGATAGATTCATGTTATAGGGGATCATTGTGACCTAGGAACTAAATGAAGGTTACTGATGGTTGGCACAAGACAAGGATACTTTTTTAAAAAAAAGAAAGAGATAAGTGAGTCGGAGAAAAATATGTAACTAAGTCCGGGAGGAAACAGCCTAGACGGGATGGCATTCAACTGAATACAGAAGCAAAGCTCCTTAAAAGATGGGCGGTATCAAAGTCCTAAATCGAATATGCGTAATTAGTTTCAAGTACTAAACTTATTTGTAGCCACGAGTCTAATACCTCGTTAGACACTTTTATCCGATTATGAAGCCTGAAATGTGTGTAGGTGGGTCATCATGAAAGTGAAGACAATTGATAAGGTGGTAAGGGTTCAAAAGATAATGAAGATATGTTTCGAGAGAAGAAAGAATGAGTGGCAGATTGGAACTTTGAGAAAATGTGCTGAACATGTGAGGAAGTTGACATTTTTGGTCAGCGCCATTCTGTCTGCTTTGTCGCAAAGACCGCAGGAATACTTCAAGGTCACTGATGATTGAATAGTGTTCAATTGTGAATTCGCTAGTTACTGTCTGCAGAGCGTAGAGTAAAGCACCATTGTCAAATCACACCCTCCGCATGGGTAAGGTAGATTATTCGAGGGTATTTTCACAAGTAGCTTCAAGTAATTTGATGTGAGGATTGTAGAACCTCTCGTCCCAAGCCCGAAAAATTTATAAGAGTAATACATATCGATTCTGAAGCTCTGAAGAAATAGTATGAAAAGGGAGGTTAAAGAGTAACGATATTTTCGAAGGGCAGTCTGCGTGCTCGTGAAGGCTAAAAGCTGAAAGCTGATGATAGAAGCTTGTTTGAATTTTGACGGAGAATTTTTGCTGTTCCTTGAGGGTTGAGATTTGATCCCAACGGATTCAGAATCGTTGTTAAGGAAACTTTCAACAAATTTTATGAGCTTACTTTAGAGGCTTATGCAATAGAATTCCAGACGTGTATATATAGTAACACCAAATGGAGGAGGGGGTAAAAGCTTGTTGTAATTTTCAAAACATATGGAGAGTGTATGGGTAGCACTTATGGCATCATTTATTAGGCTTAGACAGTATTTCGACCTTTCCAAAAGCCATACCTATTGGTAGGAAAATGATATTTTTAACTGTAGGGCGCCAGACTACATGCTACAAATGATAAGACCAGTGCACAACTTACTTGCCAAATGTCACATAAGTAGTGCACTTTGTATTTGAAATTAAAGTTTTTGCTATTAGGTTGTAGTACATTAGTTTTTGAACTGTTGGAGTTGTAATTTAGGTGAACCTTCCCCATATTTCCACCATCCTCAAGTTCCCCATTCTTCTACCCTCTTTCCTTAATGAGAAGAAGGGAAAAAAATCATATATAGTGCTCTGTGCTTGAAATTCGAGTTTTGTACTATTTCTTTGACGCACATTTTCTCAGGTAGGTTTCAAACTGATAGAGTTGTAATTTAGGTGAACCTTCCTCATATCTCCACTATTCTCAAGTTCCCCATCTTTCTAACCTCTTTCCTCAACGGGAGAAAGGAAAAAAAAAACATATAGGTAGTGCCTTCTGTGCCTAAGATTCGAGTTTTGTACTATTTCTTTGACCTGTGCCGAAAATTCAAACTTTTTCAATTGACTCACATTTTCTTAGATAGTTTTCAAATTGATAGAGTTGTAATCTAAGTCCCCTGTCAAGTAGTTTTGGAAACCTCCTTGAATCGCTAGTTGACGATATGATTCGGGGAAGAAGGCAGTGATGTAGCCAGGGGAGATTGGAATATTCCCCCAGCCCCTTGACTCCGACTTTCATTCCGTAGTTTCCGATTGAAAAGTTTGCTGAAAAATATTGAGAAAAAAGAGCGTTTATCCCCTCCTACGCCATCGAGGATTGAGGAGACAAGGTCGGCTCAGTTGTGAGAAACAGATAGGAAAGAAATGCTGAGAGTGAACATTTTTTTTCATGGAAGCTCTTGCGTGAATAGTTGAGTAAAATTCTAAGGAAATCAGAAGATTATACAAAAGTGATTTTCTGAGTTAAAATTGATTGGGTGAGTTCTAAATTGAGTTTTGAGAATGGAGGAAATAATGATCGTAATTTTCATCTGCTGTGATTGAGATGTACGGTCATTTCTGGTCATAGTGGTTATTATTATTCAAAACGTAGATTTTAACGATAGATAGGTAAAAATGTATAAATAATGAAAATTGGCAAAAAATCGTGAAACATAAATTAAAAAAAAATAAAAACTGGATTTCAAAAGAAAAAAATTTTTCAATTAATTTTCTCTTTTTCTTTTAATCAGCGATATACATTTAAACAAATTTAAACCAGTTTCCTGTCGGAATAATTTATTTCTTTTCTCATTCATTTTTATTATCATCATATTTTTTTTCGTAGCCTCGTTCTTAGAGATACCTTTTTAAAAGTAAGTTAGTAAAATCAACGTTATATGCCTCACATCAGCTGATTGTAAGGTTAAGGTCAGAATACGTGAAACAAGAATAATAACGCTCATAAATTTACATGTGATATTAGAAAGGAAAAGAAAAAATTGCTAAGTCGTTGATATAACGATTGTAACGGTATGATAACATTAGGTATCAGACGCTTCGAGCTCCAAGTCAGCGGAATTACTCTATTAACTGGATTGTAGGTGACTAGTTCGTACGGGTAGATCGTGTTGTAGGTTTGTACTCGTAACACAGTTTTCATCTCCGAAGCGAAAACAAGTTATCACGTATCGTGTCGTGTGAGATTTTTTCACGTTTAAAATACTCTTTTTACAAGACATTTATTGCAACGGCTGTAAGATATGCAATTTATCGGACTCTCCGGACTTAAACGGCGTTTTACGTATGCAAATTGTTTGACGTAAAATTATGTTTCGCTAGCCTTATGCCGTTGTCGCGTTCGATATAAAAAGTAGAATAATTGGGAAAAAATAATAATAAATAAAAATTAATATTCATTTTACTCACCTTGATGAAGGAATACGTAGATTCCGAAATGATATTATCCAGCGTCGCTGGTTTTGATAGTAACGTCACTCTCCTCTGATTTGGCCTCCTATTTTTCAATCACTGTTAGTGCGTTGTACGAAGTGATCGACAGCACTACACAAAAGATATTTCTCAAGCACAATTTACTAAGTCCATACAAGGTTCAATTATCTCGGGAGGATTCCTGGCGAGACCAAGCAGAATACAAAATTTTTCCCAGAAGTTTCTTAAAGTAAACGTATGATTTTCGGAAAATCTACGGAAACTCGATAAGAAACAATACTTTCATTGTTTCCCGTGACTTCCAGTAGCTCGATATATAAACTTGTAGGCTTTCGATTTTTCCCTCTATTTACTTTATGATTTTCGTGTATTCTCAAACGATTTGGTGATAGAAAACATTTGTGCGTGGAAAGCAAAAAGTTACATTTTGTCGATATATAAGTAAAACTTCTGAGTCCGTGTTGTACTTCTTTTTTTTTCTTTCTTTTGTTTCCAGGAGACGAAAGCTTAATCGGTTTCAAAAATGGTTCCAGTGAGGAACTTCGCATTTTGGATATGAATGCTTCATACTGGGTGGGTATTCCTACCTACCATCGTGATGTCAAAAAATTAAATTTTCAGCTTAAATGTATTTGTTGATATTAGAACGCAGACTCAGTTGGTTTTACTTTTTCTTTCTATTTTGTACATATTTCCTCCTTTTTTTTCCTGCATGTTTCCAGAATTCATTATTATTTTAAGCTAAATTTTTTAATTATTTTACGCTCGACATTTTGAACGTTATGACGATATTTTGGTTCACAGATACCAGCAAACCGTCCATACACCCGGCGTTATTAAGTCGTTTCAACCGAATATTGAGAAGAATACTGCTGCTGCAACAAATAACTGAGTAGTTATCAACCATTTATAGAATTGTTTTTTTTTTTTTTTTTTGAATTTCTTTCTTCTTTTTATAAATATACAGTACCTATATTATTATTTTTGCATTTATTATTCTTATAATTTTTTATATAATAAATATTTTGAGCATTGCCGTCTCAATTTTCTATCACAAAATGTACCGAATTATGAGATTTAAAATCAAAAAATATTTTTCTACAGCAAAAAGTGTTCTTGGAGCTGTTGGTTTTCTCTTTGTTTCAACACAACCACGATCCTATTCTGTTATCATCAAATCATGAAACTCAATCAAAAAAATTTGAAAAAAAAGTATAGAATATTTTTCCTTATTAGAAAGGAGTTTCTAAAGAAGTAAATTTTTATTTTGACGAACTATCAACTTTTTAAATAGGTACCGTCGCAAAAAAAAAAAAAAAGGGAAGAAAATATTGATACTTACCAACTGTCAGCAGGCTTTAATTACATTTAGATTGTCCCCGTGAATGTCCCTCTGTTCATTCCCAAAGGTGAATTTCCACAATTTCATGCACCTATAATCGAGAAATTATTATAACGAGTCCTCCCAAACTCCCCTCTGATTCTATGACATACAATATGTATCGTTCTCATCCTGTATTTCCTTTCCTTGACAAATTTCCTTTTATTTCAGACTCGACTCAAGATACGAGTTTTTTTTTTTTCAAATTCACATACTAGGTATATTCAATGTGGATCAAGTTTCATGTTTGACTTTTATCGCACCAATTTCCTCAGCATTAGATTTACACGGGCGCGAAGAACGCTCGAGCATACGGCGGTAAACTTTTGAAAAACGCCAAAAACGAACACTGATCTGTAAAAACGGAAATATTTCCACAAAACTATCTACAATTGAAGCCTTAACAAAGAAAGGAGTCTAAGTGCCATCCACAAAATTATTGCGTAGGAATGTATTTTCCATTTTAGTCTCTACAAACGGGAATTTTTTTTTTATTTTTAATGTTGTGACATTGACGATCATGAAAGAGATACTACCCGCAAAAACATTGATGTCCCAAAATAATGGAAAATACATTCCTACACAATAATTTTGTGGATGGCACTTACACTCCTTTCTCTGTCAAGGCTTCAATTTACACTACTTTTTCTTTTGTTTTTTCAAGAGAAGCTGAATTTTTTGTAATGTGTAGCATCCCAACGTTCGGCGCTGAATTTCCCTCATCAGTAAAGAGCTGATTAAGAAAATTATATTTGTAAGTACAGGACTTTACTATAGAATTTCTATTCATTCTGCGACAGCTGTTTCGTAATTTTGAAAGACTTAATAGTGTTATTTATTTTTTATCATATGCTATGGATAATTTCCACATCCAAAAATGTGAAAGAGCAACTTGAATATTCCAAAAGTCAAGTGTTCAGGTTAATCGAAGAAAAAAAAAAAGAAAGGAAGTCAGCTTATTGTTTAGAAAAAAGCATAGACAACTTCTTTCAGATCTAAAGCGGCTTATTAAGAGGAATAAATCAAGACGTAAAATTGTAAAACAAAATCACAAAATTTCCTTGAAAAATTAAGAAAAAACGGATCGTGGCTCACTAACTTAGGAAATCAAAAACCTGATTTACGCTACGAGTAAAAATATTCCCGCTCAGGTCAGGAGAGTTTTTCGTTATTTCCTCGTCCCTCCACTATTTTTATGATATTTTTTAAGTATAAAAAAAAATCTCAACTTTGAAAGAAACAATGAAAAATTGAATTCCAGGAACGTTTCAACCTTTGAAACAATTAGAGAAAAATATTTTTTGATTGATACTAATTTGATGGATACCAAGTATAATATATATTTTTTAGCATTACGCTTATCTCAACGAAAAATATTCAGCTAAAAAATTGGAAACAATTTTTCCAAGTCCCCCTCCTATCATAATAGCTCGAGGGTCGAAATTTCCTCAAGTTCCCTCCCCTCTCCGTGACGTCATCAACCTTGGACCGCTCGCGCTCGCGGACGAAAATTTTCTGAAAGTACCCCAACAAAAGGGACAGCGGGTTCCCCGCTAACAAAGAGGGCACTCGTTTCGCTCGTTTGCTTCCCTCTCTCTTAGTAGTCCATGGGCCATAATAGAAAATAGTGGTTTTTGGTACCACGTGGTGGGACAAAGCCTCACTTTGGGACATGGTGATACTTGATATAAAAAACGATGATAGACATCTGAGAAGAGCAGCTTTTCAAAATGGCGGATCGGTCTTGTGAAAAAAGGCGAATAACTCGTATTATATGAATTAAATTTTTTACGTTTCTTTTTCAATAAAAGAAAATACGGCTCCGAATAACATACCCAACTTCCCGTCCCTTACATCCTGTAATAAATTTTCTGTGGCACGTTCTAGCTCCCTAAAATCAATGTTTTGCAAATATCTTGAAAAATTGAGCATCAATCATGAAAAGTTTCAGATAAAAAATGTTCCTCGTGAAATTTGTTATAGAAAATACCATTCAAACTTTGCTATGCGTCCAATTATCAGCTTAAAAAGTTCGTCAAAAGTTAGGAACATTGGGAAAAAGTCAATTTTTCAGCAATAAAAAATCAAACACGAATAAAATAAAATTTCAAACAAAAACTATTTCTTGAAAAATTCTAACCGCAAGATAGATTGCCTAAACTTTCTTCCAAGGTTTGTCCAAAGTTCTGAGCTTTTGAAAGGAAATCGATTGTTTTAGGGTGTCCAGTTTATCACTTTTGAGTGACTTGGTCACTTTTTTAGGCTTCAGTCACTTTTAGGCACTTTTTAAAGAAAGTAGTAACTTCTGTCACTTTTTCATCCATACTTGAAAATCATAAGTTTTTCCGGTGTTGCCATCACTTGGTATGTTGCGGATCGTTCTTTCTTTCTTTTTTCTATCTGGTACGTATCTCTCTTCCCATACCACTTGGAGCTTTTTTTTTTTCGATAATGCAGTTACTTTTTGGACCAATTGAGCGTTTTCTTCTTTTTTATCAGTCCAATTAGTATAATTTATTAACAAAAAAAAATGTTTTGGGATACATCGTTTGCATAGATACATTTTAACTAAAAATAATTCAAATAAGATATTTAAAAAAAAACTGAGCTGTTGCTCATGAAGTTGATTGAATTAACTTTATCATAACTGAACAAAAAAGAAAAAACAAGAGTTTGAATCCAAAAAACTTTTGTTACTAAACAAAATATTAAATCATTTTGTAATCAAATATTCATATGTAAAGTCTTGAAGCAGCACCATAGTATCCACTTATATGGAAGGCAATAGTAAAAATTTAGAGGCTGTTTGTTCCTATTATAATGGAAAAGTAAATAACTAAATCATTGTATCCCTCATGAGGAGGCGTAAGGTTATAAGAGTTTGTAGGATATGGCGGTGTTGCTGTAAGATTTCACACATGCTGGTTTCTGGGATCCTTCGTTCCGCTCGTTCGCCCCCTATGTATGCTAGTAATAGGCCTAGTATAAGGTATGTTACGCTAACTGGCCGGCAGGTACTCCAATTCTTAGCCTAGTATAAGTTTAGTATATGTTAGACTGTCTTTTCTCACACTGCATGTCAAGCTAACTAATAAGCTCAGGGTCTCTCTCTCACTCTCTCTTTCCCCAACTCTAAAAGGAACTATTCACGGGGTGGAAGGAGGGAACTCGCAGAATTTAAAATTCGGTAGAGGGCTCAGGTGTGGGAGTCCTTTCATTAATGGAGAGGAGCGAAGAGGGCCTCGTAAAATCTCCAATTGGTTAGGGGGTTCAATAAAGACATGAAATATGTCAAAACCCAAATGTTTCAAGTATAAGAAACATTCTCTTACACCTGAAACATAAAATTTGGCTGTGAGGCCGTTCGGTTCATCAAATCTGGTTATACCCCAGGAAATGCGTTAGGAGGAAGAAAGCGACTGAAAAAAAATAAATAATTTTTGAAATATATGCGCGAGAAATAAAAAATCGATTAATCTATTATCGAAATGGAGAAACAATCGACTATATAAAGTGAATTTTTTATGCAGGTTAGACTTCTTTTTTTTTCCACCGCAAAAAATATTAAAAATCGAGAAATATATAAGTGAACGCCTCATAAAATTATATTGACCGCCACTTCCCATCCCACCAAGGAAAAAAACTGACACGACGTTGAAACCATGACGAACGCCATAAATGCACGCTAGGACTGACACACAACCCGTATTTCAAAAGAAGATAATTTTGCTGCATTTATTGTGAGGAACTCCAGCCAAGATGGGCTTGACAGTAGAGACTGCCTCCCCATAGTGAACCTCAAACTCCCTATGAATGAGGTATGACTGTTGATGAAGGTGTTTTCCTAGTTGTTCTATCCAGGAGGAGTCAGTCGAGTCACATGGTTAATGCATTGGATTTCGAGCATGTTCGTGAGATTTTCACTGGTTGATCAAATACTGAGGTTCGTCGTCAGAATAAGATGATTCGGCAGAAGTATGATGCCAAGGGGATGCGTGGTAGTTATATGGATCAGTGCAATAGCCGCGAGCTTTTCATTATTGACTTGTATTCAAGTGTTCGCCGTTTCGACATTATTCGCATTTAAGGCTCCTTCAAAGCTTCCTTTCGATCTTCAGGAAGCTTTTCACGCTGCACGTGTCAAGTGGCAGGCGGATGTTAATTTCGACTCTTCTCGCGGCTTTTATTATTATGAAGGCAGGTACCACGTAGTCTTGAACTCAGATTTATTCAAGAAGCAGTTGAGCTTAGCCATTTTGAAAACTTACGTTTGTTAATTGCATCAATATGTATTAATATTGTAATGTCCTTATGAAATATGTGGTGATCGTAAAAAAAAAACCTCCGCTTGGAATGCTGCCTTGTGGCTTATGCTAACTTGTCAGTAACCAAAGCATTCCATTGTCTCCTTTCCTGTTTCTTCTTCCTGTATTAGGTTTACTTACTTGATATATTATAGTTGAATGAATTAAATGTGGAGAGCACATTGTTCTGCGCATGTTCTCATGTGTGCACTATATGGGAATGTGTGCACTACTTACATGATGTATTTGTCCGTCTCAATGGATTTTGAGTGTTTTGATTTTGTGTGCACAACTTGTATCAAGATTTGTGCACTACTTACTTCGTGTATTTGTTCGTTTCATAGGATTTCTGGTGTTTTGGATCTTGAGTGCACAACTTATATGAGGATGTGTGCACTACTTACTTCGTGTATTTGATATTTGTTTCGATGGATTCCGAGTGTTTTTGGTTCAACATTAAAAATGGAAAAAATTTGGGAGGATGCAAGGATGGTAAATTAATTTGTCGTGAAAGTATGCGAATTGGTAAGGAACTGGTCCGATCGCCGTTATCCTGCGTGCGTGAATGTCGTACAATTTGCGAAAACTCCTTCCGTGTCCCTGAGCATGTGGACGAAGTCGAACCATTGAGCTCTCTAGATCAAACCAGTATTCCGAATGGATGATGTCGAGGAGGGGTCGTCATACTTCATCGGATCTTCAAATCTCAGTAAGCTACTCATCGCTCGATTAACGAAGCAATTATGAAACTCGAAGAAATATATGAAACTCGAAGATAAATGGACATCCTTTGATACATTCAAGCGGGAACATTACAGCACGTGGCGCACAAGGGTGACTGCACTTCTCAACAAGTGTGAATGTACTTGCCCGCTTTTCTTGAAACCATCTCTGTGCAAACACATTATTGGCATGCAAATTCGATTGAAACTTTGTACCGACCCCCAGGAAGCTAAAAATATCCCCATGGGTCAAAAACGTAAGCGCGGCGCCCCTCTAAAGCGAAGCAAGCGTTACTAATACTATTACAATAAAACAAAAGTGTCAACGTCTCTTCTGTAGTGAATGTAGCTCGTAGGCTATAAAGTTTTTTTTATCCGTGCAATAAATTTCTCAGGCGTATCAATTTTTTTATCCGTGTAATATATTTCATAGGCGTGACAATTTTTTTTCCTTGGCGTGTCATCGATAGATGGTCGATTTCGTTTTTTGAGGCGTGCGACTAAATGTATGCCTTAAAAATCTTATGTGTGATGAGAGGGGTGGGTAAGGGCTCAAGTCAAATCACACGATGTTTTATCAAGGAATGCTCTCTACATGATCGGCGCTGAAGTAGACAAATTTCAGAATTTTACTCTCTGATATCAATTTTTGGGTAGATCTTTTGAAATGCACTGGTGGACACAACCTTGTTTTAAAACAAGTGTACAGAAATGCGAGGAAATTCAGACCTAAGCCATATTGCATAGCCGGAACATTTTCCCCTCCTCCAATTTTTCGCGGAGGAATACATGCGACTGATTGTCATGTGTATAAATCAAATATCCCAAAACGAATAAAAGATGGGTGAAGAAAAAAAAAAACAACTCGTCGCTATTACTATCATTTGTTTGATGGTTTCACCGAGGCGAAAGTAGGGCACGCAGACAAAAGGAAGAAAAGTACCAGTCATGCTCTCGAAAAACAGCATTATCGGTACCTTTTAGATTACCGAGTATTCCATTCAAAAACAATGTACCATTACTGAGTCCGAATATTTTTCTTTCGGCGTCTACGGTGAACGAAAGAGGAATATTCGTTGTGCGATCTGCTGCTTACAATTGAGCCGCGTGTCCACAATAGATCAGCAATACAAATAAGCATCTATATCCTAACAAGATATAGGCACCTCATGAAGATCTTGTCGAGACAGAATATACGGGGAATCAAATAAAAAAAGAAAAATATACTCCCATCGCTACCACCACTGTCGATTCCACCACCGCCATCTCTACAGTTATCGTAAAAAGTCTAACTTTCTTCGAACATTCTCACGCGCTAATGGGTGCCTCTAGAACTGTAAAAAAATGAACAGTCATAGCTTACAGTATTTCGAGTCGAAGTTTACAGTTAACATCTTTGCAAACTCATGTATTAGATAGGTCAGTATCCATCATTGAATCGTATACTTTCCTTCCCAAAAATTTTTATAGCGTACGATGAGAATGAAAAAGTACCTAATAAAAAACTTACACACTTCGAATGACTCGAAACTGGTCACTTGGTCAGATCGTATGAATCGATTAACCGGAATTTCGAAATGGCAAATTTTCATTACGGTAAGCGTAGAACAGCTTGTAAAAAGTTGGCTTAAATGCTCTGAGAAACCCTGTTGAAAAGGATTTTCTTTATACGGAGTTGATAACCGGTTCTGCTGATGATATCAGTGTCCGACTATCCGTTAAACGTAAATAAAACCTATTAAAAATGATCCGGATAAGCAACACATAGAAATAACTGTACCAAGGTTCGGTTTTGCCGTGCAGTTTGATTGAAGGAAAGCACAACACACTCATATTAGTACGAAACTTTTCGATTCGATATCGCACTATATTTAATTCCTTGTTAAACGTTGATTTTTTTTTTTTTTCGTTTAAAAATAATAATATGGACGCGTTCAAAATCGTACTCATGTCTTCTATTTTCGCGACTTTTGTCACCGCATCGCCGCTCAAACGCTACGATCAAAGGCAAGACGGAGATTTGAACATTCAAGCTCATTTGGATAAGATCGTTTTGCTGGTAATACCGAATAAGAATATCAACATATTGGACATCAAAGGCCAAGGTTCGTTCGACAATTACGAAGATATATTGCCGTTGTTGGGTAAAGAGAGTGCCGCCGTCAACGAGGTAAAATTCAAATTGGCAACCGATGATTCTAAAATCAAATCGATAATCGTACCTGAGGTGGCGAAGGAAGAGCGAAAAGAGGCAGCGCAGCTGAAGATCGAGTCAAAGACCGAGCCGAAAGAGTTCAAAAAGCCCGTCGTCGACGCGCGGGAAAACGTGACGAAAAAGGCCGAAAGCGAGGTAAAAACGGCTCCAGAATCGCAGAAAAAATTGGCGGCCAAATCGACAGACGGTCGTACATATCAAACTTTGCACTTGACCAACAACAGGGAACGGGTTGTGGCGGTATCGCAGGAAGTAGAGACCAAAAAATCCGATAACTCCATTACGAAAGTAGAAAAATTATGAATAAATCTGCAATTTAATGTGAGTACCACGTTTTCTAATATTTCACAATTTTTTAGAAATTTATTCGGAACTTTCCTCGCCACGTTTAATACCAATAAGAACTTATTAACCTCGGCGAATACCGGTGTAGCTTTTCATTCGGTTGTATGAAATTTTTGTTTGTTGTTCTGTGCTCGTATTTCAGTAGTCTATATATTCGTTTCGAGGTATTTGATGTAATTGTTGTTTCCGCCGTATTATTAAGATATTTTAATAAAATTTTTTCGTTAAGACCCTGATTTGTGTTCGTTATAATTTCTTTGAAATCGGGTGAAATTCACATAATCACATTCGAAAATAATAAAGGTATTAAAATTATGATAATACGGTGACGCTCGTGTATCGCAGCTGAAAAGTTTTTATGATACCTTATCGTCAATTTTTGATGAAGGGCATGTGTTTTGAAGAGAAAATTTACGAACAATTGCGGTTGTCGAGGCAAATATATTTCTCCAACATAAAGTGAAAATTAATAAATACAGACTGTAAAAAACACTTTACAATGTTGCTATCTCTGTGTACGGTCATACATTGTGCGCTCACTTTTAATTTGTCTTCATCTCGTATCATACGATCTCACCCTCATCCGTAAACGTTTTGCTTTATAATTCTTATCATGTAATACTGATATAGGTATTTCACGTTCAAGAGGAACTATAGCACAGAGATGAAAATCAGTTCATGAAAAATTGACAAGAAATTCTTCGGGAAAAAATTGCTACTAATGTCTAGTTGACAGGCTAGAGGCACGTGACAGCATTGATTCAATAAAAACGTAAAACTCGCAGCCTACTTCATTAGCTGCTCGGGATTGCTATCTTCAACTGCATTAGTCGTGAATGAGTCTCTTTGTTTATACTTTTTCAGAGTAAAGATTCAACTTTATTCCTCACCACCTTGAGAATTTAAGCTCGATATTCGAAATTTTCTAAAATCCCCCTCCTACCAGGTATAGGCCCTAGCTATGAAGTCGAGATTTTTCCGAAGTTCTCTCTATCAGATGTAGTTCGATATGCGAAATTTTTCCAAGTTCCCCTCCCATCACATGAAGCTCGAAGGCTGAAATTTTTTTCAAGTTCCCCCTTATCAAATATACGTTACTCGACGTCCAAAATTTTTTCAAGTTCCCCTCCCATCAAATACAGCTTGAAGGTCGGAAGTTTCGCCAGACCCTCTCCCCTTATATATAAATCAAAAGTCGACATTCTTTTCTTCAAGTTTCCCCTTCTCGAATATAGCTCAATATCCAAAATTATTTAAGTCTCCCTACTATCATGATATAATACAGCTCGAGGGTAAAAATTTTTCTAAGCCTCTCCTATCCCAAATCAATCCAAAAAATGTTGGGTCCCACGTTTCTCCGGACCGCACCCGGTCCCATTTCTTTTAAATCCTCCCTCCCTCGAATTTTCGACAAAACATTCTGTTCGGTCTTCAATTTTTCCAAGTTTTCACGATAAAGTTTAACGATATTCTTGGTTTTTCCATACTTGTGAGATCAACGAATTATTATCAACAAATTTAACTGAGGAAACCTGTGTCATAAGACTCCAATTCATGCCACAGCATGTAAGTAGAAAATATCCCAAGTTTTTCTCTCCCTCCCTCGTTCACCGCTCGCATTAAAATTTTTCAAAAATCTCTCTGGATTTGATGTTCGAAAATTTTCAAAAAGCCATTCCTCATATAAACCTCGAAAATTGGGGCGTTTTTGAATCCTCCTCCTTATATAAAGTTTAAGACGAAAATTTTTTGAATTACGTTCTAGACATACATATTGGTTGAAATACTGAAAATCTTGAAGTTTTACTCTGAATCTATTTGCAAGGAAGTCAAGACCCTTGTGAACCTCCCTCCTCATATATACATCAAACAAAATTTCTCCACGTCCCAAGGAAAAGAAGGAACTGAACTGTCACAAGATGATGATAAATGGCGAAAATTTTCGAAACAGCAAAAATCTTCAAGAAGTGCATTCACTGTCACAGATGATGATGATTCCCAGCGTCAAGTTTACGTATATGATGAGCTATACTTTGAGGTAGCTATATTTTCTAGGTAAGGGGGGGTTGTTCAGAAAAAGAATGTTGTGACTCCAACACCTCAAAAAGGAAAAATGGTTCATCGAGGAAGGGTGACGTGGGGCACCGGATCGCCTGTTTGGCCCAAACAAGTACGAAAATTTGCGACACTGTCGAAAAATTCTTACTGTCGTCATATTCAACCTTCAAAATATAAAATTTATCATCGTTGAAGCGTCGGAGAGTTTTCGTTTTTTTGTACAAGTACGTAATCATACTTTCAGATTCTATTATCGAAACTTCTTATTGATGATATCATCAGCAGCTCAGAGGTGAAATAATAGAGACGGTCCAAACCGAGGAAACACTAGCATTCATCGAGGAAACACTGATGAATGAAATAATAAGAATATTTTCCACTTTCGTTTCGTTTTTTCTCTTCTTTTGTTGCTAGATTGATTCTAACGCAGACACACATGATTGAAGTGATGAATGTGCGCTCGTTACAAGTTTCATCATACAATGTGACGATTCGGCGCTTCAATTTCCGCTATACACACGTAGATTATTGAGACTGTATAGTTTGTGGTGCTTTTGATTATAAAAGACCATCGAGTTCATTTACGACAGTCAGTGAGAAGATTTATGCGAAAAAATATTCGAATTTAATTGACATATATGTTTGAGATCACAAAAATCGGATGATTTGTTCGCCGATGCTATTTCAAAATTCTTTTCGCTCAAATAAGTATAATAGTTTTCTCGAATTTTCTCAAATCATTTGTTTAATGCTAGTAAGTGTCAATTTTCTTACGCCTAGGAAAAAATTTGTTGAAAATGGCATCATTATAGATTCAAAACGAAGTTACGAGGCATTTATGTTGACTCTAGGGAGAAGGGGAAGGGGGTGGGTGAATACATTTCCTTTTCCCAAAAAAGGAACAAAAATACAAAACACAAGTTACATGATCCTTCGCTACACAGAAAAGAGCGCGAGATTAGCAATCAGGAAACCTAGTCTTTATTTGTAAGTCTTTTTCCGTCTGCGGAGTGCGGAACTCTCCTCAATCCTCTTCTTTTCAAGTCCTAATTTTCTCTTTGGAATGTACTCCCACCAGAAAATAGTAGCTCTAGATCTTGTAATGACGTCATGATTCCGACGCCTTCTTACGTTTTTCCGAGGAATATGCACACGACGACGTTTAGTTGGATTTGTTTCCTTTTAGAGTGTGTTTTGCTCGTGAAAGTGAGCATCAAAAATATGGTACCGGAAAAAAATTCTCCCTACTCGAGTTTTAAATGGATCTTTCTAATTCTTAGATATTTTCTTCAGAAAGATTTTAGTGTAGGCAAATAGGAAAAAAAAAACATTTTGCTGCAGCAAACGTTACTTTGCTGAAAATGGTTCAGGATGTGGTCCCGAACGACATACTAAAAGTCCCGCGTTCTCCCCTTGGAGCTTCTTTTTTTATGGGGGTTCGAACCCCCAAAAAATTAATTTTTTGCATATATCGTGCAAAATTGAAATTTTATTAAAAAATGTTTCAAACAAAAGTTGTTCCTCGTTAAATTTGCTATAAAATAAGTTATTCAGCCTTCAGGGAGTCCTTTTTTTCTAGAGGTTTAAATCCCCCAAGATTTAGTCTTTTGCTTATATCTTGTCTAATTGTAATTTTATTAAAAAAAGTTTTGAACAAAAGTTGTTCCTCGTTAAATTTCCTATCAAATGACGTATTCAATGTTCAGCCTAGGTCAATTAGTGCCCCCGCAAAGCCTTAAAAAGCCGTTCAAAAGAGGACCAAAATCAGTTTTTCCATATATCTCCGAAAATTGAAATTTTATGAAAAAATATTTTTGTTCCTCGTTGAATTTCCTATCAAATTAGCTATTCAGCTTTCAGAATTGAGTAATTAGTCTATGAAAAAAGTGTGTTAGGTACATTTTTCCTGTAGGTTCCTCAACTGAATCTTACGCCACGAGGCGAGGCTAGTATGTTTCATGTAATACATACACATAATTTTATAACATAGCTTCAGGAGAGAGGTTTCTGGCACCTGACTTGAGCTCCTTCATCCGTCCTATGCCCTGCTGCCTACCAGTTTTCTACGCTTTCTAATAGGAGCAGTGTATGTTAGCCTGCCGACTCACAGTAGTCTTATACTCGGGATGGAGGTACTTGATATTATTCGCTTTTGTCATACACTTTGCCTGTGATTACTGAGGAATTGTCATCTATGGTCAGCTTCCTCGTCCTGACTTAATACATCCTACAAGTCGTCGTCAATGACGTCTACTACCTTTAATACTCCACAGAAATTCAAACAATAGGCTACTAACTTGTGGTTGAGGCATGATAGTATGTTATTTGAGAAGTAGTAGATGGTTAAACACTCAAAGAAACGAATAAGAGAGCTGTGAATTTGGCTCTTCCATTGATGAAAAACTGACCAACGTTTTGAACAGTACCTTTTCACCATCGAGGTCGGAATGATTAAAATACACGTTTTTTTCCCGTTTTTTCTTCGATGAAAGTGCCAAATCATCCTCTTTTCTCTATGGAATATCTATTGTTCACCTGCTTTTTGGCAGCTACAAGAATTTCTACATCATTTGGCGCACCCACTAGAAATAAGTTGTAGGAGGTGGTCTGGCGCGGCGCTAGGGCTTTGTTCATTGTTATAGGCTCCAATATCCCATCGATTCGCTTCCATTCCCATTCTAATGGATTTTTTTCATGACCAAGCCACAATTGTACTTGGTGGTACACTTAGTGTAAATGAAATCGTGCAGCGTCTTCAGTGGGAGGTAGAGAGGCCAAGTCTGCTTTCCGGAGGACTTTTTCGCGAAAGCTTGAAATCGACATTTGTTCAGTGACTTATCTCTTGTACTACCATAGATTAGAGAGTATTGCAGCTGCCGTAGAGTCTTTGATACGACGCGTCTTTAATTGCTTTTGTTTCAATACCTAGGTACCAAGTGAGTCATGAATATGAGAAAAATATTCGTTTAATTTCCATCTTTTCAATATTTCTATCACTGGTAAAAAAATAGTCCTTACAATCTGTAATAATGCAAGACTTCCATAGATCAGCAACAAAACTATCTGAACTTAAGAAAAATATAGCACATCCTTATATTATTTTCAACATCGAAAGCCCTTTTTTGCAGACTATTTGCTCTATCCTAAAGCTGAATAGCTCATTTGATAGGAAATTCAACGAGGAAAAACTTTTATTTGAAACATTTTTTTATAAAATTTCAATTTTGGGAGATATATTATGGGAAAACTGATTTTGAACGGCCTTTGCAGGCTCCACCGGGGCGCTAATCAAGTAGGCTGATCATTAAATACATTATTTGGTAGGAAATCTAACAAGGAACAATTTTTGTTTGAAATATTTTTTAATAAAATTTCAATTAGACAAGATATTAGCAAAAGACTAAATCTAGGGGGGTCTTAAACCCCTATAAAAAAAGAATCTCCTGACGGCTGAATAACTCATTTTATAGCAAATTTAACTAGGAACAACTTTTGTTTGAAATATTTTTAAATAAAATTTCAATTTTGGTGAGATACTACATGGAAAAACTAATTTTGTTCCTTTTTTGAACGGCCTTTGCAAAGGCGCAAATGGTATAGGCTGAACATTGAATACGTTATTTGGTATGAAATTTAACGAAGAACAACTTTTGTTCGAAACATTTTTTAATAAAATTTCAATTTCGCGCGATATAGGCGAAAAACTAATTTTTGGGGGGTTCGAACCTCTATAAAAAAAGAAGCACCAGGGGGAAAATGCGGGATTTTTAGTATGTTGTTCAGGACCACAACCTGAACCATTTTAAGCAAAGAAACGTTTGCTCCAGCAAAGTGTGTTTTTCCCCAATATTGCTCTAATTTGCCTACACTCTTCAACTAGAAGAGGCGTAGACGACGAATTTCAACATTTCCTTCCATACACTTTCTATTTTACACCGAAATCATCGAAAATTCGTCTATTTTCTGACGTCGTAAAAATTTTTTGAAGCAAAAATTCAGATTTCTGTTTTTGTACCGCTTTCCTTTGAACCTTTCTGTACAATATTTCCGAAGAGGATGAAAATTCGTCAGAGAATGGAGCTTTGAGAATTTTTTGAGAAGTCTTTATTTTTCATTCGTTACAATAAGGACTACCCATACACACCCGACAAGCGTCGCGTAGTGACCGCTGCTATGACGAACTTTGGATATATATGCAATTTATCGAACACCGTTTCGATCGACTAAAGACTATCCTTAATGACTTCCAGCACGATATTTTTATTTCTACATTGAAAAATCCAGAGCCCTCACTTCTCCTCTTTCTTCATTATAACCCAAGTAACTTTTTAATATAGCTCGAAGGTTTGACTCTGCCGCTCCTTATACATGCACGCGTAACGTTCGGTTTTATCTGTTTGTAAAACTATAGCACTAGAGATTTGAAAAAATTTCGACTCTCGAGCTATTTATATGATAGGAGAGTTACGTAGAAGGGAAGTTTGCCTTTCTGGCCAAAATATATGATAGGAGGGAAAGGGACTTACACCAGGGACTCAGGAAAACATACTCACGATTTCGATTCGAATTCTCAATATCAAAACCAATTCAACCCGTGGAACAAGTCCCCTGCGTTCCTTGTTTAACTTCGTTGAGGAAGCCGTATTGTTTCCGCAGCTTCAGAGGGGACACAAATTGTTTACGCGGGGTACAAACAATGTGCCAGAATGAAATCACCGGACTTGACATAGGACTTCGTATTCCAGGGTGAAGAGGGAGCTCCAGTTTGATTCCATAAAGTAGTATCTACACATAGCCGGTGAGAGAACCTCATTGAGTGAGGTAAGTACCAGAGCCGGTGGAGCTTAAAAGATTTTCAATTCTGATTAACTACAAAGCACGCACAAACTTAGGACAACCTTTTTTCTTATTTGTCATGATTCATAATTACTCATTCGCAACAAAAGACTCCAGACAATTTTGACGTGAGAAGATCTTTCGTCGTCGACCTTTTGACGACGCACGCAGCGTCCGCAATAACTTCAACATCATGGTAAGTATTTATCTCGAACAATAATTCTTAAAATCAGCTACGTGTACGCATGCACTCACTCGAAGATGATTGTTGTTAGTTGGTCAATTTATTTTAAGGTCACACCGCCGAAAGATACGATCACTTTGATCCATCATGCGTATAGCCATAACAAAACTGAATCGAAGATTTGCTTTCTTTCTTCAGACCAATAAATAACGAACAATGTAGGCCGGACGGTTACTTTCATTATTATAGAATTGAATCATATTCGAACAAAAATACGTAGCGGGGGTAGCGCATATCCGCGATGATTTTTTCCCATTTTTCATTGTACACAAAGAATTTTCTAGAGATGATCCGACGATAAATGCTAAGTTACCAGCATGGCGGACAGTTCCTCGTTATTGCCGATATTCTTCATTTCTTTAGTATTGTTCATAATAATCAAGTACTGCTTGGGAATGCAACCGCAGCTAGATTATCACGAGCGTTTCGATAAAAATGTCACCCATTACGTGTTTCAAGAACTTTATAATGTTTTAGTGGACCGAGCGCCGTACAGGTATGTTCGTATAATTTTTTGTTTCAAGTACGAAAAAATTGCTTCCGGTGAGCCAAACTGAAAACACTCGTACGCTAGAGTAAAATCCACTGTAGCCTCTCCCCTCTCGTGCTTACGCAAGTGATTTCTCACGGCACTATAGCTTATTGAATTGATTTTCTTTTGTGAAAGGTCAGAAGTTTTGAGATAGCTTTTCACAAATTATAAGTATTCTTGAAATTAAAGATGCACTTAAATTGTTTGAGAACCGCCTCTAGGCCTGATAGTTCAGGTCTTAATAAGATAACCCTGTCACTTTACGTTATGGTCAATGAATTCATAATTTTTGTCTTGTCTTCCTTTTTCTTCCTTTTTTTGTGTGTGTGTTCACAAAATGTTGATTTATACTTCATTTTTCTACGTGACTGCAGTGCAAGATACAATATTTTTAATTCCTATTTTTCATGCTGATTCATATCTCGTATCAAATAGTTTTAGGCCAATTTTTCCTTGAGACTCCATGAACACCAATTAGCTTAAACTCGATAGATATTATCCAGATTTACAGGAGAGCGTTCTATGAAAATAACCGGTTTCTGTCTTGCGGTCCATCATATCAGTCAATCAGATCATCTTCCACCTCACTGGCCAATTTAGTACGGGAAATATAGATTCTATATTGAGCTTGAAAACAAAAAAAATTGCTATAGAAGCTTTTATTGCTAGAAGTTGTTGGGAATGGTCTCCGCGCCTGAATCTAGGAAAAAAACCATAACAACCTACAACCTTGTGCGTCCCGATATATGGAGGAGGAAAGGGCCGAAATTTCATATTTTCGAGTTTTTTGGGCTAAAATACGCATTTAATCGAGAAGTGTCATCCAAGATGAAATAATCGTCATAAAATTCTCCACAAAAAATATTCCTACGCATTTTCTCATAACTCAATTCATAAACAAGTTATGAGCCAAAGTATCAAATGTACTCAATGTATGCAGTGGAAAAGAAATAAGTAATTCTAATTTTGTGCCTTCTGTATACGCAGAAACAATTCAATACACAGAAAATAATGTGTAATTCATTACCAAGTTTTCTACAACCACAATTACCACCACAACCTTTCTTGCAAGCGCAGTACAATGTTTGGTCACGCCTTCACTGGCTGCGATTCTACCTCCGCAATTTTTCGAAAGGGAAAATCGTGCTTCTGGAATTTAGTGCAGCAATCAAGTGAATTGCAAGGTCAGTGAACTTTTCAATTCTCCTGATCTTATGCAGATGATATATATCAAGCAGGATGTATCGCATTTTTGTAATCTTATATGGAGGACAAATGAAAGAAACCTCAATGAATGAACTCCGCTCCCAATTATTCAAGGGAACAACTTCTAAATTACAGTCATCCACTTTAAAAACTGTGTGCCCCACAGAAGGTGCAGCAAGGCAGTATGCATATAGAGTGTATGTTCAGATACAAGCATGGTGTAGTAACAATTTGTCAATTTGCGATTCGAGATGGAAACGCGATGGAGAAACCTTCATTCCAGTAACCACTGCAGATCCTCCTGTGCCAAGTTCACTTCTTGAGAAATTATATTGCGCTTGCAAGAATGGTTGTAGTGGTAATTATATAGATTGAACTACACAGAAAAGTTGTCTGAATTTGTCGTGTCAACTTCAATATCAATTATTGGCAGAGTATTGAAATCGTTCATTATGAGTGAACATATACTTCATCTTCAGTTTCTTCATCTGTTGCTAATCTCGCCTAATTTTGAGAGATGAGACGGGTGTGTGTGAGATTGGTGTGACCGATTCTGAGACGGGTGATGA
Organism: Aspidiotus rigidus; assembly: GCA_035079385.1. NCBI lineage: Eukaryota > Metazoa > Arthropoda > Insecta > Hemiptera > Diaspididae > Aspidiotus > Aspidiotus rigidus. The sequence goes on from JAVHKY010000013.1 coordinate 6,965,732, forward strand.
CTATTTCTTCTCACCGTGTTAACCGATTTGATGAGTCCCACGGCATGGGAATATTTTTAATTTGAGCTAGTTTGTTCGAGTGTGATTTGAGATTAGACAAATGAGTGAACCATGCTTGAGTGATGAATTTGTTGATATGTTCGGAAAGATCTGAGCGTGAGGGGAGGAAAGAGCGGTTGACTGATGAATCATGGGTTGCTAGTTTGGTTGCTTTGTCGGCACTTTCGTTTCCTGGGATGAGGATGATGTGAAAGGTGGCAATGAGAGTGTGTATACGATTTATAAGTGGGTGGGCGGAAGTGTGGTTGAATGTAGCGTCAAGTGATGATAGGGAGTCGGAAATGACTATGAATGGGTTGAGAGGAAGACGGGAGGGTGGGCTGTTGAGGATTTGTTCTGCATAGCTAAAGATTGCTTGTAATTCAGTGGTGAAGACGGATGCGGTGTTGCGGTGTCGGTCAGAGACTGTGATGTGACCTATTGAGCATGCGAAACCGGTTTTGTTTTGATGTTTAGATCCATCGGTGAAACATAGTGTAGGGTTGTGAAAGGGTAAAGAATTTTGTTAAACTGTGCTTGGTATTCTTTGGAAGAAAATGAAAGACGAGGGAGGCGTGGTAGGTCGCGAATTATTTTGGGTAGAATAAAGGGCCAAGGAGAGGTTGAGGGAACGATGTGGTTAAGACAATGGAACTTGAAGGGGCGTGCTAATTGTAGATTGGTCATGGAATTTTGGTTGTGGTGAGGATGAAATACACGATGGTGGACGGGGATTTGAGGATATTGCAGGATAGTTGTGAGAAAGTTGGTTGTTAGTTTGAGGCGTCGATAATGAAGTGAGGGGAAGCCAGTGTCTGCACAGAGGCTTCCAGCGGGACTGGTCCGGAATGCTCCAGTAGCTCTTTTAAATGCGGAATTTTGGACAGTGTCAAGTAGTTTTAAATGAGAGAGGGGAGGGCGAGACCTTAAATGGGTGAGCCGTAATCGAGGATGGATTGGATTAAGTTCTAGTGGAGGTTGGGGAGGAGGATTTTTCGGTTACAACCTTGTTTAGGGTGGGAAAGGAATTTCAGGACATTGAGTGCTCGAGTGCATTTTGATTTTGGTAGTTTGATATGAGGCATCCAAGAGTGACGGTTGTGGATATTGAGGCCAAAGACTTTGGTGGTTGTAACTTCTGGGATGGGGCAGTTAGCAATTGTGAGAGGGGGAAATTCAATGGTTTTCTGGCGTGGTTTTTGGAAGACGATGGGTTTGGTTTCGAGGTAGGAAATGCGGAGTCCTAGGAGGGAAAGCCAAGGGTGTATTTTATTGATTGTTTCTTGAAGTAGACGGTGGGCGCGTACTGTATCACTAGGAGGTAAATGGATGCTTAGGTCATCAGAGAATGGTAGGGTTTGCATTGGAAATTTTATGATTTTTGTTATGTTGTTAGTGAGGTGGGAGAAAGGGTGCCACTAAGTGGGGATCCTTGGGGGAGGGTTGAGGAATACTCATCGCTTACACGGACTCTAAATGATCGATTGAAAGATTCGTTACTTTCGTTCATAGACCTTTTCTTTTTTTATCCGCTTGGTTAGGGTAAAGAATCCTACTACCTTCAGATCCCGTGAATTTTTTTTCAAAATTATCTACATGAGAAGACGAATCCAAAAATATCTAGAGATAATTTCCCTATTGAAAAAAGTTTGGAATAGTTTTCCAAACAAAATTTGTTATACAAATAAAATTGACACACCAGAATTTTGAAAGGCCTGGAATGCGTTGTACAGGTTTATGAAAAACTGAAACTATGACTGATTTAGGATTTTTTGGAGCCGATATAAGGAGTCTTTTTAAAGTTAGACGGATTATAGTTTTATGTCTGAAGATGTGCACCTGCAATATTGTTTTAAGGATCGGATGAGTATTATTTTATTATTGATTTACTCGTAATTTTACGTGTATACGTAATTGATAGTAGTTTATAGTTTATTTGAGGTGTCTCAGGAGGTGGGGATATTATTGGCATGTTTCATGTCTTTTGTCTCACTGTACCCCTATTTGGAAATTCGCGCACCTCCCCCCTCGCCGAGACGGAGCGTGCTTTTTTTAATTGCCATGTTTTATTTTTCTATATATTTTTATTTTTTTATTATTTTTTTTTTGAAATTAGGAAGTTTGTTTTCTTTTTTTTCTCTCTCTCTCTCTCTCTCTCTCTCTCTCTCTCTCTCTCTCTCTCTCTCTCTCTCTCTCTCTCTCTCTCTCTCTCTCTCTCTCTCTCGAGAAAAAAAAAAAAAAAAAAAAAAAAAAAAAAAAGCATCTTACTGTTGAGGCCTGTTTTTTTATTCGCGGTCACAAACTTTATTTGTGATTACAAATGATAATTCTGAATATCGTTTCAAATATATTAAATAATATTAATACTTTTGAAAAAATTTCTCATTTGGATTAAATAAAATTTAGGTTTCCTTCTTGGATCATTAGCCTATCTATTTATTCAGGTCGTCCATTCACCTTGCTAATTCTGAGTAATTTTCGCTTTCCATTTCTCAAACAATGAGCCCCTGACCTTTTGCTTCACCTGTAAAGCCTCTTGGTCAGTCGTTTTCCTCTTCCTTGCTTCAAATACCTGCGCTCGTTTTGTCTTCATTTTTCATAAGATAAAATGTTCAAGGTATTTGAATTATATGAATTCCAATGTACCTCATATTTTTGGTCAAACTGTTTGTTAGACATGATTAAATGTAACATCCATTTAAGTACATGCAAGTAGATGTACCTAACCATAAGAGTAGCTGTGGTCCGAAAAATATAGGTAGTAGTTTATAGTTGACTTGAAGTTTGCTGAATCTCACACCTAATTTGAAAATTTTCGAATTTGCTACCCTTCCTACATTGATGTACATAATTTAGTTGAAAGTATGATAGCGATTACGACGACCGGTTTTGGGTATTATGTGCGTGTAATTCTTCATTTATCTCATTACCATTGGCTCGTAGTCACGAAGAATAATATATTACGCAGCTAGGGGAAAAAAAGTGAAGAGTGACCTTCGAGTGCGAAATTTGCGGAACGAGGCGAACTCTATTTTCTTATTCAATTATGGGCACGTCTACTCTGTTATCACTTGATGTGACATCATGGCGAGAGACTTTATAAACTGAGTTTTGTTGTTCATTCTACAAATATTTGGCTCGATTGATAGGTGATTGGTATCTGGTCTAAGGAGCAGAAGTGACTCTCTTCATGAGTTTCAAATTGTGAGGAGAAAAGTCGTGTACTATTCACGCGACTGCGTGAGTGTTTTTTTTTCTTGCAATCACAAAGTAGTGGCATCAAGTAAGAAATGAACATAGATTCGATATCATGGAGAACTTCTGTGGTTCTAAGTCTTGTTTCGTAGAGTCTAAAAAAAACTGAAAGTTAAAGCAATAGTATTATTTATGATGACTTTTTTTCATCTCTATCTTTTTTTTCTTTCTTTTTTAGATAAAATGTTTCGAAAACACTGACCACGAAATTTTTCAGCATGGAAGGACGATGTAATTCGCGACCGTGGATATTTGCAATGGACGAGATCCGTTTTATATTTCTGCATAATAATATTTGTAAAATTTTCGTTTTTAGCGAAAATTATCGACGCTTTTTCGCTACTTTTCAACGTCTTTCCTTTTCCATTAAGTCGTGGAAATTAAAAAAGAAAAGAAAAAAGAAAAAAAAAGGCTATGGATAGAAATTTTGTGGCAAATATAATGTAAAAATAATTTTAAGTGAAAATTTTCGTACGTGTTGTAAGCGCTCTGTACACGATAATGATGAAAATAAATAAAGGTTTCTTCCGTTGATCGTTCAATACATCTAATTTCGAGTAATATTATACATAAAACAAACGTGCTTATTTCTAATGGATACAAACTAAAATAAATTACAGTACCTAATTTATTTGAGAGAGAGAAAAATATTAATTAGCGTTTCCCGTCGCTCGATTCAACAATGGTAGGATGAGATTCGATATCCGGATCCGATTCCTGGAAGATGATAATTACAAATGTAAGCGAAGTCTATCTAGATAAGTACATATTTCATCTTTGTTTATGTGATAGGTATCTCATGACTCTATTGTATTTTGAGTAACGAAACAGTTTTTGATTTAATGGGCACAGGCTTAAGAACATTTGGAAAGCGATAGTTTTTTTTACTAACCTGTAGAAGACGCTCAACAATTCTGATATCAAACTTTGTATTATCGCACAAATTGAGAAAGTGATGTGAGAAATTTGCGGCTCTTGCCTTTATTCAACTCGTATTCTAAATTTTTAGTTTACATACTATCTTTCTCATCTCCTGTCAAAGCCGGTCAAATTTAATTTAATTTCCTTTGCATGGAGAGAATCAGTACTACATATTTTATCTCTATTAAACATTTTCTCCTCGCCGGATTATTAGAAACTAATAATATGGTATATCATAGACTGAGCGTAGGTAACTGCACAATGTGATAGAAAAATTCGTGGAAATACAAACTACGTTTGATTCGCCAAAAAAATTTGAATAATTAGTGGTTTGTGGCTAAAGTCCATTCAACTACCCCCATCCCTATTTCCTTATTCCTTATCACACATATTGTATTCAACTTAAAATAGCGCGCTATCTAAGAAAGTCACACATTTTGCAAAATTTATTTCCTTATATTATCAAACTAACAGTCTCTAGAAGTGAAAATGATATCTTATTATGAGGGGTTTAAAAGGACTCATGTCCTGGATCTAAAAAAGGGACCGTAGCGCTATGACTGAAGTCAAAATACCTGCCTATCAAAACCTTAGCTTCAATTTCAGTCTTGAATCAAAGCTATAACTTTGAACTTTGAGTCAATTAAGTCTTCACTAGTGGATTTTTTAAAAAAACCAGTGATGAAGAAGAAAAAAAATACTAAAAATTATATTCGATGCTCAAATAGGTTATTTCTGGACAATCGACTCCACAAAATGGGTCCGGCCGTGTTCAAAAATTCACCCAATATTACATTAAGAGTTCCTTAGTTTATTAAAGTTTATTTTGATTAATCGAGAGATAGGTAATAAGAAACAGCCCCCTACGCTTACATTTCACCAACATCACCACTAATACTGAAGCAAACTCTCAAATAGGGGTCCCGCGAAGCCTTTCAAGTCACGCGTAAAGAAAAAGATAATCGCAAACTTACTTTTTTTGCGTTTGTTGTTTACATTTGGCGACATTTTCGGTGGCGCAATCTGTGGCGGAGTAAGTCGTCGAGCCGGATGAAGGTTTGTTCGATACATTATCGCTGCTTCCATTGAGGAAATCGTTAGCAGAGGCACTCATCAATTGCAAAATGCCCTCGGATGGGGCCACCACCAACGTGACATCGTTCATGTGAATACGAACATTTTCACTGCCATTTTGCCTTTGGTCATATTCATCGACCCCTTCGGACTGTCGACTTGCAGCATCCGCTGGTAATGGATTTGTACTGATGTAATACGCGAATTGAACGATTAGTAAACTTACAAAAACTAAATGCTTTAAAGTGTTCATCGTGATCGCTTGATCGCTAAGAAAAGACAATGTACTGCAGCCGAGCTAACGTTTCATCACAGTCTGAGGCGAGTTTCGAAGACGATGATCTACCTGGCCGTAGACCGCGAATGTAGACCTGCACCGGTACGTGATTCGTACATCTGCTTAATATAGGTGAATTGGCCAATAACAGGAAACGTTACTTTTAAGGCCAAATGCGTTCATTGACGTTCCATTACCCATCTATGTTCTTCTTTTTGTACTTATCAACCGTTGCACGCCATTCGTAGTTATAGGTAACAAGTTATTGCCTGCCTCTTTTCTTCTTCCTATTACAATCATTATTATCAATGATCACCGTCAATACCACTTTATTTCCTTTTTTTTTTTTTTTTTTTTTCTCGCAAATATTATACATTTTTTTTGAAACCAAAGTGTAGTAACCTGTTGATCCACTTCGTCCATTTTGCGAGCTGGACATTTAATTTATGGTTCACTGTACAAGTGTACATTTCGCTTGCCGAATATTGACATTTTCAAGTTACCGGTAGTTAAGTTTTTTTTTTTTTGTACCTACGTCAAGTTCTCACGAGAACTTTACGGTACCTACTTTTTCTATGAAAATCAAAGTCATGAATAAAAACAAGCTCGTACATTTCTACATTCTTGTAATAAAATTTGCGATGCAAAACTGTTCCGTTAAAATTGCTGCCTTTGCGAGAAAAAAAAAGTCAAGAGTTGTGCGAGGATAAAGAATTACAGTTTATTATGGTCATCAAAATAAGAACCACGAAATGTGGATAATAAAACGATTTCCATTATAGTTGCACTAGACTACTGTAGTTTACAAAAAAAAAAAAAAAAAATCGTTGGACCTAGTAATGCTTACAGCAGTTAGTGGCCCTTGGTTTTTTAGTAGTTTATGTATGCTCTACTTTTAGTCTCTTATATCTCGTGAAGTTAATTTAAAACTGTGTCGTTTTTTGAGTCACAGACATACCTTAATCATAACTAGGGACCGGAATCACTGGCATTTGTCAGATGATCTTGCTTGAAGGCAGGGGGCTGAAAATCAATGGAGAGCACGTCTCAAGGTATAGGGAGCCTGGGAAAAAATTTCTATTTCGCCGAAAAATTCCGAATTTTGAAATGAATGCCGAAAACAGCGGTAAATACCAAATAATGCCAAAAAGTGGCGAATTTTCTTTTTTCTTGAGGAAATACCATATTGATGAAATGCGCAAAACTTGGATAAAAACTGTTTCTTTGTCCTCAGTGTACTGCAAGTTTACACGTAGACTATGATAGGACACGACCATGATAGGACACGTAAGAAAGAAGATACTGAGCCGGTGACATACAGAAATAGGAAATATTTACATGCTTATTCTCGCAAAGAAAATAGTACTACGCCCGAGTATTTGTGTCTCCCTCTAGGTACTTTATACTTGCTACGTACAAGACAGGCAATCGTACAGTTCTCAGTTCCTATACCTGTGCTTCCATTATTTCGGTGGACGTGGAGAGATCTTTCTCTGAATATAAATTAATTTAAAACAAGAAAATTTGGAAAAATATATTTGCATGTGATTCATAATAAACGCTATTTGTAATTATTTCGTTATTTTGTTATGTTGTATTTTTTTTAATTTTTTTGCCGAATATTGCCAAATTTTGAATTTTTGGTGCTAAATTACATCGTTTAAAATGCCAAAATGTCCACTCTCTAATCATAACCTTTTTGGTAGGAAATTATCTTGTGATTGCTCTGTATCCGAGAAAAAGGAAAAAATTGTAGTAAATTCAAGGTATGTCCGAGACATAAAGACAAAGTGACTCAAAAACCACACAATTTTGAATCAACTTCACGGATGCGTTCCGGTAACACAGAAGGCGCCTACCGTCTACTTCAAGAAACAATCAATAAAATACACGCTTGGCTTTCCCTATAGGATTCCGCATTTCGTACGCCAAATCAAACTCATCGTCTTTCAAAAACCACTAATTTTCCTCCCTCACAAGTGCTAACCCCCCCCCATCCTACAAGTTAAAATCACTCAAGTCCTTGTCCTAAATTTCCACAAACGTCACTCTTGGATCGCCCATATCAAATTATCAAAATCAAAATGAGTTCGAGCTTTCAATGTCCTGAAATTCCTTTCCCACCCTAAAGAAGGTTGTAACAGAAAAATCCTCCTCCACCTCTACCAGAGCTTCATTCAATCCATCCTCGATTACGGCTCACCCATATACGGTCTCGCCCTCCCCCTCCCATTATTTAAAACTACTCGAAACTGTGCACTGTCCAAAATTCTGCACTCAGCATTCCGAACCAGTCCCGCTGAAAGCCTCTAGACAGACTTTGGCTTCCCCCCACTTCATTATCGATACCTCAAACTAACAACCAACTTCCTCACAGCCCCAACGATCCCCTTTTAGTGGCACTCTTTCTCTCACCCCAACTAACAATATAACAAAAATCATGAAATTTCCAATTCAAACCCTACTATTCTCTGATGAACTACGCATCCATTTACGTCCTAGTAATACAGCACGCGCCCACCGTCTAATTTAAAAAACAATCAATAAAATACACCCTTGGCTTTCCCTCCTAGGATTCCGAATTTCCTACCCCAAAACCAAACTCATCATCTTCCAAAAACCACGCCAGAAAACCATTGAATTTCCCCCTCTCACAATTGCTAACTACCCCATCCCAGAAGTTACAACCACCAAAGTCCTTGGCCTCAATATCCACAACCGTCACTCTTGGATCCCTCATATCAAACTACCAAAATCGAAATGCACACGAGCACTCAATGTCCTGAAATTCCTTTTCCACCCTAAAGAAGGTTGTAACCGAAAAATCCTCCTCCCCCACCTCCACCAGAACTTAATCCAATTCATCCTCAATTACGGCTCACCCATTTACCCGCCCTCCCCTCTCTCATTTAAAACTACTTGACACTGTCCAAAATTCCGCATTTAAAAGAGCTACTGGAGTATTCCGGACCAGTCCCGCTGCAAGCCTCTGTATCAACCAACTTCCTCACAACTATCCTGCAATATCCTCAAATACCCGTCCACCATCGTGTATTTCATCCTCACCACAACCAAAATTCCATGACCAACCTACAATTAGCACGCCCCTTCAAGTTCCATTGTCTTAACCACATCGTTCCCTCAACCTCTTCTTGGCCCTTTATTCCACCCAAAATAATTCGCGACCTAAAACGCCTCCCTCGTCTTTCATTTTCTTCCAAAGAATACCAAGCACAGTTTAACAAAATTCTTTACCCTTTCACAACCCTACACTATGTTTCACCGATGGATCTAAACATCAAAACAAAACCGGTTTCGCATGCTCAATAGGTCACATCACAGTCTCTGACCGACACCGCAACACCGCATCCGTCTTCACCACTGAATTACAAGCAATCTTTAGCTATGCAGAACAAATCCTCAACAGCCCACCCTCCCGTCTTCCTCTCAACCCATTCATAGTCATTTCCGACTCCCTATCATCACTTGACGCTACATTCAACCACACTTCCGCCCACCCACTTATAAATCGTATACACACTCTCATTGCCACCTTTCACATCATCCTCATCCCAGGAAACGAAAGTGCCGACAAAGCAACCAAACTAGCAACTCATGATTCATCAATCAACCGCTCTTTCCTTCCCTCACGCTCAGATCTTTCCGAACATATCAACAAATTCATCACTCAAGCATGGTTCACTCATTTGTCTAATCTCAAATCACACTCGAACAAACTAGCTCATATTAAAAATATTCCCATGCCGTGGGACTCATCAAATCGGTCAACACGGTGAGAAGAAATAGTCATCACTCGTCTTAGAATCGGCCACACCAATCTCAGACACACCCATCTCATCTCTCATGCTCTCATTGCGAATCTGACCCCCCCCCCCCATCCGTTCAACACCTTTTCTGCTGCCTCAACTCTTTTCAAATCAAATTATTTGGTGGTTGTAATTTTTCGATTATGATGATGGAAATTTTGAATCTGTTTTATTGGGGGTTATTTTTTCAAGTCCCCCTCCTATCATGTATAATTCGATGTTCCAAATTTTTCCAAGTGCAACTCCTTTCTTAGGGTAGGTCAGTTTTTGCTGGATGACGGGACACCATAATTTCCAAACCGCTCCCTACCTAGAACAAATTTCCAGTTAAAATTTAGCGTTGCACCGTTTGCCGTCCGAGTAGTACTCTTAATTTAGTTAGGGATCAGGAAAAAATTCCCATTTCTTGCAGGTAGCCTGTTCTACAGAATTTTGGTACCCCGCCGTTCGCCGCCCGTTACCTGGTAAAAAAATGGTTGAAATTTTATCAGGGAATCTATTCCATTGGGAGGTTCTCAAAAATTTTCCAAGTCCCCCTCCTATTTGTATTATATATAGCTCGGTGGTCGGTGTAAATAGGCTGAAAGGTAGCCCCTTCGAGTAATTAGGTATGCAACGCTTCATATACCAATCGGCTCAGTCTCTTCAATGAGCCAGATATGCAACGCTTCAAACACCATAAGACTCAGAACGTCCTTCTAAGGTATTCCAAGTCTCCCTCAAATCATATACGTGCTCCATAAAACAGATTCTCTATCTCCCCTTATTCGACTCCTCTAAAGAAGCCGCAAATTTTTACAAGCCCCCTTCGTATTGTACATAGCTCGGAGATCAGTGTATATAGGCTGACAGACAGCCCCTTAAAGTAACTAGATATACATTGCTTCGTACACCAATTGACTTGGCCCCTTTAATGAGCCAGATATGCAACGCTTACTCAGGACGTCCTTGTAAGATATCCCCCTCGTATCATGTACGGGTCCCATAAAACAGGTTCCCTGCCTCTCTTCGTTTAACTCCGTTAAAGAACCCACGAGATTTTTCGAAATCCTCCTTCTATCATTTAGCACAGAAGTTGAAATTTTTCTGAGTCTTTATTTCATCATAGATATAGCTCCACACTCGAGGATCACCTTTTATGGTTAAAATTTCTTCAAGTCACCCTCTGTCCTATACGGCTCGATAATCGACATTTTCCCCAGTCCACCCACTGGAAGTTGACCTTTTGGGATTCCAATTTTGAATTCAATTCTAATTATCAAGACCAATATCAGTCCCATAGAACATGTTCCCTGAATTTCTCGCAGCTTTGTTAAGGAACCCGTCGTTTCAACAGGAAGCCTGTTCTATGGGGGATTATTTCGAAAAATTTGCTGCGCGCCATGCGATGTCCAACCAAAACAAAAATGGTTTAAGTCTCTCTCCTGTCATATATAGCTCGGATTGAACTTGAAAAAATTCGATCCTTGAGCCATAATTTATGATAGTCTGAGAGGGACTACTCTCGAACCATTATAGGTATATAATGAGAGGACTTGGGTATGTAAAAATTTCGACTTTCGAGCTTTATTATATAATACAGGTGGGGGACACTCAAGCATTATGTTACATGATAGGAAGGAAAGACACTTAGAACAATTTTTGCTTTCATGCTGTATACACCATGATAAAAGAAACTCGAGAAAACTTAAGAATCTTCAAGGTTCCAATTTGAATTTTTAATATCAAAGCCGACCCCTTTCGCTTTTTTTTTTGTAACGGAAATAAAACTTGTGAAAATTCCGACCACCGAGCTGAGCTTTATAGGGGACTTGGAAAAGTTTCTACCGTTGAAGGAGTTGAACTTGTAGAAAACTTCAGATATCGAGTTGGGTATATCTAAAGGGAGGGAACTTGGATAAACTCTGACATACGTACTATACTTGATAGGAGGGGGACTTGAAAAAATTCAAACCATCAAAAGAGTCGGGACTTGGAAAAATTTTGGATATTGAGCTGGATATGATAAAACTGGTCTCCGAAAATTTTAAACTTTCGAACTCCAAACTTGAAATAAAGTCTCAATATCAATTCCAATTTGTCCCATAAGTTGGAATAAGTTCCCTGAATTCCTCACTTCAATTTTGTCAAGGGAGCCATTTTTTTTTTTTTTTTTTTTTGCTTCAAATTGCGACTTTTTGGATGTTCAAAAACGTTTTTGTCCAAGCAGACAGATCGACAAAATCGCACGGTACCTAAACGATGGGTTATTATTTTTGAAAATCTGTATGCTGTAATCAATAACTAAATAGTCAAAATGTTTGGGTGCATTACAAAAACTTGGCGATTTTAAGAAATTTTGGTTTCTCAAACACTCACATAGGCGAAGGTGAAAGCTTCATCATCTTGGGATTTGAATAGGGTTGTTTGTTTTCAATATGAAGAATTTATTACCACACAAAGAATTCTAGCGAGATTTTCTAACGGGGCCGTGAGAGTTTACTGTGAAGAAATATGTTTCATTTCTATTTCTGTATTCCTCAATAAAACATTACATTCAATGTTGTCTAATGTATTTGTATGACAGATACAATTAATCAAAATTACAAAATACTTGCAAATTCTTAAATACAAATAACAGGAACGTTCACCGCCATCGGTCCAGCAGTCAAATCCGTTGAAAATATATTTCCTTCGTGCTTTGATTACTCTCCTTCAACACGCCATTTCCCACGAGAAAAAGTAACCTTCTGGAAATTGATCGATGTTTAAAAAATAAGCCAAAAACAAGGAACCTAAGATTTATTTTAACGAATTAAGAATCCTCATGACGATGGAAACTAACCACTAGTTCCTTAATAACAACTCATTTCGGAAATATTGATCGATTTTATAAGTACTGCCATTTCTTAAAGGAAAAATAAAAGTAATAATGAAGAAAATTTAGCTAACAGATGGCATACTTTCTGTGTGCTTATTTCAATGGATTTGACACCGGTAATGTCAAGGTGAATGCTCCCATTGGGAAGACAATGAAAAATCAAAACTTGAACCAACTTTTTATCGGAAAATAAAGACAGTCAGTTGGACATTGAGTGGGAAATCGAGATCATGCATACTTTGATGTCCCATAGATAAATTTCAGAGCACCGTATTATCAATTTCACATAACGCAATGCGCGTATGTGTAGGTACTTAATGTTATAGATATTTGAAATACAAATAATTTCCTACGTATTTTTAAAATTAGTATAGAAAAAGATCTTATTTCTCTTGGAAATTAAATACAAAGTACTCAAAATTTCATCCAAAATTGTATTAAAAAAATACTTTGAAAAATACACATAATAACTGGAATAAAAATTACTTACAGGACTTAAATCGAGATATTTAGAAGAAAAATTAGAAAAAAATTTGTACTTTGATAAGTTCCTTTTTTTAAATACATATCACCAAATAGAATATGAATTCAAATCCGAATTGGAAAGGAAATGATATAAAACGAAAAAATAAATAAGAAAATATATTAAGCTGTCCGCAACAATGATGTTCAAAAAGGGCAGCATCAAGTCATTGTTCCATACATGCAAAACTATTCAGGCCAATATAAATTTGAAAAACAGCAAAAATTGGACATTATTATTGCATACATTAGTTTGCCAAGATATACTTGTACACCCAGTTCCTTAATCTTTTCACACTTCTGATTCATTATTTGCAACTACAATTGGACTAAAAATTGATATAAATGAAAATGATAATTATTCAACAACAAATGATAATTATTTGAATAATTACTGTGTTAGAATAAGAATCATCACTAAAAACAAAGTAAAAAAAGAAATTAGAAACAAATGAAGAAAACAGTAAAAGAATAGAAATATTATACAACAAAAAAAGATCAATTGTAAAGAAAATAATGATTGAAGAAAGGAATAAACTGAAAATACATCATTTGAAAGAATTGGAGGGCTAAAGAAATTGTCATTTGATTTGGAAACAAAATTATTTGCAAAGAAAAATAAATGTTGGTTAACAAGCATATCACATCATTAAAGAAAATTCTCAAATAATTGTATAACTACAATTAGAGCAAATAGGCTAATGCACAATTTTTACAATATCAGTCCAAAGGGGAAAAAAAAAAAATAAATAAAAAATAAAAAAACTGTGTTTCCAAGTGTTTTGTTAAAAAAACTAAGACAGAATTATTTTTCAAAAAATAGAAAAATATCTCTCAAATTAGGTACAATAGAAATAAAACAAGGAATTAATAATTATAAATAGAGACTTAGAAAGAGAATTAAAGTCTATATACCATTTTAAGAAGTATATAGAAAAGTGAAAGAAACACAGATATAAAGAAGGAAAAATATAAAGAGGATAAAATAAAATGGAACAGTATTATAACAAATTTGCTATATCAAAAGGATAACCAAGGAAAACATAATTTTGTACAACTGTATCACTAAGGTATTTATATCGATAGTTTGGAACATATGCTCATAACATTTGTTTACAAAAATTTGTATCTATTTGAAATAATTGGTAAAGTTTACTATCCTAAAATTGTATCCTAATACTAAGTATACTTCATTCTTTGACTAACATTGCTCCAAATGATTTATAATTTAGCATTGTAAGCAAAGAAATATCTATTCATGTTCCAATTTAGGAAGATAAGGATCTATAAAAGAAAAGATGAAATGATCTATATCAAACCGGATTTGTAATGGGGCATATTCACTGGTATCTACCAAAATTAATTTGTTCTTCAACAAGATAATTCTTCAATATTGATACAATAGTTTTTTTGTAAAAGCTTGGACAGTTTTAGAGAGAAAATATTTCAGTACAGCAACTGGAGAAAATTATTTGTTCAGGGGATCTTCAATTTATATAGCCTTCAGAACATAATTGTATGATCAAGCGTGGAAATTGATAAAACTGAAGTGTACTCCAATAGAGATGGTCAAAATAGAAAAACATTTTACATAATTTGTTAGAACAGACAGTAAAAAATTTACATTAACTGAATAATATTATAAATAAAAGCAAAAACAAAAAAAGAAAAAAAAAAGGGGGGAAATTAAAAAAATCAATTAATAACAAGGAACAATAAAAAATCAACTACTTAAATCAAAGATAAGAAATACAAATCTTCTACTATGAAAAATAAAAAGTACACTAGTTCTAGAGCTACAAAGAATCCAGCAATAAAACAGCTGAGAATGCATCTCTATACAATAACAATATTCTTCAAAATGTGTTTAAACCGCTCCTCATTTGTTCTTCTCTTTTTACAAATAATAGTTCAAGTAGATATGTTACACTGTGGAAAATGTATGCAAGAACATGAAGTCTTTCATTTTGGGGTTGATCCTCCACTAGTATTTTGCGAATTATTACAATGTTGAACAATATGCTGTAAAATGTAACGATACGCTTCCAAACCAAATATCTGCCTCCAATGGAGCTCCCATAAAGATTGTTCTGCCGCACTTGGACTAAGGTTCTGTATTTGTTGACATGTATCAACGGTGGTGGACCAAATGGTTTCTGTCGAGATTACATAGAAGGTAAAATAAGTTTTTTTTCTTTCTCTGAGATTATTGGACTAGCAATGAGATTCTTTGCAATATCCATAAAGTTCTTTAAATCTGCTAGCCTTGACTACCTCAGAGAAACAACGTATGGACTTTTCGTTGCTTTTACCATGTACATGTAGAAGTGCAAAGTTTGAATTTTTTTGTACCACTTTTCGTCAATTACTTGTACCCACCTCTACAAAAATGAATACTCAAACCGTACAGTAAATAGGGCTCACTCACCTAACTTGATTGTTTTTTTCTTTCTCAAAAATTAAAGGGAAGAAATATTTTTGATAATTACTTCAAATACTCGGAAACGCTAAACTGTCGACCTTTGGGGGAATGTTGGGAAATCGTTTTTTTTGTTATTAAAAAAAAAAAAAAAAAAAAAAAAAAAAAAAAAAAAAAAACTACACAACGACGCTTTGAACAAACATATTCTAAGTGAAAAAAATTATAAAAACAGTTTAGATCTTCAAAGTTAATAGCACTACTTTACACTCATAAAATTATAACTGAAACTTATTTCAAGCGCTCAATTTAATACAAAGGTTTCCTAGCTTAGATATGGACCTTTTTCTCTCTTTGTTCACAACAAAAATCATTATTTTTAGGAAATACACAAGAATGATCCTACTAATTTTTATTTTTCAAATAATAAAATTTCTCAAATTTTTGACAGCTAAAAATTTCATTGATACTGAACTTAAATATTATCGACCATTTATTAATCAGAACTCGGTCCATCAGCACAAATCATCATAAACTGTCTGTCAATTTAGCTAATGTGAAGATATACTGTTTAAAGTAAAACCCATTTTTAGAAAAATCTTCTGACGGTAATCATAGTATGTGACCTGCGATGAGAAGAGGATGCTCATTGCCCACTGACAGGAACACCATTTCTCTCTGATTAGAAATCCAATTAGAGAGAAATGGTGTTCTTGCGCCAATGGGCAATGAGCATCCTTTTCTCATCGCAGGTCACACATGAACTATAAATCCATTTCAAACCTGACAAAAAATTCACGTGAAAAATAGGAAATGAAACCCTTCTACAATAGACAATGCTAAAGTGCAATTTCACCCACACTGCCGTACAAATAATGTTTGACGAACGTGCAGGGTATTGAATTCCGCAAAAAGGTTGTTAAAAAACGAGTGATGTAGGACTATTTTCCCTAATCGTAGACACTGCACGTTCGTCAAACATAATTTGCACGGCAGCACGGTTAGCGATCTTCACCATTTTCTTTATTTTTTCGAGAAAAATATCTTTTTGATACAAGTGATTAATGTATCTGCTATTCGTGCGATTACTCACCTCGTCTTCGACTCGGTAGCTGAGATTTCGCACTCGTTCTGCATTTTTGTTGACTTTAATTCACCTACTTAGAAATATTATACTATTTTCTTTGAGAAATAGTATCAATTTAGGATAGACTTCAACTTCATACCCCACTTGTTCACAACATGCACGTGACTATCTTACCATAATAGAACACACTAATGATTGAATTACCGATGTTTTTCAGCGATTTCTCGTGTTGCGCTTGATCAAAGTTCATCAAAGTTTTGATATTGATCACTTCCGAATAACCCTGAATGTTCTTTATGATTGGATACAACACATGACTGGTCACAATAGTCGAGTTTTCTTTTACATGAGCAGTTATAATATCCATCAATTTGTTGGGTTCAGCCTGGAATGTAGAATAAAAATTCATGAAAAATGCGAAAAGCTTAGGGTCTGGAATTGAAATAGAACTGAATAAAATTCCCTGAAAAATGTAAAAAGGTAAAACCAGAGACTCACTTCATAATTATTGTCCAACAATTGCGTCCACACACGTGCAGGTATATGAGAGGTATCGCCGATACACAATACTTTTCTGGCGTAATTATTATTGTTTTGCGGTTTCATAGTCATTAAACCATCTGGAAAAACATCTACGATAACAACGGCATCTTCACCGTCAGCCGTCTTTCCACCTAGAATTCCTAAATCCGGATGGTTTTTCATGTAAGCCTCGGCAGCCGCGGTGCAAAGATTGTAAATACGTTTACCGACAGCAACCCGGTATGTTTTATTATCCGGATATTCAGTCAAAAGCTTGTGAGAACACCAGCCATCAATGGTACTAAATATGCTACTGAAATCACACTTCAGTTCCGCCAGAAAAGTTTCATGTCGGATGGGTAATTTTTTCTTGCATTTCACGCAAATCCAATTATACCGGTCTATCACTCGGGCTTTACTCCATTTCATCGGTTCCAGACTGCAATCTTCATTGTTACAATTCAATTGTTTTGGTATTAAATTGCTCTTCTTCAACCACTCACAAAGTTTATCTTCACAGCCATTCGCCAGCAATGGTTCAACCACATTCTTGAAATAGTCAATATGCCTGCAAGATCGTAAGAAATCTCTACTGTAATAAAATTCGATGATTTCACGGATAGAATACGTATTTCCAGCCAGTTTGTTGGTAAATTTACGCAAAATATAACCATAATCGAACAGACGTGAGCGGTATTTCAAACGTTCGTTCATGCGGTTATGTAATACAGATTACATGGGTACTACTATACCCTAATGCTACTAGATAAGCTGAACCATAGCAGTAATTGTATCAATTAAACTCAGATAACTCGATTAAGAAACTTAATCATACTTAAAAATATTCAATTATGAATTATCTGTAATTACCTGTTCACTTCCTTGAAATGATTACTATTGGGAGTCGATTCCATTATGATCCGTACTTCACCGAATCAAAACCAAACTATGAAAACGAAAGCTCAACATGCTATAATCATACACCGAAATGTTAAATAAATGATTCGTAAATGCATATAGCTGATTAATTTTCTTCTTAATTTGTGAAATCTAAGAGATCACAATCAAGCCAATCATCATTATCTCACTTTCGTTCCGTCTTTTATTCACAATGAGTAAATCGAGTAAAATATACAATACATTATTTTACATTCACCATTCGCGTAAGGTGGGGTCTTCAAGGTCGTCATTAATCATGATTAGTACTACTACGCACCCCTTCCCAAATCCTCAATGCTCAGACACTTATTTAGTTTAAAAACTGTGAAACCATAGAAAGAAGGGGGAACTGGGAACCCAAATTTTAATTCTATGAAGTACAAAATTTTAATCAAAACCTTTAAATTTGAGTATTCTCTCAGAATTCGGGAATTCCAGTTCAGCATGAATGTTGATTGTTGTTCGCCGAACGATTTTTATTCGTGACGTGAATCACGTGATTAAGGCGTAATTTCTGATAAGGTCCTATCAAATTCAAACTCATCAACTTTCAAGCATGAAGCAAGGCAACACTGGCACGCTGCCACTCCACGTATCCAATTCGGAGAAATGTGTTTTCTATACGTCGATTTTTCACGAAAAAACTATTTTTTCTCCTAATCGCACTTCGGTGCATATTCACATTGCCGAATTTTGATGATGACGTCACGAAATCAGTGATAAAATATTATCACACTCATGTTCTGAATTTCGATTATTCTCCGGTAATCGAGTGTGTGATTTTATGCACATGTTCGCCCACGGGTCTGATCCAGGTTTGATCTCTAGTCTCCTCTTGGAAGTGTCCGTTAGTGTGGAAGCTTTCTAGTTCAACCACCACAATTTGAAAATGGGAGAAGGAATCCCTACTTTCCACGATCTCGTAAGTTGCGAGTGTATACTCCATATACTTTCTTACCCTGTCTTCTATTCTTATACTATTTATTCATTCGAGTTCTTTGTTTTATTGATTACAGGGGGTTGTGGATGTGCTCTGTGAAGCGTGTGCAGCACTGAAATGGAGTGCGCCGACTAAAATTCAAACTGAGGCGATTCCAGTCGCCTTACAAGGTATGTTTTCTTTTACTTTTCATCGTATCGCGTGTTTAAATTTTATCACCATGTATTCTCCTTCAGGCAAAGATATCATTGCTCTCGCAGAAACGGGTTCCGGAAAGACTGGAGCTTTCGCTCTTCCAATTTTACAGGCTCTTCTGGAGAACCCTCAAAGGTATTTTGCCCTCATTCTCACTCCAACTCGTGAGCTTGCGTATCAAATTTCCGAACAGATGGAAGCTTTGGGTACGAAATACATTTTGTTCGATTATAAAGTAACTACAACTTGACAAAGAGTCTGTAGCCAGTGATTTTATGGTATAGGTTCTAGCATTGGCGTTCGATGTGCTGTGATAGTAGGAGGTATGGACAAGGTAACACAAGCTTTGACTCTTGGAAAGAAACCACATATCATTGTCGCCACTCCAGGACGTTTGCTTGATCATCTGATAAACACGAAAGGATTCAATCTGAAATCATTAAGATTCTTGGTACGAAAATTATATCGATAGAATGAGGTAGTTCCAGTTATTATAACAATGTGTTTAAAGAGAGAGAGAAAAAAAAACAATGTTGATACTCTAGGTTATGGATGAAGCCGATCAAATATTGAACATGGAATTTGAACAAGATGTTGATAAAATATTGAAGAATATTCCCCGCGAGAGGAGGACTTATCTATTCTCGGCTACAATGACTTCAAAGATAAATAAACTGCAACGAGCTGCCTTGCAAAATCCGGTCAGAATAGAAGTTTCCACCAAGTACCAAACCGTAGATCAACTTCAACAATATTATCTATTCATTCCACTGAAACTGAAGGTATAACTTCTATAAGCATGAAATTTTCTTAGACGATTCCATCTCTAATTTTCTGGGTGTTTCAACAGGACGTGTATCTCGTATATGT
This sequence comes from Aspidiotus rigidus, assembly GCA_035079385.1. Taxonomy (NCBI): domain Eukaryota; kingdom Metazoa; phylum Arthropoda; class Insecta; order Hemiptera; family Diaspididae; genus Aspidiotus; species Aspidiotus rigidus. Next base: position 6,985,479 of record JAVHKY010000013.1, read on the forward strand.
CTTAAATGCGTTAGCAGGGAATTCGTGTATGATATTTTGCGCCACATGTTCTGGTACCGTAAGAATAGCGTTAATGTTACGTAATTTAGGACTATCTGCAATTCCGTTGAACGGTGATATGTCACAGAACAAGAGATTAGCTGCCTTGGCAAAATTCAAATCAAAATCTAGGGCGATCTTGGTGTCCACTGACGTAGCTTGCAGGTATGGTGTTTGTTTTCAAAACTTGTTTGTATCTATGTGTACCTACATGGCAAAATTGTGCATTTAATTACTTGTATCAGAGGTTTGGATATACCCCACGTTGACGTTGTTATCAATCTTGACGTTCCTACTCATAGTAAACATTATGTACATCGTGTTGGCCGAACAGCTCGTGCTGGTCGAAGTGGCAGAGCTATTACTTTCGTGACGCAAGTAAGTTTGTTGTGGAATATTTCTTCTTTGTCGAAATTTCGTATCATTATCCTTATCATTTTTCTAACGCGAAACTCCTTTCAGTATGATGTTGAGTTGTACCAACGTATAGAACAATTGATTGGGAAGAAATTACCTTTGTTTGAAACTGAAGAAGAGGAAGTCATGACTTTACTTGATCGAGTTGGCGAAGCTCAACGTGCTGCTAGAAACGTGAGTATCAGAAAAAAAATAAAAAATTGAAGTAATTCTGTCTATTGCAATGATTTTGATCTCTTAATCACTACTAAACAAACCCAACATTTTGAAAATCATCGTCTTCGAAACGTCACTTTCGTTCAACTTTTATCATACTGTATGAAATATAACACAATTTGTATTACGTTTAAAAATTGTTTTCACTGTTCGAATTCTCATTTGAAATTATCCCTTCTTTTCTAGAGTGTGAAAGAACTGGAAGAATCATCCAAAAGTAAGAAGAAACGCAAAAAAATGGATCTTGATGATGACGATATAGAAGGCTCAACAGGTGTTCGAAAGCATATGAAAAACTTCAAGAAAAAGAATCAGAAATTCAAAAAGAAAGGAAAGAGTAAATAGAATTATAAAATTGTTTATTAATTTAATAAACTAATGTGTATTGTAAGTAATGAAGTATTATTGATGCCCATAAGTGTACGTAAATTTCGCTCGAGTATCCAATGAATCTAAGAAGGAGTCGCTATCAGACTCTGACTGGTTGTCTGAATCTAAAATATAATTGTCTGGCGGCGACCAGCGATTTAATTGTTTTGAATTGACTAGCATCCAAGGTGCCTCTAAAGAATCTGGAGTTATATTGGATGATAGTAAATTTTCGACCCTGTGTGCAAATGACAAGCGATTCATTAAAGAAAATAATTGAGGTAATGAATTATCAGTGAAGAAATTACCCAAAATTATGTATGAAATCATTTTCAGTCTTCATATTAGTTCTGTTGTTATTTTCTGACTTACGTTCGGAGAACGTTCTGTCAATGACGAGTGAAGCATGCGGAATAGGGAAATCGTAATCCGGGTCCTCGTCGCTTTCCTGTGGATGAAAAGGAAAATAATTGAATCAGTAAAAGACGAATCTGGCGATTCACAGAATTTTTATGAATTTATGATCTTAAAAACTTTACAGAATTGCTGCTTTTATCATCAGAGGATTCGTTGATTTGTTGTTCCTGAGTGATCATGCTCAATTGTAAAAGGAGCAAATCTAGTTCAACGTTCGCATTTCTCTCGCTTTTGAAACTTCTTCCTATCGAGTCATAAGCAGTGGAATTCAGTTCTGCTATTTTCGAACTGTAATCAGCCGAATTTATTTTCTGTTTGACTGGTAATATCGGAGACTTATCATTGGTCGAAAGTCCTTCATTTCTCGAAACTGATCTACAGTTTGGCACTCGTCTCAAGTTTTGAAAATCGGCCCTCCGTCGAGGTACAGGAGGACGTTCATCTTCTGTCACTGTAATAGAAGAGATAGTTTATTTTAAAGATACCATTCACTCTTCTGAAGATAGAAGCTCCGCTACAAAACCAATCGTACCTGATGAGCAGGGTATTACTGCAGCTTGATCAGCTCTCTCGGTGATTTCATCCGTCGTTGGTTTAAATTCATCAGTTCGCTGTACAGATAATTCATCGGTCTGATTTTCAAGATATTCTCTTAATGTTCTTGTCACCGTTACGTGGTCATCTTCTGTTTCTAATGAAGTAGGCTATATAGAAAACAGACGTTACATTAGAGAAAAATTTTTAATTCATCTTCGAATGTTGGATTCAAGAACTTGAAAGATCGTTTCTCGTTGTCAATTGTTATCTCCTCATCGATCCGTCAAATTTACACATTACGCATTATTACTTGTATTTGTAGTTGGTTTAGAGAACGTAAAAATATCGCAATTTAATATAACGTGACGTAATTTTACTATCTTTTTAACACTAAAGAACGAGTGTATAATTTCTCAAGAAATGATTTTCTCTCGAGTTATTCCAAAAATGTGTAGCTTGTTGCCTTCTAAACAGCTGCCTAATAGTCTCGCGTTTCATATACCTACCGCGAGTATACCTAGGTGTATGTTGTATGAAATTAAGATTCATTTATCTTTCGTTGATCTTTATACTATGAAATTCGTTTTGATAAAACATCTGCGATCGTTTGTTTTTGTCACTTAGACGAGTATCAACGCTTTTCTAATACTCGTAATGTCGAAATTTTGAACACTCAAATGGTTCACGATCTCTAAATTGCCAACGACGAATATAATTTAACCTGATTCTCGGTCTAATAATTTCTTCGTTACACTTTTCGAAGAAAAATGAAGGTCCAAGTAATAAAAATGGTAAAGGAATGAGTTTATCGATACTTCCATGTCATAAATTTGATTAAAGGTGATATTAAAAACGAGAGGAAAAGTGTTTTGTTGATGAATCCGCCGAGAAAATCTGTAGGTACCTTACCCTGATGAATACGAATTTCATTTTTGAATTGCCTCAAAGTTTAGGTAACATTTAACAAAGCACGCGCCTCCTAACCAGAAAATCCAGGCTAATTTGGTGATAAACTAAATCGAGTAATTTTACTTTTTTTTTTTTATTTCTATATTAGAGAAGTGTTTCAAGTTCACTTAAAATTTACCTGCATTTCATGATCCTGTTTATCTATTACTTTATGTTTCTTGGGACTTCGAAACACTTTTCTAAAAACGTTGAACGATTCTTTTTTCTTTATCTTCCTGGAGGACGAACTTTCGTCTATATTTGGTTCTGTCGTATTTACGATTCGAGATCCTGAATTTTCTTCTTCACGAAGACGAACAGAATCATCGTCACAATTGATACATTCATGCGATTGTGCCGACAGTAGAATACTGTTACACGAGAACGATTTCTCGGCAGGTGATATCCTACCAACAGGTCTACTTATGACAGTAACACACTGGTCAGAATAAAATCTCTTTATCCTGTTGTGTGCGCCAGTACTTTCTAGATTATCGTAACTCATACACCGTTTTGTATGGACCTCAGTGTCACTAACTCTTTTGCAATAGTGGTTTAAGAAACTAGAACTGGCTCTATCGATGTGACAAGCATCCGAAAATGTCTTCTGTTCTGCGTTTATATCGTTGAACGGTAAGCGTTTTCGTAACAGTTCTACCTCGCGTTTCCTCGCGCGAAAATCTGGGTCTACTATACTTCCGTTCTGATGAATTCTGCCGTTATTTTGGTACGAGTAGCTCAGACTATTGCTCCTGCAATTATTGCAATCTCCGTAACTCTGAAATAACAAAAAAAGTGATAATGATTTTATAAAGGCTGAAAAGAGAAAAAAAAATCTCTGCGTCAATTGCACCTATTTTCTCGTTCAACAATTCGACTTGCACTGGGTAATGTCAACCTCAGAATTACGACCAATAGGTATTCTCGAGATGGAAGATCGAGGGTATCTTAACCACTATACTTTCTCAGAACTGACTTTCAAGGAGTGGCGATGTATGACGTGAGATATAGAGACACTTTGATTTGAACTGCGAACTCTTGAGTGTTTGATACTCTTTAATCGCCCATAAATTTAGGTAATCATGTTATTCTGCCCCTCTCTGCTCTTGGGTTCACCTCAAATTTTCTATCTCTGACTGCAACTAGGAAAAAGCGTATAGATGGTAATGCACGTTTCTACCCTCTGTGAGCCCTTGAATGTTTTCTATCTTGCACCATTCTCATTTTCAGACACTGAAGTCAGAACTTGAGATCGGTCGGGATTACGCATAAATAAAAAGGAAACCCAATAGAATCGTTTTAGAACTCAGAATCAAAGAAGTGTGATGAGCCCTGTGAAAGCAGGAAACATTTGTGCGTTTCTTGTTGTTTTATAATTCTCCCCTCCCCTTAATTAGTACCGGTGAACGGTCGCTATTTTCCTCAAGTTGTTTGAAGCTGTCGGTTTCTTTTAGGCGCTTTTTCATCCATTGATTTAAATTATTAATGAGGCCGTCGGTTTCTTCTTCGTTTTGAAACAAAGGGAAGACTGAACGAAAACTCAAAAACACTCCAAGGGAGTGAACAGAGGAAAAATTAAGAACCGTGGGTTTTGCTTAATGATGGAGCGCTCGCGATATACTTTCTCTGCGGGTCTTGTAATCTTCCCCCCGGTTATTCTCTTGCAGTATTCTGGAGTTTTCGTTCAGTCCAACCGTAACTTGATGGACCTAATCGATTGAAAGGGAAGACCCTCCGTTTCCGAAATCAGATAATTGTTCTTGCTTACTCGTATTTGACTCATGAGATTGACATTTCTCCGAGTATTACAGGTTTCAACCTATCAGAAGTCAGAAATTGAAGCCGAAAAACAGCTTTTGTTTTTAGAGTCGAAGCCGAAGCTATACTTTTCAATCAGAGCCTGGGATGATTAGCCTATCATCTTGGCTAAAAACTTAGGTAAAAGCTAACCCTTTAAATTGATTGGCTTCGGCTATCAGCTAACAGCTAACCCAGCCTCGGAGCTAACAGCTAGCTTATTTTGGGCCAAAATAGAATGACAACGGCTAAGAGCTAAAAGCTAACGCTGAAAGTAGGGGAGGGGGCCACTTCAATGTGGAGGGATGAGGTGTGGGGAAGAGAAAATATTGGTCGTTATTATTGGGGTTTAAACCTGCACTAGATGGCGCTGCAAAATTACCTGCGCGGGTGAAATTGAGTGAGTGATCATGGACTGTTTCAAACGGAAATACTGTCAACTTCAGGAGGGCAAAAAATGGTGGAAATTACTTCTGCGTAATTAAATTAATTATTATTCGATTTCTTAACGAGAGTGCAATAAAATGTAGGATAAGTTTTCTTTCAAAATGAAGTTCTAGATGATTAAAAAAGGTTTAAATTTTGCCGTAGTCTAAACAGTGAAATCATCATGATCACTCACTCATTAATCGATAACACGCAGGGTGCCAACCCTTGAAACTCCAAGTTTAAATCCCAATAGAAATTCCAATTAGCTAGCTAACGGCTAGCCAATTTTGGACGAAAATTGAGCAGGGCTGCTTAGCTAAACCAAAGCCAGTAGCCAGTAGCCGTTAGCCGAGCAATCTTTATCCAAGATTAGCTAGCTGTTAGCCAATCAAATTGGAATTTCTAACAGCTAATATTTTTAGGGACCTAGGGCTTTTGACCAAAATAATTTTAAGTGAAAATGGGTAACAGTTATCGGTCCGGTCAGCTTCGAAGTTGAAGTTCTTTCTGTCAAAAGGACGTCCGTCCCATAAGAAATACATCAAACGGACGCTCTTTTGACAGAAAAGTCCTCAATTGAACCGGTTAACAGTTATCAGTCGCATAAAGTATTTTTCTGAAACGGTCAAACAGTCATAATGATTATGACCATTATTAAAACATTTGGTCGTATCGGTTCATGACGGTCAATATAGAGAAAAACATTTTTTGATACAAAGAACATGTTTTTAAACTGAAAAAATATGTTCCTGAACAAAAAAACCTGCTTTTAAACTGAAGAACATGTTCTTGAACTAAAAAAATATGTTCTTGAAGTAAAAAACATTGAAAAGATAACTGTCAACATGACCGCTATGACCATTTTAACCGAAACATTTATTGGTCAAGCGGTCACGGTCAATGTGGTAGTTTCCTTTTAAACGGTTATTGGTCAATCCGGTCAAGGAACATTTTTTTCTTTTTTCCTTTTGGTCATCGGTTATAATAGAGCCCTATAAATAAGAGTGAGGACATGGACTGCCATGTTTAGTCGTTACGTCATCATTATTTTCACAGTCTCTCCTATTCTAATGACTGATAACAGTTTATCTGTTTATCATGATTTGAAAATAATAAGAGAGCATACTAGAGTAAGTGCCAAAGCAAAATGCAAGACTATACCCTATTGAGAAATGCAAAATAGCTTCACTAATCACACAAAATTTGACAAATTCCTCATCTGAATAAGGGAGCTATGGAGATAAATGATGACGTAGCGACTAAATATGGCGGATCATGTCCTCACTCATATTTATAGGGCTCTAGTTATAATAGTTATATAAATAACTGTCATTTCGCACACCCTAACCTCACCCCTCGATATTGAGGGACTCCGTCCCCTACTTTTAGCCGTTAGCCATTCTATTTTGGCCTAGGCATGGCAAACTAAACGAAAACAAAACGAACCATATTTTACTATTTTAGAAACCATAAACGATATAATAACAAAATTTAGCATTTGAAATTAACAAAAAAAAAAAAACAAAAACAAAAAATCTGAGTAAAATGAAACTTCATATAAACAAAAATAATTTTACTGAAAAAAAAATGTTTTATTTGAAAAAACATGTTTTTATTGAGAAAAAATATGTTTTCATCGAGAAAAACATGTTTTTTCTAACAAATTCTTTTTCGACAATCAAAACACAAATAAACGAAAAATTTGCTGAATAACAAAACTTTAACAAAAACATAAAACTAAAAAAGTTGATAGCAAAAACAAAACAAAATCAAAAAAAATTTTTTTGCCATGCCTATTTTGGCCCAAAATTGGCTATACTCTGTTCACATTGAGAAAGGATAGAAAGTAGTACCTCGAGAACGGAACGGTACATTGAAATTATCTGGAGCGTTTCGTTCTCGAGGTACTACTTTCTATCCTTTCTTAACGTGAACAGAGTATAGCTGTTAGCTAGCCAGTGGGACTTAGCTGATAGCCGAGGCCAATCAATTTGAAAGGTTAGCTTTTAGCTAAGTTTTTAGGCAACACGATTGGCTAAGCAGCCCTATTTTCAAGGTCACGAGTTTAAGCCAAAAGCCAAAATCGAAGCTACATAAATTTTCAAGCCCAACCGGGGTCCGTGGAAGGCAGCAGCTTTTAATAAGTTTATTTAACAGGAATGAATTTACGAAGTGAAAAAATTTTCCAAAAAATTAGGGGGTCCGCGAAAATTTGGAATTATTCCTCAGGGGTCCGCGACAAAGGTTGAAAAACGCTGCTCTAGTTCCTTGGCTTGGTTTTTGGCTCTTTTCGAGGCTATTTGTCTTGCGAATCCAAAAATTTACATACATACAAAAATAATAAATTTCAAAGAGATCTTCTGACAATAAATTTCAACGGACTATTCGGACCGGACCGTCCAGGGAAAAAACAGAATAACTTCAGATCAGTTCTCGTTTTCTAGTGTCTTTAGAAAATGAAATTATTTATGATTTTACTTTCTATCGAATTGAAAGAAAAGGAATTCGAATGCAGAGAAAAAAGGAAAGATATCATTGACCTATGCACCGGGGCACTTACGAGTATAATGTCGCATCTGTATAATTGAATAAATCATTTGAAACGATCAGATATATCGTCTCTGTGTCTATTTTATAGGTTATTCGGTTTTTCGTCAATATCATCAACATTGAGTGATCATATCTCGCTAAGATTTTGGGACAAGTTACTCGTATTTCGACTAGAAATCAATTTTTAATGATCGCGACGTCTTCCATTTTGTCACAACCGCAGGGGAAAGTGAAATTAATTAGTCCGAAAGAGATGCACTACGAACATCAACTGATGTACAGCCAACTCAAAATGTTTCGCACTTTGTGAACTTTCCGTCTCGTAAGTTTGCTTAACTTGTACGTTTCCTTTCACGGCAAATAAATTCTCCTAGTTTTTTACCTCCGATAAATGACTTGTGCGTTCAAAAATTGACGACGAAGTATAATCATCAACCACCGATATTTCGCGTCTCTGTTTCGGTAAAACGCTTATGAAAGCTAAAAACCAATTCTGTTGTTTCTCTTTCGACGAAGCTCTCTGAAAAGTATTGACATTTAAAATTTATTAATTCTTTTTTTTTAATGAAAACTTGTTCACGCAATTATAAAGTAGTATAGTTGGTATAACGGTTCCGTATATTTAATCTCGATAAAGCTTGTGAAAAGTGAATTTAAAATTCATCGTAGATGAATGAGTGTGGGACTGGTTAGACAACACGCGTTAATATCGAACGATATCATTTTTTGTAGGTAGGTACCTACTGCTTACCAAGATGACAAGTTGCGAATGCGTCCTCACGTGTATCTGTTTGTTGGCATGCGGTTGAATGCATCTTACTAATGCTACATTGAGAGATCCACAACAAGGCGATAGTTTCAAATACTGCGTTCGTGATTTATAATACAACAAGAGTTGTCCTTCGAGGACGCACCACCATCTCTTCCACTTTCCCGTTATTGTCTGAGAAAAGTCATCATAGAAAATAAATTATCGTAGTATTCCATTTCGGAAGCATTAATATCTGTATTAGGCCTGTAATCCATGTATATAAAAAAGGAATTTTTTTATGTTATCGTAAAGTAGAAGAAACGTTGCCAACGATAGATATTATACAGGGTGACTACTTTTCTGGAGAATTTGGAAGTCAAGGAAAAGTCAGGGATTCCCTCTGGTCAGTGAAAAGTCAAGGAAAAGTCAAGAGAGTTTTAAGAAAGTCGATAAAAGTCAGGAAAATTTTGCCAAGCCATGCACTTTGAGCAACTCGTACCAAAAAAACTCCTACGATATTATGTTTCATACCTATCATAATTAATGTATGTTCGTCTTTGCCGGTTACGTCTGCTCGTTCCTCCTCAATCTTGTTCTAGTGTAAATCTAGTATACGGATATTATACGTTGAAGTACTTGGCTCCCAGGGCTCATTGGCCCGCTTGTTCGTCCCCAATCTTGGTCCAGTGTACTTCTAGTATACTGTTCGTTGAGCTACATGACTCTCAGAGCTCACTCGCTTCGGTCATACCCTCCAATCTTGGTCTAGTATAAGTCTAGTATACTGTACGTTAAGTTACTTAGCTCTCGAGGCTCACTCGCTCCGCGACAACTCTCGAATACTGTACAATAAGCTATTCGGCTCTCAGAGCTCATACACTCGACTTTGCTCCGGCTCGTTCGCCCCCAATCTTGGTCTAGTGTGTCTAGTATACTGTACATCTACTTACTTAGCTCCCAGTGCTCGCTCGATCCGCTCGTTCGCCCCCAAACTCGCCGATTCCTAAATCATTCTTGGAATACAAAGGGGGAGAAGGAAGAGGAGTGTACTAATTTGCTCATTAATTTGGCTAAAGGCGGGTGGTGTAGTGTACTCGAGGATTTCTGAATCACCTACAGAGTAAGAGCGATACTAACTTGCTCTTAGAAGGAGGCTGGAGAATTTTCAACCATTGAGCTAAGTGTGTATGTATGAGGTGGGAATGTGAAAAATTTACATATGATAGGTGAGGGTCTTGGAAAAATTTAAACTGTTCGGCTATCTACAACAGTAGGGCGACTTGGAAGACTTTTGACCATCGAGGTGCAAAATTTGAGGATTTTAAAAATGTTGACTTTCGAGCGAGGTGTGATGGGCGGAGGATCAGTTCGACCCTACATTTTTCGTTTAATTTCCTTAAACAATTCGTCTTTTTTGTCTGAGTCCTCCCTTCGAAAGCGGAAATTTATCCCAGTTCTGTTCCTTCATTTGCTAGAATTTTTTGAGTCCCTCCTCCATTACTGAGTAGCGCGAAAGTCGAAATTTTCTCAAGTTTCATTCCTTCCTTGGTCAGTGCTCGGGCTTTTCTGACATGTTTCAAGTCTTTCCTAAGATTTCCTGAATCCTAGCGTCATCAGCTGGTGACGTCATGAACCGTGATCCCGAGCCTGATTCTGAAACCTGCGAGTTCAATCCTCCTTCCCTCATCTCTTGTATTCTATGTAAATAATTTAGTACAGGCTTTTAATACTCCTAGCTGTTTGTTAGGCTTATGTTAGGCCTACCTTCATGGAGGCTAATACAAGTAGGCCTAGTGCAGTTTTAACAGGGAACCTGTTTTATCGGGGGTTTTTCGGAAAAAAACGTGCGACGCCCGGAGCAAAGTCCCCCTCCTATCATATATAGCTCAAGAATGAAAGTTTTTTCCAAGTCCTCATCTTATGAAATGTAGCTAAAGGGCGGGGCGTTTGACGTCACAGTTTGGTGATGTCGTAGATTAGCCTTGTGGCGTCACAATATGATGACGTAATAGATCAGTTAGATAATTTTTACTTTTTTTCAAGTCCCCACCTATCATATATATTGGACGCGGATCCTGTGACGTCACAGGTCATAGATCAGCCTTGTGACGTCACAATTTGATGACGTCATAGATCAGTTTTTTCAAGTTCCCCTCGTATTATATGTAACCTCAAAGCCCAGGCCTGTGAAGTCACAATTTGATGACGCCATAGTTCGACCTTGTAACGTTATAATCTTATGACGTCATAGAACGGTTTTGCTTTATTTCCCCAAGTCCTCCTTCCATCATATATAGGTTGGAGGCGCAGCCTGTGACGTAATAATCTGATGACGTCATAGATCAGTTTTTTTCAAGTTTCCCTCCTATTATATATGTTACCGTGAATGTTGATAATTTTATTAAATACTTACCGATTTCTCATCCATAATTTCTCTCCTCATGAATCGAATGCCTTCAAATTTGTACGGTTTCTTGAAAATACTCATTTCCTGCATATTTCCAAGTTTCAACTCGGTCGACCTGATATGAGGTCGTGGACAGGATAGTAACTAGCGATAAACCACGTTTTTAGCGCAGTTGATCCTCTCCACGACCTTATATCAAATCGACCGAGTTGAAACTTGGAAATATGCTGGAAATAAGTATTTTCAAGAAACCTTGCAAATTTGAAATCATTCAATGCATAAGGAGAGAAATATTGTGGATGAGAAATCGGTAAGTATTTGATAAAATTATCAACATTCACGGTAACATATATAGCTCCAAAGTCCAGGCCTGTGACGTCACAATTTGATGGCGTCATAGTCAATCTTGTGACATCACAATTTACATTTTTCAGATCCTACTTGCTCTATAGAACAGGTTTCCTGCCACCCTTTGTTCAACTCCGTTCAAAAACCTGTGAGTGTTTTGTATACTGCATAGCGCAGTGTGATGAAGACTGAGGAAAGGACCCCAATTTTGAAATGCCTGTTGGGAGGCTTGCGAGTGGAGTGAGTGATGCCGAGAATAGAAGAGAGCAAGGAACCCAAGATTATCATGTAAGAAATGCTGAGTGATGACGTCACAGGCAGTCGTCACAGATAGTTATGACGTCGCGATCTAATGACGCCAATAATGTTGGTGGGCCCCCTGAGTTAGACAGCTTATCTTACAGTACACCTTGCTTATATTAGTCCAAGAATGGAGCGTACGTGTCTGCGAGAAAAATTTACAAGTTACACCATAATTTTATCATAAAGCGGGCGTAGCATTAAAATATAAATGAGGTCACTTACTAGTGGACATGAAAAATAATCCTTATTTATTTGGCTCTGCCAAAAACTCTCTTTGCTAGTACTTCTACGATCAAAAATCCTCTCAGTCCCAATAGCTCGAAAGTCGAAATTTTTGCTACTACCCGCACCGATTATACCTACATAGTTATCCCATACAGAGTCGATAGTCGAAAATTATTCAAGCCGCTTTCCTCTAATATCGTCTAAACCTGAAGGTCAACAGTCTTGTACCGGAATGAGAAAAAAAAGAAGGAGGAGGGAAATTTTTCCGAACACCTACCGGTTGTGAAATTAATTAAAGAAAAAATATGGAACAGGTTTGCTATTGAAATGTTTAAAAAGCAGTACGAAGAAAGGGAAATTTAAGAACAGGGAAAGGGTTAGCTAGAACGTACCCAGATATAGAGGAGAGAACTAATTTATGGCAAACAATATTGAAAGTATCAGCGGAGGTCGAGGCCTCCCACTCTCGTGTCGTTAAAAGTCTCACCAGTTCTGGCTCGTTCAAAAGTGGACAAATCTTAGCAAGTTTCAAAGTCAAAAAAACGATTTTTAAAAAAACTCCCTATACTTTGAGAATTTTTAACTTTTGAGTGATGTTGACAATAGTTTCGATCAGAATCAAAATCGAAAGATTCCCCGATGCTCGCCTTAATCAACGTAATTATAATGAAATGGACATCGCCAATTCTAGAAAAAGACAATCCCACATTTAACGTACTCCACCCTTTTGTTTCATTGAGCACAACAAAAGTGCTTCGGAATCGTTTGAGAAAGCATAGTAAAAACCTTTACTTTCGACACTTACCAGTTTGCCACGCTTCTCCAAATATCCGCACATTTTCGCTGGTTTTTTTGACTTCTCCGCTGCCATATTTCAGACGTGAGTAGGTGGTCGCGACTCTCTATAAGTTAAATTAATGAAATTTAAATCGAGAAACCAAATAATACAATGTACACGCGTATCTACTATAGTTGAAAAGAAAGCTGTAACTCCGGTATAATAAATAAAAATGCAAGTATCAGAAACAGTCCACGCAGAGTGAGTTATAAAACAAATACTACATCAAGTAGTATTACATACGTCTATAACTTTTACGAGACTAAACTTTATTAACTTGCGCTGTTTATATCGTCACAAAAAAAAGTGTATATGAGAGCTCCATCAATTGTAGCTGCCGACTGTACTCTTGTTTCAGATTAAACTCTAAAATGTACCCGTCGCATCCCCCAGTCGAAAACAAAAAAAAAAAGATTTAATTTTGTCGAGTGTAAAACTACTTCCGTCGCGTATCTGTGCTAATGTAAAAAAGTGATGAATGCTTATTTAGTGTATTTCCTCAGAACCAATTTGATTAAGGCCCCGCGGTACATACAGCCCATAATGTGCTTTAGACTGATTTCCGGACCGGCACATATGTTCCAGTAGTGCTTCCGTTCTCTAATGCGTTGATTTTACGACCTATGAACCGCCAGCCCTTAATAATCCGAAATCGATCGGTGCTTCTTGAATGAAGTGAAGGAATCGTGTTGCAGCACACGTGTAAACGACGGTATAAAAATTTTCTACTAGTAATTACAGAAAAAATTTACTTTTTTTTATTATTTCTAGGGCGGTTATTCGATACGAATTAATGAGTTCTACTCCTTTCCATCGTTTTATTTCAGTACCGTCGAGTCTCGTTTAATAACTTCATTAAGATTTCCTAAACATAAAAATTATTTTATTTCTAATCGCATTGAGACACGTTCGCAGTCTACGAGGAAAAATACGTAACGTACGGAATGTCGACATCAGCACGCAAGTGATAAACAACAATTTCTTTATCATTTTTTCGGACACTAAACTCGATGTTGTCCTACAAGATAGTCGTGATATTTGATTTTTTTTTTTGCGTGTCATGTAGGGGTTGCAGTTGTGAGTGAGGTACAGAAGTTTTTGCGAATTACCCGTACCGTACCTATGAGTACTCATTGTATCAATAGGTATTGTTACTTGTATTATATGAATCCAAGCTTTCTCTTTAACAGGAAGTTTAGATCCCTGACTATGTATGGTTCAAAGATGTAATTTTGCGATGGGAATCTTTGTCTTTATTTACAAGTTTGCAGAAAAGAGGAAATAAGGGAATTATATTTCCGGTTGCTATTCGCTATAACGTCGGCAGCGTCTTATGTAAAGATTTAATTACTTCATGAGTGGTAGTGACTTGACTAAATTACGTGACAGGACCGAAAAAATTTGTCTTTGAGTAAATTTTCAATATCTTTTTGACGATCTGATGAACGAAATTTTACCCTAAATTCCATTGTCTTCCTAATCTACGGCTGACTATTATCAATATAAAATTTTATAATTACAAGTTTCATAAATCTACGTATAAAATGAAAAATTCTACGCACTACACTATCTTCTTCGACCTTCAACGGGCGACAGACACACGATAGGTCTCAGAGGCAACATCTCAAAAGTTTTCTGTACGACAGATCCAGAACAATTAGGATCAAAGACCATCTCTCTGGTCCCTTAAGGAAAAGTCTGGAGAGTCCCACTTTTTTTTGTTAGCTACAAATGACATCACAGTATGTAACTCTTTTCACCTGACACAACGCCTTCTTGTAGATGACTAAAGCATTTCTCTTCAATCTTCAACACACGTCGAAACTTCAGATAAAATTATATGAGCTTCAGACCATGGTTTTTGCTTCCCCTTGGGCAAAAATGGTCGCGTTATCTTCCGAAAAAACCACCGACCACAAATTTCTCTATACCTTCTTTATTCTTTCAAGGTGTTTCAATAAAAATTATAAATTTTTGGGGCATACCTCTTACCACAATCTTTCTTGGATCGCTCACTAGTGCAGGCAAATAAGAAAAAAAAAAAACATTTTGCTGGAACAAACGTTTCTTTGCTGAAAATGGTTCAGGATGTGGTCCTGAACAACATACTGAAAATCCCGCGTTTTCCCCCTGGAGCTTCTTTTTTTATGGGGGTCCGAAACCCCCAAAAATTAGTTTTTCGCCTATATCGCGCGAAATTGAAATTTTATCAAAAAATGTTTCAAACAAAAGTTGTTACTCGTTAAATTTCATACCAAATGACGTATTCAATTTTCAGCCTATACCAATTAGCGGCTTTGCAAAGGCCGTTCAAAAGAGGACCGAAATCAGTTTTTCCATATAGTATCGCACAAAATTGACATCTTATTAAAAAATATTTCAAACAAAAGTTGTTCCTCGTTAAATTCGCTATAAAATGAGTTACCCAGCCTCCAGGAGGTTCTTTTTTTATAAGGGTTCAAACCCCCCACACTGAGGAAAAAAAATAGTTTGAATGACTACTGATTATAGTTCCGGTGCTCTGCTCTGCAAAGAATGGTCAAATTTACTACAAAAAATAGTTCAACTTACGATAAAAAGTTTTGAATATTGATAAAATTTATTCATCTTTACTATTTTTTATAGTCAATTTGATCATTTTTTGCAGCAGAACACCGGAACTATAATCAGTAGTCATTCAAACTACTTTCTTTCCTCAGTGCAAGATTTAGTCTTTTGCTCATGTCTTGTCTAATTGTAATTTTATTTAAAAATGTTTCAAATAAAAATAGTTCCTCGTTAAATTTCCTACCAAACAACGTATTCAATGTTCAGCCTAAGTCAATTAGTATCCCGGCAGAGCCTGCAGAGTCCGTTCAAAAGAGGACCAAAATCAGTTTTTTCATATATCTCCCAAAATTGAAATTTTATGAAAAAATATTTTTGTTCCTCGTTGAATTTCCTATCAAATGAGCTATTCAGTATTCAGAATAGAGTAGCTCCCTATTCCTTGGTCCTCTTCAAATAGAAACTCCCGCCACAAAGCAGTCACCCTCTCCCATCTTAGGATTGACTCACTCACTCTCACCTCTTTATAGGTCTCCACGCCCCTCCGTCGTGTATATAACTATTGCGCCATTCAGGTGACCCCAACTTCCCAGGTCCCGTCCTCCATCTATAGCCTCCGCAGAAGATTTATCATCGACTGGTTCTACGAGCGAAAAATACCGAAAGTTAGATTGATTAAAACCTCTTCCATCAAAATACGAATACAAACAGAAGTTTCAATTATGGTATTTTAAAACATTTGTAACGCCACTCCCTCCTCCTGCTCACTACCACTCCTAGAGACCTTATGTTAAACATATGTTCATGAGGGGAGGAGAAGAATCTGCCCTTGCTCGTACGTGCGTCTTCTTCAGAACAATTGTAATGGAGCTTTAAAATTCGACGAATGAGTGTGATTTAAAAGCAACCCTTTCAAGTAGCTTTCTTCTGTAAAATTACCGGCTCGATCGTTAATTGTTTCGCAAACACAAGTAGCAGTCTTGACAAGACCGCGACAATAGAAGCTTGAGAATTGAGGCCAGGTAGCGTCTCTTTAGTTATCTGATTTCTGATCTTGATACGAAAAAATTGATGATGCACATTACGTAAAACAGAAAAGTGAAGAAACACGTAAACAAGATAAAATTCTCGCCTCTTTTCCTACATAATATTTAAATAATGATAATTCTGCTTTTTTTTTTTTTTTTTTTTTTTGGTATAAAAAAATTCAATTTTGTTAAAATTTTACGGAATGCTGTTGAAATTCGTTGATTTGTCGTACGCCTCATTCTACCTTTGCTCGTTGTTAGATTCTAATTTACCTCTTCTTAGGCCTTTCAAACTCAGTTTATACTTGAATCAGACTTTGACTGCAACTTTTTGGCTCGGTTGAATCACTCGTCACGTCAGTTGGTTGAACTAGCCCTTAGTGCTATCACAATTGATCTTATTCGGGGGTTCCAGTGGTGTCTCAAGTGGAGACGCTTTCTCTAGTCTTTCTCTATCACCACTCCCTAGTTACACTTAAGGAGTAAGCTCTTGAATTTTTGTAGGTATCTTTGTAATTATTTAAGATCTGCTAAATGTTTCTCAACCTTTGTTCCATGGGCATGTCTCCCTGCGGCTCAGTATCTCGAAAATATCAAATTTAATCCAACAATTTTTTATGTCTCCATCCCATCCCTAATTCCAGAATTTATGGCCGGATGAGACGAACGAATTAGGACTCAACCTCTTCTCTCTAAACTACAGTCCCAAAAAAATGGGAGCTTTGATCTACTATAGAGACAAGTTTTGCCGCCAATATACACAAATGGATCTGAATTCGATAGATCTTCCTTGTCTTTACTAGAAAAACTCCCTTTCAAGCTCTCCCACTTCCGAAAGTCGTTAGGAGACATGAAACATGATTTGTATTTTTGACACTTCACAGACAGTTTTTGATTTTCAGTGCATTCAGAGCAGGTTTAGAGTGAAGTTAAGAGGTTATCTCATATAGTGGACTGTAACGATCAGATGCAGTGCTGTTGATCACTTTTCTAACCAAATAAAACAATTGGCAACTTTTTTTAGTTGATACTTGTCTTTGATCAAAATCTCGCGGCACACTCGAAATGAGCTTGCGGCACGTCGGTTGAGGAACACTGTGCTTTATGGAGATACAATTCAGCGCCTGATTTAGCCCAATTGCCGCTGTGGGCAGTTGCACTACAAATTTCATTTCTTCCGACTCTTTTCTTTTAAATTTACCGTCCTGGGCAACTGCCCATTTTAGGCTTATGGTAAATCCAACCCTGAGTTGCATTAGGTCGACAGCGATAAAACTTTTTAGGTACCGTCGTGTCGAGCGGATCTCACGTAGATGACAACACTTATTTAGATCTAAAAATTCCTCAAATTTGATCAGTAGAGCTTCTTACATGAAAATATTAAGTTCTGAAGCTAGCTTAAACACGACAAGCCTCCTTACGAACAGAACTTCGCTCGATAATTAGAATTTTTCCAAGCCCCCTTCTGATGTAGCCGAATACTAAAAATCCCCCCCCCCTCCGTGTATACAGTTCGAAATAATCCTTGCAAGTCCGTTCCTTCTCTCTATAACTCGAAATTCAGAATTTTTCCGAACCCCTCCACCTCATATACGTTAGTGGATGTTCAAAATTTTTCCATGTTCCCCTCTCGATATAATATAATGATAGCTCGAAATTCGAAAGTAGTTCAGAGACTCAAACCCCTTCGAGATCATAATTTCCCCGAAAGATGGCGACCGTTTTTACCAAATAAACCCTATGAAACATATTCTCTGTTAAAATGGGGAAAAATGCTGTGAAACTTTACATCAGTACGTGTCGTTAGCATCTAAATTGAGGAGTCAGTGGCGTCTCAAGGGAGGGGAACAGCTATTTCTGTTTATTTCAAGGCCCACCAAAGAAGAGGAGAGCTGTTTACTAGTAAACCAATGATACTGCCGAGTTAAGGGAAGAGTACAACCGTCAGCGCCGGCCAGCGTAGTAGAGGCCGTGAAGGGGCGCAGGCGGTCGCACGTGAAAACCAGCAGGCTTGTAAGAGGCTGAAAAGAGGCATAAAAGACAGCTACAGTTCTGCATAGAAAGAGCTATGCGAAATGTCCTAGGAGGACCTGTCTTATAAGATAGTGATGAAGAAGGTAAAGGGCCCCCCAGCAATGAGCCAAATGGAGCCGGATGTTCTGGGGCAAATCATTGATGGTTTGTTCCCACAGCAGCCACCACCAATGGTAACGCTATCAATAGTAGAGGAGGATGATATATCCCTCCTAGGTACCGAAGAGGTGAATGCAGCAGTCAATAGACTGCGGGGTAAGTATTAGAAGGCTCCGAGGCCGAACGAGATTCCAAATCCAGTCTGGAGCGCCATACATTCAGTTGACCCAGCACTGCTTGTCGACGGTTACTGTACGAAGGTCCCCTGTGCGGTGGAAGAAAGCCTAGCTAGCGTTGATTGATAAGAAGGATAAACCACCCGACCTGCTATCATCTTATCACCCACTTTGTCTGCTGGACAATTTTGGGAAACTCCTAGAGAGAGTGATAGCCAATCGACGTCAGTACGGTTTTCAAATTGGACGCGCCAAATTCCATGGGAGAGGATATTGGAAGCACTCATAGACGTATAAGTACCCGCATACCTGCTCAGGATGACCAGCAGCTATCTCAGCTATCGCGGAATCCAAGCAGAGATGTCTGTTGGAACAGTGTCGGGTGCCGCAGGGGTCGGTCTTTGGGCCGCTGCTATGGTGCGTTGCATTTAATGGGACATTTAAGGTAAAGTTGTCACCGGGTTCCAAGCCTGTCTGACATACTGATGGTATGCACTGCCGAAACAACTGTAGCGGTGGAGAGCACGGTGAATCGGTCTCTAGAGGTATTGATGCGTTGGATCCAGTCGGCTGAACTCGAACTTGCAGTATGTTAGACGAAGGCCATTTTATTCACGACTCGTCGGAAGTTCAGTCCACCCACTTTCGCCTGCGAGGTGTGGAAATTGAAACCAAGGAGTGATTTGTTAATCCTTCGGGGTGTACAATCTTCTTTGTAATAGAATGATGTACCTAGGCGTTTGGTTTGATTCATCGCTGAGCTTCAAGCACCATTTGCTGATGGTAACGGAAAAGGCAGGCAGGGTAGTTGCATACCTAAGCCGCCTGATGAGGAACCTAGGAGGACCGAGAGAAACAAGAAGAAGGATCATGATAAGCACCGCCTTGGGTGCGCCAGTATGGGCCGACTCAATGAAGGCACCATACAGAAGGAGTGAGAAGGTAAAGAATCAACGAAGAGCTGCGCTGAGGTGTGGTGGTTCCTGCCGCACTGTCTCGACGGAGGCTCTTTGCGTATTAGCACGTTCACCACCAATCGAGGTCCTTGATGAGGAGAGAGCGGTGGTGTTCAAAGCAAAAAATACGACAACGACCTATCAAGAGACTTTACGGGTCAAGCAGGAGGCCAGGCGCTCCTTGCTTGTAAAATGGAAAGCAAGAATTGCCTAGAGCGAGCTGGGTACGTGGACTATCCGTGTGTTAATACGCGACCTTGATGAGTGGATGAACCGACTCCTTGGTCAGCTGCTCAGGTGTTGCTGCTTCAACAAGTACCTTTACAAAAAGGTAAAGTTGAGCAGGCAACGTTTTCGCACTGTAACCAAGGGCGGAATGATGGACCACAGCACACCTTATTCGAGTGTAGGTGTGGAGGCGTGAGCGGGAGGAGCTCAGTCGGTCTCTTCAAGAGATTGGGGTAGATGAAGCGCTTGCTCCTAATAGCCTGGTTTCCACCATGCTAGGTTCCGAAGAAGCATGGAACCAGGTATTTGCATTTGTGACCACCGTCATGAAGAAGAAGATGGACCAGGAATAGAATAGGAAATGCAGAACCACGCTATAGCCTACTCAATACCTGTGTACCATCAACATCCAGATGTGCAGGAAGAGCCCTTTGGAAGCCCCTCTCTTCGTTGTCCTTTTCTTCCTCTAAAGTAGGATAAAAGGTTAAACAGCTGCCATAGAGTACAATGTGAAATACCTCTTTTGCTTGTATACTATAATACCATAGACTTAAAATCTCAAAGACATATCCATATTCCAATATCTTCCGCACAGAGTGAAGAAACCATTTCCTCATGATTTAAGTTATTATTCGGTTAGAGAGGGGATAATATAAGAAGAGGGGGGTTGTTGGTAAATGAAAATCTCAAGCCAGAAATTTGACCCCATTTTTTAGGTTATTCGATTGTTTACACCCATTAATGAACTGATAGAAGAAAAAAACCACTACGAAAGAAATAATATACAACCCCGAAAGAGTTTAACGAACACATTTAAAGCTGTGAAAGGTCAATCAAGACTTCTTGAAGACAGCGCTCTTCCATTTGACTGTCTTAGGGAAAGACGGTGATTCGGACAGAAGAAATATTGAGACGTCCTTAAAAGACACTATTTGAACGAGTATCAAAGATCTTTCAAGTGAATAAACTTTTATTCATATCTTAGATAAAAACTAGAAACTCTGAAGCAAAACCAAAATTTCTAGCCAGCCTTTTGCTAGAAAAGTATTGTCGTCGCCGGTAAATTCTTGAAAGGAAATAGGGGTCGTGTAAAATTCCTCACAATAAGTAACCTGAGTCTGTAATTGCGATATCGCCGAGAAACTTTGAGTAGATGATAAGAATTTGATAATCATACAAAAAATGAAGCCATAGAATAAAAACAAAGATTGTTACTTAAACTTTTCGTGGTAGTTTTACACCTACTATGCAAAAAGAAGGGAGGCATATAGTTGGGGTCTGGTACTCGTATATATAGACCAGCATGACACGGGATCCTAACCAGGTGGAGAAGAGTTTGGTGCCGGTTACTGAATTCTCTCTCAAAGCTGCAATTAGCGTGAAGACTGCAATTTGTAACTTCTGTAATGAACTTTGAGTGATTTTTGTTCAGCTTGTCCTAACTTCAAGAAGACTGGGAGCCGATAGGGGTCAGCTAGGACTTCTATATTCATGTAAAAAATTTTTACCGCATTAGATGACCGATACAGAGATGATTCAATATAGGTGCTGCTGGTTACAATAAATATAAATAAAAAGAGAATACTTACTAGTATAGGCAGCAAGTTTTCAGTATTCAGTTTTGAAATCGTATATCCTTTGACATTGCTAAGAACGCGCGATAAAAATTAAAAACAGAGAAGTTTAACTCAGAAATGAGAATTAACTGAAAGATCAACTTACACAACGAACCATCATACAAACCATCATACAGCTGCACATGTGAAGAAGGTTTCAGAACTGATAAAAGAGGGACGTTATAGAAAAATGTTAACGATACGGAATACGAAAGCAGATAAAATTGAGGTATTTCGAGCGTATAACTCATCTAATGAGCATATCGGATGAGTTACATCGCATTCTTGATAAGCAATAAATAAACCCACTATCCCTCCCGAAAAGTTATTTCAAATATTTTCCGTGTTATCAATTTTTTTTTTTTTTTTTTTCAAACCGAAAAGAAATTTATCTTAAAACCGCGGACGTTTTATTTTGAATTGTATATAGAAAACTCAATAATGTCAACAATAACAATATTAAAAAATGACAATGGTCACCCGCGTGTAACATCATCTGATGAGATAATGATAATATTCTCATTAATTATAATCCACACTGCCGTGTAAAATGTATACGAGAAAACTTGTAGAAAAATAGAATGTACGTAATTGCACTTTGAACGAGCACAGGTTCGAAAACAACATTCACATGAGGCGATGCATCCGTAAAACGCGACTTCATTATTTTATTTCATCTAACGCTCGACGATAAGTTATAACTTTTGCTCCTAGTAGGGAATCAACTGCCGAGAATTGGGAGGCATATATGAGATACGAGTTAGCGCACCATGGACGCCCATAAGTACGAGTATAATAATCTAGCTATCATCAATTTCATGATACCTGTACCGATTCGTGAAAGGGATTACGCGTCGATATAATTATGACTAGAGCCTATTTTCCATTTTCCTATTCTCTCTTTTGAAAAAAATTCTGTAAGACCGCCAAAATTCTTGTTCTATTCGTCGAACTCGCAATATAGGTTCAAGTTTCCAAATTAAGCCACTCTAGGCCTATTATGTTGCAGTTAGTGCATTTATTTACGCTTTCTGATGATGTTTATCAAGATATTACCACTTTGTGTTTAATACTCGTAGAATTTAAAAACTGTAATTCACATCAAAATATGTTTTTCGAAGTGAACCTATAAGTAAAGACTCGGATTACAAATATTTTGGCCTGCTTAAGTGAACAAAACTTTGAAAATACGGTAATTTTATTCGAGGAAATTCCTCGAAAACAATCCGACATGGATCAAAACACGTCGGATAATAAAGTATAATACCATATATTATGTGGAAACAAGAGCCGAATTATTCTTATGTTCAAAAGAATAGATATTTTGGAACAACATTTTAACGAATAAATTATTCACTGTTCATATGAATAATCCATCGTCCGGTTTGAAACCCACTCAGAATTTGGTTTTTATGTGATTTGAATCACTCGCTTTCCTCATCGTGAAATTCCTCTATCAGAGACGAAAATGACGTCGCGAACTGATGACATTATGTGTGACCTTGACCTACTCCAGGGACTTGAAAAATTTTAAATTTTAAACTTTCCCCAACTAGTACGTAGGCTAAAGGTCCCATACTAGGCTATCTAAGCGAGTGTTAAGCGAAAAAGGAAAGGAGAAGGACGTCATATTATTGTAAAGTTAATATCTTGATAATACATCGTTCGGTTCCTGAGGTCTCATCTTGACTTATATTAAGAAATTTTGAATTATTTCTAGAGAAGACAATCAGTACCATAACTTGATGTTATTCCTGTAAGGAAAAATAAGCTAGTGATTTCTATTTTCACAATCAATAAGGATTGATTATTTGAATGAAATTCTTCCAAACTTCTCCCCTCTTATATATTGCTTGAAGATCAAACTTTTAACATGGAACCTATATTCGATTGGTTTGTTTTTTGAGAAATTCGCCGTGCGCCGTCCGGCCGATAACTTGGAAAAATTTCTACTCTCGAGCTGTATAGAACAGGGTCCTTAAAAAAATCTTTTATTCATAATTATTTTAAATTATGAATCAACACTTGAATGAATTTGGGCGTTGTCAAATGTTAGCAGCACCCTTAAATTTTCCTGTAAAATGATTGTGATCTTTTACTTTTTCATTTTTCATTATTGAATTTTTTGCTACAGATGTAACAATGAGTGGCTGATTTAAACTAATTAGCAAATCGTTTTTTCATTTTTCATTCTTAATTTGTAATACGAGTATCTTTTCCCATGATCCTGTAGTAATTTATCGAACTTTTTCATCAATGTCTCAAGATTACTACGTCTTATTAGGTACCTAATTGTTTTCCTGTCTCATCTGAATAAAAACAGAAACTATTTCCTATTATCTGTTGTTTTAATTATTTATTTTTGCACCTTTTGTGATGAATATTCAAGATCTAGTGTTAGAGTATATGGATGATATTGTTCCGCATCAGAAGAATGATATTTTCTAATATTATTTTCCGTAGATGGCATTTTGGATTTTTTTTTTTTTTCATTAACACGCAGTTCAATATGAGAATTGTATGTATATGGATTCAGATTCAATTTTTTAATGACATTCCATATAAAAATTCACATGGTTGGTATATTTATGTATTTGTCCTTCTTTGTAGTTAAGTGATTGTCTCCTACAATATAAAATTATCATCGTATTTATAATTAATATTAATTTTATTGATTTATTCATGAAATTTTCATATTATTAATTCAATATTTCCAGGTTCTAGTTTAAGGATGAGATTTTTTCGAACGAATTAAAAAGTCAAATCACGAAAAAACGAAGACTTTAAGCGGTTAGGAATGATTTCACAAAAAAAAATTGAAAATTGAAAACAAAAAAATCACAAAAAATAAAAACTTTCGACCGAAAAATTGATACATACAAAAAAAAAAGCATTGAAAAATTAGAAAGTAACAAATAATTGGCCCATATCACTTTAATAATAATTTTCATTTTAAGAACATTCCATTACAAATAATCAATTTTAAAGAACATGGAATGAAAAATTGAATTCCAAATCTTACTAGAACGAAAAGATTAGAATCTTTTCATCTGCAGATCTTAACAGAAAGAAACTCGAATTTCTAGAGTACTAAATCTCAGTAAGAAAAAAAGCTTCAGATCTTTTGGGTTCCAGATCTTGACAGGAGAAGAGAAACCATAGACTTACACATAATTCATGGACTACAAAAATATTCCCTGTAATTACCAAAAAAAAAAAGAAAAAAAAACGGAGTGATGGAAATTATTTTTAAAAATTCGAATAATAAATTTCGAAGATACAAGAAACCTTCAAGTACTGAAAAAACTTTTTCTTTTTCTGTTTTCTTGAGAAGACACTAAAAAATTCGTGTATGTTTCTTTTTTTTGCGGGAGAACAGTTGAAAATTTTGTGTACTGTACTTTTCGTTACCACAACTTATTATTTCGTTCTGTTAGATATTTTTTTGGTAACGGTGTTTTTCGTTCAAACACCTTTTTATTCTCCTGCAGATTAATATTTCCCCTACTTTAATTAGGTATTCCATGGAAGTAATCCGATCCTCTAAATTACAGCTATTCATATTGACGGATACTCATGAGAGTGAAAGCAAAAAGCAAACGCAAAAGGAATAAAATTACTCATGTCGTTATGTTATGCTTTTTGCTTTTACTCTCATGAGTATCCGTCAATGGTATTCCATATTTAATTCTTCATGTTTGGTGATCTTATAATTTAAAGGTTTATCACCTTGTTTTCCTACTGCGGATTTAATATGCTATCTGATGCATAATCAACCGCCCTCACGCAAGCTCTGGGAAACAAGTCGGATACAATAACCCTCTCTCTCGATTATTTACTTTGCACTCTCTACTATATCAACATAGAAAAAAAAAAACTTTCTCCAACTCAGTACTACCGTTTTCTAACAATCCCTCAATAATCTAAAAATTATGCCTTGTCAATTTATAAGATGTACTATCAATAATTATAAACCGTCGAGCTGATAACTCTTAGTGTAGTCTATATAGCTCGTTAATAGAAAAAAAATCTGAGGTCTATTTGTCTGAGACACTTGAATTTATTAGTTTGAAATTTTTCACATTGATACAACATTTTTGCGATATAATGAAACCAGGCATTTGAATCCAGTTTCCTCTTCGCAAGAGATTATTTTGGTCAGAAAGATCTTTACAATTATTATTTTTATCGAATTCTTGTACATTTGTTTTCAAGCTTTGTAATTAAATCCATTTTATTTTTTCAAATTAGCTGACTCAGATTTTATTTTATTTATGTAGAAAAAAATTTAAGAAGAAATTCATTTTTGAAAATAATTTCATGTGTACCTACCTATCAATTAATTAAAATTTTTTCTATATACCGTAAATAAAAACTAAAAATGGAGAATGATATTCAAATGTATGAACCTGATTATGAAGAAAAATATGAAAAATATTAAGTGTAATAAATATAAAGGTAGAGCAAGAGAGAGAGAGTAAAAGTAAAAGACAGAAAGATGAATCACCGCTAAGAGAAGGTGATTTAGAATCACATATTGAGTCAGAAGAGGATCAATTTCATTTAAATTAAATTTTCATTTTTTCCATGTATAAATAATAATTTTTTTTTTTTTTTTTCTTTCAAGGACTTAATGCCATAATGAAAATAATTAAATTTCTAATATGGAGAATGATCTTGAATACAATATAAATGATCCTGAATTTGTGAGAGTAATGAGAAATATGAAGAATTTTTTAGGTATAATAATATTTCTTGCCAACCCTCCTATAAAATATGATTCTGATACAGATGAGAGAATAGAAGTACGAGATCAGTTTCAACATCTGATCTTAAATCACTTTCTGGTATAATTAAATTTTCCATTTCTTTTCCGACCATTCTTCATAAAACACTCAAATGAGCAATAATATTTACCATTAATTTTCAATATCATATTCTCTTTTTATCTTCAAGTAAATGTTGAATTTTATCTGGAGGTAGATCTATGAAAATTTCATATTTTGATCTTGTTCTCTCAAATAGTTATAATATTCTCAAAGTCAAATTCATATAATTCGACAAAAAAATCTTTGTAGATTTCCATGTATAGAAAAAATATATTTAAAAAAAAGGAGCAGGTTCATCCAGGATTTGAATTCAGACCCTCCTACGTAGTAGACGTGAAGATTGTGTAAACAAGCTACTCGCAGATAGAATTGTGAGTCTTGACCCGTAAGCATAAATACGAAAATTAAATTTTCATACATTAAAAGTTTTTATTTTTGGCTCTGCCCGCACACAATTAATACATATGATTTAACGTTTCGGCCGTCCCGCAGCCTTCATCAGAAAGAATAAAAAACTTTTAATTATGATTTTTCCTTGCACGAAAAAAGTGATTTGGACTTTTCATACATTGTTGATGAGTAGTCCCAGGATGCATGTATTTGTACTTGGTAACAGCGTGCTGTCGATCGGATAGTGCTCGTACCGCGTACTCGGGCTCATCAATTTGGTATTGTAACTGAAGTTTGCCAGGATCAAAAAATGATGCTAGTTAATTCTACTATGTAGGGAATTGCGCAATTTCTACAGTATTCAATGGAGTGGTCAATGCTCCGAGCCTTCTTCCATATATATAGAATTTGTCCGAGTCCCTTCCCTCCCGTATCAGAAACTTTCTATTCGGTCACGTACTCATTCTCCCGAACCCAAGTGCTTTCTCTCGACTGACCTCTTTCCATCGCTCACCCTTACGATGCCGGTCCTGCACATCAGATACTACCATAATCTTACAAGTTTTCTTCCCAGTCCGAGTGCATTTACCAGGCTGAAACCTCGTTCTTAAAATTTGACTCTATGACATCGGTCCTGCAGATGACAGTCGAACATACGTAGAAGGTAATTCAGGATGGCTAACGAATCGTCGTTGAAGCTGTCGTGGAGTCTAATGCTGCAATCGTGTCAACCCACAAGAGTCGTTAAGCGATCAATGACAAAGTCAAAGTTATTGGAGAGTATCATTTCCTTTCTTACTGATGAGAATTGCTCGGTATTTCCACAACTTTCGTATTGGCAATCAATCTCATGGTAATTCGATACAAAATTATATTCTAATACGTATTTCCAATTACAAAGTAAAAACTAATGAATATTAAAAAAAATAAATTTTACATAGGTACCTTAAAAATGAAAAAAATTTAAAGATTTTACCTCAAGATGAAAATTACTCGCGGAAGAAGAATTGTTAGCCTTCTTCTGCACAAAAAAGTAGGTGTGACGAGTACGAACGCCTGCGCAGCGGCACATTCAATTCATAGGAACTGACAAAGATACGAACCGGTCGAGCAAATCGGACTCAAATATAAAATCATCCTCATAAATTGGCGTTGGAGCAGTAAACCGGTGCATCGTACTGAAAAGATGTTCTTCTATCGGTACACTCTGTAAGGTTTGTTACAAGCGCCGTCCCAGTCGGGAAAGATATGACAGTTTTCTGTAATCCTGAAAAATGTATTGAAATGACAAAGAGGACCACACGCTGGTATCTCCAAAAGATGAAGTGGACCTGAAGTTGAATTTTTCAACGACATCTGCAGAATCAAAAGAAGAAACAGAAAAATTTTTACTACAAAATTGATAAACGATAACTGATGGCAAAACTTCTGAATTCGAGAATTCTGCTCGTATTATGGGTTTCATTCCTATTTCCATGGGAAAGAATTGGAATATTTCAATGAATTGTTTGTGAAGGGTACATAATTGATACAATGGATGACATCCTGAGGTGTGACTGAAAATGATACGTCCAAGTTCTTTGCTAGCTATCCGGGGTTTTACAAGTCTTGAAAACAATTCAATAGATTCGAAGCATAAAGGTTTTGCAAAGTGTTTCGTCTGCCATAGTAGTCGAAGCTCAACATTTATTTGAAGCTACGTCTCTGAGGACACAACCGCCAGCTATGACTGTGTACAAGATTACTTCTTGACAAGATTCTGGCACAATATCACACGAATTCCAAATTAGATTGCGTCCTCCCCCTTGATAGGGACGCAAGTAGCGCACATTGCAAGAGTGGCTACATTATACTCGTAACTGTGTATAATCGAGGACGATCTGCACGCCACTTGTAAACGTCATAATTTATTTAGGGAAATGTGAGAGGCATAAATCTGTATCCCTTGTGAGGTTACAAATGATAGGTAAAGATGACATTACATAGTTTTTCAGCTGATAATCGAAAGACGGGAGCTGGCAGGACCGATATGTGGCCAGACCCTCACCCTTAAGATTACCAGAATGAATGACAACAAAAGGAAAACATTGATCAATACAAACGGGACCTAACTTTGTGCAAGCCGAAACTCTCAGCTCCCCATCAGTGATTGAGAAGTTAACTAGGTATTCATCCCTTACCGTCACAACATCTAAGTCGCCCTTCTTGCGTAACTCAAATATAATGACATTTGCGTAGGGCGGAATCATATCGTTAAAGGTACCCAAAGCCGACATAACGACCATACTAATATAATCATGACCCATGAAAAAATGCAAAGCTGGTCGCATAAGACCACAGCATTTGATATGCTGCTTCATCTCTGTGATTAAGATCTTCAAAAACGGACCTAGAAAGCATGAAAGAGACAAACACAAGTACGTTTAGGTTGCTGTATTTCGTAGTAATTATTTAGAAAGAACTACACCGACCAGCAGTGAATCGCAGACAAACGGGATCGCGACTCTTGATACGCATGCGGCTGTTGGCGATTCGATCAAATGGATGAGGAAAAATTTTATGGGCCCAGTCGGGTAATTGCACTCCATTTTCAGCCTGTAAAACCACAGCCTTAAAGAAAGTACTGATGGATTAGGCTACCGAAAAATTGATCAGTACTTACCTGTGAAATTATCGTGTCGTAAATATCCGCCAGAATGTCGTATTGTTCGTTCAAAGATTTGTTCGTAAAATCGTATCCAGCGTGTTTCGCAATGTAGGCCACGATCTCATCCTGCCTCATGAGTTTTTGCCGAACCGTTGGAACGCTGTAAAGATACTCTTTCCTCTCGACAAAATATTTACATTGTCGTTGACGC
This sequence comes from Aspidiotus rigidus, assembly GCA_035079385.1. Lineage (NCBI taxonomy): Eukaryota > Metazoa > Arthropoda > Insecta > Hemiptera > Diaspididae > Aspidiotus > Aspidiotus rigidus. The sequence continues at coordinate 7,014,831 of JAVHKY010000013.1, forward strand.
CAAAGTCCCAGGACCTAGAAAGGTCAAAAAATATTTTATATTTTCGTAGGTAGATTCCAAAACCACTTCCGCGATTCAACGTTCCTTACATTATCCTCATCTTTGGGTATGATTTGTACGTCAACGGGTTCCCAGTTATTTTCCTCCAGACTTTTTAAATTGGCCACGTCGAGGTGAAAAAATCCGTACTGCAAATACAAACCACTCAGACGCGTTCTATTGGCCTCGGACGAGTGCATTGTAAAATATGGTCTGTCGTCTTCCCATTTTCCTGTGACTAAATGGTTGTACCTGTTCCGCAGCCATTTTCCTAGCGAATATTGTTTTAGTTTGCCTTTCTGGGTGCGCCACATAGAACGACAAAGTCACGCGTAAATTTTCGCAAATACGCTTTAAAAAGATGAACATTTTCAAATTACTTTATTGAGATTGGCTGTTCCTCCCGGCCATTCGTGGTCCTTATAAGGATCGTTCGGATAAGATTTCATAGGATTACGATCTCCATGACGGACGAGCTGAAAATTGAATCCCAAATGGATTGAAGTAGAGAATTATAGCCAATGGAGAGCTTAGATAAAATGGCCTAGGTACTTGAAGGACAGAATAGAAGGGAAATATTTTGAATCACGTTGTCGTGAAAGTTTTAGTTTCATTACTTACTAATGCTGCGTACTGAATTTTTCCGAATACATTTTCCAAAGGGTCATCGTAGAAAACTGTTGATGGCGTTTCTTCACTGACGTGGAAACTTGGTACAAGTGCGAGAAAAAGAGCAACGATCGAAAACAATAAGAAAAGTCTCGAGTGAGGAAGCATTTTTCAAAACCGTCTGAATGGTCTTTGCACTGGTATTTAAGGCACGTTAAGAAAATAAAAGAACTGCGAGATCCGTTATAATTATTGACCGAACAAGAGGAGCTTACCGGCACAATTTTTGTCTGTCTAGATTATAAAGTTAATTTTATTTTGTTTATTTTTTTCCCCCTTTTCTTGGCGCTATAAATAATATCCTTCGATCCAAAGTAAAACAATCGTTTGACCTGCTTCAGTATTACACTACATCTCCGCATTAGTTTCCTCTATTCAATCTGGAAACGTTTACAAGCTGAAATTTTTTTTGTATGTTCACGCGTACAATAAATAGTTCAATGATTCATGTTAAGGTGCGAGGAAACTTACATTATTTGTTTTTAAATAGTGCGCACCGGATGCCATACACAGGTAAGATTGAAATAGACGATGAATGGAACGTTAAAATTTTTTCGATCACATACGAACTATTAAATTTCTTGGACTCACTTCTATAATCTTTATTGTCATGAAGTTGAGTGTTTGGGTGCGCAGATTAAAAATCATCGAAGTAAAATCTTTAAATGCATTCTTAAGACATTGAAATTTTCTTATTTTTTTTTCTAAATATTGGTTCATGAATTACGGATACATCGTTGTTTATCGGAGGAAAGAATCTACGAGTAAAAAAGGAATATTATGTTTCATGTCTGTCTTGCGTGCGGCCCCCGGACGGTGTCTGAGTTAGTTCACTGCTAAAGGACTCTCCTTAATCGGGACCTATCTATGACAGTCAATAGAGAGGCACTCTGGCTTATCCTCCGCAGATTTGGATGTCCTGAGAAACTGGTTAAAATCATAGCAAGCTTCAATACCCAAAACGTAGCACGCGTTATACTGAGCGGCGAACTCACCGCCGGCTTCGCCATATCAAATGGGATCCGACAGGGATGCGTACTTGCACCACTGGTATTCAACGTGTTCATGTCGGCGATGCTGATGATGGTAGACCGAAGACTACAGTGTAGAGGAATACGCCTGCGCTACAGATTAGATGGCGCGCTCTTCAACTTCAGCCGACTGAGAAGTCAGAAATATGTGGAAACTCAGGAAATAACTGACGTATTTGTGACGGCCGTATACCAACAGCTGGGTATGGAGGTCAACACCGCAAAGACCAAGGTGCTGAACATGAGCACCACGCACACAAGCGGTACAGCACCGGGAGGAATAAAGATCTGTGGCATGGAAATGGAGGAGGTCGCCGAATTCAGCTACCTAGGTGGCCTAATTACCAGAGACGGCACTGTTGACGTTGAGATTAATCACCGCACTCGAAAGGCGTGCTCAGCAATACACAGACTCAAACAGAGAGCACTGGATAATAACGAGCTGAGGAACAAGATCAAAATAGCCGTATACCGTGCAGTGGTACTGTCCACCCTGTTGTATGGTAGCGAAAGCTGGACTGTCTACAGACGAAACATAATTAATGCTGGAGAGATTTCACCAACGTCAGCTCCGGAGAATTCTGGGGATCAAATGGACCGACTTTGTATCGAATAAAAAAGTATTGGATTGGGCAGACTGCGAGTTCATTGAACGCCTGGTAACGCGGAATATTCTGAGGTGGCTGGGACACACGCTAACAATGGAACCGCAAAGACTTCCAAAGCAGGTGCTTTATGGAGAGTTAGCCACAGAGACCCGCGCTAGTGGCGGACAACGGAAACACTTCAAGGACACATGCCACACTGCTCTCAAACTGTCGAAAATCAATGATGTATGGGAAGAGTGGACTGAGAACCGCACTCTATGGAGACAGGTCTGCAACAACAACAACGGACTACTTCCGGGGTGCGCTCCCGCCACCACCGGCGCTCCAACGTCTACAGCGGCGACGTATATGTGCGATGTCTGCGGAAGAGTAATAAGCTCCAGGATTGGTCTATTTAGCCATCGACGAAAACAATCGACCGAGAATGGATCCTCCTCCATAGGAGGCCAGACGAATTATCTGTCATCGGAGTGGGAAGAAAAAAAAAAGACAATTGAAGAAACTCAGCCTGGGAAGTGGGACTGATGTACTGAGTGATATATCGGTAGAAGAACGAGAAACCGATATGAAAAATTCTTTGACTTCAGTTAATTGCTTACTAAAAGCTTAAGCTCATAGCTTGAACTTGAATGTGATAAGCATATAGTTGAACTTAAAACTTATGGCTTACAAGAATACAGCTACTAGCATTTACGCTCTACCGAAATTCTGAAATTTACGACAAAAGGCAGCGTATTGTACAGATACTGCGAGCTTATTTCACTGTTAGCATATACACTCTTTCATCAAAAGAGACGGAGCTCGGTCATCCACTCCAACAAATGGGCAGCCTACCAATCATTCGAAGCTAAGGGCTACTAACATTACAAAATTGCATTCACCCTGATGATACGGGCGCCCGGGCCCCTTCGCAAGGAGTTGAAAGATTGTGACTAGATGCGAAAATGACAATTTTGAAGAAGAAGCGTGGAGTTCCTCTCCATCTCCTACAATCCTCGATATTTATTGTTGGCGCAGATGTGCAGGAAGACCACCATTAAAGACGCCACTGGTTATTTTCAAAAATTTCAGATCAAATCACTGAAAATATTTGAAATTCAAAATCAAACTAACTTATAAAAATATTAATTAAAAATTAGCGTTCTTCATATAACTATTTTTAAATTAATTTATAGATACAAATAATAATATTTCACAGATAAATCCACAAATTTTCTTCAAAATCTAAATTTCATGAGTTGTGGAAGATGGGCCACTTAAACTAATGCATTTAATATAAAAATGGTTCAACTTTGGGCAGCTGAAGGGAGGCTTTGCTCCTTCTCCTTGGCCCATCTTCGTAACTGAACCAATTTCGGACCCAGGAATGAGTATTTTCACTTCAGATATCATATTTCATTCATTGTTTTTCTAGCAAAGCGTACTAAATATAATTTAATTCAACCATGCCACTTTTCTTGATTTTTTTTTCTCTTTCACATTTTCCCCCTCACACTCCTTGTTACTTTTTCTTTTGTGAACATAATTTTTTTGTAATGATAATTTTAATTAAAATAAGAAATAATTAAAGAACATGATATCTCGAGTAAAATGTGGGTGATGAATAGGTCTCATAAATCCCACTGAAAATGGAGAGAAGCTTTGGGACGATACAGATTCCTCGAATGTTACCCGCTAAAGAAGCATTCTGATTGGTCCTATGGCATTTATGGAGGTACATGGATTTTTTAGAGCGGATTTTCCGGTGGCTACAAAAGGTCAACCAAATGTGTACCGGGCGCTCGTTTCTTGAAAATCACGAATTTAAAATAGGCTCTTATGGCGGGAAATTCTTCCTAGAAGTCAAAATGGCGCGTTTCAATACTTGGATGTTTTAGATGTTCTAAGGCTATAAGAGCTCAAACCTTAACCTCATCTACTGGAGACACGAACGCAGACAAATACTCTTACCTCAGGTATGCCCTCTCGTCAGCTGGTTGCAACGGTAGAACAATCGCGAATTTTAAACAAATTCACTCGCTCGGTATGCTACAGTTTTTCATCAGATTCTCAGGTAGTGGGACTTACATTAGTGGATTCTTTGTAGGAAAAATTCCTTTAAGAGAGTTGTTCCAATATTACCTAATGTCCTGATCGACTTAGACTAAAAATAATAACTAAAGTCTTTCCTGAGTAGACATTCCGGTGTTGCTGGAAGCTAATCGACTTGTAATACGGCGAAGACTATGAAAAGACACAGCCTCTCTGATTATTCGCCCTGCAGGAAACTAAGAGAGAAAACATATGGACTCGTACAGAAAGAGGAGCGAGATCAAGAGTCCTGGTGAACGCAACGCGTTATATCTCAATCAAATCGGGGCGTCTTATTGCTGTCCTACAAAGTAGAATCGATGTTTCTACGGAATCAAGGATCACCGATAAAGTACGTTACGATCTTATTTCTCTAAAAAATTCTCAATAAGACGTATAGACGCGAGTTTTGAGAAGTACTTTCAGCGAATAATTCGATACTGAAGTTAGTCTCGGGATAAAAACGTTCGTTTCTCGAAAAACTTCATAAATATAGATCTCTAAATCAGTTCTCCTAAATACAGAGTGTGCTTATACTTTCACACAAGCATACACTCACACTTCAATCAAGTCGAATATTTCATTAATGGAACGAAAGGAATTTACAAATTTTCGCAAAAATTAAGCAATAATTTAATTCGAATCAAATTATATGATCAGCGCTTTCGACTAAATTTCATCATCGGACACATGAGAAAACGAGTGAGCATAAATACAGATAAAATCAGATGGTAGAATAAAATTAACAAGCTACGACATGCGGAATAGGTTTACGTCATTAGAAACTTTTAGAGTTCCGTCTCTCTGTGCGACGGGGAGATTGAAAAACCTTACGTCACTAACTGGTCTGCATGCACCACTCGGTTCTGCAAGTCGTACGTTTGTTGTAAAGCCCTCATCCTCCTGAAACCTACTACCGAGCGCATTGAGGAGTTATTGAATGTGGCAGCAGTCCCCTCTTCTCTGAAATCGGAATTCATTTCTTTCCTCCAGAGCTGCTTCTCCCCTAATGTCTGTCAGTGTAACCACATGGTTTACAAACTGTCTCAAGACATCGGTATACCCATCGGATCACCTCTGGGGTCACTAATAATTTGATTCGATTAAATTATTGCTTAATTTATTTGAAACCTTAGGACAAGATTCCATTTTGCGAGGCCATCACTAACCCCGGGGGGATGGCGACAATTTGGGGAAAATTCTAGATTTTTGCGAAGCCATCCTCCTATGAAGGATGGTGACGATACTAGCCTTATACTAAGTTTAGGCCTCTTATATTTCTAATTAACCAAAATTTGATGTTCCATATTCAAATTTCTCTCAGTGCACGTCTGAAGCCTCCCAAAACTGCTCCTCCTTCGACTTTATCAATATGGCGATGGTCTTCTTCTTATTATTTGCGCATACCTATCTTATACAGTTCCTTGCCTATAGAGCAATGGCTGTTTTTGCGCATTGCATACTTTAACTTATTCTCCTTGGGAAGCAATTTGGAGGAAAAATAACATTGGCTGAACATTCATCGAAAGAGTAAACCTCTCTCGATTTTTCGAGCTCAGTTTCGTTAGGATTGATCAACTAGGAAGCGAGTTATAACCATTTGAAAATAAAAAGTCAGATATAGGACAAAGCGCGGTTTGTTCCTTATCTGACTTTTTATTTTCAAACAATTATGACTCGCTTTGTAATTTATCATTGGAAAACAAAATCGCAAAACTTGAAGGAACAAGTTACGCAGTAGTAGAAGTACGCACGCACTCGTATTTCCCCATACAGCGCTGCATACGACCGGAGGTTGAACTACGACTGAAAAAGAAGAAAAAGCGATTGCAACTAGTTCGTGACTCGTAGGACAAGCACGAGCCTAAAGACTGAAGGAATGATACTGAAATGAACAACTTACGTATCACGGAAATGGAAGATGGGTAAGGTACTTTACAATAGTTGGCGTAAATATTTAGTGTGAAAATTTAGGGCATTTAGGGGTTCACAAGAATGATGAGAAGATATAGAAAAGTATATATGTACCACAGAGAGGCTCTAGTGCACCAGAAGGAATGTGATCTATCTACTGCGTGAAAGCTCACTCGCTAATTTTATTCTTATCTCCCGAACCATTGACAGGCTTACACACGTATCTTGTCACAAAATCAAAAATGTTGACCTTTAGAAACGAATTCTTCTTAATTTAGAGAATAGACAATTTTAAGCTCCTTCGGCCTTATTAGTACGATCAAATGATATTATTATCTTCTGGTCACCGATTTGATACACGCGAAAAAGAATATAATATAATGAAGATCAATAAGCGTTTCTATAGAACATGGCTTGCATATTCTTCTACAAGCTTTGCCTGGAAAATGCACAGAGTTTCTTTTTTTGAGAGGTTCTTGCCTCTGGTAAGGCTAGAGCCCTTATGGAATCGCGAAAAAAAAGTTCTCACCGCAAAAATGTGTTGTGACCTTACTCAAATTATACATACATTTTTTGAGATTTTATTTTTGCATAGCAATTTCCAAATTTCAGAAGTTTTTCTTACATCTATCTAATATACTAAAAAGCTAAATGACCCTTTGCCTCTCATTCCTGATTTGCCCGATACAATTTAGCTAAAAAATAGCTAACGCGTGTATTCTATTACTATATATACGAATTGCCTAGCAAATTATAAGAAAAAATATTCGTGAAATTCTAATGACGTCACAGCGACTGAAGGTTAACAGGCAAAATAGAAAATAGAAAATTAATAATTATTGGTTATTTAAGTGCAACGATTCATTATCACAAACGTGCTTATCACAAACGTGCGTGTAAAAGTTCTCCATTTTATAATACTAAAAACTGTGCCCTTTTCCTCACCGCGATTCATACCTAATTTACCCGATACAATTTAGCTAAAAAATAGCTAAAACCGAATATTATACGTGCATTCTATTACTGTATATAGATATAAGAGTAAAATGAATTACCTAGCAAATTTGAAGGAAGAAAAAAAAAAAAACAATTCAATTCTATATCGAGCATCGAATTTATCTATCTGCGTAAAATGAATTGCCTAGCAAAATAAAACGTAACAACGATTCAACCTTACATCGATTACCTCGCCTCTTTAAACAACCTCACCTCAGGTTAGATGTCCAAAGTCTCGATTAAAGGTGGCTAACGTTCTTGGACGTGAGATAAGAAAAATGAATTCGACAAAAAGTTTTAATGATGTCACAATGTCCATATAATTATAATGATAATATAAGTATCTAATGAAGGAGAGCCAACAGGTAAAATGGAAAATAGTAGTCATAAAAATATGAGAATCCCTTATCAGTGTCAACTTTTTGAATAAAAATCACTTCAATTGTAAGAAGTAGAAGAAGAAAAGCGATTAAAATATTTGTAAAATGGTATTATGGTTGTATTCTGAAAATAAGAATAACTGGAGTGGAGTGAGAAACAAACGAAAAGAACGTGAGGATAGGGAAGATGATTGGAAGAAGAGGTAGCAATTGAGTCAGATGGTGGTACTCAAATTTTAAGGCAGGAGAAAGAAAATGGATATGTATAAGTTGGAGTAATTAAGTACCATAGGTAGTTGCGGGAGTTGGAAACCGTGTTGGGAATGATTACATGGGACAGAGGATGAGACTGAGATTATATTGTGGGAAGTACGTTGATTTTGGAGAGTAGGACAGGAAAAAAGATGATAGATTGTCAGATTATCTGCATAATAAGATTTACATGAAGGTAGAGCATGGAAACCCAGGAGGAGATGAGAATGTTCAAGTTGAGAGTGACCAATTCTATATCGAGCAAAAATAACCTCTTTATGGTGGGAATTTCTGTTCGCTGAAGACTGAGGATAGGTTAACTTTTAATGATTCCAAGTTTGTTGCAGGGTTGTTTTTTTATGTGAGTGATACAAGAATTAAGCTAGGATTAAGAAATAATGAAAGTTTTTATGGTCGTAAGTACGTAGTTACAAGGTGGGGTCCTTAATTTTGGGTGAAAGAGTGCAGTTTTTAGGCGCGCAATCAGTTTGATCATATTGAGGGCAACCGATGTGAACTGAGAATCAAATAAAAGATACGTTTTGTACAGATGAGCGTAGAAAAGTGTGAGCTTAAACCTAATCAGAATTCCAACTATAGACACATCGTGTGAGAAATTGAGAGGGATGTATTCAGGAAAAGTTGGGGGTACGATTCTAAGAAAAGGGCACAACAAAAGTTGAAAAAGAATATTACCATAAATAATATCAACAAGTATGAAGAGTTTCGGAAAAACCCTGAAGAATGGAATAAAGTAGCGCATAAAACATACCTCAGTTCCCTAGAAGAAGGCTTCAGACGAAATACATCACATACCTAATTTACCCGATACAATTAAGCTAAAAAATAGCTAAAGCCTAATATTATAACGGTAACGACCTTCTCTTTGCACTTCGTACCTCATTTTATCCGATACAATTTAGCACTTCGCAAATTGAAGGATAATTAATTTGGCAAAAAGTTCTAATGACGTCCAAATGTCCACATAATGATGGAAAGTATCTAATGAAGGAGAGCTAATAGGCAAAATAGAAAATAGTAGTCACCAAAATATGATGATCCCTTATCAATATCAACTTTTTGAATCAAAAATCACTTCCATTGTAAGAAGTAGAAGAAGAAAAGCAACTGAAATATTTGGAAAATGGAACTGACTAACACAGGTAGTTGCGAGAGCTGGAAACTGTGTTGGAAATGATTACACAGGTCAGAGGATAATTGAGAAAATACTTTGTAGGAAGTATGTTGATTTTGAAGAGTAGAACAGGAAAAAAGGTGATAGATTCTCAGATTATCTGTATAATAAGATAGTAAGGATTGTAATGAAGCTTCCAATCAGATTTCTAGGATTCAACCAAAAGAAGTTCAATTGAAGGCTGTAATAGAAAACAATCACATGTTTAATAAAGTTGAATAAGGAATTCCCACATCCTCTTCTATGGGACGGATTGGTTTTGATATTGAGAATTGAATTCAAAATTGGAGGGGTTCCAAAAAGAGGAATTAGATTTGATGAAATTTTGAAAATTAAGCCAACTATAGCAAAAGGGACTCGGAAAAATTGAGACATTTGAGCTCTATTATGATAGATAAGGGATAGGAAAAATTTTCAATATCAAAGGAGTCAGATTTGAAAAGATTTTTAATATTGGGAATTGAGCTATATATGACAGGAGAGGAACTTGTAAAAAATTGAACCATCAGAGGAGTTGAAATTGAAAACGCATTTTGTACATCGACCTTTGCAATTATGACAAGTGGACAACTTTAAAAACTGTCGACTTCCAAGCTACAAATATATTTTTTAAGAGAGGAACATGGAAGAATTTCAACTTCCAAGATATATATGACAGGAAAAGGACTTGGAAAAATATCAACCATTGTTCTAGGTAAATGATGGCGAGACACCAAAATTTTCAAAAATCCCTCCCCCTATGGAATAGGTTTCCCATTGAACCTCGATTTAGGTTAGGTAGTTGACATCATAAAAAACTGGAAATGCTCTTAACATCATCAGGATTTAACAGAAGAATCTCTAGAGAATAGTGAATTACAAAAATCAGGACTCGATGTCAAGAATAACTGTTAGTTGGAGGTGGGTGGACTCGAAGGAATAAATTGAAGGCCTTGAGAAATTTTTTTCTAATTAAGGTAAATGAAGGAAGGGATTTTCAAAGTCTCAACTAAATCAACTCGAAAATAGGAGGAGTTACATTATGGAAGAGTGTGATACTGAGGCAGAGAACAATTTGGAAGACTCAGGAAACGATAAAGAAAGAAAAAAAAAAAAAAAGGTTGTATGGAAGAACAAGTAAAGAATGAAAGAGTGCAAAATTGAATGAAATTAAGAAAGAAGAAAAGCTTGAAAAGAAAACTAAGCAGATTGAATTGAACTATGGGCCAAAAAAAAGTTGTCTGGAGAATTTCTACTTTTTTTTTTTTTCAATATCCAAAGTAGAAATATCTAGATAATTTACCGAGATTTTTAAAAATTATTCCTGTTTATATAGCGCTCTCGAATAAGATAAAAATGAAAACACAAAAAACTAAGAGGCGCGCCGGACTTGCTAGTCTATATTATAAGAATGAAAACGTACTTCCAGGGTAATCTCCACTCTTACGAAATACCATTGTCTCAAATTTTTCCGATGGACGTTCATTGTTTTAGAGAACAAAAATACCTGAAAAAATGTTGGAAAAATAAAACTTCAAAACTGAAATTATTGAGAGAAAAAAAAAACTATTTGGTTCAAAAAGAAAAATTATAAGGAGTTTCTTTGACTAGAAAAGTGAGAAGAAAAAACGCAAGAGACCCAAATACTGAGACGCAGGGCGACTCAGTCTCTTAATTACCGTAAGTTATCTCTTTCTTACAAAGGAACTTTCAGGAGGAAAAATAAGGAAAATTGTTTCTGTAACAATGAGAGAAGTGTGCTTTAAACTTCATTTTTGTTCTTTAATCAAGTTGTATCGTAGCTACCCCTAGTTATAGTGAGGTCGCCTCGCACTCGAATTCCAAACATTTTTCTTGCCTGATCTTGACTATTTCGAAATTCACAAAATCAGTAAAGATGTATTCAAATTAAATACAATGCATAATTATCTAAATTAAGTTCTCAAAATCATACTTGAATGAGAAGCAATTAATTTCATTGAGCATATTAATTAAGAAATATTTTGTTTTTTCTTCGATTAAATACGACTTACACGTGGACTCATCGTAGCGACTTACGTAAACAGCAAATTTTTCATGAACCCTCATCATATTCAAATTAATTAGTGAGAACATCGGGCTTCTGGATTTTTTTATGGCTCCAGAGACTCGTATATAAGTCGTCAGCACGTCAACGAAGCAACGTATTTACTTTTTCAGCGCATCAAGAGCAGTACAGGAAAGTCTTACTTTATTTCGATCATCGCGAATTGTTTCAGTATTTTAAATAAAATAAAAGAGTTTGCAACTTCATTTTGCAAACTTTTTTATATTTTTTCTTCTTTTGAAAAATTGAATTTCGAAAATTATTGTTGTTCGCTGATCGAACGCCGGAATTAAGGTGAGAATTTCTAGTTATTCATGAATTTTATTTATAAGGTTTAAGTGCCCCCTAACAGCAAATGGCCCATTGCAGGATGACACCGAATGCGGCGAATCCTTCCAGAATGTTTGCTCTTGATCGTTTATTCAGAATAGTCTATATTCTTTTAAAAATAGAAACAAGCCTAGTGTCAACAATGTATGATTCACAGCAGCTTCTAATAATCGCTCTTTAATAAAAAGGTATAATAATCATATATTTTACACGTCTTAATTACGCCCGCTTTCGTGACCAATCACTCTACAGACGGCCACGACGTCAACTTTTTCGACTTAGGCCATTTGATGTAGTCATGTGTCTCTTCGAATTACAATAATCCCACATATTTTCTCCATTTTACTCCTTCGATAACGTCTTCGGTTTCTATTTAAATCATTTTATTTATTTTTAAAGATAATATGATAATATTATCATTATTTTTATATATTTTTTCAATAATCAATATAATTCTAACATTAAAAATAAATAATCCAGATAATTTTAACCAAATAATAATAATTATTTAAAACTCCTAATCTTATTGAACCAGAATGATATTTTTTATTTTTTTATTTCATGAAAGGATCGCTAGTGATAAATTTTTTTTTATTTCGAGTACATCCAACCAAAAAATAATTTTAAAGAAAAATGAAAAAAAAAACAAAATAAAGAAAAAAAGATATAAAAAAAGGAATAGGAAAAAATATTATACATTTATAAATTTATCCGCTGTCCGCCGTCGCAACAACCAATCGAATCACAAAAAACGACGGCTTCCTTAACGAAGTTAAACGAGGAACGCAGGAAACCTGATTCATGAGTCGAATGGGATTTGGTATCGAAAATTCAAGGAAGCCTAGACCTAGATAAAGCTAGTATAAAGAAGGCCTAGACCTACTATAAGCCTAGTGTAATATAGTTTGAGAATCTAAATTTTTCTCGAATCCCCCCTCCTATCATATATAGCTCGAGAGTCGACATTTTTCCAAGTTTTTGCTGGACGGCGCACCAAAAAGCCCCCCATAAAACAGGTTCTCTGTTAAAAACTCGGGTTCTTGCTACTGATTGGTCTAACTGAAATTAATAAGCTTTTTCTTGCTTTTAGGTGGGCGATTTAAAATTGGTGGGCTTGATGGGGTCTAAAAAAATTAGAGACTAGATAAAATAAAGAAAAAAGATTGAGGTTTGAGACTATACTCACAAAACTGAACGAATGTCTTTTGCCAAATGCCAACTATATAGATTCAGGCTAAGGTTACAGGCCCATCGAGAAAGAGAGACTTGTAAAAATCTCAAGCCATGAGCTCAAGAAAAAAAAAAATGTTCTGGCGTAGCCAAATAAATAAAGATCATGTTTCATGTCTTTTATAAGGTAGCATACCAGTTCGTCTTTGTCATACTTGCTTTGCTTGATCTGGAAGTACCACCTTCTTGTTCTCCACACGCGAGTAAACCCCCTTCTTGGACTGGTATTATGATTCCACTTTAGAATATTTCAAGCTAAAAGCTTCAGGGCATTCAAGCTAATAGCTTTTGGGTAGCGACCGAGCGGCTCCTCCTTGGTCTAGTATAAGCCCGGCGTAGAATATTTTAAGCTAATAGCTTCTTGGAGGCACGGTGTAGTAAAACAAAAACTAACTAGCTCCTTTTATACCCTATACTAGTGTATGCCTGGTTTATACTAACTACGTTGACATGCACTCTCAGTATAAAGCTAGTTTATAAACTGGCTGGTGTGTAACGAGGGTGAAGGGGGGAGGGACTTCTTCGTCTATTATAAGTCTAATTTTAAGACTAGTAAAATCCTAGTATAAAGATAGTATAAAGCTATTATAAAGGTAGTACATAAACTGGCCGGGTGTGAACTCGCGGGATGAACTCGCAAAATTTCAATTTAGGGGTTATGGCAGTATTAGGCCTAGTATGAAGGAGCGTAGACCTACTATAAACCAGGTTTATACTAGCTAAGATGTAACCTAGCAGAGGCCTAGACTTGTTTAGGCCTAGTATAAAGAAGAAGCATAAAGCTATACTAGGATTACCTGTTACAGAGTATGCGAGGTTTATAATAGCCAATCTGTAGCTTGGTAGATTCCTAGACTTGTTTAGGCTTAGTACAGAAGAGCGTAGACCTAGTATAAATCTAGTATAACTCCAGTACACTGGTCTAGGACAAACTAGGCCGGGTGAACTCGCAAATTTCTGAGTCACCCACGGGGTAGAGATTTGCACGCGCACGCTAGGGGGAAGGGGGGGGGGCACTCGCAAAATTTCAAATTAGGGGTCAGGGCAGAGTAAAGACATGAAACATGTAAATAAGAGATTTGAAAAATCTTGTGCTAAAGGAAGATGCTTTCGGCGTCATAAGAAATCCTTCTCCATTCTTAATGCAGATCAAAATTAAATTAAAGCTAACTAACTATCCATTCTCCACATTTAAACCATACATTCAATTTTTGGAATACTCCTGAACATGCAGAATCCGTTCTTTTTCTCGCAAAGAGTTTAGAGCTTGAAATTTTTTTAAGTGAGTCTCGTCTCAGAACTCATTCAGCTAAAAACGTATACTCGTTGAAAAAATTCTCATTTCAATTCTTTGGTATATAATATGATCACACACTCAATGTTTTCCCTGCTCTATTTCCTTCTCAACCTTTAACTTATCTACTGCATCGACGTCCTAGCCCAATGGCTTGTGTTGGTCACGTTTCTTCCAATACTTTTTCCTTCCACTTTTGCGAATATCTTTCCTCAATACCCACTGTTCACGATCATCTTAGGTAAGTTTGCTTAAAACATATGCCAAGAAAAAATTATTACGTTATTCTCTTATTCGTGAATTAATGATACTTGAACGAACTTTATAAAATAAATTCGGCGATATTGTGTACTGTTATTCAAAAAAATCTCTATAAACATCCACTTTCTTGGTTTTTGCAACTCAGTGACTTCGATTTCTCGATGAAATGTTATAGTTTTTTCCCTCTCCTTGTTTCTTCTTTCTTCATTATTATTTTTGTTGTAAGAGAGGAGTAAATTTTGCCATCATCGTTTCTTCGCATATAAACTTACTTTCTTGCTTTTCAACTTTTGCTCAGTCCGAATGATAGTATTTACCATTTCGTCAAACAGGTCCTGAAAATCGTCAGAAAGCGAAAAAAATGAAGACAATAATAATGTGCGTGATTTTGCTTTCGTTCATCAACATCGTGACGTCATATGGTCCGGATACGGTTCTTGATTGTATGGACCCGTCTACAAAAGATGAGAAACAAAGTCTGATACAAACTATAGGCAAGACGTGGCAGAAAAGAAAAGGTATGGATTGTCATGACGATTGTGTCAACAGATTCAAGGGTTATGGTGGAGTGGGAATTCGGGACAGAAAATGTAACGACCAGGCATACTACGGATTCGTAACTGAAACTAAACGCAGTTGTCAGTGCTGTTGTACGGTGAATGGACCAGAAAAAGGAAATCCTAATCCTAATTTTGATTCTGATTCTGAATGAATATTATGGTATACGCTCGACAGCGTCTTATTCTCTTTATTTTTTAAAACTCAACATTAATATAAATTAATTAAAATTTTATCTGTAAAATACCTGTACGCATCTTTCTCCACCATTGAACCTCTCAACAAAGTGTAATATGAATGAATTTATCCACCAGTCATATTACTCCGATCAGTACGGATAAAAAATTATTGAATAAGAGTATAAAATTGTTCAGGTGCGTCCAATTCGTCAAAATAAGAGTATCGAAAATGGTAGAGAAAATGTTTATTTATTTATGTAATCACAACTTCTCTTTGAATCACAAAAATCAAAAAAGAAAATTTAATAATGCATGCCAATTTTATTTCAATAATATTCTCTTCGGATTTTCGTTGTATAATCATTGAACAAATAAAATAATTGACAAATGACTACCGGTACGTTTTATTCTACTTAGTATCCGCGGCTTCGTGTCCCACGAAAATGAGGTCATAGAAGGGTAAGAAAAAAATTCCAGAAAAGGTTTCATTGTTTAAATACATGATTGTATCAAAAGTTTGTCTTCTGAATGTATAAAAAAAAAGTCGACTTCTCCAAGAAATGTGCGTCCACTGAGAGGGGTACAAATGTCTTTATAAAGAAGTGTGTTTCTTTGCCAATATTTTTAAAACGATGATGATTACACTACGCAACAGCCAAAAAAATGCTGGAGCGAGAATAGGTGATTCTCGAAGTATTTTTCACGCTAAATTCAATTCCGTTTTCCGTTTTTCGCTAGCAGGTCTAGATTTCCTGTAATTATTGCAACAACGTGCCGGTCTTTGCAACGAATTGCCGCGCACGCAGGTTCGCAGGGTATGATACTGCTATCTTCGATACGTTCCGCGACAATGCGCGGCAATTCGTTGCAAAGATGGGTACGTTGTTGCAATAATTACAGGAAATCTAGACCTGCTAGCGAAAAACGGAAAACGGAATTGAATTTAGCGTGATAAATACTTCAAGAATCACCTATTCTCGTTCCAGCATTTTTTTGACTGTTGCATAGTGTTATGAGTAAAATACTTCCGTCGAAAAATATTAATATCAAAAAATTAACTGCAAAAAAGATCCTCAAAAATGTTCCATCTAGCGCTAAAACTATGCACTATGTAAACGAAAAATACATATGTAAAAATATATTCTACGTTAAATTTTCTATCCCAAACAATTTTAGGTATTTTTACTTAGGTGGCGTCAGTATAATTGGCACCTCAAGTAAAGGCTTATCAATCCACGAAACCGGGAGTAGAGTCGATAGTAAAAAGGAGAGGCCGATTTTGAGTCGACTGTTGGTCAAAATCGCGAGTCGACGTTAAATGAAGAAGAGATCCGCTTGTGTCGCATGTGTAGCGCCGCCCGTCCTCCATGATGGAGTGGGTGCGGGTAGCGTATGCATTTAATTTTGTTTCTTCCATCACCGGAGTCGACCCTTTCGGATATAATTTCAATGTTGGAAGAACCTCCTTGTTTCATTCTGAAGAAAGCACTAGGCGCTCCTACCGATGGTGCTGAAGTGAACCAAACGAAAGCTTTTAGCCTATTTTAGGGTAGTATTAATTATTGGCGGATTAGCCCAGAATAGTCTGATTAACTGCTACCATATAATTTTCCCCAAATGAAATTGGCATTGCTAATCATTGAAGTTTTGAAATAATAGTCGTTTCATATATATAATAGGCCTTTAAATACAGGATACTGAAGTATTTTCATCCGCAGAAGCTGACAATTGCGACAATTTGAATTCTTTTTCTACCAGAAAATTGGCAAATAACTTAAGCTTTGAAGTAAGTATATAGGCTACGTGCAAATAGGAAGATAGAGTTTAGAAATTCTCAGTTATATCCTTTCGATACCTGTCAATTGTTCTTGGAAAGCGATCACGATCATGCCTTATCCAAAATTAAGACAGATTTATGGGGAAATCGAAAAAATGTTCACGTCTTATGTGTTGTGCCTAAAACTTGAAAGAATTTCAAGGCTTCAGTAGAGTAAAAGAGAAGATGCTACGACCTCCAAATTTTTAATCATTTTACAGGGGGTCTATCACTTCTTGATAAAAAGAAAGTAAACTTTTGAATAAGTACTGTTGAAGTGAAAAGAACTCGACAGAATCTGAATCGAAATAATAAACTCAAAAAATGCTTAAATCAATTTCTCTTTGGTACAACTTAATCTGTAAAGTACATGTGTGCCCATATCTAGCCACTCTGTTCGGTTTCTGTACTTGGAGTATAATACTTCTTGACTATATCGGATCCTTTCTCGCCACACATTATGGACGGCATATTTGTATTACCCGCAGGAACTATTGGCATTATTGAAGCATCTATGACCCGTAATCTTTTTATTCCGTACACTCCCAACGTCTCACTATTAACGACAGCATCCGGATCACATTCAGGTCCCATTTTACAAGTTGCGACGTAATGATACGGAGACGAAGTCATATGTTCTGCGATACACTCCCAGTCACCGTTGCACTCGGGAATGGGTAGTTTGTGTAAAGTTAGATTGTAGCTCAAAAAACTTTGAGTTTGATTCAGTTCCTCCAAAAATTGTATTCCGCCGAGTATCACACTCATTCTTTCTTTCTCTAGAGTACAATTACGAGGATCATTTATACTGATTTTAGGGGGCATGAATGGGTCATTACATGTTAGTTTAAGGCTGCCTACGATATTGGGTCTCAGAATGAACAGTTCGGGTATCATGACATAATCACTGTCAAAACTCTGTAAATACTGGATAAACTCGTCTCTGAAACGATAACCGTCTCTATACACAATTGGAATTTCGAGAGATTTTCCTGTAAAAATATAGAAGGCATATTGAATGTCGGGATACTGGGGATTTTTTTTTGTGGTGTCATAAAAGAGTTGAGCGTCGATATTAGCTGGAGTGGAGTATTCTGCCCCAAGCTCTGTCAAAGTTTCAGTTGGAAGTGGCTTTAACGGTAGGGACAAATTTACCAATCCTAGCAGATCTATAGGCGGAGAATATGTGTATATCGCTCCTCCTATGAAACTTAAATGATCTCGATACACCTTACCTACGCTCAGGTCTTTTACTACTTCGATACCTAAATCCTCCAAATGTTCTTTCGGACCTATTCCGGAATGCATTAATATTTGTGGCGAGCCTATCGTTCCAGCGGAAATGATTACCTCTTTTTTAGCTGTAACGTTTGTATACGAGCCGTCCTTATAGTATGTCACTCCGTAAGCTTCACACTCTTTCAGTAAGATTTTTGTTACAAAGGCACCTGGGATAATGAATAAATTTTTCCGGTCCAGAATGGGCTCTATGTAACACGAGTAAGTGCTCTCTCTCTGTTCGGGCGTTTTGGTAGCTAGTCCTTTTCCAATTCCATGACAAGCTGCGACTGAAATATCTTCATAATAAGGAATGCCCGCTTCTCTGGAACCATTGTACACTAATTGATGCATTGTGACAACGTTATAATCTGTTTCCTCAACAGAATAGTAATCGACGATCTGAGGACCGCCAACTCCGTGATTTTTGTTTTGAAGTTCTTCCACGAGGATATTTTCTGATTTTATGAAATACGGTAAAACAGATTCATAATCCCAGCCCTTGTTCCCCAAACAAGCAAATGTATCATAGTCTTCTGGACAGCCCCGCGCATATATCATACCATTTACGCCGCTAGATCCTCCTAGTATTTCACCTCGTATTTGCGCACAAGTTTTATTTTCTTGGGCTAGACAAAACTTGCAATCTGGATCGGCTGGTGATACGAGGGCAGTAGGCGGTCGCCATAACATCGTTGTAAATCCAGGTACGTACGCTTGAGGTGGAGGCGCTTGGCCAGCGTCAATCAGCACCACAGTCCAATCAGGATTTTCTGTTAAGCGATTCGCGAGAACGCAACCCGCCGAACCAGCACCAACGATGATAAAGTCGTACTGGCTGGGAGATGAACCGTCGAAGTCGAGGAGGTCGGCTACGCTGTCGGTTAATTCGGATACTACCGGTGTATCATCACAATTTGAGTACTGCAAGCTAAGAACGAATAGAAGGAGTACTGTTTGGTAGGTACTACTTTTCTTAGCGTAGCGAAGTTTTGGAGATGCTGTTAAAGCCATTTTCAATCTGCAAAAAAAAAAGGGAGAGAGAAAGATTATTGTATTTCCAACGAAAGTAGGGGCGAGTCCTGGTAGAAAAGAAAAAACTCATAGCCTACTTGGTTGTCTTCATCAACTGGGTTAATCGAGGCAAGGGAAACAGGGAACCTGTTTTATCTGAGTCTCTTCATTTGTACTTTTTCTAAATGAAGATCTTATTTTGTCCCTCACTACCTTGGGGGCTAAGTCGAAAGTCTAGATTTTGCAAGTTGCATCCTATCATAGATATACTGTAGCTTAGTATTCAGAATTGTTTTCTGTCCCTCTCTCATCATAATTGCTCAAAAGTCGAAATTTTTCCTGAATTCTCCTCCTGTCATATAGAGCTCGGAAGTCGAAAGTTTTTTCACTTCGTCCTTTTATCATACAGCTTGGAAATTGAAGTTTTGTCCAAGTCTCCTAAAAATTTTTGCAAGTCCCATACGTTTTTCCGAGCGGCGCCCTTTTTTTTTTAAATTACCCTGTTGTAAAACAAGTTCCCAGTTAAAATTTAATCATTGACCTGTACATAAAGAGATGTTGGTGAACCATGGTCCCAAGGTAATGGAGGTCTAACCTACTTTAAGGACTTTGAATTCGGACTTCCAAGCTGCATACAATGAATACTCTGGAAAATTTCGATCATTAAACAGTAAATAAGGGAGGGGGTACATTTAGAGAAATTCTGTTCATCATATAAACTTGTAATTATTTGTTGGATTTTTATGCATATCATTATTCTCTTTGAGAGATCATTTACAAGGTATTTTTTGGTGATACAGTTTTCGAGATGATGACTTCATTTTGTTTTCAAATAGGTACCTTCAATTTCATCGTTATTAGGGATTGAAAATAGAAAATTTCTTCAATATGTATTATTACTCAAAGTTTTATCGAGTCCCATTATTTATACCTAGGTCGAAATTTTTCCAAAACGCAAAAAGGAAGAAAGAAGAGAGAAAGGGGACGGATAGTAACACCTGCTATAAAACTGGTTCACTCGTGGAATAGGTAAATCTTTTATGTATCTTCGTTACACGTTTTCGAGATACTTTTTAACTACTTAGAATTTTGTAAAAGTTATTGCAACTAGTAGCGATACTGATAAGGCCAGTTTTACAGCATATAAATTTGGTCTAGAATAAATTTTGCACGACATAAAATACACGTGCGACAAGAATGTAGTACACGCTGTTTGAAGTTGACTAATTTTCACCTATGACTGTAAGAAAATTTTCACGATTCACAAGCCGGGCTTTAGCGCAATAGTTCGCGAGTTCTAGGCTAATAGAATCAAT
Organism: Aspidiotus rigidus; assembly: GCA_035079385.1. NCBI lineage: Eukaryota > Metazoa > Arthropoda > Insecta > Hemiptera > Diaspididae > Aspidiotus > Aspidiotus rigidus. Next base: position 7,035,326 of record JAVHKY010000013.1, read on the forward strand.
CGCAGTGATGTCATTGATAACAGTGTCGGATCGTATACGCGATTAAACCTTCACTAGAGGGCGTTGCAAAATTAACTACGCGGATGAAAATGTAAAGGCGATCATAAAATAGGCACAGTTGTCTTTAGAAGTGGGGAAAAAACAACACGTAACGGTTCTTCAAATCAAAATTGATTAAAATTTAATTATGGGGGATAAAGCAATCGACTTTCGGGCATTTTTCCTCTTATCATTCAAGTTGATTAAAATGAATTCAAAGTTATGGCAAAATATACATGATGACCCCAAAAATTTGCAGGGATACCAACATCTGGAACTCTTTGTACTAGAAACACACGTTGCAGTCGTAGTAGGGGGTTCAGGAAAACGTCGCCAAATTTCGCGTGAGGGGGGTCTTGGAGAATATCACGTAATTTTTCTCCAACAAAAATATAGATCAAAATATTGCAAAACTCGGCTCAATTTCAAGTAAAACAGTTATAAAAATTAAAACAAAACCACAAAAAATCTCACGCGTAAGATGAAAGAACGGAGGAAAGAGGTCAATCTAAATCTCGCGGTATCTCACTAAGGAGGAGAGGGGATCGACAATTTGCCAAAATCGCTTCACGTAATTTATGGAAGCTCTCTAACGCATCTAGCACAGTAATTACTTCCATTCTATGAGCATTTGAGAAATTCAGAATATTGTAGCTTCCAGTTTCAACGATCTTGATTCATTAGACTTTTCATACGCTTAGATAGTTTTGATATATGTGATAAACTTATTGGAATAGAACGTGTGGAGGAATCTTCGTACCATCTCTTGATTGAATCACCTTTAAAAAACTTTTCGAAGGGGAACAAAGTGGAGCGTCGAACCATTCAATTCTTAAACAATTATTGCACGTCTCGTGACTCATCCTAATTTGTCTCCCAATTTCCGCAACTTCCAATTTACAAGTATCTTTTTTCCTGCACAATAACCAACCGTCCACCAAAAATATTTGCCTAGAATTCAATCACCATCTTAGTAAACAATTCGCAGCAAATCACTTACAACCTGTATATCCTACCTCCCCCCCCCCTTAGACTTTCCCTCAACCTAAAATACGTCTCGGTCTTGTAGAAATCTCCAAATTCGACAAAATTGTCTATACCCAACACATTAGGAAACTACTTCAAGAATATCCTCACTACACACTTCGCCTCTCCGACGGGTCCAAAACATCTGGTAAAGCAGCCGGTCGACGGGGAAATAGTTTCACAACACATCCGCAACACATAGCTTCCATATTTACTGCCAAACTTATGGACATGTTCACTTATTTCTCCCACTTCTCCGAACTACCCCCAAACGGCAAATTTCTTCTCCTCGGTGACTCTCTCTCTCTCTCTCTCTCTCTCTCTCTCTCTCTCTCTCTCTCTCTCTCTCTCTCTCTCTAACCCATACAGCCCTAACCCAGTCATACAACGCATTCTCCTCACATTTCACATTTCACACTCGAGACTCAATAACCTCTCAAATAATTTTCATTGGGTACCCAGACTGTACGTTGACCTCTCCAAACATGACGCCGTTGACCAGGCCGCCAAACAAGCTACCTCCTTCACCTGGATAACTGATAATTCCCCTGTTCCGTCCTTAGACTGCCGACTGTAAAAATCATTACTTTTCACTCATCATCCAATCATGGAACACTCTTCGGAAAAATCAAAAATCCCCGTCCCTTGGGCAGCATCCATTGGAAATACTAGACAAGAAGAAGTCATTCTTTCTCGTCTAAGAATAGGCCACACAAAAATTACACACTCCTTCATAACCAACCCCCATAACGTAACCCTTTCATCTTGCCCCTACTGCCAACAAAACAATTCAACAGTTTACATTTTTTTCTCCTACCCCCCAATTCTCACCTCTTCCTTCTTCCACAAATACACCCTCCACTCGCAATCAAGCACTCAAAAACAACCATGAATTCATCTGTGGTCGATGTCTCCAGTTAACTAACTTTTACTTTAATATCTAAACAAACCTAACTGTCCGCACGAATTCCACTCAACATTAACCTCTTCCCTCTCATCCTTAATCTATCCTCACTGACATCTTCGTCATAATTAATAACCATATTGTAGTTTTAAAGCTCGTTGAAAGAACAGGTAAATAAATACATTCATTTCATTTTCTTTTTTATTTGTGTATGCCTGAGGGCAGTTCAATAAAAACAAGGAATATTTTTTTAAAAAATGTCTTTTTTCTCAAAAATTCACCCTTATTGACGCGAGAATAAATTATTTGAGTTTTCTTTGTGTTTTCTCATAAGAATGGGAAGAAACGTTAGCCATCTGTTACCTAACTTTGTCAGTTAATCACATTGATTCCTGTCTGTAAGGAGAGACGGCCATGGTGATAGTGGTTCATATTTCAAGTCGAAGCTTATTTGACATTATCCCATTAAAAAAAGACGAGGAGATTATCGATGAAACTATTTTTCAACGAAATCATTGCATAATATTTAGATAAGTACCTAAACTACGTATTTTTCCAATTTTCTGTCTTCAGATAAAGTTCATTGAAATTCTGACGCAGGTACCGGCAAAGAAAAAAGGGAAAAAAAAGTGGAAAAGAAGACATTAGTGCTGTTGAGTACGGTACGGTAAAAAAATGTTATCTTTTCTAATTGTCATCGCCTATTAGGACTGTTCGGAATTTGGTCGTCAAGGTTTGACGTTTTTCCGGTTCAAATAGCTTGGGAATATAGAATTGAAAAAAAGAAGAAGACGTTGATTTGTGAACTTGGGATCACGTTTGACCGAGTAATGATGGATTGAAAATTGAATTTCTAGTTTCTACAACTTATAATTGCTTCATAAAATAAAATATAACAATATCTTTGTCGTTCCTACAAAATTTTTAACAAATCACTGTAGTCAGCCTACTTCAAGTTCAAAATTTCATTCGGCAAAAAAAATGCCGAAGTTCACATTTCTCGTCGTTAATGCACAATTGTTGAAACGGAATAAATAAACTTTTTCAATGGCCGCTGTATTCAGAAAATGAATGCCTTAAGTTATTTCTGAAATCACTGTAAAGGCCATCACATACATGCAATAATAAAAGTTTCATGGCACGTTTTTCTCCCCTACCCACTCCCTCAAAACGTATTTATTTTTCGAATAGAATAATTAATAGGCTCCGAATTCCACGAGTGAAAAATCTTGATGAGAGCGACCCGTGGAGGGGGGTTGAGGGGCATAACGCGAACGCACGAAGAAAATACTATACATCCACGTTGGATATCTAAATGGCCCACACAGCACTTCCAAATAGGTGATGAAAAAAAGAATCGCGTTCTTAGATAATAATCGTGTTCATATAGAGTGCCTGCTCAAAAAAATTGAGTAATTGTAACTAAGTGATACCCATGCATAAACGATTCCTTTTACAGAGCGTTCCTATTATTTTTTCGGTTATTGGTATTTTTCTCTCCCCTCCTCCTGTAAAAACAATTTTTGTATTTCGAACGGTGCATTATACACCGGATTTTATGAGTGAAAATTTTTGAGAGCGATGATCCGTTGAACGGCCTGAGGTGACGAACTTATGAGGGATATTTAAATAGATGTATAAAAAAAGAATTGCGTACTTACTTAGATAATAATAATAATTTTGTTCGTATAGAGTGCCCATTTACAAAAATGGCACAATTGAAGCTAAAACACGTGCATAAACAATACCTCTTTCTGAGCTTCTAAGTATGATATTATTACTCAAGTATGAGGGCAAGACTTCAGACCTCCGTCTGTCTCGTAAGGATAAACAGGTACGTACATAATTTGTCAGACATCTGGTAAAGACTGAAAGATTTCTACAGCTATACACAATGCGGTAAACGACTATGGTACCAAGAAGCACACCCGTGGTAGAGGGACGAACTTACTTGCCTTAAGTATAAAATATAATTATCAACATCGGTCAGTTGTCAGTTGTTCACTTGTTTATCCAACTAGGTACCTCCCCCATATACAAGATATGTCATAAAGACGTTGTGCCACTTATTTGGAACTTACGTTAATGTATTTTATTTACGGTCTCTATTCCTCCTTCAATAATTTGTCGGATGGTTCAAACGTGACAGAAATCTGTGTAGGTGGGATGATTATCACTTATCAGTATGTTAATACCTACCTACATACAGTTTTGGCGTACCGATATCGTACTTTTTCCATTTCAGTTCTCTTGTTGGCTATGAGCAACCCGCCGGGAAAAATTAATGCCGTATGGCCTTTGACTATGGCATTTGACTATGTAGTATTTTGTATGGACTGCGCTAATGCGTGTTAACGCTCGTTGAAAAGTGGTAGCAAGATCTCTTTCAGTCTTTTTGGCGGCAACGTTAATCAAATGGCAGCTCTCAGTCACGTTGGCCGGGCGACGTGTTTTTAAACGGGCGAGATCTCACTACCACTTTTTCACGGGCTTCGCGCAGTCCATACGAAGCATATCTACAGTCAAAGCATACGGCTGACATTTAGGCAAATTCTTGACAGAACAATTGACCACGCCCACTTTTTGAAATTCCCCCTATCATAACGATTGAAAAATGGCAATATTGTGTCATTTGTTGCAAAAATGGTATGAGAATGGCAATGCCATTTTCTTGACAGAACTTTTCCCGGCGAAAACCTAAACAAAGAAATGTTGTTTCCCTCGTCCAAAACGGGCTACGTGTTATCCTAATCAACATTGTTGGAATTTCATCTCTTTCAAATCACACCGATGAAAAGTGGCAATCTGATCGCTGGATTGCCCGTTGCCAACTTTCGTTCAGTGTAGAAAAGTTCTTAAAATTTATATTTTGTATGAAAATGAACAATAAATATGGTAAGGAAGGGAAAATTATGCACACAACTGCGGAAATATCTCAAGAGAAAAAATGTAATTTCCTGTATTAGGAGATCGTCAAAAAGTTTTTAACCGATGTATTTGAAGATCTGAGGATTAATCACATATTTATTCTTAAATAATATTTTTATTTATGTACATAAGTAAAGTTCTTCTCTGTGGGATTATTCGTGATGACTTGCAACGATGATATCAATTTTACCACAAATATAATATGCCTAGATATGGATTACAATTTAAAACATCAAATTCTTACTCATACTTTTTATGGATTAGGCCCTACAATTTAAAACATCAAATTCTTACTCAAACTTTTTACAATGGGTTTTACCTTCCACTTCTTAATTTTTCTTCTACTGGTTGATTATCTAGTAAAATTCGAATAAAAAAGTATCAACAATGGCTATACATACTTTTAAACTTGATTTTCTCGAACCAAATCATTAATCCTGACAATGTGCGCCTCTTTTGAACAGAACTTCGGTGACGATGCTGAACGGAAGTTTGTAAGAGCGAAAAAGTTCGATGTTGATAATTTTACCAGCGCAGAAAATGACTTAGGTATTCGTGTAATAATTCTACAGTGATTCCAATGAACACGATGAATGTAAATTTCCGTACAAAAAAACTTTGTCGGCTAATGAAATACCTAGACGTACCTATTGTCGTCGAGTGTCTCCTATCTGTTATAATGATAACAATGGTAGTTAAAAGTTCGTATTTTCTATCCTTACCTATATCTTTATTCCTTCTCTGACGACAGTAGTTTTAAATACGAAAATACACACGAAGTATGCTTTAATAAAAGTTTGATGACCTTTAGCTGCAAATCTGTGCAAATCTTCTAGGTTTTAAGCTAATCCATTTACGATCGAGATTCAGATTCATAGAATAAGAAAAATTAAGTCTCGTTTTTTTTTTAAATCGGAATTAACAATGATGTTTCAATTCTTGGAATCACTACGCAAGACGAGCTCTGAACTAATCTATTTATGAAAGTTGGCCTGATTAAAAAAAGTAAAAGTATTTACGTATTATCGTATCTATCTTTCTTACGGTTGAAAACATTATTATATTTCGTCTCTCAAATCACAATCACTGATGTCTGAGGCGTTTCAGACCCGTCGAAATTATGTATAGACAACCGATCAGTTTTGGTAAATTCAAGCCCAAAAAAATCATACTACCTGGCTTTTACACCATAAAAAAGAAGTAAATTAAGTATCTATGTTCGCTTGCTGAATTCGAATTCGTTTTATTATAAAAAGTATTTATACCTAGTCATTAAAAAAAATTGAATATTTTACACCCGGTAGATACTCTCCCTTATTTGGCTATCTTTATAAGACTGGTCCTTGATTTTAAAAAAGTATACTCTCATTTTCTCTTCTTATTTCACAATTTTTGATAAAACTTGAATCCAAGTTCACCAATCTGTAGTTTTTTTGGATCTGTGAGAATTCTGAATTCTCAATGTTTGGTTACCTAATTTATATTATTTATTATATTGTTGTTGTTAAAGATTTATTTTCTGACGCCTCGGCATCATTGGCCTCTGAGCGTCAATGATAATATTACAAAATTATAATCTACTACAACTTATATAATTATATTACAAGATTAGAGTGCGTAACTAAATACCTCCGTGTTCGCTGTATATTACTGTAAAGGCCAGACTCCTGGAGGAAGGTTTTGAAATTTGAAAATCTTTCTGACCTGAAGAATACCTGATTTTGAAATACCCTCTTGTAACACGACTTTAATCTGTCAGGTCGGTTAGAAGAGAGAAAAAAACACTTTCAAAAACCATGCTAACAGATTGAGGAAGGAACTTGAATTAGAATTCTGTGAAAACATTTTGAAAGATGAAATTTTTAAGAACCAAACTTTCACAATTCTAAATATCACGAGCCGCAATTTTGTGAAGAAAATATTTTGAAAAGGAACTTGAAGTTGGAGTAAGCGAGATGTCAAAAAGATGGTCTGATTGAAGAAATTTTGTGTTCAGATAAATAAACGAGGCTGTGTTAATTTCATGGGGAAATGTACAATCTGCACTCATTAGAATTTAATTTGCCCATAAACTAAGCTGCATGTTTTCTAACCTTCCCTAATTAGAGTGAATAATTCTGTCTAGATACTGATAAATTGAAATCCTAACTACCCGGCCTCAATGAAGGAAAGTTCTCTGTCATGGCTTAATAGACAATTGGTATCACATATTTTATGAAACAAAGAACATGCGGTACCTACAGTTTTATGTGTTATCATTCTTGAGTACAGGCACACTAAAACATTACTCTCTTTATTACTCTTTTTATTTAAGATAATTTATGCACGTCGCTAATTACATTATCTAATTATTCCAAAGATAATGCAAGGCCTGTATAAGTACCTTCGTTCCCTGCATAGAAATATATACGCCGAGTTGGTGATCTAGGCACAGTGTACTCTACAGTACCTAATAACTCATTCGGAGCAAAAGTCACAATAATGACCCAAGGCTTCTTTTCAATTTTATCAGATTTTTCTCTTTTCTAAAATGAACAATCGGATACCTATAAAGATAAATTCTTGTTGATGCAAGAACTTTGCAATGTGCTTTGGTAAATTCTTAATCTATCTAAACCCTCCAACAGATCTTCCCCACTCCCATCAAGTCTAATCCAAGTTTCTCAGGTGTTTTTTTCCTTCTTATTTATATCTCCACCAACTTTTTATCATCACACTATATAAAATCCAAATCAATTTTTTCGCGCAGGAGTTATATCAATATTATTATTAATTTATTTCGGCTCTGCCCGCACATAATATATTTCATATCTTAACGTTTCGGCTGTCCCGCAGCCTTCCTCAGAAACAAATATTACAAAGATAGAAAAAATCGGGTAGAACAAAGATGAACAGTACATAAGATGAATCATATAACCGAACAAAAATGATGAAGTAGATTAAGGATGCAAGTACGAGGTAGGTAACTGTATCATACACGGTACCCAGTTTATCCGTACCCGTTTTGAAATTTACATTACTCTTATTTTTCATGATCTCTATGGTCTCCCTTAATTTACACTTACGATTATTCTTAACCTTAGCGAGTATACTAATATTATTAAAATTAAAACTATGATTATTGAACTTAGCATGCTGGGCCAAAGCAGTACCTCCCGCTAAACACCGTATTTATATTGATAAATCCTTTTGTGACAATTCTAATTTTGACAATATTTTAACTCATTTAAATAACTTTAATGACCGTATAAATTTCACTTTAAAAAAAAGCCCTGCTTATTTGAATTTTCTGAACATAACTTTCATTCGTAATAATGACAATATTATCTTTCGACATTTTAGTAAGCCTACTTCTACTGGTAGAATAATTCATTTTCTTTCGAACCAGCCTTTTCATTACAAACGTAACTCGATAATTAATATGATGAATAATTGGTTGAATATGTCTAGTCCTGTATTCCACAATGAAATAATTTCAGAATTCACGGATGTTTTGAGAAATAATGGTTAGGTACCCGTTGACTTTTATTGTGTAGTACGGTAAATAATAAGTTTAAAAAGACTAATACTATTCGTAATCCTAATTTTAATTCTAATTGTACAAGTAATAAGAAAATGAAAAAGTTTTTCTCTCTCCCTTTTGTAGGCCAAAGCAGTTTAACTTTGAAAAAATATTTACAAAGTATGAACTGAAGGATGATACCGGTATCTGCTTTTGAAAATTATAATACGCTAGGTAAGCTATTTTTCACGAAAACTAAAGATCCTACCCCTAAATCCTTTTGTTCTGATTTGATTTACAGTATCCCATGTAATGACTGCACATGTCATTATGTGGAGGAGACAAGTCAATATCTTCACAAAAGGATTTATCAACATAAATACGATGTTCAGCGGATTAATTGGGTGCAGGGTGCAGCTCGTAGCAGCTAGCAGCCAAAAACTATTGACAAACGTCACAAAACTTGATGGTCGCAGAGTTGGCAACATTGGTTGGTGAATGTAGTTGTGGAAGTGGAACAGCCTTGTATGATTTTGGGTAGTGTTTTGACTATGGAGAAGAATGAGTATTCTGTATTTTTCCCCCGGAGCCAGCCGTCTTGCAATGGACATAATTAAGACGATGAACGAAGGAAATTAATTTGATTAATGATTGATAAACCGAAATCCAATTTTAGTTTTGTCTTATTGAAGAGTATTCTAAAATGAAAATTATGATTCATGTCGTTGATTATGAAAGTGACTCAATTTGTACACAATAATATTGACGAACAAGTGCGAAGGCGTGAAGTGGTTTCATTTTATTACAACATTCAATCCGCGTTAATAAGCAAGTTCATTTAGTTTTCAGCTCAGACGATTAGTGACACACATATTTAGTTGATAATATTTTCCTTTGCGAAATAATCGCAGGATTATTGTTTTATTGGTGAGTTAAATCAGTCTTATCAATCTAATTTTTTGTTTTCTAACCTAGCCTATATTTTCTGCGGCTAGTATTTTGTATCTAGTTTCAATCTAAACATGTAAAGTTTCGCAAACGTCTGAAGAATTCGTATTGTCTGGTTTCAATCTACTCTGAAGTATGCGCATTCTGTAACGGTCGCCCTCACAGAATATGGTGAATCTAAGAGAAACGAGCAGTAGCTATGTTTTACGTATTCTATGGTCTAGCTGTGATCTTCCTAACATTCTGGTGTGCCTTATGGATACTTCATCTTGTAGCTATATTTCAAGCTAAGACTAAGTTGCATCGAAGAATCGATCCATACCATGGGATTCCATACGAAGGAGTGTCCATTCTCAAACCACTCAAAGGTTTGGATACAAACTTGTACCACAATCTAGAATCATTCTTTACGATGCAGTACCCTCTGTACGAGTTGCTCTTTTGTTTCGAAGACAATACCGATGCGGCGATTCCTCTCGTCAACGATTTGATCGATAAATATCCAGATACTGACGCCAAAGTTTTCATAGGAGGTAGTCCGGTTGGAGCGAATCCTAAAATATGTAATATGCAGCCGGGCTACTCAGCTGCAAAATATGATTTTGTAATGATCTCTGATAGCAATATAAAAGTAAGAGAAGAAACGTTGACCGACATGGTGCAACTTCTTGAGGAGGATGTGGGTATCGTGCATCAACTTCCATTTACCGCTGACCAAGATGGCTTCGCTCCGACATTGGAAAAAATTTATTTTGGTACGGCACATGCCCGCGTGTATCTGTTCGCCGATTTCATGCAGGTCAATTGCCATACGGGTATGTCTACGTTGCTACGTAAATCACTGTTAGACGACGTTGGTGGTTTACAAGCGTTCGCATGTTTTCTGGCGGAAGATTTTTTCATGGCCAAATCGATCATGGAACGCGGCTTTAAAACACGGGTCAGCAGTCTTCCCAGTCTCCAAAACCCTGGTTGCTCTAACGTTCGAGCTTTTCGAGAACGTTTGAAACGTTGGACGAAGTTACGTTCGGCCATGGTTCCTCACACAATCCTTCTTGAACCGCTGTCCGAGTGTCTAATATTGGGCGCTTTTACCTCTTGGTCTGTTTATGTATTGTTCTTATGGGATCCGATTGTATTCTATTTGGTCCACGTTCTCGTGTGGTTCTTACTCGATTATACGCTTTTGTCCATTGTTCAGAATAGCTCGTTGCCTTTTAGTAAGTTCTATTTCGTAATCGGTTGGTTGTATCGCGAAATTAACGGTCCTCTAATATTCCTCTCTGCCTTTTGGGATCCTACGATCAGATGGCGATCGCGTATCTATAAACTTAATATGGGTGGTATTGCCGAAGAGGTATCCCCTAAATTAAAACTGTAATATACAGTACAAATAAATTCTTCGCGATTATTATTTCAAATATTTTTAACGATTTGTTATGGAGTTTTTTCCTCTATTTACATTTTCGTGATGATTATATTTTTGTATTACAAAGTTTATTTTTTTTCTTTTACGTTTAATTTTAAGTATTATCTTATTTAATTATAGATGATTGTTTGTATTTTTTCCTCTCTTAATATGATATCGCACCTAGTTACCCCACGACTGAATGATATTAATGAACCTATATTATATTCTTCATTCGATTTTGGTTGTGTATTAAAGTGTGGAGTGGTAGCCTATTGATTTTCGAAAAATTATTCCCTGCTGTGCAATTGAATTAGGAGAATCATTATAAGAAATAATCGATGAACCAGGGCAATTGCTCCTTCCCTCATGAAACCACGAGTGACGCATATACCAGGTGGTTACTCGTGTACCAAGTGTAGTTACATTTTCATTGTTCATGTCTGAGATAATATTCAAGATATGTATTATATTTCAGTTTCGTAGAATGATATTATTTATTTGTTGCATTTGGTTACGAAATTGAGAGGGAGGTGCGGTGCAATAGCTCTTCTTGGGATTTAATGTTGCCTTTAGTAATTGCACGATATTTTCAGCTCAAGTACTTCTTGCCGAGACCGGTATATCGAATTTCGAGTCGCTTGTCACTGAAAACTAAAACCTGATTTCCTAACATAACCTTAGACGATAACTTGTTCGAGTTGATTTATATTGGCTTCATAATGTCCTAAATGACCTCAAGTGTTAATCAATCATCTCGTTTTAGTCTTCATTTCTAGTACCTTTCTTTTCTCCCTAGAAATTACTTTTTTTTTTTTTTTTTGAAATTCCCACACTTCCTGTGCACTTCTTTTCTTTCACTTTTTTAATGACTTATTTCTATTTTATTTTATTTATGTAGTGTTCACAACTTAGGAAAGAGAATTTATAAATTCTTAAGTTTCGTACTTATTGTTGGTGGTAAACCCGTTTCATATTTATTCATTTTAATTACGAGTAATATAGAACAATTACCTGTGTAAATATTGCAGTAATTTTTTAAACATTGTCGTTTTATACTTTTTATCCGCGATTTCGGGACTTTTGATGAACAATTTATTATCATTTCCATTTTACTTTCCTATTACCTTCTTTCTTTTTTTCTTCTTATTTTTCTAAATTAGATCTCCTATTTTTTATATTATTTTCATTCAGGGTCTTTACGATAGTAACTGAAATGTTGAGCTTATATTTAAAATAATAAGAAAATGTTGTCTTCTATGTCTTTTTTTTTTCCTCGAATCATTTGTTTTTGAAGTGGAACGAGGAATTTTATTATTAATTTAGTTATATCGATTAAATCTGTACCTGCATTCGTTCTATAATTTTGTAAATGTTAATCTATTTTCCATCGGTTGATAGTTATAATGAGAGGTTGCATTTTGCATACTTCAAGAAAACTATTTCTTCTTAACTCTTCTTTTCGTCAATAACTTTTTAATTCTATTTACAAACTTCGGGAATTGCGTATTTTTAATAAAATTTTATGTCCGATAGTTTTGAAGTCGGTATTAATATTCTATTCGATTCGTCGTTCAAGGCAACTTGATTAGGAATTGCAAATCAGCTCGCATTGTGTCTAAATTCATCTTTGTACTCGTGTCAAAATCAGTGTCGTTTCTTGGCTCTAATTGGAAAGAGGAAAATTACGTTTTGTGAACCTGAAGATGACGTTTCTTTGCCCCATTCCTTTCCCTCGCCCAGGAATGCTTGTGCTTCTTGGTAAATAAAGAGTCGTAAAGTTTTTCTTTCAAAATTATTTTCTTTGTAAGTTATTCTTCTCTGTATCGTACTCGTAGTCATGAGAACGAAAATTGTTGACCGAAGAAATACTCTATAAATTCATTTTTGCCGTCGTTGTAATTGATAAAAACATGAGATTTATTTTTGTATTTTTTGTAAAGATCCTTGCTCTCTGTTTTTTTTTTTCTTTCTTCAACTTTTGATATTGTCTAAATTCAATTACCTAAAATACGATGAATAAACTCGGACAAATGAAAAAAATTATGCAATATTACAAAAAAAAAAAACAATTCTTCTCGTCTAAATTGTTACCACTATATCGTAATATTAATATTAATGAAGTGATAGACGATTATTTCGTTAAAATAGAGTACTATTCTTTTTTTTCTTTTATTTGTTCTGGATATCGTCAAATAATTTCAAATTATTGCTGTTAAATTACGTATATGAATGAGATAGAATTTATTATCCTGTACTAGAACCTGATATTTAGGCCATATTATTTAGCTGTATGTTCTTATGTCTTGAAGCTTTATTCCTTTGTTTTTTTCTTGTGTGTTTAATTTTTTTCTTTGATATATCTTTCGTTTCACTTGAAAAATATAAAATTTATTACATTTCTTTCCAGAAAAATTGTCATAAATTTTAGCTTTGGAGAATTCTTAAGATTTTATGCATAACATCGTCGGCTTCAGAGAGCAATTTCTGAAAGTGGTTTTTTCTCGAGTACTTTCTCAGAAATCCGCTACTTTTTTTCATCATGGTTTTAGTTTAAAAGTTACGTTGTTCAAAGTTTTCAATTACTACTCGTATTTCATTCGGATCCAATATTATTTCGAAAAGTGCGTTTCCTACAATATTCGTTTTTTTTTTTTCTTGTTGTTCTTGAAGAACCAATGGATAATTTTCGATTGCAATTCACCAATTGTTGTCTCCCTCACAATTTTTGCGTAGGGAGAATAACTTTTATAATAAGTACGAGTGTTTGAAAATATCTCAGATGTTTTTTTTTCCCCCTCTCTTGGTCAATGGAAATTTGATCAGTCGTCCAAAATTTCCAAATTATAGACCCTTTCGCCTCATATTGTGTTACTGAATGAGAGGAGAGTGTTTTCATTTACAAAACGTGGATAGGTTGAATACTAAATCATGTAAAGGTGTATGAGAGTCTCTGGTACGCACACGTATGGCAGTTGTTTGCCATTTTTAAATTTGTGGTTCATTTATTTGTACGTTACACTTCCTAAAGAAGTCTACATCAACAACTAGTGCTGCGAAAAGTGTATTTTTTTATGGGAGTGAAGAGACGCGAATGCAATCTCCATTCGTATTTCAAACTCACTGTGATATTTCATTTACTTTTTTTTTCCCACGTTGCAAAGTTGATTGAAAAAGCAGTGTTCCTGTCCATTCTTCGTCAACACGGTCTTGATAAGAACTCCAAAAAAATGGGCAATCGCCGAATTAATCATTATTATTATAGAAGGCTTATATATCTGCTGTTGTTAGGTATCGATGAATTTTGTATTTTGTTCTTCTTCTCCTCGTTTGTTTATTTATACACATGTTTTCTGTTTATATTTTCCACCAATACAGTTTCTTCTCTAATAGATGAATTTTCATTTTTTCAGCGCAAGAATACCTAAATCGGACGTGATACTACTTCGATTCTCATTTTTGAAAAGTTTGAGTGAAATTACTGTTATTATTCACTGTAAAAATGTGTACCAATTTCGACGAAATGGATATCGAACCTAAAAGCGAAAGACCTTCGCCTCCGTCAAAGAACGTAGGAAAGGTAATTTTACGTGATTATCGTTTTGATTTTTTTTTTTTCCTATTTCGTATTTGAATTTTTCCCAATTATTTGGATTCGCAACGTTCTTTTCAAGTAAGTGAACGCAAATATTATTTTTATTTGTACCTATTCTATTTTTTTCAAAGGTTCTCATTTAGCTTTTGTATCGTGTTATGATTATTATGAAAACTCGAGAAACTTCGCGATTATTATAAATTTATTGTTAATGAAGTTGAAAGAAACTTTTCTACACGTTGGTTTTCGACTGAATCTTGTACATCAAATCCTCATACAATCGATCACGGTGAAATATTTTCCTATCATCATCCCACTGTTCGAACCTCAATTTATGATATAAGTAACATGATAGCGATCAGTTAATTGCTAGTTTGCGTGTGTATGCATGTGTGTTATTGCGTTCTCTATATTTTATTATTTTGGAGGTGATTTTTTGAGAAAAATAAAAAGACTGTTCCTAGCGTAAGTATGAATAAAAATAATTAAACGAAAAAGAAAAGACTTGAATATTGTAAAGTAGTCGTTGAAAAAGACTTTGTTTTGATGAAAATTTGGAAATTTGTTTAGAACGATGAAAAAGAGGACGAAGAATTGCGCAGTAAGCTGCTTCTTAATACGGTGCCGTTGGACGACGGCTCTATCGGATACGTATTTACCTGTACAAGAAGTGGCCCGCTGGCCACATGGCGTTGTCACGCGTGCAATTTTGTGGATACGTGGAAGAATTTGAAGCGGCATCTTGATTCGAAATGGCATTTCGATTGCATGTCCAAATTCCAACATTCGAGGGCAAATTTTTCCAAAGTGGAAAATGGTAATTATTAATGCAAATTTCTGTCTTCTTTACTTTATTTTTATTCTTTTCGTTATCATGTTTTCAAAACTTTTAAATACTTTCTCAAAACCAGTTGCGTCTATTTGGAGGGGGGGGGGAGACCTTGACCTTATTTGGAGCTTGGAAAAATTTCATGTTTCAATCCTCCAAAAAGTTTGAGGTATGACTTTGAGAAATTCAGAACTGCGAACCTATGTAAAGGTGGCTAAATTTCAATCAGTAAACGTATGGCGAGGCTATAACTGTGGAGTCTTGGGCTAGGTGAAGTCTTAGACTAACCCGTTGATCAAAACTCCTTATGTCCAGACTAATCTCGAGCTGTGGGGTTTCCACTCTTCGACCCTTATGACGTCTTCAATGGCATTGACCGAGTTTAGAGTTTGGAAAAATTTCAAGTTGGGGCAGCCTTGAGTAAATGTGGAGCTACCAACCCTTGTAAAGGTGAACTCGAGGGAAACTTGATCTCTGAACCTTTAAGCTGCTATAATTATGGTCCAAGTTTTGACCAAAAATGCTCTCCCTGGCCCTAGCTTACGTTTAGCCAGTTATAACCTAGCTCAGTGATGGAAAGGGCCGGATGCAAAAAAAAGAAGTCCTCGTGGACGGTATGAAAGAGGATGAATTTTTCCATTCTTATAGAGGTTCAAAGCTCAAAATTCTTCCAAGTCTCCTCTTTATACAGGATCAGAACTCTAAATTTTTTATATTCTGTAAATAAAGTCAAGATCATTGATGACGTCGCAGAGGTCAGACTTGCATATTCTTTGAGGCCACTCCCTCTCTTCCCCCACCAAAACAGAGAGTAGATTGCCCTCAAAACAAAACAAGTGCTCGGACTTCCATTTAGCTAGGAAAATTATCTGATGGAGAAATTTATAGTTTGCTCATTTTTCGTATTTTATTCACCCCTCCTCCCGTGGTATCTGCGCGTTATGCGTAGGCATAATTATGCTTCTTCTTTAAGATCCAGTCTTTACATTTTTGTTCAATCGTCTCTTCTTTCGCATTCCCTAGAAATCTTCTTTACAGACACTTACCAGCTGTAATCGTTTGCTTTTTACCCATTATTGGCCGCGAAAATTATAAGGCGCTATCATTCCTTATCAGAAAAGTCGGTCCTGTAGAGCTCGGCATGTATTATGTTACGGATTTTCATTTCCGATTTTTCTCATCAGCTATACAAGAGATTTCCAAAGGACAACCTCTGCCACCGGGTATGGAGGATGTCATCACCGGTCCGTGTCAGATTTTGAAAACTTTGGAAAACTACGATCAGCCTCTTATCGGATTGGAATTTCTGTTGGAGTTGAATATTCTCGATTTGAAAGAACCTCGTTACTTATGTTTACTGTGTGATAAACGGGGTGATCCGAGGAGCATTTTGGTACACTTGACTAGTCAAAGTCACTACTTATGGTATTTGGTGAGTGGAAAAAATTTTGTGGTTCAAAAATTGTATAAAGTGCCCTCGTATTTTTTTTTTTGCGTCATCTCGATCCGATTAAAAAAAGACATTCATGTATCCATTTGTTCGAGAAGTCCGATATTTGCTCCACCAACTTCGGGTGTTCATGACCTAAGCTCGTAACGTTGTTAGTCATCTGCTTCTTATTTATTTTTTCTGTTCAATCTAATCATGTTCGTACTCCAAATCTAGTTATTTTGTGATGACTCGTCCTAGTTTTTTATTCTGTTCGGGAGTATTTTGTATTTCAACGTTACCGCTTGTTCACTGCTTCCAACCCTCAGCTTTCTACCAAGCGCTCGTGATTTCTAATTCGATAAATATCTGCTGCCCTGTCGTCAATTGGTGTCCAATTTTCTCATTTTGCAGAGGAAATATTTCAAGAAGTTTTTCAATCTAATTGACAAACTTCCGAAATCTGTGGAATGTCGAGGTAGTGTGTGTACAGTAACGTCTCACTTGATCGCAAAGTTGGAAGAAAAGTATGGACGGTTACAACCGACTGCTACTCGGGAAGACATTATTAACAGTTCTGAGCAACGTTCAATTTTATTGCAAAAAATCGACAGCGGAATTCATTTTACGTGAGTTGATTTATGCAAAATTTGATGGAAAAGTCGGCAATGTTTTTAAATGCGCTTTTAAATCGTACAGAGAAACACCCGAGGACAGCTACTTGGAAGAAATGTTGACCATCGAATATGTCCAGAATACTCATTTGTTGGTGAAAAAGTGTACGTTTTAAACTCGTTTATTATGAAGCCTACCTTTAAAAGTTGGTTTAGTTGATTTTCGTATTTTCTTCTGCTCTCTTTCAGTTCCATTGAAACCGAAGCTAACGAATACTGATGAGAGAGCGGACGAGTACAACTCTAAAAGGTTTGTGTCCAAATGAATAATACTGTAAACGTAATTTATCGTAAATTAATAATAATAATAATAATTATTATAAAAGACTTTTACTGAGGATAGTACTACATATAATAGGTTACGATATTATTACACGTATTCTCTCCATGCCCTCGGCTCAAACCTGCAGCCTTTTTTATTGATCTTTATTCTTAAATTTAATTAAATTTTAAATTACGTTTTAGAGTATGTATTTTTGCGCGATCTTTTTTCTGAACGCTCAACATTGATCGTTCTACCCTGTAGTTTGTTGTTGACAGTTTTTTAGGTGACGGTCCATGTTTGACTTCCATATGTTAGGGTGGCATGTAGAATACTTCGCTTTTGTGTTCATTTTTAAGTTGGCCTTTGAAAATTTCCTTTAGCGACCAGAATTTGTTCCATGCCCTGGTTAGACGTACATTAATCTTTTTCTCTGTTCGTTCTTCTGTTACTATAATATCCTTGTTGGGCTCATTATTTTTCGTTTTGGTTTGATTCTGTTGGTCGTGTTCCTCTTTTGCTAATTTTTTGATTTCTTAATACTAATTGTAAGTCCCAACTCCTCCCCTTTTTCTTTGAGTTCGTTCATCATTTTGTTCAGTTTGGATTTTGAATCAGAAATTAGGATAACATTTTCGGCAAATCTTATATCATAGTATGTTCACGTTAAGAAAGGATAGAAGTACGTACCTGAACACTGAACAGAGTATAGGTCCCCGTTTAATTTCCTAAAAATTTACTTTAGTGCGCAGTTGAATAGTATCGACTATCGAGGTTAGCAGGTTTTCCTGCTCAAGTGACCCTTGGACAGGCATGGCAAACGAAACGAAAACGAAACTTTATTTAACAAAGAAAAAATAATATTTTATAGAACATAAACGATATGAAAACTAATGTAGTATTTGAAATTTACGAAAACGAAAACTCTGCGCAAAATGAAACTTTGAATGAATAAAAATTTCCTGAAAAAACATATTTTTATTTGAAAAAACATATTTTTATCTGAAAAAAAAAACATGTTCTTATTTGAGAAAAACACATTTTTGATTAAGAAAAACATATTTTTATCGAGAAAAACATGTATTTATCGAGAAAAACATTTTTTCAACCATCAAAGCATAAACAACGAAAAATTTGCCGAATAACGAAACTTTAACGAAAACAAAAAACTCAAAAAGTTGGTAACAAAAACAAGACAAAATCAAACGATAAATTTTTTGGTTTTGGTTAGTTACGTTTTGTTTATTCGACTGATTTTTCGTTTGTTTTCGTTTTGATCACCAGAATAAATTTCGTTTGAAAAAAACATATGTATTTTCCTAATAAAAACATGGGAAAACATGGTTTTTTCATGTAAAAAAATGTTTTTTCAGGAAAATTGTCTTTCGTTTGTTCACGTTTCACTTTGTGGAATTTTTTTTTTTTTTTTCGTTTTGTTAATTCTAAAATATAATTTGTTTTGTTTAAATAAAGTTACGTTTTCTTTACGTTTGCCGTGCATGGGTGAGCACATTTGATTTTTCCATAAATGAAAACTATAATTATGACAGATCCAATACCTCTTGATCAATGATGGAGAAAAGTGAGCTGGATGGCGGAGTCTAGAGTCTTCAACTTTTCTGTCATCCATAACTAAGAATTCGAAACAGTGAAATAATAAAGGCTGGTTTTTGTTCGCATTATATTAACCGGATTTTGCAAAATATTACAATATTATCGTCGAATATTCACTAATAAAATAATAAGCGATGTTCGGCAGTTGGAATTTTAAATTCCAGAGAAATTTTCGAGGGAACCTTCGTGAGTTCGTGGAAAGATGAGATAGAGGAAATTGAATAAGAACAGCAGAAGATAGTTGTGACTGTATCGTTGCACAACGAATTTCAGATATTTGTAGAATAAGAATTTCAAATAATACATATGCATTTTCAAAACTCAATTCGATATCATCTTACTCAAATTCCTTTTTTGAGGTCAGAAATTTATTAATGGAATAACATCCACTATTGATATTACGTTTCGGCTAACATATCCCCTTAATAATTAAGATCCAACATTAAAAAAAAAACTCCTGGTACTTCTACCTTTTTTCATTCTCCATCCGATTAATTTAAATTCATCGAGCTGTAAAATTAGTTGTCCTGAATTTATTAACCACTATGAAATATTAGATCAAAACTCTACCTATTTAAACAGAAGTTGTCGATTTCGTAACCTCTCGAATTAAATTCCCGACCACCTTCTTTTCTATGTACCGCTCATTATTCATCGCTTGACTCATTACCTTGTTGACATCTTTCAGCCTGTTTAATAAAAGTTCAAAAATGGTCAACCGAAAACAACTTAGAAACCGTGACTCGAGTGATCCCGTACACGAAGAATCACCCGAAGTATTGTTCGTTGGTTCCAGTTCTGGTACGAGAAAGCATCCTGAAGGTTCAAGGCCTCGCAGTCGAGACAAATCTCCGATGTCGCGTATGCGCAGATCATCTCGATCTCCTCGTCGGCGTTCCTCTCGTTCTCGATCAAGTCATCGATCTCGAACGCCGGATTATATGAGACGAAAATATCCTGTGCCACCGCCAAACCGACCTCCGCCTAGATGGTCTCGTTCTAGATCCCGATCTCCTTCCTTTAGACGGCATCGATCACGTACTCCGTTCGATCGACATCGCTACCGGTCACCTCATTCTCGTCGTCCTCCATCGAGACCACCACCTGGGTAGTATAAAATGTTGAGGCGAAACACGAACGCTCATCAGAAATGTATCACTAATTAAATAATGTTTCTTCATGTTAAAGTTATCGTCATAGAAGTCCGGAGCACCATCATCATTATAGAGAAAGATCTCCGCCCAACGGAAAACCATCTCTACATCCATCCAGATCGAGAAATCGTTCTAGAAGCAGATCACCTAAGCGTAGCGGACGAGAGAATAATCGAGAACGAACGCCACCCCGATCTTCGCGGGGAGCTCAGTATCCTCACTCTAAAAATGGTTCATCGCGTCCGGAGCATCGCTCGAGCAGCGGGGCTCGTCGCGATCCACCCAAGGAAAAAGAAAGGTAAGTACTCGTATTTTGTATTCCGTTTCTGAAAATCGACCTTGAAGATAGTCGAATGCCTGCAATATTCGCGCATTGTCAACAGTTCTGAAAAACCAGATAGACCGGGATACCTGAAAGCTTTGGCTGAGTTGGAAGAAAGTATGAACAAGGATATGGATAAGTATTCAGAAACACCTGAAAATCATCCAGCCTATCAGGAGGAGTGGAAAAAGTTTTGGTGTACCAGATTCAAAGAACTGCAATCCGAAGGAAATGTGGATCCGCATACGTACGACTTCAAGCCGGAATGGATTACCTTCTGGAACGGACGTATGAAAGAGCTGTTCAAAGAAGAACTAACGAATCGCCAAATATCTTTAAAATCGAAGTATAACATTAAGGATTCAGACGAACTCATTCCTGTTACACCGGTGATTGTAATTTATTTACTTATGCTAATATTTTGTACTTTCACCGATTTCTTCTATAATGGCAATGTATTCGGGGCTCGTTCTTGTTTCTAGGTGAGTGAAGTGGAGAAAGAACTGAGTTCACCGATCGACGAGAACAAGAAACCGGTTGTGAATATAAAAACCATGTGGAAAGAATTGACCGGCTTTGAAATTCGCGAAGAACCACCTAGGAAATCACCCTCGCCGTGGGAGGAAGACAATGAAGATTTAAAAGAGAACAAAGCAGCAGGTGATTCCAAACTTAAAGAGAAGGTCATCAGCCTTCTTGATGACGCGTGCACTCAGCCAATTTCACCGGAGCCCCTTAGTTCTATCTCAGATAATGACTCCATCGAGCGAAATTCACCGCCTCGTTCTCGTTCTAGAAGTGTTTCCCCCGTTCGTTCATTTCATTCTCGCTCTCGATCGCGTTCTCGGTCGCGATCTCACTCGAAAACAAGGTCGTACTCGAAAGAGAGGCTGCTCAATATGAAAGAAGAGTATCCATTCAGGAAGCCGTCTAAAAAGATTCATTTTGATAATCCGTTAAACATAATAACGGTTTTACGTCAACTTTCGGTTTTAGAATTTCAATTGGGCTCTTACGCTAGTCATGTAATTAAATTGCTTTCAAGCGGATTAGCTATGGAAAAGATAAAACCGCAATCTTCGATCGATATGTTGACGACGGAAAACGTCATGTTCCTCGAATTGGTTAAGGAAAAACTTAAAGGGCAGCTGTTGGCTGGTGTTGTGCAAAAAGCCATGGTAAAAGCCACCTTGTTCTGTATTAAAAATATTGAAGAGTTGCTAGTTTTGGCTCCGAAAATGAAACCAGCAGCTCCGCCACCCATTCCAACCCCACCTCCAGCTCTCATTTACGGTGCCGGTGTCGAAGTTCCGAGTATACCATCTCAAGCCAGCGGTCTTCAGTATGGTTCTCATGTTTATGGTGGACACCAAGTGGGTGGACATCAAGTCGGTGTGCATCAAGGACATCAAGGCGGGAATCAAGGCGGCGGTCGAAATCGACGTTTTCGAGATAGGAATAATCAGAACAGGAGAAATAATCATAACAATAGCAACGTCAACCACGGTAACAACAGTGACGATTTTCCTCGTTCTCAACAAGACCAAAAGCGGCTTTTCGACGATCCAGTGAAGAGCAAACCACCTCCAATGCCAGCGCCTCCCTTGCCTTCGGATGAGATAATCATTGACGAAAGGTTGATTGCTGTTCAGATCGCAGAAGTTCTGACCTCTCAAGGTCGAACGGATGTGTCGGAAGAAGAATTGCGCACTCTTATCAATACGGTCGTCGAGAATCTGAAAGAAGAGCAAAGAAATAGATTGTCGGCGAAGGAGAAAGGTGTCACTAGGGAGCCAGTTACGACATCGACACTGGCAGCGGCGGCCGTTACCTCTACGAATTCCGATGAGCCCGAAATCACGTCTATTCCAGCCGGATTTAATCTTAATGACGTTTCAAATTCGACGCTAGCCCTTTTGCAAGACGCTTTTGAAAACGCTTCTTCTATTAAAGCGGCAGCCACGGATTCCATCGAAACGCTTCCCGAAATCGAGATCATCCAATTATTGAGGAATTTCAAAAGCATACCACGCGTGAAACAGGAAAAATTGATCGAATTTTTGAGAAAACTAGAGGATACCGATCCGCAACGAGTTGAAGAACTCAAAAAATATGTAAACGTTCGTTAGGTGAGTTACCTTCACGAGTGCAAGTTTGTTGAGTAATTTTTATGACGTATAGATCCCTGCTCTGAATTGGGGAAGAGTTATGAATGTTTTTATTTTGGTTCTGGTGGTAAAGATTGAATTCATTTTGCACACCGTGTAATTTCTGAAGATTTGAAATTTGTACAGCTATTTTATATTTTCGAAGATATTTTGATGTAATATTGGTTCGATATTTATATCGAGTATATAGTTGTTTTTCCGATTGATGTGTTGATTTTGTTATGTTCAAAACATGTTAGAAATCTAGAAGTGGGTGATCGGGATAAATTCCCATGTTGTGCTATAGACCCTGATCAGACTAGAAAGTCGATCGAACGATACGCGTTGACATCGATTCGGTATTAGCGGATGAAATGATTCAAGAAAAAGTCAGATGGGTTTGATTTAATTTTAGAAATCGATGAAGGATTCCGATTATCATCCTGGAAAAACCTGTTTTTTAATATCAATTTGTATGTAACCTCTAATCAATGGTTAAGTATTTTTTTGTTGATTGCCCTTGATTGGTTGGATCGAATAGTAAAACGATCGAACACGAACTCATTCACTATTCTCGTGACTAGCTTCAACAGATTTGTATGAGAACACGTTCAAAGTTGATAATAAATGTTATTTCTTCATTGAATGTAAAGAAGCGAAAACATAACAAATTAACAGAACAAAATACTTGTAAAACAGATAACAGGATGAAATGGATACAATTTTCAATGAGAATTGAGTAAATTATAAGAGGAACATAATTCAGACACCGTGTAGTTTTAGATTTGAGATCATCACCCGATTAAAGTTAGGCCTAATTCTAATATGTTTGACTAGGAGCATTCATTAATCGTGTGTAAATCGTTATTTTCCCTCGACTACAGTAGGTACTTGAAAACGACGTAATAACGATCACTTTTCTTAAGTGAGTTAAATTATCACGAACGAGCTACAAACTGGATAGATCACATTCAATGCTTATTGACTTTCTGATTATTTATAGATAGGTACTGGAGCTAATCTTCTATATCAGAACAATGAAAAATTAATTTATGATGTAGTGGAACTAAGACGAGTACAACACGAATGGTCATAACTGAGAGATGCTCTCGCGTTTCAAATTTTACAGAAAAATCTTGAAATAACTGAAAGGACATCTACCGGTACATTAAGACTGCAGAACTAGACGATGAAAAGTTCTGAATCATCCGCGTATATAACGAAAGCGTTTTTCCATTTTGTTCTTACGCAAAGTTGGAGAGGAGTTTGATCTTTCTCATCTGGTTGTTCATCTGTGTAGCTAGCTGCCGGATCTGTAAAAAAGAATGTTCTTAGCTAGGCCTAAACAATTCATTGGTAAGTCTTGATATTTTTCTAAAATAGGTATATTATTACCTACCAATTACTAGTTTGATATCATTATCGCATGAAAATGCTGTCAAAGAATCGTAGTGATACAAGACAAATGGTTGCTGTATAGTGTGTTGAACGTAATCCACTTTATTTGAAAACAATACTGTGAAATGATCCGCATAGTTCACCAACCAGACCGGAAATTTGGGAGATTTTAGAAAAGATCCTACCTAAAAAAAAGTTTTAATACTTTATCTTTTGTACCTCTTTCGGTAAGTACAGTCAATATGAACGCAGTAATTATACCTCGCACGTATTTAAATGCTCAAACAATGATAGTAAACCTATATCCACTTCCTTTTTTACTCCTTTCAGCAAACAAGAGTCAATTTCTATATCATTGTCAAAAACATTGGAAACTGCTTTGCCGGTTATCAACAACATGACTAATTCCAAAGAACAATGACCACTGATATTCGTTAAAAGAGGTTCATTATTATCCATATCGTCTTGGACCCTGTGTGATGAAAAATGAAGATTTTTATATCAACGCTGCTTTCTGCGAAAATAATTTGGTGTATTTGTATAGCAAATCCATACTAAAATTCTCACCTTGCTATTCCTCTGGAAAGTACAACACTCATAATGAAATTTAAGTAGCCGTGGTACGGAGGGCAGGTGAAATATCTCATATTTGCTATCACCGCTTCCTTTAATCGTTCAAACTCGAAGCATTCGACGTACGTGAAAAGATCATCAATTACTACATCTGATTGACATGGCAATGCCTCCTCCAGATCAGGGGGTGAATGGGGTCTGTAAGAAACTTTTATTTTCGTATATTTTTTTTGTGCGTAGGCCTAACTCAGAATAATCCATGACAGTGTGTGAATTTGTGCAAGCAAACCACCAATATCCAACACTTACATGATAACAACACCTTTTTGAAAGTCTCCAGCTTGCCATAGAATGTACGTCAATGCGTAAATAAATGCGTCAACTACTTCCGTTTGATTTGGTCTTAAAGGTTCTTTGAATTTACAGAAACCAGGATCGAAGAGTAAAGATTTTATGAGGTAAGCTTCTACAGCGGCCAAAACTCCACAACACCCCGGCTGAAAGAAAAAAAAAAAAAAAAAAAAGAATGCACACGATACGCAAGTCATGAAATTTGAGAAGAAAATTCATTATACAGGTAGTCACCTTCATCTGAACCAACCTCCACCGACTGGCGGGAATATGACAAAAACTAAAACACTGTCGCAACCACTGACCAAGACAGTGTTCAAAAGTTGTACCAAATAACAATTTTTGAATTTTGTCGGCGACATTGCGGTCAATTTTACGATACTCTAATGACGCGTAATCGAAAATATCTAGGTCCGGACTGCAGTCGCAAGTATTGTTCGAGCTTCCTGATGTGAGCTTCGGACCTATTCTGTAGAAACTATAACTTACGTCGTCGTTAGAGGCATCGTCGTCGATCTTCAACGTTACAATGTGTTCGTGTAGAGCACTAGCGTTTGCCATAGTATCACTTTTTCGGCGTATGGTACCATCAATATTGAGATGATTGTTACCTTCGGTCGGACTGGCGGGCATTGATATCGATTCTCGATTAAGAGGTAGAGGCTTTAATAAATTTCTGAATAAGTTGTTGCTGCTGGGGCCCAGTCGAATGCTGTTTGTGGGAGTTCCTGAATCTTGTAAAGGACTGAGACTGGATAGTAGCACGTCTTCTTTGTCTCGTAAAATTTTATTACAGTAACGATCATGGGCGCCACTGGTCAGTTGATTTCGACTATTGTCGTTGTTTTGAATGTACCGCAAATATTCCTCGTCGGACATTTCCAAATCATCGCTTTCTCTCGCGTTCACGCGACGATTCACTGTAAGTGAAAATACAAATACGTAGCTGGTTATTGCGATTTTAGAAAATTATCGAAGAACTGCACGAAAATATACCTGAATTTTTTCGCGAAGTTTGCTGGAAACCGTGTTTTCTGGAGAAAGGAAACATTTTCCTGGTACAAATCTGTTACGTATTTGAGAATACGTTGTACGGTGGTAGCTGAGAATGGTCGAAGCATGGAGCTGTACTGAGAAATTTCAACAACTTACGAACTTGTCATGGTGATTATAACATATCTTTACATATAGAACGCGTATGAAACGAAAATTCGATAACTTTTCATCTGTTGAAAACGTTAGGAAAAGCGCCCTCGCTTGGAAAAATCATAATGTTGAAAAATTGTGTAAAAACTATTGACAAACCCTATATTTCGCTGTAAAATGATGAGCACTTTTTTACGGTTCCTATAATCCGGAATTTGATTGACGTCACCACGCGTACGTCGCTGTAAAAGTTGCATAAAGCTGGAAAAGCGAGAACACTAAAAACGACTCTTAGAGGTTGTATAGAATCGGTGTTTTCCAAATTTTCCTCCTTTCAGTTTTCTTTTATCGCGTAGGTTGCGCTCTCTGGCGGTATTTGACGAGATTTGGAAAAACGTTTTACCATTATTTTACTTTTAGTTTTATGTTCATTATTACCTATCGACTATTAAGTATACGACGAACTTTTGTACATCAGTATAAAGTTACAAAGTTCAATTCTCTCTTCTGCCTTCAAATTCGACGTAGGCAAAGCATGTCGCACTGTTCGAGAAAATTTTTACATAGGCTATTGAATTACCCTATATCTGCGGATGTCATGATAAGGTATATAATGTTGCGCCGGGGGTGTATGCTATTTGTTTTTTGCTAAATCAGCTACACCCTCGATTATTTACTTATTTGCACTATAATTAGTTGCGTGCGTAGTATAGCACGTCTCGATCGGATCCTAAACAATTACTTAACAGAATTTTTTTTTTTTTTTTTCTTTTTTCACCTGAGTTGACTGTTGTTGTCAATGATGGATTTAACTTATACTTCATAATTTTTCTCAGAAAGAAAAAAACAAAAAATAGAATAGAATTATGATAAACTTTCTGAGCGGGGAACGAATTTTCAACGTAAATAAATTAATTATGTTTGTAAGTTACTCATACTTCCTTTCCTCTCCTTCCTTATTTTTATTTTATTATTTTTTTTTTTTCTAATAAATATTGACGGATAAAGAATTCAAGATGAAGGATTGCAGCACGTCTTTGCTACAAGGATGAATACATCTTGGTAATTCTATATATTCTCTGGCTTTCATTCAAAATCAAAATAACAATCAATATGTTATTTATAGCTCAAAGTAAAGAAGGAGAAAAAAAATTGAAATTGCCATAAATTTTATTTCAGAATCAGAATAAGTACCTAGGAAAAAATTCTATCTGCTTCCTAATTATTACAACTTCAGAATCTGAATTCATTCTAACAAATGGATTTGAATTACATTTTTAAGATAAAGTCCCATAGGCCTACAAGTTTTTAAATTTAAAACAATATTTGTATGAATTTTATTAGGTACTCGTCACAATTCGCATCAATTTGAGATCAATTTGTTTGTACTATCATCAACAAGAAAAATTTAATGAAAATTTGAAATATGCCACACAACCATCCTTTTGTTCTGGACTTTCTGGAATATTGACAATAAGTATTTCAAGTGTTGTGCGAATTCAATTTTTTTCTTTTTATGTATTGATGATAAGTGAGAAGAAAAATAATTTGGCGCGCTTCACTTCAATTGGTAGGTACCTCTATATCTATGACATGAAAAACAAACGCAACGTATCTTTGATATAGGAATAGGATGTGGTACTAATAACAAAGAGTACTTGAGTGTCGGTACATTCCAATTTCGTTCATCCAGATATAAGAAGAAAAAGAAAACGGAAAAAAATAGAACGTAATTTTTGGTGGAATGAAGAATTCAAAACCTATCAAATATAATATCAAAAAGGGGTTACAAAGGCCGCGGAATATCACAAGTTACAAATTTTCAAATTCCCTATTATTCTTTTGACCGATTCGTTATAAAGGATCTTTTGCCATTGTAAGTAACTCTTACCAGAGTAGGTATTATCGAAATCTACAGAGAAATTGTGAAAAGTTTTGCTTGATATCAGCGCAGTACAAGTTATTATTTTGAAATTGATCACAGTGTCTACAAGAGTAAAAGTGCAAGCCCGAATTTCGTTTTTGAGAATAATATTTCCAGACAGGTCATGTAAGTAACCGTAACGAAAGTTGTCGAGTGACGAAGATTTGAGAAAATCCCGTTCAAATTCGCATAATTTGCTTCAATCTTCAAATTCAGCGTGATTTGAGTATCGTTCAAACATTTCAATCGAGTCCTGCGTTCACGACGAATGGACGAATTATGGTGACGTTCTGCTGAAAGATGACTCTGTGATTAGACTGATGAGTAATGTATAAGAAAAGAACGGGCTACCTCATATCAATAAAAATCTAAATTTCTGCTTGTATAAATGTACCTTTATAACTCTGCGAAGAGTGAAAATGAAAATTTTATATCAGCCTGCTGTATCAGCTGTTTCAAGTTGCAGTTTTCCATTTTCGTTTTTTCTCGTCAACCTTTAGCAACCCTGCGAAGAGGCTGCGAGCTCTTACTCCCTACTCCGCTGAATGCTTGCTGATAAAAAAAGTTGTATTCTTGGATCGAGGACAGATAAACGCAAATCGCAATAGGTACAATACTTCTTGTCTTTACGACGTAAAAATTTAGAAAATTTAAGTAATATTTCTTGCCTACTCTCATTAAAATCTACTCAGAACCCATCCCTTATTGCGTACGTCTTTCGTTCAGAAACAATATCTTATTCGATAGTAGTGCAGTTGTGTGTGTCATATTGAAACTTTGTAGTGATAGTAGTAGTAGTTCCTGGTCTATATGAGCTTTTACTTCCCTTTACATCGCATGGCCAAGGCGTGTATCACTCAAAGTTGTCACCCTTTCTATTGATAACACCAGCAAATCAAGAAAGTACAACGGTTGTTCGTTGTTCTTAATTTTTGATAAGTGTTTCTTTCCTGATTAGTTGTACATTGGTGAAACGAAGCAATAATGTGTTCATTTATTAAAAAAAGAACATGAGAATCGTTTGGAAAGCTTATATCGCGTGCAATATTACCCTGTAGTTGATTCGTCAATGAGCAAGCATTATGGCTTCATCTTCGAGAGGTATTCAAATTGGGAACGCTTGGTTCCAACGTAAAATGAACCTTCGCCCTCAGCATCGAGGAGTGCATCTTATTACTGAAGAAATACTGCGACAGATGCCTGAACTATGCCAATTCTCTGTCGGTCTCTGCCATTTACAAAGTGCGTATCCTTTTTTTCTGTCGTTTTAATTTCCATTATCTCCTTGTTTGATATCTCATCTCTCGTTGCAGTTCTGCATACATCTGCTAGCCTCGCGTTGAACGAAAGTTGGGATCCCGATGTTAGGTAATGAAACTTCTTATTTCTTAATTTTGATTATTTTCCGTATTATTAATTCTCTCGTACGATTTTCAGAGACGATATGGAAATGATGCTAAATAAAATTGTTCCTGAAGTGAGTTTCTTCATTTTTATTCTCTGCGCGCCCTGTAACAAGTAGGTTCTATGTACTAATTCACGGTTGTTCTATTTATAGGGTTTACCTTATAGACATTCCTGCGAAGGTCCCGATGATATGGTAAGCATCTCGCATCTTGAACACGAGCTTGTTTCGGAGTCACAATTCGATGAAACCTGATAGATATTCATTGGTTAAACGTTTTTGTAAAAGTGTATTGAAACGACTTCTTCGCTTTTCCAGCCCGCTCACGTCAAGGCATGTTTTCTGGGATCTTCTTTGACCATTCCTATAACCGATGGAAAATTGAATTTGGGGACATGGCAAGGTATTTGGTTATGCGAGCATAGAGACAGCGCCGGCAGTCGTAAATTAGTAGTAACATTAAATGGATGTCTTCATGATTCAACGCGATCGCCAATCAGTCCTGTCTCACCGTTAGCGTCAACTAGTAGTTAAAGTACGAGAAGGTGACTGCAAATTTTCTTTGTAAATAAATCATATGAAACGTAGTGTATTTTCGAACCAAAATTTATCTAATTTACATTCCGGTTTACCACTTGTTCTCTCCCCCTTTCTCTGAAAAATATTAGGTATGATGTATAAAGGTTTTAATTTACTGATGCACTATTCCATTCGGAAAAAGATTAGGTAATTTCTGTTTCTTAATTATTATTCATCCTAAGAAAGTTTTGAAGGTGAGACGATTTTAATGGTTTTGAAAACTATCTCAGTTTCTGAATTGATATTTTTTATCCATCATCATCGGGCATCAAAACTAATATTTGTGTATTATTTTCTTCTTTTTCTGTATTTTTTAAAAAAAAAAAAAAAAAACATTGGATTAGAATTTATCCTATCTTGGAATGCTAACCTTAGCTAACTTGCAAATTTTTTGTTGGTGAACGATTTTCAATTTTTTTGGTCTCGCCTTGTAATGATCTAGTCGATTGATTCAATGTGATACGTAATTTTTTTTTCTTTTTCGTTCTGTTTTCTGTTATTAATCGAGAAAAAATTATCAAAGTGTATTTAAACAATCATGCATAATATGGGCATTAAGTCCGATAAGCATGTTTGAGCTACGCCTGCGTACCTTCCAAAGGTGGATGAAAAATGCTTCAAATTCTGTTGAGAGATTCGAACGCTGACGTATCCGGTGCAATTACTGTTACGTCGAATGAATGTAATTTACATCATTGAAACACTATTTTGGGAATTCGAAATGTAGTCGGGCCCTATAACGTCATAACGCTACTCGCTTGAATCAAAGTTAAGAAAAATGAATTGCGTCCTAGTTGACCTTGTGTTTTGCACATCTTTTCGATAAATTATTTGATCATGAATGTATTAGAATAAACTGAAAAGTCTACCTATGCACGATAAAATTCATACGAACCTGCAGAAATCAAGTGTATGTGCAGCGGAAACGATACCTGATATAATTTTTGTGTATTATTCTTATGTATCGATACTGTTACACATGGTTCATTGTTGCTGATGATATCTAAAGCACCTTTTATTTGCCATTTGAAGTTTATCCAAAGTAATGTACCTGTCTCCTTTATTTGCTCGGTGTATAAAACTTCAATAAAAATGCATAATTTAGAAGTAAATACGCTTGATTCGATTTGATTTGAAATAATTTTAATACTTTTATAGCGTCATATAATTCAGTTATGGGGCTGTAAAAGTTTTTGAATGCTGTGGCGATAGACACCTAGTTTCGATTCTTTGAACCAATTCGAATACAGTATGTTTTTGTTTATTTATCTTCGTTTATCTTCTATGATTTTGTCTTTTTTTTTTCTCTCTGTCTTTGTGCATACTATTCTCTTGCTCGCCTCTCGTGATGTATTTTACTTGGTAAGATATACACGTTGTTAGCACTACCTACATGAATCCTCAGACGAATTTCAGATTTAAGATAAAACTTATTAAATTCGAAGAACTGTAGTCAGTTGGGCCTCGAATTAAAATTTTTTTGTTCGTCAGCATGAACTAGTCATTTATATCATAATTATCTGTTCATTTTTTGGGGAAATTGTATCAAACTTGCATTCACCCACTGGTACGAGTGATTTGCTTTGCACTTCGGTTCAAATTGAATATTTTATCGGGCGATACTATTAGAAAATATTGACTAAGAAAGAAAGAATACTTACATAATATTCTCATCGTGATAGGTCATCAATTCTATATTCATTGTAACTCCCGTTTGGAAATGAGCTCCGTTATATTTTTACCGCATCCATGATACTCCGACACTTAATTTTTCCGATCCTTTTTTCCTTCCTCTCCATTTTTCGTATCAAACTTTGGCATTAAATAATGCGAAATATTTCATAATAATTATTATGTATACTTACGTGTAAAAATTATGATTGTATTGTACAATGTACATACAAACATGGTCATTAATTACACTTATTTTCATTGTCTACCCGTGCCGAATAATTTATTTTTTTTTTCTTGTAAAAAAAGTATCGAATAAATAGACGAAGTTATGGAAACACGTTTTCATATTCAACTACCAAGTGCACAGATCAACAAATTGGTTGCCTAAAAATTATCTTCGAAGTGTGTGTGCAAAAATAAGAGAGTACACCTAATTAAAGTTTTGAAGAGTAATTTAAATAGTCTCCTGTCCAAAGATGGTGCGACATTATCAAAGAAAATTATTTTGATTAATCACGAAATTCCTATCAAAGTAATAAATCGGGCAATCAGTCGTTATAATCGTCGTAGAAATTTGAAACAAGTTGGTTATAATCAAGATGACTTTTAATACCTACGTTGATTAAACCGTCGAAAGTCTGTACATCTATAAGAATGTAAACGAAATATCTTTAAAGAATTACGACACTTAGAATGACAAAAACATCTTGTACAAACTTGAAACGTTAACGACTTATATTACAATGCATGACTTTGTCTGTAGTTAAACTTTCCTCTTCATTGACGAAGGATTTCGACTATCAGAAGTTGTTTTCTGCACTAGGATTTTGTCTTTAGTAACTTCTTCCTCTTCTTCAATAGGATTTCGACCACCAGAATTCAGGTTCTGCACGACGGTTTTGTCTCCAGTTACGTCCTCGTCTTCTTCGATGGGATTCCGTCCATCAGGATTGGAGTCCTTCACCTTGTCTTGCACCGTGTGGAAACTTTTTCTTATGTTATCCAAAGCTTGCCCTAAGCCCGTTTTTATCTGATTGAATTCCTGGGTCACCAAGGATAGGCGTCCTAAAAGGTAATTCAAATTCTCGTCCACTTCGCTCATTCGGCCTGTTATTTGGCCCACTTTGCCCTGCATGTTATCCATAGTTGTTAGACTACCATTAACGTAGATCTCCGTTTGTATTTGAAGCTTATCGAGAGCGTCGGCTGAGTTGGTCAGGGTTTGGTACATGATCCCTATCTGCCTCCAGACTTGACTAATTTCCGTTTCTAATTTACTGCTCAAATTTTGTAACGCCCCGTTCGTGCTGTTGAGTATTTCTGCGGAAATTGTATCGAATCTCCTGTTCACGGTCTCATTCGTCTCCTTGGATGATCCTTTGACAAGTTCTCCTACTTCTACGAGGATTTGATGGGTACTGTATTCGATGCGTCGTTTCGTATCCAGAATGTTGTCCGCCGTCTGAATGAGAACTGGTTCAATTTGCGACAAATCTTTGAACTCCTTCAACAGTTCGTCGTATTTCTTTTCCGCGCTTTTGAATCCATCGGCGCTCAGGATCGCCGTTTCTGATACGGTCGACAGAATCGTTTGGTGATTTTGCTTTATTAGGCTGTGAGTTTTATCTGCAAGAAAGAACGAAAAAATGTATAATCGAGAAAAATTCTTACAGAGGAAATTTTGGAGTCTT
The DNA here is from genome assembly GCA_035079385.1 of Aspidiotus rigidus. Taxonomy (NCBI): domain Eukaryota; kingdom Metazoa; phylum Arthropoda; class Insecta; order Hemiptera; family Diaspididae; genus Aspidiotus; species Aspidiotus rigidus. Next base: position 7,068,848 of record JAVHKY010000013.1, read on the forward strand.
ATTTTCATCATCAGGGACTGGGAGACTTGAACTAACCAAAAGCTCTCAATCCCTACAGAGGAGAGATTTGGAAGAATTACAAACTCGGATCGTGATATTGTCAGAGATCTAAAAATTATCTTACGGGGAAAACCGCCATCCGTTGTCCACCTAGTATGTGGTTTCAATTGGACGAGGACTCTGACCTCGTTTAAAAACTTGGAAGAATTCTCAAAAATGACTGAAAGTATCGGAAGGCGCGACTCCGATGAGGGCAGGGGCAATAATGTACTAGGATTTGAAAATTATTGAAGGGATTCTAGTGATTCGCAGACGGCGCGGCGATCTGACCACCGTGCATTCGGAAAATTGTGGCTTAGAGAGGGGTGGAGACTGTGTTTTTACGATCCAGTCTAGTGATTCAGGAGGGGACCGAAAGAAATTTCTGATGAGAAGCCAGTTGTATGACTGCGGTAGATGAATTCTCCTGTTACCTTGGTTTTGACCACCGTTGATACGAAAAGTTCTGGTCCCTTTACTTGATTTAAAGACCTCCAAAAAATCTGATGAAGGAAATCTTGGAGGAACTTCTGCTAAGAACTTTATGGGAAAGGCTTGGTTAGAAGGAGATGAACATACGTCATCTCAGGGGGTTTTCACCCAGTCCACAGACGTTGAACATTTTCAAAGTGGACAATGGGTGTTCAAAAAAGTGGTTTGGAGAATAGGGTAAACAAAAATTGGGGGCCACCACTTCTTTTTCGTCATCATTATTGTCAAATACTTCTTACCTAGTTGTTCTTGAGACCTTACAGTATCATTTTCATTGATCTGCTGGATCGAATAACTCAATTCATCCAGTTTCTGTTTCACTGAATCTGTGAGTTGACAACTTCCTCCATTGTGAGTTCCGTAGTCGTTGATAGATTGTTGCATCGCGGTTATTTGCTCGATCAGTTTTTGCTGCGTTGTCTGAATCTTTTCTGATTCAGCGCGCAACGATTCGAAGCTGACGAATTTAGTCTCCAATCTGCCCGTCAATTCGCTATTTCCAGTGGTGATCGACTGTAAGAACTTCTGTTCGAAAGAATTGATCGACGATTGACTTTGCTGGATGTTCAATAGAAGTGAGTCGAGTCTTTGAATCGAATTTGAACGGACGCTTTCCAGTACTAATTCGTTTCTCTGGATGCTTTCCTCTATTTCATTCATCTTCTTTTGGATAGACACTTGAAACGGAGAAGAAATGTCGAACACGGAGGCATTCTTTTCCTAGAATCAGAGATCTCAATATATTGTAGTTGAATAGAATTACTGAAGAAGCTTGTGAAGTTCGCAAGCCCTCAGTTTTTTCTCGTAAAAAAGTGCGTGTCACTAGTTCTATTATACGATTTGATAAGGTCATTGATTAAGAGCGATTATTAGGCCGAAGTTTTTTGAAGTCTCCCTCCTGTGATGATCGAATTTCTTTAGCCTCTCGTCCCCTGATATATATGATGCTCCAGTCGAAATTTTTCCGAGTCCAATTCTTTTCACATGTAATTCGAACCTCAGTCTCCCTTCTAATATAAAAGATGCAAGTCCCACCCTCAAGTTTATAGCTAGAAAATCAAAATTTTTTCCGGTAACCGGCTCATGTATATATTTTGATGATCGATATTTTCAAGCGCCCTTCGCCCCTCAATCGGAATTTTTCCAAATCCATCTCGTCGGATCTGAAAAATCTGGACTGTGACGTCACAAGGCTGATCTGTGACATCACAGGCCCGGACTTTGGAGCTATATATATTAGGAGGGGAAAAATGGTCTATGATGTCATCAGATTGTGACGTCACAAAGCTGACCTATGACGTTATCAAACTGTGACGTCACAGGCCCTGCCTCGAAGTTTTGTATGATAGGAGGGGGACTTGGAAAAAAACTGATTTATGGCGTCATCAGAGTGTGACGTCACGAGGCTGGTCACCAATTTGTGACATCATAGACCCCACACCAATCTATATGTGATAGGATTAGGCTGAAAAATGAGAGTAAATGGAAATAAATGCCGGCATAGGTTTTTTTCGTGGATTATGTTCAAAATGGTCTCCTGATAAACATACTAAAAATCCACAGCGGTCAGAGAAGTGGCTCTCCCTTAAAGGGGATCAAAGTACTACAGAAATTAGTTTTTTGAGAATGAATCGAAAACTAAGCACCAGAGAAAAAAAAGTTTCAAGCAAAAGTTGTTCCTCGTCAAATTTCCAACAAATTTCGCCATTTATACGTCAAATTAGCTCAAAAACTCGAGCTGAAAAGTTGGATTGAAAGTTGCGCTATTGGGACCAGAAGAAACCTGAAGATGCCACAGACCATCATCTATAGTTCCAACATGAATTTGTAAATATGTATTTAAATTTACCCCATCGAGTAAGTGCGAAGTGGGGAACAAGAAAGGGAGAAAATGATCTTAGTCACCTGTCTGTAACGTAGTTTCATGAAAATTCAACGACTAACAAAGATATTTCTTTCTACAGCATGATTTTGACTAAGTATTTATGTAAAACAAATCGAAAACTTTGGAAATCGCCCAACTTTCAATCCAACTTTTCAGCTCAAGTTTTTGGGCTAAGTTGACATATAAATAGTGAAATTTGTAGGAAATTTGACGAGGAACAACTTTTGCTTGAAACTTTATTTTCTCTGGTGCTTAGTTTTCAATTTATTCTTAAAAAACGAATTTCTGTAGTACTTTGACCCCCTTTAGGGGAGAGCCACTTCTCTGACCGCTGTGGATTTTTAGTATGTTTATCAGGAGACCATTTTGAACATAATCCACGAAAAAAACCTATGCCGGTACTTATTTCCATTTCAAAACCTAATCTGCCTGGGCTATAGGGGGACGTTGAAAACACTGCGAAGCTGTTTTATGGGGCACGCAGGATTTGAAAAATGTAGATTGTGATGTCACAATGCTGACCTGTGACGTGATCAAATTATGACGTCCCAGAGCCGGATTTTGGATCTTCATATGTACGGCTCAGAAGTTCGTCATGCGAACTTGCCCTTACGCCGTTTAGATAGTTCAGAGGTGGCCTTGGATATCCTTCTAACTATGTAGCTACAATACGGGAAAATCGGTAAGCAACGGCGTAATAGAGCCCGGCGCTTAATTAATCGCAACTCTCAACTTTGATTGCGATTGCCGATGCGACGCCATCAACACGAAAATTCGTGAGAACGGTAGCATAATAGAGGGGAACTTTTAAAAAATTATCTATGACGTTATCAAATTGTCACGTCACAGGTCCGAACTTTGGAGCTATGTATAATAGTAAGGGGGAACTTGGAAAAAAACTGATCTAGGATGTCGTCAGATTGTGACGTCACAGGCCCCGCTCCCAAGTTATATACGATAGGAGGAATATTCGTAAAAATTTCGACCTCCGAGAAGGGGACTTGAAAAATTTCTGAGCTCCGAGGTTTGCCAGATGGCCAGACGAAGGACGGCGGGCGTTTTTTCCCAAAAACTCTTCGATAAAATATGTTTCCTGTGAGAATTTTATTTCATTTCTTGGCCTCACTTTTCCAACTTTCTAGTTTAAACAAATTTTTATATTTGGGAAGGGAACTAAGAAGACTTATATTTTAGGAGGCGTTAGCCCGGACCAATGATTTAATCGGGTCGAGCCCGGAAGAATTTTGCGGGGGATGAAAAATAGGAAGTAAGAAATTCAACCCGCGCTATGAAACTGATTGCCTGCTTCTGTCAATTAGGTCCAAGTCCCCCTCGTGATTTAAAGGTCGAAGGTCGGAAAGGTCTGTTAGGGAATTCCTGTGCAATTTCTCGAATAAGCTCTCTCCCCTCGGAACCATAATTCACCGAGGGATGGAGGATAGCACATGTTTTTTTCAAAGGACCCCGCTTAAAACGGATTTTCTGTTGAGAAGTCAAAACTTCTTAGTAATCATTAGCTGTTAGAAATACCATCATTAATGGTACTTTTTCTGCATTTTTTGCATCTGTATAAAAATTTGAACGAATGAAGAACACTCTTACCCGAGTACGAGTATGGCCTCAAACGTCATTCCGTGTGAGTGACCCTTGAGAGTTAGCTTACGTCTGTGAGAATATTAATGTCGTCATGTCATTCCGTTGCCCCTTATATTTAAAGCCCTCAACTAGCTAGCGTTTTTCAAGGAGAATACCTACGTTTTTTTGTATATTGTCAACGATAAGAAAAATTGTGTAAAACGTACTTCTGGAATAGACTTCTCGATTGACTCTAATCTCCGATTGATAGCGTGTAACGTTTCTAATATTTGACCATTTTCCTCGGTTTTTTGTTTTTTCTCGATCGAACCGAGCGTTTTCTTCAATTGGTCTCCCAATTGACGTTCTCGATATTCGTGGCGTTCAAATTTATCCGCGTTATCTCGGAACATGTGAATTAAACTTAAAATGGCAGCTCGAATGTCTTCGTTTCTAAATACATAAAATATTTCGATTAGTGCACTCATAGTTTCTTGATACTGCACGAGTGTTTACTTTTATCTTCTAAATTCATTGATAAGGATTATTTCCTCTGTCCGTCATCGTCACTCCACTATATAATTTCCTGTTTTGCTGTATAACATACTTTAAACTTAGTTTACGCTGCGATTACAAGGTATACATGGGTAGAAGAATGCGAGTATGTTGTGTAAATGAATGCGTATTAGGAGAACAAATCTCTTCTGAATATGATCGTGCACTTTTAGAATTGATTTCATCACCTGCTTATAAAAGAACTTGAGTCGAAATAAATAAAATTCTTCGCTTGTCTTTTGAGAAATTTTCTGTTATTAAAATTCGAATCTCTTCTAGGTATGGAACTGTGAAAAGAGAGGATGATTTTTGACAGAGCCAGTAGACCCCTAACTTGATCGTTTCCTCAGAAAACAATATTTTTGGGGGTCAGTTTGACTGTAATTCGTTCAATAATAAAAATTTGATCTACTTACGAAATATCTTTCGTTCCAGATGGCGGCGGAGTGTCGCTTATCGTCGGTGCTATGATTTGTATCAAGACGACCGCGTAAACACTTGTCAAAATGGCACGCATCTTGGTTTTCGGTTACAAACCTTTTAAAACAGAACTGCCCGAAATATTTCAGTAATGCAATGAGAGCGGATAAACAAATGCACCTTTACCTTATGACACGAGCGCAGTAAAGCTACATTTTAATAATATCTTTGATTCCTCACTCGATACCTATTTTATCAATAACAGACTTCATCTTTATTGTGTACAAGCAAGGTTCACTTAGATAATACAATCTCATCACATAAAGTCAATTACCTATATTTACGTAATAAGTAAATAAAAAAATATGTTTTCATAAATCATTAGAACGCTAGGAAATGAATACACGTAATAACTCTAACTCTAGACTCTTAGGAAACAATTCATTTATTGAGACTTGGAACGTTCAAAATATGATTAGGAATATTATGATAATTTCAAAGTTTAAAAAGGGGTAGAGGATGTACTTGAGTGCGATGTATGATTTTAATACAGCACTAAGCCGCTAAGCCGGTGGTGTGGCCATAGGTATAACCTCCTCATCCTCTCAAAATTCCGAAACTGATGGTTCTTTCTGTCTCAAGTCACATTTCGAATGCTGTTTGGAGGGATACCCTCCTTTCTCTCTTCTCTGCAAGAACCTCTTTGCAAGGATGAAATGAAGAGAAGAATAAAGATCAGGTTTCTTGTACTCTAACAGTTTTAAGTACACGATAGGCGCAGGCTTCTAACGTCGTCGAGGTAAACAAGGATGAAAAAAAAAATTAGAAGCCATTGCAGACATTGCAATGGCAGCGGGGAACCCGCAATTCCTTAACTCGACCTTTCAGGTGGTGTGGAACTGAGTTGATAATCTTGTCATATAATTCAAATCGAAATTATCATTCTACATTCCCTCCTATCATATATAGCTCGAGAGTCGAAATTCTTCTAAGTCCCCCTTCTATCATATATAGTTCGGAAGTCACAATTCTTCCAAGCCCCCCTCCTATCATATATAGCTCGAAAGTCACGATTCTTCCAAGTCCCCCTCCTATCATATATAGCTCAAGACTCGAAATTCTTCCAAGTCCCCCTCCTATCATATATAGCTCGAGACTCGAAATTCTTCTAAATCTTATAAGTCCCCCTCCTATCATATACAGCTCGAGAGTCGAAATTTTTCTAAGTCCCCCTCCTATCATATATAGCTCGAGAGTCGAAATTTTAACAGGGAACCTGTTTTATGGGGGGCTATTTGAGAAATCTGCCGTACGCCGTCCGCCGTCCGCCGTGCGCCGACCAGCGAAAAACTTAGAAAAATTGCGACCCTCGAGCCATATATGATAGGAGGGGGACTTAGAAAAATATCGACTCTCGAGCCATATATGATAGGAGGGGGACTTGGAAAAATTTCGACTCTCGAGCCATATATGATAGGAGAGGGACTTGGAAAAATTTCGACTGTCGAGCTATATATGATCTAGGCTTCCTTGAATTTTCAATACCAAATCTCATTCGAATCATAAAACAGGTTCCCTGCGTTCCTCGTTTAACTTCGTTAAGGAAGCCGTCATTTTTCTAAGTTTTTCGCTGGACGGCGCACGGCGGACGGCAGATTTCTCAAATAGCCCCCCATAAAACAGGTTCCCTGTTAAAACAGGTTCCCTGTTAAAATTTAGACTCTCGAGCTATTTTTGGATATGAAGAAATGTCGACTTCTGAGCTATTTATGTATAGATAAATAAATGAATAAAGGAGATGTTTCTGCGCACCTTAAGAATTAAATACTCGTATATTTCCGCTAACGCGTGTCGGCTAAATAGCCAACATGCATGAACTAAAAGAAAACGGTTAAAGTAAGGGTAGAATCCATGAGTGAGTAATAATGTACGAAATTTACAGGAATAAAATGGAATATGTATAAAGAAGCAGAATTTGAAATGGTAATAATATCATTCAACAATCTACCATTATTTACGTTAATATCCATATTTACGTTATATTTGATTATTCTTATAATTTCCTAGACCAAGCGTTTCCTGTTTGATTTCTCTTCGTGGATGAGGGAGGAACAATCCACATTATAATTATTCATGGTGGCTGCTTGTGACGTCATCAGTACAGCTTGGGCTCTTTCACTTCCTTAAATACTCTCTTCTATACTCGGAATCACTCTTTCCGCTCGTAAGGTTGCCAACCGCCTGAATAAAATTTACATTCAATGCTTTGATATTTGTAATTGATAGTCTCCATGAGAATTAAGGTACTACTCCTTAGCCTCCATTATACTGGGCTGTATATGATACTGAACTATACGAGGCCTATTAGCAGCAAGCGTAAGATAGGCCTAACATACAGCGGTATAAAAACCTACACTAAACCACCTTTAGATTACAAGAATGAGGAAAGATGGATTGAACTCGCAAATTTTAGAATCAGACACGGGGTCACGGTTGATGACGTCATAGTTTATGATAAAGGAAGAAAAGAGATACAGTATTTAGGACTCTGAGGGGGTAGGGGAAACTCGCAAATTTCGGAATTGAGGGCTAGGATTCAGGAAATTTGAGGAAAGACATATCTTTCAGAGGGGGAGGGAGACTCGCGGGGGTGCTATGAACTCACAAATTTCAACAGGGAACCTGTTCTAAGGAAGGTGTCGAAAATTTGCTGTACGCCGTGTGGTGCCGGTCAAAAAGAAATGGTCCAAGTCGAACATCAATGTCAAAAAACGACGGCTTCCTTAACGAAGTTAAACGAGGAACGCAGGGAACCTGTTTTATGAGTTAAATAGGATATGGTATTGAAAATTCAAGGAAGCCTAGACCTAGATAAAGCTAAGTATAAAGAAAGCCTAGACCTACTATAAGCCTAGTATAATATAGTTTGAGAGTCTATATTTTTCTCGAATCTCCAGTTATATATGATAGCTCGAGAGTTGAAATTTTTCCAAGTCCCCCTCCTATCATATATGGCTCGAGAGTCGAAATTTTAACAGGGAACCTGTTTTGTGGGGGGCTTTTTGAGAAAATTGCCGTGCGCCGTCCGGTGTCCGCCGTCCAGCGAAAAACTTGGGAAAATTTCGACTCTCGAGCCATGTATGGTAGGAGAGGGAATCAATGCGGTTTCTCAATTTATGGCCAGAAATACTAGACGAAGTCATACTCAAGCGAGTAACACAAACGGAGTAATTAGTCGCTTGAGTATGACTTCGTCTAGAATAGGAGAGGGACTTGGAAAAAATTTCAACTCTCGAGCTATATATGATAGGAGGGGTCTTGGAAAAATTTCGACTCTCGAGCTATATTATGATATGAAAGGGACTTGGAACAATTTCAACTCTCCAGCTATCATATACAGGGTGCGCCAAAAAGATGTTAACAGTTAAATGGGAGTTTGCGCTAAATCAGTTCTAGCGTAAAAACGCGAAACGTTAGGTGTATACTTCCAATGTACAAAATTTGTATCTCAATTTTATCTTTGATTTGAGCTATATCCGAAGTTTCTACGACTTTTCTGAGCAGAGTTATGGACCAAAATGTACCGAAAATTCACCAAATCGCCAGGGTTCCCAAAATAGAGCTTGAAAATTCATTAAATTAAAGTATTGAACTGAATTTCGAACAATTAAATAATTAGATTATTCTTCCTCAACTGAAATTTTACGGGGAGAACAAAAAAAAAAGTCACAAAATGCTGCAAAGCACACAAATGGGTCATTGGGCCCAAAGAGGGTCAAAATTCCCCCGAAAGAAAAAATCGCGTCATCTTCAAAATTTTGTACAATTCTCTAGTGCAATTTAGCGCTAGGTCTGGAAAAATCATCCAGAAGACCAGAAGAAGCTTCGAAATGGATGTGCGGCCCAAAGAGGGTCAAAATTCCCCCGAATGGAAAAATCGCGTCATCTTTAAAATTTTGTACAATTCTCTAGTGCAATTTAGCGCTGGGTCTGACAAAATCACCCGAAAGACCCGACGAAGCTTCGAAATAAATGTATGGCCCCAATAAAGGACAAAATTCGCCCAAATGAAAAAATTGTGTGAGCCTCGAGAATGTGTACAATTTACTAGCGAAATTTTGCGCGGTCGAAGTTCGGTGGAAGTCTCGTGTTTGATCAATGTAATGCCTACTAACGAGCAGAAATTTTCGCCATTTCATGCAAAGGATGGACAGATACCTTCAATGCTCATTATTCGTCATGAGCTCGCGGTGTGAGAACAGTCATACTCCCGCCGTGTTTGATACAAACCGGGGAATTCAAAAAAATCCTCCCGGTTTCACGCGAAAGAGGGAATGATAGCTCGAAGCTCATTGTTCGTCATGAGCTCGCGGTAAGGGATCCGTCATGCCCCCGTGTTCGATACAAGCAGGGAATCCGCGAATATCTTCTCGGTTTCACGCGAAGTAGGGAATGATAGCTCGACACTCATCTGTCGTCATGAGGTTGCGGTGAGTTAACGTCGGTGCCCTGTTTGATAGAGGCAGGTAAATCCGCGAAAAATCTTGTGGTTTCGCGCAGAGGATGAGCTTTTTTGCTATTTTCTATGTAAACATAAAATGGTGAGGGAAGGTGTTTTTCTCTTATTTTCCTGTTACCAGTTATGTATTTTTCGTTTTTACATCTTCAACTAATCTCAATTTTTATTTTTTACGTGGTTATCCAGTCTTAAGAAGGTTTTTTTTTCTCTTTTATTTTCCTCTTACCAGTTACCTATGTAAGTATGTGAATCTACTGTATCTTTTGTTTTTACATGTGTAAGTTATTCTCAATTTTTTTTTTTCAAGTGGTTATCCAGTATTGAGAACGTTTTTTTTTCTCCATTTTATTGGGACCATTCTATGTGTTCATTCAAAATATGTGAGTCAATATATTTTTTTCCCCCCCCCAAGAGTATGTCTTGATCTGCAAAGGTAGTCTTTAATTTATTTTGTTACCATCAATTTGAGTCTGTTGAATAATAATTTCATTTTTTTTTCAATGTGTTTTCCGTGAACTCAGAAAGTATTACAAAATTAATTTTTTCTTCCCCCACCATTTCATGTCCACATAGAAAATAGCAAAGAAGCAAATATTCTGCTTGTGTTGGGCAGAAGGGGAAAAATTTAAAGGAAGCTACTCTTTCGGAACAGGCAGATTAATTACGTAGTTGGCGATGGAAGGCATATTCATGTTCGGTAATGTATTCGTGAAAAATTGGGAAAAGAGACGCGTCTGATTGATGCGAGAGAGTGCACGAAAATCTTGTTCCACTAATTGAGCGTCCAATCAAAGCTCATTCTCCGCGCGAAAGCACAAGCTGTTTCGCGGATTTACCTGCCTCTATCAAACAGGGCTCCGACGTTCTCTCACCGCAACCTCACCCAAGCTCATAACGGAAGACAAGTTCAAGGTATCATTCCCCCCTTTGCGTAACACCGAGAGGATTTTTGTGAATTCGTTCGCCTGTATCAAACACGGGGGAATGGCGGGTCTCTTTCCACAAGCTCATGACAAACGATGAGCTTTGAGCTATCATTCCCTTTTTTGCGCGACACCAGGAGGATTTTTGTGTATTTTCCTGTCTCTATCAAACAGGGGGGTCGGGCGGATCTCTCACCGCGAGCTCATGACATAAGATGAGCTTCCAGGTATCATTCCCTCGTTTGCATGAAATGGCGAAAATTTCTGCTCGTTAGTAGGCGTTGCGCTGATCAAACACGAGACTTCCGCCGAACTGTAACCGCGCAAAATTTCGCAAGAAAATCGTACACATTTTCGTGGCCCACGCAATTTTTTCATTCGGGGGCATTTTGACCCTCTTTGGGCCGCACATCCATTTTGAAGCTTCGTCGGGTCTTTCGGGTGATTTTTTCAGACCCAGCGCTAAATGGCACTAGAGAATTGTACAAAATTTTGAAGATGACGCGATTTTTTCATTAGGGGGGATTTTGACCCTCTTTGGGCCGCACATCCATTTCGAAGCTTCGTCGGGTCTTTCGGGTGATTTTTTCAGACCCAGCGCTAAATTGCACTAGAGAATTGTACAAAATTTTGAAGATGACGCGATTTTTTCATTAGGGGGAATTTTGACCCTCTTTGGGCCGCACATCCATTTCGAAGCTTCTTCTGGTCTTCTGGATGATTTTTCCAGACCTAGCGCTAAATTACACTAGAGAATTGTACAAAATTTTGAAGATGACGCGATTTCTTCTTTTGGGGGAATTTTGACCCTCTTTGGGCCGCACATCCATTTCGAAGCTTCTTCTGGTCTTCTCGATGATTTTTCCAGACCCAGGGCTAAATTGCACTAGAGAATTGTACAAAATTTTGAAGATGACGCGATTTTTCCTTTCGGGGGAATTTTGACCCTCTTTGGGCCGCACATCCATTTCGAAGCTTCGTCGGGTCTTTCGGGTGATTTTTTCAGACCCGGCGCTAAATGGCACTAGAGAATTGTACAAATTTTTGAAGATGACGCGATTTTTTCATTTTGGGGAAATTTTGACCTTTTTTTAGCCTTTTGACCCATTACGGTGCTTCTCAGAAATGTTGACCTTTTTTGGAGGGGAGCTCAACACTAAATTCCACAGGAGATTCGGTAGAAAATAATGAAGAACACGATTCTTCACGGACGCCATCATTAATTCTTTGATATTTAACAATTTTGGGAACCCCTGCATCAAATTCTTGGCACATTTTGGTCCATAACTCGTCTCAGAAAAGGCGTAGAATCTTCGGGATACAAATTTTGTACATTTGAAGTATACACCTAACGTTTAGCGTTTTTGCGCTATGACAGATTTTGCCCAAATTCCCATTTAACTGTTAACATCTTTTTGGCGCACCCTGTATAGCTGGAGATTCGAGAAAAATTTCGACTCTCAAACTATATTAACTAGGCTTATACTAGCTTTATCTAGGTCTAGGCTTCCGTGAGTTTTCAATACCAAATCCCATTTTTTTTTATTCGAGTTTGAAGTTTGGTTATAGCTAGAAACTGGGGAAAATCCGAATGATTTTTTTTTCTAAGTTTTTTGCTGGACGACGGACGGCGGACGGCGCACGGCAAATTTCTCAAAAAGCCCCCCATAAAAAAGGTTCCCTGTTAAAATGATTCAAGTCCCTCTTCTATCATTTATACCTCGGAGGTCGAAATTTTTCCAAGTTTGGACTTAGAAAAGTGTCGAATTTTAACAGGGAACCTGTTTTATAGGGGGCTTTTTGAGAAATTTGCCAAGCGCCGTCCGCCGTCCAGCAAAAAACTGAGAAAAATTTCGACTCTCGAGCCATATATGATAGGAGCGGGACTTAGAAACAACGAAGTTAAACGAGGAACGCAGGGAACCTGTTTTATGAGTTCCAAGTCCCCTCCTATCATATATAGCTCGAGAGTCGACATTTTTCCAAGTCCCCCTCCTGTCATATATGCCTCGAGAGTCGAAATTTTAACAGGGAACCTGTTTTATGGGGAGCTATTTGAGAAATCTGGCGTGCGCCGTCCGCCGTGCACCGTCCAGCGAAAAACTTGGAAAAATTTCGACCCTCGAGCCATATATGATAGGAGAGGGACTTGGAAAAAATTTCGACTCTCGAGCTATAGATGATAGGAGGGGGGGGGGGGGGACTTGGAAAAAATTCGACTCTCGCGCCATATATGATAGGAGAGGGACTTGGAAAACTTTTGACTCTCGAGCTATATATGATAGGGGACAAATTTTCCCAAGTCTCCCTCCTATCATAAATAGCTCGAGATTTGAGAAAAACTTGGACTTTCAAACTACATTATACTAGGCTTATTTTACGTCTAGGCCTTCTTTATACTAGCTTTACCTAGGTCTAGGCTTCCTTGAATTTTCAATACCAAATCCTATTTGACTCATAAAACAGGTTCCCTGCGTTCCTCGTTTAACTTCGTTAAGGAAGCCGTCGTTTTTCTAAGTTTTTCACTGGACGGCGGACGGCAAATTTCTCAAAAAGCCCCCCATAAAACAGGTTCCCTGTTAAAATTTCGACTCTCGAGCCATATATGATAGGAGGGGGACTTGGAAAAATTTCAACTCTCGAGCTATCATATATAGCTGGAGATTCAAGAAAAATATAGACTCTCAAACTATATTATACTAGGTTTATAGTAGGTCTAGGCCATCTTTATACTAGCTTTATCTAGGTCTAGGCTTCCTTGAATTCTCAATACCAAATCCCATTTGACTCATAAAACAGATTCCCTGCGCGTTCCTCGCTTAACTTCGTTAAGGAAGCCGTCGTTTTTTGAACTATATGATAGGCCAAGGACTCTTCCTGAGTCCCTCTAGGACTTGGAAAAATTTTGACTTTCAACCCTGTGACGTCACGATCTGATGACGTCATAGGGGCATGGGTCAGTGAAATTTTTCTCAGTTACCTTGCCATAATATATGATAAGAGAGGCACTTTAAAAAATGTCGACTTTCGATCCTGTGACGTCAAGTTCTGATAACGTCAAAATGGTTCGAGTTACACTTTGGCAAAAATGGTCCAAATTCACCTCCTATCATATCGCTGGGAGGTGAGACTTCCAAAAATTACGACTTTCACCCAGTGACGTCGCGATCGAAATTTTTCCAAGTCCCTTACCATAATATATGATAGGAGTGCACTCATATCCCTAAAAATATGATATAAAAAAAGAAGTTGGAAAAATTTTTATTTTCAGATTATAAGTAAACACCATGAAACATTAGACTCAGAAAAATTTCAGGTTCTTCAGAATTTCGATTTCAATTCTCAATAATTCGACCCATAGAACAGGTTCCCTGCGTTCCTCGTTTAACTAAGTCGTTTAGATATGTAGCTCGGAGGTCCAGATTATTTCTATGTCCTCCTCCAACCTCACTATCGAATATACTTGGAGGTCGACACTTTTCGAAAGCCCTTTCCTATCATATACTCGTATATAGCTTGGAGATCAAAATTTTTCGGAAAAAACGTTCGCCGTCCGGCCGACCGGCCGGCAAAGCTCAGAGTTCAAAAATTTTCGAAGTCACCCTCCTATCATGTATAGCTTCGGGGCGGGGCTTGTGACATCACAATCTATAGTTCTATGTTTTTTTTTTTGAGAAATTCGCCGTTCGCTGTGCGCCGCCCGGTGAAAAACATGGAAAAATTTCGACTCTCGAGCTGTATATTATAGAAGAGGGACTTGGAAAAAAATTCCCTCCCTCAAGCTATATATGATAGGAGGGGACTCGGAAAAATTTCGACTCTGATATGACAGGAGAGGAACTCGGAAAAATTTTGAATCTGGAACTATATTATATTTCGGAGTCCCTGAAATACTCAATGATGACGTCCTATTTTATACTAGGCTTATAGTTCGTCTAGGCCTCCATTATACTAGGTCTAGGTTTCCTTGAATTCTCAATACCAAATTAAAATCAATTTGACTCAAAGAACAGGTTCCCTGTGTTCCTCGCTCAACTCCGTTAAAGAACCCGTGAGTTTTTGGAATTAGGTGCTAGGATTCAGGAATCTTCAGAGGAAAGACATGAAATATATCAAATTTCTTGTTCAGTTCCCTTTAGTAAAAAGAAAGAGAAAATATCATGAGTTACAAATCATCTGGAAGAAGAGGATTTGGAAGAGTCTATGTCCGAATCATGTTAGGGAATTTTAAGTCACTAGTTATCAAGAGGAAGGCTCTGACGCTAAATCAAAAGACAGGTCGTTGCTACCTTGAGATTGGGAACTTGAAAAAGTCTTCTCTCAGAAACATAAGGGTGAGTTGCCCGATCTATTCGAATCGTTACTAGCAATGTAGGAAAGAGAGACTTGGAAGAACCGTGAGCCATGAGCTAATCGCGAAAAAAGAAGACTTGAAAAATCTTGATTTGAAAACTGTGTTGCATTCTAACCATGAGATGTTGAATTCAAAAAAGTAGATAAAACCAGACAAAGCAGGTGTTTTTGCTGCCTTTGTATTCGATGCTATAGTCCGTTCCGGAATCGACGAGAGGGGTACCCTTTTTTCCATGCTCAAAATTTAAAAATAGATTCGAATTTACGTTGAAAGGATAAAGAGAACAATTTTAGTTTGAATCCGCTAATAGCAGGCCGCCCCCCGGGCCCAGTTTGGCTCTTGGCGGTCTTATTTTTAAGTTACCTACCCTTGTACTAATTGTGTTAGCCGCCGAATTTTATTTACTTCACGGTGAATAGATCTTGAGGTGCGATTTCTCTCTTCTCGAGTAGGTTTTTGGGATCTCCCCCTCCAGCGTATTAGCTACATCGTGGACACATATTATAAAAAGAACAGTAACTAGTACTTACCGATTGAAAAGTTGAAAAACACAAATGTTTGTCTCAGTTTATCACTACGAGTCCATTCTATATTCGAACAAGTTGATCACTGATACGAGCACAGATATACTAAAACACTTCTTTCCTATGAAATGATCTACAGCTGTACTATTTACCAGTTTGATAAAAGACACACAATCGCTTATCAATCCAAATATATACTCTCTGCGCAGTTCTTATCATGTGCATCCGCCTGCCCTAACGTCCCAAAATTAGGAAGTTATTTGAAGTCGGCTAAATTACGTACAAATTATTCGGAAGGCACGTCATATTATGGCGCGTTCAAATTTTTGTCTCACGCTTTCTTAAACTCTGATTTCAAAATTAAAAATGGATAAAAATTTCAAAAACTGAAGATAGATTTTGGATTGAAAAGACATATTTTTAATCCATTTTTTACAATATCAACGTGTATGAACTTTTTACATTTTGTGGTAATTCTATGGACTTAAAATTAGTGATAAAAATTGTAACATTGGTCTCCGATAAAATAAATCAGATATTTCCATAGGAGGTAAACACACGGTCTCGCGGAGACTTTTTTTCTTACAGTCCATATCAACCTCTCCCCTTCCCCCTTAGCAATGCACATTTAAACGACCAGAATGATACTTTTGTAGCTTCTCTTTGTTTTGCTTCAAACTTATGGAGGAACCCTGAGACAGCAAATAAAATAGTGAAGGGCTGACTTAATTACAAGATAGCGAACATAGACCCCAAGATCATGTAAATTAGGTATAAAATAAGTATCACGTACACGAACAAATAATGGCTTTAAATACATATACATAATATATAGAGTCTCGTGATTAACGTCATCAAGTTTTTCAAACTTGTGATATGCATTTTCATCAAACTTCGTCAAGTTAGCGCTTAAATTACGTATAACGTTTTAAAAAATTAATCGTGTGACAATTTATTTTGTAGCGCGATCTTCAAAGCTACAATGACGACGAATTACTCGTATTATATCTACATTTTTTTTAAGGTAATATTTTTTCAACAGGAATCTAGTTGAGCTTCATTATAGGTTTATTATAGAAACATCAAATATTTTTATCACCGCATAATAATATTCATAATTCGCTGTAAACCCGTCGTAAAATGTGCTTATCCTTTGCGTTCTTTTTTTTTATTATTTTTATTCTATACCATAAACTGTTTCGCTTTGTTCTCGCTACTTTTTTTCGGACGAAGAACACTGAACGCGTTCACGATGGTCACCAATCTGCTACTCAATGTCGAGTTGATTTTTCCTGGCAGCTGTTGCTCCGATGGACCTGTAACATAATCCATTTTGTCTTCTCAACAAATTCAATCAATTCCTTCATTGAGAATTTTTCCTCATTTAAATAAATTTTTTTCAGGTACCCGATAAAACAGATCGACCAAATATCTAGTCGATTTTGAGTAAATATTGACCAAAAATAGGCTGAGCGGGCGCTCTGATGAGTGACTAATAATAGACCAACTTTTTCGGTCAATTTACTTCCGCTCTTCCCTACCATATTTAGAACACATTTAAACCAACTTGGACAAAATTTTGAATGAAAAAATTAGTCGATCTGTAGGTGATGTAGGTACCATAAAATGGTCTATCCTCAGTCATTGTCCATACTTCCTCTGCAATTGACTATATTTTGACCATTGTTGACCAAAAAAACAGTCGATTTATAGGGAACCCGGACGATATAAAATAGTTTCTCATAGTCGATATTCAATCAGTGTCAACAGACCACCATAATTACAATTCTTCTGACGAAAAAGATTCCAATGTAGATGATTATAAAATAGTCTTTTGTAGCCTATATTCAAGCGATATTAACGGACCACTACAAATAGACCACTTTCGACAAAGCAGAACGACCAAGTTTTGGGCAATAGAGACGCCATAAAACGGTCTATAGTTAGGTGATACTAACAGACCACCATTTTTGACGGAAAAAACCAGTCTATATCTAAGCCTCCCTCAAGTGAGAGAAGAAAAGAATGAAGATATAGCAATCTCGTTAGCAGGATTATATTGAGGGGAGTGCGATTTTGGTCTAAAATTACGATATTAGATAATTATTATACCCTCAATTATTTATGGACAATGTTCAAAAATTTGTGAACTTTTTCATGGATTCATACCAATTAAAATTGAATCAATTAATTTAAATGATTTCTTAAAATGAATTTAAATTTAATTTATTTATTTAAATTTAATTTATAAAATTGAAGCGATGGATGGAAGAAGGGCCTTTAGGGCCCTAAGGCCCTTTTAGAAGAAAATGATCAATTTTCATAGAAAATGATTTAATCGAAAAAAATTGATTCTACTGTCTATAAAGAACATGTCTATGAAGTAAAAATTCTCAAAAATGATTCACGACCATGATAGAAGAGAAAAAAGAATTCGTCCGCTGTTAGCTGATCTGGCTGCATTACTGTAATCATCGTTATCACGCACGCGGCCATGAACATATTATCAGCAGTAGTTGAGAACATTCCTCGTTACGTGTATGTCGTTGTTCTTACGAAAATGTCCCGCCCCACCATAAGTAAGAGTGAAAATAAATAAACTAACTTTGTGATTGTGACGTTTGTTTACGTTTGTTCTTATCATTTGTGGTTTGAAATACAGTAATGCGGTAATGCGTAGTAGGTAAATGGAAATTTGATGAAAATGACACTTTTTAAATATTTTTTCATCTTAGTAACAGATAGTACGCGGAAAATATGAAAAATTTTTGATGAAAACAAAAAAAAAAAAAAAAACAGAAAATCGGACGTCAACGTACATTTTTATCGTTTCACGGAATAAGGCCACCAGAGTTTCATCACTTCAAGCGTTATATAAACTTTCAGGAGAAGATTTTTGAATTGTAATTGATGTGAAATTATTCTTTAGTCTCATACGATCAATATATTCAAATTTCAAGAAAAGTTATAATGTACAAACAAAGATATTCCACTTTGAATTCTTTAATCGAAAACTACAGTTTTTTCTAAGGCCCTTCTTCCATCCATCGCTTCAATTCTTACTTTATTATTTAATTTTGAATTTGATTATTATAATTTATTTGATATAATAATTATTATTATTATTGTTCTTTATCAATTTATTATAGATGGAATTAATTTTTATCAATTTAATTTGTGTTAATTTAATTTTTTAAAAATTATTTTTTAATAATTTTTCTATTTGTCATAAATAAACCTAATAATTTTCTATTACTTGAATGTAAAATTGAACAAAAAAATGAAAAATATCATTCTGGTTCAATATGATTACAAGTTTTGAATATTATTTAAAATCATTGAAATTATTAAATAATTTTTATGAATTCTTATTTAAAGGATCAAATATATATAATAAATTAGATGAGTTATAAAGAATTATTTAGTTTCAATTTTTCTAATTTTTTTATAATGATTTTTATATGAATTATTAAAAATTGATATAAATATTTTTATCAAATAAATAATTTTAAAAAACAAAATTAATTATTTTAATTAAATAATAAACTATATCAAGAAAATTTAAACAAGATCTTTATTTTTTCAAAATAATATTATATTATTATAAACTTTTTAAATAAATTTAGAATTTGATTTCAAAAAATAAAGAATACGTTCATTTATTAAACAATTTGATTATTAAGAATATTAATTTTTGAATTTTAGATTTTATTTTAAATATCTCGATTTTATCTGCGAGTTTGCAAGCAAAATGACAGTTCAAAGAAATCGACCGGAAGTTTTGGGCAAAATTGAGTGATTGTGGTTTGTATGAAAATAGACCAAAAAAAAAGTAAAAATATTGGTAGATGTTAAGGACAAATCGACTGAAAATTGATCAAGATATGCCCTAGGGATATCTGCCGAAAAATTTACTGGGAATTTTGGTCAAAATTGAGTGAGTGACTATGCGGCTTGCCCCATAATACTCATTTTAAACCAAAAGAGAGTAAAAATATTGATGGATGTTGAGGAAAAATCTACTTAAAATGGATCAAAGTATCTCCCAAATTATCCGCCCAGAAATCGACTACAAATCTTAGTTAAAATTGAGTGATGAATACAATATCAATTTAAGACTAAGAGACGAGAAAAAATTCCATTCTGTATTGACAATATAACGACCAAAAATGGGTTGAAATGTGTATTCCGCATAGTGATCATAAATAATTTCAACTCAATTCCATGGGAGAGGACATTGGAAGCACTCATAGACGTAGAAATGCCCGCTTACCTGCTCAGGATGACCCGCAGCTATTTTAGCTGTCGCGAAATCCAAACAGAGGTTCTGCTGGAACGGTAAAGCGCCCAGTTACTTGTGGAGTGCCGTGGAGGTCGGTACTTGGGTCACTGTTGTGGTACGTTGCACTCAACGGGATCTTCAAGGCGAAGCTACCACCGGGTGTTAAGCTTATCTGCTATGTGGATGCACTGCCGAAACGAATGTTCCGTTGGAGAGCAGGGTAAACTGGGCCCTCAAGGTAGTGACACGTTGGATTGAATCGGATGGACTAGAACTCGCTGTAAGTAAGACGGAGGCCACCCTTCGAAAGTTCAGTCGACCCAATCTAGACCAAGAAGGCGATGTAGTACCTAGGAATCTGGTTCGACTCAACGCTGAGCTTCAGGCACCGTTTCCTGAAGGTTGCGGAAAAGGCAGGCAGGGTTGTTGCATACCTAAGCCGCTTGGTGAAGAATCTAGGAGGACCAAGAGAAGCGAGAAGCAGGATCATGATGAGCACCACCTCGTGGATCCTCCTACATGGCGCACCAGTATGGGCCCACTCTATCAAGATACCATACAGAAGGAGAGAGATGGTAAAGATCCAACGAAGAGCTGCGCTGAGGTGTGTTAGTGCCTACCGCACGGAGGCTCTTTGCGTATTAGCATGTTCGCCACCAATCGAGCTCCTTGCTGAGGAGAGAGCCGTGATGTTCAAAGTAAAAAAGACGACAACGACCTATCAAGAGGCTTCATGGGTCAAGCAGAAGGTCAGGCGCTCCTTGCTTGTAAAATGGGAAGCAAGAATTGCCCAGAGCAAGCTGGATGAGTGGAGAACCCGTGTGTCAATACGCGACCTTGATCAGTGGATGAACCGACTCTATGGTCAGCTGAACTTTTACCGAACTCAGGTGTTGCTGCTTCAGCAAGTACCTTTACGAGAAGTTGAAGAAAGTTGAGCAGGCAACGTGTTCGCACTGCAACTAAGGACGGGCCAGTTTGAGTACTGAGCACTCCCTCGATCAGTAAGGTAGACCCCTGTAGTGGCCTCATTGACGGACATTGCACAGCGCGCGGAACCCCAGGAGAAATGATGCCAGGTCACTTTCAATTCGAGCCCTCTGGACTACCGACGCAATGCCCTAAGGGATGGATACCGGTGCCGGAGATGCGGTTTTTCGGGGATCACTACCTCATACGCCCCCGTTTCTCAAAGGCGATAATTTACATTTATTAAAAATTGTCCTACATCCAACACGGGGTTCCGCTATCCTCAATAAGAGTGTTGTTAAAGCTTTGCAGATTTCAAATTTTGTCCTGAGATTTTAAGTTAGGTTATAGAAAAGATATGGAATATGTCAAGAAAACGTATTTGACCCTGAAAATATTGGAACTTCCTTCCACTCCACCTGAAGAACTACTTCATAAGTATACTCTGAATATTAGTTAATGAGAACTTACACCCCTTTCAGCCAAGTAATTACAAAATATTTTGAAACCTTCTTCCATATACCACCTTAAATACAATTTCATAATTTTTATAAGCACGTTACAACCAAAAATAAAAAGGCCTACGTACATAATGACTCCCTCCTTTTGGGTGATTTTCGTGTTTCAACAAAATTACGTAAGTGTGTGTGTACGTCTGTACGTGAGAAACACGATCGACACGAGCACATTAAGCTCAGTAGATTTGCAAAATACAAATACTATACGTATATTGTAATGTGACCGCAGAATAATTGTAAAGTTGGTCTTCTGCCGCAGCGACTGCGGTAGAGTTTTTTCATTTTAATATTTTAATACATGCAAAGTTGAAA
The DNA here is from genome assembly GCA_035079385.1 of Aspidiotus rigidus. Taxonomy (NCBI): domain Eukaryota; kingdom Metazoa; phylum Arthropoda; class Insecta; order Hemiptera; family Diaspididae; genus Aspidiotus; species Aspidiotus rigidus. The sequence goes on from JAVHKY010000013.1 coordinate 7,090,215, forward strand.
CGGTAGATACTTCAACAGGTGTCATTAAAAAAGATATGGCACGAGAGAGCTCGATAACTGATGACAGAAAAGAGAATAAAAACCTTCTTTCGTGGAAATAATTCATGGTCGAGACAATTTTCCTAGAATCTTCTTTTCGCAAGTATGTATTTTGGAATATTGACGGACGTACTAACAGACCTAATCTATTTATTTTACTTCGTGTAAGTTAAAATTTTCGTGGTGGGCCAACGGGAAAATTTTTGCTAAACCATTTGAAAACAAAAGAACAAGACCCGAATTAGAGTAGTTCAGGTTTTGCCGGGCGACGAACAGCGGTTGGGGGACGCCAAATTTTTCAACAGGGTTCCTGTTTAAAAAAAGAAACTATAGAACAAGTTCCACCCTGGAGCTTCATATGGTATTACGTCACCAATGTCCTTGACCTAATTTAGTTAGTCTAACATACCGTATACTGAACTTTCTTTTTTCCGGAGGAAGACAGTGAATCAAGGAGATCCCTAAGGTTTTTTAGTGTCTTTGTCGCTTCTTCAACCTAAGGTCAAGAAGGAGATAATGACTTTTGACATTCCGTGATTCAGGGATCAACCCGAGCGATCACTCGTGGGGCGGGTATCTGCCAGTGCGAAAAGACCAACCCTCACTAGTGTTCTTGTTTGTGAAGGTGGTCATAGACAACATCGGGGTCGCCAATTTCACATGTCTGTGCAGGCGCAGTTCGTGACTGTTGATTCATTCCTAGGGATGTCTGACCAGAAATCGAAGGGAAAGTTCTGATCAAAATTTAGTGATGGTGTGGCTTGCCCGGGAATATTCCCTTTGGACCAGAAAAGACAATAATAATATACGTAGATGTTGAGGATAAATTGACTGAAAATGGACCATGATATGTCCTAGAGATATCTGGCCAGAAATCGACCGGAAATTTTTTATCAAAATTTAGTGACTGTGCGGCTCGCTCGAGGATACACCTTTTAGACCAAGAAAGAGAGTAAAAATATTGATAGCTGTTGAGGACAAATCGGTTGCAAATATATTTTTTTCCCGGACGGCGCACGGCGATTTTCTCAAAAAATCCCCCATAAAACAGGATACCTGTTGATAGGAATTCAAAAAAAAGTATCGGGGGCGGAGTTGTACAAAAAATCGGTGGGCAGAGTTAAAGTTGAGATCGAACCGGTCCCTGCTTCAGGCTACAAAAAGGTGTCAAATAAGGTGACCTCCTGCCTGCAAACTCATTTAATGCTGTGTTGGAAGAAATATTTCGATCGATGAATTGGGAAGGAAAGGGAATAAAAGTCGCTGGAAAGGGGGCTAAACAACTTCAGATTTGCCGACGATGTGGTGTTGATCAATTCATCTCTAGACGAACTCTAAGAAATGGCAGAGGATGTAGCCGATGCTAGTGCGAGGAAAGGAATGGAAATGAATTTCGAAAAAAACTAAACTTCCATCTGATCGGTAGGATACTGAGTTTAGGATCAGAGGAAAAATCATTAAAATTTTAGCAACATGTGTATATCTGGGTCAGACTATTGGCGTAAAAAGAGACTTCAGCGTTGAAATAAATGATCGAGTAAGGGAAACCTTAGGCAAAGCGTTACTGAGGAGTAAGTTAAGCTACAATCCGAAATTAAGAATCCTGATCAGCGTGGCGCTCGCAAGCAAGGATCTTACTAACGAGATACAATCAACCCAGAAAAAGATGAATCGAAGTATACTGGGGATAAGATGGGTAGGTGGGGTCACAAACAGGCAACTCTACAAGCGAGTGGGAATGAAAAAAAATCATGAGGCTAAAATTTGATTATGGCACCTAATGAGAAAAAAAGAGTTTTGACCAGGCAAATTCTGGGCTGGGTACCTTATGGATCAAGAAGGAGGAAAGTCTGACTGGCTAAAAGATGCAGCGATATTTTAATCAATGAAGTGGGCACACTATGGAAACGATAAGTATAATATGGTAGGAAGGTATGGAAAAAAATTAGGGAGGCTTATGGCCAAAAATGGGCGATATGACATTCAACTTTGTGCGATTTAAAAATACTCAATTTATTTTACTTAGTACTGATATAATACTATGTTACGAAGGCTGTATAACATTTCAAGCCTATCTCTTAGAAGGCGACTTACTCGGACCGAGGTTTCAGTAAGGTCTGTTCTCGAGTTTTACATGATATGATAGAAGTAATTATAAATACTTACATCTTTTCAACTCGGGACCGCTGGAATTCAGTCTTTCTTCCGGTGGTTCTAATCTAGCGATTTTTGAATTTTCCATTTCTTCAATCAGTGGCTCCGATTGCACTTTCAAAAATACTATTTTTTCCTCGTCTGTCATCAGATGAAACCTTACTTTCTCTACGGCTGAGGAAAATCAATACGAGAGTATTCTATTTCAGAATGGATAGTTTAGAACAGTAGCGGCTCTCGCAGAAAATGAGAGTAGTGGTATAGTGTATGAATAAGCGCATTAATATTTTTCATCATTTTTTGCTCATATTTCAATTCTCTTTACAAATCCTAAAAATCCGACTTTTTTTCTTCCTAAATATTTACATATTAATTTTTCAATCAAACGATAACTATTTTACTCAAATTTTTCATCTACTTATATTTAAAGAAATTTTTATATCCCGTTTCTATTCATTCCTAAAATTTTTACCTTTCTTTCTAGAGAGATCAGCAAACTATATCATATTAGATTTTACCAAGGTCCTGTGGCTCTTTGGAGCATTTGAATTTATAGTCATTTTTAGTCCTTACTTCTCGTATTTTTCAATCAATTTTTAAAAATCCTAAAAAGAACGCAATGGAAAGCGGGGGGGTTATTTCTCTAATTTTTCATTCAATTGACGCACTTGACTAATCTCTAAGTAATCTCTGTAGTTTTTAACGTTTTCATAAATCACAAATTATTTCTCTAAATTCTCATACGAAATACTCATTTATCCGTTTCTTTTAGCATGTTTAAAAATTGAATGAAAAATGCAAGAAATAAGAACCAAAAAAATTTTACTATGTATCTACTTTGGTAATATCTTGTATGATGATAGGGTTTGCTGATCTCTTTAGAAAAAAGGGTTAAAATTTTAGGATAGAATAGAAACAGGATATAGAATTTCAAAAATTTTAAAATAGAAGTCGATAAAAAATTAGAGTAAGATGGTCATTTTTTAATTTTTTTTTTCCTTATTAACGAGCTATATAAATCATCTCGGCTTTATAATTATTAATAGCCTAATATGTGATGCGCTCTGGGATAAGGTACACAAAGTTGGATGGTAGAAGCTCCCCGTGTAAAAATGGCCGTCAAGTTAGGCCTGTCTTATACCAGAATACGCTTGAGACTGTCATCATTGACCTCTATGATCCTTCAATCAAACATTATAAACAACTTTTTTCGGGTAAAATAAACCTTACGGGGAAAGCCAGTTTTACAAGGAGAGCTTTTACCATCCGACTTTGTGTACCTTATCCCAGAGCGCATCACATATATCTTATAAATTAATAAGGGGTAATTTTTAGATTATTGAAAAATAGTAGTAGTGAGTTGGAGAAAATTTTTTTATTATTTTTCTCTTTTCATATGTTGGTATAGTAGTGAGTGCGACGTAAATAATCGAGAGAGAGAGAGAGAGAGAGAGAGAGAGAGATTGTACAGGAGTTGTTTCCCAGAGCTTGTGCGAGGGCGGACGGGACATTTAAGGTAGAGCGGAGAGGAGCGAGCCCAGGACAGGGAAAGACGTGTTCAACTGTTAGATTTTCTTTCTGACAGTAAGAACAAGATGAGGGAGCCATAAGATTTGGATTGATGGGGTAGGAGTGAGTGATTTTTGTATGGCCGATTTGTAGTCGAGTAAGGATTACTTCTTCTTTTCTATGATTTCTAATAGACGTGGACCAATGTAAGAAACTTTGTTTAATATACTGAGGAGCTTATTGGGAGTTTGATTTTTCCAGACATTTGTCCATTTTGCTAGGATGAGTGAACGGTAATAGTTTTTGTAATCTGAGACAGTTATGGGTGAGTTGTCAGTTATTTTGGGGAAGGGTGTTGCTTGTTTGGCGGCTAGATCGACTGAGTCGTCGTGGTCAGGTAGATTTATGTGACTGGGGATCCTTATGAAAGTGATGCAGATGTTGATAGATTTCAGTGAGTGTAATATAAGGTGGATTCGTTGAATGAGAGGATGGTTGCCAGAAGTATCTAAAAGAGAATGGAGTGAAGAAAGAGAGTTGGTGAGGAGGAGAAATTTGTTGTTTGGTGGAAGTTGTGCGATGTGAGAGAGGCGGGAGAATATAGCCATCAATTCTGCTGTGAAGATCGAGGCGATGTTGCGATTTCGATGCGAAGATCTGTGGAGTGTGCGTAGGCGGTTCTATTCAATTTTTTGGAACTGTCGGTAAGGCAGATTTTGTAATCTGGATATTCTTGCATTAGTTGTTTAATGTTAGAAATGGTGGTAGTGTTGTTTGATTTAGATAATTGAGTCAGGTCAAGACGGAGGTTTGGGACGGTTACAGTCCAAGGGGGGAGGAGAGTGTCTATATGAGTGGAAGAGAGTTAGCTTGGAATGATTTATTGAGGGAGATGTTGAATTGGGTTAAGAAGTGTTTCTAAGTCGCTGAAAAGGAAGGGGGTCGGCTGCTTCCGCACATAACTTCATTTTAGGGCTTGTGCAGAAAGTACCTAAGGCCATTCTGAGGGAGGAAGTTTGAACCGTGTCAAGTGTAGAGAGAACTGATTTACTGGCTAGATTATAATTTGGTGATCCGTAATCTAGTTTGGAACGAATTATGAAACTCACATTATTGCTCTGTTCTTCTCGTAGAGGGTAATAATGTCCTACATTTTATCCCACTTCCTCTGTTATCACTTCTCATCGTCTTTTACCCCGCAAACCTGAGACATAATAACGTCATTTGAGTTCGCGTATAATAAAAAAAGTAGGATTTTTAGGATTTATAAAAGAGATGAAATGTGAGCGAAAAATGATGAAAAAGATTAGTGCGTTTATTCATACACTATACCTCTACTGACGAGCACTTACCTTTAATTAAATCAAGTTCTTCCATTTCGGGGTCGGGTATTAGATTCAATTGTTTTCTGAACTTTCTTGTTATTAATTTTCTAATATAGTCTGCCTCTATTTCTTGTTTAGTGCGCGGAATACGAAAATTTATACAGCAGCATAAAAGAACAACTGAAGAATTAAAGTGTTATTACGTCAGCGTGTTCTTCGGTCAAATTTAATATCCATTAAAAAGTACTTACGAATTATTAGGACGATACTGCAAATAAATGACAAAGCATGCCACATTAATAAGCCAGCGAAAATTTTGCTATCGAAAAAATCTGTCAAAGGAGACACCGTTGTATTCAAATCGCTCGACATTTTTTCTTTATACAGCTATGGTCCTACGCGGCTGAAGATAATTTACCTACTAATTGATTTTAGAAACTGAAGCACCTAGTTGTGACGTCTTATTCTCAAAAAGTCTTTCTTTTTGACGTACACAATAGACCACGATGTCACGAGTAAATGCTCCGGAAAGGATCGCCGATTTCAACTACAGTACCCACGCCTTATGCGGGCACTGTGTCCCGAAGTAAATCGTAAAACACTCGTATTTGCAATAGGGAAAGAAAAAAACATCAACAATGACGGAGAGGAGAATTTTCAGGCACCACACCCAAATAATTGTCACGCAATAGCGTCATTTCATCCTTCTGATGGAAATTTATCTTCTGAATTCGAAAGTACAACTGTAAAATAAGCTTTCTCTTTTTTTTGTACCTATTCGAAGAGATTTCGAACTTATCGATATTAAACGTAATTTGTTTTACGGAGTACTGCGTGCGGACAACGTTGTATGATCGGAAATTAGGTACCTATTTTTATTATAACGATTCATTTTTTTCCTCCTTCACGATGAAAAAGGCTTACGAATAGAATTCATCAAATTTTATAGTTTAACGAGCCTTCGGTTCACGAGCTTGTCTTTATATTGACAATATGAGTACGTATAGAACGCAGGAGCAGACACTGAATTTTTAAGGAAAGGTGGCTGGCTATTAATCATTGAGAAATTTGGATGGTCAGCATTAATAAGTACCAAAACAGGGCCCTGGGTGAGAGCGGGGGGGGAGGAGGAGGATTTTCTAGGGGTCAATACCCTCAAACGTTCTTTGGGGTTGATTTTGTATGTTTTGACTCGCTTGAATCCTCCGAAATTCAGATTGAATTTCCCCAGTTACCGATTTATTGGACGAGTCTCCATATTTTTCAAACATTTTGATTTGTGGACAAAATGCGAAGAATTAAAAAAAATTAAAAAAATGTAGGCTAAGAGTTTAGAGACCAAAAACTGATTGAACCTTCCGAATAAAATTTTCACGTAGCATTTCTCAAAAAAGTAAAATAGGTTTCTTGCACTCGCGTGTAATCTTCAAACATCGTTGCGCTAGAAAATATTTTGGAGGTTTTCTCCTTCGACTAGCATCTAAATCTGAGAAAAATGCTGAAATAGGTAACCTACGTGTAAAGGATTGGAAGTTACTTCGAGATCCATTTCGCTGTTACCGTACTCAGCTGACGTTTGAAAGATTGACCGATACGTAACTCAAGGAATTATGTGCACAGCTGAAGAACAGCATGGCTTTATCAGTGGGCGGTCGACAACGACTCATCTAATGTATCTGGTATTATTTCTCGGATAGAAGTTTCCCGAGGGGTGACAGAAATTAATGCAACGCGCACGAACCTCGATAAGATTTAATTCCTACAAAACAAACCGTGGACAACTATCAAAAAAAAATTGATGAGCTATGATCCTTCTGATAACTCTTAAATTTATGAAACCCGCTCTGTAAGATGCTACTCTATGCGATGCATTGAGCGTAGTACGTATCGATGAGTTTGGTGTACCCAAATACGAGTCCACGAGATGAAAAGGCTACTGTTATAAAGCTTCCTCCGATCTAATATTAAACTCCATCTCGATTTCCACAGAGTTTTAATGCGTCGGTATGGTACCAGAGATGAAAAAGGAAAAAAAAAAAAATTGGATAAGAATCTTTCGGTTAATGTAGTGTTCTATAGAATTCCTAATGCATAGATAAAATTAAAAACTCTAATCGCAGCAGTCATGAAAATCTAATTGTCGTCACTAACAAACGTACGCTCTGCAAATTAGATAGGATGACAAAACCTTCAATTCTGCTTCATTGAAGAGTTATCCCAAATTTTTCATTTTTTTCTCATATACGGCCACAATTTTGGTACCCCTTACGATTTTGGTAGAAGTACCATTACTGTTGAACAAGCGATCCTGGTGGATACTCGGTTCGAATACAGATTTTCAGAGCAATAATACGTAACTACTGTATGAAGATTACTCAGGCTAACCACATTCTTTCCGATTAAAAAAAAAAAAAAAAAAAAAAAAACTCATTGGTTCTCTAACGGAGTTAAACGAGTGGTGGCAGGGAACCTGTTTTATAGGGCACGTGGGATCTCAAAAATGTAGATTGTGACGTCAGCGTCACGGCCTGGATTTTGGGGCTATATATAATGGCAGGGGAACTTGAAAAAAGCTGATCTATGACGTCATCAGATTGTGACCTCCCGCATCACAAGGTTGACCAACAACGTCATCAAACTGTGACGTCACAGACGTCGGTACTCAAGCTACATATATCATACGTGGGGGATTTGAAAAAAGTCTAATTAATTTCTCCACTTCACGGAAAAACATTGAATCATGTATATTATGTCTTTAGGCGTCACGTCACGTCGCGTCGCGTTACGCAGATTTCAAACTAATCTCCAGCCCAAAGGGCCAAAAGTATAGTATACATCTTTAAAGAGCTCACTAGCTCCGCTCGTTTACCCCTTTCTTAGTCTCGTAAAAGGCTCGTATACTGTATAATTAGTAGGCTTATACTGGCTAGTTAGTATAGGCCTTTTAGCCAATATGCTGTGTATTAGGAAACCTAGTATACTGTATATTGAGCTTTATTAGTATAGGCCTAGTGTACTACATAGGCCTAGTATAGTGAAGATTGAGAGAGTCAAAAATTTTTTGAGTCCTTAAACTAGAGGTCATTGATGACGTCGTCACATTACGTGTATTTTGGATTGATCCCCTTTGACTATATATTATATGGACTGCGCTAAGCGCTGCGTAACGCGGCACGACATCTCGTAGGTAAGACAACACGCGTTTGGATATAAGAGGCAACGATCACATCGTATGAAAATACACGCAAAACGTGGTGCGTGCCTCTTACGCTTATCAGATCTGTGGACGCGTTTTTCGCTCATTTTATATACACGTTAGCGCAGTCCATACAATAATTATGTAGTCAAAGTTGATCCCCAGCCGAAAGACATATACATATGAGCTCCGAGCTTTGCCGGCCGCGGCTGGACGGCGGACGTTTTTTCCAAAAATACCCCCGATAAAACTGGTTCCTCTTAAAACGAGTATCCCTTAAATTTTACAATTTGTTTAAAAAGATATTGTAAACGAAAAAGTACGTTTTCTTATCATAAAAGAAGATGATTGATTGATCCAAAAAAAGATGTATTTCTTAAGTAATTAAAAGTTGATGAATATAGGAGATACCTTTTGCAAAAATATGCAGACAAGTACTATGAATTTGGTTACTCCCCCCAAAAAAAGACCTGTCTCTATAATACCTGGCTTATTACCCGGAACTGTTACAGAATTGTGAACGAGTCAATGTTGATTAAGTATTTATTTTGATAGAAATGAATTCATTTTTAACAAAAACATAATTGAATTGCTGAGCTATATATTTCAAAGAGATCTTTCCTCCAGTTCAAAAATGATCTTTAAAAATCGAAGATGCTCGCGAGATTCTTTCAACGGTAGCCGTTCTCAAGATATAAGTACCTATAGAAAACTATTCCCTCATCAGCAATTTTCATTTGAAATATATTAGTACTGGATTATAGGTACCTCTATAAGTAGATAAAGAGAGCAAATTTATTTGGGTACAACTACTGCTAAATTTTATTTTATACCTAATAGGATAGCTCTTTGTTGTAAACTGAATCATCCAGTAGTCAACAGAATTGTGTATCAATTTGCTTCAGTTTCAATCGTCTTTGGCATTCATTAATCATCGATGATAATTTTATTTTCAAACGATACGGATACAGAAATGTTAATGATGCACAATGTATGTAATTTATTCAACACGGAGATGAGTCGTACGAATTAATTTAGAACGTCCTCTGAATCATCGTATGGACGTTCACATCGTATGATCTGAATGATTTTATTGGTGATCGAAACGGTGAACGTTTGAATCGTTGATTCGATGTGTACGACTCTTATTAACTCCTACGAAGTTACGACCGCTGTAAAATGATTTTCGTGATTCAAACGTTCAAAGCTCTCTCACGCTTTTGAGATACACACTAACTTTATTTCATCTATATTATATTATACTACCAGCAGTGCCAGCGGGATGAACTTCGACTCCGCGACTAAGGCACGCAGTTTTCCCAAAATCGGCTCATGTTCATTCATTCATTCTTCATTTTTCATTCGTTGTTATTGTTACGCAATAAGCCGTATAACCAACGTTAAAATAGCGTAGTGAATAGTGATTCCACAATTGCACTATCTACCTTTTCGTTACAAAATCTCCTCTTCTCCCGTCACCCGTCGTTCCCCATCGGTCGTCATTGATGTGTTTTTTGCACAAGCCTCGTTTGTATACCTGACTAATTTCGTGGTGTGATCGAAATCGAAGCAGTAACTCGCTAATCGCTATTCGAGCTGTGAAAGGCGTGTTTAGAGTACCTTCCCGGTAAATTTTTATTTCGTTTTATTATGTAAGTAAAACGCGTATTTATCCTAGAATTTATTTCTTCAGCCATTTCAACTCGAATATGAGGTTACTGGGTGCGTTCTCCGATTTATTCTGGAGCGAGAAGGTTTGGTTACCGCCTAATTTCACCTGGGTGGATTTGGATCCGAAACGAGAGTACGATTTCACCAATTACCGGCATTTGTACATTTATCCGATTCCATTTGCTTTCGCAATTCTAATCATCCGATTTCTGGTCGAAAGGTAAGACGTTGTTACCTGTACGATGTTTTCCATCTTGGTTCCATTTCTCTGTGTAATAATTTCGATACCCATATTTCGTAGATACTGCTTCAGACCTCTCGGTTTAACACTGGGAATTAGACATTCCAAAGTTCGTAAAGTTCAAAATAATACTGTATTAGAGGATGCCTATCGAGTCGATTCACGTTGGAAGCAGAAGGATGTTCTTGGTTTGGCGAAGAGGATCGATTGGACTGAAAGACAAGTTTTACGATGGCTACGTGGGCGTAGAATGCAAGGAAAGCCGACGACGTTGGTCAAATTTTGCGAAAACAGGTCAATATTTACGTACTTAATGCCAAGTTATTCATTAAAATCTTTTCACCGGTACCGTGTCTTACGCCGGTAATGAATAGTGCGAATTGTCACGAATAATTGATAGATTTTATCCTACATTTACGTGATGTCTACGGAAGACTTAGTTTGAAATTGATCAATATCAGTAAGCGGCTGTTTTGAATTTTCCTAATCACCTTATCTTCATCAAATATCTTCTGTTTTTTCCTTCTAGCTGGAGGTGTTTATACTACACTAGTTCTTTCGTATTTGGATTGGCTATACTGTGGAATAAGCCATGGTTCTGGAATATCGATTATTGCTGGCTCAACTACCCGTACCATGTGAGTTATCATTTGAGAAGCCAGTCGAAAGAGTTATGTTTAGTTGTTAATATACGCGTGTCAATTTTTTCAGGGTGTCGACAGAAGTATTTGGTGGCATTATATGATCTCATTAGCTTTCTATTGGTCGCTAACTTTTTCACAGTTCTTCGATGTGAAACGTAAAGATTTCTGGCAAATGTTCATCCATCACATTGCAACGATCTTGCTGCTATCTTTTTCGTGGATTTGCAATTTGCACCGAGCAGGGTCGCTCGTATTGGTTATTCATGATGCCGCTGATTGTATTTTAGATGTAAGTATGTCGAACATATCCGTTAAAAACAAAAAAATAATTAAGGGAATCTATTCGTATTATCAGTGTCCGGTTTGAGCTAATTATTCTGGGATCTCCCTCTCATCGAAGGCTAAATAAACGTTATCGATCGAAGCGTTATAAATCAAGGTTGTTGAGTAAACTTGTATAGCAGTACTGTATACCGGTAGATATCATATGTTACAGTTCCTACAGGTATGGTTTGCGTCGATTATTATTTTCAAACTCATTAACGTGTTGAGTGAAAGGATTTCCTCGACATTGTAATTAGTGTTTTAATTCGGATACCTATATCGTGGGTGTTTTTTAAATGCTAAGTCTTCGATTCTTTCCTCCTATCAAATTTTTGCTTTACGACAATTGTGGATGGATTGTTGAATTATTTGAGGGAAGAAAAACAAATTTGTAAGCTGAGATTCTGGGATTCTATTGATCTCATCTTTTATTGGACAGAACAGGTGAACGATCGCTAAGGTTCGCTTCCTCTGTAAACTCACAGATAGAAATTATATTTTTTCTTTGTGTGGTAAACATTATTCAGAAAACTAGAACGAGTGCTTGGTACAAAAACAAACACATTCTCGATAAGGTTTAAAATTACGTCATCTATTCTCATCTGATATCTACGTATCTAGATGGTAGTAAAAGAAATTTTAAATTCAATACTGCATTAGTTTATGAAACACGAATCGTTTTATTTTCTGCAGTCGAATTAAGGTCGAGTCTTGATCGTCATCAGAGTAGTTGAAGAACGAATTTCCATATCAATGTAATATAATTGTAGTCGAATGTGTGGCGTCTGTGAGAATATGGAGTCAAAGGTCTATGCAAAATGCATTCGGATGGGAATTCCCTGTAGGAGAAAAATTTTTCAGTAAAAAACCCACTTATACTCCCTCCATGGCTACGTATGACTACAAAAAGAGCCAAGACAAATTTTGATATTTGGGGAGAGAAGCTACCGGGGGCTTTTTCATTGGAAGGGGGACTTGAAGCGATTTTGATATTGGAATTACGTACGTACATATATGAAAAGAAAGATTCGGAGGAATTTTGACTTTGTGGAGAGCGAGGCACTGAGAAGAATTTCGAAAAAGAAGAAGAAAATAGTCGTTAAAAATAAGTACATAGCAAATTTCCGTAGCCCTTAATTTATGCACGCATTTCATTTTTTCTGATGTATTACTATTTTCATTCTATATTTTATTTTCTAGGGAACGAAGGCGGCGAAGTACGCCAAATATGACAATATTTGCACTGTATTGTTTGGAGTTTTCATGTTAGTGTGGATCGGTACTCGAATCATCATTTTTCCTGCGTGGATTATGAAAAGGTAACGTACAATAATCTTCACCCAAATTGTTAGTGAGTTGAGAAGTTCCTTGTTAAGAAAAAAACAAAAAAATTGCCTCAAGTTCTGAATTAGGTTATATCCTACATGACTCACTAGATCACACTGAAGAGTTCGGCTTTGGCAAGAGGTTAATTGTAACGCTAAACTTGTTCTGAGATTCCTGATTATCGAATTTTGTATTCCGGGGTAAATATATTTTTGACAAATTCATATGGGACAGCTTTTATGAATCTCGAAGTATCACATATAACTCCTTTACATAGATTTCAATGAAGTTTCCATGATATTCTTGTTAATTTTTATCTTCGTGTTGATTAATAATGAATCCACTGGGGAGGAAAAACGGGATTTTTTCAGATTATATAATACGTGCATTCCGAACGAGTATTATTTTTTGAGGAAAGATCTTCCTAATAAATAGAGGAAAAAAACGGTTCTTTCATGAACAATGAAATTTATTTTGATATCGCAAATTCTTAAAAAATTCTTTCACATTTTACAGCGCTATATTCGAAGCACCGTACGTAGCGAAAATGATGTTTCCTGCGTACTACATCTTTAATGGTTTACTGATCCTCCTCTTGATTTTGCACATTTTCTGGACCAAATTGATTTTACAATTAGCATACAGAACATGGACTGCTGGACAGGTAAATATTTTAACTAAGCAATAACTACTTGCAGGTAATTAGTCGTGTGTGCTGTAATTTATTTGAAGATGTACAATAGACGGTGACGAAGTATTGACGAATGAATAATCATTCGTTGTTATCTCGCTGGCGCGGTATTTCACCACGCGTGAAAAATTTATCGTTCCACGAATAAACACACTATTTTTAATAACATGTTGAGTGCTACGTATTGGTTATTATTGCTTGCTCAATAAATTGAAGTAACGTGTGTTTCTTCATTTAGCTCGAGGGTGACATCCGAAGCTCGGACAGCAGCAACGACAGCGACGACTCGACGAACATACCGCTCTCTAATCATCATTCACCGAAAGCGAATAATGTAGTTCAAGCGAATGGGAAACCATCATTCCACGTTGGTTAATTAGCCGCAATTATCCCATTTGATTTATTTTTCTTAATTTGTACATATTACTGTCGCAGTTCCTCCTGGTATTGTAGCCTAAAGTCGCTGTTCATTATTTTCTAGGCGGATACTACAATTGATACTTATTTATTTTCGTAAGTTAATTATCTGATCCCGCGCACATACTTCAGCTGTTGGTTAAATGATTTTTTGTTTTGTATTGTATTTTCATTATTTTCGAATCACACTTAGTGTTCAAATTTTTCTTTACTTCTCCATTCTCTTTCTTTTTGTAAATATCTAGCATAAGTTAAGAAGTCAACATCACTAGTCGACTTACGTATAGTTTTTCTTTTTCTTTCTCTCCTTTTTTTCCTTGTTTATTTACTTATTTTGCGAAATTTGTTTTTCTTTTACTTATTCGTACCTAAATTTGTTCTCATTCTAATGATGTGTAGCACTCGTGTGTGAGAAATTCGTGCAATGCTTTTCATTTATGAACTATCTGCTAATTCCTAACATGAAGCAAAAAGAATATTTAACCATGGCAAGAGTGATAGCATTGAATTATGTGTTCTAGATAAGATTGCCGGGATGTCCTCTCTCTTGCTTTTATTGTAAGTTTGAGAAATGTCATCAACGAATTTTAAATTGTTGGAAAATAATTTACTTTATTTTACCCCCTTTTTTTCCTTTTGAACTTTATTTTTGTTTGCTCAATACGTATAACGTATTTTGGATGCATGATATTTGTGATTCTTTTGCGGTTGAAAGAATTTTGTGATCCGCTTTGGGAGTCTGTAGCAGAAAGATATGTCTTTGTGCTGTGAATAGTTGATAGAATTTAACGGAGTAAAAAAAAAATAGTTATTGATGATACTGTCCAATTTGATAATTTATTGAGTACCATTTTATTTGAATGCATTTAAAGTTAAATTATCTGTTATGGTCACTTTTTTATCTTATTTTTTGGAATTATTTGAAAAGATTGTATTTTAAATTAGATTATATCAATTCACGATAGTCATTGTTTTTTTTTTCTCTGCTGCGCGTTGATAAAATTCGATTGTTGATGTCTCCCCTTTCTTCGACGAAAAAAACCTTCGATTATTACTTATTAGACTGCAGAAGAAACGTGATGTAAAATGCGGGCTACGCTCCGGTCAATTAAAATATAAAACAACTCGCTGTCGTTGTGAGTTATTGAAACGACAGGAAACTCAAAGTACGATCTCTGGGCCTTTGATTCTCTTGATGTACCACCAGACTAAGAAAAAAACCGACGAAATGGTTCCATGCAACCAACTGTAGTTCTATATTACAGACGTTTCTCCCTACGCGATGGACGACATAATATAAATCTCTCAATTATATGTAATTTTGCCCTCCAAATGATGAAGATTTTTTTTCAATATTTTTAACTGTAAACTCCAAATTATGGAAATAACGGATGTGTAGTTGAAGTATCGTGTGTCAAACCACACGTTTTCAAGCTACAACCAGTCATGTTGTTTTGGTCTTGTGTTTCTTCCCCACCCATTTTTGTTGATTAGGTCACAAAAAATCCTTATCAGTACAACGAACACGCGAAATTGGAACAACGTGAGAATCTGGTCGTTTTTTCTTCGCTGTGAAAGTATTATGCCGTTTGTAAACTATCTGGTTCTTCGATATGCACTCACCGTAACTTTTTCCGAAAGTTTTTCAATCTGAAAATGTGCATTCTGTGACATTTCTCGGCTGCCGATCATCAATCCGTATTATTCTTGTCAGTCAGTATTCGTTTTCGATGACCAACAAAAAATCGTTCAACTTTTTTAGCATCACCGTCGTCCATCATAGGGTAATTTCTTACATTAATATCGCGTAGTTTAGATGAATATGAGTATTGAAAACTTATGTGTGTATTTTATTTTAGGAATGCTTCAATCTGTCGCGATTAGTCGCTCGAAGGACACTTTGTACTCTCTCATCAACATGTTGAGCCAATTTTGATGGCGCTCCTTCTACGTTCTCATGGTTATGACAAGTATTTACGGATTTCTAACCTCTCTTTTGAGTACAACGTCGTGGTCAACTTCTACAGCGACAATACAATATGTAGATTTAGAAGAAGAATATTTCAGTCCTAATTTCGAGGATTTGTACTTATATCCTATCCCGACAGCTGTGAGCTTATTCCTCTTCCGATATGTCTTAGAAAGGTATTTGTAAATTGTATACGACCGTCCGGTAATCGGGTAGCTTTGCTCACCTTAATTCTTTTCTTCGTGTAGGTACGGATTTTGTCGGCTCGGCTCATCCATCGGTCTTAAAAATATCAAAAGCAAAAAGGCTTCTCCGAATGAAGTTCTGGAGAAAGCTTTCAGAAAGAGCACCAAATGGTCGTACAAAGATATATTAAGTCTTGCCAAACGAACAAAATGGACCGAGAGACAAATTGAACGGTGGTTACGCTTGAGAAAATTGCAAGATAAACCGTCTTCTTTGCATAAATTTGCAGAAATATGGTAAAGATGGTAAAATGTCTGTTGATCCTAAGCGAAGTTTCTACATTACTGTATCGGTCTGCTTTCCTTGCTTAGCTGGTGTTCATTTTATTACTCCAACGTGTTCGTATACGGATTAACGATTCTCTGGTCCAAACCTTGGTTGTGGAATCTAGATGATTGCTGGTCTAATCATCCGTATCAAGTAAGCTAAATTCTGTAATTATTTTCTCACCAAACAAGCCTGAAATCCTTTTCTCCATAATTATTTTATTTTTTCAGGGTTTTACTGCTGATATGTGGTGGTATTACATGATTTCGGTATCGTTTTACTGGTCTCTGATTGTATCGCAACTCTGTTCTTCTCGACCAAGAGATTTCTGGTCATCGTTGACCTACAATCTCAGTGTGGTTTTTCTGTTGTCATTCTCGTGGATTTGTAATACTTTCAGAATCGGTTCTGTTGTACTTCTATTCCATGATGCTACCGATGCATTCTTCTACGTAAGCGAGAATTATTTGCTGGCCATATATCGCAAATATTTGAATACCGAAACCAGATTTTGAAAAAAGTACTATGAATTTTTGTTTTTTGTATTTCAGACTGGTAAAGTTTTCAGATATTTAAAATGCGAACGAATTTGCGCAACTTTTTTCTCGCTGTTCATCATGACGTGGGTCATCACTCGGCTTGTCTACTTCCCTCTATGGATTTTGCACAGGTAACGCTTTTGATAGTTTCATCATGCTAGAAAATAGAGGACCGTTCTGTTCTTTGAAGAGTGATGAGAAATTTTCACGCTGAATGTCACACTGTTCGATCATAACGGAGTCTTTCGCGTTTTTTAGGTTCTATTAATGTAGCCATTTTCGTGGAGTAGAATAAAATTAAATTTCAACTTATTGCGGGTACAAAAGACAGTTCAGGAGAAAACTTTGTGATTTATCCACATTTTTCAGTAATGACGTTACAATTTTTTCTTCTTTCTCGGTTACTCATCTGTATTTAGGGGTGCAATACAAAATAGAGGAAAGAATCCAATTTGATAAAGAGAACCAGTGAATGTCATTAAAAATTTATCAACCGGAGAACAAAACTTTATTTATGTTGAAGCTTGAAACGATTATATCTCCTTTCTATTTGAGAAAACGTCTTTATTCGCTATTAGTAGAAATTAACCACCTGAACTATTTCACAGTTATGATCAACTATTATAATTGGATATGCAGATTAAAATATTTCGCACTTGTTTAGAATTGTGTACTTTTTGCAATACACTTTATTAAACAAGTTTTATTCCCTCTGTATTTCTTTCTGTATTCTCTTGCATCAATCGTTCCTCGTCCGATGATTAATTTCACTACGATTTTTGTGCATTCTAGTGCATTCTTCCGAGCTTCCATTTTAGCAGTTGAACTTCTACCAATGTTTGACGTTTTCAAGATATTGTTGGGCGTCCTATTTCCACTGAACTTGTATTGGATGTATTCGGTTTCTAAAACCGTCGACAGAGGACTCAAGTTTTCTGGAAAGTAAGTTGTCACTTTGTTTAGAATTAATTTGAATTCGAGATGCCGCGTCGTAATTGCGGGCATTGCATGGTTAACCTTTATCAAGAAGTGCTACGCGAGTCTTAAATGCGATTAAAATTGCATGCCTTCAAATTTTATGTCCATGAAGCGCTAAATTTCAAGTAACATTTCGAACTTGCCCGATTTTCAGTACTTGCTTGTAATTTTTCATCACAAAATATTCCTCCTTCAGAATCTTTTCATGTTTTGGTATTGAACAAAATGATAAAAATTACTTCGTACGAAAAATTCAGAAACAATTTTTTGTTCAACCGGAAATTGAATTCTTTGAAAACGACCACTAGTTTTATAACGAATCCGATGTATTCATGTACTATGGCAATTTATTATTATATTTTAATGCATATCCTTCGGTATGTTCTAAGGAATAAAGTGGCAGTTTTGGCTTGATAATTCTCAATATAGAACTCGTGGAGGCGTCATTAGAAAAATTGAGAAATACTTAAGTTTCAAAAAGATGAAATGAAAAAGTAGTGTTTGGATTCGAAAGTACAGCCACATATTGCCTGTAATGTTAATTATCTTCAGGTTACCTGTGATATCGATTTTTTTTCTGAAATCCGTCATTTTTTCCACTCTGTAGAGTAACTTGAGCGAAGAATAATACTATTTAATATTTTCGATTCATAAACATGTAATACGAGTAATTTGACATTGAACATGTTCAATTATAAGTCGTCCTAAACTGCTAAATTATAACAGTTTCTTTCATCTTTTCGAAGGATTAAGCGTGATTATCAACTATCTTGACCAAATTAAAAAATAAATTACACAAAACATTATACTGAAAACTTGACGAAGGATTCTTGGAAATTGTCAAGAAATTATGGATCGTACAAAATATTAGATAAAAAACTCATATCATCGTTTAAGAGTATTGAAAAAATTTTTGTTTTCGTTATTACGCAGTATTGTTTCAATTTCTAACAATTTATCATCAGAACAATGCATTTAAATTCATAAGGTTCTTCAAGCAAGCGTTATTCATTTAAGTAAAACTAACCCTCACCTTGTTTTTTTTTTTTTCATATTACTGTAATTATTCTTTCTACTTTCTCTCATTTTTTGTTGTCTTATCTTTGTAATATGCGAAAGCGTGCTTGTTACCCTCGGGAAGTGTAATTTCATTTTTTCGAGTAATTTCTGTGATTTGTTTTCGACAAAATTTGCTGTATTTATGATACAAATAAAAATAAATTCATGCTATTCCGCGAGTCGATATAAATGAAGTACCGATAGTAGTACAGTAGTCATTGCAGAATCTGTAGTTCATCATCCTAACCGAATATGAGATTCAACAAGTGGACTCGATGTCAACGCTCGAGTAATGAATTTTGATTTACTTATGGCGTCGTTCACTTTCTTATCGAAAGTTTCCGGTGTTAAAGTCCTCCTGTAATTAAAAAATCGCATCAGTTTTATGATATTTTAGCTATAATATCAAGAAAAATGCTTGAGACCAGTTTAGATTGTTGGTTGCCAATTCTTCATCATAAAACGAACATTTCTGTGCCGAAAGCTAACTCATTTGTATTACGAGAAAATTATTTAATATAGAAATAGACTTGACTTTTTGCTAGAAAACGGTAAGAAGATAATCTAATTTCGAAAAACCTCAGTTGATCCCGGAGTTCGGCTGTATACTGTGCCTGAGCTTTGCAATCCATTATTTCTCGTTCCCTTTTGATTTTCAGTCTTTCTATACGATTGTCCTTCTCCTGAATTTCTTTTTTGACTATCTGTTGTCGTATACGTTCCATTTCTCGTACGCTGAATTTGAAATAAGAATAAAATAAGATCTTCACCCAGCTGCCGAAATACACCATTCAATCTAATACAAGACGTGCTCAAGTACACGTAATTACTTGCGAAAACGTAGAGCATGAAGCAGAGTACGTTCGTTATTTTCTGTTTGTATTTTTAAACGTTTACTCTCTAATTGTAATTTAGCATTTATTTTAGCCTTTTGTAAAGCTCTCCATTGCAGTAGTAACACTTGATCCTGCCATTGTTCCATCCCTGTTTGTAGCTCCCTCGCCAATTGTCTCACCTGTTCGCTGTGCAATTCTTTACTCAGACTGAAACATAATTTTCAATAATATCATGATGTCTTCGTTTTCAATGTTGTTCTACAATACGTACCTGTCCTCTTTTAATTGCTTCATCTTATTCCGAATTTGTTGGAAGTATAAATTAAACATTCTATTTTCATTACATGTACAAACGTCGGGTTTCTCTCCAGTCGATATGTACCTTTTCGTTTTTGATGTATAATCTGTATTTTTATCAGTGAAAAAATTCTGTGAAAAATAATTGAATTATGATCTTGAATGGTACCTAATGGACAACAAATATCTGTTGGTTCGTTAAAAATTACTTTACAACCACATGCATCCCATATCAGATCGGCTTTCCGAGCAAAATTCTTCTCTAGTTGTTCCTTCTCTCTGTTGAAGAACATCGCATCTAGGATTCTTATGTCATGATTTTTAATACTATCGACCGGATCCGAGAAACTATTTTGAATATTAATTACTATTCGTCTTAATTAGTATAGCAAGGATAATAACCCGTTAAATTTTACCCTTTTGAAGATTGAATGCAAAAATACAGGATATCAATTTTTTTCAAAAGGTAAGTGTACAACGAGTGACAATTATTTGTACTTACTCTTTTACCCCACTCGTTTCAGTCATTCTTCCTTTTATTTTCTCGTTTAAATTGTTATGTTGATTCTTTGTATTCTTTATTCCCTCCAGGGTTTCTTGTTTCCATGTGCTGTCCTTACGTGATCGACTTTTCCCGCCAAGTGAATTCTTCTCTATCACTACGTTAGAGTCAGATATTCTATTTTTACCATTTTTTACATCATTGTCTTGTTTTTCGAAATTGATTTTCTTTTCTTTTCGAGAATGATTTGGAAGATTATTTTTCGATTTCTTCATTTTGTCAACTTGCCAACAGAGTTGTCGATCGCTTGGATGTTTTTCTAACGTTTGAGAATGAGATCTTTTATTATTTTTGGGGTAAAATTGGCATTTTAAATCTACCTTTTTGATCAACGGTGTCGATGAAATTGATTTTTTCCTGTAAAAAGTTAAAGGACCTAATTTTAGAATTGATAAGTTTGATGGTCCGCTAGGTATCTATGTAGTTCAACGTACGTACATTCTTACGCTTTCTGCAACTGAATTGTACCTATTACTTTCAGCTGATTTTGTTCTCCTTACAAGGTGTCCCCTGCCTGTTTCTCGAGGGTTAAACGGGGACGACGTCTCGCTACTTGAACTACTCTCATTTATTAGATTCAATTTGATTCCTTTCCTATTTGTGTATAGTGTAAGAGAAAAACAATATAATGCATGCATCGATCGATTCTTCTTCCATCTTTGATCAGTAATTAGAGTTGTCACCACATTGAGATAGGCTAGTTACTCACTTCATCGGGCTTCCGGCGCAGGAACGTTGAGGACTTGATGCTGGGGTAAAGGATCGCTGTTGCTTAATGCACGGAAGAAATTCAGGAGTACTACCTTCGAACGATAATATGTTATTTAAATATATTTTACTACCCAGTTGCGGAAATGTATGAAAAATCTATAATTTTTGATGTAATTTTTATTACCTCTTTTATCGAGTTGGTTTTCGTTGAGGTACTGTTTTGCAGATTTACTCATAATTCCAGCGCTGTAATTCTGATCTTGTGCAGCTAATATGTGTTTTCTTATCATTTTACACACTTCCAATTTTCCTGTTTACATGGCCACACATCATGTAGAATAATATTAATCTATATTTTATTTAGAAGTTGAAAGAAATTTTAAAAGGAGACAAGAGATAAGAATATACTTAAGCGTTCGTTTTCATAATCTTCGTAAAACTGATTGGAATATCGTAAATTTACTGTCATATTTTTATCCTTTGAAAGGTCTTGAAGACTTCGATGCAGCAGTTCGATTGGCTAGAATGATTCATTTCCCTCGATTTAAAACAGTATCCTAATCGTTATTTTGAAAGAGACTTGATATACGTAGATATGTTTGCTACCATCGCATAAATACGTACTCTAATGCTAGCTAATCGACACGATTTCAATGATCGCGGACTCGTCAATATGTATGGATAATTTGACGCCTCTTCAGATTCAAAATTATCCAGGGTTAAACTAATCATTTGTTACGATCTTCGAACAATGTCCCTGTTGATCGAATTTCACTATAAAATAATCGATTTGTCGAAATTCTGGGTAAACTAAATCGATGCGCAAGAGTTTTAAAACTTCCATGGTATTACATCGGCAAAATGACGAAAAATACTGTGTAGAGTCCAAAATACAACTTGTACGGTCGCCTTTTACAAGAAGAAATGAAATTCCGCTTTGCGCGGCGTGGTACGATCATAATTACCTAGTCGTACCATGGAACGAAGTTTCTGAGGAGGTTTGAGTGTAGACTTTCAGATAGGTAATAATAGCGTTGATCTGAGACGTTGTTAGTGATACGCTACGTTTTCTACCAATCGATGTTCGCAGACGTGATCACGTTATTATGAGTATTACATGACATTTCAGGGCGTCAAACATTTTGTGATTCGTAAAAAAGGAATAATAAACAAAGCAAAAAGAAAAAATTATTTATTACGTCAATAATGACAAAAAAAAATGAACAGTATTTGTTTCTTGCAAAAAAAAAAGTATAACGAAATTCCCACGGCACCCAGATCTTTTATTTCAAAATACAGTATCAGCAAAGGAATCTGTTTTCTGTATGAGTTGACTAGTACAATTCTTGAAATTTTCGCTTCTTCCAATGCAGGAGAAATGAAACTTCATCAATGAGCTCAACAATCATAAATCGAGTTCCAAATCGTCCTAAAAATGAAAGTTGAGCCAAAATAAAAAAAAATCATCAATAAAGAATTCAGAGGCACAGAGTTGAAGTCAGAAAAATGAAAATAAGAGATGAAAGATGAAAAAAATAAAAAAATTTTTTGCAACGACTCAAGTCAAGATACACTTGCAAAATTTTTCAATTTTTCTGTTTGTTTTTAGCACGATGTTTTAACATCCGAGCAATCCGTGCAAGCAGTGAAAGAAAGCTTTTTACAATAAAAAAAAAAAAAAAAAAAAAGAAAGAAAGAAAGAAATTTACCAGAGACGGTAATTTTATCCCTTGGTCGTTTTCGAATTCATAATATTCATTCACAACTTTCGCAAAACGTCTTTTCAATCTGATATTACTTAATTGAAGATTTTTGCACAATCTAGTTTTCTTCTTGATAAAGCGCGTGAGATCCGACAAATCCAATTCAGGAGGTATATCGTCGTCGTACTCGTCATAATTTACTAAAATATCTGTCAAAAGAACGAGCAATTTATGAGGATATGAGGTACATCTTCATGATACATATTCTCATTGTATTTTATAGGCAAGATTGGAAGAAAACGGACCGATTCAAAGTTTCTTCCAGGAGGAAAATGCATACCTAATTGAAACCTTACTTAGGTACTTAGTTATGGAAACTTGATTTCTGTAAGATAGGATTATTTTGAAAATATAAACACAGTACGATATCAAAGTTGAAATTACGTATGACTATATTAAAAATCAGAATCTACGTCTCGAGAGTCAAACCTTTCTACAAGTTTGAAAATTGAAAATTAAATTCTGAAAACGAGGCAAGTTATTTCAAAGTAAATAAAAGTCTTTTTTTCGTGACAAACAATAAAACTAATGATAAAGTATTGAAAACTTGCTTTCGTCTTTCGTGAAGACGATGGCTAGGTTCCGTCGAAACGTTGAACAAACTTTCGTGTAATTTTGTAATAAATTTGTGTGGCGACAAAAGCAAGTTTTTAATTTTTTATTATTAGTTATTTTAAGATTCTTAATTTTTCAAAAAATCAGGTTTCTGTTTTCAAAAGATAGGTTTGCTGAATTTTTTCTATCATTAACAGACTGTAATTCTTACGAGACCCATATAAGAATATTTACCGCTAAACAGAGAGTAATAATATTATACGAAAGGATGTAAATTTGAAAATATCCATACCACTGTCATTATCATCGTTTTCAATCTCATTATCAATATTAGAATCACCAGGTAATTCGGAAAAATGCGTTAGCTCACTCTCTTGCACAACTAAATCGGATTCTAAGTCGTTCTTCGATCTAGAATTGACGATGTCTTCAGGCAGCTTGTTTTCTTCGATGAGATCGTCGCTGATATCATTTTCATCAAAATTCTTCTTGAATACCGAATAATCATCGTCATCGTCAACAGAACTGCGGAGTTAAAATACCAATAATGCATTATTTACACAAAAATATGTTTACTAGGAGAAGAAAAACAGAAAAGTTCCAACTTTGGAAGTTCTAGTGTTGGGATACAACCGTATTTTAAACGTGTACGTGATGTTTCTACATTGTTGATAAAATAGTCCGAGTAACTTTCAGATGTAAAATGCTTGCAGCATAACCTCTGAGTCTTAGTAACCGATGCAGGATCAACACTACAAGCGTTTGCCCAGGCAGAGCGAAGAACGACATCAAATGGAAACCTGATACGTAGAAAATTATGATTACCAAACAAGACTAAGTAATAGAAGAAATGTTGACTCACTTCTGTACACACCTGAAATGAGGTAAGCCTTCACTTTTATTACCACATAGGAGACAATTTCTTCTCGCGTATCCCGTCATCCTTTTCTTGAAAGTCTCGACGATAGAGAAAATCTGACGGTTCAATTCTCAGGATTCACATGTTTAGACGCGACCTGAAGTTCGGTTATTTCAGGTAATTTGGACCTGTCTTTAACGCGCGAGAGTTCTTGTTTTTTATTTTATGGTAAATCTAATTTTTGTGATAAAAGACATTTTACGAGCTCGGCTTGAAACCGACAAGATTGTATCCGAAAAATCCGGAGAAAAGGGTTCTTGGTGTGACTCTTTTTTGTGCCGACCATCTGCTAGGATCGCTAACTACGCGCGCGATTTGTTCACCAAAAATGGTATTTTTGAGGTTTCGTCATCTCATCTCAATTTTTAAAATGGGGAAAAAAAATAAATGGTGATTATTATGACTCGGGTGTGAGGCATTAATTTAGTCTTGAACTCAAAATGACTTCTATTCCCAAGCATTTAAATTGTAACGCAACATTCTGGAAGCTTTTTGAATTTCTCCATTCTTCGCGGAAATTTGTACTTTGAAATTTAGAAAAATGATGATATTTGACAATGAAATAGAATTAAAGGACTCATTATCTCTCATAATCCACAGAAAATAATAATAATAGTAACAAAACGATAATGCTTTTCCCTGTTTCCATCTGTGAAAAATTTTTAGATTTGGTAAGCACTAAGCAAGTGCAAAATAATAGAAAATTAACCATGGTCATGTCGTAAAACAAGATATTCGCGCACCAAATCCTATTGTCTTATCAAAAATTATAGAATGATAAACTAACAGGAAAACGGGCAACAAAAACAGTCGTATCGGCCGCATTATAAGAACATGAAATAGCACCACATTATTAGCACGTGCTATTGAATTTCACAATAACACTGATTGGTAGACTAAAAAAGAAGAAGAAAAGAAATGTTTCACAGTCATAATAGAATGGAGATACAATAATGAACGGTTTTAGCCCACTTTCAGAAAATATTAAACATCAATAAATAGATGAGTCAGTTTACATTCGAGGTTAAAATATATTTTTAATTATTCATTAAATTATTAATTTGACAAACTAATGTTATAATTTTAAGTAAATAAAAAAAATATATATATTACTAACAATATAACTAAATATATTTAATTTCCAATTAAAAAACGATTGCTTCACTCGCTACGCTCGTCCAGCAAACTTCGTACTCGGCAATCGTTTACTTTCTGCTCCTGATGCCTAATATACTATTTCTTAAATTCTAGACGTTTGAAATTAAAGATACGTAAAACTTTTGAAAATCGATCCTGAAAAAAAGCACCATCACCCAGATCTATTGGAATTTTAGAGAGGGTCACGCCAGGAGCATCTCTCCAACGATTTCTAAACATAATAATTGAAACTTCGTTAAAATCTTCAAACTTAATCCCATTTTCATGGGGAAGTAAACATACAAGTACACTTACCCACTTATAAAATGTTTCAATCTCGGCAAATGTTGACAAAATAATAGAAATTCATCATCAGAAAAACGAATTTTATCTAGTATTAAAATTTCTACCGATGGTATCCTCGCAGGTAGGGACTGGAGATTTATCTATAACACGCAATAATGGTTGTAAAATACAGAAAAATTTGACACCATTACAACTGACTCAAGTATCGTACTTCTTCTACTCCCCACACTGATCCCCAGAAACTCAGACGAAGGCACTTCAAACGGGGAAAATTAATATGTTGGATCATTCTTGCGAGTCCGAGACCGTTTAGAAATCTTTGTAGGCCTAGTTCTAAATGTTTCAATTCTGGAAAGCGATAATCATTCAGGAAGATAAATTGAAATAAAAATTGATAATTCAATCAATAATCTTAGCTCACCTTGCAATCGGGAAATGGAATAAGATGTTACTCGCACGACCGACGAATCAGACTCCTCACCAGTAATTCCAAAAACGGTACAATTATGAATATTACGAAGAACCAATGTTTGTAAGTGAATCTACACACGTAATACCGGTAAGGTATTGTAGAAGCGAAAGGCGAGGATGAATTTGTTTGAAAATTCAATTTAAAAACTCACTTGATACTTGAAAATGGTTTGCAAAATTTTGTCCGAATTTACAGAAATTTCTAAATGGTACAGATCATGAAAATGCTGAAGTATAGGTAAACAATACTCTTCCGGTAGGCCTACTCCCATTTCCAATTTTAAAGTACGCAATCTTTTATTCGTCAACGGAGTTAAATACGTGGGAAAATTGTCATGAAATGTCATAAGATCTTCGATTTCATAGGAAGGTATACACCATATCATGAAACATTCAATTAGTGATTCTGAAACTCCTTGTAGGACACGGTAGAATTCATCTATTTTCAGAATGCTGGCATCACATTTAAAACGGAAGTCTATCAATTTTGTACAAATTGAGAGAATTTTGAACAAAATCATTTTGGTATAGTCCTTCTTTGTGGTCGATAATGTGATTTTCAGAGTTTTTAATTCACGCTGATTCTGCAAGAACTGGGTAAAAGTGTTCAGAGAAACCGTTGGGTTCTCGAGGATAGTCACCAATTTCTGCAACCTGCACAATTAAGGAAATTCCGATTAAAAGAACATCGAATACAAGTTACGTTGATTATGGAAGTACAGAATTTTTCACTGACTTCAACTCTGGAACTTCCGAAAACTCTTGTATCCATAATCCACTACATGGTACGTTGATTGTAAGTTCTTGAACCAAAGCTGGATTGAAAGTATTCTGAAGAGAAACTCGGGGATCATCAGGATGAAAAATAATGTGCTTATACCATACGTATGATCGGTAACCGGTTCCAAAATTACGAATAGACGGGAAAATTTTGAATATCTTTTGAATTACATTTTTGGGTAGGTCACTGTACTCCATACCACGGACAAACGAATGAAAATTTATCAATTTTCGGCGTTCAATATTGAGGTCGATCAGTTCGTCCCACATCGCCGATGAATAGAGATGAGTACTGAGACAGTGCCTATGGCAGTACATATGGCAGGAACTATGACCTAAGTCATGCGATGATTTGAAAGAATGCATATTTGAACAATGTAAAAATATATTCTTAGTCACTTCTGTGGTCCCAACACACTCAAACAGCTTCAATGAATATATATTTTCGCCTATTATCCGCCATGCGTCCTTAGAAAGTTTGTCGAGGGCTAAACCTTGAAATTCGACGGTGTTGCGAACCTGTTCACAATTCCGAAGGAAAAAGTCAATATCCTCAAGCGGATATTCGTGGCGGAAAACGATTTTTTCTCTCTTCAGAATTGCAGGGCAATTACAGCAATCGTTCCATTTCTTGCAAACAAGTCTAACTTTTCTTCTATCGTCGATGTGTAAGAAAGAGAAAATTCTAGACAGTATCTGTAACGCCACAAAACTTATTTATTGACTTCTGAGAACTTTTAAGTCTCAAATAATTTCAATAGATACCTACTTCCGGGAGGAGTAAATCAGAAGACATGGTTATGAATTGATGTACACTGGTAGAATGATATTGAAATTTTTGATGTATGGAACTCGGCTTTGCATGCAATCAGTAATTCGGTGTGTACAAAGATCAAGCAATTTCCGAAAACAATCATGTACTAAACTCAATCATCTGAGAGAGAATTTACAGGTAGTGGACTTAGATGGCGTACCTCCGCGTGGAAAGCAAGGGTGTGGCAATTGGGATGTTAACCTATAAGTTGCATAAGTTGGTAGCCGTGCTCAAACGAGTGGGGGATAATTTTAACGTACCATGCTTCATGATGCGGAATTTGCAATTTTCAAATACAATTTAAATGATTACAATTTGTATTATTGAAAAATTATATCCTATACTTACATCGTTTAAACACTTCAAGAGAATCGATAACTGAAAGAAGTAATTCTAATAATGAAGTATTGAGTCATCTAGGACTAATTGAAAATCTCGATTCTTTTATGGCTAAATACCTACATTGAACGTAAAATCGTCACCCAGAAATTCAAGCGAGTGCGGCGAGAGACGAAGGCGATTCTAGCGCTACCAAACATAGGCTAATGTTAACATCCCAATCGCTTGCGAGCCGCTCGGCTAATAGGCGGCGTAACTTGGAGTTTGCAATGTTGGTAGCCCTGCGTACAAAGGTGATCATGGTTCAATTTGTATAAAGTCCGTTTCATGAAAGAATGCCGCGGCGCATAAACAAACCACCTTAGTAGCTGATAACAATGTCCTTCATCAGTAATGTGTTTTCATTTTTTTCATTTTTTTTTTTTTCAAACAACGCACATGCATTGTTGCAACATATGGCGATTTTGTTGCGGGTTGCATAAAAATTTTGTGGCATTCTTTCATGAAACGGACTTTATCTCCAAACAGCATTTCAATTCTGTTTTCCAATTTAAGTATGAGATTTAGAAAAAAATGTTTAGTATAAAAAATGTTCGTTTCAGAATTCTCTACAACTTTGATTCTCACACTGCACTGTTCTTGATTAAAAGTCAAATAACTTCAGAAAATGCGTTTGAACCAAGGTACATTATAGAGGTATTGACACGACGCAAAATTTCTGTCGCACGAACTGTGTTAATTCATACAGAATTCCGCTACGCTCGCAGCGATCGTTTGAATACCTTCCACACCCCCCACCTGTGTCAGAACCTTACCGGGGGAGGGGGGGGGGTACCCTAATATTGACGAAATTTTCGAGGGTTGTAAAAGATGAAGAAATTCACCTAAGAAGATAATTTTTTTTAAATAAGTAGCGAGCATAGTGAGTTGTCTATTCGTACCCAGTTTCAGATTTTTAGGTTAATACCTGATTCCTCTACAAATTTTTAAAAATTGATGAATTTACATTACCTACTATTCATGTAGTTTTCCTGCTTAGTAATACCTTGCAACGCTCCTAGCGATTAGTGAAAATGAATAATAGGGATTAGGGAATGAAAAAATTGAAAGTCAAAATTGTTTCAAGTCCTTCTCCTAACATGACAAAACTTAATGGTTTAATTTAACATATCCAGCTTCTTTGATAGTTGAACCCTTTTTTTTTTAGACGTCGAACACTTCTTTCGCCTAGGTGTGAACTTGAAAAAAGCATCATGCTCGAAAAATGTAACGCTTGAAAAACATCACGCTGGAATATCGACTTTGTTGTAGACTCAGGTATCAAAAGGTATCAAAACATTTAGAGGTACCTACCTATAAGAATGATGAATGAATCATTTTATTTCTCGCAGGTACCAAAAGAGATCAAAAGATATCCTCCATTCTCCTACTCTAGGTTGAAGTTGTACCTGAGATGTCCAAAATTACTGTCTCCTTTTGAAGAAAGGAGTTAGTAGCCATTTAGTTGTCGATGAAATTGGTACTTGCTTTTCTACTCTTCAGCTAGCTACTTAGAAAAGTTTTTTTTATGTAGAACACGTCTTTGGCCTAAGTATAACTCAGAAAAATTGTAACCCTCGATGATGTAACGCGTCACCCTGTTCACGCACTCAGGATTGAATCTAGACAGTGTAGAGAATACAGAATGAGAAAAACATTACAAGACCAAAAAACTGAACATTAAAAAAAATTGAGTCGTGAAAAAAGTAGAAAGTATAGAGCAAAAAAAAGTTATACAATCACACGATAATGTATCTGTTAATATCTTGAATAATGAAGCAGCATGTACTAGGGATACCTACAAAAAAAATAAAAATTCAAACAATAATCTGGATGAATAATGGAATCAAATCTATTCTAAATCTAATTCAATTTTTAAGAAAAAATTCATAGATAATCCTTTCAGTTTTGAGTGCAGTATATGTGCGACCGTCTTTGGTTTTTAAATAACTTGAAAAGCATATCTCCAGGGTCAGAATATATTGAAATATTATCAAAAGAATTTCCAAACGAAAATGTTGAGAACTTTAAAGAATACATAATAGTCGTTTTACTTATTTAAAGTTATTATTATTCATTATTCCAATTAACACCGGTTGAGAGGAAGATAAGAGAATCTTTTTTCGTGTTCCACGCACTAATGTCTCAACTTGGTTGAAAATTAAAACAATTGGGGGGGGGGGTCAGTAGTATAGTTATATTCCTTCTGGCGCACTTGGGCGTACTTAAGAATTTCTCTAACGCAAGGATCACTTTACCATTTTTTAAAGCAAAATCAAACCATTTTCTCATAATTTTTCTTCCAAGATAGTTTGAAAATTTCAGAGTTTTTACATCATTTCTGCATAAATTTTCTCACTCAGACGTACTTATAAATTTCTCTAACGCAAGAATCATTTCATACATTTTATATCAATTTGTATACAATTTGTATCAGTTTTAGAAGAAATTTAAGGAGTCATGAATTCTCATACATTTTATATCATTTTGTATACAATTTGTAACAATTTTAGAAGAAATTTAAGGAGTCAGGAATTTTCATACACTTTATATCAATTTGTATACAATTTGTATCAATTTTAGAAGAAATTTAAGGAGTCAAGAATTTTCAATCAAAATCATCAAGCCTGTCGAGATTTTCGAGCATTTTTCATCATAAATTTACTTAAAAGTAAGCACAATTTTATTAGTGCAATTGGATGTCTTTTTATCTAAAAATCTGTTTATTCTTCTCACTGAACATGTAACTGACAGTTCAAAAATTTTCAATACCCGTTAAAAGCTCTCCAGAAATTTCAATATTCAAAGCCTTGAAATTTCGACTGTCGAGCTATATATGAAAGGAGGGGGACTTAGAAGAATTTCGAGTCTCGAGCTATATATGATAGGAGGGGGACTTGGAAGAATTTCAAGTCTTGAGATATATATGATAGGAGGGGGACTTGGAAGAATTGTGACTTCCGAGCTATATATGATAGAAAGGGGACTTAGAAGAATTTCGACTCTCGAGCTATATATGATAGGAGGGAATGTAGAATGATAATTTCGATTTGAATTATATGACAAGATTATCAACTCAGTTCCACACCACCTGAGAGGTCGAGTTAAGGAATTGCGGGTTCCCCGCTGCCATTGCAACGTCTGCAATGGCTTCTAATTTTTTTTTCTACATTATCGCAATAGGCTCGTAGCCTGAACACTGGGGAGTAATATTGAAATTCAGGTAAAGGCAAATAAGTGGAAGTTTCATTGGCCATTTCAATTTTCCTCATCTGTGTTTTGATTTTTGTCATTATCGACTTCATAATATCATACTGTATTTTTGGAAATGGACAGTCAGGTTAATACTTTGAGATTCTTCTAAATCACCTAAGTTTTATATTTCAATTTTAATAGAGCCATGTTCCGTTCTTCTATTTAGAGTTTAATGTATGTACTTATAGGGAGAGAAAGCTATCAGTCGACTCCTTTCCGAGTTATTTCCCATGAATACCTGTATTTGAAAATTATAAAAGTACCCATGAAAAAGATTAGAAATGAATTGAACAATAGAAGAGTAAGTGGAATACCTTAAATTATTATTATCACAATTAGCTTATAACTGAGAAACAATGAAGTTTAGATATGGGGAGCATGTGTAAATGATTTTATAGCAAATTATTGAAAAGTCGGTGATGCTTACGCTTCTGCGTGAGCTTTTTTCAACAAGTCGACGGATGTGTTCGCCTAAACAAAAAAACGAGGGTCGACGTTCCACGTGATACACTCGTATATATAATACTAGCGGAGCTACCCGCCCTTCGGGCGAGCAATTGTCATATATTTAGAAAAAGCATGCATAATCAACGTTATGTGTAAATTTAGTGTTGGCAAATTGATGATTGATTTGTAGAAAAATACTTTTTAACAAAATGAACGGACTTTGAAGAATACCGATTCCTTTATAAATAAAAAACAATGCAGAAAACACTAATAGAGGAACTTGATGAAAAAATCTGTATTTATAACAAAATAGGAAAAATAAAAACAGTAGGTAACGAAAAAAGGAATACTAAATACAAACATAAAAAAGGATTAGTACAAACATCACAAAAAAAGAAAGGAAATGTAGACAATATCTGAAGTCTTAGTGGCTAGGTAGGTAATGGAACTTACAATTTATTTACAAAAAGAAAAAAATGCAGTGAATAATGAACTTGAGAATGAAATGATATATTCTCGATGTTTGCCGGAATTATGTACTGAATTAGATACATTATTAAGAGAAGAAAATATTTATGCTACAACACTTCTGAATCTCCGTGAAGTTGAAGAACGTGAAATGAGACAATGTTATTATAATAATGCTGCCATTTCTATCGATTACAGTGTGTGGTTATTAAAAAAAACACTCACGCAGTCGCGTGAGTAGTACACGACTTTTCTTCCCACAATGCAAAAAACATTGAGAGAGTCACTCCCTCTCTTTAAATTAAATACCAATGACCTGTCAATCATGTCAAACATTTGTAGAATAAACAATAAAACTCAGTTTATAAATTCTATCACTACGATGTCACATCAACAGATAACAGAGTAAAAATACCTATAATCCAATAAGGAAACCTGAATTTTGTTATAATTTAGGCTAAGAGTCATCTAAAACCTACAAAACGTCTCCGCAGAAAAACCACTCCCCCTCCCCCTGTCCAAACTGCTACGAGGCTATAACAGTTGTTTCTAATAAAAAAGAGCTCTATACAATCATTTTTTCCCATACCTTTATTCTTAGCATATTATTAGTCTAGTATACTGTATATTAGGATGAGTGGTTCAATTCTTTATCACTTCCGATTTCTGGCATCTCTTAAAGCTATCTCGAGCTGCTATTCCTCTCGTGCACTCATAAATTGCCTTCACGCTATTATATCACCATTTTCTATGCACACTCCACCCCAAAATTCTTCATCTGGGAATCCAGTTACAACGAGATCCCGAAAAACTAAAAAAATCGATGTCGAAACGAAAGAAGCAACCAATCACCCAATAGTCAACCCCTCATTCCTTCCCTCACGCTTCAACCATTCCAAATGTATTAACAAAATACCTCACTTTTCTAGCTAGAAAATTCGGTAAAAATATATAGCACCCAAGCCCGGTTTACTCGTTAGTCTAATCTCAAATCTCACTCAAAAAAGCCAGTCCTAATTGAAAATAATCTTTCCGTCTCCTGAGACACCTCAAATCAACTATGAACCACTATTAATTATGTACCCATACATGAAAAAATGACAAATAAATCAATTATTAATTAAGAGTGAAATCACCCAGGTAGTCTCGCATCAGCACACTTGATGAAGATTAAAAAATTTAATTGTACTTAATCATTCAAAGTCAAGGTTTTCACTAAAATCAGTCGAATAACAAATTAAGAAAAATAAAACGTGAACCCACATTTTGGTCCTCATCCCAACGAAATTCAAGGCAAGAGGAGGTCATTTTAGCTCGGCTGCGAATAGGCCACACTCGTCTTACTCATACTTATCTCCTCACTAATCTCGCTCCTCCATCATGCCCTCACTGTCTCCAAGAAAATTTATCAGTTGATCATTTTTTCTCATGCCCCGTCCTGCAACCCACTCGAACCTCCCTAAATATATCTTCCAATATCAATGCAGCACTAAACAACAACTCCGAAACCATCGACTCAACCCTAACTTATTTACGCACCACTCAATTCTACAACTTCATATAATTCACCAACAAATTCCGTTCGATCGCCACTCAATTCCACCAATACGTACCTAATTTAACCTAATTCCGAGCAAATAACCCTCGTGCAGTTTATAATGCTCGTAAAATAATAATAAAAAAACAAAAAAAAAAACTATCGAGTATGACTAATAATAATGAAAAATAGCTAGAAAAATGAACAACTCGCCATTGATACTATCCGTTCAAAAATAAATTTAACAAAACAAATAAAATTTGACAAAACAAAATTCAACGCTCTAGGGGCTGTGGGAAGCGAGATACAAGTGTACTAAATTTGAACGAAAAGGTTTCATCGGAAATAAAATCCAATGAACCCTTGATAAAGAATGAACAAAGAATGAACCTGTCGAATGATGAAAGGTTCTTCATCACAATACACGTACTGATAACGAAAGTGGTAAACGTATAGGAAAATCCGCTTCTCCTAACGTAAGCAGCTACTCGCAGCTATTCGTAAGAAGCTACACGTAATAGTGAAAAATTTTTCAACAAAAGTAAAAATTTCTCGAGAACTACTCATCCGATCCTCAAACAAAATGCAGGTGCACATCTTCAAATATAATACTACAATATGGCCGAGTTACAAAAAAATCCATCGGGTAGTTTCGGAGGAGTTCCGCGGACAAAAAGGTACTCGAAATAAAACTTAGTGACGCAGATGGTTTGTAATAAATAATAATTTGTAATTAATTCCGTTCTCATTTTCATACATGTATTCTTCTTTGTAGTAGGTAGTTTGTTATTGAAGGCTTTTTCTTTCATATTCAAATGAAATAGTTTTGTTCAATTTGATTCACAACATGTGCATTACTTGGGAGTCACTCGCGCTCGCATACTTAATAACTGTATCGCTACATCCTCACTTTATTCTTATCCTTGTAAACTGCAAGAATTTCATAAAAATGCAATGTAAAAAACTCACGCAGTCGCGTGAGTAGTACACGACTTTTCTTCCCACAATGCAAAAAACATTGAGAGAGTCACTCCCTCTCTTAAAATTAAATACCAATGACCTGTCAATCATGTCAAACATTTGTAGAATAAACAATAAAACTCAGTTTATAAATTCTATCACTACGATGTCACATCAACAGATAACAGAGTAAAAATACCTATAATCCAATAAGGAAACCTGAATTTTGTTATAATTTAGGCTAAGAGTCATCTAAAACCTACAAAACGTCTCCAGAAAAACCACTCCCCCTCCCCCTGTCCAAACTGCTACGAGGCTATAACAGTTGTTTCTAATAAAAAAGAGCTCTACAATCATTTTTTCCCATACCTACCTTATTCTTAGCATATTATTAGTCTAGTATACTGTATATTAGGATGAGTGGTTCAATTCTTTATCACTTCCGATTTCTGGCATCTCTTAAAGCTATCTCGAGCTGCTATTCCTCTCGTGCACTCATAAATTGTCTTCACGCTATCATATCACCATTTATTCTTCATCTGGGAATCCAGCTACAACGAGATCCCGAAAAACTAAAAAAATCGATGTCGAAACGAAAGAAGCAACCAATCACCCAATAGTCAACCCCTCATTCCTTCCCTCACGCTTCAACCATTCCAAACGTATTAACAAAATACCTCACTTTTCTAGCTAGAAAATTCGGTAAAAATATATAGCACCCAAGCCCGGTTTACTCGTTAGTCTAATCTCGAATCTCACTCAAAAAAGCCAGTCCAAATTGAAAATAATCTTTCCATCTCTTTTGACACCTCAAATCAACTATGAACCACTATTAATTATGTACCCATACATGAAAAAATGACAAATAAATCAATTATTATAACAAATTAAGAAAAATAAAACGTGAACCCACATTTTGGTCCTCATCCCAACGAAATTCAAGGCAAGAGGAGGTCATTTTAGCTCGGCTGCGAATAGGCCACACTCGTCTTACTCATACTTATCATCTCACTAATCTCGCTCCTCCATCATGCCCTCACTGTCTCCAAGAAAATTTATCAGTTGATCATTTTTTCTCATGCCCCGTCCTGCAACCCACTCGAACCTCCCTAAATATGTCTTCCAATATCAATGCAGCACTAAACAACAACTCCGAAACCATCGACTCAACCCTAACTTATTTACGCACCACTCAATTCTACAACTTCATATAATTCACCAAGAAATTCCGTTCGATCGCCACTCAATTCCACCAATACGTACCTAATTTAACCTAATTCAAGTAATGTTCTAAAATAAGATTGTAACGCCGAGCAAATAACCCTCGTGCAGTTTATAATGCTCGTAAAATAATAATAAAAAAAAAAAAAAAAAAAAAAACTATCGAGTATGACTAATAATAATGAAAAATAGCTAGAAAAATGAACAACTCGCCATTGCCACTATCCGTTCAAAAATAAATTTAACAAAACAAATAAAATTTGACAAAACCAAATTCAACGCTCTAGGGGCTGTGGGAAGCGAGATACAAGTGTACTAAATTTGAACGAAAAGGTTTCATCGGAAATAAAATCCAATGAACCCTTAGTAAAGAACGAACGAAGAATGAACCTGTCGAATGATGAAAGGTTCATCACAATACACGTACTGATAACGAAAGTGGTAAACGTATAGGAAAATCCGCTTCTCCTAACGTAAGCAGCTACTCGCAGCTATTCGTAAGAAGCTACTCGTAATAGTGAAAAATTTTCAACAAAAGTAAAAATTTCTCGAGAACTACTCATCCGATCCTCAAAAAAAATGCAGGTGCACATCTTCAAATATAATACTACAATATGGCCGAGTTACAAAAAAATCCATCGGGTAGTTTCGGAGGAGTTCCGCGGACAAAAAGGTACTCGAAATACTGCAAAATTTCTCAACAAATTGAAAATTTCTCGAGAACTACTCATCCGATTTTCAAAAAAATTGCAGGTGCACATCTTCAGATATACTACTACAATATGGCCAAGTTACAAAAAAATCCATCGGGTAGTTTCGGAGGAGTTCCGCGGACAAAAAAATCTTATATATATATATATATATATATATATATATAAATATATAAATATATATATATATATATATATATATATATATATATATATATATATATATATATATATATAAGGAAACCTGAAATTTTTTTTTATGCTAGTTGTGATCTAGGACCCCTAAAACGTCGAGAAAGTTCATTACCCACTCCCCCTGTTGACCTTGCTACGGGTGTAATACCTCACTTTTCTAGTTAGAAAAGTCGGTAAAAGTTCTACAATTTTAAACTTTACTGAAAATATGAATCTTCATATGCAATAATATTACAAAAATAATAAAAAATTTTGGAATACAATTGGATGAGATTGCATAATTTCTGTCAGAGAAATGGTTAAATCAGGGTGAATCTTAACTTTGAAAGAATTGGGACGTTCGCGGGCCTTCCAAATTTTCCGGATCAATAAGTGAGTGGGGTGAACAACCGTCTTTGAAAAATTAGTATGCTGATACACTTTCAAAAACTAAAAAGTTTGTCTACTGTAGGTGAATTGTATCCATCACATGTACTTGGAAAGATCTATAAAATTCTAGGATGATGAATTTTACAATTTCTGGACAAGTAGGTATTTACCTTGAAAATTACATACAGGTGATTTCCCTAAAAAAGGTCTGAAATACGAGTAAAATAATGCTTGAAAACGTTTTCTGAACGAATATGCAGTCTAAAAAATTATCTTTTTTTGAAGTTTATTTTCTCTGATAGGTACTGATATTCATTTTAGAGAAATATGAATGAATGGAATGAGTGGGTTAAAGACCCGGATAAATTTTGAAGTACAGTGAAATCCGCTTATTGTGATCGCATCGGGACCAGGGCAAAATGATCACATTAGGCGGCTGATAACAAAATCCGAAAAGCTATTTTACAATTTCTGGACAAGTAGGTATTTACCTTGAAAATTCATACAGGTGATTTCCCTAAAAAAGGTCTGAAATACGAGTAAAATAATGCTTGAACGTTTTCTGAACGAACATGCAGTCTAAAAAATTATATTTTTCTGAAGTTTATTTTCTTTGATACTGATATTCATTTTAGAGAAATATGAATGAATGGAATGAGTGGGATAAAGACCCGGATAAATTTTGAAGTATATATAATTTTTTGTAAAATAATAGCAATTTCTTGACAAACTGATCTGGTAGTTTCTACTGTTGGTGAAAATGACAGACAGGTGATTTTCTCTAAAAAAAGGTCTGAAATATGAGTAAAATAATACCTGAACGTTTTCTGAACGAATATGCAGTCCAGAAAATTATAATTTTTTTAAAGTGCATTTCCTCCGATATTGATATTAATTTTAGAGAAATATGAATGAGTGGGATGAGTGGGTTAAAGACCTGGATAAATTTTGAAGTATAATTTTTTGTGAAATACATAATAGCAATTTCTTGAAAAACTGATCTGGTAGTTTTTAATGTACACTTACCTTGGTGAAAATGACATACGGGTGATTTCTCTGAAAAATGCCTGAAATACGAGTAAAATAATACCTGAACGTTTTCTGAACGAATATGCAGTCCAGAAAATTATAATTTTTTTCAAAGTCCATTTCCTCTGATAATGATACTCATTTTGAAGAAAAATAAAAGAATGGGGTAGGTGGGTTGAAGACCCGGATAAATTTTGAAGTATAATTTTTTGTAAATGATAGTTATTTTTTGAAAAAAACTGAGCTTGTAGTCTTTACTGTGTACTTACCATGGTGAAATTACAGACAGGTGATTTCTCTGAGAAAAAGGTCTGAAATA
Organism: Aspidiotus rigidus; assembly: GCA_035079385.1. NCBI lineage: Eukaryota > Metazoa > Arthropoda > Insecta > Hemiptera > Diaspididae > Aspidiotus > Aspidiotus rigidus. The sequence goes on from JAVHKY010000013.1 coordinate 7,128,849, forward strand.
GGAGTAGGTAAATAATGTCTCGATTTTTTCTGAACGAATATGCAGTCTAAAATAATAATTTTTCTTTAAGTGTATTATTCTTTGATAATGATATTCATTTTGCAAGAAATATAAGTGAATGGGGTGAGTGGCGTTAAATACCCGGTGTTACTACTCTAATCATTAGGCCAAGAACGTCTTTACAAGTCATATGCTTGAAAAAGTAAGGATAGGAGCACGCTGAATTATTGGCGCAATGACAATTGACAATCGTTTTGAATTTTCCACATCTTGTTTCTATTCGGACTCGACAGAGCAGTGGCGCGCTAGCGTCGCACCTTAATTTCGCTTAATAGTGTTAGGATAGAAACGATGAATACTGCAGAAAAAAAATATCAATGCGGTTTTCTTTAAAAGTATCAACTTTCATGGAAAAAACTTTAGCATCAATTTCTAGTGTTTGAAACCTTCTTTCAAATAAGTCAAATTAGAAAAAAGTTGTAAATGAATCATGCAGAATTCTTACGTAAAGTTGGAAAATATCCCAACACTGCAGATAACCTCCCTTCACAGCGTGTTCACAGCACACCTCAAAAATCCTACCCAAGTTCTTCACTTCTGACAACGTCCACCAGATGTCGGCTACTCCACTGTCGAGTCCAAATACTCAGCAAAAATGTCTTCAATCTTCCTACTTTACCTTTAACAGTACACTGACGGTTACTTTCGCTTGACTTACTAGTTCCTGAGCAAGTGAAATGCGTTTCAACACTTTGTACTTTTGATAATCAAATGGTTGGAATTAAGAAGAAGAGGGGGAAAAAAAACTATTATACTGCTGGGTTACGCACTTCTAATGTTCATCTTTTACTGTGTTCATTGAACTTATTTTACTGCTTCATTATGCTCTTCTAATGTACGTCTGTTACTGTGATCTCTCAACTTCTTTACTGTTCCATTCTGCTCTTTTAATGTTCACAGGTTACTGTGGAATTAGTCTTTTTTATTCCCACGTTCCTCCTCGGTATACCTTTGTATTCAGGATTGTTTCATACCCTGGGCCATTCTATAACTGTGCTAAGAATTTTGAGTGTTGGGCATTGTAGAAAATTTAAATTTTTTAAACAGGGAACCTGTTTTACGGGGGGCTTTTCGAGAAATTTTCCGTGCGCCGTCCAACAAAAAACTTGGAAAAATTTCGACTCTCGAGCTATACACGATAGGAGGGGGACTTGGAAAACTTTCGACTCTCAAGCCGTATATGATGGGAATTTTTCCAAGTCCCCCTTCTATCATATATAGCTCGAGAGACAAAATTTTTTTTTCCAAGTCGCCCTCCTATCATATATAACAGCTCAAGATTCGAGAAAAATTTAGACTCTCTGTACGAGTTAACGAAATAATATTGTACGAGTGAAAAAAATAATACTTTTAGTGTACAAATAGAAATAAGGTTGTAAAATAATTTGTCAACAGATAGGTTATGCGGTGGGGGCCTGGGCATAAGCACACAATGTAAATTGTCGAGCTCAGAGTTTTGCCGGCCAGACGGCAGACGGCGGTCGTTTTTCCTGAAAAAAAAAAAACAATAAAACATACATATGACAGGAGGAGGGACTTGAAAAAATTTCGACTTCTGAGCCACTCCTATATATTCATAGGGGGAGGGTGGAATCAGAAAAAATTCGACCATCAAAAGAGTTGGATTCGGAAAAATCTCAAATATCGAGCTTCCATATGAGAGGGGGGAACTTAAAAAGAATTTTGGCAATTTTCAATATTGATTCGCCCTATATAGAACTGGTTACCCGAGATCCTTATTCAACTTCGTTGAGGAGACCGTTATTTTTTCCGTATCCAACTCCTTCATTAGGGTAAATCAGTGTTTGCCAGATGGTGGTTGTCGGTGTCCAAAAATTTCTAAAGGGACTCCCTTACTTTACTCCTATGAAACAGGTTCTCGGTTGAAATTGTAACCATTGAGCTACGTTATTAACACATGATTACAGTCACTAGGTCTTGCGAGTTCCCACAATAGTCGCTGTTTTTTGGGTTTAGGGGGTTTAAGAATGTCCATGAGTCCTCTTCCCTCTTAATACCGCCTCTATACTTTCGAATTCCTGGAGTGAACAATTCTTACCTCCCTCCTCCCCCTTTCCATTCTAGATAAGAAATTTAGAAGTGAGTTTTCTTCTTCGGCCTACAGTCTTGAAAGATACCGAAAAAGGTGGGAATTTATTTTCTACCTCCCGTATTGCCTCGTGGAGAAATAAATAAGTAACAAAATACACACATTTTGATGAGCGTTATGGGTGTGCGATCACCGCAGATAAATTATAAAAATGAAAAACAAAACTTCACACCTGGTGTCAAGAATATTGGAGCTGTGAACCGTGAAAATCTGTTCATTTCCATCTCCCATTTGAGTTCTAAAAAGAATACGATACGAACCGCTGCGATAACAACCAATTTATCGGGAGTGTGTATTTTTTTAGTCTCGTTATAACAAGCTGTTAGCAAGTAACTTCTGTCAGTGCAATTCAATCGGTTATCTTTTGACCACGTTACCGACACCGAGAGCAGGTGAGAGTTTACGCGTGATTTTCGATCATTTAGGAGAAAAAAAGGAAAAGTCGGCACCTATTTGCGGTAAGTCGGAGCACACTTTCTTGATCGATAGGCTTGCAATTAAAATTGAAAAACGTTCGATGTAAGTTTACAGACGTTTCGGCGACCGATTAGACTGAGAAAAATACGTTCAATCGCGTTTATTAGTATCGTGCAAAAAATTTGGCAACCAATCGGTAAGCATTTCGTCAATGATATTTTTCGTCTAGTCTTCGCGAAATGATAGCGTGTAAGATAGGTAAATAAAAACTTATCAGACATTTTATTTCGGAGTAGGCATTGTGTAAAGAAAGTTTACTACCTATATCGATGAGCCATGAATAATTGTTAAAATGTTTTTTTCTGTATTCTTGTAGTAAGTTTTCGGATTATACATCCTTGTGCATATTTATATCTTTTCCATCTACGCGGAAGTTGGTTGTCGTCTTTCACCAGGGATGCGTGAGGAAGAAAATGCTCGCAATTTCTATGTATACCTAGCTAAAACGTGTACCTACGTATATTACCTTGGTGTGTTTATTTTTCCAGCTTAGCGGCTTTGAGAAGATTCCTTTTTTCGAAAAAATTTCGCCGAAGAACGCCGCAGCAGCTGGAAGTTATTGGCGGGAATTCATAGAAGAACGAAGCCAAGTTTTGTGTTGTGAAAAAATCGCTTCCAATAATGACGCATTTCCGTGGAAAAAGAACTACTCCGTCTGAAAAAGGTTTGAAACGACAAAACCTAAAGTGAGTTAGTTAAATATGTTATAAGTTTGAGGAACCATTTGGATGTGGTCCCTGATTTTTGATTTTGTAGGCTAGATATTTGAGATTGTATGGTAAAGGTATTCTTCGAATCGATAGACGACAGAGAGAAAAAGTAGGGTTGCAGCCGTGAGAGAGAAGGGTTTAGGACAATTGAAGCAAAATTTTAACGAAAAATGACTCGTGTATTGTTTTACTGTTGGGGCATTTGATGATACATCAAATTCAATTTAGAAATATACGAGGGTGAGAAATCATTGAAAATAGGTATTTCGTGATGATAAGTACCTAGTGTTAATTGCGGCACGTATGATCCATAGTCAGAAAGCTACGTACGGTAACAATATTTTTTCTGCGACGTCCTCAAGAATTCTTTCGTAAATGCATTACATTACAAGTTTCAACTATAAAATGCTTTTTACCCGTGCCTACATCGATATTCCTTCATTGTAATACTTCCCTTTTTTGCATTCATTTCAATTTTTCTTTCGATACCTTCGTCGGTATTCATCAAAGAGAGTTTGAAGAGATCGCAATCTCAGTGCATAGAATATGTAAACTTCCTTCGGCCCCAACAAAAAAATCGACAATCCGTATAAGGGGTACTTGCCATATCGAGGAAATATTGTACTGGTGACATATACTAAAATATTGACTGAAAGTCTAACCGAACTCACTCTTATCTACTTCTGTCACGTGATTTCTCAATGTACTTGACATTGAAACAAAATACCCTCACGCTCTTAAAACAACAAAGAACGTATAGGCAATTACTATATACTATAAGGTACCTAGCTTTGTAGGTTTAAGGACTGTTGATATTCGCCGCAGCTTCCACTGATTAGCTTATCACGCGCTCAATTGTTAGCGATCACGTGATCTTGTAACATCTTTTATCAGTATGTCTTTGTTCTAAGCATTCTCACGTGAGTTGTTATTAACTTAGTTGAATTCCTGGGGAAAAAGTTATATTCTACCTCCTAGGTACGTATGGCTTATTGCTGTGCGCACGCGTGCATTGGTTAAGATGGAAAATTCAATATCGAGATTATTACGTTAACCACTAGTAAAGTAGGGGTCGCGAAAAGATCAAAAGGTCATTGGTATCGTTATTTTTAGATAGGTACCTCGCAGGTGTCGATGGATGTGCAAGCAAATAAAATTGCTGCGAGAAGAACTACTTCGAATTCTATAATTAATACCGAGAAAACTTTGCACGTGTTTATCGATATTAAAGTTCAATATTCTCACCTCACGAAAGAAGAACAAAGAACGAGCGATAGAAGATAGGAGACCAGTTGCGAAAAGTTACCTTCGCAATGCTAATGAGCGATGAAAAACTCTTCTGGGTTTATCTCGCTGATGATGTGGTAACTTTTATTGATTTTTTATTGCATCGATGTCGATGGATTGTGTAAGAAATGGGTATCGCTTTCGCAGTGTGACTCCGAATCATAGATGAGAGACGAAATGACGAAGACAGGTCGGGAAAATTGTGATTTTGGACAACCGCGACTATTTTCAAATTATCTAGGCAAATTTTGAAGCCGTTGCTTATTCCGATTTAATCATTTGGGCTGAAATAGGAAAATAACACTCGAATTTCATAAAATAAAAGAAATCGACCTAAAACTAATAAAATTTATTAAAGGATAGTTGAGACCTAGTTTGAAGCACTGTATGCTAAGACTGAAAAACTCGAACTTGGCCTCGTCGAAGGTTCGAGAGTTCAAGTCCATCGGTGGGAGGCAACTCGGCCATGTGGATTTTCAGAAAGAGATATTTCCTATTCTATACTTTGAATCCAGTCGCGCGTTCGTCGCTCACCTAAAGCGCCACGATCTCAATTTAAATTGTATGGGTGGAGTGCGGCAATGCGCAACGACAAGAGGAAATAATACTTCTCTATTGGTGATACAGAGTTTTAGGTGAGCGGCGAACGCGTAACCTGAAACCGACTGCCCTATTCGAGTTAGCTATCTTTTATCTGGCGGATCTCCATTAGTTGGATGTGGTGAGGTGCCGTTAAGGATATTAAAAATGTCAAAAATTATTCATGAAATCCAACAAATCAACCGAAAGAGGTATTCATTGCATGTTTCAACAGGGAATCTTATTTTTTGGTACGTTTTTCGGAAACAATGTCCGCCGGCCGGTGACCAAAAGGTCGCATCATATATAGCTTTGGGGTCGACATTTTTCCAAGTCTCCCTTCTATGCTGTCATACATAGCTTGGAAATCGACATTTTTCCAAGTCCTTCCCCCCCCCCCTCCTATCATGTATACCTCCAAAGTCTGGGTCTGTGACATCACAATCTGATGGCGTCATAGATCAGTTTTCTCCAAGTCCCCCTCCTATTATGTATAGCTCCAAAGTCCATGTCTGTGACGTCGCAATTTGATGACGTCATAAGTGTCCCATAAAAGAGGTTCCCTGCCACCTTTCGTTTAAATTCTTTGAATTTCTGTCTGTACCGATATTTTTCAGTAACTGTTTTATTCCGGTGATGACTGAATGTCGAAAGCGCTTAATAAAAACGAAGTTATTGCTTTGTAATTCATACGGTGTGTCATTTTAATTTTGGACAAATTCTCTAGTTTTGGGCAAATTTCTCATAATTCACCTTTCGTTTTAAGTCCATTAAACAACTCGTGGGGTTTTCCCAGTCCTCCTCCTATCCCACGTGCCCCATAAAACAGGTTTCTTGCCACCCCTCGTTTAACTCTGTTAAAGAACCCGTTAGTTTTTTCTATCAGTTCGAATTCTCGAATCCTTATGATGAGGGGGGGAGAGGTGCAGACGAGGGAGGTATTAGAAATCGACATTAAGGGGTTCTTTCTCTTGAATCTATTGATAGGTGTCTTCCTGCCGAAAGGTAACCCTCAGCATGTACAATATGCGGTTACAGTTTTCCATTTGTCATTCTAAACTACGACTAATGTGACTACAATCGCGGGCTATTTTACAATTAGACATTATACCAAGTCTTCTTTTTTCCCTTGATAATTTTCCTGTTATCTTCCCTTGCCCAATCAATCGCAATATGCCATGGCTCCATTCTTTAGCGATGAAGTGACCTTTAGAGGCCGTGATCAGCCATTCGAATTATCGACCCTTAAGACGAGAACGGGGTAACTCGACGAGGGAACAAAACCAAAATCATCGCCCTAAGTATCTTTCATATTAGCATTTTATATGCTTCTAAGATTGAGACTACTCTTGGAAAAACAGTCACGAAAAACCATTATGGTATTTTGACGGTTTCCGAAAGTTCTGGCGGGGGTTACCCCTGCGAAAAAATCGTCCCGGCTTCTCTTTGACCTTATCAGAAACCTTGATCTAATTTAGGGACATGGAAAAATTTCGACCTTTAGCCTCCATTGTATTTACTAGACGTAAACTACGCTAGTATAGCAGAAGTGAGGAAAAGATTCAAAGATATTTTATTACGTATCTGGAAATATTTTCCTTACTTCATCGTAAGGTTCGTACCTTCGACAATTCTATACAACCTACTATAGTAGGCCTAATATACATTCTACTAGACTAAGAAGGTGGGCGAACGATCGGAGCGAAAGAGCCCGGAGAGCTGTTAGCTTCAGATATAGACCAAGACGCGAGTGAGTTCGAAAAGCTATTTGAGACTGGTTTCCTTTGCCTCCGTTATACTAGGCTTAATATAGGAGCTTCATAGGCTAGGTATTCGGCTAAGTAGATCATCCTGATACCTTCTTTTATCTTTATGATTTTTTGTTACGATCGAAAACGTCATTAGTAACTTTGACAGACTTGGAAAAATCTAGGCTAAGAATGAGCCCGTGGGCCATGATGATTCTTCTTCTTTCCTTCTTTGTTATAGAATTTAGCTTCTTTCTCTAGATGAGGGTAGTCGATGGCGGTAAAACTCACACGTAGCAACAAAACAATATTCTTTCTCAATACTTTTTTTTTGCATTCTACTCCATTATTGGCATTAGGCATTATTTCTTTTATAAGCACATTCCGTGGACCTCTTCTTTTCCCGCCCGCGCGGTGTAAGAAAGAAATACTTAAAACGGGAAACAAGAGATATAACAACTATGTTTCTTTATATTGTTTTTACTGGTAAACAACGCAACGTACAGGTAGTGAAGAAATTTCTTGATTAGCACTATTTTTTTACGCGCCAATAGCACAGATTTCAAAATAATGATAAACATGAATAGGTATTAGAAATTATGAAGGCGAATGTACAGTTAGGATTAATAAGAGAAATTCCTGTACCTTTTTTTACCCTTCAATTCAGGGAAATCTCGGATTAAGAAGCGACAATAACTTTCTCTTCTTTTTCGAGAATTTCGTAAGGAGGATTAGCCCTGAAAACTGACGGAAAATTGTTTTTAACAGGGAATGTGTTTTCTTGAAAAATTTGGCGTGCGCCGTAGCCGGCCAAAAACTTGGAAAACTTTCGACTCTCGAGCCATTATGAAGGGAGGGCCACTTGGAAAATGTTGGGCTCGTGCACCCGTAATATTATGACAAAAGGGGAACATTTGTTATGGTTTTTGAAGCATTGCATACCTGGCTCATTGAAGGGGCTAAGCCCATTTTGAAGAGACTATCCTAATGCGGGTCATAATATCGTGTATTATTTCTCAACCCATAGAACAGGTCCCCTGCGTTCCTCGTTTAACTTCGTTAAGGAAGCCGTCGTTTTTTTTTCTATTTGAAGAATCACGAACTATACCGCTTTGGAAAAGAGATGTTCGAAGTCAGTATCCTTTTCATGCATTTCGACAATTAGGAGAAGGGAAAAAGGAAAAAGGTTTGCTCATTCTGGGGATAAGTAAACATGTGGTAGAAAGAAGTATGGGTAATCATTTCATCTCTCTGTCGCTCATCTTTGGTATTATGAAAATAATGTGCGGCGGAAAGTCCGAGCGGTCATTCAACTTCGCTTTATCTCTGATTTCTATTATCGTTACGAGCGTATCTAATAAGTCTCACCGACTCCATATTATTTTCTCATCATCAATTACACATATGAACAAATTTCAAACTATTGGAATGAACATGAACCATCGAAGGTAATGCCATTCGCCGTTTTTCGATACTACCTCACATTATTGTACAATACTCGGGTCCAGTTCCCGGGATTCGTTGCGACGCGTAACGTATCTTATCGAGCTATAAAACGACATTTCGCAAGAAGAAACACCGACTTCTTGTCTTAATGACGCGCGGGAACTAATCACAAGTATTGCACAATAATAAGAGGTAATATCGAAAAACGAAAAATGGCCTTATATTCAACATCGAAAATAATTCTGGAAATGCCTTCCATAGTTCGAATTCATTCCACAAGACTGAAATTTGTTCATGTGTGTAACTCTTACAAATCTGATATAGGCTTACTTCTAGAAATCTAAATTCCAAATCCCGTTGAACAGGATTATCCAGTTAAATATAGGGGAATATTGAAGGTAAATGAAGGAATTTCAATGTTTATTAAGGGACAAAAATAGAGGTAAAATGTAACTCGGGGGGGGGTCTTTACATCGTCCAAGGGGTTTCGCAATATCTATACAATAAAACTTGGCCTACCTACCGCGGCAGTACGTATGTGAGAATTACTCGACGTAAACCATACAGTTCAGCAATAATAGGAGACACAGCGCTTAAAATCTTTCAAGAATTTCAATACGTCGACGCTTCAGCCTTCATCAGTTATAACTTTTGCTCAATGTTATATCTGGGTTGTATACTACTTGAGTATTTGTCCTGTTTCAGACTCGAGCAGCTTTTCATCATCTGGTGAAGATTCTTCTACATCGGAAAAGCAATTGTCGATCCGACAGATATGCGAATTTCCCGTGAGATTTTGTCGAAGAAACTCTAAAGATTTGAAAACTCGCTTGTATGGGTTCTGGGAAGCGAATGAGTCAACATTAGAAGCGATAAAAATCAAGTTTTTCAAACAGGTACGATGACATTCAGGATATCTAGGCACCTAGAAAGTAACAATTAATTTACGATATGTATCGACTTCCTCTGGTTTGCTAATTTTCAGATTCGAATCGCTGTATCTTATTTAGTTCTTGGTGTAGCGTTGTTGATTCTAGCTTTGGAGATGTTTTGGTGCCTGAGTCTTCTCAGTAACATTCCATTCGAACCTGGCTTTTGTTTCTTGTTGATTGTGCTAATTATAGTCGGCGTGGTTATCAATGGTCGAATTATGACTCATTTATGGCAATCAAGAACTCCAACTCCAAAAGATAAATCCAAAGCGGTTTAGGTAAAAGAAGGGGGAAAGCTGAAAATGCTCAATTTATTTATTTTAATTTATTTTTCTATTCATTCTATTCAGTAATAGCTGTGATAATATTATCCCTCGCAAAAAAAAAAAAACTTCTTACAATTCTGTTTTTTGTAGCAACAACAATATAAAAACCTTTTCTTTTTTTCTAAATATGAAACGTAAAAAGTTTTGAATTTTTATGAAACTCGAAAATATTAATCGTTAAGCTAGATAGATAAATTTGATACTTGATGTAACTTTTTTCGCGTACTTATTAATTTATAATTTCGCTAATTTATAGACTAAGTAAAAAAAAAAAAAAAAAAACTATGTCTTAAGAAGAATAATAATGTTTGTGAGTAAGTAATTAGATAAATTTTTGAATTAAGCCATTAAATGTATTCGTAATTTATTATTAAAAGTGAATTTATATTCTCATCTATTTTTTAAGTATTTATTGGATGTAATGCGAATTAAAATTACAAATATTTCTGATGTGATTTACTTGGTTGTTTTCAAACGTATGTCGGAAGGGAAAGTTTTTCTTCGAATTTAACACTTTATCGGCAAAGAATAAACGTGCAAATTGATAACATGGAGATGTTCTTTGACTTCGGTATCTATATCCAGCTTTTTCTGATGAATAACGATGATGAATTTTTTTCACGAACAAATAAAACAATAATTCGTAAAATAATAGATACCTATTTTCTATTCTGTCCAGTGCTTATTGCACCTGCCGCAGGCCTAGCCGCCAAAGGCGCGCCGCAAGCGGCTAGTACTTCGATATTTCGTGGATGAAAAAAAAGCGGATATTTATCAATATAACTAATGCGGATCATTGATCAATGTAGTCACAAAATACACTTTTCTTAAATTCTAGTTCTTGGAAATTGACGATACGGAAAACTGTTGAAAATCGATCCTGAAGAGAAGCACGATCACACAGATTTACTGCATATTTCAAAGAAGGCCGCGCTATAAACATTTCTTCAATAAATTCATCGCTAATCTAAAAATATAAATTGAAACTTTCGTTGCGGATTATTGTAAGGCCTCATGTGCGAACAAATGTGAAATGAGAAAGTCTCCTAAAAGAATTCACTCAATTTTATTTTTAAAAAATTTTCACTTATTATAGGAAACTGGAACGGTACACGTAGGTATAAATGTATAAAAACAGTCTTCTTAACAACTAAAAATAAAAAATGGTAAATATTTCCAAAACCACAACATACTTACAAAGAAAAAAACAACACAATATTTTTAATTTTCAATCTGGATTGTTCTATTTTTTTTGAAGCTTTTTAGCCAGAAAGTCGAAAGCTTTTTTCATTTCTTTGAACTTCCTTTCTAAATATCTTTTCTGTCCCAGCATAACATTCGCGTGGCGATCTGAAATTAATACGCGAGGTTAGAAAATGGAACACCAGCGTCAACACCCAAAAGAAAAGTATATAGATAAATAAATAACCTGGATGTAACTCGAGAGCTTTCTTGTAGTAAGCTTTCTTGATTTGTGCGAAAGTAGCGAGCTGATTGACTCCAAGAATTGCGTGGAAATCTTTCCGTTCAGGTTGCTTTTCACAAAGCGATTTAGCCTCCTTCAATAATTCTTCAGTTTCTGTAATGTGAAGTTCATGGCGTTTACAGCAGAAATTAAATACAGTACGCAGTTCTTAACAGTTGTGTATTTAGAAGATTCTCGAAACAACAAAAAATGTACAATTACTGCTCCTCTTCGTTTTATTTCTTCTCATTTTGTTGCAAGAGAGTGTAAGACGCCATCTTTTCCTTTTTTTTTTTTTTTTCCATTAACTTTATGGAGGAATTTCACTATCGTTTGCTAGAATTCTCAAATCACCTTTTCATGAATAATTTTTTGGGGGAAAATTTTTGGTTTTGAAGCGAATGTCTTTTATGAAGGACTAATAAATAATTGCAGGAGAATTTTATGAATAAAAAAATCCAACCAAAAAGTATAAGAAGACGAAGAGAAATAAAAGAAACAGCGCGAACGTTCTGAAGCAAACACATGAAGTGAGAGAAGAAATTCGGATAAGCCAATGCAGGCAGGCACTGAAGCAGGCATTAGCATGCAAAGAACTAAGTATTATTTGTATTTTTGCTACTAAAAGGAACATGGTTGAAGGAAAATTCTTCTCCATTGAGAATTTCTTATCTATTGGAGCCTGAGAAACAATTATAGAATTTATATCCCACGATAGTTACCGGAGGATTTCATAAGAAATAGGTAAAATCAAAATGGAACGACAAAAAGAAGCAATATAATGAACCGTTATTAAAAATAGGCTGCCTGCGAGCGTTAAAAATAATAATAACTGAAATGGAGTGGGAGGCAAAAAACGAGAATATGAGGATAGGGAAGAGAATTGAAAGGAGGAGTCGAGTCAGGTGGAGGAAAAAGACCAGATATGCACAAGTTGGAGTAATTGTGTTACTCAGGCAGTTGAACGAGTTGGAAACTTTTTTGGAGTAACTACATAGCGCAGAGGATATGACTTGAATGTGTGTGCAAACTGTAGTGTGTGCAGTTTACTTGATGAGTGTGTGCAGATTACCAACTCCCTAATTATCAATGGCTCTCGGTGGTTCGATGGTCCTCTCGCTTTTACCTAGCATCAATCGAAAGGGGTTTTGGAAAGAGATCTACTCGTCAATGATCAGGTTTAAGATGAGCAACTCTCCTCTCATACACATATAGGTAGTAATTATCTAGTACATACAACTACCACCTAAAAGACAAAGATGTTGTGACAATTGGGACCACTTGATCAAGTGAAAGACTTTCAAATACATTCTTCCTTTTGTCTTTATCTTTTGCTTCATTAAGTTATATGCGAGTGAGCCGTGGGCGTCGAATAGGTCCCATTTTTTATTGACAGTATGATTTTCAACGCTATCATCATTGATTGAACTTAAATTATTACAGAAAGGCCGTTTGAAAAAGAAAATATTTCAAAAACGACAACAACAAAAAAAAGTCCGCTCACCAGGAGTACTCTGAATTTCGTAGGCCATTTCATAATCTCGCACAGCTTCCGCGAATTGTTCAAGACTCATACAGCATTCCGCTCTTCTTAATAAGGCCTTCAAATATTTTTCTTCCAGTTGGAGAGCTTTTGTACAATCTTCAATTGAATCCACTGGATTCCCAAGCTGCAGACAGTCAACAGAAAATTTTTATCAGATATAGTAGACATGAATGTGAGCAGATTCGGTTACAGTTCCCAAAAAACGTTCGGTAAGTTGTACCTTGAAAGAAACAGTAGCCCTGTTGAAGTATAATTTAGCATTAATCGAATTATTCGAGAGATCGATTTCCAGCGCGGTTGAATAATATTCGTAAGCTTCATCGAATCGATTTTCTTTGAACGCTTTATTACCTTCCGCTTTGGTTTTCCTAAGCAGAGTAGCTCGCTGTAAATTAATTCAAAAAAATTAAATCAATCAAAGCGTCACTCACAACATGTCAATCATCTAGGCCTACATACTCGTAATATAAAATACACGACTCGAAACTTGAAGAGTGTAGATAAAAATTGATTGCACCATTGTCCTAGGGGGGGGGGGGGGGTACGTAAACAAGGGACGTGAATTTAAGTACATAATATAGGTAGTAAGGTAACAAAAAAATATTTCCTCGAAAATTTTCAATTCAATTCATCCCATAAGAGAACTCTCCTGTCTACTTCAATCTTCCTAAAGTGTATGATAAACTCCATGAACATGGAATCGTAAAACTATTTTATAAATCAAATATGCAAATTCAGCCTTACCTTATAAAGTTCGACCACTTTCGAGTGACCGGGCACAATCTTTGAAGCTTTTTGTAGACACCAGATCGCTTGATCGATGTCGCCTACGTAGTAGAAACAAATTCCGCGGACGTAGATTGCATCTGCATTCCGATTATCGACGTCAAGAATATCATTAACGATTACTTCGGCTTCTTGACACCGTTTCAATGAAGCTAGACACTCCGCATTCAATAATTTCATTTCTACACAATTTTCGGCGAATTTCATAGCTTTGAGCAAATGAGATAACGCCTGAAACATGAAAAACAAACCGAGAATAAGAATTATATTTGGGTCCAGACGTTTGAAGAAATAAACGTCAGGTAAATAATACGGTGGGAAAAACAGTTGATTTTAATATCGCGAAAAGATGTAGAATATTTCATCCGGAGCGCTGGAATACCTCTTGTCGGGGCTGCTGTGGTTAACTGGGACATAAATTGTAAAAAATTAAAATTTACTTCGTCGTATTTCTTTTTCGCATAATACTGCTTCGCCTCCGCAAATTCTGTTTTCAAACTACGCAAATCATTTAATAATCTTAAAATCCGATTATCTTCAGGGTCGATGTTGAGCGCAACATCTATTTGTAGTTCGGCTTTTCGAATTTCTCCTATAGTGATAAACCTTTGGATTGTCTCTTCGTGCGCCTGAAATACAGTAACAAATTAGATAGTCAACTTCTATGCGGCCAATAGAGCAGTGGCGTAGCCAGAAATACATTCAAGATGGAGGGGCGACCACGGTCCAGGAGCGAGGACTAGAAATTTTTCTGTTCTTTAGCACCGACAGTAAATTCTGATCTTCAAAAAGAGTTTCGCCCTCCTCGCTACGTCACTGCAGCAACAGAGTGCTCATTTTTTCAGTACATTTAATTTATATTTTCACCTGCATCAATTGCCATTTGGCATCTTTAAGACGTTGTTCCGTGTCTGCAACAGAAAGTTATCGATAAATTAACAACCAAGATAACGTTTTATGGATGAATTTAAATTAGAATGAAATAATTTTTCGTAATACGTCAATAGTCGGTATAGGGATTACATTTTAGTACGATTTCGACCTTGCTTACCGGGAGACTTTTGAAGTTCGTACGCCATTTCGTAATCTTTGATACCTTCGGCGAACTGTTTCAAGCCTACACGACTTTCCGCTCGTCTGAGTATCGCTTTCAAATAATTACCATCTAGGTGTAAAGCTTCCGTGGAATCTTTGATAGATTTCTTCAATTGACCTAGCTATAAATCAAATAGACACTTATCACTACGTACAGTCTACGCACCAAAGTGACAAAAAACTACTTTTAAGGGACTATTTTTACTTTAAATGAAACCGTGGCCCTATTGAAGTACAACTTCGCATTTATAGAATCGTTGGTGCAGTCAATATTTAGGGCGGTAGAATAGTATTCGTACGCATCGACCAATCGATTCGCCTTAAATGCTATATCCCCTTTGGCTTTCATCTCCTTCAGTGATTTTGCTCGCTGTAAAAACAGAAAAATCGCAATGTTTGAAAAAAAAAAAAATCACCAAATAAATGGTATAAGATGAAGCGAAAAATTATAAGTTATAACCATCTATATTTTCCGAGGCCTTTTAGAATCTTTCAATGTACATCATGAGCGAAACTTTCCGCTTTATGGAATGTGGACTCGATCGTTTCTCTTTCCGCTTTATGGAATGTGGACTCGATCGTTTCTATTAAAGCGCTAATATTAGGCTTACTGAACCGAGGGCTATGGAGACCCTCCCAGCACATCCTAGAGTTCACAAATTGTGCGGAAAAACAAAAGCGTTTCTCTTTTATAATAACCGCTGGGAGTATCATTATAGGAATCTGAGAATCTAAGAATCTTTCCTGACGCAACTAACAACGCTTAAAATCGGACTCATATTGTCATTCATGTCATCAAGTCTCTCACATTGGACCTACTCAGACCCGTAAATCAGAAGTTCATGAAATTTCTGCAACAGAAGAGGAAAAATTTGGGTGGGCGGCAATATCTATCATTATCAAAGCTAAAAAAAGTCCTCAGTTAGCATAGTTTTCTCTCCTCCCTCCTCTCCGATGGCTTGGCTTTCGTGTTGGCCATAGCTACTCACCATGTTATCTTATGACTATAGCTTGATCAGGCAAATTAGCTTTAAAATGAAAAAAAATCGCTACCTCACGTTTGTTTGCGCAAGTGTGTTCATCAAGGTGCCCATGATAAAAATCAAAAATCGTTACTCTCTCACCGACGACGCTACCACCAGGAAGCAGAATGTCTCTGAATTTTAACAGGGAACCTGTTTTGTCGGGTGGAGGTCCTAAAAAACGTTGGCTGTTCGCCTTCCGGCTGGCCGGCGAAGTTCGGGGCTCGAAAATTTTCCAAGTCCCCCTCCTATCATATATAGTTCGGGGGTGGGGCTTTTGACGTCACAATTTGATGACGTCGTAGGTCAGCCTTGTGACTTCACAACCTGACCACGTCATGGATCAGTTTTAACAGGGAACCTGTTTTATGGGGGGCTTTTTCAGAAATTTGTCGTGCGCCGTCCGCCGTCCAGCAAAAAACTTGGAAAAATTTCGACTCTCGAGCTACCATATATAGCTCGAGATAGACAAATTTAGACTCTCAAACTATATTATACTAGGCTTATAGTAGGTCTAGGCGTCCTTTACGTACACTAGCTTTATCTAAGTCTACGCTTCCTTGAATTCTCAATACCAATATCCACTTGACTCATAAAACAGGTTCCCTGCGTTCCTCGTTCAACTTCGTTAAGGAAGCCGTCGTTTTTTTCAAGTTCCCCTCCTATCATGTATAGCTCGAAGGTGGGGCCTGTGACATCACAGTTTGATGACGTCATTGGTGAGCCTCGTGACGTCACAATCTACATTTTTCAGATTCTACGTGCCCCATAAAACAGGTTCTCTTGCCACTCCTCGTTCAACTCCGTTGAAAAACCCATGATTTTTTCAGTTTTTTCGATTTTCCTCAAAAACTATGGACTTCCGAGCAAAAATACATTACTCCAAAATTATCCTACATAAAATTTCCTACGAAGTGAATCCCCATACGAGTATAGTATTCCGATGAGTGAAAGTCGTACAGCAATTCTTTGAAATCTGAGGAAATATCATTTTTTCAACTTTTCTTGCATTTTTTGTAGAAAACATAATTGAGACGTCGAATATGCCACTTGAACTTACTTTGTAAATTTCAACTATTTTCACAACTCCTGGATCGAGTTTAGATGCATTTTGAAAACACGAAATTGCTTTATCAAGATCGCCCGAATAATAGAGACAAACTCCGCGAACGTATATTGCATCCGCATTTCGTCTATCGATTTCAAGAATTCTGCTGATGATCGCTTCAGATTCTTGATATTTTTTCATAAACGCCAAATATGCCGCTTTCGTAATTTGAAATTCATTGCAGTTCGGGGAAATTTCTATCGCGCGGTTCAAATGGTACTGCGCCTGCATAAATCCAACGTTTTTAAATCAAAAACTTTTCAAAATACTGTTACAAATTATGCGACATATACATGAAAAGAACAGATGCCCAGAATATCATGTTTTACTTTAATTTTTCATTCCGTTCTCAAATATTATAACAATAAATTGTTGTAATTCATCTTTGGCTTCATTTTTCAGTTTTCCTTCTCTCACTCTTTAATTCAAATATCTTTCTAATCTTTCATGCATTAGACCAACCTAATTTTTTAGGTTTATCGTAAATTGTTTTTCTTTTCATCCCCTCATCAAAAATTTCAATTTTCATTATTTCCTCATTGTTCATATTCTTCAAAACTTTCACTTCTCTTTCATCTTCTTTTCCCACTTCGCTCCTTCATCTCATCGTTTTGTCTTCCTCTCCTCGAATGAAATCATCAAACGTGAACAAAAAAGACTCAATTAGGCTTGCCTATAGGGCTCTTCCTCTATATCATATTGTACTTTGTATACTTGTTTACCTGGATTCTTATCATAATGGTACTTCGTTCACGTTGGTATTATGGCAGAGGAATGGATATGCTATTATTGCATATTCAATTCCCCTGCCATAAGAGCAATGTAAAGCAAGTACCATTACGATAAGAATCAGGCAAACGAGGATGCAATATGATATAGGGAACGAGCTAGTTCGCGTCTTCTTTGTCATGTCCCAAACCTGATATTATACTTGAATTTGATGACCACACACGAACATTTGAGTGAATAAGTATAAATCCATCTAAAAAATTGTCCGTTGTTCCCATTTGGGGTGAAGAGTGAAAATCAATACAAAAACTCATCGAATTTTTGGACAAATTTGTAAAAGAAGTAGTTTGTGATGAGCCGACAGAAAATTATCATTTCCCACAAAATCTTCACAAAAAGTTTCAAGAGCATTTTTTAGTATTAAAGTGCCTTTATTGTACACTTGGAGTCAATCGTACAAACGGTTTCAACTTAGTTCAAAATCAAATTGGGCCAGGTAAAACTAGTTTAAAACCCGCGACCGATCCACACTTTACGAATAATCTGTCCATTCTTGGTTATAGGCCTTTTTTGGTCCCTTGACATTCGATGTTGTCTCGGATATTATTTCTCCGACTAACCCAACTCTATCTTGTCCTTTCATTAGGACCTGGGTATTCCTCTTCTTTTCTCCCTCTCATTACATTTAAACTCCCCAAATAACCAAACATAAATCAACTATTCACAGTAGATAAGAGTACCGGTACACATATTTAGTATAAAGATAAAGAAATTACTTGATTATAATCCTTATCAGTAAATAATTTTTCTGCCGCAGCGAATTCGTTTTTCAGAGTCGTCAATTCATTTTGCAGTGTCAGTAGGACAACATTCGATGGCTCCAAACCGATTGCGATTTTCAGATTTCGTTCAGCTGCTCGCATATCTCCAATTATGAGATAACATTTAACAAGTTTTTCGTAAACCTAAAATATATAGATTCATTTTTTCACTAAGTTACCATAGAACAAATTACTATAAAACTCTATTATCGTACTTTAACGTTTTTGTCGTCCAATTTGAGGGATTTACGAGCGTCATTGAGAGCTTTGGAATATTGATTCAGTACCATATAACAAGCCGCCCGATCCCAATACAGAGCCGGATTGTCCGGATAATCTGAGAAATTATTCCCAAAAATAATGAGGATTTATGAAGAAGAGCGCGGGTAAAGAATGTGTCGGAACTTTTTCGTTTAAATTTACTTATGGCTTCGTTGCAAAGTTTCAATGCTTCCTCGTAATTTTTGTTCGCATATTCTCTTTTTGCTTTTCGCCGCAACTCGAATGCATGCTCGCGATTATAATCTTGTCTGTAAATTGAAACATCATTAAATATTTTAGGGTTGCAGATACCTATAGTTGAGGCCAGATGAGGGAATTGGGAGGGTTGTAGGGGTGGCATCCTCATAAAATTTAATATATTACGATTTACTCATGAAAATCGAAGAAATATTTCCTTTTTTTTGGCATTGATGGAAAATTTCAAACCCCTTTCTTGAAGTTTTAGTAGTCTAGGACTGTGGAACCAAATATAGTTCAACCTGTATGAATGTCACGACTTAAAATAGGATAGTAAATCGATTATTATGTGACAGATGTAATATTGCTATACACAGGCAAGTCTGATTAGGAAGTCAGATCCCTGCATATGTTCGAAAATCACACAGTTGTGATAAAAATAACCCTCTTCAATTCTGTGCAATGCCAATATGCCTAAGCTCCAATAAGGAAATTAGGAGTGAATAAAATTTTCAGATAGAGAATTGCCACAGAGAAGATGCCTAGGCCTATATGTACAACATATTATATAGCTTAAACTTACAAATCTTCTTCTTCACGATTCAAATCTTTTTCTTCGATCTTAATATTTTTCTCCTCATTCGATTGGGGTTGACCACAAGCTGAAACACTTTCAATAAAAATTGTATTGGTGAAGAAATAATTTTCATACATAACAGATGTTGACAAAAATTTAAATATTTTATAAATTTAGCGTTTCATTTCTATCAACCCAAAATCAACGTATCGAGTTTTTTTTTTTTTTTCTTTCTTTGCCACAGGTTTCAGACGATTGTAAACAGCTTTTGAAATTCGTTAACAGGCGATCAATTATACGTTGTATCTTCAAGGATTCAATTTACAATACCCAATGGACCCTTATCCTGTGACCTCACTCAGCAAGTACATTAGCAGAATCCCTGTCATTTGAGCCAAATGCATTTTTGACTCCCATAAGAAAAACATAGGCAACTGAGAACATTATGTCATAAATTTAGTGATTGAAGTTGTAGATTCGTAGGCCCCTAGTATTTGAAAATAAACTTCTGATAGCCAAGATCACTCCTGATTATCAATCAGAAGCCTAATGATCTCTGCTCCCTGTGTCTTTCTTTGGGAGTCGATAGTTCGTTAGGCTCGATAATTGACAGGGTTTCTGATAATTGTAACGCGCTATGACGTCAACAGGATAAAGGTCTATAGTGCTGGAATCAAGAATTACAGCGAGTGGTACCTACTACGGAAAGCGGGACTAATTAAACATATTCAGATCTAGAATCAGTATTATGATGTTCCCTCCGCGGAGCTTCAACTTTTTAAAATTGATATTTCAGTGATAGAGATTATTAGTCTCGATGAATCTTTCAATAATTCTTACTAACGCTACTACTTACTTCTTATTTGCCATAAATCCACCTCCATGATCTCCTCCACCATCCTCAACCTTGGTTTCGTTAGTTCGCGTTCTTTCGACACCACAGGATTCACAAAATTTTGACAAGTTTTGATTCTTATTGAAGCCATTCTCTGTTTTCTTTTTTTTTTCCGCACTTTTAGGCGGTTTTCTCGAGTACTGCACTGTCAGTTTGCACCCTCGAAGTTTTCGGCCGTTCATTTTTTCGATAGCGGTGTCTGCTTCCTCTTGTGAAGCATACGCTAAGAAACCGTTCACACATTTTTTCCTTCTGGTGGATCTAACGGAAATTTTGCTGTCCAGGATCTTTCCGTAGCTTTTGAACGCTGTTACGAGATGCTCCGTTTCGATAGCTCGATTCAAACCGCCAACGAACAGTTCGTATCTAGTCATCACGAATGGATTGTACGTCGACAATAATTAATTATAATCTCTCATAGGTGGGTGTAAAGTGCATACTGTGGCTCACGCTCAGAAGTTGGACTCGTATGGAAATCTATAACATGGTATTATATTCAATAGGGAGTGAACTTAGTTGAGACTTTTCTATTGAGTGTTTATATGCATCATACACTATCATATTCAAAGTAAATCAACCTGGTGATAAGATTTAGATAAGTATAAATTATATTAAAGATCAAGAATTACCGTAACTATGAAATCGCAAATCAGAAATATTCATACGCTTATTGATACATACGGTATAGTCGTACGTATTAGAAATCCCAAGTCTCAAATTGTCATGGGTATTACACAGACTAAAAAATTATAATATTCTCTTAATTCGGTACAGGATTTGTACGGTCTCCAAAACGAGTTTTAAAACCTTTGTGTGTACAATTCGAAGTTTTCTTATCTCAATGATTTCTGTACAGGTTACAGTCCCGTAAACATCTGGTAGATAAGTATACCTATAGCGGTTAAAGTCCACGAATGAGAATGTTGAATATTCTGCGAATACGTACCAATCAATGAGAAGTCATCCTTCGAAACCATGTGAAATCGAGAAATATAATAATCCGATGCAGAAACAGCTCGCAGTGATTCAATTCCATGTACCTACATAATGAAGTTGCCACAGATAAAGAGAGAGAGAAGACAGAAATAAGTGGCTGCGATCGTTATTTTCTGCGATTAGCGAGAGGAAATGAATCATGCGATATATATTTTATTTGAGCAAACAACGCAACGCAACAGTTGACATCAGGGGTCAGCGGCGAGACGGGAGCGTACATTGCGAACGTTTGATTGGGTGGCTGTTGTTATTATAATAATAATAATTGTTGTTATTATAATAATAATATGTAAACTTATGATTGATCACAATTTACATACAGATATGCACTTCATTCAAATCCTTTCTTTAGTGGTCTAGTAAGTATAATGACAATGAAAATCAAAATAAACATCGAATCTACGGTTTTAGGCACGTATACCTGTAATATGACCAAAATTAGAAATAGAAACAAAAGAATCAATAAAGCAAGGCTATTCAATTAGTTTTTACCGCGGGCCACCTGCTGAGATTCTTTGTGCAAGCGGGCCACAAGTAAAGAAGAAGAAATAAAAACATAATATGGAAAATATTTTTTCGGAAAGATGCGCGGAAAACGTTGTGTTTCCTACACTGCTGTAGGCGTGGAAAGATGCGCTTTAATGTTGGTATCAGTGTAACGGTCTTTGCAACTAAAAGGTGGTAGGTAAAGACAGCTGGCGGTCGGTAAGACATTTTTTTATACAAATGTAACGAACACCCACAAAAACCGGATGCACTTCTTGAGGAAAATGATCTATCTCGCATCTAAATTGAGGATGGGCGGAAAAATCATATTCTTTCCACACTGCAAATACTCTTTCTACCACTGTTATCAGAGCTTGAGCGCTCGTTGCAATAAACAGATCTTTCCACCATCACATTGGTAACAATATCATTAGTTTTCGGTTACATCGTATAAAAAACAAGACTTCGCCATGCGCCTCAGTATCTGGGTCTCTTGGTTTTTTTTTTTTCTAATTGACTGTCACGTGACGGAAATTTATTTTCGATTTTTTTCAAAAGATCTGGAGCTTCTTTTCCTATACCAAGATGTAGAGCTCAAGAGATCTCGATTTTTTCTATGTCAAGATCTGGAAACCAAGAGATCTGCATCTTTGTTCCACTCTGATCTGGAATCTCAGAGACTTAATATTTGTACGTACGGTAGGTACGCGTATTACGATTAAGGAAGTATTGAGAGGAAGAAACTTCCTTAAAGAGACTATGTAACGTCCAGTATTAATCAAACGATCTACATTGTCACCGATATTGATTTTCGACGACTATATCTTGGTTATAATTTAGAAAGACTTGATTTATGTATGTATAGAGTGAAACGAGAATAATACAAATATATAGGATACGGTGCAATATTATCGCAAGTTATTCACAATTGAACTATTTTTAGGGAGCCCCTATGCAAACGCGAAAAAAAAAGTTCTCACCGAAAAAATGTGTTGTTACACATTCTTTGTTTCTAGAAATTTAATTTTTGCCTCGCAAATTTTATTTCTCATACAGTCTTCGTCAAGAGTGACCAAGATATTCTTTGAACATCAATATTGAAGGTGATGTATATCGTTTGTTAATACTGCACGTATTGCATATTCTGTGTCACCTATAATTTTATTTTTGCTTATCATTTTTCGAATTTCTCTACAGTCCTGAAGTAGCATTTTACTGTCGAGGCGCGTGGCAACTCAGTCTTGTTTCATTATAAGAAAACGATGGAACTGTATCAGAACGTCTATAGACGTGGTTTATTAGCTGATAAATTGTAAAGAATTCCTTGAGAACTGTGGCAAACCGTCCTCAGAAATAAAACAAGACTGAGTCGCCACGCGCCTCAGTATCCGAGTCTCTCGGTTTTTTTTCTAACTGACTGTCATGTGACGGAAATTTATTTTTTGATTTTTTTCAAAAGATCTGGAGCTTCTTTTCCTACCAAGATGTAGAGCTCAAGAGATCTCGAGATTTTCTATACCAAGATCTGGAAACCAAGAGATCTGCATCCTTGTTCCGCTCAGACCTGGAATCTCAGAGACTTATAAATATTTGTACCTAAATGAGGAGTTATCTGTCAAAAGGGCACCCGTGAGCAATAATTGATTTTCAAAATAGGTCTTTGAAGTTTCATGTTCAGATTACTCATTCCACATTCATTTTATCAAAAAATCCGTAATGACAAAAAATATTTTGTGTCTTTTCATCTTTACAGATCACTAATTATTTTTCAAATTGATCGACAAATGAATCTGGGACAATTTCATAAAAATGTGTACCTCGGGTGCCCTTTTTATAGAGATGGGGTTGAGTGACCATAAGCGTACATGTAATTTTTCATTTTTTCAAAATTTTGTATATTGATAGGAAATGGTTCAGAGAATTCAAAAATGTGGATATCCGCAAAAAGGGCACCCCTTTGACGGGTGCCCTTTTGACAGATAACTTCTCAAATACGGTAGGTATATTACCATTAAGAAAGCATCGAGAAGAAGAAACTTTCTTGAAGACAGTACGAGTACAGAAATTTGAAAAATGCTATACCAAAATAAAATCATAGGTGACACAGAATATGTATACGAGCAGTACTAATCAAACGATATATTTGTACATTATCATCAATATTGATGTTTGAAGAGTCAAGACTATCTCGGTCACTCTTGACGAAGACTGTAAAAGAAATAAAATTTGCTAGGAAAAAATAAAACCTCAAGAGACAGAGAATGTATAATTATCTTAATGAAAAACTTCCTGAAATTTAGAAATTGCTATGCAAAAATGAAATCTCGAGTAACAGAGAATGTATACGTATTACTCGAGTGACGTCACAACACATTTTTCTGGTGAGAACTTTTTTTTTTTTTTTTTTTTTTTTTCGCAATTGCATAGGGGCTCTCGCCTTGCCTGAGGCAAGAGCCCCAAAAAAGTTTCCTCCCTCAAAAACGATATTACATACCGCGTATGCTCGTATCACTGAACAAACGAATTCCTCCCACCTTTCATTAAAATTCAGTACACGACAGTATCGGAAAGTAATGTGATTCCTCTACTGTTGCGTAATATACTATTGAATGCCCCTTCAAATTTTGTAAAGGCTCTAGCCGGGTAAGGGGGATGGCCTTGGTCGAGAAATGTTTCAGATGTCCGTCAGAATGTTGTCCCCAATGAGAAAACTCGAAACCCAAAAAATTGGACCCACCCGCTCACCCACATGGGCTGCAGAGTCATTTTTAGGCCTAAAATCCAAATGGCTCTATCTCAGGCACTAATGATTGCACAGCAATGCAACTTGGGGACATTTTAGTATATTTGAACGTTCATACATGGTATTTTTTTTCGAAAACAATCATTCATATTTTCACTAGTTTCTAGCAATAACAAAACTTCAAACTCGAATATTTAAAAAAATTGTGGGGGGCGGAAGCACCTAGGGAAAATCATTCATTTGAAACGCCATACCCTCTACTACAACATACATTAGTACCATAGTCCTCGGTGAGGTGGAACATTCCCAAAAAAATCATTATTCAATGAATTTCTGTGATTTTTCCATGAATAGCGGGGTGAACTACGACTGCTACCGCAATAGACCGCCTAAAATCAATGGTCAATGTTCGAGCTGAAAAATACGCACTCCTCCCTCCGTTGGATGAAGTGGGAATGTAGATAGACCAAAAATATATTTTTAATATTTCGTTTATTGATTTGGTCAATTCTTATGTAACACATCCACGGATTAGGTGGGGTGCATTATAGATTGAGAAAAATAGTTGAAAAATTCTCCAGTCGCTGAAACAGTCTGAAAACAGTAGAGAAGTGAGAAAATCCACTTTTTCAACCAGGAGAACTGTGATTTTTTATATTCTTCTTATCAATGAGGTGAATTTTTATGTAAACACGTCCGCCAAGTTGAAAAAAAATAATCGATAAATTCTCCAGTCGGTGAAACGGTCTAGAAATCGTAGAAAATCGAGGAAGGCCACTTTTTCAACCTGGACGACCGTAATTTTAGGCTGTTCGTTCATTGGTATATGGTCGATTCTTATAAGAACACTCACGCCGAGTTTTAAAAAAACTGAAAAAAATTCTCTAGTCGTTGGCACGCTGTGGAAATAGTAAAAAACCAAAGATACACAGCCACTCTTAAGATTCATTTCCTTTACTTTAAAATATTGAACTTAATTTCTGTTCCCCTGAAGTCGCAGCGGTACGAATTGTATTACTAGTAGTCGTGCACTCGCATGATGTGGAAGAATTCCCTCCGAGACACAATAGAAGACAATCATATCTTTGTATTGCCATGCTCATAAACTGCAATATTTGAAGCATTGTCACCTTAACTCGAGAGGAGATTCCTCCACTTCATGCAAGTGCACGGCTCCTAGTAACACAGTTTATACCATTACGACTTTAGGGGAACACAAAAATAAACATTCAACATTTTAAAGTAAAGGAAATGAATCTTAGGGGTGGGTGTGTATTTTTGGTTTTTTTATTATTAAATTTCCAGCGCGTCCCAGCGACTAGAAAATTTTTTTCAATTTTTCTAAAACTCGGCGTACAAGTTCTCAAAAGAATTGACCAAATCAATGGATGAATTGCCAGAAATGGTTTTCAAGGTTGAAAAGGTGGATTTCCTTGATTTTGTACTATTTCCAGACTTTTCCAGCCACTGGAGAATTTTCTCGATCTAACGCACTCCACCTAATCCGTGGATGTGTTTACATAAGAATTAACCAAATCGATAAACGAAATACTGAAAATATATTTTGCTGAGTTCTGGTGATGCATATGCAGGTTGGCAATTAATGGCCGGTGATCCGTATCACAATCAGGGTTTTTGTAGGCTCAATCACGATGAACGTTGTTGAGACGGCTTTACCTGACTAATAAGTAGTCTAGTTGGTGCCAGTGCCCTGAGTGTAGGTGTTGCCACGTACCCTTGTAGATGTCTTTCAACTGAAACATGGTGTTGACACGAATCAGACCGTATGCAGCATAGAAGGATGCCAGAAGTTCTTTGTTTCTGTTCATGTTTCCCAGACTATGCCGTCCAATAACTCTTTTCCATGCAGTCGCGTCGTTCTCCACACAGGCGTTGAAGTAAGGATACTACTCAGATTGCTCCTCCTTTGACTTTATCAATATGCTTGCGCATACCTACCTATCTTATATAGTTCCTTGCCTGTACCTTACACTAGTTCTTATCCTGCAACACTCTTTATCGCGTGTATTGCTGTGAGAGTTGTGTGGAACACGTGCCGTTTCTAATCCCTGTATTCGCGCATTTGAGTTTTGTTTGTGGACCTTGTGTTTTGCTTTATTGGACACATTCCTCATCTGAGGTGAGTAATTGGATACTGGTCATCGTATGCTCATTGAGTATAACCTTCTCGTATTCTAGATTACGTTTTATACAGCTTAATTGCATGAGATACTCTTATATCAATTACTTATTATGAATATCCTATGAAAGGTGGTTCATCTAACCCTAATTTGATTTCTGTCTATCTCCTTGAAGAACATGTCATTTGTAGATTGATACGGCCTCTGTGCTTTGGGGTATCTCATAGTCTCGGTGACATGCTTCATCTGTGTACTTGCTATAACCCCTGAGTCTTTGATCCTTTTGGAAGGATAAGTCATTTGTCGGTTGATACGGCCTCTGAGCTGCGGGGTATCTCAAAGTCTCGGAGACATCCTTTATCTTACTTGGTGTGACCTCTAAGTCTTGTGAGTCTCGTTCTCTCTTCTCTCAAACTTGTCGATTTAACTAGGTTAATTAAGGAGGAAATTATCACACGTGATTTTCATTACGGCAATTCACAGGTCGTTCGAGAATATTCACAGCCGAAGAGATATCATTTGTTACCTTCACTAGAGCCCTATAAATACGAGTGAGGATATGGACCGCCATATTTAGTCGTTACGTCATCATTATTTTCACAGTCTCCTATTCTAACGACTGATAACAGTTTATCATGATTTGAAAATAATAAGAGATACATGCTAGACTAAGTGCCAAAGCAAAATGCAAGACTCAACACTATTGAGAAATGCAAAATAGCTTTACTAATCACATAAATTCTTCATCTGAATAGGAAGCTATGGAGATACATTATGATGTAACGACTAAATATGGCGGACCATGTCCTCACTCGTATTTATAGGGCTCTACCTTCACCCGTTTCACTTCGACATACGTACTCGTAACTATCTAAGTATCATAATAAAATATCTCTTTTAATTCGTACGCTACACGAAAGGAGAAAAATACCCGGTGCACATTGTACGGTAGTATATGAGACAGACGTGTTCTTATTCCGTCTGAAGCGGTTTTATCGTTGAAGCCGATAAAGCTAGATGTGGGTTTGTCTGAAAATGATCGCGTTAGCAAATTCTTAGGAAGCCATTGAGACTTGAGAATTGCGTTATTGTGTTGGTAATCACACAGTAACTATTTAGACGATCACGCGTTATTGCGATTAAATTTTTAATAGGTAGAACAATTTACGGTTCAGCTTTTCCTTCCCATGACAGAGATGAAAATTTAAAAGGTTTAAGATACCCTCATGATCATCAAAAATTAAAAGGAAATACGGTCAAGAATATAATGACATGTCATTTGTCTGCAACCCGTTTCCGATCTGACGAACGAAGTTCAACTGACA
Organism: Aspidiotus rigidus; assembly: GCA_035079385.1. Taxonomy (NCBI): domain Eukaryota; kingdom Metazoa; phylum Arthropoda; class Insecta; order Hemiptera; family Diaspididae; genus Aspidiotus; species Aspidiotus rigidus. Next base: position 7,156,718 of record JAVHKY010000013.1, read on the forward strand.
TATCGGTATCTGCAAAACCACAATTAAAACCCACTGAGAGCTAGAACAGGTTTTATTCTGCTGACCGTCCTTTTGCAGATACCCAATGTTTTTAGATGGGCTAGGTGTCAATCAAAACTTGTTCGGGTCAGAAACACTTTGATCATGAATAGAATAATGAATTTATTTTCGAGCAGATACGAAATAATCAAATACTTTTAAGCACGATTTAGCCCACATCGTATCTAATATTGAAATTGTTACAATTATAACGAAATACATATTTTCTTTAATATTTATAAAAATCATATTTCATTAACAGGAAACCTGTTCTACTTTTTTTTTTTTTTTGAGAGAGAGAGAGAGAGAGAGAAATTTACTGTGCGCCGTTGGGTGAAAATCTTGGAAAAATTTCGACCTACAAGCAATACACAACAGGAGAGAGACTTGGAAAAAAGATGGCTTCTTCAACAAAGTTAAACGAGGAACTCAGGGAACCGGTTTTATGAGTTAAATTAGTTTTGTTATATTGAGAATTCAAGGAAGCCTAGACCTAGTACACAACTAGTATAAAGGAGGCCTGGACCTAGTATAAGCCTAGTTGCTCGTGTCGCAATTGCAGTGCCACGTGTCCTCTATGATGGAGTGGGTGTGGGTGGTGCGTATGCATTTAATTTTGTTTCCTCCAACACCGGAATCGGCCCTTTCAGGCATAACTTCACTGTCGGTTCTCCTCGGCACCCCTTCTACTCGGCAACCGCCAAGCTGCAGTGTCGCCAAGCACATATAATATTAGAACGCACAACAACAACAACACCTCCTTAGATACAGTAGATCGCTGTTGCAGTCTGTTCATTCTCTCCTTTCTTCAGGGATGAACTGCCTCTTGTTGTCTGGGAAGTCCTCATACTCCGGAAAGAGGGGTAATTGGAAAGAAGGAGCAACTATAGGGAACCATGTCGGCTATCTTCACAGCAAAATACCCCTCCCTGCTTTCAACCTCTCCCGGAGAAATGGAGCTCACTGGCAATTACAACGTGCGTTCCCCTCTCGGATACAAACTGCCATAAGAGATCTTGCGCAAGCTTACAGTCTTCCAAATTTGACTGCAGGAACTTGAATGTGCCTGCCATTAGGACGCTGTCGGTCCTCTTCTGCTGCTTTCACGCCCTCGGACAGTGGGCTCTGCAGCACCTATGCAGCCTTTACTCTCAATCACGTGCTCATCATCGCGGCCATCTTCCCGACAGCGAAGTGGGCATTTTAATCCCAGTGGCAGTCCCGTATCAGCTACTCTTCTTTACCGCATCTTTAGGAGCCACTACCAGCAGCTTCTCCTCGGCAAGCTGGTGCGATGTGGCTTCGACGAAGAATATGCTGAATCCTTCTTTTCCAATGAGCGGGCCTTGCAAATACTCCGTCCAATCTGGATGCTGCCATCCTGCACCAATTTCAGGGCAGTTGTGATTGGGAATTGTATCTGTGCCATCTGGCACCTATTGCCCACTTTTTGGAGGTTGAGAACTTTCGTCTCACTCTCTCCTCCAACTGCTATTGCTTTCTCCTCTCTAGTGACGGACGTATCAATATTGATAGGAGGGGGACTCGGAAAAAATTCTACCTCTGAGCAGTATACAGAAAAATTTTGACTCTTTGAGTTATTCATGATAAGAGGGGGATTTGCATCAAAATTTTTCCCAAGTTTTTCACCAGATGGCGCAAGGCGATTTTTCTAAAAAAAAAAAACATATAACAGGTTCCCTCTTAAAATTTCGACTTGCGACTCGTAATATATGATAAACGGGGACTTACGGTATTTGAAGGATTGTATATCTAACTCATTAAAGGGGCTAAGCCAATCGGTGTAGAAAGCATTACATATCTAGTGACTTAAAGAGCCCACCCTGGTGCGGGTCATGTAATGTTGTACCAATAGCCGTTGTTTTTTTCCTTTCTACAAATCTTTTTTCATAACTGAAACCTACACCTCTGTTTGCAAGTAAGAACTAGCCATTCCTCATAGGGTGAAGGGAAGGGGAGAGGTTGATTCGGATCGTTTTTTTTTTTTTATTGTGATACACGAGAAAAACACATTTTCATACTTGTGTTGGGGATTATTGTACAAGCTTTGTACGCGAACAAGTGCGTAATAAGAAAGTCTTTTCAATAGAATTCACTCGGTTTTATTCTTAACAAATACTCACTTAACATAGGAAAATGAAACGGTATACATATAAATAATTAATATCAAAACAATGTTTTCAACAACTAAAAATAAAAGATGGTAGATATTTCTAAAAACACAACGTACATACAAAAAATGTTGGTAGGTATTAATATTTTAATTGTTACTCTCAATTGTTCTAGGTTCTTTGAAGCTTTTTCGCCAGGAAGTCGAAAGCTTCTTTCATTTCTTTAAATTTTCTCTCAAAATACCTTTTCTCTCCCTGCATAACATTCGCGTGACGATCTGAAATTAGAGTAATATGTAAGGGTAGGAGAGTTAGAATGGTACATGTGCTCTCACACCCAGCCAAAAAAAAAAAAAATCGGTAGAGAGATCAATAACCTGGATGTAACTCTAGAGCTTTCTTATAGTAAGCTTTCTTAATTTCTGCAAAAGTAGCAAGCTCATTGACTCCAAGAATTGCGTGAAAATCTTTTCGCTCAGAATGCTGATCACAAAGCGATTTGGCCTTCTTTAATAATTCTTCAGTTTCTGTAACGTTGGAAAAATTATATAGCATCCACACAGAAATTAGTGGTGTGACGAGGAAATCTGGGTAATATAGTATATTACACACCTAGTGCGAAAAAGAAAGTAAAAAATGACCGTGCTTCATCAAACTTCGCCTCATTTTGCAAAGTGTGCACTCATCAGTTCTTTTTACTTTCGTCGAGTTTGGTACAATGCATTCCTCGACAAACGCGTGAAAGATACAGCAGATTATCGCAAAAAAGCTTCTTCTCACTATGGTATCGTGAAAATAAATTCTTCTGGAGGGAGTCTCAAACAAGATTTTATTTCAAAGCAAATGTTCCAGTTAACCTCTCTCCTGTCCCGAAAATACGCCACTAGTTCCGACTATCTATCTATCCAAATACATCTAGGCCTACAATTTATCAAGAAATAAATGGGAGAAGAAAATTATGAGATAGGTAACGAAAAAGTACAGACGGCTACTTTACAGTTTTGTTTAGCTAATAATTATCTAATATTGCCATGAATATGTTTAATCTCATATATCAATTGCGAGTATGTATAAAAAGCGTTCAAACAATAAGAAAATTTGAAACTGAATCAATGGCTGCTGAAATTACACAGATAAAGGACGGTTTACAATAAAAGTGACCTTGTAGACGGAAGAAATGTCTTTATACCTAATGATTCATTGTTCCACAGAGTCAGCAATAATTCAAAACATTTTGAATTTTTAGTGACATAATTTTTAATGATAGGTAGTGTAAACCGCCGTTGAGAGTTTTAAATTAAACTCTAATTCAGTTTTCGGGATTACCACATTCACAGCGTTTAGGTACTTAAAAAAGAAAGAAAAAAGAAGGTACTTTACAGGACATTAAATTTGTAACAGATTACAATTTTCGAGGGCTCTCGACGGCCCACTTGTTTTACCTAATTAACCGAATGGAGTTTTGTAAGGAAATCTATAGTCTTAAATGATCAGGTTTAAGGTGAGCAACTTTCCGCTCCTACACATGGTACTTATCTAGTGCTATACATACTACGATCTCCTGAAAACGCGACAACTGGGGCCACTTCATCCAGTCAAAGGCTTTACAATTTCAGTTTACAAATGCATTCTCCCTGTCTCCACCTTCTACGTAATTACATGTATGGAAGAGTCAGTAGTCAATACGTATTTTTAGTATAATTTCAAATGCTCATTACTATTTAAACCTAGATTACAGAAAAAAAGAATTTTTCAAAACGGCCACAACAAAGAAAGTTAGCCTTACCAGAAGTACTCTCAAGTTCGTAGGCCATTTCATAGTCTCGCACAGCTTCCGCAAATTGTTCAAGACACATACAGCATTCCGCTCTTCTCAATAAAGCTTTCAAATATTTCTTTTCCAGTTGAAGAGCTTTTGTACAATCTTCAATTGAGCCCACTGGATTGTCAAGCTGACAGTCGAAAAAAAATTTTCATCAGACAGATTCGATTACAGCTCCCGACAATAATTTACTAAAATCAGTAATGCTTTATAGGTACCAAGAAAGAAACAGTAGCCCGGTTGAAATATAATCTAGCATTAATCGAATCATTCGAGAGATCAATTTCCAACGCGGTTGAATAATAATTGTAGGCTTCATAGAGTCGATTTTCATAGAAAGCTTTATTACCTTCCGCCTTGGTTTTCTTAAGCAGAGTAGCTCGCTGTAAATTGATTCAAGAAAATTAAATTAATCAAAGCGCCACTTACAACATGTCAATTAGGGCTGCGCCTTCGTAATATTAAAATACACGACTCGAAACTTAAAGAGTAGATAGAAATTGATTACAATATTGTCCTAAGAGAGAAAAAAAAAATACAATAAACAAGAGACGTAAATTTAGTAAACACAAAAAAATATTTCCTCGAAAATTTTCAATTCGATTCATCCCATAAGAGAACTCTCCTATCTACTTCAATCTTCTTAAAGTGTATGATAAGTTCCATGAACATGGATCATAAGCTACTGGTATTTCGTAAATCAAATATGCGAATTCAGCCTTACCTTATAAAGTTCGACCACTTTTGGGTGACCAGGCACAATCTTTGAAGCATTTTGTAGACACCTGATCGCTTGACTGATATTGCCAGCGTAGTAGGAACAAATTCCGCGGACGTAGATTGCATCTGCATTCCGATTATCGACGTCAAGAATATCATTAACGATTACTTCGGCTTCTTGACACCGTTTTAAAGAAGCTAGACACTCCGCATTCAATAGTTTCATTTCTACACAATTTTCGGCGAATTTCATAGCTTTGTGCAAATGAGATAACGCCTGAAACATGAAAAACAAACCGAGAATAAGAATTATATTTGCAACATGATTGTCTATTCCACATAAGATGTAGGACTTGATATGATTACTCCAAGGGATACTAAAAGGTGTACAAGATATCATCATAATAGATAAGGAAGGGCTCGGGCCAGGGGATTGTATTTCTTCTTCCTTCCTCATCTTACTCCAAATTTTCAAGACCGAAGGACCAGTCTCACGTCCAGACGTTTGAAGAAATGAACGTCAGGTAATAATACGGTGGGAAAAACAGTTGATTTTAATATCGCGAAAAGATGTAGAATATTTCATCCGGAACGCTGGAATACCTCTTGCCGGGGCTGCTGTGGTTAACAGGGACATAAATTGTAAAAAATTAAAATTTACTTCGTCGTATTTCTTTTTCGCATAATACTGCTTCGCCTCCGCAAATTCTGTTTTCATATTACGCAAATCATTTAATAATTTTAAAATCCGATTATCTTCAGGGTCGATGTTGAGCGCAATATCTATTTGTAGTTCGGCTTTTCGAATTTCTCCTATAGTGATAAACCTTTGGATTGTCTCTTCGTGCGCCTGAAATACAGTAACAAATTAGATAGTCAACTTCTATGCGGCCAATAGAGCAGTGGCGTAGCCAGAAATACATTCAAGATGGAGGGGCGACCACGGTCCAGGAGCGAGGACTAGAAATTTTTCTGTTCTTTAGCACCGACAAAAAATTCTGATCTTGAAAAAGAGTATTCGCCCTCTTCGCTACGTCACTGCAGCAATAGAGTGCTCATTTTTTCAGTACATTAAATTTATATTTTCACCTGCATCAATTGCCATTTGGCATCTTTAAGACGTTGTTCCGTGTCTGCAACAGAAAGTTATCGATAAATTAACAACCAAGATAACGTTTTATGGATGAATTTAAATTAGAATGAAATAATTTTTCGTAATACGTCAATAGTCGGTATAGGGATTACATTTTAGTACGATTTCGACCTTGCTTACCGGGAGACTTTTGAAGTTCGTACGCCATTTCGTAATCTTTGATACCTTCTGCGAACTGTTTCAAGCCTACAAAACTTTCCGCTCGTCTGAGTATCGCTTTCAAATAATTACCATCTAGGTGTAAAGCTTCCGTGGAATCTTTGATAGATTTCTCCAATTGACCTTGCTATAAATTAAATAGACACTTATCACTACGTATAATCCACACACTAAATCACGAAAAAACTACTTTTAAGGGACTAGTTTTACTTGAAATGAAACCGTGGCCCTATTGAAGTACAACTTGGCATTTATAGGATCATTGGAGCAGTCAATATTTAGGGCGGTAGAATAATATTTGTACGCATCGACCAATCGATTCGCCTCAAATGCTATATCGCCTTTAGCTTTCATCTTCTTCAGTGATTTCGCTCGCTGTAAAGAAAAAAACAATCTTGATGTTGAAAAAAAAAAAAAAAAACACGAACATTTTTAATGATATACCATCAGTGCCGATTGAACACGTTTTCTATGAGGGTGGGACACGTGAAATGGCGTAGCTATAGACTAAAGAAAAATAGAGCAATTCGTTTGTATAAGGCGGTGTATTTTTTAGAAATGTTGGCGCACTACTAATTGCTGAGGGAGATACGGGAGGGACATCAAGGAACCAGGTATTCAGAGCATCAGGAGGAGGCATTTCCCCCTCGGACCCACTACTACGGGACGTAGCAAGCCCTCGATTTCGAATATTACTCAGTATGAACGTGTGGTCCAAACAATTTGTACCCTTGCCGTGTCCTAGCATTACGTATCAACTGCCGGACGTTGTTGCTCATGCAAGTATCCGTGATTTGATTCTCGAGAGTCTTATTCCTTTCGTAACGGCGTTTAGCCCTATCCTTTTCTCTCCTCAATATTTGCGTATGTCTTGAGTTACCCAGGAAGTAGTATTTCGGAAGTAGACTGGATTAAGGGGTGCATGCTTATCGCAGATTTACAGTACGAAGTTATTAAATAAATCGATTTGAGCGTCAACAGAGTCTTCATAAAGGATGTCACGCCAGGGCAAATGGGAAGCGTCGAGAGTAAATTAGTTTTGTCAATCAAGTCATACCTACGAGACATGAGGAAGGATATACTTTATCACCTCGGCCTGAATACTAACCGTACAATAGATAATGGTCATGTCTTGATACTGCAGGAATCGGCTTCTGTAATATATTGACCACGAAACAGGGATGAGAGAAGCCCATGAAATCGATTCGAGAAGACGAGGGAGGTGCATGGTGAGTTTTTCGGGTAGTCAAGACGAAAAGATTAGATGTGTTAAAAATACATTCAAGTTCATATTTGTTGGGTGTACTGTGAGCACAGTCCCAATCAAAGCTAGTAAACGAGGAAAGGGATATATAGTGGAGGCTACTAAATGTCGAAATTTCTACAAGTCTCCAAATTAGGTACCAAGGTCGAGTCATAAAGCGTCTCACAATAAAAGTGTAACTCAAATTTCCGACTGAACACCAGCCCAAATGACATAATGTCAAAAATCAGAAGACGTTAATCTCAACGTACGACTAAAACTTTCTCTAGTCAACTAACAATAACCACAATACTCTCAGATATTTAAATGAGTTGTCGAATATGCTACTTGAACTTACTTTGTAAGCTTCAACTATTTCCACATCTCCTGGAACGAGTTTAGATGCATTTTGGAAATACAAAATTGCTTTACCAACATCGCCCGAATAATAGAGACAAACTCCGCGGACGTAAATTGCATCCGCATTTCGTCTATCGACTTCAAGAATTCTGCTGATGATCTCTTCAGATTCTTGATATTTCTTCATAAACGCCAAAAATCCTGCTTTCATTACTTGAAATTCGTTGCAGTTCGGGGAAATTTCTATCGCGTGGTTCAAATGGCATAGCGCCTGCACAAATCCAACATTTTTAAATCAAAATCCTTTTTTAGCTATACTTACGAGCAAATTGAACTACCTAGAATATATAGGAAAAGGATGGATGCTCAAATTATTAAGTTTTATTTTGATTTTTCATTCGAATATTAACAGCTGTAATTCATTTTTGTCTTCATATTTTTTTAATTTTCCTCCTCTGACTCTTTCCTTCAGTTATCGTCCTAATCTTTCATACAAAGACCAACCTTGAATCTGATCTTAAAAAGTCAGTTTCCGCCGTACTCGCTGCGGCAGGAATTTTCTTCTTAAAAATTGAATTAGGTCAGTTGAAACTAGTTCAAAACCCGTCACAGGCCCACATAATGACTAATAATCGAATGATTTTGAATTTCACATAAAATCAGCCCATTCCCGGTCATATGCCTCTTTTGCAGGGCTGCTTAGCTAAGCCAAAGCCATTAGCCATTAGCCGAGCAATTTTCATCCAAAATTAGCTAGCCTTTAGCTAGCTGATAAAATCACATTAGCCATTCAAATTGGAATTGCAAACGACTAATATTTTCTCTTCCCCACACCTCACCCCTCCACATTCTGGTGAACTGATCTTCTACTTTCAGCTGTTAGCTTTTAGTTCTTAGCCGTTAGCCATTCTCTTTTGGTCCAAAATTAGCTAGCTGTTACCTAGCCAATGAGACTGGGTGAGCCATTAGCTGATAGCCGAAGCCAATCAATTTGAAGGGTTAGCTTTTAGTCAAGTTTTTAGCCAATACAATTGGCTAAACAACCCTGCTCTTTCGGTCTCAATCATCTCATCTTGTCTTGGATCTCACTTCTTTAAACCACATTAAACTAACTCGATTCCCTAATCTCGCTCTTTCACTAAAATCTGGATCCCCCTCTATCTCGTATGACCTTTAGACTCCTCAAATACCCGAACATAAATTACCCATTTTCAGTAGGTAATAAATTAATAATGAGTCGGTATTCATATTTCGTATAAAGATAAGGAAATTACTCGACTATATTCCTTATCAATAAATAATTTTTTTGCCACCGCGAATTCGTTTTTCAGAATCGCCAATTCATTTTGAAGCTTCAGTTTTTCAGATTTCGTCCAGCCGCCCCCATATCTCCACTCATAAGATAACATTTAACAAGTTTTTTGTAAACCTAAAATATCGACTCATTTTTTTTACTGAGTAGGCCTAGAGATAGTTGAGATGGAGAACAAATTCTGAAATGTTATCATCGTACTTGAACGTTTTGATCGTCCAATTTGAGGTATTTACGAGCGTCATCGAGAGCCTTGGAATATTGATTTAGCTTCACATAACAAACCGCTCGATTCGAATAGAAAGTCGGATTGTTTGGAGATAAACCTGAGAACCCAAATAAGAGTTATTAAAGAAAAGCGCGGATGGAGAATGTGTTGGAACTATATCGTTTAAATGTACTTATGGAATCGGTACAAAGTTTCAATGCCTCCTCGTAATTTTTGTTCGCATATTCTCTTGCCGCGTTTCGCCACAACTCTGACGCACGTTTGCGATCGTAATTTTGTCTGTAAATTGAAACATCATTCAGTATTTTACCATTAAGATGTTGAATATTTTGACTCGATAAGATATACGTCGCTGTGCGGATGCAGTCATGGTCAGGTGAGGGAAGGAAGAGTTGTAGGGTAAATTGCCACCTAGCCAAAATTTAGTAAAATTAAAAAACCATTCACATTTTATTGCTTTGATAGAACAAATTTTAGAAAATTTGAACCTCTTTCAAAGGTTTAGCAGCTTACGATTGAGTGGGACCAAATACAGTTCAACCTGTATGAATGCATCAGGTCTCAGAAGTGTACAATAAATCGATTATTATTTGAGGGATGTTACTGCTACTCAGGTAATAGAAATTATAGTTAAGTCTGATTGGAAAGTCAAATTCCTGTGCATGTTTTAAAATCACACAGTTGGACGGAAATACTCCATCTTATACGCGATGAAAGTATCCTTATAAGCTCTAATTAGGAGATCAGGAGTGAATATAATATGATAACCATTCATTTTGAATAGAGCATTTCCATAGAGGAGATATGTAGCACACATAAACTTAGGTACAAATCTTCTTTCTCACGATCCAAATTTTTTACTTCAGTGTTAATATTGTTCTTCTCCCTTGATTGAGGTCGATCACAAACTGAAACTCTTCCAATGGAAAGAAGTATTAGTGAAACTAGAGATAATTTTAATGGTTAACGGGTGTTAAAGAAAATTTAAATTTTTAAAATTTAGATTCATTTCTATCAAAACACCAAGAATCAACGTAATGAGTCTTTTTTGCCACACAAAAACTCTCAAGACGATTGTAAACAGCTTCCGAAATTAGCGATCTGTTACCTATACAAATATTTTTTCGTTACACCTTCGATCTCATTCAATGGTTCAATCTACAATACGCAGTAGTACTGAAAGAATGGTTGTAACGGGAAGTACATCAAATTACACTTATTGTCCAGGTACTTTACATAGTTTTATAAAGTTTCCTCTGTGGAGCTTCTACTTTTTAAAATTCATCTTTCGACAATGCAGATTGTTATTCTCGATGGATCAATTTCAATTAATGATATCCTATAACGCCACTACTTACTTCGTATCTGCCGGAAATCTACTTCCATGATCTCCTCCACCATCTTCAACCTTAGTTTCATAACTTTGCGTTTTTTCGACACCATAGGATTCACTGGAGTTTTGAACCTCGTCGGAGCCATTTTCTCTTCTCGGTGTTCCCCCCCTTTTTTTTTGATAGGAAGGTTTTTTCGAGTATTGCACTATCAGTTTGCGCCCTCGAAGTTTTTGGCCGTTCATTTTTTCAATAGCGGTTTCTGCTTCCTCTTGCGAACCATACGCTAGGAAACCTTTCATAAATTTTATATTTCTGGTAGATTTAATGGAAATTCGGTCATCCAGGATTTTTCCATAGCTTTCGAACGCTCTTAGGAGATGCTCCTTTTTGATAGCTCGACTCAAACCGCCGATGAAGAGCTCGTATTTAGCCATTACAAATCAGTCGTCGATCAATAATTAATGAATCTTGCATAGGTGCGTGGAACACGTGTGTATACCGTTTCTCACGTCCAGAATTTAGACTAGGATTGAAGTCTGTAGAAAGTATAAATATTCGATTAATAAGTATTAAGAAGTGTAGACTAGGTAATAAAAACTTATCTTAAGATATTCCACTACTTTACATCAGTTGAGACTCTACAAGTTGATTTTGGGTGCCTCTGTCATATTTATACCTAATTAACCTGATTATAAGTTTCGGAGAGTATAATCACTGACACGAGCTAATTAATTAAAGATCAAGTAAAATGCGGCTATGAAACTTTGTTCGGAAAAATTCATAAGCTTACCTAATTAAGACTAGAATTGGTCGCATCAGAAATGCTACCTACAAGTCTCAAATTATCGTGGGTAAGTTAGTACACTGACTACAAAATTGTTATTCTTTTGATTCAGTAGGTTTGTACCTACTCTGCTCAAAAACCCCATTCTTCAGAGCTGAGCTGTGATTGGTGATCATGTCTTCAAACCTTTCTGCAACTTCAAAGTTTTCTTATCGCTTAACGACTTATACAGCTTTGTAAGCTCCTGATAGGTAGTGGTTTAAAATACAAGAATAAGAATGTTGGATATTTTGCAAACGCACAGTACTTGTACGTACCAACCAACAAAAAGTCGCCCTTTGAAACCTTGTAAGTAGTTTATTTAAAATATAATGATAGGAACCCTATAGTGATCCGATGCAGAAATGTACAGCTCAGTGGCCAAATAAGTAGCAAAATGATGGAAGCGAACACCGGTTGAATATCAATGTCTGCGCAGCGCATGTAGTTATATATAAGAACAAACTTATCTCTTTGGGTATCTGTAAATATACCTATTCAATACAGTTTTTGTACGTGTCCCTATACTTATAGCGAGAGCATTATCATCAGGAATTAACCTGATTTCTAGGTAACCATATTTCGGTATAACAGTACCTAGGCCCACAGATACCTAGGCCTACCAAATAGAAAGACAAGAAAGAAAATATAAATGGCTGCAACTGTTATTTTCTGATATAGATGTGATAAGCAATTTAACGGAGATGAATCGCACCATCAAATATAAGCAAACTGCAATTAAAAAACAAAACAGTTGACAGGGCCGTCATGTCAGTGGCAAAACGACAAGGTATATCGCAAACGTTTGATTGCGGGTGCGGCTGTTGATATCATAATAATAGGGCTAATCAAGTACCTATATGTAAACTTACAAATTACAATGACTGATCACAGTTAATATTTGTTCAGATGCAATCAATACAAATCCTTTCTCCGTGGTCTAGTAAAGAAAATGAAAACCAAGATAAACGTCAAGTTTACGCACGTAGGTAAGTACCTATTCCTGTAATACAACCAAAATTAAAAGTAGGAACTCAAGAACTTATTGAAGTTTAATACTTACAGACAAGGAGCGGTGAGAGACCTGTTCTTATACCAAAGAAAGCAGTAGCCCAAAAAGCAGCTGTGGATTTGCAAGAAATTGATAGTATTAGTTAGGTAGTAAATTGGAAAGCCATTAAGACTTGGGAATTGCGTTATTAAGTCGATATTCACTTTGTAATTATTAGACTATCACGCGCGCGTCGTTGCGATTACATTTTTGATAGGTAAAACATTTCATGATTCAGCATTTCTCCTCTCAAAACCAAAATAAAACTTTAAGAAATTCAACATACCCTTTTATTAATGAATTATTCGAAAGAAAATACGGATTCCGATCAAGTAGAATACAGAATATAGAGTGTCGTATCATTTGTCTGCAACCTTGTCTCAAAGTCCGAAAGTCCGATCTGCCGAACAGAGTTGAATATTGACGACATATATATCTGCGAAACTACGATTAGGAGGATAAGGCTCTTGGTATTCAATACTGAAAGCTAAAAGAAATCTTATTCCACTGATCGTCATTTTGGAAATACCTACCTACGTCAATATTCAATTTGTACGGCAGCGATGTTTTTATATATGATGGGCTACGTGTCAATCAATGATTGGGTCAAATTTGATTGTGAATAGAGATTGGATTCCCCACCTTTTGACGATAAAATTTATGAATTGGTTTGCAGTAAGAACCAGAACACGGATACTGGTATAGAACCTTTTATTTTTTGGCTAATTTTCGAAATCCCCGAGATCCGGAATTTATACTGAATTGTGTTGAAATGAACGTTGGGTATACGTCAAAATTTTGACGTATAGCCAAACCACGACTATTAGGATTGGAGGGGTGCTTGTGTCGGAAAACTAGTATTTCTCATCGAAAAATGGTTCTAGTAACGCATATTTACATCTCAATTAGCCTTATTAATCATATTTTAAGAAAATGGAACTTCTTCCCGGTCGTCGATTTGGATATACGTGAATCCAACTTTGTACGGCAGCTTTTATATTTGGTGCCAGAACCGAACCGGAACCCGGAATCTATAAGAGAAATAATGACGGTTCTGAGCACCGTAATGCAGAACAAAAACCTCAAAATTATAGTTAGGCTAAATCTAATCAAAATGATTTTGCAGAAAATTTTTTTTTGAACGATGTGATGAGAATATTTTTTTCCTGATTGTTATTACTATATTCACTTTGTCGCTTACACCAACGTCAGTTCAGTTTGTGCATTGTTATCACTATCGGTTCTTTTCCTTCGGACTTTTCGGAGATATCTATCTCTGTTTTCTGGTTCAAAAAAAAACCTTTTTGTGCGTTTGTTCCCATTTAGTTGTTTACTATACCCGTGAAAATTGAAAGCCTGTGGTCAGGTACCTGTTCATGGGTTGGATGTTTTTGTAAGATTAAAGAAGGCCGATTGTCTGTTCCACGAGAGATCATGGATGCAATGAGAAGAACAAACTGTAGCCAACAGGCTGTTCACTTCTTTATCTTTACGAACCATGAAATTTTTTTATAGGTCTCAAAAATACAAAATTTAAAATCACGTCTTTTTGAGAAACCGGAACCGCAGTATAAAACTCTTTGGAAAAAGTCAAAATGAGAACCGGTACTCTTGAGTTGGAACAGGAAACCGAAAAAACCCGGAACCTTTGATTTTAGTCATTACTGGAACCGAAAAGAACAGGAATTTTTTAGCTTAGAAAAAGAAACCTTTAAGAAAAATATAACGGTTCTCACCCCTGGAGAAATAATCAAATAAGCACATTCCACGGTCACAGGTAGGTATCTTTTATTCATCTAGCTAGCCAAAACTGCCGGATGAGGAATGAATGTCGAAAATGGGGTTTGAAGCCAATTAGAGCCAAAAATAACCGATTCGCTGACTAATGCACTAAGGTATTGAATATGTGTACAGGTGTACACTTAACGCATTCGCCTCATAATGTTTATTTGCGGGAAATGTATAGCCGGGCTAATCCCTTGTTGAATGAATACCTAGATAACGTTTTATGCATTTCAATTATTGTTTCAATTTGCGTTGAAGTTTCTTTAACGAAAAAAAACAAAAAATTCTTAAAAGGTGTACACAATAAAGTATAATATGTTAATCGAGTTAACTCTCTTGAGTACAAATACAACCCTTTTTAATAAAGTATATCTTTCTAGAAAATTTAGGTAACTCTAAATATTTCAATTTTTAATCTTAATAACTTAGTTCTTGGTTCTTGGAAGGTTTTCAGCCAGAGAGTCGAAAGCTTTCTTAACTTCTCTGAATTTCGCCTCGAAATATCTTTTCTCGGCTGGCATAACATTCGCATGGCGATCTGAAATTAGAATGGTACGCGGAAATAAGAAAATGAAAGTTTGCGTTCATAATCAAGAAAAATGCAGATCAGTAACCTGGATGAAACTCGAGAGCTTTCTTATGGTAAGCTTTCCTAATTTCTGCGAAAGTAGCGGGCTTATTGACTCCAAGAATTGCGTGAAAATCTGGTCGTTCAGATTGCTGACGATAAAGCAATTTGGCCTTATTCACCATCACTTCAATTTCTACAATGTAAAAAATATTATTGGCACCCACACACAAATTAAATAGTTAGTTCCTACTACGTACCCAAATACAAATAGCCTAAGTTCATCACAAAAAAGTACTCATATAGGCCAAGGTGTAAGAAAAAGAAAGACACACAAGCTTCTGCTCTTCTCCAATAGGATTTCTTTATTCGAAATTCTCTCACCAATTTAGAATATGAATAAAATACCGTAATTCAGTACCTATTAAATCACTGACTAATGATCATCAAGAGAGAGGAAATCGCATACTTGGGCCATAAGTAAGACAAGATTATATCATACTCACAGACATGATAATTCAGAGAGAGAAGAAGAAAACACTATTTTTCTTGATCTTAGGGTTGTAAATGATTAGAATTATCGAGAATTTCGTTATTTCTAGTCCTCCAAGACAGAATGATTAGGTATATGAGTTTTTTACCCTAGTAACAATTGAGCAGCAGATCTGACAACGTTTCCACCGCGTGCGCGTGAAATTGCCACTTTTTTGGCAGAAACGCTGAGCGGAACTGCCAGCGTTTCTGCTTTACGCTGTCACACGCAGCAGAAACGCTGTCAAATCTGCTGTTGTTGCGCGTGAAATTACCACTTTTTTTGAGAAAACGCTAGCGTTTCTGCCAGCTTTTCTGCCACATCGGCCATCCGGAACGCTGTCTCAATTGTTAGTAGGGTAAGAGGGGAGAGTCTGTTGATCACAGTAATTATCTTCTACCGGTACACATTAAAGTTACCCAAAATTGGCATCTTACATTGTACATACTTATTAAAATTACCCACCAAATAAGCATCTGATAACAACTGAGATCTCTCGACCAAGTAGATGACTCTTTAATCGCAGTTTACAATACCTATAAGCTCTTTCTTCTTGGTTTCCTTAATCCCAATGCTCTCACTTAATATTGAGCAAAATATAATTTATAAAAAATTATTATGTACATGGTATGATTTTCAACGCTCATATTGTTTAAACTTGAATTACAAACGGACCTTTTAAAATAGAATTATTTCTGAAAATACAATCAATAAAAAACGTCAGCCTCACCACGAATACTCTGAATTTCGTAGGCCATTTCATAGTCTCGCAAAGCTTCAGCATATTGTTTTAGACTCATATAGCATGTCGCTCTTCCCAATAACGCTCTCAAATATTTTTTTTCCAAACGGAGGGCTCTTGTACAGTCATCAATTGATTCCAGAAGATGACCGTGCTCACCCAGTTCATAGAAAATCTTCATTAGGAGCATAAATATTAAGGAGAAGATGAGAAAAAATTGTGAAAAACGTCGAAATTTTTTTTCGCGCCGTCAGGCTATACCTTGAAAGAAGCGAGAGCTCTGTTGAAGTGGAATACAGCATTAACCTTATCATTCGAGGGATCAATTCCCAACGCTATTGTATAATATTTGCGGGCGTCGTAGAATCGATATTCATTGACAGCTTTGATGCCTTTTGAATTCATTTCATCAATCCGAATGATTCGCTGTAAATTAATTTTAAAAAATCAAGTTAATACCCCATCGTTGTTTTCAGTTACTCCACAACATCTTAAAAACTCCTTGATAGACACGTAGTGAAATTCGTGTAATGTGGCTCATGATATCCGGAAGCGAAATTTTTTCATGAGTATATCTTATTTTCAAAAGGTTGAATTGAATAAAAGAGAAAACTGTCGTTTCAACGCATCGTAACCCTAGGCTGTAATAAGATGCGATTTAAAAATATCCCACTGTTCAAATATGCGACTTTAGCCTTACCCTATGAAGTTCGATCACTTTTGGGTGTTTAAGGCCGAATTGATAAGCTTTTCGTAAACACGAAATCGCTTGACAGAGATCGCCTTCGTAGTAGAAACAAATTCCAAGGACGTAGATTGCATCTGCATTCCCAGCATTGACGCCGAGAATATCATCGATGATTTCTCTAGCTTTTTGGCACTCTTTCGTAAGAGCCAGACACTCCGATTTCATTATTTTCACCTCCAACCAATTTGGGGCGAACTTCATAACTTCGCGCACATGAGATAAAGCCTAAAACAAAATTGTATCACCTTTTATCCAAAACAAACCAAATAAAGATCATGTTCCATGTCTTTTTACATGCCTTACATGTTCGAATTCACCCGCGAGCTAGTTAGCCAAAATACTATGTGTCAGGTTTATACTAGCTTATGAGCTAGATTGCCTCTTCTGGCTAGTTGAAGTCTTGTTAGGCTAACTAGCCCTTGAGCTCACTCGTCCCGCTCATTCAACTCCTTCTCAGTATAGTTTAAGCCTATAATACACTGTTTTTTGTGCTCAATTCCGAGGAGAATTTATTCTCATCTGTCCTACTTGTCCCCAGTTGTCCTTTTTTGTCCAGTACCGTATTGGCCTTGTTGGACGGCACTTCAAAGTAGAAAAAAAAAATCTGACGTGTTCAAGGCACTCAAAGTGAGACTTGCTCTTTATTCGTTTCACACTTTTAAAATCAACTTTTGTATTTGAGGATTTACGTTTTCTTTGAGAAGAGGAGAGTACCTAGTATTGAACATTATTTTTGACAAAAGTTGAAGGATTGCAGGAAACCTGTTTTATGGGAAATATTTGCAAGTTATTCGGGTAGGGGAGCTTGGAAAAATCGAGTCGACATTTTTTCCTAGTCACCCTTCTCTCATATATGGCATGAAAGTCGTATCGAGTTTTCCCAATCTTGTCATATGTATGTAATTCGAGAGTCAAAATTTCGCCAAGCTTTTCTCCCTTCTTTCATGTATTCCAAGTTCTTCTCCCATCAAATACAGCACGAAAGTCGAATTTTCGTTAGTCCCTCCCTTACAGCTGGATAGTCAAAATTTCTCTCCCCTCCCAGTCTCAAGTTAGATTAGGTTGGTGGATGGCGAGTGGCGGATACCAGATATATTCGCAAAATGAACCATCTGTCAAGTGCACAGGTTCGTAATTGTATTAATGTTGCAACATGATTGGGTGTTCGGCAGATGTAGGACACAATCACATTATCGGATACACTAAATTTTCAAGAACGGAGGACCAGCCTCATGGCTGAGCGTGGTCAAATCAACATAAGGCCAGCAATAATATACGGTTGAGAAAAGTAAAAACAGTCGAGCCTGATAAGTAAACAATATTTCTCCTCGAAAAAAGAGGGGCGCAAGAATGCCTCATGCTGGGGCTGCTGTGAATACTTCAGGACACGAATTGTAGAAAATGAAAATTTACTTCATGAAATTCTTTGTTCGCATAGTATTGCTTTGCCAACTCAAATTCAGTTTCCAAACTACTCAAATCTCTTTGAAGTTGCAACATCATCTCGTCGTCAGCTTTGAACTCGAGTGCGATATCTATTCGTAACGCAGCACGGCGAATTTCTCCGCCCATCATGTAACTTTTGATGACCTCTTTGTGAGCCTGAAATGCAATTATGTAGGAATTAACTTCCGTATGGCCAACGGATGGACCATTTTGTCGACACATGAAAAATATTTTTACCTTCATCAATCGATCTTTCAAATCATCAATAACTAAATCTATTTCTGTAACAGAAAAATACCGATAAATTAACATTCAAGTATCCCATAGTATTACAGTAGATAAATTAAGTAAATCCTGGGTTTTTCTTCGACTAAATTAGAATATTCTAATTTTCATGCAATACATCAACAATCCAGGTATATTAGGAAATGAAAAAGGAGAAAATTGCTGCGGAAATGAAATTTGGTACCTACCACCGTCCTCCGTTAGGAACCGCTCTTTGATAAGGAAAAATTCCGGGCCTGTTGCGACACAAGTGTATTGGCAATAGAAAATCCACAATGTGTGGTTTTACTAAAAAACTTCTTACGTCCGTCGTCTCATAGATGTGTAGCCCTCGAGTCGAGATTATATCAGGCATTTTGCAGGAAACCTGTTTTATCGGGGGTTATTTCGGGGAAAATTTCCCGTGTCCGCTGCCCGGCCGGGAATTTAACCTACAGGGGGACTTGACAAAAATTACGGCTTCCTTAACGAAGTTAAACGAGGAACGCAGGGAACCTGTTTTATGATTCGAATGAGATTTGGTATTGAAAATTCAAGGAAGCCTAGATCATATATAGCTCGACAGTCGAAATTTTTCCAAGTCCCCCTTCTATCATATATAGCTCGAGAGTCGAAATTTTTCTAAGTCCCTCTCCTATCATATATGGCTCGAGAGTCGAAATTTTTCTAAGTCCCTCTTCTATCATATATAGCTCGAGAGTCGAAATTTTTCTAAGTCCCCCTTCTATCATATATGGCTCGAGAGTCGAAATTTTTCTAAGTCCCCCTCCTATCATATATAGCTCGAGAGTCGAAATTTTTCCAAGTCCCTCTCCTATCATATATGGCTCGAGAGTCGAAATTTTTCTAAGTTCCCCTCCTATCATATATAGCTCGAGAGTCGAAATTTTTCCAAGTCCCTCTCCTATCATATATGGCTCGAGAGTCGAAATTTTTCTAAGTTCCCCTCCTATCATCTATAGCTCGTGAGTCGAAATTTTTTCTAAGTCCCCCTCCTATCATATATAGCTTGAGAGTCGAAATTTTTCTAAGTCCCTCTCCTATCATATATGGCTCGAGGGTCGAAATTTTTCCAAGTTTTTCGCTGGACGGCGCACGGCGGACGCCAGATTTCTCAAATAGCCCCCCATAAAACAGGTTCCCTGTTAAAATTACGGCTTCCTTGACGACGCGACGTTAAACGAGGAACGCAGTGAACCCATTTCATGAGTCGAATCCTCGAATTGGTTCTGATATTGAGAATGATCATTTGGAGTCCCGAAGAGTCTAAATTTTTCTGATTAGCTCGAGAGTCGAAAGTTTTCCAAGTTCAACTTTTTTATTGGGCTAGGTCAGTTTTTGCGGGACGGGGAGCGACGAGACACCGAAACCTTCAGAAAGACCCCCCCCCCCCATAGAATGGTTTCCTGTTAGAAATTATATAGAAATACAGGAAACGAGAGAGACTTGAAAAAAACGACGGCTTCCTTAACGAAGCGAAATGAGGAACGCAGGGAACCTGTTCTATGGATCGAGTAGGTTTTGATATTGAGAAAGTATTCAAAATTGGAGTCCCGGAGAGTCTACATTTTTTTGCGTCCCCTACGTGTAACTCGGAAGTCGACATTTTCCCAAGTCCCACTCGTATCATTTATTGCTCAAAATTCGAGATTTTTTCTAGTCCCCCTGTTTCTTGCACCCTTCGTTCGACTCATTCAAAGAACCTAACCGGGAGTTTTTTCCCTCTATAAGCCTATATTCAATGTTTCCAAGTCAACCTTCCTCCCCACACCCTCTACTTCCCATCGTTCGTTGGTCATTCTTCGTCGACAGATTTCAACAAGTAATCAGAAAGGAATGCTGACCCTCATTAATGTGGTGCAAAATAGTACCGATCAGATAGCAAGTACGAGTAAAATAAGAAGTGGAACTTACCAGGACAACAATGCTGAAGATCGATTGCCATCTTATAATCTCTCGCAGCTTTTTCGAACTCTTTCAAGGATAGAAAACATTCCGCTCTCAAGTATATCGCTTTTGGAAATTTTCTCTCACGTTCCAATACTTCCGTGCAATCTTTTATCGAATCTTTCAATAGACCGAGCTTATATGTAAATTAATAAAAACAATTATCATCCTAGGCCTACACTCATACAATAAATAACAAAAGACAACTTTTAAGCAACTTTTTCTTACTTTGAAGGAAGCGAAAGCTTTATTGTACAACGATATATTATTTATGGCATCATTTGTATCGTCTATATGTTGGGCGGTAGAAAAACAATCGATCGCAATCTGGAATCGACCCTCATCGATTGCGTTTTGCCCTGCAACTGCAAGCTTCCTCAATGTTGTCGCTCGCTGTAAATGATAAAATACGTATCGCAATTTAAAGTGAAATAAAAATTCATTATAGATATTCTGTATTGGTCGTTCTCAATCTGCGAGGTAGAAGATCAACTCTATTCCGAGTCATGAAAAATACAAATCCAGAGCAAAACTTTCTAATTATGAGCTTGATTGGGGCGAGAACGTTTCTTGAATGTTACCATCATGTTGAATACAGATTACAAACATTGATAGAATGGAAATTCTATCCATGATGTCTAGAAGAACCAATACGTATTATACGGGGTCAAACTTGATTTTTGTTGGTGCTTTACCAACATTCGAAGTTTGAATACTTATCAATTAGTCAAACAGAATCTAGATTCTTCATTCGCCTAATTTAATAAAAACAAAAGCCTTTGAAAAAAATGGGGAAACTATACCTTTGACCCCTATTCGCAGCCCCGTTGATCCCTTTATTCCCGCTCTTTTCACAGTTGAAACCTTTCGCATTCCTGGGATCGAAGGGCTTCAACAGGAACAAACCTGAAGCCCTACTAACAATTGAGACAGCGTTTCGGACGGCCGATGTGGCAGAAAAGCTGGCAGAAACGCTAGCGTTTTCTCAAAAAAAGTGGTAATTTCACGCGCAACAACAGCAGATTTGACAGCGTTTCTGCTGCGTGTGACAGCGTAAAGCAGAAACGCGCCAAAAAAGTGGCAATTTCACGCGCACGCGGTGGAAACGTTGTCAGATCTGCTGCTCAATTGTTACTAGGGAGCCCTTCTGATCTCCGGGCTTCATTTGGAAAGAACTACCGATTTCATTCTCTTTTACGCGTAAAGCAAGCACTGCTTCCCCTTTTGAATTCCTGAAGCTCTTTTGCATTTTTGAAGGCTTCAAGTGGGAACTATGTTTATTGGGAAGAGTTACAATGTTTTCTCATGAGCTTTTAACTTTCGTACCTTTCGAGGGAATTAACTTCTAAAGTACAACTTTAAACGTACCAGAAACATGTTATACGCTTTGGGATGTTTAGGAGCGAGCTTCAGCACTGCATGAAAGTATTTGACGGCGTTCATGATGTTCCCAACGTAATAAGAACATAATCCCCGTACATAAATGACGTACGGATTTTTCTCGTCGGTTCTAAGAATTTTATTGACAATCACAAGAGCCTGCGGGAGCATCTTCATAAGAGCCAAGCACTCGGCCTTCATAACGAAGAATTTGATACAGTTTGGAGAAACTATCAAGGCACCGTTTAAATGGTTCACGGCCTGCATAAATCCAACATTTGTAATAAATTAGAAACATTCTTAAATACTTTCTATAGCTACGTGTAAATTACAAGTAGGTATACAGGTAATATAAAGAAAGGGCATGTTTATCAAAATATTCTAAGTCAAATCTTTTTTCCATTCTTCTTAAATATTTAACAATAGTCGTAGCGATTCTCAATCCTCTTTTCTCACTCTTCGTTAAATATATCATCCAGTTCTTTTGTGCGATGAAGCAGCCTTCAATCTGATTTCATTCTTCATATTTTCTATTTTCCTTCCTCTCTGATTCGATTAATTTCTCCTTCCCTTAGTTAACGTTCTCTTTCGATTGCCTTGTAGGCCTAATTTCACTTCTTCTGCCTTCATCGTTCTGTCTTCATTCTTTCAAAAATAACATGAACAAACGTCAACAGAATGATAGGGCTCAACCAGTGGTGATTTTTTCATATAAGTAAGTACATGAATAAAGCAGTGATTTCCGTCATCAAAGGTTTGACGATGTGAGAAAAGTCCCGACGAGCGTCGCGTACTGACCGCTGGTAAACCGAACCTTAAAGGGTATTAGGGGCGGGTATAAAGTTCATCACCGGTGACGTCCCAATGCGATATTTGAAAACGATAGCCTATAGGGTCATTCACGGTCGACGTCACGTTGTATAGATATTTGCTCGATGTGGCTTTATCCAGTAGAAATATCGTTGAAAAATATCTAAGAATGAGATCGATACCTATTTCCATCACTAATGTAAACAATTTTTTTACACGTTATTCCTTATGGGAACAAATTTGGTTCTAAAATTCGTCAAATATAGCGAGAACGGAAAATTTCTTAGGAACAAGTATTGTATGATGGCAATCTAAGAACTTCTCAGTAATAAAAAAGTAAGTTTTGGTTCCTTACAAACAATTTCTTTTCGAAGTATTCAACGATTTCAGGAACACTATTTTTTCTTATGGGAAAGTACGTGCAAAAAAAATTGCTTACATTTGTGATGGAAGTATCGAACTCTAGAAGATCGATAGTTCGTATTATTATCAGTGATGACTGATGTGACGTCAGCGTGAAAGACTCTACTACCGTACGCACATTTCTTCCAGTTAATATTATATCGATTCCCATGGAAATAGCATTGGTAACATTTGATCATACATCAGTACCTATTTCAAAATGAAGTATTTATAAGGAATAAAGAAAGTTGGTTCTCGAATGCCGGATGGCTTTTGGACTACAAATATATATACTTTGTATTCCTTGTTTATTCCTCATTTTGAAATACTAATGTATGATCGAACGTTACTCCAATACTATTCTCATGAGGATCGATGTCTGCTGAAAGCTGCTGTACTGTTTTCCGCGGGGTGATTCAACACAGAATAAAAAATAGGGATAGGAACTCGTCAAATTATCTAACAGGTTTGTAAATGAGGTGGTCAGCGGTGAACCCGCAAAAATTTGAAAAAAGTAATAATAATAATTTCACCACTTTGTTAAAAATTAAATTATTGGAACATGGACATAGTTTGCTCTTTCAGTATTTCTTAGCCTAGAGTCAAACTACGATCCTAGAGTTATAAACTAACTATATGATACTCTTTCCGCTTGTTCACTTTTTTCCTTCGAGTCTTGCCCTCCCTATTCTACAAGTATTTCTTAGCCTAGTACAAGTCTATAATATACAGAATGTTAGACTAACTGAACTAGCTGACGGGTTCATTTGCTTCGCTTGTTTGCACTTTCCTCCCCTGCCTCACTCCTTTCTCAATAGCCTCATATCAGCTTAGTATACTGTATAACTCTTAGTAAGATAAAATGAAGGTCAAGGATTCAAATCCCAGAAAAACAAAAACTTTAAAGTAGATCAAGGTCAAGCGTGAAGCAAATTTCCGACTGACCCCCAGCCGGAGAGAAAACAAAAAAAGATCAGTTGGAAAATTTTACAACTAAAGCTTTAGAAGCGTTTTTCCGAGAGCAAAATAAAAATAATAGCATTCCTGGCCAAGTTTGAAATCAAAGTTCAACTTAAATATATTGTTTGGACCATAAACCTAGTTAAGAACTATCACGCCCGTCATCTTCCTTGGTATAACTAGTTCATTCAATATTAACCATTCTAGTCATAGGCCTCTTCTGGTCTTTAACATTGTGCTCTGTCTTCAACTTGAATTGAATCCTGCTTCTTCGTCCACATCAACCCAAATTTCACCCCTCATTTCGTCTTTTCATTTGGATCTTCTTCCTCTTTTCACCATTAACTTACAGCTTTCAAAATCTTCAGTTACCGGTACACACAATTGTCATAAATTGAACATTTAAGGGCATATAAGTAACTTAGTTAAGACAAATTACTCGGTTGTAATTCTTAGAAGAGAATGATGTTTTCGCTGCACCGAATTCATTTTTCAAAATTTCTAAATCGTTATGCATCGTCAACAATTTTACCGATCGTCCCAACTTGACCGCTATTTTCAAATTTTCTCCAGCCTCTGCCATATTTCCCGTTATGAGGCAACATTTGATAAATAATTCGTACGCCTAAAATATAAATTCAATTTGCTTCTGAGTGTAGAAGGCTTTTACAGTAGAGTAGGTATACAACATTAATTTTGTACTTTAAAGTTCCTATCGTTCAATTTGAGGGATTCACGAGCGTCTTCGAGAGCTTTAGAGGCTTCATTCAGCATCATATAACAAAGTGACCGATCCAGGTACAATTCCGGATTGTAAGGTGATGAATCTAAGAAATTATTTTCGAAAGAGACATAAACAAATGAAGAAAAAACGCGCTGGTGGAGAGTGAACTGGAAATTTCTAGTTTATATTTTTACTTATGGCTTCGTTGCAGAGTTTCAATGCCTCTCCATAATTTTCCTTCGCATATTCTTCAAGCGCTTTTTGCTGCAACTCAACCGTCTGTCCGCAATAATCACGTCTGTAATTGGTACAATATAAAATAAATTAATAGGTACCTATTTCGAGTAGGTATTGATGGGATTGTATAAATGATAGGTCATTGAGCAGATATATAATTCTGAATAAGCGATGGGGGGATGCGTTGTAGATCAACTTCTCGAAGTTTATACGCACGATTTACCTGTGAAACAAAAAATTATACCGCTCATTTCCTGAAAAAGTTTTATCAACGGTACCTACATCTTCAAACTTGATTCGAAATTCAATCTATAATGCCAAAATTCTCAATTTATTGTACGCTGAAATGAAGAATCACAGGAAAAATAGGAAGCTTAGCCTAAAATAGATTCTCGGTCAATGTCCTCTTATTCCTCAAAATCATAATCGTCAGCAATGCAAATCGTAACAGTCTCAATGCATATTATAATAAATTGTACATTAGGCCTACTTACTTCTTATTTGCCGAAAATTCACTATCGGAGTCTTTTCCGCCATGCTCAGCTTCAGTTTCGTTACTTTGGATTCTTTTCACACCACGAGAGTTGCGAACTACGGGCAAATTTTGAACCTCTAAGGCCCATACCTCATTTTTTTCCGCACGTTCGTTAGGTTTTTTGGAGTACTTTATTTTTAATTTGCACCCTTGAAGTATCTGGCCATTCATTTTTTTCATAGCCGTCTTCGCTTCATCTTTTACACCGTACGTTATAGAACCGATTGTCAATGTCTTCTCCTTCTTTGATGTAACGGAAATTTTGCATTCCAAGATCCATCCATAGCGTTCAAACGTCTTTACGAGAAGCTCCTTTCCGATAGTTTCATTCAAACCACTAATGAGCAGTTCATACACATATTTGGTACTCATTTTGCCGTATCGTGCACAGGTAGAATCCTATTGAAATCTTGAAACATTAGATTGAGGTGTGCAATAAGTATAGGTACCTACTCGTTTCATTGAGAGTAATCGATTTGACATAAAATATTCCATTACCTACTTCACATCAATTGAGACTTCGCGAGTTGATTTAGGGTTGGTACCTACATGAGTTCTTTACATCGTCAAGTATTAGCTTGATGACAAGATTTAGGTGAACCAATCGCGCAATTAATTAATGGAAGGTCAAGTTAAATTAGTGCCGCCTAGGTATCTCTAGTCATTATGAAAATTTTCGAATCATCAGAAAGCCTAGAAGTCTCAAATTATCGTGGGAGTTCGGTACACAGAATATACGAAAATGTTACAAAAACTTCGCAGCCTAAAGCTTCTGATGCTTGGTAATAGCCTATAACTTGAACTAGGTATTACCGCAACTACCTCGGTTGATATACGTAGGGAGGTTATAAATAGAGAAAGATAAATATTTTACGAATACGTACCAATCAACGACAAGGAGTGACTGACTACCTTCAACTCGGTGAATTTGTGAAAAACGCAATAGATAGCTCAATTCGATTCAATTCCTTAACGTACAACAAATTTTCGAAGCAAATTCTTGATTTTGACAGGATCGAAAATAAGAAATAAATGAACAACGTACCTAAAATGGCCGCGACCGCTTTCTCCTCAGATAAAAATCAAATGATTAGGTAGCAATGAAGTAATTCGAATCCTATTACTGGTACATCTTTACACAAACAAGGCTGCACAACTAATGAAACTGAAAAGTGCGCGAACATAAGTGTCGATCGAATGGGTGCTGATTTTATGGCAACAGCTAGCGCTAATTACTATCAGATTCAGCTCATATAGCTCATATCGAAATGTACTTTGAGTCCTTTACGTGGCGATATAGAAATGAAGTTGAAATACCTAGAACAACAAGTCTTATTTTTCATATTCCCGTCTTATCGAACGCTATGCATATATATAGGTATACGATAAGGATGGATGAGACCATACGTGTACCTCGTGTGGAAATGATCTCGAAAGAAGATTCTTGGAAAGCTATTGAGAATTGCGTCAATAAGTTGAACCACACTCATCAGAAGATTACTTACGTGCTATTGCGTTGAACTTTATCGGAAAAGTCAAAGAGGACATTTCATGATTAAGTTTTCTTTTCTTAAAGCTATTGAAGTTTGCATTATCGAGTCGAACCGCATACATTCTGCAGACAATTGCGTGCTATTGCGCTGAATTTCCTCGAAAGAGTCAGAGGATTTTCTTTCTTAAGTAAAAGAGAGAAATTGAAAATTAAACATAGGAATCTATCTGAAATTTAGAGTACCAGCCTCTTTGAAATGCCCTTTGGAATTGATTTTCGGTTTCATTGTAGTGAAATCGGCAAAGGATAACTAAAACCATGTCAAAAAGATAATTGTTCGAAAATTTAACCTTTTCTACAATTTTATATTTTGTTACCCAAATTACCCGCGTAAAAGATCTTGAACCAATTGTTCTACTACCTAAAAAAAGATCTCGAGTGTATTATTCTTACAAAAGTATAGGTACCTACTTTCGGGTGTTTCGTCATCGGTATTATCACCACTCTAAGAATGACACACTTGAGATCTTTTTAAGATCTATTTACTTACACCCCATTACACTCAAACTGAGTTCCGATGACAATTGTTTTATGTTTGAGAAAGGTAAGCTAGTGTATGCCTATACCTTCAGTTTGAAGATTAAATCCCTGATAGTTCGCACTATTCAAATTTATTATAAAGGTGAGGGGTGATGAGAAGTTATTTTCTGTGGTATGAAGAGAACATGTGAGAAATTTCAGGTTCAATGATCGTAATATATTCCAACAATAATGTTCTAGAATGGATTCGAATTATAAAGAAGTTGCGAACCTATTTTATTTGTATAGTGGCGAATATAGGTATACGTGTAACCTTCTTTTTTAGAAAAATAAAATAAAATGTGCACTAATAATCTTTCTAATGGAGAGATGAAAATTACAGAATTAGTTTACCTCTCTGAATAGGTACCATTTCTTTCGAACATTTCAGACAACAAAAATAAACTTACTTATCTAGTGATATAATAACTTCAACTTATATACTTGTAATTGGAAATAAACGGCCTTTATAAAAAAAAAATATTTGAGATCATTTTCGAATATATACAAGAGATAAGTTTTGCGTCTAAAATACCGCACTATTCAAAAATCTTGGGGAGCAATGTAAGGCGATTTGGTTTCGAAGTATTTTGCTGATGCGTTTCAGAATTTGGATAATTCTTGTACTTACATCATTATACTTGCTACATTCGTCGTCACCGACCACATTAACGGAAAATAACCAAATTGTATTGAGAAATTGAGAACAGTATGACAGTTTCAATTTGTAAATAAGGATATCAGTTAACTTTTTTTTTCTGAAATCTGATAATGATTTAGGCCTAAAAGACTCTCTTAGGAACAGAAGACTGTTCAGTTCCCATCTTCGAGGATCAAAACTTGTGCCGGTAGCAAAAAATTCAGTAAAAACCAAGCCTAGAAATCACTCCTACGCTACCGTAATTAAGAGTTTCACTTTTAGTTTCCTTCTGATGGATATTTTTCAAAATTTTAGATTTTCGCTACAAAATGTTCATTAATAACAAATCATTTTTTTTCTGAAAATGATATAGAAGTACGTATTGGGGGTAGTCGAGGCTAAGGGAAACAATTCATTTTGCTGAAAATTGTCGAAAATGAAATAAATGCCGAAAACGGGGTTTAAAGCCGAATAAAGCAGCGAAATTAAATATCGTCTAAAATTATAAAATTTCGAACAAAATTTGCTTAATTTTGCTCAAAATTCAGCAATTTTGATAAAAATTGGGCAGTTGTTTTTTGAAAATAATATTATTTTTAATTCAAAGTTGAACTATTAAAAATTCTGATTGAAAAATTACTAGGATTTTTTAATGATCATTTTAATCCTCAGAAATCGTTTATTTTGGTCAAAATCACGTAATTTTGGTCGTAAATTGAATAATTCTGATCGTAAATTTGTAAAAGCACTGAAAACGCATGTTTTTCCTTTTCTTTTTTTTTAATCCCGAGTATTGCCGAAAGTGCAACATTAAGTGCCGAAACCTCATCTTTAATGCCGAAAAATCCAGGCTCTGCTCATAACTTTATTTATAAAATAAATTTCACGCTTCATGAATATGCATCGATACCCTCTACTTCGGTGAAATACTTTCTCAAATTTGAATTAATTCATCTTTATAACTTCCATTCACTGCGAATAGTTCTGTTTCGAGAATTTAAAGCAGAAACTTGAATGGAAGTGTATAGCCCTCTTTTCTCACCAATATTTCAAATAAGCAATAATCAATTAGTATTAATTTGTTCAATTTGCAGACACAAGACCAATAAGTAAGAATTACAAAAATAACCTATTATAGGTCTTTTAGATTGGTTGACCGAAGGAAATTTGATTTACCAACGCCACGCCAGCAAAAGATTTGAAGTTCTTTTTTTTTCTTTCTTTCTTGAAATCTAATAATGATTTAGGCCTATAGGACCTACTACGGACAAAAAACTGTTCAGTTCCCATCTTCGAGGATAAAAACTTGCGCCGATAGCAAAAAATTCAGTAAAAACCAAGCCTAGAAATCACTCCTGTGCTGCCGTCATTAAGAGTTTCACTTATGTAGTTTCCTTCTGGGGGATATTTTCCAAATTGAATTTTCGCTACAAGTGTTTGTTATTTTCGGCACACGGACAACCGATTGTTTTTTTGTCAAATTAATTCTCATAACTTCATTTATAAAATAAATTTCACATAGATGGATACCCTACTACTTCGGTGACAACCTTTCTCGAATTTAATGAATTCACCTTTCACTCCGAATAGTTCTGTTTCGAAAATCTAAAGCAGAAACTTGAATTGAAGTGTAGGCCTATAGCCCTCTTTCATCACCAATATTTTAAATGACCGATAATCAATTAGTATTTGTTCAATTTGCGGGCACAAGACCAATAAATAAAAATAACAGAAGTAACCTATTATAAGTTTTTGAGTCTTCTAGATCACTTGACAGAAGAAAATTTTAATTTACCAACGCCACGTCACGCCACTGAAAGATTTGAAGTGAGGAGTACGAGCTTGTAAGTCCTTTTAGAAAAGAAGTAAATCACAAATTCAATTCTTACACTTGGATGGAGAATAACAAATATTTATTCAAGAATTCGTAAGTTCTTCTCTTTCACCGTAATATTCTTAAATTATACGAAATAAGAATAATTAGGTGTCTAATATCATAAGTATTAGAAGTTAGCTAAAGCGAGGAGTGAAATATGCTGCGAGTATTTTTCATTCAAGACGAGGTAGGTTTCTTCTGAAAAACAAATAATATATTACAGGTCTTTTCTGTTTCCTCTAAAAATACAAACCTATCATTTGAAAAAAGAAGGAAAAAAAAAATTCTACAAAAATTTTTATATTTTGATATTTATGCTTACTTCACCATGTTACTTTTTACTGACGGCTACGCAGTTGGGGTGGCACATTCATCGATGTGTTGGAAGAAGTGGGAGAAGGGTTATTGAAAACCTTTCACTATCGGGAGTGTTGTTAAATGCTCATCCGAAATACGGGAAATCAGCAATTAGATAAAATTTATAAAAAAAAGAGTAAAAAAGAAGTAGCAAAAATAGAATCGACCTTAGATCGAGTATAGTAATAATTAAATACCTTTCTTAAAGCACCCTTTTTTCCCTTCTTTTTTTATGCGTGGCCTTTACTTTGTTTTTTGTTTTTAGGATCTGTTGCTTGGCCTAGTAGACCATTTTTGTCTTCATCGTCGTTTCGTCTCATCGTTGACACCAACTTTTTCTCATTATGGTTCATATCCGTAAATACATAGGAGGGTTCTTGATTTCTTCATCATTTCACGCAATAGTATGCAGGTAATTAATTTCCTTTTTTCTTTTTTTGTTTTGTGAAGAAGAGGTATACAAGCACATAGGTAAAGAGGGTCATTTTAAGGATTAATCATAGATTTGCGTTGTTATTCTCGTCGGGGTGTTTTCAATCCTGGTACAGTTCCGCAATAGTACTTCAAAATTTTAAAAACTCCTACATCAACTTTCCTCGTTTTCAGTGGAAAAGTAGATAATCTTTTTCACAATTTTCGTGATTTCGGACTTTTCATTTTGTGCGAAAAAATCCCACCCTTTTTTTTAATTGTACTCGCATCATTTATTTCAACATCAGATTTAAAATCACTATGGGGAATATTTCGATTTTCTATTTTTCAACCATTCGGGATAAAACACCCAAGTGAGCAATAATAATTAATAACATCAGTTTACAAAATTTTTTTCTTTTTATCTTCAGGTAAATGTCGAAGTTTATCAGAAAGTGGGACCATCAAAGTTTTATAATTTGATCTTGTTTTAGCAATAGGATCCTTTCAAAATATGGTACCGGTACATAATATTTTGAAAATCAAAATAGAGAATCTTTGCGTAAACTTCCATTTAAATAGAATAATTTTTTTAATAAGCTTTTTCTTATATAAATGTGAAATGTCTGATTCGAATTAGAATCAAACTCAGAAAATATGAATGGGAAAATATTTCATTGAAAATCTAATTGTAAATAAACATTTAAAAAGAAATGATGAGTTGCTTGAAGAACTCGAGTCGCTTAAATATGATGGATGGTAATTCGAAGGAGTTTTTTGAACAATGTTTTGAATTTAAAAATAATCAGAAACAATTAGTTGAAAAAATTAATGATTTTAAAAAAGAATAATGAAAATTAGGTATTAACTATGCCTCCTGGATTAGTAGGTACTGTAGTTACTTGGATATGATTATTTAGTTTCATAGATGATTATAAAAAATGAAATAATAACGTGAGTTCTAAATTAAGTAACAATAAGATGAAAAAGTTTAAAGGAGTTACTTACATGTTATAGATTAAAATCATGTTTTGTCCCATTTGTGATAAATTTGTTGATCACTGGTTAATTTACTTCACAACAAATTAGTAAATTTTTCGATAAAGAAACCACGCATTTCTCGCGCAGAATGTGATTTAGTGTCATGACAAAATTAGTTATAGCATTAATCTGACAAAAACAATGTGTGATAAAACTGTAGGTAGGTAGTTACTATGGAAAAAAGTCTAGATATGTGGAAATAAACATAATCATTACCAATGTATGGTATGTGAAGAATAATATGCAAAATGACTTAATTTTTTATAAAATATATAATATCAAGATTAAAATCCTCCTGCTTGTTTAAAGATAATGAAGAATATTTTATTTGTAGAATTTTTAATAAAAGAATTAGGTACTTGGCTTTTTTTTAATGGATTTAGCCAATAAGAAATTTGCGCTAGCTCACACATGAGCACTCTACTCCGGGTTGGGAAATTATTTTGCTCAATTGTTTCGCTCCTTGGGTCCAATTTAAAATTTCTTTGCTCCAAAATCTTGCTCCTTGAAACAGAAGAAATTTCAATCAGTTTTCAGTTATTTTAGCTCTCGTTTTTATTGTTTTCTATTTTTTCAACTTTTTTCTTCATTATCCTCTTCGTTCACGCCTACGTCACAGCATCGTTGTATTCAAAATAATTTTGTGATTTGTGATGGTGCTTAGGGAAAGTAAACAAACTTTTTTTACACGGACTTTTCCATAAGAAGAAAAATTGAATTCGATCATTTGCTCATATTTGAATAGAAGAATAAAGTGAGAAACGAAAAATACATTTTCAAATACTTGAGATCTTCCAGATATCTTGATTATCAACGTTGAATTCCTTATTTATTTCTCATTTTGAAATACTAACACCAGGGCTTGCACAATAACAGTTATTTTTTGGTTAACTGTTATAACCGAAATGAAAATATCAATTTTGACCGATTGACCGTTAACCGTTAGGTATATAATTGACGATCGATCTTGACCGATTGACCGTTAACCGTTGTTTTTTCGGTTATAACTGTTATTTGACCGAAAATTCTAGGTCTTCTAACAACGTTAACCGAAAATTTTAGGACTTTGACCGAAATATTTTTCAACATTCAACAGTTATTGGTCGAAATACAGCTTGACCGATAACCGATAAGCGAAAAAATTGGGAGGATCATTTTGACCGATAACCGAAAAAATTTGTGAGGTCATTTGACCGATAACCGTTAACCGTTAAAAAAATTTCGGTCGCAAGCCCTGACTAACACATGATTGAAATGTTCCCTGTGTATTCTTATGGGAGTCGATAATGTTCTAAGCACCATCGCATGATACTATCGCAAAATTCTGCGATACTATCGCAGAATATCACGCACTATCGATCAAAATTGAAATTGTTAAATTGCCCGATGTAAGCAGTTAGTGACGTCACGTGAACGAAGAGGTGCGGTGCTTGCAGACGGCCATCCAGCTTCTCGTCTGTCAGTATTGAGACGTACGTGATTTTGTTGGCGACACTGTTACAAAATTTCTCTGTTTAGTTTCGGTATGCAGGATACACTGATTAGAATACAGCGAATGGGCGACTGACTGACTGTTGACTGTTGACGAATCTCAAAAATATTGTATACTTCTGCGTTATCTAACAGTTGTTTTTTTTTCAAAATTTTTTCGAATACCTTGCGAATGTGATGTGCTTGTGCTTTGGTGAAGCTTTCGTAATGTGTCTCATCTCGTCGACGTAATTATTGATTATCAATGTACTTCTAAAAATTACTTTCATGTCACTCGATGTGATTACAAAAATCATAATTGCCTCATTAGATTTGGCTAACGTACCTACGTACTACGACTGTGTTACGTATTCTAATGCAAGTTCTTAATTTTTTCGGAGTGTTCTAAAACTGTCATCGTCGATACGTTACTGCTAATCATTCATGTAAGTAATAATTCTTGCTTAATAATACAGTTCTAATCTCCATGTGTAAAATCTTCATTGTATATTGCAAAAACTATTTATGGGTAGGTAAGGAAACTGGTTTCGTACGACAAAAAATGATTTCTTGTTCTCTAAAGTTGGTCATTTTGTTTAAAAAATGTGGTCAATTTTTGTAGTAGAACTCCGGAGCGTTTAGGACTTTACTAAAAAATTCAATAGCACTCGGTTTGGTTGAATACTACGACTCTTACGTGGAGTATGCCCTCGACGTAATTATCTTCGCGAAATTAGCGTAGGTAGAATGTTTTTTCCGAACGTCTTGACTAAACACTATTTTATTCTTGATTTTCAGGCGATCCCAATATCAGCTTTATTGTTGAAATGTTGATGATCATTCAATTTCGTGAGACCGCATTCTATCATGGATTTATCGGACATTCACGTTCGTGTGTTATTTGATTTCGACTACACGACGAAAGATGGTGTCGAAGTGAAAATTAAAGAAGGCGAGAAACTCTATTTAATCAAGAAAACCAATAAAGATTGGTGGCAGGTCATTCGTAACAGTGGTAGACCGTTTTATGTACCAGCATCGTACATTGAAGAAATTCCGCGACAAGCTGAACTGTCGAAAGTCGGCGAATTGAGAAATGTGGCGCTCGCGGGTTACAGAATGCGTTCGTGTTCCGTCGAAAGTCAGCAAAGTCACGAAAATCATAAGATGAAACCTGCCGTGCCCAAGCGTACTGTGTTCGACACCAATGCCAAACGTGTTTCGAACTCGCGAGAGTCTCTTGCCTCATCAAAATTGTCGAAATCCTGCGACACAGATGGAAACGATGACGTCGTGTACGTGAATGTTAGCAAGCAAAATATCGAAGACAGTGGTGATCTCTTTCCGATCGATAGTACGATCGATGAGAATACATTGGAAGTTAGCAGGAACGTAGATAAACTACTCGAGAATATTAGCAATAACCTAATGTTAGTCGATGACGGATTTTCAAACGGCTATTCGCACGTCACGGTTCGTAGTTGCAGTTTGTCTTCGCAAACAAATGACATCCAATTAAATAATCTGTCGAATTCCCTGGAAGAATTAACGCAGGAGATAGAATTGAAAACGAAAAGCATTGGCCCGAAGAAGAAAAATTTCAACTACCCTAAACGAGACGAACTAGTCAAAAGTATCAGTAAGGATTCGTGTGTACCAGCTAAGAACTTGAATCAAATATCGTTGAATTCGCCGCTCAAACAGGTGAATGAGTCTCCGAAAAAACCGGATAAGTTACAATATTCCGGAAGTTTCAAAACAAAACACGAGTGCGAAAAGTGGGCGAAAAATTACATGCTTTTATCGTCGATGCGAGAAGAAGAATGCATGGCCGATATTGATGAAAAAATTGATAAAAGCGGCAAGAAATTCAACGACGATAACAATAACGTCAATACTAAGCAAGGGAATAGCGATAAAAATTCTTCCATCGATGTGTCGAAGAATGACAGCGCCGACAACACGAATAATAGTGATGTGAGTGTGGCGAGCGATGGGAAATCATGGAACGAAAGAGCGACTACCGATTCACGTGAATCATGCGACGAAATTGTATGCCTGAAAAGTAATTTGAATAGCAGTATCGAAGATTTGGATACGAATTCCAGTTTTGTGAATTCGCGATTCTCCCTGTCCGATAAAGGTTCTACAGATAGTCTTCTCGATGTCGAAAATAATCTCGGAATTCAAGAAGAATCCATCTGTACGACCGCCTCCGACTCGATTTTACAGACGAGCGATACGAGCGAAGAATGTTTGTCGACAGTTCTCAGGGACGACGGTGGGGAAGAGAGCTTACAGCTGAAGAAGAAAGCAGCACTGAAACGGAACAGTCGTGTAAGTTTTCTGAATTTTATTTGCTTCGATGAAATTTTTCTGTCTGAATAGTTGTACTCAAGTCTAGTGATGTTTGCCCCGTAGGTTTAAAGGTAAAAAAGCTCACGCAGCAGCGTAAGCACCACCAACTTTTCAATAATTTGCTATAAAATAATTTACACCTGCCCCCCATATCTGAACTTCATTGTTTCTTAGTTAGGAGCTGATTGTGATGATAATAATAATGTAAGGTATTCCACTTACTCTTCTATCGTTCAATTCATTTCTAATCTTTTTAATAGGTACTTTTATAATTTTCAAATACAGGTATTCATGGGAAATAACTCAAAAAGGAGTCGATTGATAGCTTTCTCTCCCCATACGAAAATTAAACTCTAAATAGAAGAACGGGAACGGAACATGGCTCTATTAAAATTAAAATATAAAACTTTGGTGATTTAGAAGAATCTCAAAGTATTAACCTGACTGTACATTTCCAGAAACACTGTGAGATATATGAAGTCGATAATTCGAAAATCAAAACATAGATGAGGAAAATTGAAATGGCCAATGAAATTTCCACTTCTTTGTCTTTACCTAAACTTCATTACTCCCCAGTGTTCAGGCTATGAGCCATTGTGATAACGTAGAGAAAAAAAATTCTATGCATACCTACATAAATCAGTAATCATAAAATACACGGCTAATTATTTAATCCATCGGTTAAGCGCAACGTTTGTTTAACGTACCCAATAAACGTCGAATTTTTTCAATCATGTATGACGGGTAATGAGAAGTTTTTACAGCCAATAGGT
Organism: Aspidiotus rigidus; assembly: GCA_035079385.1. Taxonomy (NCBI): domain Eukaryota; kingdom Metazoa; phylum Arthropoda; class Insecta; order Hemiptera; family Diaspididae; genus Aspidiotus; species Aspidiotus rigidus. Next base: position 7,193,193 of record JAVHKY010000013.1, read on the forward strand.
GTACGATGCATCAGGTACCATCGGGCGAAAGGACTCAAATAAAATAAACAAGCGAGATTCAGCTCTTACGGCTAGACGTGAACTACTTATATTTTGAGTTTTACTCAAGAACCACTTGTTCAATCTATACAAAAATTACAGAGCAATAAAATTGAATCCACTATGACGTAACGCAATGATATGAAGATAATAAGATTGATATTCTTTGAGAAACAACACTAAGAAATTCTAGGAAAATTGAGGATTACTCAACTACTCATCCAATCTCAGAAAAAAATGCACATGCCCGACTTCAGATAATCCACTACAACTTGACCAAACTTTACGAGAATATAGCCGGTAGTTTTTGAGGAGTTGCGTGGACAAAAAAAACCTTATAAATATATAAGCATACCTGAAATTTTTTTATTAGTCTCAGGCTGATCTAGGACCTCTAAAACGTCGAGAAAATTCTTTCCCGGGCTTCACCGTCACAATTGTGTCGGAAGTAATACCTGACTGGTAAAACGTCTTCCCATCGATTTTTAAAACCAATAGAAAAATATTTAATTGAACCATCCTCGAAATTTATAGGGGAGAAGGTATTGTTGCTTGTAGCAGTACGACATTTTGAAAAATCTCAGCTGGAGCATCTATGGGGAAGTGTTTACTGTGATGATAAAACATGTGGCGACGAAGTCAATCGACTCAAGCATGTTATATCACGGTGTCCCGACGCAAATCATATTCTCAGTTATGAAATAAATCGAAACTCGAAGTAGAAACATTATGTTTATACATTTGCATTTTTCGTCTCTTCATCAGTCAATTCTAAATGTCGATGGAGGAAGCAAAATGAATATGAAAACATATCTCTTTTCGAATTTCCTATGATGAATAGATGTGATGTTTCTGTAAATCATCTTAATCTGTTTTTACAATCCGAAACTTTTTACTCGACTCTATTAATTATGAGTGGTTTCTCGATTAAAGTCTCTCTTGCGCATACATGCTATAGAACGATGAATTTCACAACTCTTATGAAGAACTGAATTACTTTTTCGTAATCCGCTGAATGTATTGAAATGAATTGAGAGGAGGCCCCTGCATCTGTTTTAACCTGTACGAAAGGAAGATACTTATTCTTGGTTACTAAAAATATAGATTATTTTCCAAAATTAGCCTAGAGTAATAACGTTCTGCTTCGGTCAAATGAAGACGTGTGTAAACCATGAACGAAGACACTTTTTTGGTCTTATAAAAACCCAGTGTCAGGGATTTAGCTATTGAGAAGAAGATCCACAGGAACGCGGTGCTTAGGTGTCTAAGAATCTACCCTCATTAATAGAATTTCCTTCGTCCTTCGATTGAAAATCGCAGATTTTCGTTCTTTGTGGACTAGGGGATTTCCAGAGTCGCGAAGCATTGTTGGTGAGCTCCTAGTGGGTTCCCAGTGGTGACTGATATCTCTGGTGGAGGAGTTGATACGTGTGCGTCCATGGTACAGGACTACTCGAATTCCAGGTTGAGTGTTGAGCGCTCCCTCGGTCATTAGGGTAGACCCCTGTATATTGGCCTCATTGACAGACATTGCAGAGCGCGCGGAGCCCAAGGAGAAATGGAGCCAGGCCACTCTCAATTCGAGCCCCCTGGACTACCGACGCAATGCCCTGAAGGGAGGATACCGGTGCCGATGGTGCGCTTTTTATCTGCGGCTTTTGCAGCATTCCTTCAGTTTACTCTTTGAGTGCTGTGAAGTGTTTTTCCATTATGTCTGGCCTTAACTAAGTGGACCGAATCGATTCCTTTTTTTCGATTTTTCCCTCTGATCTTTATAACACCATCACCCATGAGTGGTAAATTTACTAATCAGCAGACATTATTAAATTTGGCTTACATTTTGCTCTTGATAAGGAACAGGGAAGGAATTTGAAGGAATATCAACCTTCTGACTCCTATAGAGAACAGGAGATCTAGCTTTGACATCTGTTGAAGAAAAGACACCATTGGTGTCCGGATCGCCAGGTTATCGGTGGTCTGTATTTCTTCATTCAACTTCTTTGCGCGGGACAGGGGAAGATCTGAAAAATTTCGAACCCTAGCTTGTATTTGAGGGGCAGACCTGCTCACAGCCTTATCAGTCTACGTCGAATCTTGACGTCATCACAAGATTTGAAACTTACTTGTTTTTTGGGAGGTGCTCTCGGAAGACTGTCGTTCCGGGAGAGAAAGGAGAGCTCGGACCTTTGGGGACCGGAGGGACCAGGAAAAAATGCGATTATTCATCAATATATAGGGCTCTTCCTTCATATCATATTGCATACTTGTTTGCCTAATTCTTATCGTAGTGGTACTTTGTTTACATTGCATTGGTCTTATGGCAGGGGAATGGATATGCTATTATTGAATGTTCAATTCTCCTGCCATAAGACCAATGTAAAGCAAGTACCATTAAGATAAGAATCAGGCAAACGAGTATGCAATATGATACAAATAAGAGCCCTATCTAATATATAAAGCAGAAAGTTTGTCCGTCCTCCTGTCCGTTTATAACTCGAGAACTACTGGGCCGATCGCTTTCAAACTTTCAGGATATATTGTCCTCATCCCAGAGCAGCACATAGACTCATAAAAATAAAAATTTGACGGGGAGGTGCTGAGTAATTTCAAAAAAGGGCGAAAACAATGACTTTTTTCAATATAAAAAAACGTGGTGGTGTAGCTTGCCATCGAACGCGTTGTTCCAACGTTACCGTTCAGTTACCGTTCAAACGCTGCAGTTATAAAAATTAAGTTATGGTGATAACTCGAGTTTTACTCATTTTTATGAAAAATTGAAGAGAACAAAAATTGTTGCCCCTTTAATTTCCTTTCGAATGAGCCCAATTCCAGATTTTTAGGAGGAAATTTTGGAACTATTGGTATTTTGACTGATGCGTATTTAAGATCATTGTGTTTACAGAGAGAGAGAGAGCATTTAAACCGGTTGCTCTGGATGAATCTACAGAGACTATTCGAGTTTTACGTATCCAATTTTCGATTTTGAAAGGAGACGTTTATGTAAAATAATTTCTTGAAAATTTGCTCTTCTTTTGTGACGAGTAACTATACATTAGGTAAATATCGTCGTCAGAGTTTGAAACTACCTAAGAAAAGGTACTGGGTTCGAGAAAGAATTAAGAAAATTACATCCGGTTTCTCATATAGGAAACGACTGAGTTCGTCTCATGCCTCTACACAGACTGATGTAATGCTTCGGGGATATGGCAGGCTTTTTACCTACTGTCCATCTATTTCCTTAATCATTGCGACGGTTCATGAATTAGTCCGTTTTTTGCTGCAATACAGCCCTTACCTGTCAACTCAGCTCTTACCGTTAAAATCGAAATATTTACAAAACACTGATATCTACTCAACACACAGCTGGCGGTCAGGCGCGCCGGAGGCGCGCTGCCAACCGCTAGTACTGTATATGAGGGTAGGAGAATTAGGAGAAATTTCTACTTTTGAATTATACGTGTTTAAAGAATTTTCAAAAGTATATATCCCGGAGGTCGAGATTTTTCCAAGTCCTACTCCTATCCTACATAGCTCGAAAGTCAAAATTTTTCAATATTATTAACAAATATTATTTACGAATGCCCCGCGCAGTGACTCTTGGAAAAATTTATTGCAGTGCAAACATAGAAAATCCTGTTTCATGTCTGTCTCACCTCTCTAAGCTTATAGGGATGAACATAAGGAGTAGTGAGGAGGGGAGAGCAGAGATACGGAGCTCATGTATTACGGGAAGTAACGGTTATTATTGATAAAGGAGCTTAGTATGAGTCTAGTATACTGTAGATTTGACTGAAGTATTAGTTTGTTAAGCTGAATAGCTCCCGGGGGTCACTCGCTCCCATTCCTAGCCCAGTTCAAGGCTAGTAGAAGCCTGAAGTATGAAGCTAATATACAAAAAGAAGTAATGTCAGGGACCTTAGCTTAGTTTAAGCCTAGTATACTCCATTTATATACGTAAATCTAGTAGAAACGTAGTAAAAACCTGCTTTAAACCTAGAACGAGAAGTCAGAGCCGTACATTTGGCCTATCATACTTGCGGAGGCCTAGTATACTTTATATTGCACAGACTAGCTCAAGCTTACTAGCAGCCTAGTTCAAAGTTAGTCTCGGCTACCACTGTCTAGCTGTTCCTTCCTAGTTGTGTACTAGCTGCAGTATAAGTCTAATATACTATATGTTGGGCTCACTAGTTCGCCTCCAGGAGATTATGGTTGTACGTACGTCTGGACGCCCGGATGCGAATTTCAAAATGGGGGTAGGGCTCAGAGAAGACATGAAACATGTCGATATTGAATTCTAACTGCTCCTGGAGGAAAAGGACTCAACTTTAGGCTTTATGGAGGAAGAGAGGTCGCTGGTACTTTAGTTAGAATTACAGGAGGCACATCTTGAAAATATTAGAGAAAGTTTGAGTTTTGAATCCGATTGTGGGAGGACACTTGAACGGGTTGCTGAGTTGACAGCAGGTTGACTTCTAAAAGTGGGGCAGAAGCTCGTAATATTTTGACGGCCACAGTAGATGATGATAACTGATTATGAAACTGATGCGCTGCTGTTGCACGAACACTTGTGTTTTGTGTTTGCATCAAATGGTTGTTGCGTGCCTGGTAGTGTAGGCAAATTAGAGCCATATTGGAAAAAAAAACATTTTGCTGGAGCAAACGTTTCTTTGCTGAAAATGGTTCAGGATGTGGTCCTGAACAACATACTAAAAATCCCGCGTTTTCCCTCTGGAGCTTCTTTTTTTATGGGGGTTCGAACCCCCCAAAAATTAGTTTTTCGCCTGTATCGCGTGAAATTGAAATTTTATTAAAAAATGTTTCGAACAAAAGTTGTTCCTCGTTAAATTTCCTACCAAATAACGTATTCAACTTTCAGCCTATGTTAATTACTACCTTTGCAAAGGACATTCAAAAGAGTCCCAAAATCAGTTTATCCATGTATGTCATAAAATTGGAAAATGTTTCGAACAAAGGTTGTTCCTCGTTAAATTTCCTATAAAATGAGCTATTCTGCTTTCAGGACAGAGCAACTAGTCTGTAAAAAAGGGTTTTCGATATTAAAGATAGAAGGATATGCTATATTTTTTTTTTATATTCAGGTAGTTTTGGTGCTGATTTATGGAAATTTTGCATCATTACAGATTGTTAAGGCTATTTTTTTTACCAGTTATAGAAATATTGAAAAGATAGGAATTGAATAAATATTTTTCTCGTATTCATGACTCACGTGGTACTTAGGTATTGAAATAAGACTCTAAGGCAGCTGCAATACTCTCTGATCTACGGTAGTACTAGAGACAAGCCATTGAACAAATGTCGGTTTCAAGCTTTCGCGAAAAAAGTTCGTCCGAAAGTACTTGACCTCTCTACCTCCCACTGAAGACGCTTCACAGCTTCATTTACAACTTTTATTGAAACATATTTTCATAAAATTTCAATTTTGGGAGATATATGGAAAACTGATTTCGGTCCTCTTTTGAACGGCCTAAAAGGCTCTGACGGGGCGCTAATTGACCTAGTCTGAACCTTGAATGCGTTATTTGCTAGGAAATCTAACGAGAAACAACTTTTGTTCGAAACATCTTCTAATAAAATTTTTATTAGACAAGATATAAGCAAAAGACAACCTAAATCTTGGGGGGTCTGAACCCCTATTAAAACAGAACGTCCTGAAGGATGAGTAGCTTATTTTATAGCAAATTTAACGAGGATAAAATTTTGTTTGAAACATTTTCTAATGAAATTTCAATTTTGGGAGATATATGGAAAAACTGATTTTGGGACTCTTTTGAACGCCCTTTGCAAAGACACTAATTGACATGGGCTGAAAGTTAAATACGTTATTTGGTAGGAAATTTAACGAGGAACAACTTTTGTTCGAAACACTTTTTAATAAAATTTCAATTTCACGCGAAATAGGCGAAAAACTAATTTTTGGGGGTTCGACCCCCATAAAAAAAGCTCTAGTGGGAAAACGTGGGATTTTTAGTATGTTGTTCAGGACCACATCCTGAACCATTTTCAGCAAAGAAACGTTGGCTCCAACGAAATGTTTTTTTTTAGCGGGAAACCCGCTGCGCTGTCCCTTTTGTTGGGGGTACTTCCAGGAAATTTTCGTCCGCGGGCGCGAGCGAGGTTGATGACGTCACGGAGAGGGGAGGGGGACTCCTACCTCCGAGCTATATATAGTAGGAGATGGACTCAGAAACATTTCGACCCTCTAGCTATATATGATAGGAAGGGGACATACAAAAATTCTTACCTCCGAGCTATAATTATAGGATAGGAGCGGGACTTGGAAAGACGACGGCTTCCTTGAAATTGCAGCGCGTTCAATTTGTCACGTCATGATTTTCAGGACTTGGAAAAACTTCAAGCTTTAGGGGACTCGGGACAGGGGTTTCCCCCTTGTCATTGCAGTCATGCAGTGGCATCTAATTATTTTCTTATTCGCCTACACTATGGTGATCCTTGCCGCATGCACAAACACAGCTTATGTATTCCAACTCCATGTTCTGTCAAGTCCCTCGAAAGTTTGGCGAGAAAGTTCTCTATAAAAATTTAGTTGCAACAAATTTTGGTCTCTTGTTTTTTCTCTTGGATCAGCCCACTCAAGAAATAGCGAGATACGGAACTTAGCGGGAGAAGTGTCGTCGTCCTCCGTTACGACTCGTGAAGAATGAACGTGGACACAAACGACGTCGTGTTATTAATTATTATAGAGTAGACACGAGTGTTTTCGAAACAATATCATTCTTAGTTGATGGACAATATTATTAATTTTCTTCCTCTTCTCGTACATTATAGGTTTTTTTTTTCATTAGAGTTACCCCAACCATGTCACTGGAAAACGTCATCGCAGGACGTAAAGTAATTTTTCTTGCTGGCTTATATGCGAAAACTACTCAATGAAAATGGTACCCAACTTATCAATTTAAAATCAAAATTATTAGAAAAAAAGGAGGAATTCTGGGGGTGTACACCGCGGATGATAAAATGTTTTTTTTTCTCTTTTTTCGTTAGACTTACGATAAATTAGTCGGTCATTATATCGTAGCACAGAAGCGTCCGGGGAACACCCACACACTAATACGAAGTATGTCGTTGCTTTATTAATTGGATAATTTATTATTTCCGAGAAAATTCTCGCATTTCTTTCCGTATTGTGGCGGCCCAAGTGGTAGTATATAAAATCGAAGGTGTCGACGAGAAAGTCGTGCGTATAGTAAAGTACAGCAGTAGGTTACAAATTATCATCGGTGGTGCTTCACGCCTGCTAAGAATCCAGTATTGTAATGTTCGGAGGTATCGCTAGAGAAATAACAAAACCATAGGTCGCATATCATCGGATATCGATCCCACTTATTTTCTCCTGCTAGTAAATTAGTCAAAACCGGTCACAAATCGAATCGTAATTAATATTCCAGCCATTACAAGATAATGAGAACGAAAAGAGTGAACTTGATGGGTTACTCGGCGGGTATCAGAAGACATTCTTGAATCTTCACGGTTAGTGTGTTGTATCGAAGTACACACATCGTATTTTTATACTTTCCTAATGTATTGTTATAATACAACATTTATATACAACGATGACACGAAGTATCGTGCCGCCGCCGTCTTTATTATTATCAACTGCGTGCGCGTGTAATATTAAAAATAAAAATACTCACGGAGACGGTGGCATTTCTTCGATCTGGACAAGTTTCCTTTTCCGTTTCGTTTTAACGTGCCCCGTATGTTGATAATGATGAGTCAAGTGACTGTCGTCTATACAACTCGAGTTAACGCAGAAGATGCTGGCTGCTGGCATCATTGGGAGCTATAGTTAAAAACTTCCTCGTTTGTATCATTCTGTGACTCCTCCGTTGTGCCGAGGATGATATTGTGGGTTTTCGTGTCGTCGTTCAAACAATTTTATAGGCGATGTAAATAAGTCGATAAATTTACGATTGTATTTAAGTTATACCGATGTTAAATGCAGTCAAGGTTCGTCATTTTGGTGCGAATTGTTCGGGTCATAAGTTTGTAAAACACGAAGCCCCTCTTAAGCTGACTTTTATGGCTAACAATTACCGAATCGAAGAAATTGGCTCACGACCCGTGTCCACTTCTTTATTTTGCTGTTATTATATTATGTAGTTTCGGATTTGTAGAGGTGATTTTTCCAATGTGAGCCGCTAGTAAAATGAAGACAGAAATATGGCTCGTACCATCGAGTGTTTGAAAAACCGCGATGCTTTGACCTATCTATCAATATTATGGACTACAATTTTAAATGACGTTTGTTTTTGGACATGAATTAGTCGATTGAAGGGGGTTGTTCCAATTTTTCCTCTGTTACTTGGCTAATGTTTCATGTCAAGAACTCATTAGATTCTGAAATTTTAGCGATGTCCATAACCATAAAGATAACAGAATATTGACCTTACATACTTTCTGTTCTGTGGATTAGTATCTTACAATGTGGTGAGCTTCTCCCCTATAGTACGCATAAATTCACTTATCCTCAAATATGAGAACGCGGGCATTCGCAGTTTAAACTTTTGAAAAATCATTCATCTTTGAAATTCAGTGATATGTTTCTGTCTTTCTCAGGGCTATTAGTATCCCGATAGGCTCTTTAAGATCTTCGATATTTAAAAGTTATCTTGCTCCTTGGAGACTTCCCTATGTTAGGTACTAGAAAAAATGCCGAGAAAAATTCACATAAATTTATTATTCAAAGTGGGTAGAAAGTTCAGGAATGGTCACCAAATTGCAAATAAATAATTAAAAAAATGAAATTAAAATACAAAATGAATCGAAAATTAAAGAGTTGAAATTTCCAAAATTTCGAGTGACTTATGAACAACATGTTTCGGATCCGACTGGCGCAGATCACCTTCAGGTGTGAGCTGTGAACTCGGCGATTAAAGAAAGCAGAAACCGCATTACACATAATTAGGATGTGTCAGGGATGTTATAGCGAAGGAAAGGATTGAAATAAACAGCATCCAGGTTGTTGAACGGGCGGTAACCAGAAAGGCGAGAACGATTTAGAGTTTCGATGGTGTAGCTCTCCTTCAACCTACACATGCTGCGACGTGAACATGGCTGAAGGGTGAGCTCCTTGAAACATTGGCGAGTCATAGCGGAACTATCATCATCCTTCCTTGTGGTACAGTTACTAGCGCTTAACTTATCCAGTTTATTGAAATTTGTACGATGCTTGGGGAACCTTACTGCGAGGGTTCTACCCGTCTGGTTTATGTATGATTCCCCTAACTGGCAAGTCAGCCGGTAAATCCTAGAAGCCTCCAAGGCTGGTATTGGATCCTCAAGACGAAAAGGTCACGAACCCTGATTAGGGGATAGACCACCCCCTCATAACCAGCGCGGCGGAGCTCCCTGGCTAATCGGTCGGAATCGCGACCCAAATAAGGCATCCGGAGCCACTTAGTTCTAGGTTGAGTTGAGGCGGAAGGAGGGAAGGTGGAAACCGGAGAGCTGCAGAACGACAGCATTTCAGAACACGTAAAGTGAGAGACCTCATTACTTCTGTGATTGGAAACAATCCTCTCTCCTCTATTAACCCCGATGTACGAGCGTTCGCTTTTGAGATAAAAAAATAGCCATTGTCGAGGCTGACGAAGGTGATGCTTTGGTCGTTATAAACAGGACCGTTTATGAGAAACGGGTTCACTCCTTCTTACGTGACTAGAAGACTGTTGTAAGGTCCCTCTTTCTGGATGGTTTCAGCACGCAAGTACGCTCCGCCATATCGTCTTCAGTATACGTCATACCTGAAGGGAAGACGGCACATCTTAAGCAAATGACCTTCTCTACTTCTAGGTTGTACGGTCAGGTCAAGATTCACAAGCCTGGCCCGCCTATCAGACCAGTTGCTGCAAGTTATACGAGCCCGGCATTTCTATTATCGAAATCCTTGAAATCGTGGTTCAGTGAAATCCCAAATTTTGAGCCCTCCCATGGAATAAGGAACTCGTCCCACTTGGCCTATGAGCTCAAGGACTTCCGCTTCACCTCACCAGTAGCTGTAGACTAGTTTCCTTCGATACCGTCTCCTTGTTCACGTCTATTCCGGTTGAGTTTGCTGTTGATGCTATGTACAAGCTGATCGTGAAGGTTGGGGCAACTTTTGAGGTAGCCGACGAGTTCGAAAAACTCATTTTACTCTGTGCCGAAAAGAATGTCTGCCTCTTCGACGAACAAGTTTTCCGCTTCCCTGCAGGTCTTCCTATGGGTGGTTCTCTCTTCTTCATCATCGTCGATGTATTTTTGGACCAGCTGGAACGCTGGATACTTCGGTTCTCCAAACGTGTCTTGGCGATGACGTGTTTTGCGTGTGGACAGGTAATGATGCTGAACTACAAATTTTCCTTACTGACCTCAATTCTTGCCACAGAAACATCTAATTCACTACGGAGGTGGGGAACAAGGAGCTAAACTTCCTCGATCTATGTATCTGATTGACACCAGATAACATCGATGACGAATTACACTTGTGCCTGAATTAAACTTATACTGGTGTGTCAATTCACCAATGTTCGCTTCACCCTACTTGGCGTAAATATGCCACCCTCTACTCCGCTATTGACCGCATGTAACGTCTGAAAAAAAGAAAGAAACCGAGACTATCCAAGCTGTTGCTTCAGAAATGGTTTAAGAGTGGATGTCAGTTCCCTGATCAAGAGGATCACCCCACGCCATTCTCTGGAATGCTCTCGTTTTGAGCCAGGATTCACCGAATTCGCTTCGTCGCACTTCTGCAGCGCTCCGGTTTCCACCTTCCCTCCTTCCGCCTCAACTCAACCTAGAACTAAGTGGCTCCGGATGCCTTATCTGGGTCGCGATTCCGACCGATTAGCCAGGGAGCTCCGCCGCGCTGGTTATGAGGTGGGGGTTCTGTCCCCTAATCAGGGTTCGTGACCTGTTTGTCTTGAAGGCTCCAATACCAACCTTGGAGGCTTCTAGGATTTACCGGCTGACTTGCCAGTTAGGGGAATCATACATAAACCAGACGGGTAGAACCCTCGCAGTAAGGTTCTCCGAGCATCGTACAGATTTCAATTAATTGGATAAGTTGTGCGCTAGTAACTTTACCACAAGGAAGGATGATGATAGTTTCGCTATGTCTCGCGACTGTGTCGGGAAAGCTCACCCCTTCAGCAATGTTCACGTCGCCATGTTACATCGATACGAAAAGGGTAGACGCAAAAATAGATTGGAGGAGTACTACACCATCGAATCTCAAAATCGTTCTTGCCTTTTTGGTTACCGCCTGCTCAACAACCTGGATGCTGTTTATTTCAATCCTTTCCTCCGCTATAAGATCCCTGACTCATGCTGATTATGTGTCTTTATCGCCGAGTTCACACCTGAAGATGGTGTGCGCCAGTCGTAGCGAAACATGTTGTGCATAAGTCGATCAAAATTCTAAAGAATTCAACTCTTTAATTTTTGATTTATTTTGTATTTTAATTTTATTTTCTCAATTATTTATTTGCGATTTTGTGACATTTCCTGAACCTTCTACCAACTTTTAATAATACGTACACTTACGTGAGTGTTTCTCGGCGTTCTTTATAATGACTAAACCGTGTAGTTATGAAGACTCTTTATTCCTTACTTCCTTATATTTTCAAATGCTCTATCTTATACTAGTGTTCAACACACTTCTGAAAATTGTCCCATTTTATTGGTGATTGGCTGTACTCACTTTATCCATTCCGTCACTTTGTGGGTTTCCACCCCTTTTTTTATGTAAGTACTACCGATAGAGAGGGTAAAAGTTCAACACCTTTTCTCGTTCCCCGTACTCTCAAATCGTTGTTCGTTTCCCAAAGTACCCTGTATCATATCCTCCATCTTATGTATCCATAACAACTAAGAAACAGTACCCAATGATAACTGCGCTCTCTACCTACTTCGATTGTCTCACGATCTAACTCCATGCAAATTAATGATCCGGTTGAGCAATCGAAAAAAAACATCGATCTAGAGAATTTCTCGCCTTCTTCCAATCCCCTCAGGTTTCCAGCGAGCAAGCATCCGACCTTTCCCGAAAAAGTAACACACTCAAGCGGAACTGGAAATACTCTCGTGGGAAGCACTCATTCAGTTTTCAAAAAGTATAGAAGAAAAAAATGCATTCACTATTTTTTATAGACACTCGTTTTATTGCTGAAGAACTAAAATTTTCGGACTTCGAATAGAATTATCTTCTTTTTATGTTTGATTTGCAAATTCATTAATCAACAGTGAACTCCGGCAGTAAAAATAAAAAAAAAAAATACGCGTATGGCTACTGATCAAGGACATCACCTGTGGAGCGAAATTTCAGATCGGAGTCACTGAAGTAGTCGCGTTCGTAAATTTCTATTCTACTCAGACGATCACTGACTCAAAATTAGAATTCGAGGACTGATTTACTGAAGAACTACTTTTCCCTGAAATTTTTCGTCGATAAAACGAACAGGTCCATTTATTTTAATTTCGTGGCTTGGCATTCCTCTAAAAAATATTTTAAAAGAATACAATTTTTCCAAAAATTTATTACGTGAGAAAGTTTATTACATCACATAAACCTAGTTCTGAATAAATACGGAACCAAAACCAGTTCTCACTCGTGATAAAAACTCTCGTTCCCATTTTTATTTATTATAATTTGTAATACACACGTGTGCCGATGTCTGCTCGGGTATCATCATTAGTTTACCGGCACATTTTCACTGAAATTTCTGTGTTACATTTTCTTCCATCACTTCGCTCTCGTTTTCATTTTTCCACCAACCAAACTAACGACCTATGATTCAGAGTCGACGAAATTCGTAAAAGAGCGGCAATAAAATGACATCATCGTCCTATGTCTGCGACGTAATCTCCGCCAGACTCTCGCATCACTCGCGATCGGAAATTTCGACAAAAAATAATAATTAATTAATACATATTTTTCTTTCTTTCCGTTCTCTTTTTCTTCTTCAATGTAATATATATACAATGTTCTTCACGATATTTGTTCACGCGACCTTAAAATTGCTCAACAGCAGTAATGATGATGGATCATCGCAGACAATCAGATTACTTCGATGATAACGATTAAGATGGGAAGACAATTTCTCTTCTTCATTTGGAATCGATCCGTTAGCATCGAAATTACATTACAGAACGCTCGCGGTGCCTAACATTTAATTTTGGCGAGGAAATACTTATCAAATAAATGAAATTGACGGTTTCCTGGTATTAAGAGCGTTACAACCGTGATATAATATTATTCGAAATTGAAAAATAAATGAAGGTTGAAAGGTCAAGCTTCATCTGGAAAAATGAAAAACTCTTGAAAGGTTGAGCGCTCTTTATCTGTGGATTATAAATTTAAAGGTCCGCCTATTTCAGTCCTTCTTATTTTTGATATCGAGTTCAATTGTCTAAACAATAAAGACTATTGCTCAGATACTTTCACGAGTAGAAAAGCAATGAATTCTGCGATATTTTGATGTTCAAGATTTTTGACGTCTTTACCCACAGTTGAGGCGAGCAACCAGTTGTGCACTCGGGTGACTAGCACCATGTCCGCGCGTTCATTCGGAAATTTAATCTAATGTAGGAAATTCCGGTATAGAAAGGATGAGACGTAATCAGAGACTTCGGAAAATTTACATTAAAGAGAGGAGGCAGACAAGAGGGTGAGTCATAAGCAGGGCGCAAAATAGCGTGACGACGTGGGGGGGCTTCGAAAAATTTTGGAGAGAGGATTCCTTGAAGAAAAAAACAGGAGGAGAATGTGGCGTTATCAGGGCGTAAGTCTCATGTGACTGAAAAGCAGAGAGGAAAGATAGCTGACCTGTTTGAAGAAATCGAAAAAATTTCGAGCGCCGAACTGCACAGAGGGAAGAAAAACTCGATTCAAGAACAAAGGCGAGAGATACTTGAGCCATTGTACATACTAAGACTAGATCCTCATTCAAAAAAAAAAAAAAAAGTATCATTAATTGATGTATGGATGAACAATCAAATGAGGAAAGAACAAGTTGAAAAGTACTCAATATTTCAGAACACTCGTAATATTTACGATTTAAAATGCGCTGCTGACTCTCTAATGACGCTTTCATACTCACCACCGAATTTACCGCTATATCCACCTGCCTTTCTTTTCTCACCCGCTTTTCCCTTCCTCGCAAATTGTTTGTACTATTTGATTTTTCTTCTCATCTTTATTTGCTACCCATGCTCCTCATCTTACCAATCCTATCGTCCAACGAACTCTCATTCTTATATACCCGTAAGTTTTTTGTCACCCTTCATTTCTTCTCAGTTTATTTATTTCAGGAAAAAAAAACGGCGTCGCCGCTTTAGTCGCATGAATCCTTCGCCTCCTCTTTTATATAGCCAACTCAAGACCTACAAACTGAATCTTCCTTTGCGTTCCGTCATCGCTTACTACACCGGAGCTTCTTATAAATTGACTCGTTATTTTGGTAAATTGTTTCGCCTTCATTGGAACTCTTCTCCTCAATACGCTACCATTGACTCCTCTGGTCTCGCTTCTAAATTAAAAGACTATTCCCGATGTGTTCAACGTCCGGTTGCCCAGAGTATTAGCTACATGTTGGATGTGTATACCATCTCCGAGTTCTGCACCCTTATGCATCAGCAAGAACATTTGTCTCTACCAAGGTGCGGCCTTCCTATGAGCGCGCCTCTTACTTCGCTCGTTGCTGCCGTTTTCATAGACAAGCTCGAAAACGACCTCAATGACAGCACTATTTTCCTTCAACCTCACATTCTTCTTTGGCTTCGTCACGACATTCTTGGCTCCTCGTGCATTCTCAATTCCCCTACCTCTCACTTGAATTCCATTCATTAGAATATATATTTCACTCGACAACTAGGTTGTCTCTCCATCAATTATCTGAAGATTGATTTGGGAGCCTCGAAGAAATAGTAACAGCGACATTTCTCGCAACGGCATTTCGACTCCCATATGATTACCATGAGGGCGTTTCGATCACTGGTCAGTGCTTCAGAATTGAAAATAAAGCTTCGTACTAGCCCTAAACTAGACTTATACTGGACAAAGAAGGAGGCGAACGAGCGAGCTTCATACTACATCTAGGCTTCTTTTAAACTAAAGGCTTCTTTTCAAAAACTCCATATATTCTCACGAAACAGACGCTCATATGAAAGTACGACCCTTCTTCCTTGTAGCCCATAATATAGGATAGTGGACTTTCGCCCCATGAAAATAACTCAAAAAATATTTTTCCTAAGAATGTAGATAACTGCTCGCTGCATAGGCTTTCTTAAAAAAGTCACAAAAAGCGTGAAAGCCAATCGCCCAAAATATTTCATATCAGATTTACGCTAAACCAAGAAAGGGGGTGAACGAGCGGAGCGAGTGAGCCCCACGCAAGCTGAAGAGTGATAGCCCAAAATATATCTTATCAGACTTTTGCCCCATGAACCCATAAATTTAGACAATTGCTTCATAGGCTTTCTCCGAAGCGTCACAAAAGGCGTGTAGTTCAATGAAAGTAGGGGCGAAAGTGAAGTAATATCTCACAAGCGCGCGCTTGACCTAGTAGAAGCGTAGATTAGAATATTTCAAGACGACTGCTAAAATATAAAAAGGGGGGCATGAAACATGATCTTCATTCATTTGGCTACGCCAGACAATTTTAGAAATATTGTTTGTGGAAACGGGAAGGCTGAGAGACCATAGCCTCGAAATGTAATAGAATGTGCTACATCGCACGCCTCCTCACCTCCTTTTGGAACTACTCCCATCGTTGTGATTACTATTGGCAGTGTTATCGTTCTCATTTTCCACTGCTTCTGGATCTCTATGGCCAGTTCTCGGTATTTGTTCGTCTTCTGTTGGACCGTCTTCGTCATGTTATTCTGGTTTGGCACAGCTATATCCACTAGGTACGCTACTTTCTCTGCTTTGTCTTTCACAACGATGTCCGGTCCGTTATGTGCAACCGATTTGTAGGTGTATATAGTGCGGTCCCGCAATATTTTGACTTGGTCATCTTGGGTAATTGTGGCCGGTTTGTATTCCCAATATGGCTTTTCATGTTCCAGGACCTTCCACTTTCTGGCTATTGCACTGTGGGCTGTCGAGGCCTGGTGCCTTCCAGTTGCTTAGTTTTTTAAGTATTGTCTTAAATTCTTCTAATGTGACTGGGCTATCTGGCATTGCTTGTACACGTATGTCACTCATTATTCTTCCACTCTTTTAACCCAATATGCTTCTTCATTGTGTTTGACTTTGTGTGACCAGATACCTTCCCAGAACTCTGTTATAGCTTCTTTTGTAGGAACTTCAGTGTTTTGTCCACTGTCTTCTTTCTCGCCCATATTTCGGTAGAATATTTTCTCGTTATTTCTGAGGGTTTTGTTGTCTATTCTTCTGTGGTGGCTTTTTGTATATGCCCTCAATTTAGCTGCTTTGGTGACCAGCTTCTGTTTTATTGAGTCTTGAATTTCCATGAGGTCCTTGTTCTTATCCTCGTATTTGGCGTGGTTTTGATATTTCCTCTTCAATTTCTCAAGTTGATTCTTCATTCGTCTACTCCTTTGCTCCTGCTTTTTTATTGGGGTTCAACCCCCCCCCCCCCCAAAAAAAAAAAAAAAAATGAGTTTTTCGCCTATATCGCGTGAAATTGAAATTTTATTTGAAAATGTTTCAAACGAAAGTTGTTCCTCGTTAAATTTTCTACCGAATAACGTATTCAACTTTCAGCCTATGTCAATTAGTGCCTTTGCAAAGGGCGTTCAAAATTTTATCATCCGCGGTGTACACCCCCAGAATTCCTCCTTTTTTTCTAATAATTTGGATTTTAAATTGATAAGTTGGGTACCATTTTCATTGAGTAGTTTTCGCATATAAGCCAGCAAGAAAAATTACTTTACGTCCTGCGATGACGTTTTCCAGTGACATGGTTGGGGTAACTCTAATGAAAAAAAAACCTATAATGTACGAGAAGAGGAAGAAAATTAATAATATTGTCCATCAACTAAGAATGATATTGTTTCGAAAACACTCGTGTCTACTCTATAATAATTAACAACACGACGTCGTTTGCGTCCACGTTCATTCTTCACGAGTCGTAACGGAGGACGACGACACTTCTCCCGCTAAGTTCCGTATCTCCCTATTTTTTGAGTGGGCTGATCCAAGAGAAAAAACAAGAGACCACAATTTGTTGCAACTGAATTTTTATAGAGAACTTTCTCGCCAAACTTTCGAGGGACTTGACAGAACATGGAGTTGGAATACATAAGCTGTGTTTGTGCATGCGGCAAGGATCACCATAGTGTAGGCGAATAAGAAAAAAATTAGATGCCACTGCATGACTGCAATGGCAAGGGGGAAACCCCTGTCCCGAGTCCCCTAAAGCTTGAAGTTTTTCCAAGTCCTGAAAATCATGACGTGACAAATTGAACGCGCTGCAATTTCAAGGAAGCCGTCGTCTTTCCAAGTCCCGCTCCTATCATATAATTATAGCTCGGAGGTAAGAATTTTTGTATGTCCCCTTCCTATCATATATAGCTAGAGGGTCGAAATGTTTCTGAGTCCATCTCCTACCATATATAGCTCGGAGGTAGGAATTTTTCCAAGTCCGCCTCCCCTCTCCGTGACGTCATCAACGTCGCTCGCGCCCGCGGACGAAAATTTCCTGGAAGTCCCCCAACAAAACAGAAAGCGCAGCGGGTTCCCCGCTAAAAAAAATATTTCGCTGGAGCCAACGTTTCTTTGCTGAAAATGGTTCAGAATGTGGTCCTGAACAACATACTAAAAATCTCACGTTTTCCCACTAGAGCCTTTTTTATGGGGGTCGAACTCACAAAAATTAGTTTTTCGCCTATATCGCGTGAAATTGAAATTTTATTAAAAAATGTTTCGAACAAAAGTTGTTCCTCGTTAAATTTCCTACCTAATAACGTATTTAACTTTCAGCCCATGTCAATTAGTGTCTTTGCAAAGGGCGTTCAAAAGAGTCCCAAAATCAGTTTTTCCATATATCTCCCAAAATTGAAATTTCATTAGAAAATGTTTCAAACAAAATTTTATCCTCGTTAAATTTGCTATAAAATAAGCTACTCATCCTTCAGGACGTTCTGTTTTAATATAGGTTCAGACCCCCCAAGATTTAGTCTTTTGCTTATATCTTGTCTAATATAAATTTTATTACAAAATGTTTCGAACAAAAGTTGTTTCTCGTTAGATTTCCTAGCAAATAACGCATTCAAGGTTCGGAGTAGGTCAATTAGCGCCCCGTCAGAGCCTTTTAGGCCGTTCAAAAGAGGACCAAAATCAGTTTTCCATATATCTCCCAAAATTGAAATTTTATGAAAAAATGTTTCAATAAAAGTTGTAAATGAAGCTGTGAAGCGTCTTCAGTGGGAGGTAGAGGGGTTAAGTACTTTCGGACAAACTTTTTTCGCGAAAGCTTGAAACCGATATTTGTTCAATGGCTTGTCTCTTGTACTACCGTATATCAGAGAGTATTGCAGCTGCCTTAGAGTCTTCAATACAACGCGACTTAAATTGTTTTTATTTCAATACCTGGGTACCATGTGAGTCATGAATACGAGAAAAATATTTATTCAATTTCTATCTTTTCAATATTTCTATAACTGGTAAAAAAAAATAGCCTTTACAATCTGTAATGATGCAAAATTTCCATAAATCAGCACCAAAACTACCTGAATATAAAAAAAAAATATAGCATATCCTTCTATCTTTAATATCGAAAACCCTTGTTTACAAACTAGTTGCTCTATCCTAAAAGCTGAACAGCTCATTTGATAGGAAATTAAACGAAGAACAACTCTCATTTGAAACATTTTTTCATAAAATTTCAATTTTGTAAGATGTATGGAAAACTAATTTTGGTCCTCTTTTGAACGACCTTTTAAGGCTTTGCCATGGCACTAATTGACCTAGGCCGAACCTTGAATACGTTATTTGGTAAGAAATTTTACGAGGAACAACTTTTGTTTGAAACATTTTTTAATAAAATTTCCATTTCACGCGATATAGGCGAAAAACTAATTTTTGGGGGTTCAACCCCCGTAAAGAAAGAAGCTCCAGGGGAAAACACGGGATTTTTAGTACTTTGTTCAGTACCACATCCTGAACCATTTTCAGCAAAGAAACGTTTGCTCCAGCAAAATGTTTTTTTTTTTCTTATTTGCCTACGCTAACAAGTGCTATGACGTCTAGGAAAATTGATCCATTGAAAATCTATCGGATGAACATTCAATTTTTCCAGAGCTCATATATCTCATGAAAATCATTTTTAGGATTTCTCTCTTATTCCTCGAATATGTAATGCCGATTTATACGAAACCACGATCCAAAACTCGACTGCATTTACTCTCTCCAACTTGATGAAGAGTTTTATGTTGATGAACTTGTTTCCGAAGATAATGTGTCAGCGTTTGGATAGTATGAGGTAGAGAATTATGTAAAATGTTTTTCTTCATGTGCGAGCGAGCGATTATTCGTAATCAGTGAAATCAAATGGTGACTTCGCTAATTTATAGTACTAATAAAATAATTAGCGAAATATGATCCGCGAAATTGCAATAGAACGAAGAATTGTCTTTTTGTTGTGCGTTCAAAATTTTGACAGGAACATCGCTCCGTTAGTTCTGTGTGCATATAAAATAATGCTTTATGTCAGCGGATGAGAAAGGATTAATCGATTTCGTTGTGGATCCGTTACGCACCTCTTCTTTTTTTTGATCGTATTCGCGCCCGTGTTTACGGAATTACCTTCCTCAATTATAATACAGAGAAATCGATCAGTGAAAGCACGAGATTTGAGTAGTTTATCTTTCGTGGGAATGCCTTTTTATAGCTTGTTCTAATCTTAGATAGGTATCTTCTCATCTTTCAGCTCACTTAGACGGACGTGCAAATATAGAGTATACTTAGTATGAATAAACCACTTTTTATAACTTTTCGTAATTTTTATGCTCCTATCCTTTTTTCTATTATCATAAAGAATTTTATTGCATAAAAAAGAGAATAACAGAAATTATAAATTGGGTGGAAATGAAAAAATAACGCGAATATTTTAGGAGCCTTAATTACCTTATTATACCTGAATTAGACAGTGATGATATCAAGAGAGAAAGAGAACGGATAATGCGGTAATGTAACAATGAATCAGTGATAACGAGTGTTGTGTCCAATGTGTTCGTAGCAAGCCAGCTTTGAAAATTCGTTTATTACTGGTGGATTTCTTTATGTGACCATGATTATTTTTACGATTCTTAGCACTGATTAACCTCTTCTGACGGAAAGCAAAAGTAAAGCACACAAAGAAACAAGTATTTACTTTTCCCTCTCCACTAATTAAAAATTTTCCAACTTTTTTGCTGAATCGCTATGCTGCAAAAAAAACCCTCAAATCTTCTATCGCGTGTGCAGTTGTCCGCCCTTCATTGTGGAGTTAGTGTGGGCTACGTTCCCTCCGACAACGGTATCGACCCTTCCGGATACAGCGTCAGTGACAAAACCTTTTTGTTTTTTTTAGTAACCGCCAACCTGCTCTCTTTGAGAGTATGCTGAAAGTTACTTAGAGTCTGTTACATACAAATATTGATCATTTGACTCCTCAAACAGCTCTCTGCCAAATTATTGTAAGGCAATGAATTGATTTTCCCCTCTTTTCGAGGACGGATTAGCCAACTTTCTCCTCGGTAATGAAATACACTTCTGTTTCTGAGTCAAGATTGTTGAAAGTCCCTTAACTATTTCTTTTTACGTCTCTCAAAATAGGTCAACCCCCCCCCTTCTCTCTCTCGTAATCCTTCAATCACACCCTACTCGAGCTTATAAATTTTCTTAAAGTCACGTCGTTCTAATTTTCCTCAGTCTTTCTTCTGTGGATATTTGAGCCAAAAATGATCTTCTGATGTCGAATCCTCCTCAAGCTCGTAATTTTGGTGCGACATTAAATTAGAGCGCGGTCTTCGATGACGTCTTATTGAGCGACAAGTCCCCGATAAAATCACATCCTACTCGAGCTTGTAAGTTTTCTTGACGTCACGCTCTGACTTTCCTACGTTTCTCCTCTATGGGGATTGGAGCCAAAAATAATCGTCTTTCGATATCAAGTCTTACTCCAGCTCGTGTAATTCTTGTTAGTCATTAAATTAGTTAAAAGGTTCTTGATGACGTCATATTTCTTGTTTTTGAGTTTTCCAACACCCTCCTTCGGATGAATTTCTCCCATATTTGGCTCCAAATCAGAGTACGTGCATTTGCAAAGCGCCCACTCGGTCGGTATGGAGTTATAAGTGGAGTGTGAAAGTAGATGAAATTCTGAGTCCAACAAGACCTTCTTGAAATTGTTAGGTCCAAAATTCATGTCAGGAAAGTGGTATCGAAGTTGAAAATGGGAAAATCGGGTTTTTACGGAATCGGCTAATAAAAATTGCGTTACAGAAGTTTACAATGTTTCGTAAAATTCATGTAAAACGATTAGACTTCTGGAAAAATTTGATTTTCTTGAGAAAAAAACATTCTAGAGTGTAGAATAATAAGTTTATATTAATTACTAGAGCGTAATAGTCAAATTAAAAAAAAAAAATGAAAATTGATCCAGTAGATGATGAGCTACAGTATTTCAACGTTTTTTTGTCACAGATGAAGAAATTATAAAGTGTCACAGAACAAAATATGAAGATCTCACTTTCTCATGATTTTGTTCAATTTATAGGTTTTATCTCATGAAAGGAATCTTACTACTGGAAAGCTGAGGTTTTTTCTATACAATGATACATCAAAATACAAAAATCACAATTTGGACGTACATTACACTTTTTTTTTCCTTAGCTAACCATATCCGAGTGAAGCTCTCTACCCGGAAGTTCCCTTGGAAATATTACGCGCCAACACTTCAACACAGCTCCAAGTTGATCTGCCTTAGGAGTTGGAGATGAGGTTTTTGATGGTGTCGAGATCCGAAGTAGTGACTTCAACCCCCCTCCTGTGTAGGGGTTTAGCTTAAAATTCTTCCGTCCCTTCTTTTTAGAGGTTCTGATATCGGAAGTTTCTTTACTTCTTCCTCCATGAAATAGATCTAAGAGTTTAGACGTTCACAGAGACTCTAATTAAGGAGGGAGAACGATTATAAAACAATGGAAAACTGCTCCTCCACCTTCCTTAATTAGTCACTGTGCATGTCTGCGCTCTTGACTTATGGTGCTTTTTCCAGGCTTTTTGAGTGAAATATTTCTGTTCTTCGTATTTGTATTCATATTTTAGGAACAAAATCAAAGTTGGATTATGAAAGACATGCAAAGAGGCGGAAAGGTTTTGTCGACCATCTCGTACGTGAGAGGGCCGAGGCAAAAATTTGTGTTTCTTCATTGTTTCATAATCCTTACCTCTCATTAATCACATCTCTGTGAAAGTTCTCATATTGAAATCTCGTCGAGTTTTTCCAATAAAACTTTTCCAAGTCATACAGCTTAAGAGTCGAAATGTTTTTCGAATCCTCTTCCCCAAATGCGCAGCTCAGAGCTACGATAGAAAAAAATAATTTCAAATATTCTGGATAATCTCTCAAAATAGATGGTTTTAGATCTTTTGATTGGCCGGTAGACAAATACCGTATAACTCATACAGACACAATAGACTACGAAAAATTTGGCACCGATGAGCTGCAAAAATTTGACCATATATACTTTCCCACGAATGTACACTGAGTATGGCTTTCACTTACACGTATGAAAAAGTGTTTACTCGACTTCTATCGCACAATCAATTTTTTCATTTCACGCAGTATTCTTTTACAAATTAAAACGTCACATTTTACGCGGAAGAAAGGCACAGAAACAATGGTTACGTATAATTTTTAAACTGAGCGAAGAGAGCTTGGCATTTAATAATAAAGTCATGCTCTGGTTATGTAGGGTCATCAAATTGCACAGACGTTAAAAAAAAATATTACGAAGAGATTTTGTCGATGATGCTCTATTTTCCGAAATGAATTTAGAGGTATAAAATGAAATTCCTATGTTTTATGACTCGCTGGTATTTGTAACAGCGCACGAGACTTGAAATTCGTTTCGAGAAGGCTAACAGACTCTTGGACTCTTCGGAAAAAGCTAAACAATAAAAGTGACACACGTGTACGTACAAGAAGTGCTTTATAGAAGCATTGATACGATCGAATGGAGTTACGTAAACAATACAAAAATCTTCGATAGTCAGCGCCATAAATGTCGTGCCAACAAAGAATTTTTTTTTTTTATTCTTCTACGTGCCACTTCTAAATTTCAACTTTCTTCAAGCTCAAGAAGTTAAAAATCAAACAACCTTGTTGAACCGCAAAATATTTCTAATGTTCAACCCCTCGAAATACGGCACAACGAGGGGCACCGAGTATCAAGATTTTTGACGATTTTTTATTTTGATTCCGGGAACAATTGTGACCATCAAATTGTGCATGAAGAAGAGGAAGGATGGCACTTCAAAAAATTCTGACTATTGAACTATAGGGAAAAACTTTTGCTTTCGAAGTGTATGCATGAAAAGAAGGAGGAGAATGAAGAAAAATTTTGACTACCGAGCTATTTATATTAGGAGTGAAGGGGGACTTGAAGGCACGTGCTATTTGGGTGAGTGTATTTGAGAAAATTTACAATAACTCTTTGCCTACGTTGAGGCCTAGGGGAATATTTCGACCTTCGAGCTGTGAATGAAAAGGTCAAAGGGACTTGAAAGAATTTCGACCATCGGCATCGAACAGTATAATATCAGGATTCCTCATGTAGACAACCTGTCTTCTCGTAAGAATGTGCTGAATACAGAACTCAATACTTCAAACAGCTTAAACTCTTCCCCTTCTTCAATTCACAGTGAATATTCATATTCTAAAAGATATTGGTCCGATTTCCTCGGATATTAGACATCAAAATGTCACCCTAGTATGAGAAACAAGCTCATTATGGACGATAAACTCTCAGGAACATACGCTTTGCCGTAATGAAGATCATGTTTTCAAAGCACGTGAAAATTCCGGAATCATAGAACATCACGTACACTCAACTTCAACCTTCTTCCACCGAAACGCTAAATTAGGGAGTTGAAAGTTAAATTACAAAAGTAATTCATTCAAAGACAATTTCAATATCGAAAAATAGAAAAGACACGCGTAGTGCTTAGAATATTTGCGTACACGTCACGTTATGTTTACTGACCTAATTTCTCAATATTTGAATATTATTATAGTAGAGAAGGTTGTCAATCATTCCGATACCAAATTCTATACCATTCTGCGATGCAGTTTGAAAGTTATCCGAGAGGAAGAATTCATTTTCGCGTCTAGATTCGATTCTCTCTAGCTCACACATCGTGAAATAGACAAGATCAGGGTTCCGGGGTCATACGGAGCGGTTAAATTAGAGTACAATTGAGTCAGTAGTGATAGATGAATCACCCTACGATTATGATCTTAATAATGTGTGCACTTTGTTCACTAACTATGATTGTGTTTAATGAGCGACAAGTATTTCGTAAAGAAAGACAACATTTGCTTACAACGTCTGACGGACGTGAATCATAATTCTCTTATCGTAAATCGGGAGCTCACAAATTCTAATCAAAAAGAAACGGACGGTTCAAACGAGATTAGGGAACCACAAAAAGCATAAGAGTGTATAGTTTCTGCTTCGGCTATTACGATTTCACTATAACAAAACGTACAATGAACCTCGATTCGAATTGAATTTCCGTCTGATTTCGATTCTCAAATCAAGTATCTTCAGGAATGATGGAAGAGATAAGAATAAGGCTCATTTTGTCGACTTCGAGAAGGTATTACGTATGACGAAGGCTGCGCAAACCTAAACGTCTCCCCCTGTTTCCCGATTTCCATGGAGTTTTCTTTGAGAGACAATTAGAAAATTTGCAACGTTTCATGTCTTCACTATGGCACGCAAAATCTAATTCAGCAAAACTGTCCATACATCCTGAAGAAGTTCTAAGAGACGGAGAAAAGCTTGAAACTTCTAGGGCTCGTCGTATGATACAGGGTTGAAGTCAAGAGACGGAATAAAGTCTCGGGTTAACGTATGAAACTGCATTAACTTTCAAACATCTGTCCATCAGAGGATAAAATGATGCAGATTTGGTCTTCGGGTATTAAGAGCTCCTTGCTGAGGAGAGCGCAGGGGTGTTCAAAGAAAATAAGGCTTTCAGGGTAAAGCAGGAGACCAGACGCTTCTTGCTTGAGACATTGAAACGAGGATTGCTCAGAGCGAGCTAGATATACCCGTACGATGCGACCTTGATGAGTGGATAAACCGAGACCATGGTCAGCTGAATTTTCACGTGACGCAAGGATTAAAAGGCCATGGTTGCTTTAACAGGCAGGAAAGTTGAGCACGCAACATGTTCGCATTGCAATCAAGGACGAGATAGTGGACCATACGCACAACTTGAGTGTGTGTCGTGGAGGGAAGAGCGCGACAAGCTTAGTCGATCTTGAACGCCACCGTTAGTCATTCTATTTTGGCCCAAAATTAGCTAGCTGTTAGCTAGCCAATGAGACTGGGTTGACCAAAACCAATAAATTTTAAGGGTTAGCTTTTAGCTAAGTTTTTAGCCTATACAATTGTCTGAACAGCCCTGGTACTGAGTCCTATGATGTTTGAAGTGTTGCATATCTAGTTCATTGCAGGGGCTGTGTCAATTGGTGTATGAAGCATTCAATATCTAGTTACCTGAAGGGACCATCTTTCAGGCTACATACACTGGTCTTATGCTATCGTTCAGGCTATACTGGGTAAGGCCAAAAGATGTTACCAGTTGGAGGGAGGCGGCGCTAAATTCACTCCAGCGTAAAAACTCAAAACGTTGGGTGTATAATTTTAGTCTACAAAATTTGTACCTCAATTTTATCTTCGATTTGCGCTCCTGCCCAACTTTTTACAACTTTTCTGAGCCGAGTTATGGACCACAATGCGCCTAAAATTGATCAACTTGCCATGATTTTGGAAATAAAAATTTAAAAATCACCTATTTTCAAGTTTCATAGAGTAATTCAGGTATTTTTTTCGGAATCAGCGTTAAATTTCACTTTCAAGTCAAGTAAAATATGGAAGTTTGAACAATTTTTAATTTTTGAGAATTCTGGCAGATTGGTCAATTTTTCGCATATTTTAGTCTATAACTCAGCTCAGAAAAGGTGTAAAAAGTTGGGTAGAGGCGCAAATTGAAGATGAAATTGAGATACAAATTTTGTAGATTTGAAGTACACATCTAACATTTTGCGTTTTTGCGCTAGAGGATATTTAGCGCAAACTCCCATTCAACTGGTAACATCTTTCAGCCTCATCCTGTGTACACCAATCTCCAAGTTGTATCAGATATGACACAAGGGGGACTTAGAACACCTTAGAAGGACGTTTTGAGTCTTTTCGTGCTTAAACGTTTTTTCAAGTGAGCTGGGACGTGTCCAAGATGCTTTGTTCGACAAAGTATTGCCCTGAAAATTTGGGGATATTGCCAAGAAGATTCAAGTTGCAGCAAATATTAATACCTATCTTCACCAGAAATGCTCTTTGATCACTGACTTAGTGAGAAAATTATGCCTTCTTTCTGCTTAGAGAATCCGCTGCCTAGTTGGTTCAAATTCAAAGCTCAACGAAATCTTACTAGCCCCGTTGTCTACAGGGATTTGAGCTAATGATTTGTGTAAGTTTCTCAAAGACTTGAACGACTTTCAATCCTCAGTAAAACTCGAAGCTACATCCCTCTCCTTCCGTAGAAGTCAGAACTTGAAATTCTGTCGAGTTTTTTGAAACATATTTTCTGAGTAGCCTGATGACGTCATAATCCAGGCGTGGGATCTGTTACCATAGCATCCTTATATTGATGTCTTATAGTTGAGGGTTGGCCGGAAAAACGTCATCCAAAAAAGTTAGGCAAGTTTACTGTGGTCAAGCATGGCTAAAGTCTGACAGTCCTATAATGTAGCCACACTAAACCCTCACTTCGCGCTCTCGATCCTTATTGGTCTTCACCTACATTTTGGATATACTTTGGAACGCGTCCTGAAAATAAATGGAGGGAAAGGAAGAACCAGCGCTATGGACTAGACTTAACGGACCCTGATCTCGATTTACCTTGACCTACATCAAAGACTACCTTAGAATGCGACCTAAATATGATGGGAGGAAGAGAACCAAAAGTTTAGCCTCGTTTTAGTCTCCACAATGAAAAAGGTATACTAAATTGCTGGGAAGCAGTCTTCGACTACTATACATAATATAGGTTTCACTTCTGCTGAAATTTTTCCCATTTATTTGTAATTTTCCACGTCTATATCCAGACATTCTAGGTCAGAACCAGAGCACTGCAGCTAAAAAATTTAGCTTCAGCTATTGGCTCTAAAATGATATGAAAAATATAGCAGGCATGTGAATTCAAATAAACGAGGGGTGGCAGGGAACCTGTTTTATGGGACACGTGGGATCTGAAAAATATTGACATGCCAAAGCTATGACGTCATCAAATTGTGACGTCACAGGCCCTGACTGATAGCCGGGGGATTGAGAATACCTTAGAAGGACGTTCTGAGTCTTATAGTGTTTGAAGTGTTGCATATATGGTTCATTGAAGGGGTTAAGTCAATTGCTGTATGAGAAATTACATATCTAGTTACTCGACAGGGCTATCTTTCAGGCTATATACGATAGGAGGGGGACTTGGAAAATTTTTGGACGGAAATTTTTCCCGGAAACCCCCTTCCCCCACATAAAACAGGTTCCCTGTTGAAAATTTGACTGATACGGCCTTAGAATTGCCGGCCGGAGGCGGACATTTTTTTGAAAAACCCCATGATAAAACAGGTTTCCTGTTAAAAGTATATCTCCAAAAGAAACGATCTGGAGAACTGGATTTCTCATTGTACCCTTCATTATAATCTTCCAGTTGTACAGAACAATTTCGGCTGATAGTAGATTTTCCTCCACGCCTCGTTCAACTCTTGATGGACATGACAAAACTCGAAAATTTATGTAGGTAACTCTTGTTAGCATTGGCAAATTGAATTACATACTCTCAAGGATGAATTCTCAAGTTTGGAGTCTTGTATAAAATGTACTTTTCATTCTGTACCTTGGAGCATTAACCATTCTGGAATTGTGGCAGAAATTCTGCGCTTAAGGAAATTACAAAATAAGTTTGCGTGGAGAATTGATGAAGAACTTACCGTTCAAACTCATCCCGAAGTTTGTTAGACCTCTTTTTGTCAGAAGATGGATCAATTGGATGTAGAAATCTGAACCACTGCGCTTGCTTTGAATGGGGTTCGGGCCACCCAATCTTTCTAGCCAGGGAGGACCAAACCACAAAAAGGAAGTAACAATTATCTGCGGTCTAAATCGACTCTATTGATAGAAAGAGTCACTATTGCGGAGTTCCTCTCGCTCTCTCAGTCCTACGCGAAAAATAATGAACTGTGAAAGCTCGACTACTGATTGAAAAGATCATAACTAACTGCGTTAAATATTGGCCTGATGGCCATTAGCCAATATAGTACTAGAGGTTACTGACAAAACATGATGGAATACTGCAAAATTTAGTTATACATTGATATTTAATATTGTAATAGTTATGACTGTAGAGAACATTTTCAGAAGGCGTGACACTCAAAATTTCCTTTAGGGGGCTGGAGGGGGGTAAAATGGCGCTGAAAAATCCGGATTTTGCTAATATCTCAAGAACGGTTGGAAATAGGAGAAAAATACCTCAGTAAGAAAATAACCCCCGTATAATTTTACACGAAAAAGGTTCCCTTTATTTTTTCGCTTAGAGTGACCGTTGAATCACAATCGACGCAACCAAGTGGAAGCATATAAATAACACGTAAGTCGGGTGGTGCACAGTAGTATACCAGCGTATCGGTATCGTACAATTATTTTTGTTTCCTCAAGTTTCCTTTTCTGGGTCTTGGAGGACGAGTCGAACTGAGAATTAAACATAATTTTTTTCCCCCTTGTATTTATGAATAATATTTTCCTATTTTGTACATTGTCTAATTTTACCGACTTTTCTCGTCGGAAAATGGAAGTTTTCCTTATAGATAGTTTACTTATCAACATTTTTATCCGCAGAACTCCTGTAAAACTACCGGATGGATTGTATTTTTCTAGTACAAAAAGGAGGTATTACTCCAATTTGAGGTATCTCGGGAGGTGGGAGTATTATTTTTAATTGGGACAGCTTTTTGAGGTGTCTCAGGAGATGGAAATATTATTTTAAATTGCTGTTTTTCAATTTCATTTCTTTTTCTATTTTTTTAAAATTAAAATTGTTTTTTCTCGTCTTAGAAACGAACGTTTTGCCGCTTTTCCCGTTTGCGGTCGCATACTACAGTGCAGTGGTCATTATTGATGACAATTCTTAAAATCGTTCCAAATGATAGTAAATAAAAACCGTTGAAAAAATTGGGTGGGGAAATAAATGCACACTAAATGAGAACATTGTAACACTGAAGTAGGTGGAAAAAGCAATAAGAAAATGCATGCAACAATATTTAATGCAAGTATAACTCTAGAATAAAATTTTGCACCCTAAATATTGCTAATAAATAATTAAAACAACAAATGAACATCAGATAATGCATAAAACTAATTAAAAACATGGCACGGTAATTATTAAAAGCATAGATCATAATAAATATTTTTTCAGGAAGGAGAACCGCTCTGAATAAGTAGGGCTTTTTTCGCCTTCGATGGTCGGCCGCGTTTTCTTTTCTGCCCTAACGGAATGACTTTTGCGTTTTCTGGCACTTTGACCAACTTTAAAACGAATTTTCATTCCGAGTTCATCTTGGCATCCGTTATGTTTTGAAGAGCTCAAATCCCGAGAATTAATTTTGATGGTCCATATCCCGTATTCCTGCTCCTTAAAATTATCGAACGTATTCCATTTACCTCTGGTAGTCAGATGTATGCACATAACTGAGTATTGGTGATATCCGGCCTACCGCTGCAGGCTACGTAATACTGAAGTGGTTCACTCATCGCTCCAAACCAAAATCAGGAATTTCCATGCAAAGAGACATAACTGGTAAACAGAAAAATGCCTTGCTAGAAGCATTTTGTGTAACAATTGAGTAAATGATGGTTCTAGAATGTTTTGGACCCGCTGAATACAAAAATTGTTGTTACATTTTGAATTGACCCCTGGAAGGACCTGAAAAAAGGGGGAAAGGAGTAAAAAGTTCAGTTTTTCTCAGTTTCTGCGGAAAGTATGCGTCTGAGGGGAAAAATACCTCAGTAAATAAATATTCCACACTAAATTTCCTATCGGACAAGATTCATACATTTTAGGCTAGCACGTCAGTGTTGCCAGAGAGGAGAGCGCAAATATAATATGAACATGAAAATACTTACTTTATCATTATTTTAGCCGAACACATACGCGGTTTTGAGGTGATATACAGTGTACTACACTTGCCTCCGGAGGCGAAAGCCCCTATGCAATTGCAAAAAAAAAGGAAAGTAATACATACATTCTCTGTTACTCGAGATTTTATTTTTGCATAGCAATTTCCAAATTTCAGGTCACTCAAGATATACATTCTCTGTCTCTTGAGATTTTATTTTTGCCTGGCAAATTTTGTTTCTCGGACAGTCTTCGTCAAGAGTGACCAAGATGACCAAGATAGTCTTCGAACATCAATATTGATGATAATGTATATCGTTTGATTGATACTGCACGTATGCAGATCTCTTGGTTTCCATATCTTGACATAGAAAAAATCAAGATCTCTTGAGCTCTACATCTTGGTAGGAAAAGAAGGTCCAGATCTTTTGAAAAAAATCAAAAAATCAATTTCCGTCACATAACAGTCAGTTAGAAAATAAACCGAGAGACTCGGATACTAAGGCGCATGGCGACTCAGTCTTGTTTTTTTTCTCTCTTTCTCTTTTCTTTTTGCAATTGCATAGGGGCTCTAGCCTTGCCACAGGCAAGAGCCCCAAAAATGAAGTTCATAGGTTTTTTCCACTATGATGATATAGAAAGTAATCACAAAACGTCAGGCCTTCTCTCTTTTTTGATTTTAATCTGTGGACGGCAGAGCTGTTAAAGTCTAATAAATATTTTTAACGGAAAGATACTCGTAAAGTACCTTTACATCAATTGATTTTGACAATATAAATACCCAATTATATCATTAGTGAATTGATGAGTGCGGTTATGAAAAATTACTGCTTACTTAGTGAGGTTAAAGTCACATTGCAGTATCTTTCTATTAGAATAACTTACAAAACAGAATCGGTAAGCAAGCAAACCTCCTACGCGTCACTTTTGCTAACTGCTTACTCGGTTATTGCTTACTTACCTCTCCTGTTCTGTAATCTACTATAAAAAATGTTTGTTACTTGACTATAATTAGAATTTTACAATCAAAGTTTTAAGGTATAGGTTGCATGTGCGTCTGTGTGTGAGAGAAAAATCTTGGGTACAATTTGTAATTATAGTCCCACTTGTTTTTTTATGAGTACAACTTTCTCTGTAGGGTGCAATATTTCTTACAGTGTTATTTATAATGACTACAGGGCTCTTCATACTTGTTTGCTTCATTACCCTAGAACAGAACTATCTTAAGTCTAATGTCCGATAATTTATATTAAATTACCCCGTCATAAGACCAATGTAGATGGAGACTGGGAAAATATTGCGGATGTTATTTTGACGTACAGGTTCAATAGAGAAAAAAAAAAAAATTCCAATTTTGGGCACTTATATAGATGGATACTTGAAAAAATTTTTCTTTTTATCCTATTATAATAACGACGTTATGAGGTAGTTGTTATTTACAAGGTGGGGTCACAGTCTAGAAAAAAATAGAAGCTCAATACAAACAAAATTCAGCTTTTCTGTTGAAATTTGTTCCTTGCGGGGCGAAGGGTTTAGGGGTGGTGAACGTTTACAGTATGTACAGACCACCACAAGGAACAAATTTCAGCAGAAAAACCTTCGTCCTGAATTTTTTTTGTGATAAAGTATAATGTTCAGAAAAATAGATTACGGAGTTTCTTGGCAATTTCTTATGATTGAAACACATTTTAATGAAAAATAGTTATTTTATGGAAATTGCAAGCATTGTATTAAGCTTGAATTATTATTCTTTATAACTGAGAGCACTGGTTGAGAGTGAAAAAGGTCATAATTGCGATAATTTTGGTATAATTTATAATTTCCATTCCGAATGTGTGCAGTGTATATCACCTCAAAACCGCGTATGTGTTCGGCTAAAATAAAGATAAAGGAAGTATTTTCATGTTCATATTATATTTGCGCTCTCCTCTCTGGCAACACTGACGCGCTAGCTTAAAATGTAAGAATCTTATCCGATAGGAAATTTTGTGTGGAATATTTTTTTACTGAGGTATTTTTCCCCTCAGACGCATACTTTCCGCAGAAACTGAGAAAAACTGAATTTTTTACCCCTTTCTCCCCTTTTCAGGTCCTTCCGGGGGTCAATTAAAAAAGTAACAACAATTTTCGTATTCAGCGAGTCCGAAACATTCAAGAACCATCGTTTACTCAATTGTTACACGAAATGCTTCTAGCAAGGCGTTTTTCTAAAAAATTTCCCAGTCTAATTAGTGACTATGATTTTTTTCTCGGGAGGAAGAAATAGTTACTGTGCGTGTAAGGTAATAATTAGTGCGCATAATTTGTAATATATTGTGCAGTATGTTGGTGTGTGTTCCACATTAAATATTGCTTCTTGGTCCTTTATAAATGTTCGGTTGCTAGTGCTCAAATGTCCTTCTCTAGTGTGCTAAATATTTATGGGTTGCATTTATCGGCACGCGAAGGAAATAATAAAATCACGCGAAAAAAACAGGAAAATCACAACTTTTTATTAAAAGTGAAGCGAAAACAAAAAGTACACAATAAATTATGGCTAATCACCCGAAAAAAAACCTTTTGGCCGCGACAGTTGTTATACCGAACGAGATAAAAAAAAATGAATAGCATCTGACAGCACGCGAAATTCTACCTAGCCGCGGTAATTGTAAAATTGACAAAAAAAAAAAAAAAAATTATATCAATAGAGTGAACTGATTCGTTCCTCTAAGTTATGGCCTGACATAATTACAACTTTTTCTTGGCCAACGCTGGTCTGCCCCTTTTTCTTTTGTGACCAAGAGGCACCGCAGTTTAGCAGCCGAGGGCACCACCACACGTTTTTGCCTAAGCTGTACCCCGAGAGAATGTTTACAGATGAATGCGTGCTTCATCAAAAGAGTTAGCACTTTCAAAATATTCATCAAACGTACCTTAAATCCATGAATCAAAAGAAAATTGAACAACTATAAGAAATAGTGTCTTTGCTTGACAGGTAATCAACACTGAGCTTGAGAAATGATAGCGTTGTTTCATAAGAATAAGGCCTGATACTAATCCAACTGACCCGTTCAAACACAATTATGCATCATTTTGATGATTCATCGCAGTATCCATGTGTTCGAGAAATACATACAATAACTTTTCTGAAGAACAATTTATTTTTCTGCAGACATAAGTTAATATCGTGTGAAATCATGTTAATAAGGTCGTGTGTACATCGTCGCGTGAATAAAATTTAAGAAGTAGTTTTTTCCATTTTTTTTACTGTGAAAAATCTTCGCGTTCAAATATTCACTTTCGCGTGCCATTATATATAACCCGAAAAAATTCCTTTTTTGATTAAATAAAATGAATTTAGGTTTCCTTATTCTGTTATCAGATGATGTGGTCATGATGATAGGCTTCATAAACTGAGTTTTACTATTGATTCTACAAATATCTGACTTAATTGATAGAATCAGTATTTAGTACAAAGAGTGGAAGTTACTCTCTTAATGGATTATGAGTATGTAAGAAGAAAAGTCGTGTACTACTCACACTCCTGCGTGAGTGTTTTTTTTTTTTTTTGTATTTTTATGAGAAATTTTCGATCTCGTACTTTGTCTCCTTTAATGTTGAAAACGATGGTAACATGGCGTAGCATAGCTGGTAAACCGAGCCACGGCGTAACCGTGCACCGCGTGGCGTCGCGCGTAACTATGTACATACTCCCGACTAAGTCTTTTTTTACGCGCTTCAATTTTATTGCGTCGATTGTGGTTTAACGATGAGTCGTAGCGAAAAAATGAAAGGAACATTTTTTAAGTAAAATTATACGGGGATTATTTTTGTACTGAGGTATTTTTCTCCTATACCCAACCGTTCTTGAGATATCGGCAAAATCCTGATTTTTGAGAGACATTTTGGCTGGCCCACTTCCAGCCCCCTAAGGGAAATTTTGAGTGGCACGCCTTCTGAAAATGTTCTTTACGGTCATAACTACTACAATACCAAATATCATTGTATAACTAAATTTTGCAGTATCATTTCACTAACCGCTAGTACTAATACCAACTACATCCTGGTCTCTTTTACCTACCGTATGCGTCATCAATGTATGTATTAGGACCACTTTCATCTGTATTGGAGTCGATTATTTCTGTCCTATTTATGGCAGGATGGACCCTCCTACCTATGAACTATTTTGTCGTCCTTCTCACCCGCAGAGTTCATTCGGAACTACCTTACGTAAGATCGATGATGCCCTATGGTATATGGTTCGTGTGCCTCCGAAGATTATAATGTTAATGATTTCTGACAATGTTACCAATTTTACTTTTGTCCACCCTCTTTGTTGGTAGAAAAGTAAAACTCGCTTATCCAACTTCTCCGGAATTTTATATCTTTCCAACAAGTATACTCGAAAATATTTTTTGTCCGCTTGAAAAATTTTTCATCATTCTTGCTGAAGGTATCGAATTCCTTCATTTGTACAGTTTTAGTGAAATCGTGAAAATTAATTGTTTCCTCCGCTCATTCGCTCGCTTTCTCAAATTTGCCTGCGCAACGTATACGTATTCCTAGTATTTTTAATTTGGTGAAATGAAATCGCAAAATCTGCGAGGAAGTTTACAAATGACAAGAGTATCGTCGGAACTAGGAATTGTACACACACATTTATACGATGTTGGTTTTATTTAGCGGCGCACAAAATGAATTTCGCTAGTTTTTCAACAAAGTACGGAATGAACATTTATATTACGTGCAGTGTACTATATGAAAGATATAGACTGTAAAATGCTGCGCTTGTAGCCCGTAAGTAGTATTAATGTAGACAATATTATATTTCATTTCCGCGTGCGGCAATCTGCACCTCTCGTCATAAATGGGAGTCTTTGCGTTTCCTTCCTTGTCGTAGTGCACTGTATGAAGCATTACGAGAGAGTAATACGCTAAACGAAATCATATTCACTATAAGTTCGTTTATAGGATGGGTTGATGGCTTATGTCGCTGTCTGTATTTATGCACGGAATGTACGACGTGAGACGTGATGTTTTGTTTTCACAATAATAGTAGGCTGAAAAAAAAAAAAAAGAATAAAACGCATGTTCGAATCGGGATTGCGTCGCCTAGTTCTCCGGTGCATTTCACTTACCTCGCGTACGATGGAATACTCTATTTTTTTTTTTTTGTCATGAAGACGAAATGATGTGCACATACACGTAGTCTGTATAGAAATATATCTTGGAGCATCGAACTTGGAAAACTGAAACGTAAAAATTTTAAAAATTATAAATACGATCAACGTTTTATCGTGCTAATGATTTGAGCTTTCCTCAACTAGTGGAATTTTACTTCTCATGTTGGTAAAAACAACGTTTCTTCATGGTTTAGCAGTAAGTATTCTTTAATCTTTCACGAATAAGCTTTTTTGTAATTTCGAAGGTCAGTGAGACACTTGAATAGTCCCTTTTGCGTAGGATTAAATGTAGCCTTTAGCTGCAGAATCCCATTATATCTCTCGTCATTCATCGATTTTCCTCACTAAGAAGATCTCAAGTGTACTGCTCTAAAATCCGACCAAGCGCCATCAGTGATACATTCTACAACAAAGTACTTCTTGTTCACATAACAAAGTTACTCTTCTCCAGAATGTAGCGTTGGCGCTTGGTCGGGTTTTGCATCGTCCATTTGTATCACTTGAAGCACAAAGCTTTACACATTATTTTATTGTGTAACACTACACAACAATCTCTCTTATCCGATTCACAAGCCGAACAATCTTCCCCTGTCGAACGTGATTACATTGTTCCAAAGGCTGTCTTTTCGCCTTTGGTCTCCAATTATTCTCAGAGTTTTCAATGTCACTTTGGTGTGCGTTCTACCACATGCATGTGTTCTACATAGTGTAGGAGTGCGTTCTACCAAGCCTCTCAGCGTTACCCAGAAGAAACCATGAGGAGGTCGGCTTGGAGGTCCAAATATGTAGTTGATGTTCTTATTGTCCTTTTCCATTGTGAATTTGATGCTTTTATTCGTCGCATTTCTTTTTAGAAGGAATTGATCCACCAGTCTATTAGTGCCTGGATCTCGAGGTCTTGGGAGGAGATACATCCCCTTTACTCCCCCCCCCCCCCTCCCGTTACACTTTCCAACAGCTTCATGATCAGCCTAGTTGTAGCATAGGAACATTTCGATCATTCATTCATACTCGCAAACAAGAATGAACTTCAGAAAAGGAGAGCTTCAAGATTGTGATTACTCAATTTTTATCCTGAAAATATTCTTCATTTTGAATGATTTGTGAATATAGGCAGTTTATCGACAGGTGTAACGTCACATGGAAATCGGTCTCTAGTAGAATTACCATAAACAATTCCAGTTATATAACATCCTCGACTGAGCGATCAACAATGTATTTCGAAGTAGAAAGATGAGAATCTTCGAAAAGTCGTTTTGTGGCAAAGTTTTTGTGGCTTCTGTAACTTATAAGATTTCATAATTCGGCTGACATAACGCGCGTTAGGCTTGACTTCGTCAACTTTGCTCGTACGGATTATATGGAATTCTAAAACAAAATAAATTCGAATGGTTACTAAAGTCATTGTATTTCAAAACAAGCGCGCGTTCGTTTTCGACTAAAAAGGATTTTTCAAACGAGTACGTTAATTAGGTAATAATGAACTTTTGAATTCTTAATTGAAAAGTGTATCAACGAGGTGAGATAAAGGGGATCTTATTGTTATTAATGGACGCCATTGGATAACTTCTTTTTGACATGTATATGTCTTTGAGCTGGGGGTCAGTCAGAATTTCTGCGTAACGTGACGAGATGCTGTATAACGTCATCAGTGCCCTTCACCTTCTTCAGGGAATGGAAAAATATCGACAACTAGCGTTCAATATACTCGGCCTAGTAATGTGCAATATACCAGACTTATACTAACGAGGCTCAACGTTCGAAATTCTCGAGTTATACTAGACTAATCCCCCCCCCCCCAAAAAAAAAAGGGGGGAGGGAAAAGCTAGTTAGCTTCCCATACGAAAGACCAGCCTTATACTAGGGAACGAGGCTTATACTAATTAGATTACAGGCTGTATGATGAAGGCTGGACGTTACGCTTTCTGACGTCATCAATGACCTTGACCTACTTCAGGGGGTGGAAAAATTTCGCTCTTACCCTTCATTATACTAGGCCTAATAATAAACAGTATATTAAACTTATACTGATGAGGCCCAGTATCAAGTATATTAGCGTTATACTTGATTAATCCGCTCGGCTCCCCCTCCCTTCCCTCCCGAAAGATACTTTGTATAACATGCCGTATACTAGGTTATAATTGGAAACCGGATTTTTCTCGGCAAGAAAAAGTGTAAATTTCGGCATTCTCGTCAATTCCAGAATTTATTCCAGTTTCGGCATTTTTCGACAACATAGGATTTTTTTCCTGCGTCCTGTTTATCATGATTCAAAATTCATTTTGATTCTCATTGATTTCGCCCTTTAAGAGAAAAAGTGCCAAATGCCGAGGAATCCGCTCTCTAGTTATTTATAAAATTAATTTTCATAAATTTGATTTATATTAATGTTTTTTTTTATAATTATATTGATATGTTGATTAAATCTATTTTTCATATTATTTTTTATATATTTTTTATTCATTATTTTATTACTTACCAATTGATATTTTAAAATTTTTAAAGTTTAAATTGATTATTTTACAAATATTGTAAAATAATAACTTCAAACTTTAAAAATTTCAAAATATCAATTAATAAAAAATAATTAATAATGAAAAATAATTTTTAAAAAGATAGATTTAATTGATACATCAATAGGCCTATGATATAAATTAAATTTATAAAAATTTATTTTATCAATGATAGACTGATAGAAAATAAAGTAATGATAACAAATTTCAATTTATTATTTAAATTAAAATAGATTTATACCAATTAAAATTGAATCAATTAAATTAAATAATTTACTTAAATGAATTTAATAAATAAATTATTCAAATAATACCTAGTAATTGATTTATTTACAATATTATTAATATTATTGTTCTATTTATATTCTTAAATAATATTAATGAAAAAATTTTAATAAAACATTTTAAAAAATCAAAATAAAATGAAACATTTTATTTAATTTATTCAATATATTTGATCCTTGAATTTTTGTTTTATTTATATGATTAAAATTTTACCAATAGAATTACTACAACTTCCATTTGATTTTTATGAAAGAGAATCTGAACCTATTTCTGGATTTACTTTAGAATTAAGATCCATTAAACTTATAAATTTTATTTATAGTAGAATACGTAGATATCATTTATTTGAATTAATTTGATATTTTAATATTTTTTAAACATAATTATATAGAATAATGTTTAATTCAATTATTTTATTATTATTTTTATGAATTCGAATATTTATTATTCGTTTTCGTTATGATTTAATAATAAAAATTATGTGAAAACAAATATTTGTTTTTTGTATTTTTATATAATTATTTTTATTATTTATATTTTAATAATTTTTATAATTATGTGTATGCTAGGCTCATAATGAAGGCTTAAGTCATTACAGCAGCTGATTATAGAATTGTTACCTCG
Organism: Aspidiotus rigidus; assembly: GCA_035079385.1. NCBI lineage: Eukaryota > Metazoa > Arthropoda > Insecta > Hemiptera > Diaspididae > Aspidiotus > Aspidiotus rigidus. The sequence continues at coordinate 7,232,249 of JAVHKY010000013.1, forward strand.
ATACAATCGATATCAATGTGTCGATATAATCGAGATTGATGTATCGATATAATTGAGATTGATTTAACTTTACTTTGAATTTTTTTCTCTTTTGCGAACGCCTAAAGACATGAAATGGACAAATTTACATGAACTTTTCCTTCTGTAATCAAATCCAAGAGTCCGAGAATCCGGAACTGGATGTTTCATACATTGAGGATCCTTTCAGACCCATTCTTTCAAGATTACTTGCTAGTTTCGGCCGGAGGATGCCTCGAGAGAGATATTCTCGAAAATGGCTTAAGATAGTGTGCTCCTAGGTAGAAGCCGTCACTGCATGGTTTTTTCTTTCTGATCATCTTGCTAGAAAATTTTCCCCAAATATGGAGACTACGAACGTCTCCTCTCGGTGTCAGTGCTACGGGTGTCTCTCTTCCGAGAGGAAGAATAGTGTATTAGGATGTGCTGGTGTAGGTGATTAATCCACCGCAAGACGAACATTTTCAGTCTAGGAAATCTATATGTGCGTATGTCAAGAAATAGAGCTTTTGGGATGATTCTGTGAGTGAGGAATATTTTTTCTCTTATAAATTCTATCTAGCGCGCATATTCAACTCGAAAAATCTGATTTTTTAGTCTGTTCTGCTCCCTGTCACGAAAAATATGGCCGTGGACTTGTGATGTTCAAAATAATGTCTCTTCTAAGCCGTTTGTGAAGGAACTTTTGTCGGAATCATATTCACCTCAAAGGCTAGTTTGCCTAGACCAGTGTTTCTCAACCGGTGTGCCGCAAGCCCGCCTCAGATGTGCCGCAAAATTTTGATCAAAAACATGAATCAACATGAACTAAAAAAAGAATTGCCAATTTTTTTTATTTACTCGAAAAAGCAATTATAAGCACATTCTGACGTATATGTTCCAATTTTTGAATGATGTCAGTTCCAGTTATAATTACAACTTGAGTCCAAACCTGCACTCAATTTCAGAAAAATCAAGCACTTTCAGTGACTTGGCCAAAAATGCAGATTATATTTCATGTTTCTTCATAAATTTTGGAATTAGAAGAGCTCAGAGGGTTTCCAATAAATGCAAGGAAGATCCAGACACTTCCGCGTATGTTGGTGGCAAAATTTTCTTGAGTCCCGGCGGAAAATCAAAGCTCTTGTTTCCCGAAACCGCAGTATAGAGAAAGAGGGGTGAGGCCTCGTATAGCCATCTTGTAGGCCACAAATTCTGAAATTTGGAGGAGGAAATCAGTAGAGACACGAAAATTTCAAAACGCACAAAAATTTTCGATACCATTAGGAGTTCTGGAAATGCTGTGCCGCAGTAATATCCTCTCATGGAGAAATGTGCCGCGATGTGAGGAAGGTTGAGAAACACTGGCCTAGACTAATAATATGTGGTTCAAAAGCTTACCGAGGTAAGGAATGTGTCTCCATTTTCCTTTTGTCTCCTAGCTGGGAGGGGGTCGCATCAAGAGCTCTGGAGGTTATTTCTTGTGCACTATTGTACGGATGTCTTGATTTCTCACGATTGACCTCAGATAAACCATGTTGACACCAAATCGAATCGTTGCTTTAACTAGAAATCGAAATTCGCCCATTGTTGATCGTAAAACGACCAGAAAGAATGAAGGTCGACTCGAAATCGACCTTCGGATTCATTGTCAATGTCATAATTGAGTCGACTCCTGATCGACTGATTCTAATTTGATAGGGTTTTTGCAAGAAATTCTCGTAATCCCTTAAGATTTGGAGTACCTCTCTCTGAATCCACATTGAGTTTGCACTTAATTCCGAATAGTAGTTTGCAGAAAGCGTGTTTTGGAATGAGGTCGTCGACCGCGGAAGTGGAGCCAAAATGAAGGGGTGATGATCATTATTTTTACATCGCTAATTAATGGCACATTCACCGTCCATCAATCAATCACGCTACTGACCCACCTCCACTTCGGTATTATTTTTACAGCTATAACATCGTATTTTTTCCTCTCTCGCTCTCTCTTAAAGCCTCTGTTGAATAACAATGAGGAGAAAGATCGCGGTTGGCATATTTTGTATGCTCAAGTTCTGTCTTCTCGTGGTCTATAAATAATGTGTGTCTATACGAGGCAGTAAACTTGCATCGAATATCAGCTTCGATTGACCTGTTTGCGATGCTATTTTGTATGCCGTAAATCACGCAACAATAAAAAATTCTCGAGAATCGTTCGCGAATAAGTGCTCCCAATATTTGTTCACATTCGTGTGTTCGCAAAATATCGATCTTACTACAGAAAAATAAATTCCTTTCGAAAGTCGTAAATTATCGCGGTCCGGAGCTTCTTCGAAAGGTCTCTCGTTAACTTATTGAAATGTATTTTTACACTCTGTATGAAACTTGGTGCGGAGGTATAAATGTTTTCTAATTTTGAGTATAAAAATTTTCCGATTACAGGTAGAAGGTCGTATTCGTTATCCGATTAGAGGCGGTTCGCCCCCAGTTCCAGAAGAAAGTCAGCCACCGACGCGTGAACTGTTCGCGGGTTGGTGCGAGTATACGATTAGCGATGGTCGCACTTTCTTTTATAATTCGAAAACCGGCGAAAAAAGTTGGAAGCCGCCTCGTCGACGATGTAATACGGACGTACGTACACGTGTTAAATTTATACATTAAATATATAGTAAAACAAATCGTAAACTTGTACCGACTTAGTCGGACCACTTGAATGCTCATTTCGATCGGTCGTAAAATTTACATACGTCTCAAGGATGTGCCGAAAATGTAGCGATATTCAGGGGCGGGCGTGTACAAAAATTCCATTCTTCTGATGAAACGATTGTCTTTTTTTGGTATTCGAGACGGTGCGTGAGGGAACTGGCTAGTCTTCTACCATTCTGTATCTCGTGTGAGTCGCTATTTAGTGCATATTATTTTCAATATAATTGTGTGAAGTTTTCAATTTTTAAAATGCTGGCGTGGCTGATTTTGGCGGTATTTTTCTGAATGCTTATTCATTCAAGCGAGATGAAATTTTCAATTATCGAAAAAAATATTGCGAATTGAGAGTAAATGTAAAAGAGCTGAATCATCAGACGCTGAATTCCGACAGCGAAGCTATTGAAAGACAAAGAGCGATCGAACCTTTTAGTCATTGGATTCCTAATGGAAACGCCCATCCATTGCTGGAAATCTAAATTTATCGTTGTGTTCCCGTCCAATGGCATGCGAGTCGGAATTTTGTCGAGGTTGATTTCTGCAAAGTTACATTGGAGAATTAAAGTTGCTAGAATTACTAAAAAAAAGAAGAGGAAAAAAGGAAAGTCTCGAGAACAGCAATGAAAGTCCTCAAGGAGACCGCCTGCGGTTGGAAGTTTTGGATAACACTGACCTCAGGTCTCACTTCCTGGACAGCGGGGTTATTCAAATTTTCTTTCTTTTTCTGGGTGGACCGATGGTTTGAATCGAGAGTTGACCATGAGTCACCTTACTCGGTGAAAAATTCGGTCTCCTTGGCTAATATTCTTCCGCTGGGATCGACCCTGTGTTCATTTGATGTGGTCGGCCTGTTCCCCAATATCCCCAGAGCAACCGCCATGCAACATATGGGAGACCTTTTGATTCAAACAAATGTTCGCCAAGAAGAATTGGGTGAATTTTTCAATCTCCTCAATATTTGTTGGTCTCCCAATTATTGCAAATTCGATAACAAGTTTTTTGAGTTTCCTGAAGAGGTTGGAATACCCATCGGTTCTCTTTTGGGTTCTCTCATTTCGGAGGTCTTTATGTCTAAGTTTGAGCTCGATTTGTTCTCCTCTGGCAGTGCGTATTTAGATCAGATTTATTATTGGCACAGGTATGTCGACGATGTGTTGTGTACGTGGACTGGTCCCCGAGAGCTCCTTTTGGAGCTTCTCCAGTATCTAAATAATCAATATCCTTCTATAAAATTTACTTTAGAAATCGGTGGTGCATCTATTAATTATTTGGATTTGACGATCTGTAATAGAGACGGTATCCATGAATTCGCCATATACAGGAAAGAGACTGCGACCGATATTACTGTCCACGGCAAATCTTTTTGCCCTGTAGCCCATAAATATGCTGGATTTAACAGCTTAATACATCGACTGACCAGTATTCCTCTCAATCAGTCAGCCTTCCAAAAAGAGGTATTAACTATAAAGCACTTGGCCAGAGTGAATGAAGTGAACTTAGACATTGACCTTATGATCCAAAGGAAAGTTACTCGAAAATACCTCGATTCCACCACCTCCCTCCCCCGCAATACGGCCCTAAACAGTAGAGAGCGTTGGATAAGGCTTCCGTTCTTGAGGCAGTTTTCATCTCAATTGAGTCGTGTCCTACGCCCCTTCGGATTTCGGCCTGTGTATTACAACCCCAATACCATAAAAAGTTTATTGGTTAGGCTAAAAGACCCCATCCAACTGGCCGAGATGAGTGGTGTGTATAAAGTTGAGTGTAAGGATTGTTAACGGAATTTATATCGGCGAGACAGGCCGTCAGTTGAAAATTAGAATCGCTGAACATAGGAAGGCGTGGGAAAAGAAGAATATAGGTGAATCGGCGTTTGCGGACCATCTAATCACTAGCGGCCATTGCATTAAAGAGGGGTCCGAGGTCCTCCTCTATAGAGAAAACGCGTATTCGAAGCGAAAAGCGTTTTAGAACACATCGAAATAATCCGTCATTTAAATAACGACGACCTTAATGTGCTCAACAGGTACATACCTGATGAGGGGTTGATTGAACTAGTTTACGAGTATGATTCACGTCGTGATGACTCGCTGGTTCAATCCTGATTTCCTCGTATGTTTCTAGTTTACAGCCGGAGTTGGTTCAGTCGCTTTCCAGTTCCCGTTGACAATGATTGTTTAATCGAAAGCGCTCTGGCATCGTTAAATTTCTGTGGCTATTTGTAAATTACTCCGATTGTATTACTCGCTTGAGTATGACTTCGTCTGGTACTTAAAATACCTTAAAAGGACGTTCCAAGTCTTATGGTGTTTGAAGCGTTGCATATCTGCCTCATTGACGGGGCTAAGTCAATTGGTCTAAGAAGCATTTCATATCTAGTTACTCGAAGGGGCTATCTTTCATTTTTCTCCAAATTACCCTTCCATAAAACAGGTTCCCTGTTAATTTTTTCCCCCACTTTTTGTGATTTGGACGGAAATAGAGTGGACAAAATGTTTTGGACAAAACGTCTTTGGACGCAATTTTTCGTATAAAATGTCCTTGGACCAGTTGCGGGGTCACCATTGTTAGTCTTTGACCAGTTAGTAGCGTCTTTTTCTTTGTTGTTCTTGAGGACAGAAATTGCTCGGTAGCAGTAGTTCTGGATTGCCGCCAACTTGTGCCTGGGGTGGTGGTAGGAGTCATGTGAGATGATGGTGTCAGTATGCGTCGGCTTCCTGTAGATTTTTTATTCTATCCTGTTGTTCTCCAGTGTGAGTGTGAGGTCCAAATAGTCGATGGTCTCATTGCCTTTTTCCACTGTGAATTCATTCATCGCATTCATTTCCAAAAGGAATAGATCCACCTGTCTATCAGTGCCTGACCACACAATTAGGATATCATCTACGTATCTAGCCCAGTGTGTAATCGGGTTTCTGAACTTGCTTCCCTTCAATATCTTGTTTTCCGTGTCATTCGTGAATGTCTCCGCCAGTATTGGTGACAGCGGTGATCCTATCGCAAGTCCTTTTTCCTGACTGTAAAACCTATTATTGAAGCGGCAGTAGTTCTGGCTCAAGATCTCATCCATTATGTTGGCGTACTTCGGCCTATCGGGGTTCCAATAATATCTGTTGTTTTTGAGCAGGGTGAGAAGTTCCTCCTTCGGTATAGTACCAAACATGTTTGCCACATCAAAGGATACCAGCTTGTCGTTACTCTTGATTTCCAGTTGCTCAATCAGTTCTCTGTTGTTTCTGATGCTTTGTATGGGTGCAAACTACTAGTTTTCATTCAGGAATGTGGCTACGATCTTCGCTATCTTGTAGCATGGTGATTGGATGCTGTTAACCAGGAGTCTCATCGGACGGTTTGCTTTGTAGCGTTTTACAAGCCCCTTGAGATTTGGGGCAACCGGGTTCATCCCAAGCGTCCTTCCATTGCCGGGTACATTGTTCCGTTTCAACACAGCTTTCGGGTCATCTTGGTATTTCTGTGTTGGATCCTTTGTCAGCTCTTGGTGTCCATTCACTGCGATGTACGAATCCTTTTTTTGGGTGTAGTCTGCCTTCTCCATTACCACTACCGTGTTGCCTTTGTCCACCTCTGTCTGTAGAATCTTCTTTTGTAGATTTGTGACCTTCCTCTGCATTACTTGCGTTCTGTCATTGGTTTGGCACATATTCTCCTTGATGTCCAACAGCACTTTCCCAATTTTGGTCGTGTTCCACGGTTTGGATTACTTGTTCGCAGCTAACGGCCATTCTTTCAAGCTCACACTGGTTCAGTCTCTCTGGCTGCACGTACTTGATACCTTTGTCCAGCAGTTTTTTTTTCTTCTTCTGTGAAGGTGACGCTTGATAGGTTCTCAGTTCTGGGAGCAAAGTTATGCTCAGCTCTCGCTGTCTCTTCCTTTCTTTCTCCTTTGTTTCGGATTAGTTCGGCAAGCTTCTTCTTGATCTGTTTTATTTGAGCTTCCACTCGTTTTTCCACATAGTCTTCACCTTTTTTCCCCTCTCCTCCGTTTTCGAACATAATTGAATTGTACATTTGAAAAATTTTTTTAATATTTTACAGTAGCCTAAAATACGAGTACACTACGTAGTCCATGGGCCATAATAGAAAATAGTGGTTTTTGGTACCACGTGGGGGGACAAAGCGTCACTTTGGGATACGTTAGTAGGGGTGATACTCGGCATAAAAAACTATGATAGACATCTGAGAAGAGCAGCTTTCCAAAATGGCGAATCGGTCTTCTGGTAAAAGGCGAATAACTCATATTGTGTGGGTCAAATTTTCTACTTTTCTTTTTTTGAATAAAAGAAAATAAGGCCCCGAATAATACATCCAACTTCCTAGCTCCCAAAAATCAATGTTTTGCAAATATCTTGAAAAATTGGGCATCAATCTTGAAAAGTTACAGATGAAAAATATTCCTCGTGAAATTTGTTATAAAAAATACCATACAAAGTTTGATATGCGTCCAATTATCACCTTGAAACGTTCGTCGAAAGTTGGGAACTTTAGGAAAAAGTCCATTTTTCAGCAATAAATATCTGAAAAATCAAACATCACGAATGAAATAAAATTTTAAACAGAAACTATTATTGAAAAATTGTAACTGCAAAATAGATTGACTAAACTATCATCCAAACTTTGTCGAAAGTTCTGAGTTTTTGGACGAAAATCGATTATTCTAGGGTGTCCAGTTTGTCACTTTTTTAGGCTTCAGTCATTTTTAGGCCCTGTTTAAAGAAAATAGTCACTTTTTCATCTATACTTGAAAATCACAAGTTTTTCCGGTGTTGACATCACTTGGTATGTGTTTGACCGCGGATCGTTCTTTTTTCTATCTGGTACCCTCGTATCTCGCTTCCCATACTACTTGAAGCTTTTTTTTTTTTTTTTCTTTTTTTTGATAATGCAGTTACTTTTTGGACCAATTGAGCGTTTCCTTCTTTTCATCAGTCCAATTATTATACAGTAATTTATTAACAAATAAATGTTTTGGGACACACCGTTTGCATCATACATATTTTTAACTAAAAATAATTTAAATTAAATATTAAAAAAAAAAAACACTCAGCTGTTGCTCATGAAGTTGAGTGAATTGACTTTATCGTATGTGAACTAAAAAGAAAAAGTCAGAGTTTGAATCAAAAAACTCTATAGTTACCAAACAAAATATTCGATCATTTTGTAATCAAACATTCATATGTAAAATCTTACAGATAAAGATAACTTTATTTCGGCTTTTTTCTCACAATTTAGTGAGAAAAAAGCCGAAATAAAGTTATCTTCAAATGTATAAAAATTTTCTCACGGAAAAGCTTTTAATAGTAAAATCTTACAGCAGCAATATAGTATTCACTTACAAATACATAGAACGCAATAGTAGAGGCTGTTTGTTCTTAATATAATGTGAAACTGAATAACTAAGTGATTGTATCACTCATGAGGAAGCGTAAGGTTATAAGAGTTTGTAGGATACAGGGGTGTTGCTGTAAGATTTTACACAGAGTTTTTTCAATTCAAACTCTTGTGTTTTTCTTTTTAGTTCAGTTATGATAAACTCAATTCAATCAACTTCATGAGCAACGCCGGATTCTTTTTTTAAATATTTTATATTTTACATAATTGTGTTCTAGAATAAATGATTCAAAATAATTAGCAGATATTCAAAAATCTATTTTGTGTGGTTTTAAGAGATTGCAGCGCCATGTGCAGATGAACAGCTTGAATATTATTTTAATTTTGTTCAAAGTACAGCAACATCAACGCGCATGTCGGCAAACGGCAAATTAGGTACAATTCCTCATCAAGATTTTATTCCTCTGACTGCAACTAGGCCACTGAACTGTTATCGGCATCACTTACCAATAAGAATACTTTAAATAAATAAATAAAAGTATTCAATGTGATTCCTACAGATTTTTTTTCAGTGTTGAAGCTCACAATAGACTTTTTATGATGACCATTAGCTTTACAATAAAGATGTAGTGAATTTTGTGAGAATCACTTTTGGGTTAAAACTTTTCCTCATTAAAGCTCTAGTTTGGAGGATATTTGGAAACAATCACTTTCCTTCCAAACGCTCAGAACTTCCGACAATTTTTAAAAGGAAGTTTAAGTAGTCTATTTTACAGACAATTGCAAAAGGAACATTTTTTGTTTGAAAGTTTTTCTTATTGAATCTCAGTTCTCCAAAATATTTACTATGAATCGATTTTTTCGGATGCTCACAACTTTTAGAAGCTTTTCAAGATTATAACTAGACTGACAATGAAGTTCAGATGGTCTGTGATGAAGTAAACTTCATGGAAAATATTTTTTGTTTGGAACTCCTTCTTATTAGAATAGACCTAGCTTATTTTTTTGTAATATTTGACAACAATCGATTTCCTTCCGAAAGTTCAGAACTTTCGACAAACTTCGGAAGAAAGTTTAGGCAATCCATTTTGCAATTAAAATTTTTCAATAAAAAGTTTTTGTTTGAAATTTTATTTCATTTGTGTTTGATTTTGTAGATATTTATTACTGAAAAATTGACTTTTTCCTGAAGTTCTCAACTTTTGACGAACTTTTTAAGCTGATAATTGGGCGCATAGCGAAGTTTGAATGGTATTTTCTATAACAAATTTCACGAGGAACGTTTCTTATCTGAAACTTTTCATGATGGATGCCCAATTTTTCAAGATATTTGCAAAACATTGATTTTAGGGAGCTAGAACGTGCCACAGAAAATTTATTACAGGATGTGAGGGACGAGAAGTTGGGTATGTTATTCGGGGCCTTATTTTCCTTTATTGAAAAAGAAAAGTAAACAATTTGACCCACAGAATATGAGTTATTCGCCTTTTACCAGAAGACCGATTCGCCATTTTGAAATTGGCCGCCATTTTGGAAAGCTGCTCTTCTCAGATGTCTATCATCGTTTTTTATATCAAGTATCACCCCTTACTAACATATCTCAAAGTATCGCTTTGTCCCCCCGAATGGTACCGCATTTTTATATGGCCCATGGACTGACGATAGACATGAAACATGATCTTTAATTACTTGGCTATCTATGCCAGTATTTTTTTTTAATAACTCGTACCGTTTGATTTGTCTTCATAATATTTCTTCTATCACCCCCTCCCCATCCTCTTGTTATAACACAATAGAAAAAAAGTACTTACTTTTTTGTCAATATAGTGAATATTTCATCAATCCATTTAAAAAGAACATGAAAACACAAAGGATAATGGCCATCTTATTTATTTGTTTTGTAGGAGAAAGGTAACCGACTCACAGACAGTATTAGTAACCTGTATTCGGGCAGTTCCAGCCCTTTTGCGGAAGTGGATGACAGTCTCACGTCGAACGACAATTCCGATGTACTTATTCCGGCGGGATGGCGACTGGAGAATGATCCGGAAAATGGATGTCAATGTTATATCAACATCGTGACTGGCGCCAAAGTAAGTATATGACACGTCGTTACGTCCGCCGTTATCGCAATTCATTTTCTTTCATTTCGAAGATGACACACCTATTGTTCTGCGATGTTTTACTCGTGAAACGAGTTTTTAAGTGGTGTTCGAAAAGGAAAGTTGACGTAATATTTTTTGTCAATGAAAAATACGTCAAATTCTGCGAAGAAAATGAACTTGTGAAAGTGATACAATTCGTTCCGTCGCAAAGTATGTGCATCGAGATGAGAGAAAATTCAATTTACTGTAATTATTGTATTAGTTTAAACGCCAACTTCGAATTCGAAATGTTTATCATGCTATTCTACTCGTTATTATAATGAGCTTGACCATCATTTTTTAAATGAAATATTTTCCTGTCACGAAGAAGTGAAGTGAGACTTCGTTTTTCGTTTCCTGCACGATTACTCATCTCGGCTCCAATTCGGTCCGTATACTTTTAGGCTCACGACTTCCTTGCGTTTCGTCTTCGAAGAAGAAACCATCAGCAATGGAATCGACCCTCGCATGAAAGCTTTTACGAAATTTTACCTCCCAGTCCATTCTCGCTGCTCAAATCCTTCGCACCAAAGAATCGTTCGTTGGGACGGCAAACGTAAGAAAATATCAAGAAGATCATTGAATCAATCAATGATGATTGAGAACATCGAAAGTTTCGGAGACAGAAGATCTGAAATCATTCGTGAAATTGCGCGCCTTCAAACTTTCAGTTAGACAAACTATCCGTCTTGCGAACAATATGATAACCATCTGATACTCGATGAAGGCTCTGTAGACGTGTGAAGCGACTGTACTTGCATTTATATGATGAATTCACATGTAAAGCGGAGCCCTTAACTCGTCATCGCGTCATCGTCAATTATTTCGAGAACGTACACACACTCGAGTGTCATCAATACGGCAGAATGAATAACCACAACGATCGCGTTCGCTGGCCGTCCCTTCAGCCTTCGGAGCGCAACTCGTCTCCTCTTGCGAGTTATATTATGCGCTATATAATGTCAAAAGGGCACGCTTTCAATTTGCGTAGAATTAATGCGTTCGAAATGAATGAAGATGGTCGACCACGACTCGCCACCATCTATACTGATGTAATTCGTTTAGAATTTCCAGAAATGTTGGAATAGAGTTACTGACGTGTGTACCGAGCCATAAATTGGTACTATCGCGGTCGATGCGCGCTGTCGTATTTTCACGCGTTTTCATGCTATCAATCTTATGGTGAACGGAGTTTAGGTGCGCTGAAAATGTGTTGAATTTTGGATCGTCTTCGTCGAAGTGCGTGCGTTGAGAAGGTGTCGCGAGATCGCGAGCTGGTCGCGCTGTACGTCGTCTATTATGAACGCGAATCGAATGCGATTTACAACAGTCGAATACTAATTAAAGATGCGACGGAAAATATTTCTTCTTGTTTTCGACGATAACAATGTCTATCTGTCTGTATAGCCCGCAGCGTGTTGCCGTCTTCGGATATAATCACTCGAAAAGGGCGGGATCGATGTATTTTCAATCGAAATAGAAACGAAGACCCGAGTCCGCGAGCTACAAGTATTCGATTCTCGCGCGAATCGAATATATGATAAGTTTGGTATTTGATGGTATCTGTACGAGTGACTTGTCTGTTTATAACTCGTGAAAGTCATTCTACAGCCTTCCATCGTCTCTTCGGAGGAATTCATTCAAGAGTTGTCAATGAGGGTGGAAGTATTACGGAACGTAAGTCGAGTAAAATTATGAGCTTGATGAAAGTGAATTCTGTCAGTGTGAGCCAGTAAACTGGATTATGATAAATTAAAAAGAGGATTTCTAAAAATGAAAATTCTTTGCCAAGAAGACCACAAAACCTTCCTCTCACTGGCTGAGTGTGTGGTAAAACGAGTGAAGCTCAATCGTTTAATAATTTTCAATTATCGACTTTGAAAAAATTCTTCTATATTACCCAGTTTTTTTTTTTTGGGGGGGGGGAGCCCTCAGAAAAATGTTTGGACCCCAGCTAAAGGAAAATTGATGACTTTTCCGATATTACACAAGCAAAAAAAAGAAGAAAGAAGAAAACTCACGGGTTCTTTAATGGAGTTGAACGAGAGGTGGTAGGAAACCTGTTTTATAGGGCACGTGGGATCTGAAAAATGTATGACGTCATTGGATTGTGACGTCACAAGCCTGACCTAGCTTCCCGGAAAACCCCCCCATAAAACAGGTTTCCTGTTGAAAAAGAGTTCTTTCCTCGCTTTCTACCGTTTCATATTCTTCTTTTTTGGAGTGGAGGATGGTCTGTGTCCTTTCCGTAAATCCGTCACTGCCATTCGCGCCCAGCACTCTTGCTTATTGATTGGGGTTTCTCCTCATGACAGGTCACAAATATTTACTTCCGAACCATGTGAATTCGGGTTGGTCAACACTTATATTACGCACGGCGAAAACGAGAATATCGATGGGCGGTGTGGATCGGGGGGTGGGGGTGGAACCTTTCAGAGTATTACAGCCGAAAATTTCAGCTTCGGTTCTCGGCTTAAACTTACGACCATAGAAAATTTGGCTTGTGGAAAGATTAAGCTTACTTTCCGCGTAATTCGGCTGGTTTAATTGAGCTGATTTTCGCCTGATGAATATTTGAATTCAGATAAAACGATCATGAGAATTAGGGCTTTGGTATATATGCGGAAGATACCTATTCTCCAGTTTGTATTCATCTCTATCGGATGACTGCCTACGCTTAACGGCTGACAGTTGAACTGAAGCGGAACTAATAATCCTTATCTTTGTCAATTCTTTGGCAAAGCCATTTTGGCCTGGAGAGTGGAGCAATTGAATTTGAAATTTGAATACTCAAGCAGTGCATTTTCCTAATTTGCGGCTGTCAAGAGAGCTAATAAAAAGAAATTTGGCTTATTTTGGTTTTTGACAAGGGTGGTAAGCCTAACTTTCATTTAGGCCGTAAATAAAGCTACAGCAAAACGATTTTTCATTCGCTTAATTAAGCAACTTGGCCGACGAAACAAAGGCTTAAAACTTGGAAAAGGCAAAATCATATTTTTTCTAACAAAAACATGTTTTTCCAACTTTTGTTGAACAAAAACATGTGTTGTACTTTCAGCTTTAAGCTTATGTTTTAGGTTGAAACTTATAGGTCTTGAATAAGCTTCAAGTTTAAGTGAAAAGAAATACTACCCAAAGTTTAAATAGTTCAAGCCGTAAGCTTAAGCCCTAAAATCGAATCGCTTACCACCCTTGGTATTTGTGTTCATCTCCATCATGGAAGATTGCACTGTACAGACGTCTACGCTGAACGGCTGAACAGCTGAACTGAAGCGAACTAATCTTTCTTATCTTTTGTCAATGTTTTGGCAAAGCCATTCTGGCCTGGAGAGTGGAGCAATTGAACTTGAACTTGAAGAAGAAGAAACGAAATGAAGAATCCGAAGATAAAGACTTGGAAGAGATTGGAGTCTGAAAGGAGGAGCTAGAGGATGGCAGTCTGGGATGGGCGAGAAGGGCTTGAAATGATTTTGTGTTGGGCGAGAGCTTTGACCTACTTTAATGGAGAGTTTATAAAACTGACAGGTCCTTTAACGAAGTTAAACGAGGGGGCAGGGAACCTGTCGGATTTGAAAAATTTATAACATCGTCAGATTGTGACGCCATAAGCCTTTGAACTTCGGAGCTGTATATGATAGGAAAAGGACTTGGAAAAACGGTGGCTTTTTTAACGACGTGAAACGAGGAACGCACGAAACGTGTTTATATATGACATGACCCGCATTAGGATAGCCCCTTCAAGTCACTTGACATGCAATGTTTCATACTCCAACTGAATTAGCCCCTTCAAGAAACCAGATATGCAATGCTAGGTGCATATACAGAACGAGAGTCGGGAACCTGTTCTATCGGGGGTTTTCGAAAAATTTGCCGTGCGCCGCACAACCAAAAAATTTTTAACCCTCGAGCTATAGTATATGATGAGAGAGGGACTTGAAAAAATTTTGATCCTCGAGCTGTAGTGATAGGAGAGAAACTTATATTACGACTCGCGAGTCGAAATTCCGATTGTCCCTTAGTTCCTCTCATTCGAATAGTTGACCATGGATATTCGAGTACTTTGAGAAGAAGAAAAGGAAAAAAACTATTGACGGGAGACGACCTCGAGGAAATTCGACCCAATTTGAGCTCTGTACAGCAGGGGAAAAGGAAAGAAAGGAGGAATAAATAGAAAAATCTTCTCAAGGGGTTGTAGAAGAAGTGAGCTGCGAGTTCTTTTTCCAAGTCCTTAAGATATTTACGTAGCCTGATAAGCCCCACTCTTGGTGTGTGTGTATATATCTATTTAGCTCGAAGGTCGAAGTATTAACAGTAGGTCAGACTGAAATGTGGTTCAATTGTTCAGTAAAGCTGGAAGTTTGATAAATAATATTCTGTCGTGATAATATCACTCATCATTCTTTACAGACGTAGTGACCGGTCTGGGGGAGGGTGTAGGAGGAATAAGGGGTTGAGGTTGACAACATTGTGCCGAAATATTTAGTGTACGAGTCAAACAAAAATCCCAGATGGACGATGATTTACAGGCATGAACAGATGCTTGATATGGAATAAGGGATATCTCTCACTGGTGTCCAAGGTTTTTTTCTGTGTGTAGTTAGAGATACACGCTTGAATTATTTCTGGGGAAGGAGGGGTTTCAGAGTATATACGTTTTGAAAAGTTTCACAAATATGTACTTTCTAGTAGACACCCTCTGATGACTCGAATTTTTAATCTTTTCAATGTTCTCGGGATCCGCTTCGTGCCCTGTAAAGGTTCGAAGTAACTGATCTTTTTTGACTTTCTTGCTTCAAAAGATTTGACCATTTTTTGTACCTACTTTTTGCACATACTTTTTGTACTGGAACAAAAAGCATATCGAAAAACCTGTGAAGTTTACAGTACTTTGCTCGTAGTCGTGCTGAAATCAGTGTTCTGTTTCAAGTACCAACCCACTTTGATGACGAGCTTTGTTAAGACACACTACTTGGGGTATATTTTAGCACGAAATATAAATTAGATTTCCCAACTGACGACAATTCTTGCCCATTTCGCCGCCTCTAGCGTCTCATTAGAGGAAAGCCTCCCCTCTTTCCCTCTCCTCGGTCGCTACGCCTCTAGTCTTGCTTGCTGCGAGCCTTAAAATTATTTCCACCGGAAAACTGAGTGATTCGCTTCACTGATTTCAGATATGTGTAAAAAAGACAATTTATTATTTGAATTCGATGTTCATTCGTATCGCTCGAATATGATTCAAGAAGTGGATGTCGCGAATACGAATTCGAGTGCCGCCGATGAAGCGACATGTTCGTATTTTATAGCCTACAACAACCCAACGCACGCGCCTGACGATTGCGAAGCGTTCTGCGTTCCGAAATCGAATGATGGGGTAAACGAGGGCGAGCCGAAATTGACGTTCGTGACATTCAGAAGGACGACGTCTACGAATTCGTCAGAACGACCCCCGGGTAAGCTCGTCGACAAAATATTTGACAACGGGCAAACGGTACCGGTGCGACCTGCACGTAGGAAACAGTGGAAAACAGCCCGCGGTGCAGGCGGCGTTGCTGCCGCTGCTACTAATGATGGTGATGTAATCGTTGGCAATTTTCTTTCGTCTCCGAGCGCGTACCGCAGCGGATCGCCGAATTGTTATTATCAGCGTGAAAAAAACGTCGAAGATAATACGAGCAATAGTATCGCTGGGAGCGCGGCGAATACCGATAGCGGCGTATTCGTTGGGAGCTCATCTGTTGCTGCGAGCAATCGTCGTCGTCGTCCCGTTCGTTATAATGACTCGGCGCTGCGGAACGAATGCGAGAAATGTATTCAGTGTTGTTTAGACGATCGCTCCGTCAGCACGATCGTCTATTCGGATTCATCAGATTCGTATTCCGGCTCGCGGAGATGTGACAGCTCGTTTACCAGTAGTGCGACGGATGATGATAGTGATATCGAAAAGTTCGCGATGGTGCGTAGTAAGTTCGACCGTGGTACTTTTGAGTCGGTGAGAAACGAGAGCAACAGCGACGAGGAGTTTACTTGCGGAGCGAGCCTCGCTATGCGGGACGTGAAAAAACGTGTCCACAGCAAACCTGCACCATCTGGTTGTACCAAGCGTGTCCAGGACGAAGAAATAATGCGCGATGGAGCATCAACGTCCAACAGCGATGAGAAGAACGAGAATCCCATAGTCGAGGATCTGTTCAAATTACGATGGCTTCGCCAGAACGGAGGCGACGTGAACGATGTTGAACGTTGGTTGGAAAATCTCTATTTTCAAGGATACGAATCGAAAAATGATTTGAGCGATGTAGAAATGGAATCGAAGGTAACGAAGATAAGAATAAATATTTCGAAGTTGGCTGTTTTCGTTGGTCTATTTTATACTCTCGTGTGCGATAGCGGACTCGATTTTAGACAAGTTAATTCACAATAGGTATTCCTAATTTGATTCGTTATACCTTGTTGTTTCTTTTACAGTGGTTTTCGTCGAACGACAACGAAGGCCGAGTGTATTATTTCGCCGAAAATAGTAGCGAATCGTCTTGGACATTACCAACCGTTACGACGACATCTTCAAATGAGGTTTGTTCATACTTTATTGACGTACTCTAGTCCCGTAGCGGGTTCCTATCATGAATTAGTTGATAAGCTCTCGTGATAAAAATTGTTTGACAAATGAATCATTCAAGATATGTAGGGAGCTCTTCCGTCATCGCATTAGATGAGTGCTACTACGTGTAATTGGTACAGACAAATTTCTCACGACTTCATACAATAAACTACCCAACGCCGGGTTCTGTGTGAGAATTACGAAGGGTGGTGTGGATTAGGTAGTTGATAAGTAAATAATTCAGAATAAGAAATCATGATCTTAAGGCCTCTCTGCATTCGTTAATAAGTTCTAGTTTCTCTCGATTATCATTTCAATGATCATCGCTTCCTGTATTACGTTGGGAATGTAATTTTTTGTGTGACGTCATAGGAAAATGACGGATCCATTTTAGAGAAGCCTGATAACGGAAATAATTGTGACTGTCAATCCAATTCTGTGCAAGTTTAGAAAAACCCGGAGAATGTCTATATGTTTTCCTTTTCTTAGAATCTTTGCATTAAAATAGACGTTTTTCATCTTAGCATCCATCGTTTAATTGAATCAATTATGGCGATTGAAGTTGAACCATTTTGAATTTAAAAAAAAGTAAAAAGCCGATGAAGATCGTGTTTCTTCTCGAAGTTTCGAATGTAAGTCGAGCTTCCCGAGGTGGTGGAGATACAAGGGCACGTCCGTAAATTACGTGAGGTGATTTTTGCGATTTTCCAACAACCCACCCCCACCCCCTTGGGTAGATGTCGTGAGATTTGGCGTGATCCCCCCCCCCATCTATCTCACGTGAGATTTCTTGAAGTACATGTTTTTAATGAAACGCATGAAATTCAACTCAATTTTGTAATATTTTGAACTATATCCTTGCATGAGAAAAATTACGTGCGATTTTCCGAGACCCCCCCCCCCCTCTCCCCTCACGTGAGATTTGGTGGTCGACTGGACCCCCCTCCCTTCCCTAAATGCCTCTCGCAATTTATGGACGCCCCCCAACCTACTCTTAAAATGATCCCTAATATGAATTACGGTCAATTGAGATCAAGGGTGCGCTGGCAGATTGAGCTCATTGGGACCCTTCATCTAAGACCATATTCAGATCGTATTACAAAGTAGTCTTTGATGTAAATTGAGGTGGGGATGATTTAAATCAGAGACGACAAGTCATGTCAACACCGTTAATGCCCTCCCCTCTTCTTCCTCCATATTCAAATCGCGTTTCAAGGCAGTCCCTGTTGTAAGTTAAGGTTAATCGGGATCAGAAACGCGATATCAGGTCAGATCATTGGTCTTACTCGGAGGTGAGACTGTATCCCGGCTACCATATTCAGTCATATAGATAAGGATAGAAATCCCTTAGCATCGGGAGTGAAGACATACGCCATTTTGGATCTTAGAAAGACCCATCAAGGTACAGCGCGTCTCGCCTCTCGCGTAACATCGCGGAGCGGCAAACTTCGGGTTTTTTCGTTGTATCCGCGATGTTACGCGAGATGCGTTCTACCTTGGAGGGTTTTTCTAAGATCCAAAATGGTGTGTGTCTTCACTCCCTATCAGTGCTGCCATGTATTTGTACGAATTTTAGGACCCGGAGAAAAAAAGTACGGATTTTGTACGGATTTCCGGTAAAATACGGATTTTTCATGTAAAAATACGGATTTCACCAGTTTTAACGTTCCAAAGCCGAATTATATCACTCCGGAGCCGTTATACACGCCCGGAGCCGGCTCATTCCGTGCTGGAGTCAATTCATTTCCTGCTCTGGAGCCGGTTTATTAACAGGGAACCTGTTTTATTGAAGGGTAATTCGATGAAAAACGCCGGGCGCCGGGAGGAAAAACGTTGGACTTGGAAAAATGTTCACCTCCGAGCTATAGATGATAGGAGTGGACTTCTCTCTGATTCGAGCGGTATATTATACTACTATGTATTATGCTAGGTTTATATGAGGTCCAAGCCTACTTTATAGTAGCTTTATATTCGATTTATGTTTCTTATGTACCATAGACTTAGGAGGTGGCTTATACTTTGTATTGTAGTAGGGTTATACTAGGTTCAAGCTTATAAATACTAGGCCTATACCCCGTGGGTGATTGAAAATCTGTGACTTTATATATCACCCCCTCCCCCCTATTGTTATCCTACACTAGGCCTAGTATAATAAAGCTAGTATAATGTAGGCTTCGACCTCCAAATTTGCATAGCTTTAGGCAGGCCTATACCTTGTGGGTGAGTGAGAAATCTGCGAGTTATTTCAGCCTATACTAGGCTTAATATAGACCTGTAGTAGGCTAAAGCCTCTTTACTACATCCTACTACATAGTTTAAGTCCTAGTGAGCTTGAGCCTAGTATAACCCTACTCTAAAGAAGTTCAAGCTCGACTAGTAAATTACCACAACAGGTTCCCTGTTTGCCTCAATTGACAAAGTTAATGAAGGCAATTTTTTGTTCCGGAGCGAACAAGAATGAAAATCCGTGAGAATTCGTATTAGAGGATTGAAAAATATTTTTTTTTAGGATTTTTGGAAAAATCATGTAGCAGCACTGCTCCCTATTTAGTGCTTTACCCTAACCTATGACAAACTGTCATGAAGCGGCGGTGTTCAAGTCAAAAATGGTTGCAGCTATGGTAGTCAATTCCAAAACCGTTGCCATTGAGTGTGGCCATCAAAATTGGGGGAGCTATTCCGAATTAAATTTTGCTTCCTATTTTTAATACTCTTCTATAAACATTCCCGTTCGCACTTTTTTTTTTCTTTTTTTTTTTGAATTCACCAAATTTCTAAATACTATACAACTTTTTTTTTTTTTTTATTACATCCAACCAGAGAAAATTATACCAGAAAAAAAAACAAAACAAAATAAAATAAAACAAACAAAAAAAAACGAAGAAAAAAAAAGAATAGGGGGGAAAAAATTACACACATGCATAAATGTATGATTTATATTAAAAAAAAAAAAAAAAAAAGTGAAAACAATAACTTACCTTGAAATAGGGTGAGCAATATTTTTTTTTTCTTTGTTTTAAATGCAACTGAAGTAAAACTGTACTTATTCAAAATAGAATTCGGTTAGGTTGAGTTTTTTTTTTTTTTTTTTTTTAAGTAGGGTTTGGTTAGAGCAAGAATATTCTCCTGCCCATATATGTGGACAAAAGAATGTACACGAGTTCAGCCTGTTTCGAAATAAGAAAGTTTTTATGACCAATTTTCTTTTTTCTGAAAAAAAGTAATTTAGTACCCATAAAACAAAACACCTAAATCTGTTCACGGGGGCACTATCTCTCCTTTTTTACCAGTAAATGGAACATAGTCTTAATTTTTTTTTGTGATTATTACCGCGTCGGTTCAAGTCATTTTTTTTTTTTTTTTTTTTTTTCTTCATAAAATTTTTTATAGAAAGAAATGCTACTAGGCCGTAATAAGATTAGGTCGTCATATTTCGCGTTCAGATGGAAGTTTTACATCGGAGTTCGATTCCCGCTTGGGCCAGGAGATCATATTTTCTCCTCTATCCTTATCTATACCGTATTCAGGTTGTATTACGAGGTAATTTTCCTATGAGAATCAGAGTCGAATCGAGATCATTGGACTCTCTGAAGAGCTATAATCTTAATCCCTCGTAGTCCCTAAAATAGGTTAAGGTCTATCGGGATCAGGAACGCGAAGTCAGATCGACATCATTGGGGGGCTACATCCTTCTCTTCCCCCTTTGTAATTTTGATATAGTCTCTTGATCGGAGTCAAAGTGCGAAGTCTGGGTTCTTCAGATCCAGGTCATTAGGTTCACTGGGGGAAAGGGAAAGTAATTACACACCCTATCCTTCCTTTCTTTCCGCTGCATCCAGTTCGCGCTCCAGGTGCAGTCAGCTTAAAATACTGTATTGTAGGATATCGTAGGCGTCGGCCTCCTTTTCATTGGTTACATACTGTACACATACAGTATTGGCCTAGTATAGATCGTTTAGATAACGGGTTGACATGTCCTGGAAACTGTGTATTTAGGACTTGGAAATCTGTGATGCTTCAAGAATCAGATAGCCTAGTTTGTACTAGTGAGTTGTTTTAAGGGAGATCAGGTTTGTTCAAGTGCCTCTGAAATTTGCTGGTGTTATTTGAGATGTACTTCGAACTCTGGCAGAGCCAAATAAATATTTAAAGATCGTATTTCATGTCTACTAGTAAATGACTTCATTTTTATATTTCAAAGCCACTCCTACTTTGTGATGAAATCATAGCCTAGCTTGTGGATTTTTCTCACTGAGGCGTACGCTCCGTTCTTGGGTCTAATATAGTCGTGGTGCTCGGTAAAATGAGCTATCTAGCTGAATGAGGCGAATGGAAAGAGCGAGTAAGCCCCCACATGGATACCAACATTGATGACGTCATTACGTCGTGACGTTATAAGCATGCATGATGGCTGCCTGTGACGTCATCAGCTATGGCTCTCTCTGTCGCCTAACTCTTTTCTATTCTCAGAATCTCTCACTCCGCTCGTAAGCGAGGTTATGACTTCTGATGACGTCACAAGCAGCTATCATGGATGGTTATCGTTACAACCTAATGAGGTCATCAACTTAGGCTCTCTATCGTCGTTACTCTGTTCTATTCTCGGGATCACTGCACTGGCGTATTTAGAAACTCTCTCCGGGACGGGGAGAAAATTTCAATCGAGCAGGAAAAAAAAAGTTACTTGTCCGTTGGGTGAAAATTTATGATTCTACAGATTTTTTGAGGCTTTCTGGGGAGGGTTGTTTCCTTAAGCCTTTGTAAATACGCCACTGGATCACTCACTCCACTCGTAAGCGACGTTACATGATTGCTGATGACGTCACAGGCAGCCATCATGGATGGTTATGACGTTACGAGCTAATAACATCATCAGCTTGGGTTCTCTTTCTCTCTCTCCTTCTACTCTGCTTGTAAACCTCCCCGGAAGTAGTCTCCGATATAGTAGCCTTAATAGTAATACTACTCGTGTCGCCCGTATATTTGTAGCAGCTCTGCGAAATCTACTTGCGGATTCTAGAATTTCTCAGCCTTCATTGTACTAGGCTCTACAGTCTAAACTATATAGTAGGCCTACTATTAGCCTTCATGCGAAACCAGGCCTAACATAAGCCTAACACATAAAAGTACTAAACTACTTATAGATTATAAGGACGAGGAGAGGTGGATTGAACTCGCAAATTTCAGAATTAAGCTCGGAATCACGGTTGATGACGTCACTAAATGATGACGTCATAGTTGGAGGGGGGGCCTCGGGGTCACGGCTGATGCCGTCATAGTTTACCATAGAGGAAGAGAAGGAGTACAGGATTATTAGAGAGTTGGGAACTTGCAAATTTTGGAATTAGGAGTTAGGATTCAGGAAAGACATAAAACACGTCAGAATATCCTAACCCGGACGGGAGTCCATCTTGTCGCCAGATTGAGGTCATATAAGGTTCCCTCTTTTTTTACCATATTTAGGTTGCGTTCCGAGGCAGTCCCTGCTATAGGTTAAGGTTAATCGGGATTGAAAGGCAATATCAGGTTGAAACCGTTGGTGTCACTCGAAAATGAAACGGCGTTTCGATCCCGCTCTCGTCCTCATTGGGTTCTCTGAAAAGCCCTCCTCCCACTTTATTCAGGTCTCATTCCACTCTAGTCCCTAATGTAGGGCGAGGTCTATCGGGTTTAGAAACGCAAAGTCAGAACGAGATTATTGAGTTATGTGAGGGGAAAGGAATACAACCCGTTTTAATTATAATATTGGTCTCTTAATCTGAATTAGAGCATAAAGTTAAGATCCTTCGCGGGCTGAAATCATTGGATGCACTGAGGGAAGTGGGTGGTACAGCCACGCCCTAGCCCGCTCTCTTTCCACCATATTCAGTTCTCGCTCCAAACTAAATTCAACTTGAAATAGGTACGATAGTATATGATTTCATAGGCTTTCGCCTAGTTTTAAGAGTTGACATGGCCTAGAAACTGTGTACCAGATCTTGAAAATCTGTAATGCACCAAGGATCAGGTGGCTAGTTTGTACTAGTAAGTTCTCTGAGGGAGATCAGGTTCGTTCAAGTGCTTCTGAAATTTCACGGTGTCGTTTGAGATGTAGTCCGAACTTGAAACAATAACTAGCGCTTCAAATGCTCCTACAGGAAAACTAGATCACTGTTGAGCTTTTGCTTTCGGAAATGAAAATTTCCTATACGCGTACCAGATGAATGTTTAGTACCAGTTGGATTTGACCCTAAGACAGAGTGGCGTTACCAAAAACTCACGAAGGGAGGAGGTCAACGACAAGGACTGTTGTTATAAATTTTTCTGGATGTTAGAACGTTGTAACGAATGTAAATCGTGACTCTCGAGGTGGGATCCATCCCTAATACTCCCTCTGGCTACGCAACTACCACGAGGACTTGAATGGAGAAGTATCCGGACGATGCAAAATTTGTAAATCTGATCAAACAACATTTTTTTTAATGAATAATTTGGGAGCCAAGTGAAAAAGTTAAAATTGAAATATCAAATTCCAATTCCCTGCAAATATGTCGTTGTATGTGTACATTATTGTTGCAAAGAAAAATTATCCCCCCCTTCCCTTTCTTTATGTAACTTTCCCGATCCAAGCTCATATATTCTTGAGGGAGTAGAAGTCACAATTAGGCTGAGTGGGAAGTTTGGATGCACGGAACGAATTTCAAATTGAGGAGGACGGAGAGTGACGACCTTGATGAAAAATGACGTGTACAACTGCTTTATTTTCCTCCTCACATAGCAAGCTCTGCTCTTATTTCAAACATATTTTAAAGTAAATAAATTTATCGATTTTGAACGAGTAAATTAAAGTTATCTTTTCGTTTTTCGATAGAAACTGGAAGAACGGACCGCCTCACCAACAGACAGTCGAATTTACTCGAATCTACCAAGTTTGGCTCGAAGCGCAACCGGTATCATTACGCCAAATGAGAATACTCTCTCTTTAGAAGATATCAGTACTACCAATCGAATGGTCAAATCCAAATCGATGATACTAGTGGAAAGCAAGTAAGTATATTTGACCCACGGGGCAATGACAGTTGTATCGAGAAAGATCTAGATTTCAAACAGCCAAAATTTTCTACATTTTTGATTTTTTTTTTATTTTTTATTTTTTTTCAACTCTTCCGGAGTATCACTCTTTACGTCCTCGAAAATATAAAGTATTCACTCTAATAAATGCGCATATCGTTTTAGAAATGAAGAATCAGCTGTTTCATTTTCGTTGAAAAATTGGCCGCAACTATCGGATGGTAGAATGGTGAGTATCTAGATTTACGAATCCTACAATGTTTTATTCCAACAAATGAACAAAAGCGAACCACTCACTGTTTCTAAAAAAACCAAAATTAGTTAAACGTTCTGCGTTAAGATATTAAAATCCACATCATATGACAATGGCATTGAAGGCTGATATAGTACAATATCCGTTCTTCCGTTTATATTTGTGTTGATAGGGACTGTTTCCCTGATATAAGTGTCGCTAATTGCGTTTTATTGTTTCACAGTGTATACTAAAAGAAGGAACTCTGAACAAGACGAAAATCACGGAAAACGGCAAACGAGTTCGTAAAAACTGGTCTACATCTCACGTGGTTCTGACAGAATTATTTTTGTTGTTCTACAAAGATACGAAATCGTTTAACGCGATGGTAATTTTTTATTCTGTACTCCATAATAATAATTGTCGTGAAACAATTTTTGGTTTCCTGTTTCATCTCACACACGCGTAAACGGAACAATAATTGTATGTTGATCTGTTCGCAGCAGAAACCGGGTGCTGCCGGTCGGCCCGAGATGAGTGTCGATCTGAATGGAGCGCTGATAGACAAAGGGGACAGAGTTTCGAGTCGAAAAAATGTGTACATGATCAGCACAGTGTTGGGATTGCAAGTGCTAATACAGAATGATTGTACGCAGCAGGCTGATAATTGGTTGCTTGCTATTCAGTCGGCTATCAAGAATTTGGTATGGGATATCGAAAAAAGAATACCGATTTTAGCGTCGTATTGTATCGTCATTTCTATGATTTTTTTTTTCTCCTATTTCAGCCATCTGCGTTCGATGGCCGTCCACGATTTCCCGTCAATACCGAAGAATTGGTGCCTGATTCAGAATCAAAAAAATTCTACAAAGTTACCCGCTCCAAGTCGATTAAAGGTGAGAATATAGACGTATTCTTAGGTCTAGGTAAAGTATTATCTATCCGAAATGAATCGATTGTTCCTAGAAAGATTCAGGACCCGGAATTCCGATTCAATTTTTGTAGATTAAAAGCTGATGGAAGATTCTCGTATGAGCCGCTGTGTGGGTGTGTGAGTGTGTGTATGTTGCAATATAAAACACTGCATCAATTACGGAGTGTAATTTATGATGCGCGTCTAATGTGAAAGGACCAATCGAAAGTGAATTTCGACGAACGAATTGTGTGATTTTTAAGAATTAATTATTTGTCTGGACGGATTATATAAATAGAGAGTCGAATATGTCCGGTACTACCGTCCAAAATATGAAAAATTCAAAAAATAAACAAATAAATGATTTATTTATTTGTTTATTTTTTGAATTTTTCATATTTTGGACGGCAGTGCCGGACATATTCGACTCTCTATTTAGAATTGTGTGATCTCCGGGTGGAAAAATTAACAGACACTCTTTGGTAAGTTTCGAAACATTCTACAACTATAGGACTTTCCGACGTTTGAAAATTATATAGTCGCCCGCTCAAATTCATTTTCCGTGGAATTTATGATCAGAAAACTACGCTTTCGAAAAGTTACTCGTACATGAAAATAATAATGAATGACCTTTTGTACTGTTATGTGAGAAATTGTTCTCAATCTTCAATTATTGACTTTGAGGAACTTCATTCGTTGGACATAGGATATCTTGTCGAAGACGGAAAAACTTGGAGGCAAATCATTTTGAAAGAAGTTTTTTTTTGAAACATGAAATATCATCATTCAGATGGTGTTATTTTACAATCAAAAAAGAAAAATCGTCATCAGAAACGAAATTACAATTCAAGTTATCAGAATTTATGTACAGTCACCTTATTTTGCATTTGAAGCGCATTCTGGAGAGTTTCTCAAAACTGTATCAATTTGACGAATGAAATTTCACGGTGCCTGTATTTTTCAGTGTCTTCGTTTGAACGAAAAAACTCATCCGCTCCCGTCGTTGACTCCTCGTGTTATCTGTGTGCAGCGGCGACATATCCACTATCTAGGTGTTCTCGTAGGAAAAATCTGAATCGTCGTCAAATGTAAGATATTTGAGCAACATCTCAGAAATAAACAGACAAGGAAATGAATTGAATTGGCTCCTCAATCTCTCTAAACTGGGGGAGAATGTGAGAACCAATATGTTTTTCTTTCAGTTTTTTCGTGCTTTCGGAAGTTTATTGTTTTGAGTTTTGTGAGAATATGTTTTTCGATTGTGTGTTTTGGTAGCACTGTTTCGGCCTTCTCGTTTTGTACGCTGGATTGATGGAAAACGTGGTCTCGATAATAATAAAAGTTTTTCTGTCGTGATATTAATGTGCTTCAACATTTCTGTCAACATCAACGAGTCGACCTTCCGAATTTGGCTCATCACCGACAATTCACTATCAACCCCTGATGATATGAGTTGGTGCTTGATCTTTTGACGTTCGCACGAGCTTAAACAACTGCAATACATCGCTCGTATTGTATCTGTACCATGGTAATTGTTAAAATGATACTCCATTCTTCCTTCTACGCAGAAATTTTTGGGACCTTTTTGTATCATATATTGAGTATTGTGGCACCCAAGGTAAATGGTTGGTATGTGAAACTTTCTAATTCTCGTTGATTTTACCAATCGACAAAATATGTCAGCGTCTTCATTATTTAGAGGTATTCTTAGATATAACTCTTCTTGCACTGCAGGTTTTAATGTGAAGTCTTCCACTTTTCCGTTCTTCTCAAGAATTTGGAATAGTAATCTCTTCATCACTATGCCGTTAACTCCGCCACGCCCGTATCCGAAACCCCCAACTACCAATACCAATTTCTTCAACTTTGTTAGCTGGGTCGATAATTCTGAGCATGAATTTATCGATAACTCTGAGGATGAATTTAAAGTCTTGAAGTAGTGATTATTGATTCTTACTTGCAGACAAAGGGCTTCTAATCTGAAAAGTGAGAATACATACTCCGGATGTAGACAATATCAATGTTTAAATATCAGTGACGTATCCAATTTTGGTTCGGAGGAAAAGAGGAAAGAGTGATCAGCAGTTCAAATGAAGGGCATACTTTACCTAGCCACTAACACATATGAAACACACGTAAACACATGAAAAGCTGTGACCTGCCGCACATTGTGCGAAAGTATTCTGGAGTACTGATTACTGCTTAAAAATTAGCTCCGAATCTCATGAGAGTACTAAAATACGACTTTATCAAGACTGGAAATTAGTTAATTATCGTTAATTTTATTCTTTGTTCGCCCTACAATCAATTGAAAAAATTGATTCTTCGCACGTTGTCAGTACTGATGAGTACTATTTCCCTCGATAGAATCGCAAAAATAAAAATGATTTGTATGTATTATGAATTATCAATTTTCAGTGTTCTAAAAACGTTTTACTTCAAGTCTACAGAGTTTCGTCAACTTTGATGCGGATTTCAAGTTGTACCGGTAATTAGTGTTCTTCGTCACCTCTTTTTATTCCCACGGTAGTGTGTGTCTTTGTGTTAGTTGATCGGTAAAGCAAGCACTCAGTTCTGCGCTGCGTTTCGACACCTAGGATGCTATCAGTCGGTCATCACCGTAGTTGATGCTTTTTTCTCATTGGTCCAGACAACTTTTATCATCATCCCCCTCCGTTTGGATACTCTGTTCACATTAAGGAAGGATAGAAATATGACCTTGAGAACGGAACGGTAAATTAAAATTACCCGGAGCGTTCCATTCTCGAGGTCATATTTCTATCCTTCCTTAATGTGAACAGAGTATAGACAGCCGTAGATATTTTTAGTGGGTATTATTGATTCTTGATTGTAAATAGGTAGCTTCGACCCTTTGTGAATTATGAAATTTGAAACAGAGTAGAATGCAAGCGAAAGAGATTTCCTGAAATAAACGCACTTCTCTTCTGTTTTCTTTTGTGAGTGGAGTCAATTGGATGAAAAGACTAATGAGAGCAAGTCCATTATTTTTCATTTAGAGAAGGAAGAGTTTGAAATAGGTCTGTGTTTTTGATAGCATGCGTGGTTAGAATTGTGGTTCGAATAGACCGATTTTCCAACTACGTCATATCTATCGATAACAGGATTAACAGCGATGTTCCAGCAAACGGCATACCTATTGATTCCCATAAGATTACTATGAGAACGTTTCGATCATTCATCAGTAAGTACTTCAAAATAAAAGAAAAGTAAGGAATAAAAAGTTGGTATTCACGATCTTGAAGCTTTCCTGTGTGTGAAAATTCACTTTTTATTCTTAACTTTTCTTTCATTTTGAAGTACTGATGAATGATCGAAATGTTCCTATGTTATTCTTATGGGAATCATCAAGCTGCTGGAAGCTGATGTTCTTCTTATTGGGTACTTTATTGTCCACAGGTATCAGTGTTGTGACGTCATGGAAAATCGATCTATTAGAAATACAGAACGTGATCTTTGATCACATGAAATGATATCTCCTCTCATTTATTCATTAATCAAACTATCCAATACCAATTCTCGATCGCACGAAATGGTACTCGCTATAATTTATTTATCAAATCGAATTATTTGATACTGGTGGATGAGTAAAGGAAATAGCATCAATTCTTGACTTCACTGAATTCGAGATTTTGAAGGAACACCTATGCCGAATACACGTACGTAGTTAGGTCTGTTGGTTAACGGGTAGAAACGTAGAATTATCGATTGCGATTGCGAGAGATAGGTAATAATAGATGTTCCAAATCCCGGATTGATTTTGCAATTTGTTTAATATCGCAATGACCTATGAAATATTGATGAAGGCATAATATGTATGACGAAAAAAAAAAACTATTTTTGATCTCTAACACCTCAATTTCTGAGCGAGTACTTACGTGATGAAGAATTTTTCTGTACCATGCTATTGTTTGTTATCAGAAACTCTGTTCTTGACAATAGGTGATAGTGATGGATTAGATACGTTCTATTATTAGAGAATGATGTGGCTGTAATGGAGTTTATTGTGTTTTGGAGAAATTCTGAGGAAGAAGACTGTAGTTGTCGGTTAGAAACTCAAATTTTGCTCTTGACAAAGTAGGAAAGAATTACTTACGTCAGCGAGCTGTTTGTTGCCCGTTGTTGGTATTGGTTTTTTTTTAGTTTTGAAGTGTGTGTGTGTGTGTGTGTGTGTGTGTGTGCGCTCTTGATCGTTCAAGTGACGTCACTAACTAGTAACAGTGAGTGATAATGATCGATAGTACGTAATATTCTGCGATTTTGCGATAGTACCATACGATGGTGCTTAGAACATTATCGACTCCCATAAGAATACATAGGAAACCAGAGATGTTGCACGAAAACGAATCACGAAATTAACGAAAGGAAATGCAGTAACAAAAACGAAAATAATTTCGTTCCAACAGAAAATTTTGAAAAAAGGAAATACCGAAAACGAAATTGGAAACGTCTGAGCAAAATCAATCGAAAACGAATAGGTAACGAAAATAACGAAATGTTTTGGGCTGAATTGATGGAAGGAAAGTCAGTAACGAATATTTGAGTAATTTCGTTTTAGTAGAAAATTGCTAGATAACGAAAGTAAATACCGAAACGAAAGTTTTGAATTTCGTTATAACATCTCTGCAGGGAACAATTCGATCATTTATCAAAATTCATATAAGTAAGAAATAAATAAGGAATTCAAGGTTGATAATGAGGAAGTGGAAGTACCCAAGTATTTGAAAATGTATTTTTGTTTCAAACTTACATTCTTCTTTTCAAGTAAGAACGAATGATCGAATTCAATATTTGTCGTATGGAAAAGTCCATGTAAAAAAAGTTTGTTTACTTTTCTAGTTTACTTAAGCACCATCGAATTTGAACAATGGTAACCCAGTTTGTTCTTGAGGTCACCGTGAACGAACAGGACTGGGAATATTATATGATGACTATTGAAAGTTTCAAAGTTTGAAAGTTATAAGCTCTTGAAAGCGATAATTCGTTCCTATTCGCGTCGAAGGCAAGTACGAAGTACAATCACGCGAGTCTGTGGGTGATGTGTACGTCCTAAAGCCAGCGCTCAGCGCGAACCTGTGTGGTCGCTGTAGGCCTAGCCGCCAGGCGCACCGCAAGGGTCTAGTTTACCATAATTATAGGA
This sequence comes from Aspidiotus rigidus, assembly GCA_035079385.1. Classification (NCBI taxonomy): domain Eukaryota; kingdom Metazoa; phylum Arthropoda; class Insecta; order Hemiptera; family Diaspididae; genus Aspidiotus; species Aspidiotus rigidus. The sequence continues at coordinate 7,262,372 of JAVHKY010000013.1, forward strand.
ATATACTTCCTCTCTTACTTGCTATTGTTTGTAAATGATATATTTGGTTAATCTCGATTTCCCCTTTTCCTCCCGATAACGCCACTGGTAAAAACTGTGAAATAGGTAGATAGAACGAATACAAACTTGGAAAGCGACGATATGAAATATCCTGAAAAATCGGACGACGTGAAATCGATGTAAACATCCGCCAATTCCTTTAGATTACTTGCTTGGATAATATCTCTTACTTCATGATCCATCAGATCGATCACAGGTGCTCGTAAATGCTCTAAACGCGGAAATACGGAGAGCAATTGCGTTATAGAGAATAACTGTTGCGCTCTGTAATCGAAACTTTCTAGCCATGGTGGTACGTAGTAATTGAAAGTTCTCAAATTATAATTTCTAAATTTTCTCCGCCGTAGATCAGCGATAATATATTTCACTCTTTTAGAATCGATTTTTTGGTCAATGAACGCGTAAGATTCGCCCAGAGTAAGGTGAAAATGTTTCATATTTATTGTGCGAGTAAGAAGATCTTGCCAAACCTTTGTTTCATCGCCCATGAAACAGTTTGTGATAGTCAATTCTTCAATTTTGTGGCCAAATCGTCGTAAATCGAGCGTTTGGAGATTCGTTTTGTAAAATTCAACGTTCATACGTTGAAGTTCGTGTTCATTGAAAAAATTGGTAATTTCTTCGCCCATTGATGGTGATGGATCACGAATAACAAATTTTTGATTTTTAACGATATTTCTTCGTAAGGAACAGAGACGCCATCTCCAGCAAACCAGTCTGCATGTTTTTATGTCTTTTAATACGAGATAATTGCTGAAGATGTTGCCTAGAGTCTGAAAAATTAGGATCATTACGTTTTATTAGCACTGCGAGCTTTTACAAACTGTGCGTATATTTTTAATAAGACTGTGAAATGAGAAAATTACTAACGAGTCGAGTGTCAGCTCGAGTGTGAAATTTCTCGTTTCGCGTTCTTGATTTGCAAGACATTTTACGCTGAAAAGGACTATTCAATGTCAGGATTGTAAAGCGTCTATTAAAGTCCTGTGTATGTGGTCCGGAGGTTATTGTGGACTTTACCAGGCGGATGATGATGGAAGCGAATCGCTTATACTAATTTTGTTGATATGGTGGAGACGTTAGCGCTTATTTTCGACTCCCAAACCCAATTTTTTTGCAAATATCTGCCTGGAAAGCGACTTCACAAAAAATATTTTGAATAGAAGCTTTAGAGCTTGAAATTTCCTTATAAATGATGTATCTTATATTATTCTAAGCTGAAAATTGAGGCTGTAAACTTTCAAATGAAATGAGGAAATTCAACAATTTTCAGTTTCATAAGGTTTTCAAGTCTTGTTTCTGTGAATATTTCATCCTGGAAAGGTGGCGTAATCAAAATTAGTTGCATTGTAAAGGGAATAGTATGAAATGCTCAGTGTCACACTTTAGCCTAGGTCTCTAGTGTAGGCCAAGATTTTTATGTATGAGTTCACCACTGTATTTTTTCAGTGACTAAAATATTCAATTTTCTAATGACATGTAAAATACCTCACCATGCGCATTTACGAGTTACTACAGATTATAATCCAAAAATTATGATTGATAATTCATCCAAAAATTCTCTTCCATTGTCAAGTGACAGCAAAAAATCAGTCTCGCCCCTAGTTCATCCCAAAGAGGGAGAATGTGTAGCAATTATCGTTCGCTAGGCAAAGAAAATGAATTTTCCGACGTCTCCCTTTCACATTACTTTATGATAAAACAGGAGAAAGCTGAAATGAATAATAAAAAATTTGTTTTATTCACCTCTTCCGGCAAGAATGATGTGTAGTCGATTCCCGAAGAATCCTCATCGTCCGATTTGTTTTTCTCCAGCAGCTTGATTTGCGAAAAATCTTTTTCAATGGTTTGCATAGCAAATAAAATAAGAAACACTTCTGTGAACTAAACTGCCTACTGCAAACGAAATTATGTCAAGTATTCCAACAGGTGATTTAATGTCGCGTCGAATAAGTCACTCTTACGTTGACTCCAAAGTCGTAAAATCTTTTCTACGCATACTTGCGTGCTTTACCCGAAAATATTGATTTATTCTCGGGAGTCTTACCCTCAGCGTATTTTTCATTACTTACTGGAATGAACTTACACAGATTTTCGTGTCTAATATTCCTGGTTCTGATCGGTAAGAAGTACGCAGTTGCGCAGATTATAGATATCGCATAATGGTTATTATTATTATTTAGAAATCGCGTTTTGTAATTTTTCGTATAATTTTCTGTTTTCGAGTTCATTTAGCGTATTGTGAAAATTTCCTAACATCAACAGTAATTTCCTGTATTTTTCTCGTACTGTCATACTTACTGATATCTCGGTCAGAAGGTCCTCAAAAATGGGAAAATTTTAGACCTTCAGGTCCACTCATCGAGTCCCTAGGGAGAAAAATACGACTTCTTAAAAAATTGCTGTTTCTCAGTCACTATTTATTTTTGGAATGAGTGGGAAAATCTTGAAAAAAAAAATTGAAATTGTTTCCCCAGTACTTCAAAATTGTTTTTTGCAATAAAAACTTTTGTTGGGATAGTTTTTCACCTCCAGAGGAGAGGAACGCAGGAAACCTGTTCTATGAGTTGAAAAATATAAATAATACATTGTATGACTCGCATTAGGATAGCCCCTTTTAGTAACTATATTTGCAATACTACGTACACCAACTGTCTTAACCCTTCAGTGAGTTAGACATGCAATGCTTCAAACATCATGAGTGCCCCTTCTACCATACATTACGGATCGCGTGTTGAAATTTTCCCAATTCCCCCTTCTATTAACAGGGAATCTGTTTTATCGGGGGGGTATCTCGGAAAAAACGTCCGTTTAATCTACGAAATTTGTATCTCAATTTCATCTTCAATTTACGTTCTTGACCAACTTTCTACGACAATTCTGAGCTGAGTTATGGACCAAAATGAGGCAAATTTGACCAATTTTGCCAGAATTATCAAAATTGAAAATCCTTCAAAGTTCCATATTTTTCTTGTTTGAAAGTGAAATTTAACGCTGATTCCGAGAAAAATAACAAAATAACCCTGTGAAGCTTGAAAGTGGCCGAATTTTTTCAGAAATCTTGGCAAATTGGTCTTTTTTTGACATATTTTGGTCCATAACTCGGCTCAAAAAAGTCGTAAAAAGTTGACTGGGCCCGCAAATTAAAGATAAAATTGAGATACAAATTTTGTACATTTAAAGTGTATATCTAACGTTTCGCGTTTTTGAGCTGGTGTGACTTTAAAGCGAACTCATTTGACTGGTAACATCTTTCTGATCCACTCCAGTATAGATCGAGAGTAGAAATTTTTACTTGCTTATTTATTTTTTTATTTATTCATCTATTTTTTTATTTTATTTATTTTTTATCCATTTATTAATTCATTTAGTTTCTTCCTTTCTTTATATGATGGGAAGGCAAGTCCTCTATCATATAATTATATGTTTTTGAGTCACCCTCCTATTATATATAGCTTCAAAGTCCGAGCTTATGACGTCACAATTTTATGACGTCGTAGGTCAGCCTTGTGACGTCACAGTCTACATTTTTCAGATCCCACGTACCCCATAAAGCAGGTTCCCTGCCACCCCTTGTTCCACTCCGTTAAAGAACCCGTGAGTTTTGTTTATAACTCGAGTATCGAAATTTTTCCAAGTCGCCCTCCTATAACATATAATGAAAATTTTTCCAAATCCCCATAGCTCGAGAGTCGGAATTTTTCCAAGTTTTTCGCCAAACTACGCACGGCGAACAGCAAATTTTTCAAAAATAAAAAAAAAACTATAGAACAGGTTCTCTGTTGAAATTCAAGGACTTCTCGGATGCACATAAATGGATTTATTGGGAAGAAAATTGTTGAAAAAAGATTGTCCAAGGATCAAATTGGAAACTTTGAAAGCAGTAGAAGATCCTGAAGAATATCTAAAGAAGTAGAACAGGTTTCTCTGGCTTGTATATGATACGTACAAGGTTGACCTTAGAGCTAAGAGGAGGACTCGACCTTGGAGTATTTTTACCGCTTGAACCTTGGGGGGGGGGAGAGAAGGGTGTTGGACTCTCAGACCGTCTTTGCTGATTCGAATTTCTTGCTGGATACCACACGGCGACACACGACAATTTTTCAAAGCAGCCCCTTCACCCCATAGAATAGGTTCCCTGTAAAAATTTGTATTTCTAAATTAAGGATTGTTCTATGACGTCATTAGATTGTGACGTCACAGAGACTGGTTTATGGCGTCATAGGTCTTCTCTATTCATCAGCTCGTAACTTGGAAGATATTCAGGTATATTTTTTCGGGAATCACCGTTAAATTTCACTTTCAAATCTAGTAAATTTTTGAAAATTTTGACAAAATGGTCAATTTTTAGCACTTTTTGGTCTACAACTTGGCTCAGGAAGGTTGCAGGAAGTTGAGTAGGGGCGCAAATTGAAGATAAAATTGAGATACAAATTATTTACTTATTTATTGCAGACCACACAAACTTTAAAACCTTAAACGTACCTACAAATGGTACAAATTAAAATTAAGCACGAGCTTAGCTTTCGGCAAAACTGCTATTTTCAAGTGATAGAATAAGAGTGAACGGAGGAGTACAACGAACCGGAAAGCGCACGAGAGAGGAAGACGAAACACGAAAGGAGGATGAGGTCATCAATACACGTAAAACTGAGAACACGGAAACGAACAAAAGCGAAATAATAAAGAGAGAAAAATCATAACGCTAAAGACAAGTTAAGGGAGACGAAAACAAATAAAATAAAATAAAATAATAAATGAAAGTCAAGAAACACGAAAAAATTATAAGAAATAAAAATAGAATAAAAGTCGAAACTGAACACAACTGAATCACGACAAGTAAACCAAAAAGAGACAACAAAAGTAAACAAAAGTTAGGATCAAATAAAAGCAAAAAGAAATAAAAGGAAAACAAACGGTACGAATTTTCGAAGTGGAGCAAGGTCTCACTCCCCCTCACAATGGAGTGACCAGACTCAGGGAGGTGAGCCGCAAATATAGATTTCTTGGGGAGTTTTTTAGCAACAGCGTCAACATGCTCAGAAATTCTGATGTCGAACTGCCTCCCCGTCTCACCTATGTAAACAGCAGGGCAATCGGAACAGTGCAACCTATAGACACCACTTTTCTGAAAATCCAAGATCGGGTCTTTTTGACGGCACAATAGGGTGCCCAATTTATTGACGCTGTAATAAGCAGGGCGGAGAATGCGATTCAGATCCTTGGAAAGCCTCCCAAGGAAGGGGAGGCGTATCCACTTCTCTTTGGCCATCGCAGGGTTGCGGGGCAAAGAAGTGGTGGCGTCCAGAGCTCTGCGCACTAACTTCCTACGGATAGTACCATCAATGTCAAGCTTGATAGAATTAGCATGGGCGATCTGCTTGATGGTGTTGACTTCATTGTGGAACGCATCAGGAGTGAGAGGGATGGCAAGAAGGCGATGGATCATGCTGTTGTAAGCAGCAAACTTATGGGCCGTAGGGCAAGAGGAGGACCAAGCAATAGCAGAGTCCGTCGCCGTAGGTTTACGAAAAATAGCAAATTCATGCACTCCTGTCTCAATGGAGATGGTAAGATCCAAGAAATTGATAGAACTACCTCCTACCTCAATAGTAAACGAAATAGTGTCGAATTGAGAATTGAGGAAGGTCAAAAAATCTTGGAGGAGAAGGGGAGGGCCTTTCCAGAGGCAAACCACATCATCGACATACCGATACAAGTATACCAAATGCTGGAGTAAGGGATTACCGGAGGAAAACAAAGTACTCTCAAATAGGTCCATAAAAATTTCAGAAATGAGGGAGCCTAACGGCGAGCCAATGGGGATACCAACACCGTCGGGGAAAACAAACATTTTGTCGTTGAATTTACAAAAATTCGGTGACAGACAACTCTGTAATAAAGTGAAGAACTCATCAATAAAGGGGGGAGGGACAATAGCATCTTGTAGGTATAGTCCATTGGCCATAATAGAAAATAGTGGTTTTTTGTACCCCGTGGGGGGACAAAGCGTCACTTTGGGATACGTTAGTAGGGGTGATACTCGGCATAAAAAAAGATGATAGACATCTGAGAAGAGCAGCTTTCCAAAATGGCGGGCAATTTCAAAATGGCGAATCGGTCTTCTGGTAAAAGGCGAATAACTCATATTGTGTGAGTCAAATTTTCTACTTTTCTTTTTTTAAATAAAAGAAAATAAGGCCCCGAATAATACATCCAACTTCCTAGCTCCCAAAAATCAATGTTTTGCAAATATCTTGAAAAATTGGGTATCAATCATGAAAAGTTACAGATGAAAAATATTCCTCGTGAAATTTGTTATAAAAAATACCATAGCGTCCAATTATGACCTTAAAAAGTTCGTCGAAAGTTGGGAACTTTGAGAAAAAGTCAATTTTTCAGCAATAAATATCTAAAAAATCAAACACGAATGAAATAAAATTTCAAACAAAAACTATTATTGAAAAATTTTAACTGCAAAATAGATTGACTAAACTATCATCCAAACTTTGTCGAAAGTTCTGAGTTTTTGGACGGAAATCGATTATTCTAGGGTGTCCAGTTTGTCACTTTTTTAGGCTTCAGTCATTTTTAGGCCCTTTTTAAAGAAAATAGTCACTTTTTCATCCATACTTGAAAATCACAAGTTTTTCCCGTGTTGACATCACTTGGTATGTGTTTGACCGCGGATCTTTCTTTTTTCTATCTGGTACCCTCGTATCTCGCTTCCCATACCACTTGGAGCCTTTTTTTTTTTTTTTTTTTTTTTTCGATAATGCAGTTACTTTGTGGATCAATTGAGCGTTTCCTTCTTTTCATCAGTCCAATTATTATACAGTAATTTATTAACAAAAAAATGTTTTGGGACCCACCGTTTGCATCATACATATTTTTAACTAAAAATAATTTAAATTAAATATTAAAAAAAAAAACACTCAGCTGTTGCTCATGAAGTTGAGTGAATTGACTTTATCGTATGTGAACTAAAAAGAAAAAGTCAGAGTTTGAATAAAAAAACTCTGTAGTTACCAAACAAAATATTCAATCATTTTGTAATCAAACATTCATAATATGTAAAATCTTACAGATAAAGATAACTTTATTTTGGCTTTTTTCTCACGGAAAAGCTTTTAATAGTAAAATCTTACAGCAGCAATACAGTATTCACTTATATAGAACGCAATAGTAGAGGCTGTTTGTTCTTAATATAATGTGAAACTGAATAACTAAGTGATTGTATCACTCATGAAGAAGCGTAAGGTTATAAGAGTTTGTAGGATACAGGGATGTTGCTGTAAAAATTTACACAGAGTTTTTTCAATTCAAACTTTTGTGTTTTTCTTTTTAGTTCAGTTATGATAAGCTTAATTCAATCAACTTCATGAGCAACACCGGATTCTTTTTTTAAATATTTTATATTTTACATAATTGTGTTCTAGAATAAATAATTCAAAATAATTAGCAGATATTCAAAAATCTATTTTGTGTGATGGTTTTAAGAGATTGCAGCGCCATGTGCAGATGAACAGCTTGAATATTATTTTAATTTTGTTCAAAGTACAGCAACATCAACGCGCATGTCGGCAAACGGCAAATCAAGTACAATTCCTCATCAAGATTTTATTCCTCTGACTGCAACTAGGCCACTGAACTGTTATCGGCATCACTTACCAATAAGAATACTTTAAATAAATAAATAAAAGTATTCAATGTGATTCCTACAGATTTTTTTACAATGTTGAAGCTCACAATAGACTTTTTATGATGACCATTAGCTTTACAATAAAGATGTAGTGAATTTTGTGAGAATCACTTTTGGGTTAAAACTTTTCCTCATTAAAGCTCTAGTTTGGAGGATATTTGGAAACAATCACTTTCCTTCCAAACGCTCAGAACTTCCGACAATTTTTAAAAGAAAGTTTAAGTAGTCTATTTTACAGACAATTGCAAAAGGAACATTTTTTGTTTGAAAGTTTTTCTTATTGAATCTCAGTTCTCCAAAATATTTACTATGAATCGATCTTTTCGGATGCTCACAACTTTTAGAAGCTTTTCAAGATTATAACTAGACTGACAATGAAGTTCAGACGGTCTGTGATGGAGTAAACTTCATGGAAAATATTTTTTGTTTGGAACTCCTTTTTATTAGAATAGACCTAGCTTATTTTTTTGTAATATTTGAAAACAATCGATTTCCTTCCAAAAGTTCAGAACTTTCGACAAACTTCGGAAGAAAGTTCAGGCAATCCATTTTGCAGTTAAGATTTTTCAATAAAAAGTTTTTGTTTGAAATTTCATTTCATTTGTGTTTGATTTTGTAGATATTTATTGCTGAAAAATTGACTTTTTCCTGAAGTTCTCAACTTTTGACGAACTTTACGCATAGCGAAGTTTGAATGGTATTTTCTATAACAAATTTCACGAGGAACATTTTTTATCTGAAACTTTTCATGATTGATGCCCAATTTTTCAAGATATTTGCAAAACATTGATTTTAGGGAGCTGGAACGTGCCACTGAAAATTTATTAGGATGTAAGACGCGGGAAGTTGGATATGTTATTCGGGGCCTTATTTTCCTTTATTGAAAAAGAAAAGTAAAAAATTTGACCCACACAATATGAGTTATTCGCCTTTTACCAGAAGACCGATTCGCCATTTTGAAATTGGCCGCCATTTTGAAAAGCTGCTTTTCTCAGATGTCGATCGTCGTTTTTTACTAACATATCTCAAAGTATCGCTTTGTCCCTCCGAATGGTACCGCATTTTTATATGGCCCATGGACTAGTATGTGAGGGAACGAGCCAACAACATCAAAGGAGACCAGGACAGAGCCAGGAGGCGGAAGAGTGCCCTTTATGTACAAATTTTGAAGCTTTGAAGCATAACATATACATCTAACGTTTTGCGTTTTTACGCTACAACATATTTAGTGCGAGCTCTCATTTCACTCGTAACATCATTTTGGTTTACAATACGGAGCTGTATATGATAGGAGAGGGACTTGGAAAAATTTCAACTGTCGAGCTACATATGATGATGAGGACGTAATAGCCGCGGGTTCCCTGCTTTCATTGCAGAGTTTATATGCAATGGCTTCTAAATTTTTTACCCACGCACTATCAACTCGTCATTGGACCTTATTTCCCAAACACCGTGAAAGTTTCTTTCTCCAAAGACTTAGACACCTTTCGTAGACGCCTTTTATTTGATCGAAGAAATGGACAGAATAATTTTTTCTATTAAAATCGGGTAGGCCATGGTGAGTAAGTGAACGTTATTCTTCGTATGAGTCGTGAGGTTCAGAAGAATGGAAACAATTTAAATACGACAATGACCCATCACGATTATCACCTCGTTAAATTAAAAAAAATAATAATAATAAAAAACAATGGTAATAGAAGAGAATTTCTTCGTTTTCTTCGAGAAATTTTTACTGTCGTAATTATGTCGTTTTCGTACGTATGGAATAGTGGTACTCTGTGGGGATTGAGATACCCGTTCACCGGGCACATTTGACATTACTCGTGAATTAAGAAACGTGTAACGTGTGCCGCGTAACGGCGGTGGCATGCACGTCCGCGTCCCGTGCGTGTTTCCGCGTATCGAGAGTGCACGAGCGAGTCATTTCTCAGCTCGTACTTGTTTTCGACAATAGGTGCAAAGATATCGTATTCTACGCTGACGTGTTGTCCTTTGTCCCTGTTCGACATTGATACTAGATAATTTGTCTCGTTCCCGCTATATATGACAAAATAACGTCCAGATTTCAAATGGACCAGAGGGTATGCAACGCTCGATACTTTTAATAGCATGCTGATTATACGATACGATAATATTATGTGTTCGACAGTTTAGGTGATATGTTTGTTGTTCGGGGCATATGTCCGGCGCGGCGCCTCTTACGTGCCGTAAGCGTTTATTATTCTCCCCATATTCTCGGTTACACTTTAATTTGAAGTACACGCATAGGTGTATCGCGTTTTTGTTTATACTTCAAGCGTTACATATTGTCGCACTATACTGCTCTGATAACAGATCTAAGTTCTTCAGGTGCAGTAGAAAATTTACCTGTAGCTGATTTCGAGTATAATGTCTCATAGCGATAGCAATATTAGACTGGTAAATTTTTTAGAAAAATGCCTTGCTAGAAGCATTTTGTGTAACAATTGAGTAAATGATGGTCCTAGAATGTTTTGGACCCACTGAATACAAAAATTGTTGTTACTTTTTGAATTGACCCCTGGAAGGACCTGAAAAGAGGGGGGGGAAAGGGGTAAAAAGTTCAGTTTTTCTCAGTTTCTGCGGAAAGTATGCGTCTGAGGGGAAAAATACCTCAGTAAAAAAATATTCCACACAAAATTTCCTATCAGACAAGATTCATAAATTTTAGGCTAGCATATCAGTGTTGCCAGAGAGGAGAGCGCAAATATAATATGGCGAAAGCCCCTATGCAATATTGCAAAAAAAAAAAAAAAAAAAAAAGTTCTCAAGTAATACATACATTCTCTGTTACTCGAGATTTCATTTTTGCATAGTAATGTCCAAATTTCAGGTCACTCAAGATATACATTCTCTGTCTCTTGAGATTTTATTTTTGCCTGGCAAATTTTATTTCTCGGACAGTCTTCGTCAAGAGTGACCAAGATGACCAAGATAGTCTTCGAACATCAATATTGATGATAATGTATATCGTTTGATTGATACTGCACGTATGCAGATCTCTTGGTTTCCATATCTTGACACAGAAAAAATCAAGATCTCTTGAGCTCTACATCTTGGTAGGAAGAGAAGCTCCAGATCTTTTGAAAAAAATAAAAAAATAAATTTCCGTCACGTAACAGTCAGTTAGAAAAAAAACCGAGAGACCCGGATACTAAGGCGCATGGCGACTCAGTATTGTTTTTTTTCTCTCTTTCTCTTTTTTTTTTTTGCAATTGCATCGGGGCTCTAGTCTTGCCACAGGCAAGAGCCCCAAAAATGAAGTTCATAGGTTTTGTTCCACTGATGATATAGGAAGTAATCACAAAATGTCAGGCCTTCTCTCTTTTTTGATTTTAATCTGTGGACGGCAGAGCTGTTAAAGTCTAATAAATATTTTTAACGGAAAGATACTCGTAAAGTACCTTTACATCAATTGATTTTGACAATATAAATACCCAATTATATCATTAGTGAATTGATGAGTGCGGTTATGAAAAATTACTGCTTACTTAGTGAGGTTAAAGTCACATTGCAGTATCTTTCTGTTAGAATAACTTACAAAACAGAATCGGTAAGCAAGCCAACCTCCTACGCGTCACTTTTGCTAACTGCTTACTCGGTTATTGCTTACTTACCTCTCCTGTTCTGTAATCTACTATAAAAAATGTTTGTTACTTGACTATAATTAGAATTTTACAATCAAAGTTTTAAGGTATAGGTTGCATGTGCGTCTGTGTGTGAGAGCAAAATCTTGGGTACAATTTGTAATTATAGTCCCACTTATTTTTTTATGAGTACAACTTTCTCTGTAGGGTGCAATATTTCTTACAGTGTTATTTATAATGACTACAGGGCTCTTCATACTTGTTTGCTTCATTACCCTGGAACAGAACTATCTTAAGTCTAATGTCCGATAATTTATATTAAATTATCCCGTCATAAGACCAATGTAGATGGAGACTGGGAAAATATTGCGGATGTTATTTTGACGTACAGGTTCAAGAGAGAGAAAAAAAAAAAATTCCAATTTTGGGCACTTATATAGATAGATACTTGAAAAAAATTTCAACGACGTTATGAGGTAGTTGTTATTTACAAGGTGGGGTCACAGTCTAGAAAAAAAAAAAAGAGCTCAATACAAACGAAATTCAGCTTTTCTGCTGAAATTTGTTCCTTGCGGGCCGAGGGGTTTAGGGGTGGTGAACGTTTACAGTATGTACAGACCACCACAAGGAACAAATTTCAGCAAAAAAACCTTCGTCCTGAATTTTGTTTGTAATAAAGTATAATGTTCAGAAAAAGAGATTACGGAGTTTCTTGGCAATTTCTTATGATTGAAATGCATTTTAACGAAAAATAGTTATTTTATGGAAATTGCAAGCATTGCCATTGTATTAAGCTTGAATTATTATTCTTCATAACTGGGAGCACTGGTTGAGAGTGAAAAAGGTCATAATTGCAATAATTTTGGTGTAATTCATAATTTCCATTCCAAATGTGTGCAGTGTATATCACCTCAAAACCGCGTATGTGTTCGGCTAAAATAAAGATAAAGGAAGTATTTTCATGTTCATATTATATTTGCGCTCTCCTCTCTGGCAACACTGACGCGCTAGCTTAAAATGTAAGAATCTTATCCGATAGGAAATTTTGTGTGGAATATTTTTTTACTGAGGTATTTTTCCCCTCAGACGCATACTTTCCGCAGAAACTGAGAAAAACTGAATTTTTTACCCCTTTCCCCTCCCCCCTTGTCAGGTCCTTCCGGGGGTCAATTAAAAAAGTAAGAACAATTTTCGTATTCAACGAATCCGAAACATTCAAGAACCATCGTTTACTCAATTGTTACACGAAATGCTTCTAGCAATGCGTTTTTCTAAAAAATTTAGCAGTCTATTCCTTGCAAATGATATTATCTATACCTTGATTATCATGATAAAATTATTAATGGTATTAATCAATCTCTTGTTTAATCGCTTAAGCTTGCACTGTATATTAGTTGATGAAATTCAAATATTCAAATAAATTTCAATCAATTTTTTAATGATAAATATTTACCAAGATTTACTTTATAGTAAGTTCAATTTTTTTTTTCCTTATATTTTTTATTTAACGAGCTTTTAGCTGCTCAGAGGGCTATTCACTCGAATTTTACAAGATTGTAGATTTAATTACTTATGTTTGATTTTAAAGTAAAGTAAAGAACGGGCTATTGTTATTCTAATCATAATTCAATATAATTAAAAGGAATATTTTGGCTGTTCTATCAGATTTTTTTTTATGTAGGTATGACTGAAAAAAAGTAGGTGTTTCGAATGTATTGGAAGGAGAGGGATATCATGTCTGAGTTAATTTTTAGTGCTTCTATGTGGGAGGATAAATTTTCAAGATATATAAAATAATTGATCGCTAATAAAGTTTGTTTTCTTTATATTATTCCATCAATTTTATCATTTTTTTAATTCGATTATTGTTGTATTAATATATTATCAGTTTAAAATTAAATGACTTAATATTAAATATGAATTTTTACTAGAAGTTGGATAGGTATTTATAATGTCAAAATTCATTGATTTCTCAAGATTTTAATATCTAAAGTATCATTTTTCATTTCATTATTAGAAAATAATAAATTGATAGAAATCGTTGATAGAAAAATTACATATTAATAATTTTAAATTATCCAAATTAAATAAAATTAATCTATTAATAATAATAAAAAACGAAAATAAATTATTAACAAAAATAATATTTTTCAAAAACAGAATAAATTATATAAATGTGATGCGCTCTGCAATAAGGGACACTGAGTTGGAAAATTCAATTTTGAGTTGAAGGTTGGATCAAGTAGAGCAATGTTGGAGCAACATTTCAAGCTCATCTGCAGGTCCCTAAATATAAAATTTGTCTGAATATAGCAGTCTAAAGTCAAATTAGGAAGAAGTTTGATTTTCAGAAAAACACGTTTTAAGTAAAAGTGCACAAAAAAAAACAGAAAAAAATCATTTCTGCTTTTTATAAACTTGGTTTTCCAACTTACTGTCCCTTATTACCGAGCGCATCACAAATTTTTTTTATATAATTTTATTAATTCAACATCGAAGTAATAAACTATTTGTGAATTTATTCTTTAATTATACTTACAATGAATCAATTTTTTAGATTCCTCCACGGAAATTTTTTAAATTAATTGATTCAATTTTAATGGTATAAATCTATGGTAAATTCCAAAAATTTCTGAACATTGTTCATGAATAATTGAAGGTTTAATAGTTATTGTAATCTTATCTAATGAATTGGGAAAAATTAAATTTATCGAAATAAATTAATCTATTAAAATAAAAAGGGATGCATTTAATCACACGTCAGAAAGTGAGATTGAAGCAGCAAAAAGTGTGTGTACACAGGCAAAGAAGAAAAAAAAAAAAAAAACTGTCAGAAAAAGAGAAGAACGACAAATGAAGGGAGGAACGCCACCAAAATCGATTGCACATCAAATGTATTATATAAAACAACAATAAAATATTTCCACAGTAAAAAATGGGTATAGCCAGACTTGACATCTTACAGCTAAATAAAATAAAATCTTGATACATGGTTGATTCTTCCGACAAAGGGCATTCTGAGTTCCAGGGCAGTTCTGGAGCTAGTAAAGGGTTTTCAGTTTTAGAAAGTCAAGATATAATAAAGTACGTACAGGGGGATATTATGACTGTTTTATTTTTCTTAGTGTAAGATAAATTTATTGTCCATTTTTTGGAGTGAATAATCTATTTTTAATATTATATTTCACCATTATTTTCATTTTTATGGGACTAATCTAATTCCTCTAGAACTTTTCCTCATTCCCCTGTTTTGTAAAAATGAAATTTGAAGAATTTCGGGCTATAAAAAGGTGTGAATGAAGCGAAATTTACTGTGCTCGCTTGTTTGTACAAGTGTATGTCAAAAACGTTTCAAAAAAAAAGAAGAAAGGAAAATTAAAAATGAAAAGACTGCTTATCGCAGAATGCCCTGCTCGCGAGGAATTACCCTCATAAATAATAGAAAAATATCTAAATCTCACTACTTACTGGTCTACACTCTTCAGTCTTCCTTTATACACAACGGTTTGGACCCCGTTTTCGTTTGACTGCCCGAAGATCAAATATTAAAAAATATTAAGCTTTCAAACCTATTAAAATAGGCGTTCGACATCTGGCTTTCCTATCCATTAAAAATGACGTTCGTTTCTTCTTTTTTGACTAATTTTTTCTGGCGTTCAATTCTATTCTTCTGACTGACCAAAAAAATTGATTCCAAATAAAAATAATTAATTTGATTTTAATTTATTCATTATTATTTTTATAAAGTATTAATTATAGTTAATAGATTAATAATATCTTTAGTAATAATAAAATTATTTTTTGATCAATTCCATTCAAGTTACATGATAATAAAAAATAAAATTCATGTTTTTATCCCAATTTTTATTTAATAATTTTTTTATTGATTATTATTTTTTGAAAATGACTTGAAATAATATCATATTATTAGTTTATTTACAATTCGATTACAAGGTCAATCAATATAATTAAAATGAATTTATTAAGTACTTAATTTTATATTCATTATTATAATTGATTTTTTTTTTTAATTTTAATAATCAAATTCGACTTAGAAAAAAATTTAATAATAAAATAATTTTACAAAACCAAATCTTAAAAATTATTTGAACTATTATTCCGATATTATCATGACTATTATTATTAGCTTCCTTATAAATTATATATGATTTTTAATAAATTAAATTATTGTCAATAATTTATTTTATAATATTTAAATTTTAATTGATAACTTAAATTTATTTATCATCTTCAATTTTTTCTTCTTAGAATCATACGTTTTCTACGTGTTTGACTTGAAATATTCCAGGGTGGGGATTGGACCACTTTTTCCACTAAAAGCCACTTTCTTTCATTGTAACCACTTTTAGCCACTATTTTGAAAAATCGCCACCTGAGCCGCTTTTTTACCTTTCTGAGCTAAAAAATGAAATATTTTCAATGATTTTTTTTTTTACGATAAAAATTATAAATAATTCCAATAAAAGAATGTGAAGTAAATGAATGAAAAGAATAAAAATTTGAAATGGTTGAATAGGGCCTCGAACAGTCGACAAAATGTTATTATCCGCAAAAAGAAAGATCGATTGACGAGTTACTACAAATACAAAGATTGATGGACCCTGGGTGTTTGGGCTAAAGCAGGCAAAAGACTGTCGTTACTTCTGGGTAGCGAGACGTGATAGGGCAACACTAATTCCCATCATCCAGCGTGAATGCGCACCCGGCTCTGTTGTGCAATCAGATGAATGGCCTCACTGAAAAATGAGTTGATCATATGTACCTAAAATGAATTTAAATTCTCCTGTCAATATTGTCAATAGATTTTTTTCATTTTTGTAGTAATTCTTTTTTTTTATTAGAATTTTCAGCTGAAGGACACTATAAAATAATTTATCTGCTTTGCAGTCGAAAATTCAAATTCCTAGTCACTTTTTAACCACTTTTTACCCACTTTTCAAAATTTATTGACCACTTTTTCCACTAGGAAAAAAAAAGTTTGATCCCCACACTGATATTCCTTGACCATTGTGCAGCTTGCCAAATTGTGACTTCCCATTCTCTTTCCTTTTGTTGGTTCGGTCACTTTTAGAAAATTTCCGCGAACGCGTTCGACTCTGATGAAGTCATCAACCTAAGTTAGGTGTGGTTGCGGGACTTGAGAAAATGTTGAGCCTTGAGCCATATTTTTTGAGGGGGGGGGGGGTGGACTTGAAAAAATTTATTGATAGGAAGGGAACTTAGAAAAATGTCCATTTCTCATGCTATATATCATGATAGGAGGGAGAGGTAGATTTACTCATTTAATTACTCATTTACACATAAAGGAATGAGTGTAACACTGGCTATTCTCCCGGGGACGCAGAACTTGCCGCTACCATTGCAATCAGCAATGCATAGCATCTAAATTTCTTTCCTTGTTGTACGGCAAAAATACCCGTATTATGTTCCCCTTATGTGTGTAAAATATCCCCAAAATGGCACATAATGGGGCAATAATATTCAACGGGTCGTTCAACTTTGTTAAAGAAGTTGTCGTTTTACATCATATTGAGAAGCAGGATAAGAACGGTCAATGTGCTCCAGCAAAATGCATCTACAAACTTTGTCCCTCAAAAAACAACATACCAATCTTTTTCAGAATTTTTTAAGTGGTGCGCCATGAGTACAATGAGGGCTTAACGTCAGGTTTTTCCCGCGCACTGCAACGGAACAACGTGGATGCTGCCGCGTCAAACCCTTTCACGTCTCCTTTATTCCGTTACAGCCCGCGGGCGAAAACTGGACCTAAAACCAACCACTGAAAAAATTCTGAAAAAAATTGTGATGTTTTTTGACGTTACATAGAAGATTCTGTGAGATTGGTAGGAGCACCTCTTGGGAGTGTATTGACCGTTCTTATCCCGCTACACCTTTTCACCGCGAACAATTTTCATTTGAAAGTTTTCTGTCCCTCGCGAGATAACTCAAAAAACGTTGCTAGGAAGAAGAAGCGATTCCGGTCCCATATCGTACATCAAATTTCACATTGATATCACGGAGTGTAAGGTTGAGCAATTTTCTGGGGTGGATCTGCTGTATGGTGCGTCCTGTTCAGTTCGTACGTGTGCGTGGACGAGTACATACAATATTTTGTTACAATAATCTACTAAATGTGTAAAGAGTGTTATTACATGAGTAATGTGTGCCATGTACATGTACGCGGTGCATAGCTTGTTCACTATATTAATTCGAATAAAAGTACTTGAGACTATAAAGCGTGTTATTGTAGATAGTAAATAGGAATACGTTCGTGTATTTTTGTTACTCTGCGAGCGGCAGATCCGTCATAGTTGAGGTGTTCTACCGTTTTTTTTTTTTTTTTTTTTTCCCGAATACACAGTAAAACAAGAGTACATTCGCGCAGGGTCTCTATGGTATTTCGTTCCATTGAGTGAACCTTTTACGAGACCGGTTTTTCTTGATTCGATTTGGATATATCTGTACAATATCATTCTCTTTTTTTGTTTTCGTCGTTAGTGAATTTGCGAATAATTATCGTAACCGGACGCTTTTTCTACAATCATTACGGGATAGTTAATTGTATTATAGGTATTGTAGAGACCGTCGATGAAATTAATTTTGATAACACCGTCGTTGCCTTTTTACCACCTCCACCACCATTACCACCTTGTGTTGTTCGTTACACTAAGTTTAATTATTGTTACGTATAGGCTTAGACAGTATTACACATTATTACAATACGAGTAAACGCGCGAGTGTTTTTCCTTTTTTTTTCTTTCCTCTTCTTTTTCATTTTTGTTATTCGCGAGGAAAAAGTAGTGTTTCACGCGTAACTGATGAGGAAGCATGAAGGTTTTCGTTAAAATATTACATCGGAATTCCGGAGTTTACTGGATCGGTAACGGATAATGATAATAATAATGATTTTTCAAATTTTTCCTTTAATAATGGTGTCAAATTGTGTTTAATAGTGTGTCTTTTGTTCTTGATGATTCAGCGAAAAATAAAGATGGCAGTATCGAGGACCTTACGGTCAACCCGGCCGAACGTCAGACCAAGATTAAAGCCAGACTGAAAAAATTCTTCCATCGACGACCGACCATGGAAGCTTTAGTGAAGAAAGGAATTTATAAAGGTGAGTGAAATTTTGGTCTATGTGCAACTCGCGATAATCAGTTTAAACATATTATACAGAGACATGAAGCTTATTCTTATCTTTTAAAATAATATTTGCGCGAGCCCAAGCTTCCGTTCGTATCACCGAAATTCTTTCTTTTTATCAACAATGCGTGATGAATCATTCAATTTTTCGACCTCGGAACTGAAATTCGTAAAGACGGGAAAGAGGAAAGTTTTATCTATATGTTTGAAGAGTAACATTTCGTGGACAATTCTCGAGGAAGTGACCGCGAAATATCGATTTACATGTTTTGTATTTCATTGTTATTGATGAGGGAAACATTCGCGAAAGAAAGTTGATGTCTATCAGAATTAAAAGTGATTCATTCGATTCATTTTCACCATGCATATAGGCTAAGGCAAGTTCCTCATTTCACCTCTTTTTTTGGGAGTAGAATAGGTGGATTATCTAAAAATTCTCGATATTGCGACTATCTTGGAGGAAGACTTTGAAAATTCTCTTTGATATCGTCTTTCGAGTTTTGATCCCCTGCATTTCTTAACTAATAACCCATAAACGCATCAAAATCGTCATTTGAAATTATTTTAGTTCCAATATTAGACTAAAATGGAGATCCTTGATTTACGGATTCGAAAAATGACCGACAATAGAGATGTACTTTGTTCATTTTGGTTCCTGGACGCGAAACCATGCAGGTTCTGAACCTCCAAGCTACCGAATCTAGTGTGTGATTTTTCACGTTTTCAAATACAATCTAAAACTACTACTTGCAAAATTTCCGGGCCACGACTAGACTATCGTTAATTTTCTTTCGGGTTCTCCATGTAATTCTAATAAATGATAGTGAATAGTGCGGATGTTCTCAAGGTATCATACAGATAAGAGAAGAATACTACCTCGTTCTTCCTTATCTGTCTGTAATAGTCCTCGCAAGAAATCAAAAAAATGACCTCATTCTTAAATCTTGTCTGTTGGAATGCCAATGGGCTACCTTTACACCAACTGGAATTAGAATCTCTTCTATACAGTCGCCATGATATCCGAATTACATCTGGTTAGCTGCACTAATTTACCTAAATTTCGGAACTACTCTTTATACTGCGCAAACTATCCTTCCAACCAGGCTGTCGTTGTAATCAAATCCTCTCTCAGGCACTAAAATCTCGGTGCCTATACCACACAGCTATTATTGCTCTCGAATACATTGGTTACAAAGTTAATGTAGGTAGCATTTATTGCCCTCCTCGCTGCCTCTTTCTGAATTCATCGATCACTTTACCAGCCTTGGGCAGAGATGGATAATTGGAGGTGATTGCTACGCTAAGCATTTGGCCTGGAGTTCGTGGCTGACCTCTCCAAAAAGACTCTCTGTCCACAGAGTACTCAATTCGACTAACCGTTTTCCAGTTCTTCCAGGAGGACCCACGCATTGGTCGACCGACCCCACAAAACTCCCGGACACAATTGACTTCCTCACTGTCAAAGGAATTCAAATTCGAGCTGCTTGATGGATCATGGCTCAAACCATCTTCCTGTTTAAACTCCACGTCTCCAGTATACCGGTCTCATTGCTAACACAGCTATCGCTTATCGGGACACGTTTCGCTCATCTCAATAAAATGATTGACCTCCGCCCTCCTTGATCGAGAAGCAAAGCAATTTATCACCATCAAAGAACGAAGCTGCGAACGGTCATCAACCCCATCCAAGCTATTAGAATATCCCAAGTTTGTCATGAGCCTGATCAGGAATCGTCGTCGTGCTCGCAAGACTTGGCAGAGAAACCGCACCATGGTCAATAGGCTGATCCTCAACCGGCTGTGCAAAGACACATCTTGTGCCATCCAGCAGTGGAAGAATAATTCTTGTCTGAACTCGCACCAGCTAAGGAAAAAAACTATTCCCTATAAAGAGTGGCGAGGAATATTCGTCGTCCTCCTCCTGTAAACTCTCCCCTGCGTAAGCCAGACAATGCGTGAGCAAGAAGTGACCGTGACAAAGTTGATACGCTTGCTCAGCATTTTGCTTGCATTTTTCAACTAAACGATATCAGTTCAAAGATTACTACATCTGTCATTCCGATAACTCGGAGCGACCCCTGCAAACTCACTTCCCCGCGCGAAATCGCGGGCTTAATTGACTCTCTGAAAAGAAGAAAATCCCCTGGACCGTATTCGAGCTCTCCGAGAAAGGTATAGTTTTGTTAACACTCCGCCTACACTAGGTTCTTGAATTATGGAAAGCTGCAAAGATGATTGTCGTTCTCAAAGCAGACAAGCCAGCAAATTTAATTGCCTTAACCCCTACAGTGAGCCAGATATGCAACTCTTCAAACACCATACGACACTGAACGGCCTTCTAAGGTATTCTGAGTCTCCCTCCTATCATATATAGCTTGGTAGTCCGGGCCTGTGACGTCATAGATCTGGTACGTCAACATTTTCAGATCCCACGTGCCCCATCAGGTTTCCTGCCACTTTTTGTTCAACTCCGTTAAAGAACCCATGCGTTTCTTCATTGAGTCGACGGTTCGAAATTGTTGATCCATCAACAAGGTGGGAGGGGAGGAGGGACTCTACCTTAGTGGAACAGGATGTCGGTAAGATATAATTTTGAACGGAAAATTACCGACGGACATTGTATTTCCGATAATTTCACGTCGAAATTGGTTCAATGAGTGCACAACCCCTGTTGTACCAATTCGCTTGTGTCGCGTATGCAGCGCCGCCCGTCCTCCATAGTAGAGTGGTTGCGGGTTTAATTTTGTTCCCTTCAACATCGAAGTCGACACTCAAGTGTTGGAAGAATCTACTCGGCAACCGCCGAGCTGCAATTCCTCAGGCACGCAAAACATATATTAGAACACACAACAACAACATCACCTTAGATGTAGTAGATCGCTGTTGGAGTCTCTTTATGTTCTTCTTTCTTCATGGATGATATGAACGCTACAATGGAGAGGGAATATCTGAAGTAATGCATGTAGGGAATCGCCCAAAAAGGAGGAGGTAGCCAGCCTTATGAACTATGTAATCACGTTTTATAGCAAAATATTATTCGGCCTGGTGATTGGACGAAAAAAGAAGAACAGAACCAACCAATAAGATGACAGGAAACCAGGTAGCCAATAAAAATGCAGTATTCAAGTTGAAAGAGTGAACCAATCACTAATCAGCATTTTATAGCCAAGAAGAACACAATGCCAAAATATAAGGTGGGCCAACTTTGATGAGTGAGAAATTTTCTTCTCTCTGTTTCATAATTTGTCTATTCTCTCACCGAGGTCTTTGTGGCCAAATGATGGCCCGCGGGGTTTAGATTAGGCATACCTAATCGATATAATTACCTCAATTAACGCTGGGATCAAAAACAAGCTAGAGCTAAGGCAGACCATAGCCAAAACCAAAATCTCAAAATCGAGAGGTTCACTGGGCTTGACCGACCCTGAGGTCTGCCTTATAAGTGGATTGTTAAAACAAAAGACCCCCTTCATCTCCAGAGTGGAAGGGGTTGTCACCAGGAACACCAAAGAGACTGAGCAATACCTACTTTCTCTATCATGCCCCGGCTATTGAAGAGGTACCTATGAAAAAATCCTCTCAGACCACCGAAATTGCTCTGACCAAGGAGGATATTGCGACTGTCCTTGAGAAGAGTCGGAATCGCTCGTCCTCTGGCTCCGACAGGATAAACTATCGTCTCCTGGAAATACTTAACGAATGCCACACATAACTACTACTGGGTTTTCTTTAAAAAAATACCTCCAATTTGGGAATTCCCCCGACAGTGGAAAACAGGTAAAGTGGTGCGGGCAAGCTCATACCGTCCAATCACCTTACTTGATAAAATAGCAAAAACCCATGAGAAAATCATCGCCCACAGGATCAGAAGCGCCACAACGCTTGCCCCACAATAGTTTGGATTCCTCCTAGGGAGAAGCGCCGAAGACTGCCCACATACTGTACTGTAAGAAGTTGAAAAGTCCAGACAATTGCACCAGTTGACTGCAATGGTCTCACTAGATATAACTGGCGCGTTTGATCACATTTTCTGGCCGCACACCATTGCCGCGTTGGAACAAAGGAATGCCCCTGAGTATATTATCAGGATTATTAAGAGGTACCTTAAACAGAGATCCGTATGGTGTAATTCCACAAACACCTTGAGAATCATTGTCTGCGGTTGTCTACAGGGCTCGGTCTTTGGCTCTGTGCTGTGGAACTTCTCCTACGACAGCCTGCTGCAGGAACTCGACTCTGAGAAAACTAAGAATTTTGCGTATGCCGACGATACCATGATGGGCAAAGGACAAGAGATCTCTTGAGTATAAAGTTGCAGAAGAGAGACAGCCTAGACAAGTTGAACCTCGCTCTAAACATTGGCAAAACCGAAATGATTGTCTTCGGCACAATCCTGAGGACACAAGTGTCGAAAATTCAAGTGACAATTGGAGATATGTACAACCATTGAATCTTTAGATAGTATGAAGTACCTTCGAGTTAAGGTCGGTTGGAGAGACTCAACTGGGAGGCACATTTTGTTTACCTAAAGGGAAAATGTGGAAAAACTCTGCCAAAAATTCTGAGTCTGTGTCAAAATGTTTATGGTTACCCCACAAAAGCTCGTAGCGCTATGCAGTGTTTGTATTCTACCTCTACGCAGTTTACATGCTACAGTCATAGTCTAACGAAGAAGAAATATTCAGCATCCATAGAACCTTTAATCTGCGTATAGGTTGGCTATACAAAACAGCCTCCTATCTCGGCTCGTGCGCCATAACAGGTCAACCTCCTGTGGTGCTAGAGTTGATTGTGCGTTCAATCCTCACCTCAGCAAAGAAGAATTGGCCGATTTCGTGGGGATTCTTTAAGAGACCAAACCGGAGCAACAATCTCCCTCTGCCGGCTTATCTGGACTCAGAGATTCTCCGAGTCTGGCAAAAGTGGCGGGATGATAGCAAATCCAGCTGTTGGACGCACAGCTGCATCCCCAAAGTGAGTTACACGGTACCAGATACAGACTTCCATGTTTCGCAGGCCCTTAGTGGGCATGGTTGTTTAAGCCCACAAGGCGATACCCCGCTTGTCCCACTTGTGACGAGTCAGCAGAACACGTTATCAGGTTCTACCCCTGGTTTTCTGCTGGCCGGCCAGTGGAGCTTGATTGGACACACCAAAAGGACCAGCAGTGCTCGAAGGAAACTGTGCAGGAGTTATGAGAAACTGAAAGAGCAGTGGCTCGACCGCGAAGACAGGTGAAAGAGGATCCTACAGTGTAGAAGGCTGGCCAATCTAAGTCCACAAGATACGAGGATCCAGAATATCCCCCTCCCTCTCCGCACTGGCTGATAAGTCACTAGTTTATGCATGCAAAGCATTTGTGGGAGAGTGGGGGCTTCCCGGAGGAAAAGAAATTAAACCTGAGACAAATGAATTTAAAAAAAATAAAGAATGGAAATAAGTAAAAATAGAAAACAATTTTAAAAAATGAATTGAAAAATTTAAAAAAATAAATTAATAAAAAATTGAATAAAATATATATAAAAATGGAAAAAAATGAAGAATTTAAAAAAAATGAAAAAATATATTATATATAGAAAAATAATAAACAAATAAAAAAAAAATTAATAAAGGATGAAAAATAATAAAATGGTTAAGTTATCAAATTTCCGCGAACATGAACAATAATGCTAACCTTAACTGTTCAACGTATAAACCTGAGATGTTCAGAGTAGGATTACTTGTAAGAAGTTATGTAATGTCGTTTGTAGTAAGTTTCTCTCCGCCTATCGATGAAAACTGACATTGTAATCTCACGGCTCACGGGCAGGGTCTAGGTAATAAATCACCTAAATTACCCCCATCGGTTGCATTGGGGGGAGGAAAAAAAACGACAGCTATATATGATAGCTCGAGAGTTGAAATTTTTCCAAGTCCCCCTCCTATCATATATAGCTTGAGAGTCGAAATTTTTTCCAAGTCCCCCTCATATCATATATGGCTCGAGAGTTGAAATTTTTCCAAGTTTTTTGCCGGACGGCGTACGGCGCACGGCAAATTTCTGAAAAAGTCTCCCATAGAACAGGGTCCCTAAAGGTTGGGCATACCTGACGCTTTTCATCCTCTAATCTATCTAGAAGAATGTGACACAGACCTCTATTTAGGTTATAACTTATAAGCAAAAGAAAGAAAAAGCGATCAAAGTACATTTTCAGCTCTTTTCTGAACCGTCTTTTGTCGTTGGAATCGATTTTCCTTCCAAATGATCGCGCGGTGAAACTATCGTTCTCTCAATAAAACCTTTTTTTTTTTCTTTCTAAATATTGCGATCAGAGGTTGTTATAGTATAATATAGTCAACATTATTGAGAAGAAATTGTTTCTGTACGGTGTTGATGTATTGGATTCGTGAACGAACAAAGAAATAAATATATGCAAAATGGTGATTAATTCGTTTATGGAATACAGTGTAATTATGTAGGGTCGACCGATACGCGAGTAGCTCGCTTTTCTTCGTCCAGGTGGCGATTGGTCACGGCTTGTATGACACCGACCGCTCGCTGCCCGAATTAATTGTGAACTGAAACGTACAATATATTTTTATAAATGTCGGTGACGCAATTTTCAACAATATAGTGCTGACCGCGTGAATGAACCCTCGCAAACAACTAGTACATAGAGTGTATAGGAAAGCAAAATATTATATATGTAACCCGGTCTTAGTATAGTACACGTCTTGAGAAATCGAACGTTATATTCTGTTACAGATGAACCAGCATTCGGGTGTTATTTGGAACACGTGGTTACCAACGAATCGCCAAAAGTCCCTTTGTTTGTGCAACGCTGTATAAATTGTATCGAAAGGTCCGAAGAGAATATGAAGACGGATGGCCTGTATCGGGCGTCGGGTAACCTGTCGCAAGTTCAAAAAATTAGATTACAGGTACCTCGTCATTTTATTTCAACAATAGGTATTATCGCAATATTTTGAATAGTGAAATGACGTAAAAGAGTATTGAGCCATTTGTGTCAGCAACCGCTAGCGGATGAGTTGAATTGAGTTTCGAGGCACGTAATCACTTCTATTGGAAATTATATACAATCTTGACTCGTGATTTTGCTCAGTTGATGAGAGTGGTCGCCAGGTTCTGACCCAATAATCTCCAAGTTATTCCGATCTTCGAGTTGGAATGAGTGTGTCGCTTGAAGTCATCTGAAAACATTGTTCAGCAATTCACCAGATAGAGGCTCTTAAGTTTTTCTAACCGCCCCTCTTTGACTACAAGAAAAATCGAATGAACCAGTTTACGTTTGTTATTTATTCATGATGAGTTTAAGCTGCTGAGAGAATGATGACGAACAGGAAGCAGTAGCAGAATTTTAAAATTATTAGGGAGAGGAAAATCAGTGAGAAAGAACACTGATCTCTTTTTGAGGATGGTGAGGGGTGAGTAATGGGGGAAATTTAACTATTCGATTTATTGCATTCATACGGCCGAAACATTATCCTCCAAGATTATGTGACTCCTTTGTTGTACTTGAAAGAAGATCTAAATTTTAGAAATCATTGAATGAGAGAGAGGAAAAGTCTAAATGAAGCCAGTTTAAATCCGAAATTTCATGTAAGACGAAACTTCCTTCGAGGGTAACCGAAGTAAAGATCATCTTTCACATCTTACCCTGAATATTGTTCTCTCTAAGCCCATAATAAAGGCTTGAGTTATTAAAGAGAGGAGGGGGAGCGTACAGTTACAATGGGTACCTGTTTCTGCGTTTTTTTCCAAGTACAGCTACTCAGAAACTCTGCAAGTTATCTTGATCGAACGCCCATTTTCCTCGCTCTCGAAATTTTAATTTGGGAGAGAAAGCTCAGACTCTTCATAGCCGCTAATTCTGATGTAGTAGAGATAGGAAACACGTCAAAAATTTCTCTTCTCTCCCAATCTCTTGTGGTGGCTGTTACAATCTGATGACGTCTTCATTGTCTGGAGTATCACAAGTCGTTCATATATCTTTGCTATGTTCACCGTTTCAAAGTCGACATTTCTCATTTAACTCCGAGCCCTAATTCTGATCTGTATGGCTCGATATTTGACATTTTTCCAAGTCCCATGTTGAACCACAATTTTGAATCAACTCGTAGACATTGATTTTGACTCCATTCAGTTCCGACAGATGTCGGCCGCAAATCGACTTAAGATCGACCGCCCTTCTTTACTATCGACAGGGGGGTTAAAGGGGACTTAGGGACATTCCAGCTGTTTTAAAAACCTAAAAAATAAGAGAAAAAAGAGTAGATTCAGATTTCCTTTTTTTGGAAGGAGGCCTGTCAAAAAAGCCGTGAATTTCCCCTCTTCTAAAGCCGCTTTTGAATTCCACCCATCGTCGATGTCAAAATTTAGTCATTTCGTGGTGGTTGATGTTGACTAGAAATGAACGTTGGTTTCAAGCCTAATACTTGTCATTTATCCGCAAAGGATCTGCAATCGACGTCAGAATTTAATTGTTTTCAAATGTTTCATTTGATAGTCTCAAAATCGGAGTTAAAAATAAGTCGATTTCTGAAATTAAGATTTCAATATCGACGAGAAATCGACGTCGACATTGCGTCGATCCTATTGATCGTTTCAAAATTGATAACACATTTTTGTTTACTTTCGTTTTGGAGGAGATATTACATGTAAAACACCTCTATTTTGAAAAATTCAAGGTGACCATTTCTAAAAGAACATTTCAACGGCTACAACTTTTGTTCTTGGCAATTTTTCATGAAACTCTTTCATTTTTGAGCAAAACTTGAAAACCACTTATTCCCCATAAGCAAGTATAGAAAACTTCCTACCAAAACGAAAGTAAACAAAAATGTGTTATCAATTTTGAAACGATCAATCTTTGCTGCACCGATCAATCATAATTGAAGGTTGTCAGGGAAAAAAGGTGAATGTCCGAACAGAAAGATCTGGCGAAAAGGTTTCTTGTAAAATAGGTAAAAAATCAAATTGCCCAGATCGTTTGTTTTGGACATTCGCCCTTTTTCTTCTGTACCCTTCAATTAAGATTCTCGATAGTCCTCGCCAGATCGTCGTCGATTTAAAGTTGAATCGAAGTCGACCCGCATACATTCCCAGAGCACTAAAAATCGATGAGAAATCGACCCAACAGAGCAGTCGATTTCAGGTCGGTAGAAAAAGTTGAAGAAGTTGACTCGAAATTAATTCCAGATCCACTTCTATTTGAGGTTCCAAGTCCCCCTCCTATCATATATATAGCTCGGTGGTCTGTAAATATAGCCTGAAAGATAGCCTTTTCAAGTAACTAGATATGCAATGCTCCATACACCAATTGATTTCGCCCCTTCAACGAGAAAATGGGCCGAAACTTTGTGGCATGGGTTCCCAAAGTCGTTAATTATCAAAAAAAAAAACAATGTTCCTGATTGAAAGAATTTCGAATCTTCAATTTAGGGTCGGTTGGTTCTCATTCTCATTCCCTTTGCTATAGTTTGCAGTAGTTATCCAATAATTTGAGGCTGAAGCAAGACACAACCAGCTTTATAATACTGCATGACTGCATGTGATTTTTGCTCCGGTTACACTCTGTCGAGCGAATTTCCTCGTCAAATTATGTTGTCAACCTTTTGCGGGACTACTAACCTTTTTTCTCTTTTCGATTTTACGAAGTTCACGTTAATTGCGGAAGAAAATATTGTTATTGCAAGGTCACCTACCTCTCAACTTGTGAATTCACCGTAACTTTTTGATTTACTTTACTGGGTCGAGGCGGCGCATATTTCAATTCAAATAAGCGACTAAAAGTTGTAAGTCTACCTTGTAAAACGCGCTTTCTAAGACTGAAGAGAAGCGGTGAGAATTTCTTCTGATTGTTTCGTGCTCAAATCTTGGTATATATTCTCGTGGTAACAGATGCTGCCTCTACTATAGCTTGTATACATCGACCGAGAATGATATCAGCAAAATAAGATATAACTAGACTAACAGTAGCTACGTATTCGAAGAAAAATCTAATGATTCGTAATTTGTGTTTTCCTTTCCGTGTAGGTTGATCAAAATAATTTATCTGTGATAGAAGAAGAGGAGGACGTACACGTATTAACCGGAGCTCTGAAATTATTTTTCCGAGAATTAAAGGAACCATTAATACCTTACCATTTATTTCATAAAGCCATCAAGGCTAGCCGTAAGTATACCGTTAACTTGAAAGTCCACGCGATCACGTATTCCATCTCCGTAGTCGAGTTACCGCTTTCACAGGAAAATAAAGGATGTCGATGTTGCATCGTCATCGGGCCGGAGTATTAAACTGTATCTAGTTAATTTGCTCGAGCGAGCTCGGGTGTCGAAAAAATTATCAATAATTCGTGCATTGAAAGTGGTCGGTCCTTGAACAAACTGTCATCACTTCAACTTAATTCCTGAATTTAAGTTGCAGTATAGGAAAAAAGACCGGTCCTCTGTGTACTCGAGTTTTCTGATGGGCTCTTGTGACAAACTCTCGACATTTCTTTTCTTTTTTTTTTTTTTATCACAAATAGGTACTTTCGAAACGATAGATGTCGCAGATTGCACGAGAACTATTGAGACGAAATACGTTCGCGTAAAAGGAATTATATTAATCAGTCAGCGTTAAAACGCCGCTAACGAGTGAGTTTTAACGACTCGTACTTTGTTTCAGATAATTATAATAAAAAAGAAAAAATCTCGCAGTTCCGGGAAATTACAAGAGCATTACCTACCGCCAATTACGATACGTTGAAATTCCTTCTGCAACACTTATTAAAGTGAGTCGAGCCAACGTGTATAATACCTTTTCGTTTTCATTATCGTCATCATCATCGCCATCGTGTTTCGAGTAACTTGTTACTTAATTAGGTTTTTTCACGGTTACATGAATTTCGGCGTCGTCTCCGAAGTATCTATGTAGCCAAGTTAGAGAGGAATTAGAGTACGCTCGTTTAAGTTTTTGTTGCCATGATGAGGAAGAGACAATCATGCCTCAGAAATTCTACTTTTAGCTGAAATTATTCATATATCGAGTCGTGGTGAAGTCAGGAGGGGCGAGAAGTGTATATCCACGACTACAGGTTTAATAAGGTGATTCATTGTACCTGAAAAGGACTCGAAAAGTTCGATAAGGGATGGTGAAGTGTGTTTTACTATTCTCGTGGTAGCGGTGTAGGCTTTCGTGAACTATTGACAAGAGCTGGCTTAAAAATACGAGGATATGAAGAGGGTGATCATTGAATTTGAAAACATACGCAAGGCAACTCGATTATCCGTTTACGTACACCGTGTATAGATGTTCTTGTACGGCTTCCTCGAATAATTACAATGTCGAAGGTCTCGTACTTGAAGCGGGAAAGGGAAATTTGTTGTTACCGTGAATACTCCAATTATGAAGGCTAGACAGAGTGCGTTCTTGCATTATTTTGTTGGCCTGATGAAGCAGACTAAAATCCGAAGAAAATGATGAGATAGCAAAGTTGTTGCTGTTTGTCTCAGGAGGTGTTTGTGAGAGCGACGATTTTTCTCATTCCCCTGTAAAGATCAGTGTGTCTTATCTATCGTCAGATTGTAACGTCATAGACCCCGAACTTTGAAGCTATAATATAATAGGAGCAAGCATGGCAAATGAAACGAAAACGAAACTTTATTCAATGAAACAAATCATATTTTAGAAACCATAAACGATATAAAAACAAAATTTACCATTTAAAATTAGCGAAACGAAAACAAGAACAAAAATGTGTAAAATGAAACTTTGAATAAACAAACATAATTTTAATGAAAAAACATGTTTTTATTTAAAAAAACATTTTTTATTTGCAAAAACATTTTTATTTCGAAAAACATGTTTTTACCGAGAAAAACGTGTTTTTCCAAACGAATTCTCTTTCGACAATCAAAAACAAATGAACGAAAAATTTGCCGAATAAAAAAACTTGAACGAAAACAAAAAACTAAAAAAGTTTATGACAAAAATGAAACAAAACCAAAAAAGTTTTTGTTTGCCATACCTGAATAGGAGGGACTTGGAAAAAATGATCTATGACGTCATCAGATTGTGACATCACAGACCCAGACTTTGGAGCTAGATAATTATGGTAGGAGGGGGACTTGAAAAAATTCCAACCTCCTAGCTAGGCCTGGAGTATATAAGAAACTAGCCGCAAGCGGCTAGGCCTGCGGCGCCAGACAGGCTCGCGCTTCGCGCTCGCAAAGAGCACGCCGCCGACGGACTGTCACTTGCTGTACGATACCTACTACCTACACGACAGAGCAGATTTTTATATTTCATGAGAGCTCATAACATTTGAACTTTCAATAGTCAAATATGTATTCCCACTTGCCATCTAGTTCACTGTTCCCACCAGTACACACACACACACATACGCAATTCCAAACTCAACAAAACAGCCCGCTGGCATGGGTAAAGGCTAATTTTGTCCTAGCTCTGTCAAAACCAAGGTGTGGGTTTCTGACCATCATAGTCTTATATTTTTCAGAATTTCTTCAATATGAGTCATATGGGATTTGGTATTGGGAATTCAAGGGAGCCTGGACCTAGATAAAGCTAGTATAAAGACGGCCTAGACCTATTATAAGCCTAGTATAATATAGTTTGAGAGTCAACATTTTTCTCGAATCTCAAACTATGTATGATAGGTGGGGGGACTTGAAAAAATTCCTATCACATATAGCTCGAGAGTCGAAATTTTTCCAAGTCCCTCTCCTATCATATATAGCTCGATAGTCAAAACTTTTCTAAGTTTTTTGTTGGACGGCGGAAGGCAAATTTCTCAAAAAGCCACTCATAGAACAGGATCGCTGTTAAAATTTTGACTCTTGAGCTATATATGATAGAAGGGGGACTTGAAAAAATTCCTATCATATATGGCTCGAGAGTCAAAAGTTTTCTAAGTCCCTCTCGTATAATATATGGCTCGATAGTCCAAATTTTTCCAAGTTTTTTGTTGGACGGCGGACGGCAAGATTCTCAAAAAGTCCCCTATAGAACAGGTTGCCTGTTAAAACATCACTAAATATCACGACAGCCACATCTAACCACTTTCTCTGATAATAAAATCCTACTGGAACTGATGGATACTTCGATTGATATTGATAAGTAAATTAGTTATGCGTAGATTTCATTTCAAACAATCAAAAATCACGTTCTGTATTCATCGAATCACGATTCTACATATTGTATTTACGCAATTGATCAAAAACACATCGAACTACTCCTACTATTCAGATGATATTTTTCTATTTACTTTCGGATTTGTAGATTAAATCTCATTGCTTCTCTTTTGATTTAGAGCATTCGAGTTCCTGAGAACCAAAACGTAAGAACCTACAAAATAATTTGAAATTTCATAAATTCACAAAAAGCAGAAGCTATATGCGATCAAGTATCATCAGTACTGTCGATTAAAATATCTACCTCTTACGACATTATCGAACATTTTCTAATGTTGTTCCGCGATTTGTGAAATAAATCTCACAGGCTAGTTTTTCCTTCGATTTCGAGAATTCAAGTACTTGCGGACTAAAACATGAAACCTACAAAATAGTCTAACGATAAGGAAAATTCATCTACCAGTATCGGACACTTGGATTGATAAATAAGTAAGAGCAGGTATCACTTCATGCGATCGAGAACCACGTTCTGTATTCATAATTCGAATCACGATTCTATTTCTACAATCGATCAAGAACACATCAACCTACCGTACTTACTATTTTCAACCTCTTTCTCCTGTTAATGAGTAATAGTTCACTTGCGCTTGTTGATCTTTTCATCCGATAGACTTCATCCACAACAGAAAACACAAAACCAGGCCGTTTATTTCGTCTTGGTTTTCTTAGGAAATTATAATTTCAACTTCTCGCTGATCCTATTTCGTTCCAAATTTCATATAATACCAGTATACGAAAAACCGAAACTAGATGCGATCACAAGTCAGTGGTACCCATTTATGTCTTCCGACATTAACCTATCGAACAATATTTTTAATTTTGTTTCGTTATTCGGTCTGAAAAATGAATGTCAATTGTTTCTCAGTTCAGTTCAGTCCTCTTTCAATTTCGAACACAAAATAACAGTATGATAATAATGAATTAACGACATAGGTTATGAATTGAATTTTGATAATAATAAAAATTTTCTGAAAATAATATTCAACACATTGATGTTGTGCTGAATGATAGCCGATAGCACCCTCGCTGTCGACACGCAGGACCGAGTGAGCGCACCCCAGCAGCCCTTCCGAAGGGCTTTAATTTCCATGTCGGCGCATTGCATACGTATTCTCCTACGTGTTATCGAAATGGTAGTATTTCTAACATTGCTCTTATGGGTATTGCTGTATTGCATTTGCATACTCATTTTCATTGTGGAGTAATATTTGAGTATGCAATCCAGCAACACCCATAAGAGCAATGTTAGAAATACTACCATTTTGATAACACGTAGAGAATACGTAAGCAATGCGCCGACATGGAAAAGCCCTTATTTCATCCTTATACAAATATACTGGGTGAGGCCAAAAGATGTTACCAGCTATACAGGAGTTTGGGCTAAATAGTAAATTCCCTCCAGTGCACGAAGGCAAAATGTTAAATGTATACTTCAAACCTACAAAATTTTATCTCAATTTTATCTTCAAAACATCTTGTAACATGATTCTGTTCACACAAGTCTCTTGGAATTCATTTCTCAATCGTTCGAGCCATTTCATTTGTTCATCTTCCATCAAATATTCATTATGTATCGAGTTAACTCGTTCCTCAATTTTATGGTTGAACATGCTACTCTCTCGAGTACAACCCTCTATAATAATTCATTATGTACTTATTTCCTGTGATTAATTTTCATTTCTATTGTTGTATGTTCTAGGGTGGTCAGATATAAAGATTATAATCGTATGCACATTCCGAATCTGGCTATTGTTTTTGGGCCGACGCTAATGTGGTCGGAACAGGAATCTAGTAATATGGCCCTCGATTTAATGCAACAGAATTTAGTAATCGAATCGTTGTTAAACGATTACGAGAGTATATTCAGGTGAAGACTTCTGCACGTTCTGTTCGT
The DNA here is from genome assembly GCA_035079385.1 of Aspidiotus rigidus. NCBI lineage: Eukaryota > Metazoa > Arthropoda > Insecta > Hemiptera > Diaspididae > Aspidiotus > Aspidiotus rigidus. Next base: position 7,295,992 of record JAVHKY010000013.1, read on the forward strand.
TACCATTATCTTTAATCTAAAATAAACTATACCTTGATAGATTTTTTTCCCCCAGTTTTTTCTTTTCTCTTTCATACGAATTGTTATCACATTCTTCGTTCATAGTACGATGTTGTATTCTTGTAAATTAATCGTAATTTTTTTAAGCATTATGTTATTTCACAATATTGTTTTAGTAAGGATTGTAGTAGTTGAGAAATCGTTTGGTGTTCACCGTACCGTCGTTCATAAACTATTTACCCGAGTACTGCAGTACAACCTTTTTATACCTATTTTAGTTACATTATACCAGACTTTACAGTTACACTTTTCGACCACAGTATTGTAGAGAATAGGACATCATCATTTTCATCTAATTTTTGTAAAATTTGAATCATTCATGTCCTCGAAGGCTTTGTTATTTTTTTGAAAACTATTCATCGATACTAACGTTAGATATGAATCACCAAATCAGAATTTAATAATACAATGCTTCCGCCGATATCAGATGCTTAGTAATAATTGACTTCTCATGTGAGAAAGTAGTGTATTTCTGTTGAAGAACGTACCGACTTGATTGTTGCTTTTTAAGCTATAGCCCATCTTGTCAGCGGTGAATTAATATCCTCTTAATTACTTAAGTGAAAAGCCAAAGATTTTTAAAAATACATAATAATTTTCATTTGATCTATGAGAAAGTTTCATGTCGGCATTCCTGTTTGAGAGAAAATTCCTCTACACCTTGGTCCGTCAACTCGTCCAAACAATTTTATTATTTAAAGATCATTTTTTGTAATCTTCTCGTTTCTCGAAACATTCCTCTTTTACGAGAACGATCTCAGAAAAACTCTAAAGACTGTAGATTGATAAGCGAAGTCAAATAATAAATGTTGTACTCTATGTCTAGATACATTCAATTTTCCTTCCAAGTTTTTTACATTCTTACAAAACTGAAGACATTTTTGATATTCTAAGTTGTGAAAATCTATGACATAAAATAATATCAAAATACGTTGGAATATCTTATAGTTTACCGTGCTTAACAATTGTACGTACCAAATGGAGTACTTTATTGGTAAACAGTATTTGATACCAATTGGAGACATAGAGAGCAAGTTGCACAATCCGATAAATGTATAATGGTACTTACTTTGTGCCACTGTTTCAATTTTAGCAATTCAATCAGATTAAATGAATGATACAACCATACTTGAATGTAATAGTGACTTGAAAATTTTGAAGTAGATAATCAGCAGTGTGGTTATCAAATCAACAATGATGAATACATTTTTTCACTGAGAAGAGCTATTCAATCTAATGATAAAATTACGACTAATTATTTTTTAAAAATTCTTGTTCATACCTACTCCCAATTTATTTCAACTTTCTATTCATAAAGATTTTTTGAGACCTACACTTCATCGTCCTAGTGACCATTTGCTGACTTAGTTATCTTTTGAAACCTTATTTGATTGTCAAAGTATAATTTGACGGTCATTTAAGAATGAAAATTAATAGATCAATGTCGTTGTAATTCATCATCTTTCAGGGAAAAACTGTTACGTTTTAGGATATTGATGAATTTCGAGTTTGAGGTTACCGTTTTTTCTCTTCTCGAATTTCAAAAGATGGTGTAATACTTGGGTGCGGTTATAACTGATGAAATGAGCTTTGAAATTTTGTTCAAATACCTACCTACGTTTTTTTCTCTCTTCTCTTTTCTTCTTTCCCCCTCTTTTCTTGAAATTGATTGAAGTTTTGTGATAAACGAAGATATTGTGATCCCTTATTTTCCTTTTTATTTGTGTGAATAAGTACTCTTTCCTTTCCGTTATTGCTATTATTTTGTCGCAATTTTGAAGTTTATTAACGTATGCTTACATATAATTTTAAGTTTTTCTTCTTGATATCCTGATTTTTTTTTTCTTCCTTTTTTGTTGAGCAATAATGTATCTACTCTGTATCTATCTACTATTAGAGTTTTTATTTCTAACTATATCGGATTCATAATTTTTATTTCGCATGTATTATATCATTTTTTTTTTTTTTTTTCGTAATTTGTATTCTTGTTTATGTATGTACGTGGTATTTTGTGGAAATGTCTTGTCAAAATGTACTATTCTGAGAAAAAAGAATTATTTTCATATTATTCAGACTTTCTTAATTAGTGGTTGAGAGGACAGTGGCAACTTATTGGCTTAGAATCGAAGGATCTCTTTTGCGACAAATTTTCCATCAATCTGGGCTGGAATATAATTGTTGACAAAGGGGAAAAGGATTTCATATTTGACCAGAATGACTGTTTTGTGCATATTACCTATTTACTAACACAAGCACATAAGTTTAAACTTATGAATCAAGGCTCACTGCATAGACATTAAAATATTTTCTAGCAGAGCCAAATTAATGAAGATCACAAACCTTAGCTCCCAAGGCTCATGAAACATGTTGATATATAAGCCTAGTATAAGAGAGTACTAGTAAAAGCGTAGTATAGCCCAGGGTGTTCTGTATATCACTACACCAACTTTTTATGCCACTTTCTCAATTCCAGGAATTAGCTAGTAGAACGGCTAGCCTCCTTAAGCCACATCACGTCTACTACATTAGGGTAGGGGTCAGACATGGAACATTTCAAGCTAGTATAAACCTAGTATACCAGTAGTTTACTGTAAAGATTGAAGAGAGATCTCGCCAATTGAGGTATAGTATAATTAAGGCTTAGCATAGGCCTAGTATACTGTATATTAAGCTACTAGCTTTTGGGGGGCCGAATAGAGGGGAGAAGAGAGCTGGTATAATATTGCTTAGAGGAATCAGATCCAGGAGGCTTGAACTTCATATCAGCCCAGTATAGTACCTAGTATATACATAGTATAAAACGACGGCTTCCTTAACGAAGTTAAGCGAGGAACGCAGGGAACCTGTTTTATGAGTCATATGGGATTAGGTATTGAGAATTCAAGGAAGCCAGGCCTACACCTACTATAAGCGTAGTGAATTGGAAAATAGCATATTTTACACATACAGGTTGCTGACACACTCACACAAACACACAATAAAATAAGGGATCAAAAGGGTAAGAAGTAACAATTCTCCGCAGGTATCATGTTTAGATTCAATTTTTACCTTTTTCGATTCACTCACGCAACCCATACTTACTTATAATAACATTCAGTAGTAGACTCTATTGTTGTAGGCTGTTGAAAGCTACAGGGAGCCTGTTCTATGAGGGGCTTTTTGAGAAATTTGCCGAGCGCCGTCTAACAAAAAACAGAAAAATTTTGTCTCTCGAGCCATATATGATAGGAATTTTTCTAAGTCCCCCTTCTATCATATATAGCTCGAGATTTGAGAAAAATTTAGACTCCCAAACTATATTATAGTAGGCTTATAGTAGATGTAGGCCTTCTTTATACTAGCTTTATCTAGATCTAGTTCAAGCCCAGTATACTGTACAGATGCCCGGACGGAAATTCCGGAATCAGGGGTAGGGCTGAGGTTTGACGTAAAAAATTTGCAAGTCCCAAGGTCATACGCCCCAACGCCCAGACGCATACTTTGAGATTAGGGTAGGCGTGAAGAAAAGACATGAACATGTCAAAAAACTCACAGCCCACGTGGTGAGCTGCTCGGGGTTGCCTCATCAACTTCGTTAATTGAGGCAAACCGGAAACCTAATTTATGGGAGTCACTGGTGTGCATTGTCATTCCTCTACAGCTTGAACTTTGTTCTTCACCACCTTGATGGTTTTTCCTCACCATAAATGAATAAATAAAATAAAAAATTGATTAACTTAGTAAAACATTCAAACTTATATCCATTCAAAATACTTACTATCTAATTTTTTAATATTATTATAAAAGTAGGTGGAGCTACCATCAACACAACACCCTGGTATGTTGTTCAAACGTCCCCCGCCATCTTGTATTACTTTACCACAACAAGATATGGCTTCCTACAGCCTACAGTAATAGAGTCTACTATTAAATAATATTATAAGGTGTGTAGGTTGCGTGAGTGAATCAAAAGGGGTAATGATTGAGTCTGAACATGATACCAGCATGACTGTTATACTCTCCTAATACTTTGGGTGATTTTTTGGGCTAGTAGTGTGAGTAAATATTTACTCACACTTCTTTAAAATCGTGCAAATATATGAAAGTATATATTGAATATGTCTTTTTATATATTTGCATGATTTTAAAGAAGTGTGAGTAAATATTTACTCACACTACTAGGGCAAAAAATCACCCAAAGTATTAGGAGAGTATAACAGCCATGCTGGTATCATGTTCATATTGCATTTACGGCCCGCCATTTTGTATTTACTAATACAAACACACATGTTAGTAGAGGGGTATTTTCCGTCTGTAAATGCATTGATTCAGTCTGGATGATTTCTGTTTGACCTCTTCTTTCATAGGTTGCAGTAACACAAAAATTAGCTCTAATTCCAACATGTTGTCTCAAATATTTTTTCAAGAGACCAAAAGTAGGTTTTTTCATGACACGTAAAAATTCTGTCAAATCTTGAATTCCCCATTCATTCTGAATTTCAAATTGTGCATGTCTACTTCTAAAATTTTCATCTACAAATCTAGGTCTAATTTTGTAATTATTTTGTGATAATAAAGTTGTATTTGCTTCAAATATATCTTCATTAAAATTGAATGGTGCACCAGTCAGCCAAGAATTAATTTCTTCATTATTTAGTTCAAAGGAAACTTCTAATTTTCTTTCATGAATTCTTGATTCTCCCAATTTTTGAATTAATATTTCATATAACTTATTTAATTTTTCTATTACCTCCTGTCCTCTAAAAACTACACAAATCCTATATTTTCTTAAATAGTATTCTATTTGCCTTGTAGTTTTATTTACATATATATTGTGCGCTTTAAAAAACGGAATCCAGTGACCAATATTTGTATCTTGTCTTCTTGTTTCATTTCTTATAATGCTTATTGATATCTGATTTCTGTTATTCATTTTTGTGAAGAAGTTTTTTTATTTCTAATTTATATAGAAAATTTTTTAATAACAAAATTATTTTTTCAAGAGATTAATTTAAAATTGATGTTTTCCTTTGTCATTTCTAATCTTCTTTTATGATAATCTGATTTTAAATGGGTATTATAACTTCTTATATTTATTCTCTTTCCACATTCACACTGTTTATCAATTAATTTCAATTCATCATTATGTTTTTTCATTAATAAATTTTTACATGGTTTACAATAATACTGATTTTTACTAAAATCATCACTGCTTTTAAATTTCTGACATTTAGTACACAGATAAAGCTCTCCAGCATCAATAGCTGAAAATAAGTCCTCATCTTGTATTGTCTTATAAATTAAAATAATTTTCTTTGATAGATTCATTCTTCTTATTTATATAGAAATTTTTTTAATAAGGAATTTTGTAAACAATGATCTAACAAAAAACTTCCCAAAATAGACATAAAACCTTCCCAAAATAGATCGTTCCAAAAATAGACATAAAACATTTTTAAAATGGATATAAAATTAAAATATGTTAAAAATACATTCGTAACCTTCTCAAAAAAGAATAAGTTCAAATTAAAATATGTTAAAAATACATTCGTAACCTTCTCAAAAAAGAATAAGTTCAAAAATAGACACAAAACCAATATAAAACAGACAAGAAACAAGAAACCAGCATAAAACATGTCAACAATAGATACAAAACCTTTTCAAAAACTCCATGTCCAAAATAGACATAAAAGCGACTTGAAACCTGTCAAGACGTAAAAACCGACATAGAACTTTTCAAGATATAAAAATAGACATACTTAAAACCTTCCAAAATTAATCAATGTAAAAAGTTCTGAAAAAGGATTAGGCTTATTATGTAACATCTCTAAGATCAAGTTCTAGGTGTTAATTTTTTGATTTCTTAGGTTCCTTTTTGATTTATGACTGATTTTTCAGACTCACTAGTCTTTGCATAAATTCTTTCTATTTTATCTTTAGATGGAATATCTGAATCTTTGACAGCAACTCTTGTGAATTTATTACCAAAATCTATTTTCATTTCATCTACCTTCTTTTGAATTTTCATTAATTCTGAAACTGGTAGTAAATTAAACGATTTTGTTGTTACAGATATATCCAAACCAGAATCATATTTAACAGGTTCAATTTGAGATTTTTCATTATATTTTTTAAGCAATCTATCATTTTCTTCTTTCAATTGATTATTCTCTTCTTCCAAGTGTTTACTATTATTTAGAAGATTTATTAAATCATTTGATAAATTTTGATAGAGTATGTTATTACATCTTGCTTCGCAAGCAGGAACAAAAATTGCATTAACAAGCTTTCTGTAATTCTTTTTAGTTTCATCATCAAAATTTTTCTCATTAATTCCTTTATGAAATTCTTTGATCAAGTTCATATATGACTTAGCAATATCTGATGTTGATTGATTTTCATAATAATGTTTTAAATTTTCTAAATTGAAACTTATCATCTCTTTTACATCTGTGGGGAATACCATAGTCTATCCACAAATAAGTTCATAGAATCATACAAACCTTGTATTTTCTTTGGAATGATGAGAGTGGTTGAAAATTTCAATTAAATCGTGTAAGACCGTAAAAACCTCATTGCAAAGTGCTGAACATATTTCCTGAAAGGATATTTTATTAAAAAGTGATCTTGAGTTGTCACTGAGTTGGATGAGTAATTTTGATCTCTCCAGAATTATAAGTATAAGTATGCACAATTAACACTCTGTGGAAATGGAAAAAGAATACAAATAATTGCTTTTGATTGCATTTAATTTTTAAAAAAAATTATGTCCAACACACTTTTAACACTTGTTGCAACAATGTACCCGATGTTCGATTACGTGACTGAGAAGAAATAATACAATATTATATTCTGATTAAACGATAATGGAAAAATTCTTACACTTTAACAATTTTTTTTAAATCAATTTCATTCACTAAAAAAGCGATTGATACATCAAATTGTTTATTTTCATAATGGATGCCAATGCCTATCAGCATAAATGGGGATGTAGACTCCAATTGTTTGTAATACTGCTTTTCTATTAATTTTTTCAACGCCCCCTCCCCTGTGTCGACCAACGTTTCTTCAAAGATTAGATATCGATCGGTCATTTTAACATAAAGATCCAACACTTTTGCTGTTCGCATATCATTTCGTATGGCAGTTTTTTTAACCTTAAGTTGAGGTCGGACGTCTGTGCTTTGCAGAAAAATTGCAAACAGAAAACCCTCGAACCAAGCTTCGTTGTGCTCTTCTTTTTCATTCCTCAAGAGTTCAACCAAAATGTTCTTAAAGTTCGTCAGTTTCTTTTTGACATCTTTCACTGAAGAAAACTTCATATCGCGGAATAAATTATATAAATCATTAATCTTCTTGGTATCAAACTTATAAATATCAATGTAGTACTTTTGGAGGGCTGCGACATACACACCCTTTATTTCTTTGTTAGGAATCTGTACTAGAATTTTCCCATTTTCATTTGTCTCAGTTTTAGTTAAGTACCCTTGCTGTAAGAGGAATGTAAATATCAAATTGTAATCCAGTACCTCATACCGCCCATCTTCGCAAAGGCAGAAATCTTCCGGATATAATTCTTTCACTTCGATCAATAACGGAGTATCATTCATTAAATCAAATATTTCGTTTCTAATGGAATCAGAATGTAGGGCCTGCCACAGGCCAGTGGCGAATCCAGATCGATTCCAAAACGACTGAACCTTTCTCAGTATGATGGAATAGGCAACGGAGTACGTATTTAATATTTTCATGTTTTTATATACATATCCATTATACCAACGGAGCGCCTCGACTTTTTGGGATTTTACCTCAAGAGGAATAGATTCCCGCGCCATAATATTTTCAAATTCCGTTTCAGTTATTCCAAAGGACTCACAAAAAGGGTGATTGTTCAAGAACTCGATATTGATAAGATTGTTTAATGAAGAATGTGCTCTGCACGTTATCGGAGTAATGCCACAGAATATGGAAACTGATACAATTGGGTCGAATTTCACCACTCGCGACACCATCGCATAATAAAAATCCATAATTTCTTTGAGGTTATCTTTAGATGTATTGTACATTGCTAATGAGCACATTTTATCAAATTCGTCTATTAAAAGACATATTTCTTTCTTTTCATAAACAAGAATGCACTCTATCAAAAATCTTAAACCACCTAGTACCTCCTCTTCATTTTTTGTTTCGTAATCATCGTCAGTCCATTTGTGGAATTTAAGTTGGTCTTTTGGTTCGAGGTGATCCAGTACAAACGAGTAGACGCGAAACGTGTAGTGAAGAATAATGCGGCACGATGAAATGCAATCATCACGTGTTTTGATAATATCTTTACAGTGACCAAATGTGACGAAAATAACGGTAAACCTATTGTACCAAAGCAGCGCTTTGGCGTCGTTCTTTATTTCCAAGTTCATGAAGGTATCTTTTGATAACTGCCCACCAAAGAAGCTTTCGAGTAAATCCAAGATGGATGTCTTTCCAAATCTTCGGGGTGCGAAAAATGCTATTGGTGATTCTATAGTTTCAGTTTCTTTTAATTCAAGGAAATCGATGATCTTTCGGATAATTGATGATTTATCGACGAAGTGCGATTTTTTAAGTAGAGTATTGAACGCATTTCCAGGTCTTGAAAATTTTTTCTTTTTGGAAGGTACCTACAAAATGAAATAATTAAAATTAATACGCAGAAAAAAACATCACTAAACTTTTTGTTCTATGATATCGTAGGTCTAAGAACGAGTAAATTTTTTTTCACAAAAATCAAACTTCGATTTATCGAGTCACGAATAAAATGCAAATGAAATGAAAATATTTCAGTACTTTTTCACATTTTTTTTCAAATATGATTGATAATGACACACGCCAAAACAAAAATAATTGAGAATTATTACACAGAAAAGTACTTGACTACCTCGCTTTTTACACATACGATTCATGAGATTACAAAACGAATTGTGAAATTTTTTAGCCATATTTCCGCATTATTTGGGGTTAAATGCATATTTCGAGTTGATACTACTGTACGCTCTATTTTGAATTATGATTTTTGACGTTCTAATTTCCACATAAAAAACTAATTCGCAACCAAAAATTGTTTTAAACAAGGATCAGCAAAAAAAAAAAAAAAACATTCCCTCCTAAACCTAGACATTAAGTTGGTACGTAGAGACTTAATCGAAAAATCAAACATATTCTCAACTTGATCGAAATCGTTACAGAAAAATCTAAAATCTCTACACAATTCGCAGATTTTACATGAATGATTCGAAATAAATCAGAACCTTCAAGTTTTAAGAGTGAATTTGAAACATTTAATTACAGAAATGATATGATTCTTGAGGATAGCTTATTCGAGAAAAAAAAGTATTGTTTTCTATCAAGCTGAAAAGAACTTGTATTTTTTCTTTTTGTCGTGAAACACGCTTAATGAATTACTCGAAGAGATCGTCACAAAAAACGAACTACTGAATACCCTTTTTTTATTTATTTATTCTTTCAGTTGTGATTCGGATCTGTTGTTTTTTTTTATCAGATCCTGACCTGGAAGGAACACCTACTGTAAAATCTCGACTATCTAAACTTCAAACGAGACAAACTCTTTCAACAATTTGATCCGATGTATTCACATACATAAAATGTTACAACAAAAATAATGAACACGAACGTAATCGAAGACAGCTGATTGGATAGACCTACGAAATCCTTGTATTTTGAAATGCGTTTCGAGATTTGTCCGAAAAAATAATTTTGAAAACAAATGTGATCTTCGTTGAACTGATTCGATATGGAAATAAATTACTTTCAATTAGTCGATACTTGTTACTTGTAGTACGAAAGCACGTAAGGGTTCCCTTAAATTCAACACGCAATTCGTATCACGTGAAGTTCCTTTAAGAAAATGAATTTAATACTCATCGGCTGAAAGTAATATTTGATAACTGAATTATGTAGCTACAGGTCACGGTTGATTCACTGGTAGACACATCTATGGTATTCATCAGCTCGAAAGAATTCAACATGTAGTATGTATCAAAAACAGTTCAAGTAAATACAAGACTACCATTCACTTACTTCTGATCTCGCTTCCAACAACGACCCCGCCACCGCTCTTTTCTTTCGTCCCTCGTTCTGTTGAGAAAATAAAAATGGAATTGTAAGAAATACACAATTCGCAGATTTTACATGAATGATTCGAAATAAATTGACTGAAAACAAGATCATAAAATTCGTGAATAGACGTACCACATTATCAGAATTTTCAAGTTCTAAGAGTGAATTTGAAACATTTAATTACAGAAATGATATGGTTCTTGAGGATAGCTTATTCGAGAAAAAAAACGTATTGTTTTGAACTATCAAGGTCAGAATCTGAAAAGAACTCGTATTTTTTCTTTTCGCGGATGTGAAACACGCTTAATGAATTACTCGAAGAGATTGAAGTCATTGGTATTTTACAAATGTGATCGGAAGTGATACGAAACAGACGTCGGTTGAACGATGTGTACGAGAAATATGTTTCAAATTTGTCTAATAAACTAATCTAATCTCGGAAAAACGAATGTTGGTCAATAATGAGTAGAAATAACACGAAAGTAGAGCATTATTACGTCAGCTGATTGAATAGACCTACGAAATCCATCGATTTATCGAGTCAAAATATTCAATTTCGAAACATTCAAAATTCTACTCGTAGTACAAAAGCATGGAAGACTTTTCCTTGAATTCAACACGTAATTCGTATCACGTCAAGTTCCTTAATAAGATCGTGTGAAAACGACTGACAGGAACAGATAGATGGAGAGAAGATGTGAGAAATTTTGAAAATGAAAAACGATCGTAAATGGATCAAAGTATCTTACTCAGTACAGATCAGACTTGTATCCGAGTGATTCTTGAGAACGAAAGAAAATTCACCTACTGTCACTTCTAACGCTCTATAGCTAATCAAGAAGATATAAGAACATGAATTAAGACAGCGATGGTTCGAAGATTCACCTCTTACTCATTTTACTCGAATATGAATAATAACAAACATCTTAGTTTTGTATTCACATGCAGAGTCGTAAAACATGAAACACGCTTCATAAATTACTCGAAGAAATTGAAGTCGTCGGTATTTTACAATGTGATCGGAAATCACGTTGAAATGATACAAAACAGACACGTTAGTTGAACGATGTGTACGAGAAATAAGTTTCAAATTTGTCTAATAAACTAATCTAATCTCGAAAAACGAATGTTGGTCAATATTGAGTAGAAATAACACGAAAGGAGAGCATTATTACAAGTATCTCTACAGAGTGAATAAATTCTTATGTACTTGCATTCACACATCAACGATCGTTCAAAAACAACACAAGAACGGTTATGTAAATATGCTTACTTCGTTAAATTTTTCAGGTTCTGCCGCTGCTTCATCTTCCGTTTTTGTAAACTGTAAGGAAGTCACAAAAAACAATAGAAAAATACTGAAATAAAATACTCGTGATCATACACAGTATTCGATTACATTTAAAGCATTCAACAGATCCGATACGAAATAATCTTACTTACATTTTTTGAGGGCGCACACTCGAAGAGTTTCTCGCCCCATTCGTCACCAGGAGGATATATTCGTCCTTCGTGTAATTTCAAACCGTAGACTTGAGAATCGCTTTTGAACGTTAAACCAGATACGCCAGGAAATTGAGCACGCAACGTCGACAATAATAGTGTGTTGTCTTCTTCGACTGGTAAATTTATTATTTCCGTACCAAGAGACACTTTCACATAATGAACCATTTCAACAGAAATATAAAATCGCAACTCTAGTTGATAATCGTTAGAATTAATTAATTTTATTCTTTAGATTCGATATTCGACAGACAACAACTATAAGGATGAAAAGATCGGCAGAACTTAATCAACACGTAGCTGCAACCGGCAACCGAACTTTAGACTTGCGATAAGAACAGTGGTGCCACATACGACGTCTAGTATTATTGCTATCATTTTTCTCACTCTTCTGTCGAGGCATTGTTTCAACCGGGGACACTCTATTTGCATCAGAATTGTGGCATTACGATGCGATGTCAAAATGAAATTCGTGTTATCATTCTTTCCAGATTCTTTTTTTCTGCCTCTGCGTCTACGTGTACGTGATACAGTAATGGTTTTTTCTGAAGTGTATTTAAAATTGATTCAATATGATTTAATTCGCAGGTATTTTTGAAAATACTTCTCAGTGTTGAGCTCTAAGTCCTCTTTGTTTGAGATTTTGGTGAGTTATTAACGAGATGAAATTCTCCTTCGTAGGGTACTGGTTAACAGCTTTCTCCTTTGTCTCACAAAATCATGTAGCTCCGTTCATTTCACATGAATTCTTAATTTTGTCTCAGCATTTTCATATTCTAATCAGCATTTATTAAATATTATTTCGAATCTCATTCCTCGAATTGCCTATCAAAATGTCTTTTCAATCGTATCAATGTCAATTCGCCTTGAGTCGTAAGTTCTTTTGGATCAAAAATCATTTCAAATTTCATTTCTTGAACTCATTCCTATCGAAATTCTACCTCCATCGTTAAGATAGTCTAAATTCTTTTGAAACTAAAACATTATGAAATTGAGAAGTATTTTCAATTTATCCTCTATGTTGAACCATTTTCAAATACCTACGGTGATCAATAAAAAAATGAAAGTGGTTTGATTCGTCCATCAGTATGTCATGGCATATATTACGTATGATTCATTCTGTGTACTCGTGGTATTGAAAGTGGTCCGATCGGACCGTTTACTGATAACTCATGGAAGATGATTGAAAAATTAAATATATTTTCTACTTTGTGTACCTATTCATTTGAATGTGTAGTTTTCATAGGATATTTATTAGAAAACACACGTTCACTGGGAAGTAACGTTTCACTGCGCTCGGGAGATTAATCCCAATACTTCTTGTTGGAGTATTTTTTTTAAATTTGTACTCTGTTAAATTTGTAACTTGAATAATTTTGTGAATTGATTAAAAGTGCTGAAATATGAGTGAAAAAGTAAGAAATTTGACAGCTTGTAGCTCATAAATAGGAACTTGAGGATCGATGAAAAGTGAAAAAAAAAATGAGTAAAAAAGTGAGAAATCTGGCTGCTTGTAGCTCTTAAATGGAAACTTGAGGATTGATGTGAAGTGAAGAAAAATGAGTGAAAAAGTGAGAAATCCATAAAATCCAGAACTGTCTTAGAAATCCAGAACTGTCCTAGCAATCTAGAATTGTCCTAGAAATCCAGAAATGTCTTAGAAATCCAAAACTGTCTTAGAAATCGAAAACTGACCTAGAAATCCAGAACTGTCTTAGAAATCCAGAACTGTCCTAGAAATCCAGAACTGTCTGAGAAATCCAGAACTGTTCTAGAAATCCAGAAATGTCTTAGAAATCCAGAACTGTCCTAGAACATACATTACCCCTCTACTCATGTTCAAACCTAATGTATTTAAAATACTGCCTGATTTTGTAGTAGGTATTATAAGGCAACCATCAACACAACAAGATATGGCTTTCTATAGCCTACAATAATAGAGTCTACCACTAAATGATATTACAAAAGGTGTGGGTTGCGTGAGGGAATCAGAAGGGGTAATAATAATTGAATCTGGACCTAATACCAGCATAAACTTGTACACTCCTAATACTCGTACTTCAGCTGATTTTTGCCCTTGAATACACCAAATATTTAATAATATAGATTATGTCCTTTCATATATTTGCTGTATTATGAGTTAGTGTAAGTAAATATGTATTCACACCTCAAAGGCAATAACCAGCTGATAATTGTAAGAGAATATAACAGCTATACTGGTATCATGTTCAGGTTTCATTTATGCTCCACAATCTTGTATTTACTCATACAAGCACAATGCCGTACATTTGTAATTTTTTTTGTGGCAATAATACTTTCTAGTCTCAACTTTTTCCTGCAAGGTGTAGAAATTGCAATTAAGAAAGTGATGAAGTATCTGGACATCTGGTTTTCAAAGCTGAGCTTCAGGCACCATTTTCTGGTGGCAGTGGAAAAGGCAGGCAGGCTAATGATCTACCTAAGCCGCCTGATGACGAACCTAAGAGGGCCGAGGGAATCAAGTAGAAGGACCATGATGAGCACTGTATTATCAATACTCTGTATGGTGCCCTAGTATGGGCCGACTCCATGATGGTAGACAGCCTACAGAAGCAAAGAGTCGCGCGAAGGTGTGTTAGTGCCCACCAAACTGCCTTGACAGTCTGCAACCGCCTTCTTGCACGTGTATAGGCAACATTTCTGCCATTGCAGTTTTCCTGAGCAATAAATCAGTGAGAAGAAGGATGTATCTCACAAGCCAAAATGTTCACAAAAACTATCTTAGTAAAATTTTGCCTACACAAGTGCTAGCAAACAAAGAAAAGTAGAGTGCCTTATCACAGTTTGCAAACAGAGAACTTAGCTTTCAGCTTCACAAAAGAGGGCAGGTTTCTGTAGAAGAAGACTTGAAGATTTCAAACTTCGACTTCTATCAAGTGGAACTTGCAGCCCACGTGGTGAGCTGCTTGGGGTTGCCTTCATTAAATTTGTTAATTGAGGCAAAGAATGAACCTATTTCATGGGTGTCACTAGTGTACATTTTCATTCCTCCACATATACAGCTTGAACTTTGTTCTTCACCAAATAAATAAATAAATAAATAAATAAATAAATAAATAAATAAATAAATAGATAGTTAATTTAATAAAAAATAAATAAACAAATCTAGTTAGCTGTATATTAGCCCTAGTGTAATGAAGGCTTTTTGGGATCTCACTCGCTCCTCTTATTTGTCCCCTTCTTGGTCTAGTATACAATACTTCAAGCCAACAGCCAGAACGACGACTTCCTTAATAAAGTTAAGCGAGGAACCCAGGGAAACTGTTTTATGAGTCGAATTGGATTTGGTATATTGAGAATTCAAGAAGCCTAGATCTAGTATATAGTTAGTATAAAGAAGGCCTAGACCTACTATAAGCCTAGTATAATATAGTTCGAGAATCTAAATTTTTCTTGACTCTCACAATCTCGAAAACGAACGCGCATAAAGTATCAGAACGCCATTTTACGAAAATAGAATTGAAAAATTTGCTTATTTTAGGAGCTCCCATGAATCTCTATTGTTTTTGTAGAAATTTTGAGTGGCCAAGATGCAGTTATCTGAAGATTGAAGCAACAGAGTGAAAGATTCAGAGCTTTTCAAAGGAACGAAAAATCTTGAAATGAGGCTGTAGGTAAGTTATGTTCTATTTTTGAAACCGTTATGATTGGAGAGAATCCCCACTTATAGTAAAGGAACATTAACTTCATTGTTATCATGTCGCTTGGTTGGGTATTGAGTTGAGTCCCACCGGGCAACATTGATGCTATATGCCTGATATTTGGTCAAATTCTTGACAGAATAACTGACCACACCTACTTTTTGAAATTTGACCAATCAGAAGAACGCTTATTGTGCCATTTGTTGCAAAAAAGTCATCGACAAAATTTTTCCCTGCGGGGTACTATCCTAACCAACGTTGCCGAAATTTTCCAGTCATTGTAGAGACACTTTTAAATCACAGAGATAAAAAAGTGGCAATCTAATCACTGAATTGCCCGTTTGTAGTTGCTCGTTGCCAACTTTCGTTCATGGTAGGAAAACCCCTCTCGAGTACGGAATGCAAAATATGTTTACTCGGAAATAACTTATGATGACAAACAACGAAGCAACCATCAACGTCAATAATCCTGTCCTTGTACCTAAAAACTACAACAGTAGACTGTCTGAAATTAACAAGTATTCAATAAACTTTCAATTTCATGAATTATCGATCACAATAAAATTAATACTATTTATATTTTCCGCAACATGTTCTAAAACCTAATAATGAAACACGGAATAATTCGCTAAGATATTCTGTGAAACGTTTCGTACTTCGAGTTGCATCATCAAGTCATATAGGCTACAATGACTTCGTACGACGTACATCAATATGTCAACTTCATTTTCGCCATTGTAATCATCAACGTATTATCTTATTGACGTATCGCTAACTACGTAACGAAATTCAAAAAACGAACAAAGAACAATGTCTGAACTTCACATTAATTTTATTTAGTGTATGAATAATATTACATTTGAAGAATCGTCACCGATAATGCGTCAAAGTGCATTATAGATCAAAAAGGAGAAAAAAAAACAATAATGTATAATTATGAATACATAGAATGAAAAATAAAAATAAGAAAGAAATAAAGTCAAAAATATTACACTGTATTTCTCGGAACGATCTATAAAACGATAGTAAATATGATTATTATTATACTACTGTATAGCACTTTAAACTTATTCTCATACCGCCATCAAAATAATAACAAAATAAGAGGGTTAACTTTTCTATGCTATCAGCGCACCGTATGCTAGAGCGTTCACGAATCCAAAATGCTCTCTACATACAAAAAAGGAGAAAATACTTGCAAAAAAAAACGAGGAGTTTTCAAACACGAGTATAAACGTAATATATAAACATACACACCATCGACTTACAAATTAGTTTTTCCCATACACGTTCTCATCACTAAATGCGATGTACAGGAAATAATCTTCTTCGTGGTGTTCCTGGAACAAAATATAGAGAAAGTTTGAAATTTCTCGACTTGTATCCAGTTTTACTCGACAACATAGCATGTTGACAGTACTTCGTAATACGTAACACGCCATTTTAATGCGTTTGTGTACAGTGATACAGCACGTGTACAAAAACGAAGAAAGCTGTCAATACAAGATGTCGTCTACACAGAATGGCATGATTTCTCGTGGAAACCATGCTGAGTTACAAAAATTCAACAGTGTTTCCGATATAAGCAATAATATATATTACATTGAATTTGGTTGATGTGCACGTGTTATGCAACAATTCTCATAAATTATTTTTTGAGAAAATATTAACCAAATTTGTTCTCACAAACAATCAACGTAAATTTCAATATCCAAGCTCGAAAAACTAACCTGATAAAGTGATCCCATGGTTGCGCTCGTCGGTGGAATTACATTATTAACAAAGAAAAACAAAGCATCTTCTGGACGCAGGTGAACTCTTTTACGGATTAAAAAGTAGAACTGACCAACGGTTAAATCGGATGGAACTAGATATTTCTTCTTATCCAAGTCTCCGATTCGCGCTTTTGGTGCTTTTTCGACAATAACCTAGAACAAATGAAGACGAAAATGACGAATATTGCGAAATAATGTCTAATCAACAACTGGTAGTGCTATAAAATATCAAGAAAGTGGCTGATAATATTCTTCTTTCATTCCTATTCGTTTTCTCGTAAACCATAAAATTATCGTGTAACGAGATACAAAGACTGTTATCTCCTCAAATTTTGATCTTTATTTACAGCGAACGAAAACAAGTAACCTTGATAGTTTCGAGCGATAAAATTATCGAGAAACGAGAAAAACAGAAAATTCTCATGCAGTTTGAAAAGACACTTTCGAATAATAAAATACGTTGCATACTGACGCCAAACAATGTTCAAAATAGAACGTCGCTATCAACAATAACAAAACATTGGTTGATTCTTTTACTACGCAGTACAATGGTATAAAATTCATGAAGTTTAAAATCAGAAATTTGAATGAAGGTAACTCTTCACCGATTTTCAAAACGAATTGATAAATTGAATGAATACGGATTCGAGATTATTATTGAATAGCTAATTTTAAAATAGTACGTTTAAGAGAGTTCGAAAACACGCATAAAGAAAATGTACTCACGGGAACTCGATCGGGATATTTTCTTCGAATTTTCTCGCCTTCTGACTTTCTCGTTTCGAAAGAATGCTCTTCTTTGTAATTGAACTTCATGATGATATTTCAATTAATTGCACTAAATTAAACACGAAAACTTCAAAAATGTCGAACTTTGAAAGTTAGCAATAAAAGATGGACACTAGTGATGAAACATAGAGGGTTCCCAGCTGTTCAAGAATTACAATAAGAATAATGATAACCAAAGCAGGAGCCAGAAAATTGCGCAGTTGAGATCGCACAATCAGTGCAGCCACATTGGTGCGACAAAAATTTTTCGTCGTTGTTTTCGAAGGTCGTATCGTGCAGCGCTAGTGTTGTATTGACGTAGTTTTTTAAACAGGCTAATTGAAGATGATCTGGCAAAAGGGCGTCCGCACAGTGTATTTCTTATGGGACGGACGCCCTTCTGTCAGAACCCTCCTCAATTATGAATTTACAAGGAGGAACACGTGGTGACGTGACAGGCTTGCTTTCCATACTAAGAAAATCTCGATCACAAGTATGGATACTATTATTCAATTTTTTAATGTCGGTATTTGATAAGCAAATGGGTCGAATGAATTGGGAAAGTACCAAAAATTTTTCATAATATTCGCCTTTCCCCAGTATTATGTGGCACAATATTGTTTACTCAATCCACATCCACATTGATCAATAACTCGCAACCAGTTCTCTTTCTTTTCTTTTACTTCTGTTACCTATTGATTTTGATCGATTACCGATATAGGTGCCTCTCTTTTCTGATCTCTAAAAAAAAAATATTATACATATCTTTTTCCTAATGACGTTTCGTCCTTCAACTTAATTGAACGAACTCGAGATGATTTCTAAAGTGATGACCAACAACAGCCACGTTATATTTTTATTCTCTTTTGAAAAGACCTCGAAGAACACGGTTTATTTTATCGATTTTCGGGTACAATTTCATCTAATTTCGCACTTTTAGAATGCACGATAGGTTAGGACATGGATTGAACTGATGAGATGATTTGTACATCGCATATTAGCTGTTTTTATTGCTTGAAAGTGACAGCCTAGAGACAAAATGTATTGTCGAATTTTGAGCCCACAGTCATAATAAATTTCTTTCACTTCAGGGACTGAAAAACGATAGTATGATGTATCTAAAGAAACATCAAAGGTAGCAATAATGATAGATATTCTGAACGTAAAATACAATGACCAAATTCGTGCTATTGAGGTATCCAAACGAATAATCAGTTTGTTATATTTTTGCTTTCTTTTTTATATATCCTCTAATTGAGTACTTTTAAGTTAAGATTGACGCCGACCTCAACAAAAATTTTTCAGAGTGTCAAGTTCCTGAACAAGAAAGGTATAGCCTACTCCATGAAAAATTAAAGATTATTCCACACTCTGCTAACTCTCTTTTATCGCCACTTTTTTTTTCTGTAGGGGAGTGAGAACCAATTCCGTCTTTTATGCTCCCAACTCTGCCTACAATGTAAGTACCTATTGCTGAATTAAAAAATCAAGACACGGTATCTAAAACACCATGATATAGTTTACACGCCGTAATCGGAATGTGAGATGACTTTTAAGCTTTATATTTCTATAATATTAAAAATAAGCAGGAATACTGTTAAATACTTAACAAATACATGACATCATCATTATCAACGTCAGATGTAGATACAATAAAATTCACGCAAATAGACTTTGAAATCTTTGTAAAATTTTTCCTCTTCTTATTTCTGTTCAGAATTACTACGTATAGGTACAAACAAGAATTCTGCTCCGTTCACAACATTTTTCTTCTTTTTATTCTTCGATATTTGTCGTATACCGTTATTATGAAATAATTTAATAAGAAAAAAAAAAAAAAACAGAAAAAAAAAGGATTTGTAGGTATAGAATAGCAAAAGTAAGTTGAACCACAAAAATGATAATTTAGGGAAAAAAAGGAACGAATAAAAAAACTGAATGTAATTTGTATTACATTATATATGAACAAATAATGATCTTGAAAATTCTGAAAGGAAAATTTACAGAGGCTTAGAGTGTTTCTTGTTTCAACGCCTCCCGGTTGTAAAATGACGGAGTAACTTATAATATTGAGAACTTCAAGAATGTAAAACATTACGAGGAGAAAAAAGTCTATCTACATTGACAAGAAATATTTATCGTAATTTGTAAATTATAATCAAGCTTATGACAATAAAAGGATTGTGTAAATTTCTTAAAACAATTGTATAGATAAAATTTTAAAATAAAAAGTTTACAACATGAAAATAATAGACAAAGAATCAAATTCTATCAGGATCATTTGAATAATGGAATGTAAATCAAAAACTAAAAACAAAAAAAAAGAGAGGAAAAATTTGAACAAAATTAGAAAAGAAATCAACTATAAATGGATGAAAGAAAAACAAAGAAAAAAAAAAAAAAAAATACATTCTTACCGATGTGGTCGTTTTCGCTAAAATGAAACATTAACATGCTATCACTATAACTTTTTTAAAAATCACATAGATTCGCATAAAAATAAAATCGACGATGAAATCTTACATACGCGACAAAAATCAAATCGCTGTTTTTCACCAAATAAGTTAACTGCGAATAACAATAAATATATAAAATATATTAACAACAAGACGCAAGAATATAAGTGCTGTAATCTTTATTTACGTTTAGAACTATGTACAGCCTATTGAATAAAATAATCGAATCTTCGATAATAATAATAATAATAATAATAATAATAATATGGTATAGGTATTCAATTTTAAAACAACTTTTTCAATCCTTCTTATTTATTCGTTTATTAATTAATTCATTTTTATTTTTCAATTAAAGATATGTTACCTTGTTACGGCAATAATGATAAAAAAAAGTTAACTATGTATGAAATAGAACGAACAAATGAGTAGTAAAACTGAAAATATCAATAACATGGAATAACGAAGAGGGAAAATTAGGCGTCATCTTCGATGATGGTATGTTTACTTTTTATGGGTGTTTTCAAAGCGAACGAACGCTTATCCGTCAAATTGGTGGCACTGTACTTCGGGAGGAGCGACAAATTACTCCTTGACTTTATCTGTAAAGGTGATATAAAATACCCAATTAATTTTGAATCCATCTGAATAGCTGTTTACTTATGAACAACTAAGTTTATGACGATGTTACATCCCTCGAGTTTGATCGGCCTAAAAATCTAAGATTGACTAAAAACTAAATTATAAAATTTTTCGATGACAGACAAAAGACCTAATTTCAAATTGATTTTATTCTTCTTTAAAACTGAAACAAGTTACAGAAACATTTTCACAGATTTTCAGAATCACTTTTCCATAATGAATTTAATCTTGCAATACGATGAGATACAAATGGAAAATAGAGAGAAAAATTGTCATACTCTGGTTTTATATCCGTAGCTTTTATTTTTGAATTTTTTCAGCGAAAATGTAAAAATAAGTCAGAAAACTGGAAGAATAAAAGCTTTAGCAGAGTTTTAAAAAAGGAAAAACTTTGAAAATTTATTCCCGTTTAGACAGGGTCGTCGGAAAGGCTGGTCCATTGACAGGAGGGGATAGAGAAACCGAGTCGTTTATTTATAAATACATCTCACGTTCTCAACTTTTCCTAAACTGTCATTATTTTTGTTTACATTATACACATAGACTAACTTGAAGACAGGTAGAACTGAATGTTGCCCTTTTGCGACATAGACGATAGATGCCCACAAACACGTTATTCATAAAGAAACGTTCAGTGAGCAAATTTGTGTCTTCTTGAGGAATGGTTTTCCGCTACATCATTTCTAATATCTTGCTTGTCAATAAAAAAAATAAGAACTTGTCTTTCAACTCGAACATCACGTGGGATACTAACGTCATAAACACTCGAATTTTTTTTATTACGACTTTATAAATACTTACACACAATAAAAGCTAAAATTATGAAACCAATTATACCCATGGCAATCATCATCTGTAACAAACAAATTGAGAAGAATACATGAAAATACAATCGCTTAAAGATATGGCTAGTTTTTTTCAAGTGAGCTAGGACGTGTCAAGATATTTTGTTCGACAAAGTGTTGCACTGAAAATTTGGGGATATTGCCAAGAAGATTCAAGTTACAGCAAATATTAATACCTACCTTCACCAGAAATGCTCTTTGATCACCGACTTAGGGAAAAAATTATGCCTTCTTTCCACTTAGAAAATTCGCTGCCTATTTGGTTCAAACTCAAAGCTCAAGAAAATTTTACTGGCCCCGTTCTCTAAGGGATTTGAGCTAATAATTTGTACAAGTTTCTCAAAGACTTGAACGACTTTCAATCCTCAGTAAAACTCGAAGCTGCATCCCTCTCCTTCCGTAGAAGTCAAAACTTGAATTCTATAAAGTTTTTTGAAACGAGCCTAATGACGTCACAATCCAGGCGCGGGATCCGTTACCATTGCATCCTTATATTATATTGATGTCTTATAGTTGGGGGTCGGCCGATAAAACGTCAAGGAAAGCTAGGCGAGGCCACTGTGGTCAAGCGTGGCTACGGTCTGACAGTCCTATAATGTACCCACACTAAACCCTCACTTCGCGCTCTCGATCCTTATTGGTCTTAACCTACATTTGGATATACCTTGGAACGCGTCCTGAAAATAAAGGGAGGGGAAGGAAGAGGCAGCGCAATGGACTGGACTTAACGGACCCTGATCTCGATTGACCTTGACCTACATCAGGAACTACCTCGGAATGCGACCCAAATATGATGGGAGGAAGAGAATCAACAATTTAGCCTAGTTTTAGTCTCCACAATGAAAGACGTATACTAAATTGCTGGGAAGCAGTCTTCGACTACTATACATAATATAGGTTTCACTTCTGCTGAAATTTTTCCCATTTATTTGTAATTTTACAAGTCTATATCCAGGTATTCTAGGTCAGAACCAGAGCACTGCAGCTGAAAGATTTAGCTTCAGCTTTTGGCTCTAAAATGATATGAAAAATATAGCAGACTTTCGATGAATATGAATTCAAATAAACGAGAGGTGGCAGGGAACCTGTTTTATGGGACACGTGGGATTTGAAAAATATTGACGTACCAAAGCTATGACGTCACCAAATTGTGACGTTACAGGCCCTGATTGATAGGAGGGGGACTTGGAATACCTTAGGAAGACGTTATGAGTCTTATGGTGTTTGAAGCGTTGCATATTTGGCTCATTGAAGGGGCTAAGTCAATTGGTGTATGAAGCATTGCATATCTAGTTACTCGAGGGTCTTTCTTTCAGGCTATTCGCACCAACCATCGAGCTATATATGATAGGAGGGGGTTTTGGAAAACTTTCGAGCCTCGAGCTTCTCCGGCCGATCAGACGGCGGACTTCTTCCCCCCCCCCCCCCAAAAAAAAAAAAAAAAGACGATAAAACAGGTTACCTGTTAGAATGTTCTTGAAATAAGATAAAAATTTTTTGGTATTTTTAACAGGAAACCCGTTCTATGGGGCATTTTTTTTTTAAATTTGCCATCCAACATCCAGCCAAAATGGAATCATGTTTCATGCCTACTAGTAAATTATCTCATTTATATTTCAAGGCCACGACTGCTTTGTGATAAAATCGTGGCCTAGCTTGTGAATTTTTCTCACAGAGGCGCACGACCCGTTCTTGGACTAATATAGGCATGGTGTACTGTATAAGCTACATAGCGTAGGAGGCTTCACTCGTTCTTGGTATCAGGCATTTTGAGCAGTCTGGCCACGAAGGGCTCACTTGCTCCAGCTGATGACGTCACAGGTGGAGGAGGCCTCGGGATGACGGCTGATGACGTCATAGTTCGTTATGAAGGAAGAGAAGGGATATAGAATACAGGATTATTAGGCCTAGACCTAGTATAAAGGAGGCTAGACCTAGTATAAGCCTAGAATAAGAAGGGGGCACAGGTCATTTGCACGCTCGGAGATGCAACAATTCTAAACGAGGAACGCAGTAAGCCTGTTCTATGAATGGAATTTATTTAAGTAATGAGGTTTCTGGGCCTATTGGGGAAACCACTATTTAAAAAAGAACGCACTATCAATTTGATCTCTAGGGTAGTGTAGAACTGAACTGAGAAAACACCAATGGACTGATTTCCCGTTACGTCACAGTTTCGATAAATGGCAAAATATCGCAAAATGCTGCATGCCGAAGTTCCTTCAAGTCTTTGTTTACTCTTTTATCAATAGAATTTCCCATGAGTGGAAGTATTGTTCTAGAAAATAAATAAGGAATGGGAATGTTTCTTTCAAAATCTAGAAGCTTCATATTTATTTCTAAGAGATTGACCTCTACTACCTTATTAACGGTTCTGTTTTCAAAATATTGATCTGTTTTCAGAACGTTAGTTTCGCTAGAGCCCTATAAATAGGAGTGAGGACGTGGTCCGCCATATTTAGTCGTTACGTCATAATTTGTCTCCATAGCTCCCTATTGAAATGAGAAATTTCTGTTTTTAGTGAAGCAATTTTGCATTTCTCTTTAGTGTTGAGTCTTGCATTTTGCTTTGGCACTTAGTCTAGTATGTTCTCTCATTATTTTCAAATCATGATAAACTGTTATCAGTCATTAGATTAGGAGACTGTGAAAATAATGGTGACGTAACGACTAAACATGGCGGTCCATATCCTCACTCGTATTTATAGGGCTCTAGTTTCGCTTATGGGAAATTACATTGAAAAGAATGGTAAACAAAGACTGAAGGAACTTCAGCAAGCAGTATTTTGCGATATTTTGCAATCTATCGATATTGTGACGTAGTTGGGAAATCAGTCCATTTTCTAAAATCTCCCTCTATCATCATTATATTATTAAGACAAGAATTCAAAATTTTTCAAGTCCTTCCTATCGTATGCGGATAAAGAAAGAAACTAAATAAATCAATAGATAAGTAGATGAATAAATAAATAAATAAATAAAATGAATAAATAAATAAAACAAATAAATAAATGAATAAATAAATAAATAAATAAATAAATAAATAAATAAATAAATAAATAAATAAAATAAATTGATGCTGCGTTTTTTTAAAGAGAGGTTTTCCAATAAGCCCATAAACCTCATTACTAAAACAAATTCGACCCACAGAACAGGTTCCTTGAGTTCCTCGTTTAACATTGTTAAGGAAGCCTCAATTTTAAATTCATGTTCTTCAGACATGAGCCGCAAAGTAACTTCTCACATCCTTCAAACTAACTTTCTTACGTTCGACTTCAGCTTTTGGTTTTTGGCTGTTTTTATAAAAACTCAGGCTTTTGGCTTAGTATTACGACCTTGAAAAATATAGCTTCGGCATTAGTTTTTGGCACCAGGCAGAACGGGACTGAAAATTATCATAAGTCCACCTACAAACCCTCTTAACTAGCAAACTTTAAACCATCATGACGTAAGGCATTCTACTTTTATGAAAAAATTACCAAAAACTTCGTTGCAACTGTATTGTACTTTGAAGTACGGAAGAAAACAGAAAAATTTCTCTTTTATCGATGCACAAGGTCTGAATACGCCTCAAATTGTTATGTTCATCATTTTGACATTTTTTAAAAAGTAAATTCAACTAAGTATACAAGACCTATGAGTACAACTGATATCTACAGTTTTAAGATTGATTCACTCTGGCATTATCATGGTTTTTATATGATGTATTTTGACAATCAAAAACATCTGCGTATAAGTATTGTTTTTTCAGCTACCTAAACCTTAAAAAGTGAGGCCACCCAAAATCATTATAATCCTTCATTTTTCAATCGATTCGATCAAGACTATTCGGACGCTCCATGTCGTCAATAATTCATTCAATCGTTTTGGAAAAGATGGATTCCATGACATTCTTTATTATTTTTGTTATCGGTTTGGTGGATGTCTGCATTTGTCCAGCCACAAAGAATATAAGTGAGATTTCAGAATTTTTTGATACTTTGGTGACGCTGTCAGTTATAACCTCTATAATCCTTGAGAATCAGTGAACTAGGAGTCTTTTTGCCATTTTCCCAGCCTTTGGAAACTAAACTTTTTTATATCTTTTAATCTTGAAAGGTGAAACATCTTGTGCATATAAAATGCCTTAACCAAGCTCTTCTCTACGAACTGGAGGGTTGAATGGTGGAAGAGTACCTAGTAAGTGACCTCTCTTTCAGCCTCTTGATAGACATCTAATTTTCCCATTAGGCCCCAAATATCTCCTGTCGAGTACTTCGATATATTGCTCGAAGGTCGAAATTTTCCCTTAACTCCAGAAGGGTCTCCTAAATGGAAGTCCTAGTAAAATACGTTCAGGAGCGTTATTAACGTTTCATATGCTCACAAGACTTCGGACTACTCTTGAAAAAACCATCTAAAAAAAAAAAGTGAACCGTGACGTGGTTTTTGGTCAAACCTTTTCTTATGAGATTAGGACTACTCTTGAAAAAACCGTCACGCCTGGCCGTTCGGTGATTAGTGTTCCGTAACCGTATGAGACATTCAAATGCAGACCCTTGAAAGTACAAAAAATTTTGTTCTGCGTTCATCTTTGGAAGAAAAGAATTTCTACCTCAGATGAGAATTTCTCGATTTTGAAACTTCCCTTGAACCCTAAATGAAGTGTAGAACGTAAAGAGAGTGAGGTACACATACAGATGAGTTATTAAGTACATTCCAGACCTTGGATAATAATAACAGAAGAAGTCCTCTACTTCACAAGATAACCAAGAGAATTTTCATGACTGTTGAAATTTCCATTTCTCTGATCTTATAATCATAATTCATAACTTTTTTTTTGAGCAGATAACCAAGCATCATCCGCAACGGATGAAGCAGGAGAACCTCTCTTCTTGACGCCATTTATTGACGCAGGAAATCTCGTCGAATCGAAAAATCGATCAAAAGTCGACCTCTTCGAAGACGTACAAAGTTTCGCGGGATTTTTGACCGTCGATAGAATCGCCAAAGCGCATTTATATTTCTGGTTCGTTGAAAAAACCTCTAATACGGCCGACGACGCCAAAACGCCGCTCATATTATGGCTCGAGGGTGGCCCCGGATGTAGCGCTTTGTCTAGTTTATTCACCAAGACAGGACCTTTTAAAGTGACCGATAATGTTTTGGAAAAACGCGATCACGCCTGGACCGACAAATATCATGTATTGTACTTTGACCAGCCAGTTGGCACAGGATTTAGTTTCACCGAACTCGAAGAAGGGTACATCCGAACCCAAGAGGAGGTCGCCGAGCATCTTTATGAAGCACTTCAACAATTTTACAAGATATTTTCCCATCTCAAAGATAATGATTTATACCTAGCAGGGGAATCATACGGAGGTAAATTTGCTCCAGCGTTGGCCTATAAAATTCACTCCGTTAATTTTCACGAGAATATCTCAAAAATCCCGTTGAAGGGTTTAATAATAGGAAACGGCGTGTCAGATCCAGAGAATCAATTGGTCTGGGGAGAGTATCTCGAAGGACTTGGCTTGATTGAGGAAAATTTCCGCATCGAAGTAGAGGAAATGCAGGAGAAAATGAAATACTTGATACGAAGTAAAAATTGGGTCCCGGCTTACCGTTTGCGAAAAGAATTGCTTAAGAATATTCTCAGCGAGATACACTTCGACAGTCTATTGAATTACACTACAGAAGTTTACGATGGCAACAAATCGTTTGTAAACTTTGTGACACAAAACTGGGTACGTCAACGTATACACGTCGGTATTGCTGAATACATCGAGGACTCCAAACAAGTTGAGGATTTATTCGAAGAGGACAGGATGAAATCGGTACGACCATGGATCGAAGAGTTGCTGGAGTACTATCCGATGCTCTTTTATAGCGGCCAATTCGACCTACTGATACCTTATTTGTCGAGTAAAAATTTTCTCAGCAAATTGCATTGGAGTGGGGCGAAGGACTACGGAGCCGCCAAGAGACAAGTTTTGCGAGTCGGCGACAAAATAGCCGGTTATTATAAATCTACTGGACGACTAATCAACGTTTTGGTTCGCAACGCAGGCCATTTGGCCGCCGGAGATCAACCTGAGAACGTATTTGCGTTGGTCGATCGGTTCATTCAAAAAGAACTGTAGAATAATTGAAGCCAAATTTAAATATTGTTGGGGACGAAAATTTTCAATATTTTAAGCATTTTAAGGTAACTCTAGGAGAATGTTGATAAGATTTCTGTCATCATTCAATTTTATAATAATTTTATTATTTGTATATTACGATTTTGAACTGTAAAAATAATAAGTCAGTTAAATTCTTTCTCTGTTTTGAATCGAGTTCTTTTGGAGTGCGTTTGAAAATGTTTCAATTCCTTCTCTACCGCGGGATTTAAGACAAAATCCCTACACAGCTTGAAAATCAAAATTCTCAAAGTACTTGTCGTTATTTATTTTCAATGTGCGTATAAAGTCTCCTGGTTTCAGTACATGTTTCCGGATGACATCTTTCCGAATATCCTCTGATAAGCTCAATAATTACAATTTTTTCTCTATTTTTCATTTTTATTATTTTTTTTTTTCTATAAATTCGCCTCGCATTTCGTCTGCGAGCGCCGGTGTACATATTTGTATATAGCTCGATAGTCAGAATTTTTGTAAGTAGTCCCTCGTTCTCCCTTGCCCCTCCTTCTCACATATACAGCTCAAAGATCAAATTTTTTCCGGGTCCTCAAAATAGAGCGCAATTATAGCATAAATCTCTAAGAGAGAGGACGGGAGATTTTGATGTCTAAAACAAGAGGAAACGATCTGGAGGATAGGTATCTTTGATAAGATGAACAGAACCCTAATTCTCCTGATCAATCTGTGAAACTTGCGGAATTTTCGCATGTTGATCGACCAGCTGAGATCCAGCCGGGTGGACCAGAAACCAAAAGAAGCTGTACTTTCGAAGGTCGTAAGTTTGAACCGAAAGCCAAAGCTGAAATTTTCAGCTCCAACACTACACCAGGAGAACATGAATAACGCCACATTTTTAGATGTATCTGTGTAGTATAGTACACTAGAAGAGATAGTTAGCCCACTCGTTCAAAAAACAAGACACTTTTCCATTAATTCAAAACCGTCCACCCATCGGTATTTTAGCGCTAGTACTGCGTTTTTCTAGAGCGGGGTAAGCGCGGGCTGTGGAAAAATAGGTTTTATACTTTTACATGGGCTCTTATGGGAAATAACCCTTCATCAGCGATTTTCTCTAAAAGTATGCGTTAAAATACAAACATGTCAATGGTGAACTTGAAGAAAATTTTCCGTACTTCAATTTGTTTTCTCATAAATTTTTCATCAAAACGTATATTTCTTGAGAAAATAGCTCGTAAAGGGTAATTCTCCATAAGAGCCTATGTAAAAGTAGGAAACCTATATGTTGCAATCGCCTGCGAGTGGCGAAAAAACGAACTTTTCGTTTTGTGCTCCGCGTTATATGGTAGTTTCGAAGGAGTGAGCCTCAAGGAGTAGTACGTATTCGCGGAATATAGAGCGGTTGCGCTGCAGGTGGCAATTTATGGAAACTGGACGAGAAAATGATTCTGCCATATTAGATGAAATAAGAATCAAAACCTTCATATTTCTTAATGAATTCATGTTGTGAGTCCTAATAACATTTTTTCAAATGTTTCAATGAATAAAATAAGAAACTCTCGTCAAAAGTAGAATTTTTCGCAATTAAATATTCAGGGCGAAAAAGAGACACTGGTAATTTATCAAGTCACATAGAACATAACGCCCTCTACAGGGCTAGTATTTGAATTAGAGTTGGAAAGCGAACTGAAAGCTAAAAGTTTAGAACCGAAAGCCAAAAAATTTCAAGCCCAAAGAGCCGAAGGCCGAGAAAAAATTAAATTCCTTGTGTTTTTTGCTAATAATACTGGCGGGCAAAAATTTTTTGATTTTGTTTCGTTTCTGTTATCAACTTTTTTAGTTTTTGTTAGAAGTTTTGCTATTTGGCAAATTTTTTGTTTGTTTGTGTCTTGGTTTTTGAATAGGAATTCGTTTGAAAAAACATGTTTTTTTCAAATAAAAACGTTTTTTTTTTAGTAAAATTGTTTCTGTTTATTCGAAGTTTCATTTTGCGCAGATTTTTCGTTTTCGTTTTCGTTTTGGTAATTTCAAATGCTAAATTTAGTTTTTATATCGTTTATAATTTCTAAAATATGATTTGTTTTGTTGAATAAAGTTTTGTATTTGTTACATTTGCCATGCCTGAATTCTGGTGACAAGAGAAGGTCCTGGATTACCCAAAAATTAATATTATTTCGATTTGCTCACGCGAAACTAAAAAAGAGTTGGAATCTATGAGGAACTATCAAAATCCCAAAATTGGTTTTTAAGCACTCACGAACCTTCTCTCATCATCGGCCATCTCTTGATGACACTACCTATCCATAAAACAGAAACGAAAATTATTTCGAAAATAGTCGAAGAACAAAAGTGAAGGGCCAAAAGCGGAAGAATTTTCGCCACCGACAATTGAAAGCCAAAGGAAGAAGATTTGATGGAAGCCAAAAGCCAAACGTTTTATGCTGCAGAATCAGTGCTAAAAGCCGAAAGCTAAAGTTTCATCTTTTAGCTTCCCAACTTTGGTTCAAATGTATTTCGCAAATTGTTTACGCAACCAAAAAGGGGGAACGCAATCGTAGTACGAAGATCGCAACCTGGCCAAAATGGAAAAATTACCTATTCATGAAAAAAAAAGTGTTTTTTATTTTTAATTTTAACGAGCCTGGACTACACAGTGGGTCATTTGCTGGGCCGTTAGATTACATCAGTACACTGGTACATTAAAGAAAACGACTTGAAAATATAGAAACAGTTTAGGTAGTTGAGTTAAGTACGTTATGTTGGTAAGTAATTTGAGTAAGTTGAAAATAACCGAAAGCGGAAGAATTTTTGCAGCTAACAATTAAGCCAAAATTTAAAAAATTGGTGACAATCAAAAGATAAGAGTTTTATATTGAAGAGTGAAAGCTAAAAGCCGAAAGCTTTAGTTTTATCTTTCAGTTTCCAAACTCTGGTTTGTATTGGGATGTTAACCTATGTTTGGCAGCGCTAGAATCGCCTTCCTCTCTCGCCGCACTCGCTTGAATTTCTGGGTGACGATTTTACGTTCAATGTATTTGGCCATAAGAATCGTGATTTTCAATTAGTCGTAGATGACTCAATACTTCATTAATAGAATTGCTTCTTTCAGTTATCGATTCTCTTGAAGTATTTAAACGATTTATAGGATATAATTTTTCGACAATACGAATTGTAATCATTTAAATCGTATTTGAAAATTGCAAATTCCGCATCGTGAAGCATGGTACGTTAAAATTATCCCCCACATGTTCAAACACGGCTACCAACTTACGTAACTTAGGTTAACATCCCAATGTATTTCACAAATTTTTTCACGCAACCAAGAAGGGGGGTCACGATTGCAGCGCGCTGTTGACCAGCCAACCTAAATAGAAAAACTACCTATCCAAGGAAAAAAAAAATTTGAAAATAGCCGAAAGTTGAAGGCCGAAGGCGGAAAGCGGAAGAGTTCTCGGCATCAACAGTGAAAAGTCGGAATAAAAAAAATAGGTAAAACCATGAAAGTCAAACGCCAAAAATTTTTATGCAGAGTAAAAGCTCAAAGACGAAAGCTAAGATTTTATCGCGGAAGAATTTTTAGCAGTGGTTGAAAGCTGAAAGTTTTAAGCCGAAAGCTGGAGAATTCTGACTCTAAAAAGCTGAAAGTCAAAAGTTGAAAACCTTTTTTTATAGGAAGCAAAAAAAGCCAGAAGTTTTATTTATTTAACTCTTTCTTTCAGTATTTTCTTTCACTTTACATCTTCTGCTTTTTTTTGTTAATAAACAATGTCTTTGTTCAGTAATCAGTAATCAGTATTCATACTTTTTTACTCATCTCATTTTTAGGATCGACATCAGTCCGAAAACCGACGTTCGACGTATCATTCATTTTTTTTTCTTTTCGGAAAAGTTGAAAGCTAAAAGCTTTAAGCCGAAAGCCGGTGAATTTCGACGGGAAAAAGCCGAAAGTCAGAAGTCGAAAAATATTTGTTGTTGGGAAGCAAAAAGCCGAAAGTTTTTCAGGTCAAAATTGAAAGTCAAAGCCAAAAGTTAAAGTTTTATCTAACGGCTTTCAACCTCTGATTTCTGGCAGCAACAGTAAAAAATTGAAATAAAACGAATTGGTGAAAGTCAGAAGCCACAAGTTTTGTTGAAGAGTAAGAGCTTCAATTTGAAAGCTAAGGTCTTATCTTTCAGCTTCCCAACTCTGGTTTTGAATGTATTTTGTAAAATTGTTACCGCAACCAAAACGGGTGGACGCGATCGCAGCGCGCTGATGGCCAGCTGGCCCAAGTGGAAAAACTACCTAGGACGAAAGTTGAAGCCCGAAAGCTGGAGAATTTTTGGCACCAACAGTGAGAAGTCCAAAAAAAAAAAATTGGTGAAAGTCAAAAGCTTAAGTTTTATTTGTTGGCTTCCATACTTTGGTTTGAATGTATTTCACAAAATGTTTACACAACCGAAAAGGGGGCACGTGATCGCGGCGCGTTAATGGCCAGCCGGCTCGAATGGAAAAAGTTACCCATTCATGGAAAAAAAAGAGAAAAGAAAGAATTTTGAAAATAGCCGAAAGTCGAAAGTTAAAGGCCGGAAACCAAAGAATTTTTGACACCAACAGTTAGAAGCCAAAATAAAAACAATTTGTAAAATCCAAAAGCTAAAAGCTTTATATTATGAGTGAAAACTAAAGGCTGAAGCCCAAAGTTTTGTCTTTCGGCTTCCCAACTTTGGTTCAAATGTATTTCGCAAATTTTTTACACAACTGAAGCGGGAGGACGACGCGATCCCAGCGCGCCGATGGCTAGCAGATCTAAATGGAAAATTCAAAAGAAAAAGACTTGTTATTCTTTATTCAATGGTAACTTAATCATCAGTCGTCGTCTAAACTCTAGGACAAACTTGAGTGGATCGATTAATATTTTTCAAGAAAAATTTAAATTGAGGAGCAGATTGCTTGAGTAGAAACCTAAATATCATAGGAGATACTGATATCGGATTCGAAGCTAGATAGACCACGATGGGCGTAGAGGGTTCCCTCCCACCAATACCTTTAAATACAAAATTTTTTGTCGAAAGAAGGACAAAGTTGGTAAACATTGTGTTATTTTTCCGAATTCGAGTTCACTCTTTCCTGATTTTTTCCTGTTACCCGTCCCTCTTTATGCCCTCTCAACGTGAAAAAATTAAGACCAAGGCGTCATTACAATGAAAAAAAAAATTAAAATCGCAAGAACAAAGGTACATCTACAAGTATTCCCAATACTGAATGCAAGCTCTCGTTATTGTGCAATGATCTCTTCCACTTCTCCCGATTCGTTGCGATACGTGACATACGTTACCGAGCTTCAAAATTTTGCGAGCGCGACAAGACACGCAACCCGTCGCAACGAATCTCCGAAAGTTGATGTGATCATTGCACGATAACCAGAGTCAATTTCAAAAAACTGTAAACGACGTTGTATTCAACAACGAAATTAATTCTAGAATAGCAGCTAGGGAACCTTCGTTCTTGCGTTTTGCAACGTTTTTTTATTAGTAGACTGGTAAATTTTTTAGAAAAATGCCTTGCTAGAAGCATTTTGTGTAACAATTGAGTAAATGATGGTCCTAGAATGTTTTGGACCCACTGAATACAAAAATTGTTGTTACTTTTTGAATTGATCCCTGGAAGGACCTGAAAAGAGGGGGGGGGGGAAAGGGGTAAAAAGTTCGGTTTTTCTCACTTTCTGCGGAAAGTATGCGTCTGAGGGGAAAAATACCTCAGTAAAAAAATATTCCACACAAAACTTCCTATCAGACAAGATTCATACATTTTAGGCTAGCACGTCAGTGTTGCCAGAGAGGAGAGCACAAATATAATATGAACACGAAAATACTTACTTTATCATTATTTTAGCGGTTTTGAGGTGATATACAGTGTACTGCTCTTGCCTCTGGAGGCGAAAGCCCCTATGCAATTGCAAAAAAAAAGGAAAAAAAAGTTCTCAAGTAATACATACATTCTCTGTTACTCGAGATTTTATTTTTGCATAGCAATTTCCAAATTTCAGGTCACTCAAGATATACATTCTCTGTCTCTTGAGATTTTATTTTTGCCTGGCATATTTTATTTCTCGGACAGTCTTCGTCGAGAGTGACCAAGATGACCAAGATGACCAATATAGTCTTCGAACATCAATATTGATGATAATGTATATCGTTTGATTGATACTGCACGTATGCAGATCTCTTGGTTTCCATATCTTGACATAGAAAAAATCAAGATCTCTTGAGCTCTACATCTTGGTAGAAAAAGAAGCTCCAGATCTTTTGAAAAAAATCAAAAAATAAATTTCCGTCACGTAACAGTCAGTTAGAAAAAAAACCGAGAGACCCGGATACTAAGGGGCATGGCGACTCAGTCTCGTTTTTTTTTCTCTCTTTCTCTTTTTTTTTGCAATTGCATAGGGGCTCTAGCCTCGCCACAGGCAAGAGCCCCAAAAATGAAGTTCATAGGTTTTGTTCCTCTGATGATATAGGAAAACCTACAAAACGTCAGGCTTTCTCTCTTTTTTGATTTTAATCTGTGGACGGCAGAGCTGTTAAAGTCTAATAAATATTTTTAACGGAAAGATACTCGTAAAGTACCTTCACATCAATTAATTTTGACAATGTAAATACCCAATTATATCATTAGTGAATTGATGAGTGCGGTTATGAAAAATTACTGCTTACTTAGTGAGGTTAAAGTCACATTGCAGTATCTTTCTGTTAGAATAACTTACAAAACAGAATCGGTAAGCAAGCAAACCTCCTAGGCGTCACTTTTGCTTACTGCTTACTCGGTTATTGCTTACTTACCTCTCCTGTTCTGTAATCTACTATAAAAAATGTTTGTTACTTGACTATAATTAGAATTTTACAATCAAAGTTTTAAGGTATAGGTTGCATGTGCGTCTGTGTGTGAGAGAAAAATCTTGGGTACAATTTGTAATTATAGTCCCACTTGTTTTTTTATGAGTACAACTTTCTCTGTAGGGTGCAATATTTCTTACAGTGTTATTTATAATGACTACAGGACTCTTCATACTTGTTTGCTTCATTACCCTAGAACAGAACTATCTTAAGTCTAATGTCCGATAATTTATATTAAATTATCCCGTCATAAGACCAATGTAGATGGAGACTGGGAAAATATTGCGGATGTTATTTTGACGTTCAGGTTCAAGAGAGAAAAAAAAAAAAAAAAAAACAATTTTGGGCACTTATATAGATAGATACTTGAAAAAAATTTTCTTCTTATCCTATTATAATAACGACGTTGTGAGGTAGTTGTTATTTACAAGGTGGGGTCACAGTCTAGAAAAAAATAGAAGCTCAATACAAACGAAATTCAGTTTTTCTGCTGAAATTTGTTCCTTGCGGGGCGAGGGGTTTAGGGGTGGTGAACGTTTACAGTATATACAGACCACCACAAGGAACAAATTTCAGCAGAAAAACCTTCGTCCTGAATTTTGTTTGTAATAAAGTATAATGTTCAGAAAAATAGATTACGGAGTTTCTTGGCAATTTCTTATGATTGAAACGCATTCTAATGAAAAATAGTTATTTTATGGAAATTGCAAACATTGTATTAAGCTTGAATTATTATTCTTCATAACTGGGAGCACTGGTTGAAAGTGAAAAAGGTCATAATTGCGATAATTTTGGTATAATTCATAATTGCCATTCCGAATGTGTGCAGTGTATATCACCTCAAAACCGCGTATGTGTTCGGCTAAAATAAAGATAAAGGAAGTATTTTCATGTTCATATTATATTTGCGCTCTCCTCTCTGGCAACACTGACGCGCTAGCCTAAAATGTAAGAATCTTATCCGATAGGAAATTTTATGTGGAATATTTTTTTACTGAGGTATTTTTCCCCTCAGACGCATACTTTCCGCAGAAACTGAGAAAAACTAAATTTTTTACCCCTTTCCCCCCCTTTTCAGGTCCCTCCGGGGGTCAATTAAAAAAGTAACAACAATTTTCGTATTCAGCGAATCCGAAACATTCAAGAACCATCGTTTACTCAATTGTTACACGAAATGCTTCTAGCAAGGCGTTTTTCTAAAAAATTTACCAGTCTATAGTAGGCACCTACTCTCATTGCAAATTTTCCTTCTTATCGATTATTTACAACGAAGTGAAACTTTTGTATCAACTGAATTCAGACGTTCCGTTGTACTTCAAAACATGACAGCAATAAAATACATCGGTGAAAACGCCTTCGCAATTTACACCTCCTTACAAAACAGCGCTACTTATTTTACAGTCCTGGGTATGCCACTGACCGAGGATGAATAATTGTAAACAAGGAAACAGGAAATCGTAGACGTATAACAAATCGATATGCAACGAACTTACCTTTAAATTTTGCAGCCAGAATTTTCTTTTCAGTTTTCCGGCTTGTTGTTCAAATTGCGAAGCACCTTGTTGCAGAGCATCTGTAGAACATGAAATAAGAAAATTATCGGATAATTTGCTCGAGGCGAATGCTTTGAAAAAAAGGGAAATTTTAATTTACCCGCTCTATCGTCTAATTCGGATAATTTTTGATCCCTTTCTAAAACTTTTTCTACATTCGTTTTCATAATATCAACAACCTGCGAAAAGAAAAAAAAGAAAGAGATTTAATCGATAACGCTTAACAATTTTATGGGAAACACCGCAAGCTTTATACGTACATCGGTACTTTAATGTATTCTTTATCGTATTAAGTTTGAAGGAAAAGTTTGTATAAAATTACGAAAAGTTATCCGAGGCAAAAAAAAGATTTAATTCTTTTTTTTGTTACTTCGTTACACGTACAGTATACGACCCTCGTTCACAATACATTGTGCACGTCTATAATAACTTCTTCCTTTACAGCAGGCGGGGGACGAAGATTTGCACTTCGAAGTTCTATTTGGAAAATTAAAAGCCAGCCTGACACACGAAAATCTCGAATGGAAAATTTCGAGGTACCATTTTACATTCTAAACGCTACATTTTTCACTCGGTGTGTACCCACTATTTGCCATATTATGTATAATACCTTTAGGCGAGTACAGAGTCTAATATTGATTATATCGCGACTTTCCAAATGTGGGACAAAGTCGTTTTTGAACAGTGGGAAAATATTCTCGAGTCCGGAGAGAATACAATCGTCGTAAAAGTACGTAATTGTGTAGAGGTATTTCGCGAATACGACTGGTAATTTAATAACGCATTCTAAAAAAAGTTCAATGATGAAATTACAGAAAGAGTAGATATGTCTCGAAACAAAATTAATTTTAGAATACACCGGTCAAATAACAAATCGAAGCACGAAAAAAAGGTTTTCATACGAGTGCTATACTCGCGAGGATGAGACGTAACTCTGTGATGCTTTCGCAAAACAGGAGATACTAAAGATGTAATCGATTTTGGCTCTCGAAATTTATTTGACGTTCAAAGCACTCGACGCGACGTTGAGATACTCTTTTGTGTACTTCAGGATATTGTCGCTTCACAATCTGTTGGCGTGAATGCACACTTCGCCGATTAAAAAAAAAGTATATTATTAAAAACAATCCTTTTTATTCTTTCAGAATGAATATTTGATTCGCTGCGATCTTTTAAAATGGCGTCTCTCGAATGCCTACAGATTTTCGTGCACTTTTTACATGGCGATAAAATCAAAAGTTTTCAGAAGAACTCGCTCATTTAATGAGTCCAAATTTCATCGCCCACTGTCGGCACAAATTGGCTTCAGTCACAGCATGACGAATCACCCATACGTCTTCAAAAACTCAATCGGTATAAATCAATTTTTTCTTGTCCTTAGAAAGATTGGCATATTAAGATTGAAAAATGACAAAACAAAACAGAAATGCGAGAGTCGAGGAGTCACAGAGGTCCTTACAGGTTGAGTTCAGGAGAGAGAGCGAGAGAAAGAGAATTTTGTAAAAAAAACTTGCAAATTCTTTAACGGAGTTAAACGTAACCTGTTTTATGGGGCACGTGGAACTCCACAAGCGTTGATAGACTAGTTGTATTTCAGGTGTGGCAAACGAAACAAAACCCAAACTTTATTCAACAAAACGAATCATATTTTAGAAACTATAAACGATATATAAAAACAAAATTTAGCATTCGAAATTAACAAAACAAAAAATCTGCGCAAAAGGGAACTTCAAATAGACAAGAACAATTTTAATGAAAAAATATTTTTTATTTGAAAAACCATGTTTTTACTCGAAAAAAACGGGTTTTTATTTGAAAAAAACAGGTTTTTATTTGAAAAAAACAGGTTTTTATTTGAAAAAAACATGTTTTTATTTTTAAAAAAAGTTTTTATTTGAAAAAAACATGTTTTTATTCTTTAAAAAAAGTTTTTATTTTAAAAAACATGTTTTTATCTGAGAAAAACATGTTTTTATCAAAAAAACATGTTTTTATCGAGAAAAAAATATTTTATCAAACGAATTCTTTTTTGACTATCTGGACACAAACGAAAAATTTGACGAATAACAAAACTTTATTGAAAACAAAAAACTAAAATAGTTGACAACAAGTATAAAACAAGATTGAAAAATTTTTTGTTTGCCATGTCTGGCTGTATTTCGGCCCTTCGGGTATTCTTGAAGTTTTACCATTAACAGCTGGTACAGTGTAGTTGAGTAGGAAGTAGAAAAAGTGTAAAATTCTGATCCTCTAATTGTCAGTCAATAATTTACTTAACGGGCTATTTTTCACGCTACACAGGGTGCGCAAAAATGATGTTAATAGTTAAATGGGATTTCCGACCAAATTAATTTGTTCTAGCGCAAAAACGCAAAATGTTACAAAGATATGAGACTTGTATCTCAATTCTATCTTAAATACGAAGTCTCCGCGACTTTTCCGAGCCGAGTTAGGCACCAAAATGTGCCGAAATTTTGCGACGGAGGTTACCAAAGTTGTTAATTATTATCAAAAAACAATGTTCCGGATTGTGAATCGTCGAAGTTTCTTTCAATTCCAATGTAAACTTTAGAGTTGAGTCTGAAAAAATTACTGAAATGACCCTACAACGCAACAAAATGAATGCAGCCCAAGGGGGGTCAAAATTTCCACAAAATAAAAGACGGCGCAATCTTCAAAATTGTTCACAATTCTAGCGCCGTGTCTGAAAAAATTACTGAAATGACCCTACAAAGCAACAAAATGGGTGTATGAGCCCAAAAAGGGTCAAAAATTCCCTAAAATGAAAAAACGCTCAAATTTTGTATTTTTTATTCAAGTCTCTGGTGAAATTTATCACCTGATCCAAAGAAAATGGTTAACATACTCACTCTGGAAAGCAGTCAAATGGATTAATGGGCCCAGAAAAAGTAAAATTAGCGCATTTTCAGCAAAAATGTTGAAATGGTAATAAAAAAGTCTTCTTCCATCGAGGAGACGATAGATAAAATACAATACAAAATTACAAGCCGAAAAATAGAAAAACGAAAAAAAAATGCTTTACAGGACTGCCTTCCCCTGCCTGGAATAACGAGTTACTCTTGTCCTATTGCCCGCTTCAATCGTACGCGGGGCTTTAGCTCATCTCTCACCGCGAGATCACAACTGAGGACGACCGTCTCGGTAAGACTCCTTCTACACCGCGTGAAAGAACGAGCTACGCTCCTGCTTTTGCCCACTTCGATTGTGAGCGGGACTCTATCTCATCTCACACGCTAATTTTCACGGTGAAATTGAAAAAAATTCCTGAGCTCACGGAATTTTGAACTTCCTGAGGCCCTTTCGCTCATTTTGAGATTTTTTTTCGAATTCAATGCTGAATTTTCCAGTGAAAATGTGAAAAATTTCGAAGCTCACGGAATTTCTCAACTTGGAACAATTCTCAACCTCCTCAGGAACAATCACTCATTTTTGAACTTTCTAGCGACATTTCGACATTTTTTCTCAATTTGCGCTAATTTTGACCCTTTTCTGAGCCGAATCACACATTTGGGTTCTTCGCGGAGTATTTCAACGATTTTTTCCAGACTCTGCGCTAAATTTTACTGGAGAATTGAGTAAAAAATACAAAGTTTGAGCAATGTTCAGTTTGGAGAATTTTTGACCATTTCTAGGTCCATTCACCCATTTTGGTACTTTGTAGAATTTTGTATCTATTTTTTTTTGTCAAATTTCCTTGGAGTTACGACAATTTAATTCTTAAAATGTTGGAAATTCACTTAAATATGTACTATAAAATTAACACCATTTTGGGAACCCTGGTAATTGGTATATTTTCGGTTCATTTTGGTCCATAACTCGGCTCTGAAATGTCGTCGAGACTTCGTATTAGGCGCAGAGTTAAGATAAAATTGAGAAATAAGTTTTGTACATTTGAAGTTTACATGTAACGTTTTGCGTTTTTGCTCTAGAACAAATTTAGTTCAAAATCCCATTTAACTGTCAACATCATTTTTGCGCACCCTGTATACACCGCTCTCCGAGCTATAATATGATATGATAAGAGGGGGACTTAGAATACCTTAATAGAAGGACATTCTGAGTCTTGTGGTGTTTGAAGCGTTGCATATCTGGCTCATTTAAAAGGCTAAGTCAATTGGAGTATGAAGCATTGCATATCAGCTGAGAGGGACTATCGACAAAGGATTTTAAGAGCAAGAAGATGATTTTCGAAGGGTTGATTGATACAGACGGAGATAATTAAAAAGGTGAACGTTTTTTGAATAATTGGGGCCAGACAGCGCTGGTATGCCGCACTACAAAAGGTGGAAAATTGGTAGGTGGCGTGGGTCGAGGACAGTAAGTTTCTTCAAATCGATCTGAATCAATTTTTATGAGATAAGCTGATATGTAGGAAATTTTACGCTCCGTGAACTTTGTCCTCTTCATTTCACTCCTAAATTGCATTGTTTGAACATTTAAGCGGGAAAATTCCAGTATGGATCTGCATCCGTAGAAATTTAGAGGGTGATACAAGGATATGATTGTAAACGCTAGTGAGGATTTGGAGCTTTTTGGTAACCTTGAAATAGAATGTAAAACTGAAAGAGAATCTGAAATGATAAGGAAACGACTACTGATGAAGCGGGGGGAAGGTTCAACATCTGAAAAAAAGGAGCAGAAAACATCAAGGAACAATCAGCACTAGGAGTCGACGTCAATCATCTAGCGATTAATTTGAAGTTTGTTGACTCAAAATCGCCTACAATCAGTCAAACTAAGATCAATAAATCTAACCTCATATCAATTCGATAGATAATTTTCAAAGAGAATTGAAGATTTCGACCTAAACCTCACGAAAATCGCCAATAAGGGCGGAGTATGCGCTGCTATGCGGAATTTCTCCAAAGCTTGCACTCAAAGGTGTTGATGAGTGATAATGACTAAACAACGTATTTTCTTTTCGTTCTTCTTTCTTGTAAAATTTAAATAGAAAGCCACCTAAAAGAATTTTGAAATTGTTAGAGTAGACTCGGCTCCAACTTTTGTATATCTCATTTTCTAAAATTGGTTGATCAATTAAGTAGTGAGGAACTTTCAAAAATCATTCCTGTGTTATTTATGTGGCACTATTAGAGTGTAACGTGGAAAGTGGCGCTCCTAACCGAGCCCTCACACGCAAATAAATTATTCCTTCAGTTTACCCTAGAGTAGACGGGAAGAGATCACTGTTTTTTTCTGGGACCACTAATAGGACAATGAATGAATTCGATTCTGCGATTTCGCAAGTTTTTGATAGGTACCATAAAAGTGACAAATTAAGACCAGTTTAAGAGCAGATTGCTTCAACTTTGCAGACATGGCTTTCATGACAAGAAGCGAATGATTTGAGAGACAGTGAGGTGATATTTGTGAGTGATAGTTGAATTTCTTTCCAGTCTGATGGGAGGTCCTAACACTCGAGCAACAATATTTGTTATTCATGAGTGGGACAGAAATGACTCCGATGATACTTTTAGAAAAATAGACAACTTTTCCCCTGATGGCTCTCTGAACAATTAAACGTTAAGTAATTAATAAATAAAAGGATATTTTTGTCTCACCGTTTTGAATTCTTCAGTCAATTATACAATGGTCCACAATTGTAAACACGAAACGTAAGTTATTTTCTCAGAAGAATTAGGAGTGCTGAATCTGAATATTATTTTTTTATTGTATACCGAGCAGTAATTCAAGATCAGAACCAAAACTTAAATCAAAAGTCTGTACTAGAATCATGAACGAGAAATTTGTAAGAGCAAAAGGCAAAAAAAGAGTGCTAAACACATAAAAGTAGTTTCACCAAGAAAGTTCAGAATCTGAGGTGAGGTTCTGCTACCTATTTCTTTACATTCAAAGATAAAATAGGTAATTACCTACATGATTTCGAAAATACACTGTCCAACTGTTTTTTTTTTTTTAATAACTCAAGCGCTTAAGTACGCTCAGGCTACGGTATGTAAGTAAAATATCAAAAATGATACTATTTTAGTTTGACGTTTTGCAGTAGCATAAAACTAGTCTTCGAACTGTTTACGTTTGGATGTGTGGAAAAAATTGCTCAAAGTCTGCACGCATAATATTACGTGGATTTCGAGTTTGAAATCACCTGAATAAATATGAGAAGATGAAGCTCGAACTTTTCTTCAAAACAATGATATAGAATGATTTTTGGGAGGGAATTATATCGATATTTTTCACTTATACAGCAGAGCAATACACGTTTCCAATATTTTCATGTTGAGAGTTGGATTCGTGCATGATTCCGTTCATTTTGTAAGAATCGACAAAACTGCGGGAAAAATCGTTCGATTATTATTGCTTCGTCCGAGGACGTCTGCGATGATCTATGAGGTCGTAGGTAATTTGGTTAATGTGGAGGAAAGGAGGAAAGGACCATTTCAGCCGATGGGCTAAAAGTGGATTTGAAAAATCTTCAAATTCTGAACCAGTATGAAAAGAAAAGGTTTTGGAACAATTTTGATAATAAACTGAATATTTATACTTATCAAATATAAGTCCTTCAACTTACAATTAGAATCCAACAATCTATTTAAAACCAAAAACTCACGGGTTCTTTAACGGAGTTAAACGAGGAGTGGCGGAGCTAGAGCCCTATAAATACGAGTGAGGACATGGTTCGCCATATTTAGTCCTTACGTCATCATTTATCTCCATAGCTCTCTATTCAGATAAGGAATTTGTGATTTTTTTTTTTTTTCTTTTTTTAACGTGCATTTTAGCTACACAAGGCCTATTTGCTCGGCGTAATTTTGATTATAAAGTTAAATTTAAGTGACGGTAAGTATATTGTAAGTTTATGTTGAAGTTTATTCATGTTAAAAGTAGTAAGTGTTGTTATATGTGTTCGTAAAACTGGGTGGAGCGTAAGTAAGTTGAAGTTGAGTCGATGGAGTCGGAGTTGTTTCTTAGAGCAGAGCCGGTGTCAGATGGTATTTTGAGAGCAGATCGTGTTGGTTGTAAAACAGGACATGTAAAGAAATGTTCTACCCTTGGATTGTCGTCTTGACAATGAGGACATGATGGAGGGAAAAGATTTGTTAGCAAGTATGTGTGAGTGAGACGAGTGTGTCCGATTCTTAGTCGGGCCAATATGAATTCTTCCCGCCTGGAAGGGCGATGGGATGTTGACCAATTTAGAGGTTTGTTTTTTTATTGTTGGATTGATTTTCCCAGGAAGAGTGTCAGAGATTAGAGGACATAGAACCGTAATATATTTTCAAATCTTCAGCCGGGATCAATCTGTGGTCAGTTACTTTTGGTAGTGAAGTAGCTTGTTTAGCTGCTTCATCAACAGCATCGTGAGGGGGGAAGTCGACATGGCCCGGAATCCACACTAGAGTAAGGTGAGAATTGATTGATTTTAATGTGTGGAGAGCCAGAAAAATTCGTTGAATGAGTGGGTTGATAGAGAAAACGTCGTTAATGGCATGGAGAGATGAGAGGGAGTCTGTTAGGAGGATATATTTTTGTCCCGGTTGGAATTGGGAGTGAAGCTATTTTACTTTGGCACTTAGTCTAGTACGTTCTCTGATTATTTTCAAATCATGATAAACTGTTATCAGTCATAAGGATAGGAGAGTGGGGAAATAATGATGATGTAACGACTAAATATGGCGGTCCATTTCCTCACTCGTATTTATAGGGCTCTAGCGGAACCTGTTTTAAGGGGCACGTGGGATCTGAAAAATGTAGATTGTGATGTCACAGGCCCGGACTTTGCAGCTATATACATAGGAAGTGAACTCGAAAAAATTAAATTAGATGCCATTGCAGGATTGCAATGTCACCTAAATAATCAGCTAAAAATATTTTTGAAATTTTTTTTTTAATAATATTATAATTATAAGAAAATTTTTTATATTCAAGTTCGAATTTGAAACAAATTTTTAATTTTTTTGTTTTAATATAAAATGAATAATTTATTATTAAAATTGTAATAATAAAAAATTAATTTTAGCTCGAGAGTCAAAATTATTCCAAGTCCCCTTCCTATAATCTATAGCTCCAGAGACGACATTTTTCCCAAATCCCCTACTATCATATAAAGCTTCGAACCTAAGGTTTTTCTAAGTCCCGAAAATGATGACGTAACAACTTGAACGCGCTGCAATTTCAAGGAAATTTTTCTAAGTCTCTTTTCTATTATGTATCGCACGAGAGTCGAAATTTTTTCAAGTCCCCCCCCCCCCCTATCATATATAGCTTAGAAGCTGAAACTTTCCCAAATCCTCCACCTATTATATAAGGCTTAAGGGTTGAAATTTTTTCAGGTCCCGAAAATAATGACGTC
The DNA here is from genome assembly GCA_035079385.1 of Aspidiotus rigidus. Lineage (NCBI taxonomy): Eukaryota > Metazoa > Arthropoda > Insecta > Hemiptera > Diaspididae > Aspidiotus > Aspidiotus rigidus. The sequence goes on from JAVHKY010000013.1 coordinate 7,340,687, forward strand.
ACAATTTGAATGCGCTCGCACTCGCGCTCGTTTTCTGTAAATACTCCCTCAACAAAAGAGATAGCGGGTTCCCCGCTAAAAAAGTGATCTATGATGTCATCTGATTGTGAAGTCACAAGGCTGACCTGTAACATCATCAAACTGTGACGTTACAAGCCCCGCGGCCCCCAAGCTGTATATGATAGGAGGAGAACTTGGAGAAATTTCAACCTCCGAGATTATATATCATAGGAGAGGACTTGTAAAACCGAAAAAATGTCCGCCGTCCACCGTCCAGCCGGCCGACAACCTCAAAATCGTTTAGAGGTCGACCTCCTATCATATATTTCTATGAGTCCCCCTCTTATAATATACAGCTCGGAGGTCAAAAATCTTTCCGAGTCCTTCTCCTAACATATGTAGCTCCAGCCGAAAGCCTAAAGCCGAATTAAGCCGTATTTTTTTGGCTTTTTTCGGCTGACGATGATTGTCACAAAAATTCCTGGCTCTTTTGACATGTGATTGTGAGCCCAATATTGTAATTACGTAGTGGAGTTTTTGAATAAATCAATCGACAGAATTTTTCAATCTTTTCTTTTCATTTTCCATCAATCTGATACAAGAAGAGATCAATTTTTCCCTTTTCCGGTTGTTAAGCATGCAATACAATTATTAAATGACGTCACCTTATCTTAAAATGAGACACAATAGATGACAAATCCGAAAAACTTCCTATTACTCATAAGGGAAGTGATTTGGTAATCACATGAAAAGAGAAAAATCAATCCTTCACCAGACTCCGAAGCGAGCACACTTTATTAAAGGCGGTTTTTCACCGACACACCTCATCATAAAGAAAAGATATTTAACACCGGTTTCCCGTTTGGTGTTCCTGAATTCTAATCGTTGACCCGCATGTCTGGTAGTTGGCTAGTGGCTGGCGACCGTACTTCTGATTTTTGTCTCACGTGGTATTTTTTCCCTTTGGTCTTTGGAATTTTTAGATTCTGATTCGATAATCAAATTTAATGAAATTCTAAGACGGTAATGATATTCTACTGCTGAAAACCTTTCAAAGGATACCAAATTCAACAATCAGCCGAAAGCTAGCTTTATTGTTTCGGCTGATGGAAAGCCGAAAGCCTAAGCCGTATTTTTTGGCTGCAACACCCTGTGTAGCTCCAAAGCCCAACATTTTTCAGATCCTCGTGCCCCATAAAACAGGTTTCCTGCCACCCCCTTGTTCAACTCCGTTAAAGAACCCGTAAGTTTTTAGAGTGAACTGCCTTTTGCCTTAAAGAAACTACCTTTCTTCATCACAGCGTGATTGTAATAACAAGTGCTTCTCTCAGAACAATTTCTCCAGCTTCATTAGTGAATACGTAAGTTCGCCTTACATGTTTCATAAATATCTTCACTCTAGGTCGACACTATTTCGTGGATTTGTGTTCGGATGTAGGGCTGTATATTCCACTATAACCGTATTGTATTCCAGGATAAAGACTGAGCTGCGCCGCTTTTTTTAAGCATAGAAATTAGACTATATATAAGCGACCTTTGGGATCATAAGACAGACTAGACTATGCTTAATCTGAGTTAGGGAGGTTGAGGTGCGATACTCATATTGTACAATAGGAGATGGGCTAGGATGCTCCAGCCTCATGGACAAGCCATGATGATAAGAACGAGAAGCCAAACAAATCGATTTGAACGAGTAACGAAATCCGCGTCTTTGTCTTCAGGAAAGAAAAGAACGTAAAATCAGCTGATCAATAATTTTTTCACCTTGTAATACACAATCGAACCTTGGAACTGGAAAAATTCCAACTTTGGGTGATACTTTGTGAGTCTATCAAAAAACACCGATGCTAAATCATATAGTGGACGGAGGAAGTGTTGGGGACGGAAAAAGGTTTCGTCGGCGATAAGGGGCCTTTGAATGAGAGAGGCAAAAGCAAAACTTTTCCTCACAAAATGTATTCTTGTTGACTAGCAGAATGACTTTCTTCTTCCACTTACTTCGTCAACTTGTGCTTGCGTTTGCTGCAAACGTTTCTGGGCAGCAATCTGTTGTGGGGTCCGAGGGCCTCCCACAATTCCATCGCTGCTCCCCGGTCCTAGGTCTGACCTGTAAACAAACATTTAAACTAGATGAATATTTGGAATAAGAACCAAATAGCTACAATTTATGAAATCGTCGTTACTATGCAGCGGATGGGCGACTCACTTGTTAAATCTGGTCTCCCTCATGAGGAAATGAGTGAATTCTTTGACCTATTGAAGGTCTGTTAGTCCTCATTTTTTGTACATTTAATGATAAATTCCCGAGCTCCCTAAAGAGGTGGGGATCCCTATTGGATCTCTGCTGGATTCTCTTATTATGTCTAAATTTGAGGTTGACCTGTTCTTTTCGGGCCGATTGTTTTTGAGTCATATACACTATTGGTACACGTATGTTAACGACGTTTTAGAACTCCTTGGTGAGTTTCTTGCTTATCAAAACCGCCTACACCCTTCCATAAAATTTACACTTGAAATTGGTGGCTCCGCTATAAATTTCTTGGATTTGTCTGTTTTCGTCATTGACGGTGTTCATGAATTCGGTACTTATACATAGTTAAAATACCCCGACCGATATTACCATCTACGGGTCGTCATTCATACCTGTTGCCCACAAAGTTACTACCTTTAATAGCCTGATACATTGCTTGATTCATATCCCCTTGAGTCAGGCCGCTATCTATAAAGATCTAATGACAATAAAACACCTGGCAAGAGTAAATCAGGTCAAGGTGGACATTGACCTTATGGTTCGTAGGAGGCTTACTAGGAAATTCCTCGACTCTACGACCTCCCTCCCCCGGGATTTGCACCACGATGGTAGGAAACGGTGTTTCTGGGCAAGTTCTCATCGCAGTTGGGCCGTACCCTCCGCCCCTTCGGTTTTCGGCCCGCTTCTTATAATCGCACTACCGTTAAGAGTCTTGTCGTGAAATTAAAGGACCCTATTCCAGTGACCGAAAGGGGGATCTATAGGTTGGCTCGTGAAGATTACCCGCGTCTACATAGAGATGACCAGTCGTCAACTCCGAATTAGAGTTGACGAGCGCTATTTCGTTTCACTTCGTTCATTTCAAAACCCTTATCTCGTCTTTTTTTTATCTTGTCAGACAATATTGTTGGCTCTTAAATGAAAAATGATAGGTAAAGCCCTTCAGTTTGAGTACTCGAGACAAGGTACATAATTTTATTCCACATAAAAGTAGTGCAACACGAGAGAAAAAATGAGTAGGCAACCTCTTCCTCAAAACTACATCTCTTCGATTTTTCTCCTCTTTAATTCTTCGCATGCTCCTTTCCATGCCAGCACTGCTATTTTTCGAGAAAGCATGATGGTAAAAGAAATTTCAACTAGTGCGCATATAATGAGAAAAATTTTCCCAAAACGCTGTAATCTAATAATTATTAGCAATTATCCTGCAATAAATTACTTAAGAGCTCGACTATAGTCACTAATTTGTGGGGTTCAGCGTCGATTTCGACCTCTCTTTGTGAGAAAGTATGCAATCACATTTTACCCACAAATTACATCAGTATATTTTGGCTTACAAGAGGGAAGAAAAGAAGGCAATTGAATGATTAAAAACAAATTTCACTTTTTGGAAGGAAACATTCTACTATCTTTCACCTTCTGGAGTTTGTTATTACTTAAGATCCGTAACTCAATGCGATTCAACGAGGAAGACCCTTTGTAAATATTAAGAGGGCCGGCTATGTCCAGTTTTTCATCTCCCTCCAATCTGAAAGCAGGCCTACAAAGAAAAGCTCTGACCCTATCCTTCCAGGAATTTATATAAGAGCTGAAATCGCACCATTGCAAAATTCATCATTATATTTGTTCAGCTACGCAGGACCAATGGGATGGTAAATAGTGTGTCTACAGACGGAAAATAAACTACAATATCGATTTGAAACAACCTCGGTCTCGTCAACATGTAGTCGCAAGCTATAAATGTCACATACGATACCGCAGCGAAGAATAAATCGGTACTTTTTTTCGTTGGTTAGGATGAATAATTATTTGCTGAATGTATAAACAAAAATTTTCCATCTTGAGGACTTGAAAGCTTCATATTCTATCTCGAGAATATTATCAGCGCCTCGCTCATCCATCTGTTTCGAAAGTGCGTCCATATAATTCGGGGATAAAAAAGAAAGACAAACAACCTAGCCCGATATACCCTTAAATTTGTCAATAAGCTCTAACTTAGGGCACGACTTACTTCCCGTCTCTATTGCACTGTGCTACGTATTTTTTCTACTCCGCCCACGCGTCATTCAATATTGATTCGTTAACTGGGTTTGTATGATAGAAGGAGCATGCACACATTATAATTATAGTCCTATCGAATTTATGGATGTCCGAATGGTTCGAGACCATTTGACCCAATATAATTGTTACAGAAAAGGAATAGAGAAAAACAAAATGTTTACTTCCTGGACGCAAAATTTAACGCTCAAAAGGTTGACCTTTCGACGGTTAGCAAAGTCGTAGGGACGCGAGATTTGTTCGTAGAGGAAAGGGAAAAAATTATAAGCAACTAATAGTTATTACTTTTAATTTATACTTACATGACGCGTCTGTCCCCCTCGTTGTTTGAAAAAAATATTCCACTCCGTTCAGGGGAAAGGAACTCGAATACCGTACACACGACACAATGACAGCGGTAATACTAGACCTGGAATTGCAGAACAAACTCGCTTCTAAAGACGAGGGAGTTTTTAATCGATTGAGTTTACCACCTACCAGTGCTGTTCTAGATTCTCGAGCGCATGACGCTTTTTCTCTGTGACTGTGACTTAATACTCCGCGCCCTTTCACGAAAATATGAATGAACCAGGGAAGAAGCGAATACGAGTCAGCGTATACTAGGCTAACAGCGAGTAGCGACTGTTGAGGGAAAAAAATGAGTCAACGTCCGTACCAAAACATAGTTAATTTTATTATACAGTAACTTAACTCCTGCGTACGGCTGATACTCGTCTCATCTCCCGGCTACAGACTAGTTTATTTATCTGAAAATTATTCAAATCCAATTTCAAATAATTTCGCTAGCATTGCATTTTTTATAACGCAATAAAAATATTGTATGCGGCGTGATTATATTTTTAGCCCAAGGCAAACGTATTACTAGCATCTAAAAGAATTATTCAAACAATGTGCTTTTTTTCTTTGACGAGCTTCAACTGCGCTGAAGTTGAACTTGAGCGTGTGAGAGGTTGAAATGCCTTCAAGAAAAATTGTACTCCCGGTATGATAGACGATAGTAATAATGGTCTAAGAAGATCAAGTGGATATCACGTTTCAAACTCTTTCTTCTTGGCAGCAGTAAATGGATTCCGCGTAGAACTTTCAGTGAGAAAATTATTTTGGAACACTACAATATTTTCATTCTTTCATTCCGATTTCAGATTAAAAAACGACGGCTTCTGTAACGAAGTTAAACAAGGAACGCAAGGAACCTGTTGTAGGAGTCGAATTGGTTTTAGTACTGACAATTCAACGAAGCGTAGACCTCGTGTAAAGCTAGTATAAAGAAGGCTCAGACCTACTATACAAGCCTAGTATAAAATAGGAAATCATCTGTGGACTGGACCTATTTTAGAGACTTCGAAATATATAGGTCGAGAGTCGAAATTTTTCAGAGGTCTCCCTCTTGTTATATAAACTTGGAGGCTGAAATTCGACCAAGTCCCCCTCCTCCATCATATTATATAGCTCAGAAGATGAAACCTTTCAAAGTTCCTATCATATATATAGCTGGAGAGTCAAAATTTTTCCAAGTCCCCCTTCTATCATATTATATAACTCGAAAGAGGAAATTTTTGTAAGTCCCCTTCCCCTATCATATATAGCTCGGAAACTGAAACTTTCCTTAGTCCCCACATATCATATAAAGCTTAAGGGCTGAAATTTTTCCAAGTCCCGAAAATGATGACATCACAATTTGAATGCGCTCGCGTTCGTTTTCTGTAAAGAGATAGCAGGTTCCCCGCAAAAAAAAAAAAAAGAAAGAAAGAACGAAAGATACAAAACCGCAGATAAATATATAAGAGCCGCGAGCGCTTTCGCTTACACAAACATCATCGGGCAAAGATAAAAAGTGAGTCGACGACATGAAAATCGACAACAGCGAAAATCAGGATTGAACTAACGAATCATGAAACTGTGAGTCATACTCATAAACTAGTTCAACAAACCCTTCGTCGGGACGGTACCTGTTGAGTAAGCGGATTATTCCGATATACTCCAGAGCAATAAGCTTGAAGTACAATCTCTCACTGTGAACGAGGGTCTCATACCACTCTTTGAAACTGTGACCGCTGTCGATTAGGTGGTCTGCAAAGGTCGGTTCTTTTTTCCTAGGCCTTCCCGTGTTCAGCCACTCTGATATTGAACTGGCGACCGGTCTCACCTACATAAATACCGTTACAAACCCTGCAAGCTATGCTGTAAACCGCTTTCTTTTTCAAGGTCTTTCAACCTGACAGAAAGCCCTTTCACTGTCATAGGGTTGTAGAAGGCAGGGCGGAAGCCAAAGGGGCGGAGAGCACGGTCCAACTCTGAAGAAATCTTCCCCACGAAGAGGAGTCTGATCCATACTGTCACAACTTGAATCGTGGGGGAGGGAGGTGGTAGAATCAAGGCATTAACGCGTAATCTTTCTTCGGACTACTTATAAGGTCGATGTCCAAGTTGACCTCATTCACTCTATCCAAGTATTTTATCATTTGGAGCTCTTTCTGAAATGCCTACTGACTCAGCGGAATGTGGGTCAATTGATGAATGAAGTTATTGAAAGCAGCCATCTTGTGGGAAACAGGTCAGAATGACGTGCCGTGGACAACAATATCGGTCGTCGCGGTATCTTTTCTATATAATTATACCGAACATCTTTTTTAGAGGTAGTAAGGTCCAGGAAGTTAATGGAAGAGCCTCCAACTCTTAAGGTAAAATTAATGGAATGATATTTTACATTTAGATACTTCAGAAACTCACTAAGGAGATTTTGGGGACCGTTCACGCACATAAAACGTCATCCACATACCTGTGGTGACTCAAGGATACTTGGCCCGAGGAAAAAAGATCAGCCTCGAACTTAGACATAAAGACCTCCGAAAAAAAAAGGAACCCAATGAAGATCCAATGGGAATGCCAACCTCCTCAGGGAACTCGAAAAATTCTCATTAAATTTACAGAAATTAGGGGACCAGCATACATTAAGCAAATCAAAAAATTCTTGTAACTCTTTGTGAAGAGTATTAGATTGAATAAGAAGGTCGCCCATATGTTGGATATTGAAGAATGGGAAAAATTCCACGTAGCGCTCGCCTAATCTTCTTCACATTTCCATTCCTACCGCTGAAGCTATCAGCATTATGTGCGAGCATCTCTCTAAACAGTCTATTGATGGGAGTGTCATCAGCAAATTTAAGCTCCTCATCGAAATTTGTGTGCGTTTAATGACACCACCTACAAATTTCCTGATAGATTCCCTATGGAAGGACCGCTCAGCGCCTAGAACTAGTAAAAGCCTAGTATTAAATAGGAAGTCATCAGTGACCTTGATTTACAAAAATATAAAGCTCGAGAGTAGAAATTTTTCCAAGTCCCTCTCCTATCATATAAATCGAGAATGGAAATTCTTTCAAGTCTTCCTCCTATTGTATTATATAGCTCGAGAACGTCACACTAGAGCCCTATAATAATGAGTGAGGACATGGATCGCCATATTTAGTCGTTACATCATCATTAATCCTTGAAGGTCCCTAATAGGGTAAGAAATTGATAAAATTGATGGAACTATTTTGTATCATTCAAAAGCACTATATTTTGCGTTTTACTTTGGCACTGATACCTGTATTCTAAAACAAATTCTAGTAGTTCTCTTGTAATTTTCTAATTGTGGTAAACTGTTATCAGTCATTGAAATAGGGAAGTCTGAAGATGAATAATGACGTAACAACTAAATATGGCGGCCCATGTCCTCACTTGTTATTATAGGGCTCTAGTCGCACTCGTTCATAAATCGCTATCTCTTCCTATACTAGTTTAGTAATATACTTACCATTTCCAAACATTGGGGCGCTCGACCACAATCCTTTATCAAAACTTCAAAACAGCTTTGAAACTGTTCTAAAGAGGAGAAAATATTGTTAAGTTGTCTATATTTGCATTAATTTATTCCGTCACACACTTCAATTTAAACAAAAGGAACCTATACGTGGTCAGGGATTTAGTTTTTCCTAATTGGTTTCAACAGAGGGCCGTGTTCAAGTTTCAAATTTGACAAGTCCCTACCAGCACCTATTATTATAACTTCTCAGAGCTCTATTGTATAAGAGTAATAATGATCTATTTGTAATGAAAATCTTACTTACTGGTTTGCATTTTCTTCAATGAAACAGTCTTGTATATTTTCTGATAATCATTCACAGATTTGTAGCCGGAAGAAGTTGTAGAATGTCCGAGAACAATATGACAATAGGTCTCCAAAATGGTAATTATAACAACGGGTCTTCAAATGGTATGAACTCAAGGTTTTTGAAGAGAGGTGTGCTCAGCTCAATGTAAACAACAAGGCGCTACATCAGCTTATCTCCATTTAAGACAATCTGTGACCTGCGATGAGAAAAGGATGTTCATTGCCCATTGGCACAAGAACACCATTTCTCTCTGATTGGGTATTTAATCAGAGAGAAAGTAATGGTGTTTTCGTCAGTGGGCAATGTGCGCATCATTTTCTCATTGCAGATCACATCTAAAAACACCAAACACAACCGGGTGATGTCGCCCAGTTTTGCATCCCGTGTACCTATTTTCAAAATTTGTATGCGGGTTGTGAGGGCACACCTCTTTTCAAGAACCTAGGTATTGGGGTTTAAACCTACACTAGAACGCGCTACTGGAAGGGTGAATGCGAGAATTTATGTAGGTTCATACATTGATTTCCAATCAACTGTTATTTTTTCAATATATCATTAATTGCTACAATTTTTTTTGTACTTAATGTTGATGATACAGACTACAAAATTTGTGCTTGTATTTGCTTTAAAAAACCATATTCTATTAATTATGGTGCGTGAAATTTCTTCATTTAAAAAACATTGAACAAAAGGGTGAATATTGTCAGGGCTACCAACTCCCCAACTCCAAGTTTAAATCACCTTGTGTTGTGACAATTCTTAAATGGATCAGAGTTTACAATATTTGATTCTGTTCTGCAGATTTATTCAAAAGCGATCAAAGCAGCGCGGAAGAAGGAGAAAATGGAGAAGAAGAAAACAATACCAAAGACGCCTAAATTAAATTATAATTTCCAGATTGAAAATATAAAATTTTTAAGGAGCTCTCTGTCAAAAGGGTACCCGATCAATGTAATTCTTATGGAACGGATAGGCCGTGGATAGGCCTATCGGCCCTTTTGACAGATAACTCCTGAATTGTGCACCTTCATTGCATTCATTTTTAAATGAACTAGTTTGTGATATTGCAGTCCTTAGTGATATAATTGATATTTTTTTGCTACTTATCAAATTGACAACCAATTGGCACATTTTTGCTTCTGTAACAAAGTAATTCAACAATATTTTTGTCAAATAATTTATTGTCAGTTATTTTCTCTCGTCAACAATCTATCATTTAATTGCCATTCTATCAAAAGCTTAAATGCTCCATTCTGGTTGGAGGAGCGTTTGCCATCTGATTTGTCATATGCCCACTTTTGGCAATTTGCCTTTTTGCAAATCGGAGGCCTAACGCGTCGACATAAAAACATAAATTTTTCAAAGGGACGGATCGTCAATTAAAATGCAGTTAGGAGATAACATGAGTATGTATAAGTGTATAAGTGGGATAAAAGTCATTGTACTGCAATGTCGGGTAAAATAACTCGTGTACCATTATTGTATTTTGAGCAATTTTTTTCGTCAGGGGATTTCGTTTTCGGGTTTCTCTTTTCGGGCACCGAGTCTTCGGGGAAATTTCCTCGGGAAAATATCGGTAAACCGAGACCATGTTTTCTACTTCGGGAACTACTGGTACAAAAAAAGGAACTCTGCAGGAATTCCTTTTCGATAAAAAGAGATGATGCGACATCAAGATTCTCGAGTGACCTAGAAAATAGGAACACATAGCTCGGTCCGTAGTCCAAGGTCGATTGACTTCGGTGATGTGTACTATACCTATTTACACTCTTTATACGTTAAACTCGAAGCTGAAATTATTTTCCTATCTGTCTCGGTGACTGCTGAGGACACTGTGTTAAGATGGGTAAGAGACTTCGCAGTGGCACGAACAAAATGAATAATATTCTGAAGTATGAATAATTCATTACATTCGTAATAGGTATCGAGAATGAAGAATTTGAGAATCGCGCAATCCCCGCTTGATCATCAGAACCAGCTCTAAAAACTCGAGTATTAACAAATAACTATCGAATAAGAAACAGATATTATGTAAATCTGATGATGATTGTGCCGATGGCTGTGTACAATAATTCCACCAGTTTGTAATGCAAGCTATCTTTAGTTTCTAATTTTGACACTCTCGTTTCGATCGTTGTGAATGTCAAGTTTATTCGAGTTCCACTCGTTCGTCGCCATCATCAGAGGCCATCATCATCACATCTCATCATTAGCACCAATTTAATTTTGAATATAGCGGAAAAAATTTCGCTATAGAATACATTCCCATTGTGTAGATTTACATCATATCATACAATCTACTTGTTGCATTGTAGTGTTTGTACACACGATTATCAGATTTTGACTCATTCGGACTACAATTTTCCTGCTGATCAGTTTACGTTGTTGATACGACTCACTCTTCAGTCATAGTTCGTGAAATTAAATTTTTGTGTACGTAATACCTACAGTGTTTTTTTTTGTTTTTTTTTATCAGTTATATTTTGCTAGTTTGTATTGTGATAGGGTGATAATGACGTTGTCTGCTTCTTGGCTATAAGCAGATCTCGTTAATTACCGTTCGTCAATTAATGTAGCCGATTTCTATGACTTTTTCTTTTTCAATCAACAGTTTGTATTGAAACTCATCGTTTTCTTACTAGGTACGTGTTGAACTCGTAGTTTGTTTTCGACCATATTGTATCGCTTGAGAGAATTACTCCTTTTCTTGAATCTCGTTGAATTGAATTTCATTTCGATCTCTATCCTACAAAATATCTCTTTGTGTTGTTCTATTCAGCTTGTTTTCCGATATCGCCTAGAAAATATGGACGGTGGAAATTCGCCAAATGCGACCGGAAGCGGTAATTCGAAGAATCCTCAATCTGGTCAAGGTTCAAAACGGTTACAACAAACTCAGGCACAAGTCGATGAGGTTTGTATAGTCGTCTTGTCACCGTCTATTAATCCCATACGATGGAGATGTTAACGAATAATTTTTCTAGGTCGTCGGTATCATGCGTGTCAATGTCGAAAAAGTATTGGAACGAGATTCAAAATTGTCAGAATTAGATCATCGAGCAGGTAACGAAATAATTTATAATGCATAGCTCAACGCTCACTGCAAATGCATAATTAAACGAATTCTAAACGTTCCAGATGCCCTTCAGATTGGAGCGACGCAATTTGAATCGCAAGCTGGAAAATTGAAGAGAAAAATGTGGTGGAAAAATATAAAGGTGAGCGACAAGAATGGACGTTCTAAGGCATGCAACAGGCTGTATCCTTAAAATGTGGTGAAGCGTTTCGCGATCACGCGATCAATGACTCACTGCATCGTCGAGCTAGCGCAAGAAACGTTAGAATTTTAGGACGAGTTGGTCCATATTTTCAAAACATCAGAACGCTTATTTTTCCCGAACAAATACCATAATGCTGTAATAACTACGATTATATTATGGAATCGTCTTGCCGTGAAAGCGAAAACTTTTTCGATTCGGTTCGCTTGAGAATGACTCGAGCCAGATACGTTAGTTAACACTAATCGAACGGTTGTAACGAGAATGTATTATTTTGTTTTGAAAAATGTACCCACCTTTATTCAAGTACCGATTTTTAGATATCTATATGAAATTGGTAAGGGGACTTGTAAGTGCGCTGTGTAGAATTCCTTTCTTTGTATTGAAAGCGACCAAAGAAAATGAGTGCAGCAATTTTATCCGGGATCTTATGCGCCTTATTATTTTCTTTTTTTTTCATAACTGCCGCTATTTATGTTTTTTTCATTTATAGATGATGATCATACTGGGTCTTATAGGCGGAGTATTCCTCATTTTAGTCCTATGTAAGTAGAAAAATCGTTTTGATTCGCTTTTTTTTTTGTACGATCTGTGCGACTCGATAAATTGATCGATCGATTTTTCAGGGCTCATATTCGGTTAATTGTGGAGCTTTCTTCGCTTTACACGGTGTGATATCGACGTTGTGAATATGATCACTCGAACGGCACGGTCAATTACTTTTCCAAATTTCTATCCTGGTTTGTTTAATACATTATTATCGAATTCATTTTTGTGCATTTTTTCTCCTGTTACTCTTTAGAGCTTCTATCACGAATTGTAATTGTGAATGGGTATTTAATCGTTATTTATCTGTAACTATTGAAAAGTAATTTTTTCTTTTTTTCTTGTTTTATTCATATTTTTTATATTGTTCATTTATATTGTAGTTCATATCGTAAACATTCGGAAAACTAATATCATAACGAAATTAAGCGAAATAGAGAATAATGCGGATAAATAGGTACCTTTTTTTTGGCTATGGTTAAAGTAAGTCTGAACGATATACCTATTAATCAATTCATGTTTCAAGATAATATGGATATAATTAGTATTAAAGAATTTTACTCTTAATATTGTCATTATTATCGATCGAAAGCTAATTACTGTTTTTATAAATCTTCCGCGTTGACGATAATGGTTTAATTTAATCCTAGCTTCAAAAAAACGTGATGAAAGTGAATTGTGAAGGCTGGAGACCGCGCGTTCTGAATATCAGATGAATCATACTCAATTGTTGACTCATCCCAAATTTTGTACTAGCTGCGATGAATTGGAAAATGAAACATCTCGAGATTATTGGATCGATGAGATTTTCTCTTCTAGGCTTTTAATTTTACATGATTATTCCGCACGTAACATTCTAATACACGTTACAATCTTGCACTAGAACGTTTCTGACCGTGTCTTTCAGGAAAATATACTACAGTGATGACAAATTTTTTAGGAAAGTACGTTCCAAATTTTATGTCATGTTCGTATTTATGATTCTTTCGTCTGCTGTGTGCAGGAATTTTGTCCGATTGTCCGACTTCGGTAACGTCGATCTGAACAAACATCATTGTTAGTCCAGCTATTTTTTGCCCTTTCAAGACTCTTTCAGGTCAAGGACATTAGATTCATTCTCCTGTCACCCGTCCTATAGGGCGAGTTCAAAGGTAGAAAGTTTTTCAAGACCCTAACGTAAATGATACCAATTTAGAATGAGGAGCGTGATCCCAGGTCCTTTAAATGAGGGTCATTAGACTCAGAAATCCGTGATAGTTCTTAACTAGGTCAAGGTCGTTCGAGATCAGAGTCTTCTAAGTCAACATCATGCAATCAACACAATGTAAAAGTTTGTTATCGAATAGTCGTATCAAAATCTGTCCTTTCAAAGTAAAATGTCGTTTTCGGTGCATTTGAGTCATTGCCGAATTAAGGTGTGCTGCCGCCGTGTGCAAAATTTTTTATGCCGCCCCGAATGAAAAAATTTCCAAAAATTTGCCGCCCTGTGCAACTGCACACCTGGTAAACCCTGCACTGATCTGAGTTTTATGAAGCGTCATTATAATAATTGTCATTCGTATAAAAGATTTGGTCAAATACAGTTTTGATAATGTGACGCAGAAATACTTCTCAAGATAGGTAGTATTAATTTGATTCGTGAAAATTATCAAGCCTTCAAATCAATCTTTTTCACGATCTTCTTAACTAAATTATTTTGAAAAAGAGAGTAGAACACTTCGGATTACAACTTATACTCGTACAAGAATCGCAGTATTCTTAACGAGAAATATTAAAATGTTTGCTCTCATTCCCAAGTCTCTTCTTCATTATTAATTTTGTTCCACTAGTCGAGTGATTCATTCAACATTACTTGTTTAAACTGTCATACAAAAATCGTCCAGCCCAAATTTTCGAGACAATTTCCAGTTCAAGATCTATCAACACCGACATTAATTTACGTTACGAATGAGTGTCTGTGAGTTCAAGATTGATAGAACTCAAAGATGACGTATTGTTTTCATCAATGTTACACCATACACACACATTCCCATCAATTATCATACAACATTGCACAAGGATTACTTTCTTGAAGCCATTTACCATAACAGAATAACTGTGCGGGAAAAAACACTTGTCTGCACTTCTTGGCTACACCAATCTCAGACGGCAGTTCTCGATATTTTTTTCTCTTGACCTCCATCTATGGTCATTCGAATCAGAAAATCCGATTCTCTCGAATAAGATAGATAGTCTATCAATTATTAGAGAATGACTCAGTTATAAGGGAGTAATCAAATGGTAGGAATATCAAATAATTTTGTTTTTTCTTCCTTCCAACTTATTCATGCTCAGGTTAGAACAAGAATGTTATTCCAACGTTGAATTCTTCCTTGCAGTATTCTGATCTTTCGATGTCATTTAAAATGAGAGGTACGCAGAGATAGAACTTCGAAGTCAATATACGGAAAGTTCACGGGATGGAAACTCTCTTTGCAAGTATCAAAATTCCATACTCGTCGTTTTGATTATATTGGTCCACTGAGTCGGTAAAGTTTTTCCCAATTTCATTGATTAGGATTTCAAAAGAAGAACGGAATTAAAATCAGAAACCTCCACAAATTTGCAACCGTCATGAGTAACACTAGAGTTGCAGCATGAAATATTCTAGCAATTAGTTCCTCCTCCATCAGCCAAGCATAATTTGTTCCACTACTAGCAGATCAATAACCCAGGTTTTTGTGACGTCAAACAACAAACTAAGCAAAACTACTCAACGTTGATCCACTTAATATGTTGACTCCAGTAAGAATAACATGGAGAGCAAAGATCATTATGAAAATAATTTGAAATGAGATTTAAGAAATCAGACGTATAATTATCGTCAGAATCTCTATCCTTCACAGCGTTTGTTCATCAACCTCCAGTTGTTAAAAAATTCTTCATTCTTAATCAGGAACACGATGATCTTAGTTCCTTGTGTTATTCTTTGGGGAGTTAACATGTCAAGTTGGATCAATGTTGGGTAGTTTTGCTAGCGATTATTTGTTGTTTGACGTCACAGAAACCTGGGCTATAACCAAGTAAATCGTTCCACTATCATCATTCTCGAAGTAAGTATGAACGAAAATTTCCGATGGTAATGGATTTTTTTTCGTTGTTTCCAAAAAAAAATTTCACAAAAATTGTCCTAAAAAATGATAAATTAATCAGCATCTTCTTCGTCGTCTTCATCTTGGTTATTAATCTGAGGAGGAAAAATAGAAATTCCAAAATTAAGAAACAAGGTATCGATCTTCTTAGTAACTGGGAAAATCGAACTAATACAAACCTGGAAGTAACGAAGCTCGTAGGACTCTTTATCACTAGCGACAACTCTCAACCAATCTCGAAGATTGTTCTTTTTCAAGTATTTTTTCGTCAAATATTTCAAATATCTGCAAATTGAAACGATCAAAAGAATGAATACCAATCTTTCATCCCCGTCTTTCATTAATGAAACGTCGTTATCTGTTCACCTTTTAGACATCGGAACTTCTACATTAACGTAAATTTTAGTTTTCGTCTTTTCGATATTTAAAACGTTTCCGAAATTCTTCGTTTTTCCACTCACTTTGATACGTTCTGTCAGAAAGTTCTCCTAGAAACACGGAAAAAGTTGAGGTCAATAAACTGAAGAGAAAATGACCATCATTTTTATTAACTTTGATACGCACGAAATTATTGATATCTAAAATGGCGTCCTCAACTGGATGAGTGCAATCGATACCGAATCGAAGAACCACCTTCTTCTTTTTTACTCCTTTACCTCGCAGTTGGGTTTTAGCTTTTTTGATCGGAGTCTGGGTGACCTTTTTAGGTTGAGCGGCTTTAGTAGCTGCGGGTTTTTTTACAGCTGTCGCCGGTTTCTTCGCTGCAGTAGCTGCCGGAGCTGGTTTCTTGGCAGCGGGAGCTCCAGCCGTAGCTGGCTTCTTCTCACCGGCTGGTGCAGCTTTTTTAGCGTCAGCAGGAGCCGCACTTTTTTTCGAATCATCTTTCGATGCTGGAACTTCGGCTTTACGTTTCGTGGGCTCAGCCTTCACCTAAAATGAAGAGTAAACACAACGTTTAGTAAGGAAGACGCATCAGAGGAACAATAACTGAGGAAAGATATTTTATTCAGAAAACAATTCGTCGTTAAAGAGATTAAAGAGACAGACTTGTAACCTACGAAGCTTCGGAATATTAGCTCTTGAAAATAAACGAAGCTCGAAGATTCTACAGACCTAACAACAGCTCTTCATTCTCAGTCACCAGCCTAGATGAACTTCTTTATTACAGGTTACTTGAATTCTTGAGAAATTTCTTATTTCAGAGAATCAATTTTGTACTTAAGGATAACTAAAAATTCAAACAATTCGAGTTTCCACTCAATCTCACCTTTTTCGCTGGCTCAGAGGTCTTCTTAGCTTGTTGATTTTCCTTTTTCGGGGGTTGATTTTCCTTCTTAGCTGGCGCAGCAGTTTTCTTGGGAGGTTGACTTTCTTTTTTCGGAGCCTGAGCATCTTTCTTCGGAGCGGTTTCTTTCTTCAAAGGCTGGGTCTCTTTCTTCGGTTGATTTTCTTTCTTCGGTGGTTGAGTTTCTTTCTTCACCGGTTGATTGACTTTCTTCGGTGGCTGGTTCTCCTTCTTCGAAGGTTGATTATCTTTCTTCGACGCCGTTGCAGATTTAGTAGAGCCGGCAGCAGATTTCTTGGCATCTTTCTGCCCTTTCTTCTCGACCTAACAAGTAATGAACAGAACAGAGGATGATCAAACCATAATTCAAAACACCGACAACCACGCAACATCAATACAGCAGAAATCAAAAGCTACTTACTGGCGCCATTAGAATTATAGATATTTATATAATTCTGAAGGACACAACAATTATCGAGAAGAATATCAAACTTTTCTAAGGTGAAATACGAAAATAGCGTAAACTGTAACGTGGTTAATCAAAAAAGAACTGCATTAAAAAAAAAACAAGAAGCCCATTGATCAACGTGGTACGCGTGCCATGCTATCAAAGTAAAAAGTATCAAGATTGTGTGGCCTCGTGCCCTCGCCATCATGCAAAGCTTGTCGCTTTTTATGCAATCGATGAATCCATGCAACCGATCTGGGTAATCAGATCCTCTGCAGATGTAAGATAGAACCTTTTCTCTAGATTATTTCAAAACATATAAAGATGTTTGTAGAAGCGCTATAGTAGCTTCTCGAATCTCGTCTGAATAATTCAATCCAGAACTAGGAGTAGAGTGTTCATTGATAAAGTATCAAATTTTTGTAATTTGTCGGACGAAATTTCGAACTACAGAAAAAAATACATAAAATACTCAATATTTCTGTTGAGTTGACCTATTGAGAAACACATACCGACCGGCGACCAACCAATACAAATAATAATGAACTATCTGAATTCTGAAAACCACACAAAGCCAACCTTATGAAAATTAATGAATGAAAAGGAGTATGTAAATTTCGAAAATTTGTTTCCATTCATCGTTCTTCTCTTCCATCTTTTCGCGGATGAAGAGGTTGTTGTAACTATACTTACTCCTCTAATGGTTATTAATTATATAAGAAATTTTTCACCGAAGCTTCTTTTGAGAGCAAGATGTTCTCTTGATATTCTTCGAAAGTTTGAGTACGGTATAGAAAGTTGTCCTCATAATACACGAAGTAATACGTTTTCCCAGTTTCCTGTACACAAGACGCTGTCCACCACTTCATAAAATGATTTTAAGCTGGTGCTTATTGTGAATTGATCGACATCATTATCATCAAGGTCTTGTGCTTTCTCTTTTCGTCAATTTTAACAAAGTGAACTAAATCAATTTGTGACGCGATTTATGAAAAGGGACCGCTTTGCGCAAAATCAAATTTTACAGGAAAGGCCAAAATAGGTGAAAAAACCGATCCCGCGAAACCTGAAAAATTTAACATTTCCTGTCACTTTTTCAAATTTCGCGAGGTCATGTTTTTTCACCCACTTTGCCCGCCAAAATAAATGAAAAACAAGATTTTTATTTTGCGCAAAGCCGTCTCTTTTCATAAATCGCGTCCCATTTTAATTTCCTTTCATAAAAAAGAATTTATGAACGAATAACACTCATGTACTCGCATACAAACCAGATTTATAATTTTCCTACTTCCTTCAATTTGCTCTCTCATAAATACAGTAATAGGAAGACCCAATTCGAATGATTTTCAGCTTCGATCTAAACTAATGATTCAAGACTTTACACTAAAGGTAACACAAAGTATTGTATTTTACACGAAGATCGTTGACATGAGTTGTACCCAATACAAAAAGTTGCCTTATGTTTCTGTTTCGTCCTTCTCGGGCACATATCTTTCAGACCAACGACTCAGTTTCACGCTGAAGTTCTCAATTTCATTTCACAATTATTGTACACGCGATAAAAACGGATAGATACGTCTATCAATAAGATACAATAGTAATAAATCAAAATTTGAAGTCCTTGTATTTCTTCGCCGACTTTTCTTGCTGCTGTGGTTTCTTCCTTTTTGCCTGTAGAACAGAAAATGATATAAATTCATGAGGTCTTTGAGACTAAATTCAAAAAAAAATTTTTTACGAAAGATTCGAACCTTCTGCCTGATATGATCGGCAACTACATCGGATAAGTCTTCTTTTTGTAAATGAGATTGTTGTTCTCGCATTTGAGCTTTGTACTTAGCTTGCATTGCTTCTGTATCCACCAAATCTAACTCAGATGAATCTAAAGATAATTCGATTGTACAACCATCTTGTCGTTTTCCTCCTGATGATATTGCATTTACAGGAACAGGTACATCATACACGTGCGTCGAGCCCATCATTCCGGTGACTTTATCCACCTTCTTCTCGGGTAGTACTTGATAAAGAACAGGAGTTTCTCTGCAATACGACACGTCGTAAGTCAATAATATTGAGACAGTGAATACGGTTTTAGCGATTCGTCTTACCCTTCCATATCCGACTCAATTTTTCGTTTACGAAGTTCAATATTTTCAGGAGTATGAATACCAGCGGGAATGGACGTGATACCAGATGGAGTGACCAGACCTTCGGCAGGAGTAACCATACCCGTTTCATCGACCTCTTCCTGTTCTTCCTCCTCCTCTTCTTCTTCTTCACTCTCTTCTTCTGACTCTGATTCCAGTTCACCCCATAAAGATTTATCAACTTCTATTTCGATCTCAGGGATCTAGTACAACATAAAATTTTCTGTATTCGAGAATATTCTCAACACACATCATGAAAGAAAAATGATAGTACCTTCATATTGGAAGACTGCAACCCAAAAACATCACCGTACAGCGGTTTTCCTGTTTCGTCAACAGGTGGCTTACCCCATCCACCAGCATGGTATCCAAATGAACAACCGTCGGGAATGGGAACGTTTAAGCCGGGAATTTTCAAATTGGGGTACGATGGAGGAGGTCCATAACGTTGCATAGCGATAAGCCACGGTGGAGGAACCTATCATTCAAACAAAGATTAGAATCAATAAGGAAGCTAACTGAATACGTTCTCACTTGAACTAGAAAAATTCTCACTTTATTGGCGTTCGGTCCGACTGGCATACCTAACGCTGTTCTCAACTCATCTGACAAATCACCAGGTTTCTTTTCGCGCAACCTGGTTTCGTATTCTTTTCCTTCGTAGTACAGATCTCCATGAATGGTTAATTTAGGTTTAGTTTGCCACCTGAAAAAAGAATGACGAAATGACGAACGAACAGCGCGAAAAACTCAAGCAAAAAAGAAACTAACTTGAAGAAAGCATCGTGTAGTTTTTGGTAATCAATATCAATTTTTCCCATTTTGGGTCGCGCTCGTTCCCTCATTTTCGCCTTTAATGTTTTCTGATCATCTTTTTCGGTTAACGATGAACGCATTTCCATGATACCAGTTTTCTTAATAAAATCGGGTAAATCGAAGGGAGGTTTCTCTATACCACGTTTTCCTTGTAGGTACTAGAAAAAACAAGAAATATAATGAAAAATACTGCGAAGGTTCACCACGCTTTTCGTTTTTCTCTTCAGCAGAAAAAGATACTAACTTTTCGTTTGAAGCACCAATGTCGTGGAACAGGAACCGTATTGCGGTACGCTTTCAAATGTACCAAGAGTTTAGGATCTCGAGCCGTAACGTCGTGCATCTCTACCACGTCTGGACGAGTGACTAATTGTTTCAATTCAGCTACACTTAGTCGCGTTAACTTTTTTTGTTTTCGTTTAGACATCTTTTCTTTCTTATCACCATCTTGCTTAGCCTAAAACAAAGTTTAGTTAATATAGTATACAGAATGATGAATTTCATCAAATTACAGGACACGATAAGAAAATTACCTCTTCCTCGTCAAATTCGTCGGGTAATTTCGGCACCTTCTTCAATTCGGGTTCTTTGGTCTTTCCACTTAACTCTTGAGCCAATTTTATTTCTTTCGAGACATCCAATAAGCCTTGCGGACCAGTACCGTCAGGAATCTTGAAAGCTTCGAGAATACGCGCGAACTGACGATACATCGGAGCTAATTCGTTTACATTCACATGTTCTTGAACGTACCTGATCAAATGCTTCGAATTAATTGTGGAGCTATTTAAAGCGGAAACAGAATTGACAAGACTAAACTCACTCTATTTCGACGTCTAGATCCTTTGCTTTCTCGGAGTCCGGTTTCAGGTCACCATTTTCTTTTCTAACTTCGTTTTCTTTATTTTCTTGTTGCTCTTCCGGCGTTGTTACTGAGTGCTTTTTCTTTTTCTTCTTTTTCTTACGTTTACGTTTGTTTTTCTCTTTCTTATCTTTCCCGCTCGACTTCGAATCTGTGTCAATTTGATCTTCAGTATCTACATCGTTTTCATACTCCTCGTCGTCACTTCTCGTTTCGACAATGGCGGGGACTTCGAACAATTCTTCGTTGTCTTCGTCCTCTGTAAGTTAATACGTAATAATAATAATAATAATAATATCAAACTATCGTGGCATTTTGAACGCAGTTGAAATAGAGCTAAAATTGACATATTAATAGAGTATTATTAAAAAAAAAAATGACGAGAGGTAGATCAAGAATGAAACTAAATTCAATTTTTGAAAGGAAAACAAACGAAAACTTTGCACTTATGGCCCCACCTACTTGAAAGGAGCTTGATTCGGAGAATATCTCGAGCCCTTAACCAAGTCCGTAGCTCAAATACAGCCTGAGCAATAGGTGCTCTCAACTTTAGTGCATGTGTTTTTCGAGGTTTACACTGAGTATGCATGCTAGGTGATCTACATTCCAATTCTTTTCCCGAAATCCTGATACGTAGCAGCACAGTTACTTCATAAGAGAAACATTGAAATTTTGAAACAATTCAGGATATAGCTTTCCCTCTTGTCATAAAAATTTGCTTCGCCTACTTTACTATGTATGTTTCGACCACAAAAGGTATACGCAGGTAGTCGAAACGAATTCAATAAAAATTGTCTATAGACTAAAATTATGCAGTTCTTGGTTTTCAAATTCCTTTGGGTGTTCAGAAATTGAAAATTAGACTCACGCTCGACTTTACCCTTCTCCCTAAAGAATTTCGTTCATTCATACATCCGTTTTGATAAAAAGTTCCTCGTGTTAAATTTATCGGTTGATTTTATTACTTTATAAAATGTTCTTATGGCAACGAATATCGTATATTATATTTCGTTTCCGATACTGATAAAAGCCATATCAATTATATATCTGATAAGACATTTACATCAGACTACATAGCTCACCAGGTATAGGTTCACCGGCAACTCTCTCTCGAATTCGTTCAGATTTAAGATCCAAAGCCTTTTCCAAAGCTGATGGGAAACGAACATTAGGATCTCCTGAATACATTTCCTCCTCTAACATTTCACCGGTGGGAGGAGGCGGAAGCATCATCATACCGTAATTCTGTAGTGGTCCGGCCATTTTAGGAAACGGAGAAAATAACGTTTCTAGAAATCAAAAGCATAAAATAGACTCGTACGATCGACACAGATCTCACGAAAATAGAGTTTTAATTAGAATAATCACCAAGGTTGACAGATAAGCTCGAGTTGAGCTTGGTTTACAAACTTTTCAATCACGAAATATCGTAGACATTTTACCAATCTTCTATCAGTTTCTGCTGGGTGCTTCCTCGTCCACTTTCCGAGTGTTTCTAATCTAATTTCTATAATCTGTGTTTACCTTTTCCTCACCTCAGCAGAGGGCCAAAAATTGACAATTGTGGCTCGTTCGTCCGTTCCTGGCGGTACGAGACCGGAGTACGAAACGAAACAAAAGTAATACGAAAGCAATCGATGATTTTGCAGTGTTGCCATATTGTATCGTCCCTAAGTCTAACTCGGGCCGGACAGCGCTAGCGTCGCTAAGGCACTATACGATGGGTGTACCAATGATGTGCGTCCGACGTTCATTTTGGTTCCAGAAGCCTAATGTTTAATAGGTATTCAATATTTGTGCCGTGGACGAGCCGAAATTGTATATTTTGAATTTTTGACAATGGATAACTTAAGACTGGTTGAATTTTTCTTGAAATTATACTCGTTGAGAAGGAAATCTTGGAATACAGGAATTGCGGAGAAACTGTTATTTATTATTATAACAAATTAACAACCAAAAGAAAAATAAATTTCTGACTGATTTTTTTTCTCAGTTTTGAAACGGATCTGAATATAGAGTAAGTTATGGTTTTAAAACAGTCACAATGTTCTGACCAATAACCATTTAAATACTGAAGGAAATTTCACCAATAACTGTTAGTTTTGGTCGCAAACCCTACATACCTAAACAAAATTCTGACATCACTGAACAGAAACTTGCTTTTCCATTCAACAGGTTCCTCCATAGCATTGATGTGTTCTTCAAGTGTTTTTTCCAGAAGAAGGTCTATCAATCTTGAACCCCCAGCCTTTGTTGCCAAATTCTTCATATTCCAGCCTGATACTAGAGGTAGAGACGGCCATGTTTCCTACTTCAAATGTAGTCTACCATAAAATCCTACACTATTAAAAAACAAACTTTGAATAGAAATATTGCTGTTGCGATAAATCTCAAACAAACAAACTTTCAAAACTTGAAGAAATCAACAAAACGTTAATTTCGAAATATATATGATTCATATATTTTTTCTCTTCTTCAAATTAATTTTTACACAGTAGAAGTAAATACAATAACAGACAACTTCTTTTTGATGTACAGTATTTTTTCTTTTACACTGAAAATAATGGAAGCTTGGGAATTTCAAATAGTAAGTCAACTAAAAAAATAGATTCTTTAGAAAAAAATTAAGTTATAAAATTGTATTATTCAAAGGGAAAAAAACAAAGATTCTTAAATAAATACTACAATAGACATAAAAAACACTTCATGTAAAAGTAACATTCGTCAATAGGGAAAACGTACAAGTGGATTCCATTTCAAAAATGTCACTACATAATTGAAGAAAATTGATAAAAATTTTCTACTAAAAGAAGAAAAAAGAATTATGCGTTTTTGAAGAATAAGTGACAATATTGCTCTCATACGAGAACATCTCTTATTTCATATACAAAACAAATAATTATAACTGATACTTTACAAAATGACAAAAAAAAAAAAAAAAAGAAGAAGAAGAAGAAGAAGAAGATGAAAACAATTGAATTTACAGTACATTTACAAAATAACACAAATTAATGGTAAAATGGATCCTAAAAAGTAGGTATTTAAAAAACAATCACATTTTTCAATAGATCAACTTCAACAAAATAAAACTTTTGTCACTTTACAAAAGGAGAAAAAAATCATAAAACAAAGAACAAGACGTTCAAAAATTAATTTACAATACATTAACATACTGTAATACGATAATATATTCTTAGAATTTGGCATTTATAATTAATAAATACCGCCAACAAAATATTTCACGTAAGATTATTGTTTCATCGTACTAAAATTATGATAATGTAACCCTATACTTTCCAAACCATTTGATTGAATGAACAAATATAACTGTTTTTTAAGAAGATATTAGTGAGGAACCAGAATCCATTTTGTAGAAAAATGAACACTTTTCATATTTAAATATAATAATACGTAATTGCACAAATTTATCTAAGAATTGATGCAATAAACAGAAATGGTAAATTGTGACTAACGTACTGGAACAAATCCAATTTCCCTGGCACAAAAACACGCAATATCATACGATACTGATTTCAAGAAAGATGTTCATTAAATCCGTTTTTTAGAGAAAGTAAATAATAGCAATAATAATCCTGATGCGCTGCATGGTAAACTAATTCTAATTCATCAAAATTGAAACACTTTACAATTAACCTAGGACCTGCTGTCGCATATTTTTCTCGAAAACGTATCATTTTTGATTTCAATAATTTTTGAATAAATTAAAAAGTTATGAGAAAAACAAGTCGGAGGACAAACAAACAAAAATAAAATATAAAAGTAGATGTTTAACTGTATTCAAATAAATTAACGTAGTATTTTCAATAAGCTTGTTCCTAAATTATGTCAAAATTAAAAACTTAATAGAAAGAAAAATTCCATAACGAAATAAAATGAGGAAAGAAAGTAATACCTACTGGTATGGATCTGTAAATACTGGAGACACATTGAGAAATATGAAAAATCGGAAGTTACAATGAGAAGGAGATTGAAGGAAACCAATTAATTGTCCACTAGCAATTCATTGTTGAATACAATGTTCTAATCTAATACAATATAGGTAAATTAGAAACCATGGATCCTGCTGAAACAAAATTTGATTTCTATATGAGTGATACATTATTTTGGATCTTGGATGATACTCGGATACCTGTAATATCAATGACAGTGATTACAACAAATTATAACAGAAAAGTAAAAAAAGAAAATAAAAAGTTGAAAACAATATGAACCGGCTCCCGTTGAAGCCGACCAAACGACGGGCCAACAATCCATAGGATAAGGTCTATTGCACAACTACAAGAGATCCTTTTCTCCAAACTGTTGGCTCGTCGCCTTTTATAAAACTCAGTTCATACTACGCTCATTTCTACCAATTGAAGACCTTTCTGTCAAAAGGGCATCCGTCCCATCAGAAATACATTGAAGGGACGCCCTTCTCACAGAGAGGTCCTCAATTAATTACACATAAATTCTAGGGCTTTCAAAATAAAGGGCTTCTTCATTTTGGGATACTGGTTATTGAATAATGTTATCAATACTATTCTTATGGGAAGTGATGTCTGCTGAAAGCTGCTGTACTGCATTTTTACTCTGTGTTATCAGTTGATGTGACGTTGTGGTGATGAACTTTATACACGATGGAAAAAAATTGCCGGCTTACATGTGGCCATATACCTATTCATCCCTTACAGGTCAGTCACTTAGATAGGATGGAATCCTGTTTACTGATATCATCCTCCTCCCGCCCCCCCTCAAGCGGAAAAAATACAACTTTAGTAACAAAAAAAAACGCTATTACGCTAAATGAAGAAAAAATGAGGGTGCAAAAAGTTCTCTCTCTACATTTTCATGAAGTCCCAACTACAATTGACTTCGGCTAGAAAACTGTTATTCCTTACGACGAGTTCGATCAGAATTACACTAATAAACTCTCTCAGAAATAATAAGATTAGGATGAATGCCTAAGTGAAATATTTCATCGCAGAAGACTCGAAAAAAACGACAATTTCAACTAGGATTACGATTGAGGATTATTTTTTTCTTATAATCGAACATCGCGTCAAAGTTGAAAACCCGACGAGTCTTTGAAAATTGTTATTTCACACACTAGCACAATTAAAAACACTCGAGCCGATAAAAGTTCTGAACGTCATACAGATACCAAAAATTTGTTTTTGATCATCTTTCAAAAATCTTAAAAATGATACTATAAGGAGCAGAAATGAAATCCTTTTAGTAGAATCGTAAAAATTGAAATACAAGTACGTGGATGCTCTTTGAAAATTGCAAATCAAGATACATGAGACAAATACTGCACTCAGGTATTTTCACGATTACTGAACTAAAAGCTTTATTTGGCGAATCTAAATTTTATAAATAGATAAATTGAGCATCTTTGTGAACCTAAATAAAGTTCAGACTTTTTCCGTAGAGCTAAATCATGCTTACGTTTTGAGATATTACAATCAGTTGCTAGAGAGTGTTCCCGTCCAATGAAAGATTTCGGATATATTTACCTTCAAAATTTTCTTAAAACATATTCATTTGTAATCCTCGAGATTAAGTAATTTCCCCACTGATCGAGTCGACAAGTAGTTCATTATAATTGTTCGTCTGTCACAACAACTCGCAACTTATCCCAAGACAGAGAATCTAATTTTAATTCTTGTTCACATTTAAACTTACCTTTACTTTGATATACTTGCGAGGAACTCAAATTCTTCTCTTCAAATGAACCATCGAATAAGAACGTATCCACAGAATATAGAGACACACAGAGTCCTACAAAACAGAAAATTGAAAATCATGAACATGCGTCGTAATTCCAGCGAAAAAAGTGTTCATTTTCGTCAGATTTTATAGCCGACAAATCATCGTTCTTTAAAAATCATCTACAGTATCAGAAAACAAGAAAATCACCTTATCTGGTTGTACGATGCTCACGTATTGAGATCAAATTGAAATCAGAAAAGTGCGTAGATTAATTAGTCTACATCATCCAAGTGCGTCCAACAAAAGGTTCATTTTCCTTATTCCCATTCGAACTCGCTAACCAGTAGCTTCGAAATCGTCGAAATTTCATCACATTATACGGTCAGTAGTAGATTACAATCTCATTTCGATCTTTCGTGTACATTGGACATCGATTTGATAACGCGTACGTACCAAAAATTACTAAAAAATGAAATAAACACGAATGCAATCATCAGTATTTTGGATGAAAATACTTCATTGAGGAAGAGGTTATTTGCAAGAAATAGATATCGATCGTGGTTGAGGAAAATGATTTCAGAATACGAGCATTCAACAACGTCAACATAATACGTAACGTGGGAACTCCATCAGGTTTTCAAAATTTCCAAGAATTTTAGCAACAAGTGTGCGAAAAAAATATTCTGAACTATTGACGAAAATACCTATAGTATATGTTTGCGAAGGATGAATTTTGTTATTTTTATTCCATTTAACTTATTTTCTACGTTTTCGCGTCATCGAGAGCTAATAAAAAATATAACACAAGAAACATTCGTTTCGATTATGAAAATTCTTTAATGGTATCGCTAAACAGTTTCTTTCTTTTTTTAACAATCCACGAAATTCGTAGTTTTCAATTTATTCCTATGCTTTCTCGTTTTGTATTTTGCCTTTTTGATTCGTTCCTCCTACATCTTATTAGTCACTAATCAACCTCTACATTCTTAGCAACAATATCAATCATCAAACCAACTGATAAAATTCTAGTTCAGATTTATTCTCGATTGGTTCATTCAGTAATACTTCTCAATACTTATCTATATATTCCAAGTTTCCACGTCTCAAAAATACTTGGATCTCTGACATTTGAGTTCGCCTTCAGAACTGACCCGGAAGGTAAAGGCAATGTAGAAACAATCCTTTCTTTATCATTCCCTATTTTAATGGAATCAACTCTTTAATGGGATTCACTTTCAATTTTTCACGCTATGATATAAATTAATTTTTTCATATCTTCCCTACTGATAAAGACCAATATAATTCTACTTTACATGCAACTGTCAGTACGATTTGTGTCCATGAGTTAACAATGAAAATATCAAGGCCAGGGTGAAATTCAACATTAAGAAAAGGTGGTTAGAGGGATTTCAAACGCTTTCATTTTCAAGCCCTAATTCAACTACGTACACGATCGTTTTGAAAATTTTGTGTTTCATTCATGGTTAAATATTTTACATAATAGAGAGGAAACTGATATCTTCCGTGCAAGAAAATTTTTCATTATACAATAAAATGATATTTAAAACTGATACTCACATGTCACAGATCTGAGTCCTTTCATCAGTTGAACGATAATTGATAAATGGTAAAAAGTGAGATTATTTACATTATTTATAATTGCAACATGTCTGTCATTTTTTTTCTTCTTTTTTCCACTTTAGATTATTACTAATTTACTTTAAAACAAACTTTATATAATTAAAAAAAAAAAAAAAAAAAACGAATAAACAAAACTGATAAAGAGAGAAATAAAGTCATTCACAACCACAAAAATAACGCAGAAGTCATATTTTGTTGATAGAAAAATATTACTTCGAATGTCAACGAACGAATGGAAAGAAAAAGAGAAAACGCGCGATATTTTCACACTTTAATAAATCCTCCGAATCTTCCTTTTCACGACGATTCCGCCTTATCGTTATTCTCGTTGTACTCGGAAAACTTGTCTTTATTAGAATTATTATCAGCCTCTTGGAAATTATTCCATTTCTCGTTTTCCTGCGTATCTTCGTTATTCTCGCCGTCCGTATCCAGACACTCGATCGTGATCTTACAATCGAGTTTGTAAATGAATATTTTGAAACACGATTCCATATTCAGCGCTTCTGCCTTTTTCTGGTAGTTCGCTTCCGCGTTCACACGTTGGTAGGCGGTCGCGCAAGGTCCGCCTGTAGCACCTTTAGCCTTTTCTTTGGCGAACAGATCGTAACAATCTTGACAATACTCGTCGGTCACCAAATACTGTAATTGCCTGACCGCGTGCGATACGACTTTATCGAGAGTGAAGGCGACATAGGCGTGTATGCCAAACATTTCGCGCAGAGTATCCTCGTAGGTCGTCGAATCCATATTACCGTCCAATACATTTTTCACCATGTCCAACATGGCGGGATAGTAGTCTTCCACCTCGATTTCGGGTTTGGGTTTCAATCTCAGGGATACAGCGGCTGACTCTCTTGGACCGTCTTTAGAAGTCATCTCTTGTTTCGCGATAATATTGGCGCGTTCGTACATTTTTGACAGACGATCACAGAGTATTTGATGTAGTCTTAGGAACAAGTACCAATGATTATCGGCGAAGAACAACGTACACTGCTCATCCGGATGGCAGGAAATCGCGTAGAGAGGTACCTTTATATCCTCCACATTCACTTCCATAGCGACGCTTTCACCGCCACTACTATCCACAATCATTGCATTACTGCTGCTGCTACTGATATTATCGTCCTGCTTTTCCATCTCTTCATCTTCAACGCTCTCCTCCGGTTTCTTAACGCTTTTCTCATCCAGCTCTTCGCGTTCATCGTCGCTCAATTCTTGCCGCGGATGGTAGAATAAATCTGGTATGAATTGTCGAATGAGCGATTTGATTTTTTGTTTATCCTCTTTATGGATGCCAGTCTGTCTTTTAACGTGGTGTATGAGCAAATTTGCGGCGTCGTCCAGCACGCTCTTGTCTTTGTATGGCAGCACCAAATGAGGGCCGGGTTGCACGGCGCCGTTACTCTCGTCGTTGGCCGCGTTTTCGTGTCGCTCATCGTACAATGATTCAATCTCATTGAGCAACGATTTTGAACGTAAATATTTCATATCGTTTTGCTTGAAGTTCATTCCCTGGTGGTCGAGTGATTTCAAATAGAACTTCTCATTTTGTTCTCGCCAGATCTTATTGAAACCTTTCTGCGCCTCTCTCCATTCCTCTTCTTTCGCTTTTAGTCGACGCAGCACTACTGCAATGGCGGCAGCTGGATTCTTCTTTAAACCCTCGATTATATCGTTGGATTTATCGCCGTATATCCTGCGGATGGCGCGCTGATGTATCGACGGTGACGTTCCGCCCAAACAGTCGTCCAGACGATATTTGGCCGCTTCCTCGCCAGACAGTCGACTCAGTTTCTTTTGCACACCTTCGAATACCTGGAAAAAAGAACGAAAAAATAATAAAATTTGAAATGCTAATTAGGTCGTGACAAATTAAAGGGAATAAATCACGATAGGTTCAGCTGATATAGTTTTTGACTTCCGAAAGGAACTTTTAACGCAGTGATAAATTAGAACAAATAATTGAGAGCTTCAACTAATCGAGGACAGATCAGTCAAAGTTGTCGTATGACGGAGAAAGGGTACCTATTTCAGGCTTTTTAACAGCTCGAAATTTCAAATGCCACACCTGAATTGATCGTTACTCACGTTGAAATTCATGGGTATTTCGTAGGAAAAGGACTGAGGCCTTGAAAATATTCTTGGTGGCTTTGATCTACTTCTGAAAGCAGTCGGTAGGGTATAAATAAAAACTACAGCAGAAAGTTAACAGGAAAACTAAAATAATCTAACCGTTACTTTATATCTGTTTCCTTTGTTCATTATCGATTTTTTTTTTTTTATTCATTTTTCTATTCTTTGTTGTCGGTCGATAATGAAACATCAAATTTTTATTATTTCGATGAAAAAAAAAAAAAACAAAAAAAATTGTTATCACAGAATTTTAACACTTACTAGGCCGTGAGCTGAAGACTAAGGATATAATTTTTAGGTGTTTTCATTCTCAATCGACATGCATAAATACATATGAGGTATCATAGGGACCAAAATCGATCAATAATTAAGAGCGATACATTCATATGAACTGTCTGTATTTTCAAGACATCTTTCTCTAGGGATCCGAGTCAAGAAAAAGGTTCGAAGTCAATTTTGGTCTCAGAAAAATCTGGCGAATATTTTCCATCTCAAGAAAGTATGAGTCCAAATTTTTCTAAACCTTTTGCTACAGGATGACCATGGATCATGAAATCGAGAAATCGAATTTCCTTTTTTCGAGGAATTTTTCGGAACCAGAAAAAATGAACTTTAGGAAGCCTGAAGCAACGTAATTCAAACGAAAAATCACTCAAAGAGAGTAAGACAGGACAGGATAGAAATTTACAAACTCATACAGCGTAAAACTACTTCACGTTTCAAAGAAGATAGAACTTTGAGAACTTGTATCGAGGTCCAGCGATGCGTGTTGATACAGAACATAAAAAACGCTGATCAAAGTTCGAGTATTGAAATACGTACGTCATGAATTGCGTAACAAAAGTCGTAGGCTGCGTATAAGAAAAATAAAGTAAAGTGTTTGTATTCGTAATACTCGATAGTAAAACGTACACGTTTGCATCTCGAGTTCATAATCGCATAGACTCGGGTACGCGTATTCATTTTCAATGAACAATGATGTTCGAATCGAAATGTATTTCTGACATTAACTGATACTAAATTGCAAACGAAAAGGCTTCAAACGGGATCCAACGCGTCCCAGACTCATTACTGATCCTTTTCTAAGCCACCTGTGGGATGTGAACTTACACGGAATGCTTGGAAGAGAGGACCTTGAAAATGAAAAGAGTATATCGAGGAATTCTTTCGATAAATTATTCTAAATAAATGAATGAATGAGAATTTCATCGAGCTTTCGAAAGTCGAATACTGCGGAGTCTGAATGAGTTCCTAGTATAATTTCGTAAAATTATTCTTCCAACAATATGAAAACGAGAAACAGAACAGATACAGCGAACCCGGGAAAATCCCGAACGTTTAAATGAAAAAGTCTCTATGATTCGGAACATTTTTCCGATAGAGATCCTTCTATCCCAGAGAACATTGATTAATTCGACATTTTGTCACAAAGGTGATAGATGGAGAAGCTTCAAAAAATTATACAAGGAACTACGGAACATGGAGTCCCCAAAAAGGAGAATAAAAGAACAATTACTCAAACATAAAAAGATACCTTTATGGTGGCAGCGTTCGTTTCGATGACGACGTCCAGCTCGAATCTTTCGTCTTCACAGCGATAGATGTACTCCTCGTATTGTGTTTTACGCGAGGACACAAAAGTCGAATCTTCGGACCAGCTCGGAAACGAAACCCAATTATCGTTGAGAACATCGCGACACAGATCGGTACGTCCGCTACATTTCGAAGGGTTGAAGTCGTCCGGTACAGCGCAATAGCTGGCGCCGATACGTTTACATGTGGTATAATCGATGTCGATCGAGTTCTCGGATCGTACCACGTTATTATGGACCTGATCTAAAAATGAACGTTGTGATTCACGTTTATTATCCGAATCTTTGTTATACTCACGATTCGAACTGGTGAAGAGCGTATCTGTCGGGCCGAGAAATTCTTTGAACCACCTCAACAACTCGGGATGTGGGCTGAGAAACGGAGTAGTCAACTGCAACAGTTCGGCCTCGTTGATGATCTCGTTATTATAAATGACCAAACATCTTAGAAAGTTACGGTACACATCAGGGTTGGGAATGGTTTTACGAATGCGGTCAAAGAAAGCGAAGTCGTTAAGAGTACCGTATTTACCGGCCTCCGTTACGGAAAGATCACGCAGCGAGGATGAAGGAGACTTATGTTTCTTAATAGTCGGCTGTCCCATCGACGCAATCGACGAATGCGAATTCGAAATGGAAGCTGATCGTTTGAGAAGACCAGGAGCGTTCGACGTCGTCGATGTCACGTTATTATTTGTGAATTTCGTCGGCACGTTACTCGAATTTGTGCTATTACTCAGAACACTATTATTGAACGTCGCGCCGGGCTTCACGTTCGATGGCTTCCGCGAATTGAACGATATCTCGTTGTTCTTCGTGATAAACGGAGTCTGATGAGAAGTCGCATCTGGCAAGAATTGACCGAATTCGGTGAGCAAATCTTCTTGATTTTCAAATAACTTGGCTACCTGGGAATAAACTTCAGCCTCCGTTAATGTTTTACCTCCGATGCCACTCGATTGTTGATTTTCTTTAAGCGTGCGCTGCTCTTTCTGATACGTATGCAGTATTTCCAGGAAACGTTTATACTTATCCGGCTGACCTTGGAAACGATTCTTAATCTTATTTACGTAATTGATAGCATGATTGAATTCGACGGGTTGGTTCTGCGGAATCGGCTGATTCGCATTTCCCGACTCGACTTGTGATAATGCCTGCGAGACGGCTTGATGAGCTTGATTCATCGTAAATGACTGTGGCGGGCTCGAATTGGCGAGAGCGACGGTAGGTACTGCAGTCGTTACGTTACTAACTACGTTATTTGGTACAACAGAATTATTCGTTACCGGTATTACCGTGCTGCCCGAGGAAATGGTCAACGGTGCACTCAAAATAGGCGTCAGCGTAGAATTAGGTAGAGTGATTGGCTTCGCAACGATTGGAGGATTTACAATAGATAAAGTAGTTCCAGAAAGTAGACTGCTAGTTGTCGTCGGTACAGTCGACGTGATGTTCGAGATAGTGGTGGTATGTAAAATCGACTGAGTCGATGGAACCAAAGTTGATGTGGAAGACGACGGGCTAGGTATACTCACTGAAACTTGGAATGAATATCCACCCGAGTCACTCGACTGCACCTCGATCTTGTAACCGGGAGGTAAAAACGTATTGAATCCGACAATCAATTCAGGATGACCTTTGAAAAGATTTGATACCCTCGTTATAACACCGGGAGTATCAATACTTTGAGATTTAAACTCTTTCATGATATCGAGAAAGTCATTATAAACTTGCGGCTGCGAACCGAACTTGTATTTAACCTGGTCTAGATATGATAACGCATCTTCGACTTTAAGCCGTTGAAATGGTTGTGGCGGTGGTTGAGGAGGAACGGCAGGAACCACTTTACTTCTAATCTGGGGTGGTGTAAGCGCTATAGGAACCGTGGTATGGATTGTAGAATGTGCTGGTGACGAACCGACTGGTATGACATTCGGGTTCGGACTCTTCTCGTGCACAGTCAACGTGGGCATTATGGTAGAAAAACTATGAACTGGTGAAGTAGAATCAACAGTATACTGAGTGATATTATTACTTATCTGAGGTGTATACGTTACATTTGAAATCGCACTCAGACTACGTGAACGCGTCGGTGAGAGCGAAGATGGGGGGAACGTGTTAACGGTGGTTTCCACAGGCGTTCCATTATCATTCAAGCAACGGTTCATGTTGTTTTACATTTGCGACGATTTTAATAACGACACCATAGAAGATTAGGTAACCGAGCAAATTATTCGTAAAATATTTCATTAAAACGAAAGTTACGTTCGGGTTTCTCGTAGAAGCGCTAAAACGGTTTTCCGAATACTTTAGATGATGAAATATACGAATAATACTTCGACAATGACAGTCAACCGTTGTAGAACTGATTCACGTATCGATGATGATGTCGATCGGATATTGCAATTAAAATTTTAAAAATTAATAAGGAATTAAAACACATTAATACCGTAAACAGTAAACAAACCTTAACAACAATCTCGAATCTCGACTAGCTTTTGGCAGTCAAGAATTGATACCATGGAAAGGGGAGGGTAAAATCGCTAACACGTTGCAGCGTTGCCAAATATTTTCCCTCCTTATGCTGCCTCGTCATTGGTTGAAACCAAAATATGAGACATCGTTTGATTTGTGCTTGTGGTAGCACTTCTTGAAAGTGCGCGCGCATCCAAAACAGATGATTTTCGACAATGCAACGTACTCTTGCTGTTCTTGGTACTCGTTCGTCGTTGTTACGTTAGAGCAAGATCGTTTATAGCGAGGGAACAAGACAGTGAGAAAGGCGGCTAAATTTTTTTCGAGCGATTCGATTCCGAATCCGATGACACGGTAAAATGGTATCTACATACCTATCTAGTGTTCTTGTTATCAGAAACGAGAAGAGAACGGGCGGTACGTCGCAACAGCATGTTTTTATTTCAATTTCATTCCATCACTACACGCGTACTTCTTCCTCTTCATGTGACATTCTATCCGTACAAAATTTGGATCGATTCGTGTAGTGCAATAAATTTGATAATGTAAGGAAACTAGTTGAATGAAAACACGTCTTTATGGTATTTTCTACGTCTAGGTTGGGAATGTGGAAAATTGAGGAAAAAATTGTGTGTTTTTCTTGCTTTATTACATTCTTGTCATTCTGACCACGTTACCACTTCCGAAAATAATTTACAAATAATAAGAGCTTCACCGACATGACGAACAAATAATATTTATATTACCTTGAAACTTGAATATTGCATGCGAGTACTTGACATTCTCAAAGACCCTTGACTATTGCCTAGACCTCATTTTCATCATTTTACTTGTACTCCACTCATTTGAAATCCTTCTCCCAATACCACGTCTGAGATACAGAAGCCAATGAGAATTATGAATTACGATTTACAATTTAGTGAATATTTTTCATTGTTGACATTAGAGTTGCTTTTTTCTGAGCATAATTTTTTGATATTGTAGTTTTCAATCATGTTAGCAACGAATCTTGACTTTTGCAGGTATCCATCTAGGCATTCTAAAGAGTGTACCGAGCTGCTACACTCTCTTCCTATAATAAATTGAGTAAAATCTAGAAGTAATGATTTGGATAAGATTATGGATTCCAATTACATGATAGAAATCTGGCAGCGTACAATAAATCATGGCATGGATAAATTCAAATGAAATTAGAAAGTGCTTCATTAATATTATCGATGCAACATGAGATTGAGTTCAATGAAATTGGAAACCGCAAATGTCTCGAAGCAAGAAAGTACTGTACCATATAAGTTTATACTTATTTGAGTGAAATATATGTAGTATGTATTACGACGAACTATTGAATAATATTTTATTGTAGATGATACCGTTCAACAATTGTAAAAAAAAAAACGAAAAAATACGCACATTTATTCGCTGGGAAGAACAATCGTGTGCCGCAACTTCTTTATATTTATATGTTTTAGTACCGGATTATTAGGATTGAAATTCTTTAAGTAAGTAGACATGAAGCTGAAGTACCATTCTTGGGTTATGACTATTGTATTAATGAAATCAAATTTTGTTGAGTAAAGGAAGATGTTCAGGTCGTATCGCGTGCATTCGTTCCGTTTCGTTCCTTCCGTGTTGTACGGAGTAATGAACGAGATACAAGAAAATAATTAAAAAGTGAGTATTTTTTGTGTCAAACATTTTCAAATCTTTGCATTATTTTTAAGCTCCAAGATTTTGAAGTTTATTACAAATATACCTAGTACCTATCAATAAATATGAGAAATACCAAATGAAAGAATATAAGCCAGAATGAGGGTCATGTTTTTATTTATTTTTTTTTTTCCAAGGTTTTAGTTCGTGTCCTATTTTTTTCTCCTGCCTACCGATATAGTTATCGAATATTTTTGTTGTATGTGCCTTATTGGAAGGCCTTATTACATGTACAAGAGATGATTTTGTACTGCGTAGAAAATTTCTATATAACTAGGCGACACCATCTATTTATGATTTTGATTGGCTTTAGAATACTTATAAGGACGAGAATATTGAGTAGGAAAGCCCACAAATTTGGTATTCATTTAAAATTCCTGCTCTACGTAAGCATCAGTATATTCATACAGAAATTTGGTCGAAAATTTGATCTCTTCTGCATGGTATCAATATTTTTATCACAGTGTAGTTCGCATAGTTCCAACCTGTTTTATATCAGGCCCAACGCAATATCCTCAGATGTTGGATGACGGTAAAATACGAGCAGACTAGTGATCTTACCGGATATCTTAGTAAACCATACTAATGTCATGTTTCTCTATAGTAGGCCTAGAATTCTTTATTGAAATTATAATCTCTTTTTCAAAAAGGAAATTTTGAAAAGAGTATAATTCGTCGAGTCTTCAGAGGATCGTGATTTATCAGATGAAAATCCCAACGACGATATACAACTTACATGACATTAATGATGAAAAAGGAGAAAACTTTTATTGGTATAAATCAAGTAATTATATCGATGTGAAGCAAATAGGCTATAATGCAATATTTAGACTTTCCTGTAAAATCAATAAATAATATCTTTTGCGTTATATCTGTGATAATAATAAATTTCCTGTCCCATTGGAAAAAATTCATTTATAAGGTTTTAATAATAACCCAGTTTGTCTGATGTCGGAGTAATTAGGTATATTGAAAGAAATTTGATGATACCCTAGCTTTATTTTTCTCTCCATGATATCGGCACGTTCACCGTCAAGTTCTGAAATATCCAGTAACAATTGGTGCAAGAAAATTTCCGGATTTCTGTCGTCATTGATGACTTGAAAAATTCTTCTTAGATTCTAGTCCTTCGTTTCTACTGATCCTAGTTTTGCTTCTTTTAGAATATAGGTTGCAAATGGGAAACAAAATTTTTAAACAGCTTTTGATTCGTAATATTTGTTCGAAATTTATCTAGATTAGAGCCGTATATCGTATTTTTTCAAGTGCAGCTTATGAAAAATGATGTTGGTATCAGAGTAAAGTCTACAAAGAGGATCGGACAATTAGTTTCTGTTGTTGATCTAATAGAATGCCGGATATTATTTAGAACATGGCTGTGTTTTTTCAGGTTAAATATTGTGCGATTTGAACAAATGAAGTGCCAATATAGTTGGGAAAGAGATGAGTTATTCTTAATTATACATCGTATTACTGATGTTAATATTAACGGCGAACTAAGTATGCAAACTGCATTCCGTTCCAAGACAAGAGAAAAAAGATGTCAAATGTCCAAAAATAACGCTTCGATTAAAAACGAGTAGAACTAAAATTAACAATTTTTTACCGATCTCCGTCATCATACTTCTCAACTCTGGGATGCCACGAGATTGTAGGCAGATTTCAATAGTGGACGTCACAGAGAGCAAGGGCCGGCTGATATGAACGGCTGAAAAAAAGAGTCAAGTGGTTTACAATGAACAGTCCCACCATTAATTTATCAATATTTATAAGTTCCAAAAAATTGTAAAAACTTTGCAGTCGCTCAGCGAGTTGTTAATATTTCTGTCTACAGTAGTATTTTGACAAATTTGTAGATGACGACTGGGCTGAAGATACTATTGATGGGAGTTGTCATTCAATTGTTTCATAACGTACTTTTCTGGAAAACTCATGCGCAAAAGATGAAGTCAAGTAGGCATTTCGGGGACTTAAGAGTGCCCAAAATGGTCTTTCGAGAACTGCTACATTTGGGCAGTAAAATTGTCATTGACACTTCGATGCGGTCATTTCAGTTTTCCAGCCACCTTGTACACGTTAGAGTTCGAGTTTGTCTAAAGTGGTCCCGATTTCTGTATAATTTTTCCTTTCAAAAATTCTCCTTAAATTATTACTTATTTAATTTTTATATCTAATTTTTTTTTTTTTCTCTTCTCGGGCGTCTACTGTGATCTGCTGATTAGTTGCAGCATTGAAAAATAACCTCAATTATGCTGACGAGAATGACTCAAGTGCTTGGAGTAGGACTTCAAAAATCGAAATTAGAATTTTCTTGCTGAGGAAACTATGCTTTTCTTTTCGTACTTTGTAAAAGAAACAATAAAACTCATTACCTACGTGACTAAATTGTCATTATCACTAGGTAAATTCTGAGGCAAGATTAGCCTACGAGCAGTTTTTATGGAGACACATAGTTTTCTCACTCTCACTCATTGGTAAGGATAATTTTATTCCCTACTCCGATTACTTCAAATTACAATTGAGGACGTATCTGTAAAAAGGGCCTCCGCAAGGAAATATCAAACATAGAAAAACTAATTTGAAGTTTTGAGTGGATATAACTTTATAACAGTAAGTTCAATAAAAAAAAAAGTAAGAACAAAAATTGAAAAGCAACTCTCTTTCTATAAAATACAATAATACATTGTCAACCTGTTGAATATTGAATTCAGAGGAAACGGGAGAGAAGAGATGACGCGGAGGCCCTTTTTAAGGAGATGGGTAAAATCCCATACAAAAAAAAAAAAAAAAAAATTGGCAATGAACTGAAACGTCTAAAAATCATGGTCTCCGCGAAAAGGGCCTCCGCTCGACGGAGGCCTTTTCTACAGATACGTCCTCAATTAAGAGTGCAAAATATCTTTTAAGATAGTCGACACTTGTACTTTACGCTAGCGCCGCAATTTCTCGTACCTTTTTTCAAAGTCCTCACTCGCAACCTTGACTCGTTACCATGCAACAGTATCATACATACATAACACAGGATGCTCTGTAAAATTATAACACATTCAATATACATCAGGCATATT
This sequence comes from Aspidiotus rigidus, assembly GCA_035079385.1. Taxonomy (NCBI): domain Eukaryota; kingdom Metazoa; phylum Arthropoda; class Insecta; order Hemiptera; family Diaspididae; genus Aspidiotus; species Aspidiotus rigidus. Next base: position 7,379,997 of record JAVHKY010000013.1, read on the forward strand.
TTCTTGCTGGATTTTATTTCTCTCATCTATATTTCTTCTTCCTACCATGTCATTGTATTCTTTACCTTTGGTTATTTTAAATTTAGGGGGTGAAATGTTCTACGTACTAGATCAAAGGCTGAAAGCACAATCTATTCCTACCCTGAGAGCGCGTAAAAGTAAGTGTGCCTGTGTTGAATTCAGTTTCTCCGTCTAGAAATGTCAACAATAATTTTTCGCACGTTTAGTCCTAGATGAAATTGCAGCCGCATTACTAGACGAAACTTTTATTCACGAAGTATTCAAACCTCAACCTCTATACTGTAAGCAAGAATTGTACCTCCTGTTCAAACGCGTCGCTCACGCCTCCATCATAAAATTGAATGACACCAGTATGGGAAAATTGTATGATTTAATGACCATGGTATTCAAGTATCAAATCTATTCGGCCAGGGAAGCGCGAGAAATTCTCATTATAACATTAAACCATTTGAATTCGCTCCGACACCTCGCAGTTTCTCCGAATGTCTTCAAGCAACTAGATTCTGTTTATTATTTATTCATGAAGGTACACTCTTAGAAGAATGTACGCTCTTTTGTACAATCAAGATACCTACTTTAGTTGAATATAGAATTTTAATTTTTCAGACATATTACTCGATGTACGACGCCGAGCTGCAACGTATACGATACGATTTATTGAACTATTTCCAAGATATTCATGTGAAGGTTTCAATCTGTCTCGAATTAGGATTACAAAATGATGACGGGACGTTTGTGAATTCTTTGACGGAAACCCTTCCCTACGGTATCGAAATTTCTTCGATTTATAGGTATGCATCGAAAAATTGCATTTCATTTTTTTTCTTGCTTAGGTCACGAAATACCTGGTATAGTGAGATATTTGAATAAAGATGAATCATTAAAGGATATTATTACTTTTCCATCGGGTGGCGAATACAGAGCAGATCAAGAAAAAGCTTGTTTTGAGCTTAAATGTGCAAAAGGAACTCTTTTAGGCACTTCTATGTATGTGAGTCCATTATTTTTAACCATCCTCAACTTTGATAACCTGAAATTCACATAATTTGTTTAATTATGCACAGTTACCAAGAAAATTCTTCCACTCACGATTTTTCATGGATATCAAGTGATAATTTGGAATCTCAACTTGCAAACTGTGCTAAAATATCGGATTACCACAACGAGATGGAAACTCTGATAGACCAACTTCTGGGGAACAAGCAAGATAATAAAGAGGATGATCGTGAAATAATTCTATTAGATTTATTTGTCGATGACGAGAAAAATGAAAAGTAGGAAGGATATTTGCGTGGATTTGTAATTTGATTTCAATACCTAATAATGATAATTTATGTTTTGAACCTAATAATTTTCTAGAAATGAAGACATTGCTAGTGGAACAGTAAAAACAGTTACTCTTTGTGATACCTTGGATGTGGAGAGAAATTTAGTTTTAGAAACTGCCACTACTCAAATATCTGTCAATCAAGATAATCTCCAGGAAGAGCAGGATAACAATTTATTATATTTATTGGAAAATCTGTAGACATCGGGTTTATATAATTCACCGACTTTATTTTAATAAATTTTTATTCATTGAGAATGAGAGTTGACCGAATGAATCACGGAGGCTATCATAATAATGTTCCTAGGAATCAATATTACCTAATGTACCGGTAATAGAAAATAATCACGTATTGAGTCACACTATACAAACGCGTACCTAATCAATTGCATTTCCAATCCTCAATAGCTAAGTATTCCAATTTATTGGGCCAGGGGGAAAAAATGTAGGCATAGGGTAGTTAAAAGAATAAGTGTAGTCGCATCTAATGGGGATTCCAGCGTATAAATGCTTCAACTGATTGCTGAGAGGCTCATTTAGGAAAAAAAGAAAATTTAAGAATACCTACCTTAGATAACTGTAATTACCGAGTACATTTAATTGTACATACCTTACCATCCTGCTGTTCCTGTAAGATCATTCTAAATTGTATGATCTTATGGATATGCTGCTTTAAACCTGTTCAAAGTTCATCTGTTTAGAATTAACATCCGCAATGTCTCTTGAAGAAAAAATACAGTATATAGGTAGGTACTTTTTTGACAGACGAAAATAGTTATGCTTGATATCAATTGGAGTCACTTGTTTTGCTCAGATCTCTGTTGTCATATGTGAGTCACAAAGAGTCTATTTGGGATTGTACAGCTCCAGCGCTAGCGCCAACTACTCATATATCAGCCGCGAGCAAAGGGTGAAAATTTTGACATTTAAGTGCAAAAATTGTTCAATCAATAGAAAGTTTCATTTCCTAGAAGTTTTAATCACTTTAATTACTTTGCAAATGACTTATTTTTTTGAGATATTATTCTTTTTTTAATGTGATGAGTACATTGGTCAATATGGTTGAGATAAATAATACAATATGAGTTCACCCTCTGCTTCTTATCTTATTGCTGCAGCGTGATAGAAGCGCGCTGTGACGGATGTACAGCCCGATTGTGATCAGCTAAATTACTTTATACAATTCTAGCGCCTTAGATAGCAGAGATGTTGCGTGAAAATGAAAACAAAAACAAATCACAAAATTAACAAAAAATTTTGGGCTGAAACAGAAAATTGCAAGATAACAAAAATAAATACCGAAACAACCTTCAAGGGATTTTGTGCAACATCTCTGCTTGATAAAATGATAATATTGTAATTCTCTGAAGATTTATGATATGCATGCAACAATAATCATAACTGCCACCAGGAATATTAATAGAAAAAAAAAGTTCAACTCAAGTAACTATAAACCTTTTAGAAAGTTAGAAACCACGTCTTACTCTTTTACTTGTAGAAGTCCAGTCTATGCAGTCCCTTATCCAGTCCAACTCGGCTTGAGTCGGCTCAGATTGAAGAGCAAGAGATGACAAAAAATAATAAACAAAGTATTTTTGGTCTATTAAGGGTATGCTCTACCTAGTCACTCACACGTAGACACACACAAAATATGTATCACATGTTGCGATTTTTGCCCCGAGATAACTGATTAAGGGTATGCTCTACCTAGTCACTCACACGTAGACACACACAAAATATGTATCACATGTTGCGATTTTTGCCCCGAGATAACTGATTAAATAAAGCATGAAATATCTTGAAACTTCGTATTTACGTAGACAAAACTTGGGAAAATACGGCTAATTGGTTCACACGAACTAATTTTGTTCATTAATTGGAATTCAACGATTCAAAGATGGCCCCTTCAGACGTAAGTTTAAACGTTTCTTGGAGATCATTCAGAATATTTCGCGATCTGTCAACTAATTAGCCGTATTTTCCTCAACTTCAAGATTAAATTACACCACGTTCCGAATCATTTTGTACATTATTCGATATGTTATATGTGGGCAAAAATCACTACCCGCAACACACCATTTTGTGTAATACACGTGTATTTTCTATGTGTGAGTGACTAGGTAGAGCATACCCTTAAATAAAGCACGAAATATCTTGAAACTTCGTATTTATGTAGACAAAACTTGGGAAAATACGACTAATTGGTTCACACGAACTAATTTCGTTCATTGATTGGAATTCAACGATTCAAAGATGGCCCCTTCAGACGTAAGTTTAAACGTTTCCTGAAGATCATTCAGAAAATTTCGCGATCTGGCAACTAATTAGCCGTATTTTCCTCAACTTCAAGAATAAATTAAACCACGTTCCTAATCATTTTGTACATTATTCGATATGTTATATGTGGGCAAAAATCACTACCCGCAAGCAGTGAACTCAATTCGTAGTATGAGACTAGCTGGAATGCGCGCTGAACAGAAAACGTGAAACGAAATAACAGAATATCTCTTTTCTCTCTCTTTTTTCGTTAAGCGTGCATGAAACGACGGAGCCCCGTTGATCAGAATATCTTCTTTCTCTCTCTTTTCTTCGTTCAGCGCGCGTTCCAGCTAGTCTCATACTACGAATTGAGTTCACTGCCCGCAAGACACCATCTTGTGTAATACATGTGTATTTTCTGTGTGTGAGTGACTAGGTAGAGCATACCCTTAATATTCGACTAAGCCACCAGAGTGCAGTCATACCATACCTCTGATGGGCTCTGATAAGGAGTATGTTGTTATTGTTGAGCTTCCTCTCCCCCTCGTAGTCTGGTTTTATCATCATTGACGTTTGAGGATGAAATGAGATGATTTACGATACGAGAGTTTAGCTTAGAAATTATGCTTATTGATTGAAACTTTTTCAACGAAAAAAAGCCGTTCGAGTGTTTGACTGCTCAAAATACGTTTCCTCTGGACCTTATACCAGGTAAACTATCAGTTCTCTGTCGATAGATTTGGCTATCTTATCGTGTTGGACTGGTCATCAATTTACCAATCGTCATTAACTCTCTAAGCAGCTATGGGAAGATGATCTCACTTCTGCAGTTCTCCGGAAGGATGGCCATTTATGTTGTAGATCTGGGACAAATCACAGGTGATACCAGTACAGTTATTCTTTTGTTAAGTTATTATGGGCGATGAATATTTATCAACAGTTGTTTCAGTCCGAAGGTATTTTCATGCACCCTGTTTTCATGTATCGTCATTCCGCCTTGCGTCGAGGCATTTGAGGTCGAGGCTTTAATTCAATATGTTCAAGAAACTAAAAGATAAAATCGCGGAAGAGGTCAAACAGTCACCTTTAAAATTTCAAAATTCTGTTCAACAGTTTACGCAGGTACTTTAATTTTCAATTAATCATTCCGACTTCGAAGAACTTACCTTGGCAGTACAACGAATTTCTCGGTTATAGAGCGTTTCTCCGTCTTTATTGTTGTCGAATAATTCTCTTAACGAAACTGACACAATATTGAATAGCAACGATGATGAATCTGGAGAACGCCAAAACCAGAGTGAGTACATTTCCCGAAGAATCTTACAGGTTACTTTTTCGTAATTTTGAATTATAATTAGTTTTTTATTTTTAGCGGATTACGATAACTCGTTTACCACGGTCGACCTTAGAAGTCCAGTCGGACCCAAAGCTCGTCGTTCCTCCTCTTCTTCAATCAATAGCGAATTATTTCCTGTGTATGAATTTCCAAGACAGCTAACGTTACAATCAGACTTAGAATCGTGTAGTGAATTTGACGACGGTAGTTCGATTCATCAATTTAATAATGTCACCAAAGAAAGTTTGTACGAAAAATATCGAACAGCTCTACAAAAATATCACAAATATCGAGGCAGATTTTCGGATTTGCAAAAATTTTGTAAAGAGCTTCAACGAGAGCTGAGTAAAGCTAAAGTAAGTCTGGTAATTAGAGTTTTGTACTTGAAATAATAATCAACTCATCATTCATTTATTCTCCGTGCGGATATCAGAATGTATTGACGGAAACTCAGGATAAAGCCATTCGTCGGATCGCCGAGCTTAAAGAACAATGTTCGCTGGAACAGAAAGCGAAAGCTCACCTGGAAGATTCTTGGCGTAATGAACTGGAAGAACGTGATCATCTCATCAATACTTTGAATACGAAGGTATTGATTTGATTAAATATCTAAGATTATAAGAGGACATTGCGTTTGGTTTTTCTAATGATAAAATTACTAATTACAGATAGACCTTCTTAAAGCTGGCAAGAATAACGAAGATGAAGAGGTACCAATTATTACGCTTGAAACGAGTTCAAATGATGGTTCGAATAAGGATGAAGCAGATGTTTTGAAAGGTTTCCTCTTTGTTACTAAAACTCTCTACGAAACCTAAATGAAACGGATAATAGTTTCAGAGAATGTTTCTACATTACCTAGTTATATTTGAGGATAGAGGTGTGGAGTTCTTTTTTCTTTTCGCGTTTGAATTGAAATTCTTCTTACCGTGAGAAGGCAGTGTAACGATTTCTCCAACGATCTGAATAACTTTTATTAATATCCATTGATGAAATATTAATTTTATCAAACAGAGAAAATCAAGAAGTTTGAATCGCTCTTGAACAATGCGAAAGACACTATCACCAATAAAACAGCGCAAATCAAAGACATGCTAGCTAAAACGGAAGAGGATGAGGTAAATTTGTTTTGTTCGGTTATTGCATTCTGTAAATTGTAAATTAGTTTAATAGTATTTCTCTTCTTTAAACACGATAAAACACGCGAGATCTTTTCCTTGAGAATTTTTCATGCAAGACTTCTGCTCAATTTTTAGTTATCCATTCCGGCTGAAGTGAGTTCCCAAGTTCGAGAATTGGCGTTTTTTAAATTTTACTCGCGTTTTGAACCGAAAGACTAATTGCGTATTGAACTGTTTCTATTTTGCAAGAAAGAGCACTAACCTTGAACTTGTATTTTGACGAACGTCATTGTTAATATAATCACTTGCTGGCAGCTTTTGTGTGTGAATTTTGCTTTAGAACTGTGTTCCAAATAATTATTGGGAAACACTGTCGCTACGTTGGAATTTTGTCGAAAAAGTTTGAATTCGTTGTCTATTTTATTACGAGGAAAAAAAAGACTCAACAAAAGGAGTTTTTCAATTCTAGTCTCAGGATTTAGGATTTGTTAGATCGAACTCAGAGAGTGACGCTACATTAGACTTCAAATATTTTGATCTAGACTTCTACTTTTCATTGTATCCGTCGAAATCCGTATTTTGTACCCTCCCTTAGCTTCGGCCATTTGATCCTGCATTTCGTAATATTTTTCGAGACCATCGCTTATTCTGCAATTTATTATATTTACGTGTTGATTTTTGTTCGGTATTTTCAATTCTTCACTTTTTTTTGAACGAGCTTTTTTCTTTAGTTGATTATTATACATCTCTTTAGTCCGTATTCGTTTTTACGCTCGTTTACGTCAATGATGGCTACATACAGATCCCGAAATTGTGGTTTCGATTTCTGCTGCTACTGTTGAAAGATTAGTCTGACACTTATTTGTTAAAGCTCAGGAAAATTTCTCTCTCACACTAAAACGTGATTTAGATAGTGCCAGTTATAAATACCGCACAAAGTCTATGTAAAAATATGCATATCTTAGCCCTCTACTTGACCATGTAAATATTCGCTTCAAATGTACACTTGACACACCACCTTGTTCACCATCCACTAGCTTTCTTTTCAAGCAAGAGATTTCACAGGGATACATTTTGAAATCCTGACACTTCTAATTGTTTTTTCGGAGAGTGGCAGGCACGTAGGGTTACTTGATTGTTTTCGTGAGCCAATAATTGGATTTTTTTTTGCGGGCTATAAATTCGAGTAAGTAAATCATCACTTTTACGGACTAATACGCCGAAAATTAAATCACCTAAATTTGACTGTTGAGCTGGCACTTATCCACCTTCTTTTCACCCAAGAAAAGGGAATTATGGGAATAAACTCGCTATTCATGGCGAAATTGTTGTTTCAATTGTTGTACGCGCTGTAACATATTATTAGAAAAAATGGGGTTATGAACATTACCGACATCGATTTATCGCGCGATTATTCCCTTACTACGACTTAAACTAAAGATATTTCACTTTTGCAGAAAAAACTAAAATCGGCTCAAGATCGAATTGCAGATTTGGAAGAGAATATTGATTTAATGAAACATAAAGAAGAAGAGGCGCTTCTATCGCTGGCTGAAAATAAATTACACGTTCATCAAGAATTGGAGGCTAAAGAATCACAAATTAAAACGTTGAAAAAGAAAATCGCCGAACTCAACGATGACATGAAGAAATTGAAACACGGTGAGTGCAGGGCTAAGATTTCACTAGATGTCGACGAGCGACAGAAAAAAGTTGAAAATTTTTATCGTTTACAGCGAAAACTGATAACGAGAAGCCGTCGGAGATGAACGAAACGCGTTCGGATACCAAAAATAGCGATTTAGAAACCTTAAAACGGGAATTGCAACTACTTACAGCAACTAGAGTTACCGATCAAAATACCATTGCTGAGAAGGACCGTTTGATTCGCGAATTTAAGACGACCATCGATGCGTCGAATCAAGAACTGTCGAAATTACGAAACGAAATGGAATCTTCAGCACTCTTTTCTCGCATCGAAGATTCAGACCTAAAGAACGTGCTCAAACAAACGCAGGCTACTGCTGAACAATTAGAATCATCCCTGGCTGAAAAACAGCGGGAATTTGAATCTACAATTCATGAACTAAACGTCGTAAAAGTGCAGCTGGAACAAAAAGTTCAGAAACTGGAACAAGAATTATCAGTCGTTAAAACCGAGTTGTTAGAAAAAAACACCCTTTGCGAAAATCTCGACGACAAAACGACCACATTGACGTGTCAATTGACTAGCTGTAAAAGTGATCTTGCTCGGAAGTTGTCAATCCTGAAAGAGAAACAGGATGAAGTACAACGATTGACGTTAGATTTGACAAATGCCAATGCAAAAATCAAAGAGTTCGCCAACGAGAAAAGAATATGGACAGAAACCGAGACGCATTTGAAAGCCGATAAGATTGTGTTGGAAGAGCAAATTAAATCGGTTCGTAAGGAGTTGAATAGTGCTCAAGTCGAATTGAAAGATGCAAGAAGTGCTATAAATGAACGCGAAAAGAATGCGAACGAAAAGAAGAAATTGGAAAAACTTCTTGCTGAGCGAGAAAGCGAGTCAGCCCAACTAAAGATCGAACTAGAACACGAAACACTAGTGCGAACAGCGAGCCTAATGGAAGAGATTAATTCCTTGAAAACGAAAGAAGATAGCCATTTAAGTGAAATGCGTAAATTGAAAACGGATATTCGTAATTTGCAGGATAAATTAAAAGAAAACGAGACGTTAAAGAAGAAATCGGATGAATTGAATGAAAACTTGACTATGAAAGTAGAACAGCTGAATGCTGAAATTCACAATAAACAGAAGCTGGAAAACGAGTTGGATAGACTCCGAGAAGATTTAACGAGCACCAAAAGGGTGAATGAGAGTTTGAACAACGAACTTGATCAGCTTAAACGATCGAGTCAAGAAATTGATGACGTAAAATCAAAATTCGATTCCCTTCAGCTGGAATTACGAGAAGCAAACGCGTTAAAAGAGTGTGTCCAGAAAGAAAGAGATGAATTGGAGGTTGAGATTGAGAGATTGAAACGTGAATTCAGTGAATTGATGAATGAACTGGAAATCACTCGTTCTCCAACCGACACTATAGATTCCGAACAAAATCGCGAGTTGATACAAAAGATGCAATCCGAGCAGCTGAAGTTATCCCAAGAACGTGAAAAAATCGTGAATCAAGTGACCGAATTAGAGAACCGAAATGAACTTCTTTCAAAACAGATTGAAACTTTGAGAATGGAATTAATTGAAGAGAAGAATAAACACGAATCAATTGAAGATGTTAACAGAAACCTCCGAGACGAAATCTCGCAAATCCAGCAACACTTCGAAAATTTTCTGAGCGATGTTAAACCTGTATTGGAGAACTGTGCTGAAATGAAGAAACGTTTGGTTCACGTGCAGAGGATTAATGAAAATCTGGTACGTCAAAATACGGCGCAAATTGACATTATCACTCAATTAGAGTCTCAGCTGAACCGTTCTAATGAGAAAAATAATTCTTCGAGTGAGGATTTATTTTTCAATCTCAGCGAACGCGTTACCCAGTTGAAAAAGGAATACGTCCAAATGAAAAGTGCAATAGTCGAGGAGCTGGACTTGTTACGGCGGTACTGTTGCGAATGCAATGTCAAAATAAACAACGGTCCATTAAAAATTATTCAAGATCATATAACGTATAATTTGGAATTGGAAGATCGTCTGTCTGAGTGCGAGCGAATGAAGACCAGGAAACTCGAGTGCGAACATGAAAATCGTGAGTTGCTCGAAAGAGTTGAACTACTCACTTCGAAATCGTTGAATGTTGAAAATGAAAGTCTGTTAAATAACCTCGAAGAAGAATACACGAATAAGATTGAAATGATTGTTACCGATTACGAAAATCAGTTATTAAGAAAGGATAAAGAATACGAAAAACTCCAAAATTCTACCTTAGGTAAAAAATTAAATTTTCTTTTCTGTCTATTTTATGTATATGAATCTCAATGCCAATGTTGACTCTTTATTGTTAATTGTTTTAGCCAAAGATAAAGCTAGGATAACAGCTATGTCGAACGAAACCAAAGAAATAATACAAAATATGGAGGAGGAATTAGCGTTGAAGCAAGATGCATTGGAGAAATTGATAGAAAAACAGCAAGAAGATGTCGATGTAAGTAATTTTTTAGTTTTGTAGCAAACAATCGAGATGTATGTGTTTAACAAGAGTTTCGACTTTTGTACGCAGAAATTCAATCACGAAATTGTTGAGATCAAAGAACTGCATGCGAAAGAACTTCGAGAAAGTGATAAACGTTGGAGATCCTGTCTCGATAAGAAAGTTCAAGAAGTTGAAGATAAGTACAAAGACGAAATCAACGAGCTCACCAAAGAATGGTCGGCTGATCGAAAGGTTTGTGAAAATAGCTTCGAAATTTTCCTTAGTTCGCTTTTTTTAAATATTATTTGCGGAATGAAATTCAGCTTATTTTGATTCTCATTTCTTTTCGCTGTTATTGGTCGCAGCAAGCAACGTGTATCGATATTTCGCAGCGTAGTGAAGAAAAAATAGAAAGTAATGAACAGGTAAAATAATTTAGACTCCAAATCATCATTTGTGATTGTTTTTAGTTATACTCAAATTTCTGAAATTGTTGCTAAGGCAATTTGAAAGAAAGAAAATTTTTTGATTTTGTTTTTTTAGACGTTGGAAAAATACGCTTTACGAAATGAGAACGCTGAAGCATTGAAAAAGCAAGTTGAAATTCTCTCAAATGAGTTACATAAGTGCAAGAAATCGCAGTGGTATGTTACGCCCTCGTATTATAATTTTTCTAATCATTCTGAATTCGCGGCATTGTAAAAATTAATTTTTGTCTCATGTAGGAAGAATATTGACTTAGATATCTGCAAAAATTCGAATGACTCTGAACTTTCATTGGAAGACTGTACGGAATTGGAGTATCTGAGGAATATTCTTTACGAATACATGATGGGACATCAACCATTGGTAATTTATTTTACCCTCATTGTTACGTTCAGAAAATTCTTTTAGTACTTGACGTAATATTTAGAAAGTTTTGTTCGTCCTTTCATTTGTTACATGTTTATAAAGGTTTTGGCGAAAGTTTTGGCTGCGGTCGTGAAGTTTGACAATAACCAGACCCAGCAGGTATTGCAAAGAGAGGAGCAAAAACTTTCACTAGTGAGTATCCTGTTGACAATGTTTTAAATGTTATTTTAGCGGTGGAAAGTGCTCTTATTTCCGAGATTAAAATGCCTATAAATGCTGATGTAGAATTATTGTTGCATCAGGCGCTAGATTTTATTGGGTTGTCCTTTTGTAATGAGTTCTTAAAAATTTTGTGCAAGTTGAAATGTGCCTAGTCCTTAGTGACGTACGGTATCTATTGACTTCCGCAAGATATGAATGATTCTTTTACCACATCCAAGTGTCTCAACTTTTTCAATTCTCATAAAATTTTTCATCGATCCAAACTACTCCAAAGGTTATTTATGTTTGCTTTTCTCCTTTTTCAGCTTGGGCATTTAGGATTGACGTAATCATAATCTTCGATCCACTCGTCGCATTCGCGCGTGCGGACATATCTTGGTATCGTTAAAGTTATCGACATTCACCTGCGTTCCTATTTCTTCATTGTTTGATAAAGGCTGTGTTTTCCCTTATGCGTTCCACTTCCTCCCTATCTATTTGTAAATACCATATTATTCTAAAAAAAAACTTGCTTTCATTTTGTTATCATATTAGTACAATTGTTGTTGTATTCGTAACTAAAAAAGTGCAAATAAATTATTATACTATTCGTTTTGACGATCGGCAATGATTTCATTGATAATGAGTTGATTCACATAGAATAGGATAGTTGAACTCCCTAGGATCTGATCGAGGAAACGAACAACGAAGTTGGTAACAAATTTTAAAATATATTCATTCGGTTGGTTTACAAAAGTATAAAACTTCTGTCATTACAATCGATAACACACATAAATGCAATCATATTATTGGGTGAGGATTTGGATTGGGAGTGGGAATTTTCATAGTATCTTCCAAAAAGGTAAATTGCGAAACACGTTCTTTTGCCGCAATAAGTTTAAATGTATCAGGTATACCTTTTACTCTCCATATTCCAACTTCATTACCGTCTTCTGTAAAATGCTTCGAACCATTTGGCAGCAGTTCGCGTAAAGCTTTATTACGTTCTATCTTCTTTTTGTAATACTCTATGCCCCCTTCCATAAACTTAAAACCGAACGAAGACACTTTTTCCTCGGCTGCTTTGAAATATATCGTAAACAGAGCATCCTTCGCAAATAGATACAAACAGGTAAAGAAACTTATCTGAATCGCATAAACTGCCAACGTGAAGGCCAAAGGTCTGGTGCGTAACTTTAGATAAGAATACAATCGGTTACCAGCAGAGTAAGCTCCAACCAGCGATAAAGGCAATACTAAAGAATCAAAACTAGAATAATTGCCCTCTACCAGGGCGACATTACACGCGATTATATATTTCTGTGCAAATTCGTCGAGTTTTAAGGATTCTAACAAGCGCTTTCCAGCGGGACTTTCCCAATCGATGGTATTGTTTCCAATCTGTGAAATATCGAAAACAGTAAGTCGATAGATCTTCAGAAAATACTTCAAAATTGGAGCAAAAACGAAAACGCTACCTCAACACTTTTTTTTATCGACTCATCCGAGAGGCGTTGATAATATTCTGGTGCTCCTACTGAAATGCCTTGCTTTAAATTACAACTTCCAAGCGAATTTGGATCGAGTTCTTTGTTGATGTACAAAGAAATATACTTCTTATTCCAATCCGTAAACTCAAATTTTTGTAACACACTTTCAAATCTGAATTTTAGAACTGTATCCACTGGTATCGGTTCACCTTCATCGCTGTTAATCAACACAGGATATCAAATTGTTATGAATGATTAAGAGGATTGTTTTATCAGTCCAGTTAGGAACTTACTCTTTCTTTCCAGTTCTTTCCACCCATTTTTTCATAAAGTACGTATTTTTACCGAAAAAGTACATAAAACTTCCAATGGAAACCGCAAGTGTACTAATTTCTATATTCTCTTGACGAAGGAGTACGCGTATGAAACCCATTTTGTGGTGTCTAAGAGTGATTATTCTAATACAAAAGTTTATCCATAAGAAATAAAGGTAATTTTGGCACTCAATCCATAAATTCTAACAATCAATAATATTGGATACTTTCTTCAAAAAAGGTAAAAAGATCTCATTAAACTCTCGTGATTAATTTTGGGGTCTGAATCGGCTCGGCTTATCAGTGAAAACCACGGTGAAAAATAGTAAATAAAACAATCATGAAAAGTGACCGGCTGCGGCTGCAGGCTGCAAGAAAAGTCTGTGAGAAAGGGGCTAGGCTTTGACTAAGGGCTAGGTTTAGTCTGTGGGGCTAGGACTTGTGGTACTGTCTCAAGAAAGATTTAGGCATTGACTAAATTTAAATGGAACAATTTAAATTATACATCTTACGATGTGTATAAGTAAAATAGTCAATTTTTCAGTTCAAATAATGTATTATTGGCTAGTGAACAATTGAAATCACGATGCTGATCAGCTTTAGGCCTCAATTTAGGCTTCCTTTCTTCTTTACTTTAGTATTAGTTCAGGGCTGGGCACAGACCGGCGCGGATCACGGATTAAAAATTGGCGATCCGTGATCCGTAGTACTAGTTGACCGATGGGATAATATCGTGCAAACGCAGATAATTCAAAATAGTTCCGAGTGCTTTAGAAATGAGATGAAACATGGAGCAGAGATAATCATACAAGCATCTTCGGTACCTCATATCAATAACCTGGTATAGCTACAGACTGCAGGATTATTTTTTATATTGTTACAACAATGAAAATCAAGTTGAATGGACAATAGCCTACTGTCAATGCAACCATTTAGAAGGTGTAATAATGGTAGCTAAATTTAGAGTCTGTAGAAAGCAGCGAACAAAACACCTTTTACATTAGCCGAAAAGAATAAGAGATATTTAAATAAGAAAATCAGCAAATTAAGAAGAAAAGCCCGTTAGAATTACTTATTAACATAACTGAGAGAAAACAACGATTCAGAGTGGTAAATATCATCTATATTTCAAGATCGAATACTGTTGGAATAAATCATCAGCAATACATATTTTTATAGAATGCTAAAAAATATTATACGATGAGTTATTAAAAAGAAATTAGAGATCATCGACATCGGCGATTCATGATCTCTTAATTCAAACATCTTTAGCTTCTTCACCATATCAAGCGGGGAGCAGTCTCGTCCCTGTAACCTTCTTCGCAACACGACACACGAATCTCTTATTCAACCATCTTTAGCTCCTTTTTCACATTATGCGTTTGGCAGACTTCGCCAACATAACCTTCTACGTAACACGACACGACGTGAAGAATAATTTATAACCTCATCGTTCAGTTCGTCGAGGTTTGACTTTTTGCTGCCGTCAGTTTCCTAGGTAATTGACGTACCTTTCATTTATTCCTTAGAAGAAATCGCATTTTCATGATATATTGGGTTATCGAAAATTAAGGTTCGTTGCTGAAGAACTTCTTTCTTCTCAGCTGTAAAACTAGAGTTAAGGAAAAACTAACAGAAAAGATTATACCATAATTAGAATTTTTCAATCAATTTCTCGTTATAAAAGGATATTTTTGCAGTAGTTTGAATATTCCAGTACCAATGGGAATTGGTGTACCCAGAATAATTGAATCGGACACTCCATTAATATCATCCACTTGTCCGTAATAGCCCGCGTCGAACAAGTGATCGGCAGTTTTTTCAAACTAGGATATAAATACTTCGGTAAAATACATAATTTATTCAATCCGAGTGATCACGTGGATCAACTTACTGATGCTAAATTCAAAACAGATTCCTTCATTTTAGATAATCCGAATCTAGTGATTCCCAGAGGTTCACCACGACTAGTCATTAAATCCGCGAGCAACATAATGTGTCTGTGATCTACCACCATACCGTGATTTTCCATGACGGTTTTAATTTCTGACATTATCGTAGACCTGCGATGAATATTTAGGGGAAACATAATTAACAGTCACGGATAGTGCAGGGAGTACTCAAATTTTTTTCCAACTAAGGAGCAATGAATTGTAGCAGTAATACGTTTGAAGTAATATGGTTTTAAGGTAGGTGTAAATATCTCAGTATAATTTTCACATTCAATACAGCAAGGCAAATTAAAAATAAAAACGATCAATTAATTACCTTGCAGCTTCTATACCCAAAGTAGAAAATACTTGATACGTATTGTTGGACGTACATGAGTGTCCTCTAACTCCAGGAGTAGCAATAACGTCACGTAAATTATCGCCTTCCACTAGTAGTTTATAGTGCGTAACACCTTTAATATTTTCTTCGTGTATAACAGCTCGATCAACACCAATTACTCCCTGAAAAGTATGTTCCAGTATTAAAGTTAATTTTTAAACCTCGTGCATTTTAATTAACTGCGTGAAAGAACCTGCCTTACCTGAATCACAACCTTACTCAATTCCTCTCTGTATCCTTGCAGCTCTAAATTCAAGTTCATACTATTACCGTTCGAGGCAACTATAAATGAATCGGTTCCGGAAATGGTAATTTGGTCCAATTTAACACCTCCTCTGGACGAACAAATTCTAGAATACATTCGAGTTGAAATTTTACCATTCAAACAGCAGGGCTTATTCTAAATAGGTACTATTTAAACCCACTTGTGAATGATACTATCAATGTCTACTTCCAATTGTAATAACTTGACTCGTTCCATATCCAACTGAACGGCTAAGAAACCATTATCTTCAAAGTACACTTCTTCCATGAATTTACACACTTCAGACAAGACAGTTTTTTCAACGCGTCCTCTGACTCGCCGTGCGAAACTTTCATCAGTATCATTCTCCAAATAAGCCGTTATAATCGGGGTGCTAATTTTCTTGCCACCATTTATGATTTCTTTTATTCTGTAAATATCAAACACAGTATAATGCATCAAAAAAAAAAAAGAAATTGGTGAGGTTTACAAAAAACTTCAGTGTTTATCGAGAAAGTTATTAAATATATCCCACCGAAAAGTTTTCAAAAAATTGTTTCTCTGCTTGTTACGAAAGAGTTTGACCAAAATAAAATAATTTTTGTACCGTAATTCGGTTCGACAGCACAACTTGAAGAACTATAATGTCATCTCACCTGGGCACTCCTTGCGTGATGTTCATAGACGCTACTCCAGCAAAGTGAAATGTTTTCAACGTCATTTGAGTTCCAGGCTCTCCGATACTTTGAGCACCTAACGCTCCAACTGCAGTGCCTAGAACAATAATTTATTCCTTCTATACTTCAATAATAATCGTTATTCTTAAAGCATTACGGTTCACCAACGAAAGAAAAGATAATAAACACAACAAGAAGAAAAGATTCATTAGAAGTTCTCGTTGAGCTCAAATTACTTACCCGGTTCCACAACCGACTCCATATACTTTGACATACAAACATCGATGAATCGATTAAATTGCGTTTTCGTGACACGACAAGGTTCCAAAACTACTGGATCTTTATAGACCGACTTCATCACTCTATCAACTTCATCGGACACGTTTTCCAAAAATTTCCTGCAATTAAGTGGCATAGTTTTAGTTTAAATTAACGTTCTAGGCAGGATATCCCGAGAAACTCACTTCAAATCATCCTTGAATACATCGTTACTGTTCTTAAAATCGTTATTAAAGTCAAGATCGGCGATATTTGAAGCAATATTGCGCGAGTTCAAAGGTTCTTCGTTACGGCACGCATAATTTGCACGGACATTCTCGTAGACTCGTTTGAATTGAACTGGAATTCCGTTACCTAAAAACAAAATGTGTCGTTAGTTACTTCGACCATTCATTGGTTCGTTTATATAAAATAGAACTAACCTTCCATGTAAGCCGGATCGAGACCGTCGCCTCCATACGCGAACTGAACGATATCTCCGTTCGAATTGCGCACAGTTGCATCGTAATTCACGCATAAATCTTCCAAAGCCTGACAAGAAATTTAAAGAAATTCTTACAGTCCTATTTGGAAATATTCAATATTAAACAGAATGCACAACTAAAATTAATGATGCTGATAACATAATACACTTCAAGTTAGGCCACTCGTTGAGTTCAAACCTCTCGTTTCTTTTAATTTTAAATATTTTCTGTTCACCTTAATTAAACGACGTTGCATGTATCCAGTTTCGGCAGTTTTGACTGCAGTGTCCACAAGTCCTTCTCTTCCACCCATCGTATGGAAAAAGAATTCAGTCGGCGTTAAACCGCTGTAGAAACTGTTTTGTACGAAACCTTTGGCCGCAGGCTCTCGACAATTTAACTGAAAATGTGGTAAAGATCGATTGAAAAAACCATTTGGTACACGTTTTCCATTGATCGCCTGTTGGCCTACACAAGCTGCCATTTGTGAAATATTGATATTAGAACCTGCAAGAAAAGAGATGAGATTTGATAAAATACGAAGTTGAATAAACCGAAAATCCAATTGAGGACCTTTTTATGGGGCGGACGCCCTTTCGACATAAAGGTCTTCAATTCTACTTCTACAACTATTAATCATTAAATTCGCGTTGATATTTTCAATATCATAACGCATCAAATGTCATTCATGAAACGCGTAGCTCATTTAGTTCACTTTTCGCGGGGGTCTCATTGAGGCAAGTAAGAAAGCTGTTTTATGGTAAAATTTTTCAATTTCGATAATCGATTAAGATTGATTATTTAGTCGAAATTTCTCTGAGTCCCTCACCCTTCCCACAATCGGGAATTTTCCCGAATGTCCATCAGCTACTCCTGATCTACGGAAGTCAGAATTTCTCCAGCCACTCCTTCCCCTCCCCCTGTTATAGGCTCACAGATCAGTAGTCAATATTTTTTTATCTTCATTATTGGAGCTCACAATCCCTTCGGAGGCACGATTTCTCAGCATAGATGGCATACGGTTTTCCAAATAATAACCATTCATAAGAAAGATTCCGTGCTAAAAACTTACCCTTCGAGCCACACAAAGCCATTATCAGAGGAGCGTTTGTACGGTGTAATTCATTCAGACAGGCTTTACCAGCATGATCTCTGATGACCGATAGTTCTTTCAAAATCATAGCTTCTAACGTTTCTTCGGCCGAGCAACCAGGCTGGCAAGAAAGATTACCAATTTCCGTTTGTTTGATGTACTCCAAACATTTACTATACCTGCGGAAGGAGAAAAAAATGTTTTGCACGATATCATTGAATAAACGAAAATAAATTAGGAATTTTTCATACCCCTTATCCAGGAGATTTTGTTTTGTGTTGATTAAATTTAGACCAGGAGTGACATCACTGACACCGATAGAGAATCCACGATTCATCAGATAATACGAAGACATTCGTGCAAGCCTCCACATCGCTGTGACGGCTACTTCCTGACCCCAATCGCGTAACAAAATATAGAATATATTATCTTTACTCCCCGATCCCATAGTAGATTTATCCATAGATCCGAGAAGTAACTCCGAATTGCGAATAACGACGACTGTGCACGAAAAATAAACAGATAATATTATCAGAATAACTATGGAGGTATTTTCAACGCTGAATTCAAATCAGTTTTTCCGTTTTTCTTACATTACTTCATGTTTTTGAGTAATTCTGTGAAATATGAGGAATCCTAATACTTTTCAGAACATCGTATCTTGTTGGATACAAAAATGATATTTAGATAAATCAGAAGATGAAAATGCAAGAAATCTCCCTTCATCCCACACCAAAAGTATTCCATGAATTTTCTTGAACTTTGATGATGAGAACCGTATCGAAGTATTGAAACATAATGTTACAGAAGATCGCGAATGATTCATTTCAAGACCATTGAATCACTCTAAACTTTTGATATGTGATGAAGGAAGACTCATGCTACATTTTCGTATTTCAGTTTATCTAATTATCATTTGTTTCCAGTATGACATCATGTTTTATGTGATTACTCAAAAGCCTGACGTATTCTCAGCGTTAAAAATACTTCTGGAAGCAACTAAAAACTAGCATTCACTTGGATGTGAATACTCACAAGAATCCTTATAGCACATATCTTCACCGTGAGTGTATGATCGGCCTTTAGTACGTAAATTTGCCTTAACGGGACACTTTTTATTTGGTTTCAATATCAAGCTGAAGGCTTGTTTACCACTCCAAAGTTGTCTAGGCTGAAATTAAAATCACGTTGATAATACTTCTTTCTGATCAGTGTTTCTTAACGCAATCCCGAAAGAACAAAAAACTTCATTCTGATTCAACACTTCCAAAATTTTTACCTTTAAAATGCACGGAGGAGGTAAATCGATGTCCATTTCCATATCACTACCGGCAAGCAACCAACCGGCCAAACGACGGATTTCTGCTCTTGTCAGAAAAGTGTCTTTGAGAGTCATCAGATAACCGCCAGTAATGAAATCTTGTGTCGCAGCAATGATGAGTTCACCATTTCTTGGTGTCACCAAATTGGACGTATTCTAGTGAAAATTATTTGGTTAACAACGAAACAAAAATTATTTCCTTAATGCCTCTACTTCAAGATCCGCGAGAGAGATTTCTTTGTAATTCGGAAAAAAAACAATCAGCGTTAATAATGATTTGGAAGAACTATTATTTTGTATCTTCCTGGAAATAAATCTCAAGATCAACAAAACTGAGATAATTAAAAATTCAACTACAAGCAGATGGATCTTGGAATAAAAATTTTTCGACCCAATGATGAAAAGAGTTTCCTTCATTTATGATTAAATTTTGGGGATTATTAGATTAGATCTACAAAAACCAAAATGAGTGGAAAAGAGAAGGATACTCATACCGAGTACAGAAACTTACCCCCATTAAAACTAAAGCTTCTGCACGAGCCTCTTCCGTTTGTGGTAAATGTAAGTTCATTTCATCGCCGTCGAAATCTGCATTATAAGGTCCGCAGGTACACTCGTTGAATCTGTAAGAAATTCATTCTAAATAATAATACAATAAACAGATCGAAGAGTTTCTTGTTGATTTCTGACATTCGACAAGAACCTCGAAGTTCTCGTTCTGAAATCCTAGGAGAATAAAAATTGCTAATAATCCTCATCGCATAATTTATTTTCAAAGCGTCAAGTATTTTCCAATTTGAAGTTGAAAAAAATGTTTCAAATACTCACCGAAACGTTCTATGTTCGAGAACTTTTACTTTATGAGACATAATACTTAATTTATGTAAACTCGGTTGTCTGTTGAACAACACGATATCTCCATCACACAAATGTCTAGCAACCGTATCACCGTTCTAAAGATAATTTTTCATTATTACAAATACTTGTGAGAAAAAAAAACGAAGACAATCAATTAACGAACCTTCAAATCTCCGGCAAATTGTTTCTTCTTGTCGTACCGTAAGGAAATATTATCGTTCGATCCTTGTTTTATAATATAATTAGCACCGGGATGTACATCAGGTCCATTCATCACCAATTTCTGCAGTCGTTCTCGATTAGCTGGATGTACCCGTTCCGGATAGGTCAGAATTTTTGCAACGTAAATAGGTACACCAACCTTGAAAAGAAGATTCATGAATAAACGTTTGTTCAGATTTTACCTATTTTACTTGAATAATCCACAAACTAACTTCTTCAATTTTCAGGTTAGGATCGGGCGAAATTACTGTTCTAGAGGTGTAATTTACTCGTTTACCCGATAGATTTCCACGGAATCGCCCACCTTTGCCCTTTAATCGTTGAACTAAACCTCTCGATGGTTTTTTCGCCTAAAAAAGAATCCAGGATATGAATTAACAAACGAAAAAGAAGATTTTTATAATTATAATTCTGATACATACTTGCAAATTTTGAGGAATACCGGACATTTCGCTGTTTATATACAGAGCGCAGTGTAATTGAAGGACATCCCAAGCTTCGGTTATCATGGGCACTTTAGCTCCTACTTGACAATGTTGCGCGATTAGCTCGTTAGTCATAATAATTTCAGATAGTCTCATGGTCAAATCGTCTTCATTCCTGAAAAAATGAATAACAAAAGTCATGAGATATGAACATTAATGATGGGACTCGACACGAGAAAAATTTAGTTACTACTTACGTCCCAGCCTTAACTTCTGACATAACAGAGGGACGAATACAAATAGGAGGAACAGCGATTCTGGTTAATAGGAGATCTTTCGGTTTCGAATCGTACGGTCTCATTAAAAGCAGCGCGATATCTTCCGGAGGTATCATTTCGAATAACACCAACACATCTTGCGGATTTAAATTTTTGATGAGTACATATCGGCGATATGGTTCTATTTCTTTATTTCTTCTAACAACTTCATCCAGTTCGGCTGAAAATACAAACGTATTCATTTCGACAATTCATAAGAGATTATCCAGAAAATATCGAGTCTGGGAAATACCTAATTTCAAAGCAACACTCAAATTATCGGATTTCAAATTACGATACTTTTCGTGGCTTATTTTCAGAAGACTGGATTTCTTAATGATACCATTTGACTCCTGACAATGCGGACAAACGGAGACTTTTTTCGCATTTTCGAGTATTTGTTTGCGTAGATTTTTACGAACGAGGTACGATAGGTTCGGATTACGTAATTTGAGACGAAATTTCTGCTTTTCTTCCTCGTGTAAAAGTACTCGTGCGCATAGCGGATTCTGTAAAAAGAAAACATAAGCGTGACTCGCAACGTAAGATGATAATTTTATGTTGATTCGATTGTTTTATAAACACTTACTTTGCATATGGTTTGTAGTATTTGAATAACGAATCGGAAATATCCGTTGTGGAAAACGGGGAAGTGCAGATCGATGTATCCGAAGTGACCGATACAACCGTTGATATTTTCATCACAAGTCGCACAAACGGTGTCTTTTTGATTCACTCCCTACGAAAAATATAGTATTTATGAATGTAGTAGACAGAAAAAATATCAATGGATACACGTGACTACCATGTGTCTATCGAGAACACCATTCGGTACTGGTGTTCTTCCATGATCCTGGAAGTATAATTCTTTCGAGGTAACATTAATAACACCCTGTCTTTCGAATTCAGCATGACTGTACATACAGAATTTGACCCGAGACCTGTACAAAATAAACGACACATTTTGTAATACTTTCGACTATACATTTACAACGATCATTAATTCGTTGCATACTCACACTTTCTTCGTGTCTTCGGAAGATCTGTACTGTTCTTTGACCATATCGTAGCTGTTGATTCACAAATACCGGCGCTTTTCTACAAGTAATGAGGCGAATACCAAGCAACGTGCACTCTTACAGCTAGAGGTACATTTTCATTTTTCTCTCTCAACGCACGCTGTTTTCAATATTTTTCAAAAAAGTTGAATTGATAACAGCAGTGTGCATGTGTGCGTGTTTGTGGTTTTCTTTTAGTTATCAGCAGGTTATCAGTTATCACGAACATGTGACTCGTGGTTGATCCGTAGTTGATCTTACGCATCTTTGGCGTTGCGTTGACTTGACATCGAATCGAATGTTATCGAAAGAGTCGCTGCTGATCAGCTGATGGGGACGAAGTTGGGAAAATTGAATGAAAAAAAAATAATACAAAATTTTCAAATTCAAACCCATGAAAACTTCGAGGTTTTTCTAGTGCACTACAATTGAGTTAGGAATCTTGACGTAGGTAGGCTAGGTACTTCATTAAGTATTTCAGTAAGAATCAAGGAATAAAAAATTTGAAAATCATTTGTGACCAGATTGAAAATTTCTGCATCTAAAGATATACGTTCTTTGGTATAATTGAGATTCAAATTTCAAACATCTAACAATTTTGATCGTTAATGATTTTACAATACTGACTAAGCGGTGACCATTCTAAAATTTACAAAATTACGAAATTGTTTTTAAATTTACACATTATATGAAGGTAATGATGCAGAAAGTATAGCTATAATTATTTCATATATTTTTTTTTCTTATGAAATGATATTATGGACTTTTTGCGAAAGCAGGGAGTCTCAGAAATGGCTACTAGAACTCATTATCCAATTGACCGGAGGTACCCTCGGCTTAAATTCGATGTCATCTAACTTGTCGATTATCGTTGGCCATAGGCTTATAGTGTTGTTTTTCCTAACTGTTTTTACTATGACCCTATTTCTCATCTATTTGTTTTGAAGAATCGGAAGAAGAAAACGAATACCGGTATATAAGATGCCAGATTTAAATAATAATGTGTACAAAAATTTGACAATATTGCTATCACCGATTCTCAAGACGAGGTTCGAAATTCTTTTTTACAATTAGGTACCGTGGTACCTACCTATATTTCAAGCTTACGTAGTGCCATAATGAGTAGTACGGTAGTCGAGAGTTGCTGGTTCAGAAGATAACGTGCATCAACAGTTGTATGTGAGACCTCGATGTGTACACTCGTAATTCATTAGATACAGATTAGATATACCGGCAATAGTCCGGTAATCATCGTTTTGTCATACCTATGACGTACATATTTCTTTTCAAATTGTTGTCAGGTTGTCAACGAAAAAATAATACTCAAACCAAAATAATGAGTACCTAGGTACTTATGTATTTTCGTTTATCTTTCATACAACTACCTACGAAAAAAAAGTGAGCGGGCCTCGATCGCTCAGATCATCGCTTAAACTGTGATCAAATTTAAACCGGAATCATCATTCTTCATTTCATTAATATCGTAGTCTTCGTGTCGTTATATAGTTGCGGAATAGGTTTATTTCATCGCAATGAGTAAACCGAAACTATTTTTAGCACGTACGCCGTTAAAAGCCCTCAATGTTTCTCAAAAATATTTGGATTCGCTTCGTGATAGGTAAGAAATAATTTTATCGAATCAGGAAATATATGATTTACTAAGTCGCGAGCGTCTTTGAAAATATGATTTTGGATTCCATAAATAAAGTTCGACTATCGTAACACAAAAAATTTCGCTCAAGATGTAGTTCATTTCCTTCAAAGTTATCAGTTGTATTGAAATTATGAACAGTCACTGATTATATTTAACCATTACCTATGTAATTAAATGGGCGTCAATGTACCGGTAAGTTCGAAGTTAGTAGAGAGAAAAACGCAATACAAACGTGAAATTAGCACTATTATAATCATTTTGCGAACAGTTTTGTTTAAATAAGGTCATGACTAGTCATGTCGGTATAACGCTTCGAAGTTGAAGTAATTCCGGACGTTCGACTTGAATAGCATGATTATGCTTGATTTTCGGCTGCATTCATGATTTCAATTTAGGTGAATTTTATCAGTAAGAATGTTTAATGAATTATGATTCAGGGCATTTAGGGTAAGGCGGGTCTATGAAAGCATCGAAAAATTACAAATATTTTGCGAAGGTCTTCCCTTTTGATTCCATCTTCCAAGGTTGACCCGCTAACAAGAAAATTTATTGATAATAATTTTGAAGACGCTTCGGCTTAAGAAAAATAATGTAGGTATCATTACTAAATTATGTGTTTTACCACGGGCGTGGTTTTATACACTCTTAAAAAATCCTCATATGAAACCCACACACAGAAATACAGACTAAGGAAAAAATAATACATTAATGGTAACTAATTTTTTCGACTGAGCTGATATCTTAAAGAGTTTTTGGTATGTTATTGAGCTAAAAATGAAAAAGTCTCAAATAATTTTTAATTAATTTTTCCGAAAAATCCGGCTATATTTTTTACATCCTTCTGTGATAAGCGGCGTAACCTACACTAGGTCGCGCTAGTTACAAAGGGGTTTTCTTGTTTTATGGACCAAAATAATAATTCACAGGGGTGTTCAGCTAAGCCGAAGCCATTAGCCGTTAGCCGAGCAATTTTCATCAAAAATTAGCTAGCCATTAGCTAACTAATGAAATAATGTTAGCCATTCAAATTGGAATTGCTAATGGCTGATATTTTCTCTTCCCCACACCTCACCCCTCCACATTGAAGTGACCCCCACCCCTACTTTCAGCCGTTAGCTTTTAGCTCTTAGCCATTAACCAATCTCTTTGGTCCAAAATTAACTAGCTGTTAGCTAGCCAATGAGACTGGGTTAGCCGTTAGCTGATAGCCAAAGCCAATCAATTTGGAGGGTTAATTTTAGCTAAATTTTCAGCCAGTGTGATTGGCTTAGCTCCCCTGCAAATACATGCGTTAGTTCAAACGCATTCTCTGAAGTTATTTGACTTTTGATCTAGAACAGCGTGAGAATCAAGGTTGTAGAGAATTCTCGAAAGAACATTTCTTGTAATGAACAATTTTTTCTAAAGCTCATACTTGAATTGGAAAAAAGAATTTAAAAACCGTTTGGAGATACACAAATTGATTAATAGAATTGAACCATGATCGCACCTTTTTACGCAGGGCTATACCAACACTGGAAACTCTAAGTTACACCACCTATTCAGTGAATTAATAATTAATCTTGAATAAATGGTAAATGGTGGATTCTTGACAGTATAAAGAACTCCTTTTTTATGTAATGTTTACAGGTTCGATGTCTTTGTCCCAGATTTGAATCTATCGAAACAAGAATTATGCTCCCTCGTTGAGGGTTCTCACGCTATTGTGGCATACACAATTGATCTTTTGGATGGCGAGCTGGTGGAAGCTGCGGGTAAGCGTAGAAGAAATTCCTGTTTTTCAAATTGATATTTGTCATGCTCCACTTGGGTACCTATACTTATTTCTGTTTCAGGCGATAATCTTAAAGTACTCAGTATTCCAGCAGCGGGTTACGATAATTTGAAAACGGAATACTTGAAAGAGCACGGTATACGAGTTGGTACAGCGGGTAGCGCAATCGCAAATGCTGCAGCAGAAATGGCCTTCACCCTTTTATTGGTCGCCAGCAGGAGATTGTTTCCCGCGTGTATCAAGTACAAGAGGTATAACGTCTTTGCTGAAAATAACCCTTTTGTTCTTGAGTTGAGATTTTTCCAAATCTCTTTCCTTCACATTTTGGATTTGCCCAGGAAAACGTATGCGGGGCAGACCGGGAGGAAGCTGAATCAGGTGAAGTGGGAGGTTAGGCCCGATTGCAGGGGTCTGGGGAAACCTCTCTTGTAGGAACTACGGATACGACAGCAATGGTGATTGTAAACTAAAACGTGACAAGGATCGCTTGAGGATGAGGATGGAAGTGGTGATACAAATAGTACTACTTTCAAACATTGTTTCTGCATATCTTTACCGCTACAAAAATGAACATGGTTTCAATGACTTAAATGAGGAATTTGATGGTAATCTTCATTACTACAAAACAATGTCAATGAAGCTTAAATTAAATAGAAAATATTTTATTAGAAGGTTGGCAGTAGGCTAGCTCCTCAAAAATTCTTCTAAATGTATTAAATTTTCGACAAAGTTTTATTTTGATGACGATACTACCTCTTATAATGTACAAAGTTACCTATGATATGATACCAAGTCTTCGCAAATTATCCGCCGTTATTATGACTTGAATCGCAATGTTATGAAAGCAAACTTTTGCATCGTCAATAGTGTGACTACGTCAATTTTTACCTACGCTGACGGAGAAATGGCCATTTGTATAATTTAAACATTGAAAACGGAGTGAGCTTCAATTGCATCGACAGCACGATGGTCAATTTTACTATGAACGATATTTTTCGGGGACAATGAAGTAGTGGACATGACTCTTACATTTTTCAAAAAATACTCGACTAAGCCACTGATTAACATAGGAATTCCCTCTATTTGAGGTAATACGCCAAGTTTTGTATTCGGTAGGGAGTGGAGCATAGATCTCGCCTCAATTAAGTGTAGTACATTATACAAAGGAGAAAATGCGGGTGAAACGTGCTGTAATGCAGGTAGAATACTTCTTGGAGCTCTCTTTCTTGCTACCCGTTTAAAGCAAGCTAAAACGTCGTCATCCAAAGCGCAGTCTCTTGCTGTAAGTCCATTGTTGTCTACAACGGTTTTATTCGCTCCGCGTTCGATGAGGAACTTGGCCAGGTAGACGTGTCCTCCGCTGGCTGCTTCGTGCAATGGAGTCCTCCCATTATCGTTAGGTATTTCGAAGTCCGCACCTCTCCAGCTAACTACGTATTTCAAAAAATCAAAATGATTTAATTTGGATGCCCAGAAACACACTGTAGCGCCGGTGTTGTCTTGCTCGTTTATGTCGATGTTCACTTTATAAGTAGTGAATAACATTTTTGGGACAGTCGTATCTCCTATCTCGGCTGACATGAATATAATATTCTTATTGTTATTATCTCTGGCCAGTACACCCTTTAAATCCTTCTGAGCTTCGATCATATATTTGATGATGTTCGCCCGACGTCGCTGTGCAGCCAGAAAAACTGGTGGTTGCCCCAGAGAATTCAAAACGTTCGCATCGGCATCTTTTTTTTCGACGAAGTATCTGAAGATTCTCAGCTGACCACTTTCAGCTGCCATATGGAGGGGGGTGTTCCAATCGTGAATTTCGTTTGGGTAATACATGTCCACTTGAAGTTCTTCGAGAAAATACGTGACAACGCTGAGAGCACCGTTTACTACCGCGATATGATAGGGGGTGTAGCCGTATCTATCAGTCGTATTTACTAAGGTAGAATCCTTATCTAGCAAGTATTTTACCACATCCAGTTTACCTTCTCCTGCTGCTATGTGCGCTGCTGTCCGATTATCCGAATTCATGCTCATAACCGGTACGCCTTTTTTTTCTACAAAGTATTTCACTCCTCGGTAACCGAAAGTGGCGGCAGCCTCAAAAATATTTCTTCCACCTTCGGTTGTTCTTCCCATAATAATGAAACGTTTAACATCCAAAGATTCTCAAAACACGGTCTCGTAGTTTCTCCGTAAATTGATAAGAACGTTTTCTTTCAGCGATGATTTTGATTAATCATCAAAATTCGAATTTTATCGCTAATGATACTTGATGATAAGGAAGTCGAGTTCATTTATACTTCAAATTTTGGTCCGATAGGTAGGCATCGACTTTACAGTGAAAGTTGTGAAATCTCCAATTATGAGAACAGCTAGTGGATTCTCATCTTTTTATTGTGTCTGTCATAAAATTGTAGGTGGAAGGACTAAAAAAAGCACTTTTATAACTGCTAAACCTTATCCCTAATGTATGTTCGTAGCACCCTCGTACGACGGTGCAGAATTTATATTACTTCTGTGTATCAAACCATGTCCCACTAGGGACCCAATTTTTCACCTAGAACAATCTTTTTCAATTAGGTACTAAAGTGTATCAATGCCACCACTCAATCATCTACGGTCACCTTTGAAATTTTCCCAGATCCCTAAACCAGGTCAAAGCCCAGACTTTTCTCGGAACCTGAGATGGATAACCCACCCTCGAAAAACCAAGGTCACAATCAAAGAAAGTTTCAAGCTCCAAGCTTTGTGAAGGAGCTCGGAAAACTCTTATCAAACTTGAAAAGCGGGCTTTCTCCGAACTCCACAAATATTATCATTTTGAATTATTATTTGTCTTAAATAAGAAAGTAAGAGAAACTTGAGACCACCCACTATTCAACATGCTGCATTTGTAAACTATATACTTGGAAATTTGCCTTCGTGTTTGAAGAATCTACAAGGGGGGTGGTAATTATATTGTTGCACCAATGATTCCCTACATACAAAGACTTTTTAACTGGCCTGTGTTATTTCGACAGCGATCCGCAAGCATATTTTCGTGGCCCAAGAGAAATAGCACCGGGCCTGGAGGATACAGTGGTCGGTTTCGTGGGCGCTGGACGCATTGGTCAATCAATCGCCAGAAAAGTGAAAGAATTTGCTGTGCGTCACTTACTCTACTACAATAGATCAGAGAAGGAAGAAAGTGAGAAGTTTAAATTTGTATTTTCTCTAGAACCAAGAAACAGG
This sequence comes from Aspidiotus rigidus, assembly GCA_035079385.1. Classification (NCBI taxonomy): domain Eukaryota; kingdom Metazoa; phylum Arthropoda; class Insecta; order Hemiptera; family Diaspididae; genus Aspidiotus; species Aspidiotus rigidus. The sequence continues at coordinate 7,409,002 of JAVHKY010000013.1, forward strand.
AAACGTGTTATAAACCCGCTTTTGTATCTTGTCTTTCAGTGAAAAAATTGAATGCGGAGATGGGCTCTTTAGAAAAAGTTGCGCAGGAGTCGGACTACTTGATAGTTTCGCTCCCTCTCAATGAACACACCCGTAACATAATAAGTAAGCGAATAATCAGCCTCATGAAGCCCACCGCAATTCTCGTAAATATTGGAAGAGGAGGTAACGTGTGTATATAGTGAACTTTCTATAAGCCTAATGGGACTTTCTGCTCGGTTTGCTATTCAATTTATAATTCCTCATTTTGTTCTTTTTATAATTTCGTCAACTATAGGGTTAATTGAACAAGATGCTCTGATCGAAGCTTTGCAGAACAAGAAAATTGGCGGCGCTGCTCTCGATGTTACCACGCCAGAACCTTTGCCAGATTCTAATCATCCATTACTCACGCTCGAGAACGTTGGTAAGTAATACCCGACGTTTTGCATAAAAAAGGAAAATCTATACACAATCATTTGACTATATCATTCAAATTTAAGCATTAGTACCAGCGTCAGAGTGTCAAGTTCAGGTAGTAAAATAACCTCCATTCCCAAAATATTGATTTCCATGTTTGTCCAAATTTGCGTCGTAAACCTCTTCCTAAAATTCACGCAATATTGACCTTACATTATTATGCATAACGTCTGCCGACCCAATGAGGGTTTAATAAAAACTTAATGTTAGCAAAATGGTCCAAAACAACAAATGAAAAGTCCAATATTGCTATTATTATTTATTAATCTATTTATTATTTTTATTTTTCCTTTAAAGTAATATCTCCGCATATTGGAGGTCTTTCTATGGCTACCGAAAAGAAAGTTATGAACTTGGCTTTGAGAAATGTCTGTGCCGCGCTGCAGGACGAAGAAATGCCAGAAGAATTAAAATTATGAATTATTATTTTATTTAAGAAATTCATTCCTTTTCATCAATTTATTATAATGTAACGATAGCAAAATATTACGTGCCGAAGTCATTTGTCTTTATTATTATTAAATCAGTACCATGATCATATTAATTTTGGAACAAATTTTTCATTTATAAATAAATCGATCATTGTTCATATTTTATTCTTAATATTAATTAGTTTTTTTTTTTTTCAATACTATCGGTCGATTGCTGAAAAAGTTGGATAAAATATAACAAAATACCGGTACGTTTTCTAATTCCTAAAATTTCTATTTTTATTATAGGCTATGTCATCAAATTAGAAAAATATTATCTTTTGAAGATAGTAGCGAAAAAAGAAAGTTGATACTTGAAACTCAAATCGGAGGTTTTGGATGTTTGGTAGAATAGGTGATCGAGATTTATGGATAAATGATTTTGTCAAATTGTGAACCATTATATTTTAAATTTGGAATATTTCCCGAGTTTTAATAATAGATATTTGATATCAGAAAAAGACTTCGGTAAAACCACTGCATGTTGAAAATAGCCATTTCACCGCCGTTTTTGATTTTTACGACGCTGATAGTCGAGAGTGGCGAAAATTAATCATTGTGACGAAAATTTTTTCGCAACAGTTCCGTTATCACTGTGAAATAGTATATTTCATGCCAAGGAGCGAAAGCGACGTCATTCAAGGTCGCTCGCTCCTTGTCTTGGAAGATGTTTTTTATAAGGAACACTGCAAAGCGCTGTTTAACGTGCTGTTTTCAAGGAGGGGATGCGTTCGGTTCGCGTCTACAGGACAGAAAAGTAAGTCTAGCGGCCAGAAAAGTAAATCTAGAGGACAGAAAAATGAAACTGTACAACTCGCACGCAAACGAACGCTTTCGCTCCTGAAAACAGCACGTTAAAAGCGCATTTTCGCAGTGTGAGTTATGAAATAGTACATTTTGTAATAAGTGGCGAAAATGAACGATATTGGAACGAGCGCAGTGTAGCCACACGAGCAAAGCGAGTGTGGATAAGTGAGTTCCAATATCGTTTGTTTTCGACACGAATTACAAACAGTACTTTTTATAATACATGTAGTGAAAGAAACACTTAGGCCTACTATTTAAATTGGTTATCGTTCAAAAAGAATGTTTACAAATTTTTCGAATGGCACCACTGACTTGATTTTCGCCACGGGTAAAACATTTTCGCCACTGGTAAAACATTTTCGCCACGGTTCTGATAACGGCATGTTTCGCTACGAAAAACGAACACTATACGCAGCACTTTCGCTTCATGTATTATAAAAAAATAGTTTCACCACTGTTACCAATAGCATCCAAATAGCGAAATATTCCAGTTTTACAGTCAGTATTGTGAAAACATAATAAGTAGGTTTTTACCAAGGTTTTTACGTGCTTTCGTTTTTCTTTCAAACAACTACGAGAAACAAGTAGGTGGGTCAATTGCTCAAATCATCGCTTACGAGGAAACTGTGATCAAATTTAAACCGGAATCAATGAATCATCATTCTTCATTTCATTAATAATATCGTTAGTCTTTGTGTCGTTACAGGCCTACCTATAGTGTTGCGGAATAGATTTTTTCATCGTAATGAGCAAACCAAAGCTATTTTTCACACGTTCGCCGTTAAAACTCCGCAATGTTTCTCAAAAATATTTGGACTCTCTTCGTAATAGGTTAGAAATAATTTTATCGAATCAGGAAATGAAACAACTTTGCGAGCGTTTTTCAAATTATATGATTTTGGGTTCTGTAAATGAAGTTCGACTATCGATACACAAGAGATTGCGCTCCAAGTGTTGTTCATTTCCTTCAAATTTATCACTTGTACCGAAATAACTCGAAATTATGAAGGTACCGATACCATTTAACCATTATGAAATCGAATGCATGGGCGTTAATGTACCGATAAGTTCAAAGTTAGCAGAGAGAAAAACGCAATTCAAACGTGAAATTAGCACTATTAAATCAGGGTGACCAGATGTTACTCTTTTTAGTGGAAAAATACTCTTTCTCATCGCCGAAAACGTGAACTCTATCTATTCCTCAAAATAAGCTAAAAGTATACTCTATTTTAAAAAATATGCACTCTTTTTTCGATTAAAATACTCTTTTGGTGTTACGATACACTCTTTGTATTTTTTTTTTTTTTGTCACCGACCGAGAAGGTTATTTTATTTATTTATTTCCTGCTTGTCGAATGAAAATTTTTGAAAACGTACTCTTTCACTTCCAAAGGTCACCCTACTATTGTAATCATTTTCGAATAGTTTTGTGTAAAAAGGTCATGCCGACTAGTCATATCGCTGTAATGCTTCAAAGTTGAAGTAACTCCTGACGTTTGACTCGAATAGCATGCTTTTGCATGCCTTCAGCTGCATTTATGATTTCAATGTAAGTTACTTAAATTTCATCAGTAACAATTTGTAATGAATTGTGATTCAAGGCATTCAGAGGAGGACGGGGTCTATGAAAGATTTTGCGAAGCGACGTCTTTCCTCTTGATTCCATCTTCCGAGGTGACTTGCTAATCAGAAAATTTATTGATAATAATTTTAAAGTATGGCTTAAGAAAAATTATATAGGTATCTACCACTACTATTGTCAATATGATGTGTTTTACATGAAACCCACACACAGAAATACAGACTAAAAGGAAAAAATAATACCCATAACAATGACTTAATTTTTTTGACTGATAAGTATCATAAAATGCTTTTTGTGTGTTATTGAGCTAAAAATTAAAAATATCTCTAATTTTAAATTAATTTTTCCGCAAAATCCGGGCATATTTTTACATTCTAGCTTCTGAGGTACAATCTTTATTGTAAGACTCCAAATTTTTGATTATCGCTCCTCTATCTCGCCCACCCACAGTAATAATGAAACTTTTCTCAAATTTGGTGAATCAATAAGCAATCTTGAATAAAATGGTAAATTTGGGGTGTTGTTGGTAGCCGTGCCACGCTACCGTTGCTGTTGACTCTCTATAAACACCATCATGGGCAATTTACCCTTTTAACTACGTGTTAACTAATCTCAAAAAATCTCGAGAACATAATATAATAAGCTTTAATTTAAAAAGTGAAGAGAATTAATTTTTTTGTCTTCAAATTATCTTTCACATGAGACCATTTTCATTTTGGTTCAAACACTTTCGGAAAATGATCACTTCTATAGTAGTTGGTTTTTCCACTCCATTGAAATAGATCGATTTTCCATGACGTCATAGCACTGATATCTGTAGACAAAAGTACCCAATAAGAAGAATATCAGCTTCCAGCAGCTTGATGATTCCCATAACAATAACATACGTAGGAACATTTTAATCATTCATCAGTACTTTAAAATGAAAGAAAAGTTAAGAATAAAAAGTGAATTTTCCCACACAGGAAAGCTTCATGGCCGTGAATACCAACTTTTATTCTTAATGATAGAACACCCAACGTACTTCTGACAGGACACAAAGTGAAGTCCTTCCGGAAGGGCGCAGTTTAGTACCACACAGGATATAGACCACCCTACATTATAGAGGTATTGACACGAACGTATATCAGACGTGTTTGTTATTGTCGCTTGAGTTGTGTCAGTTGGTATAATCTACGCTAGGAGCGTTGGAAGGTATTACTAAGCAGGAAAACTACTAGAATACTACATAATGTAAATTCATCAATTTTTAAAAATTTGAAGAGGAATCAGGTATTAACCTAAAAATCTGAAACTGGGTACAAATAGACAACTCACTATGCTCTACTTATTTAAAAAAAATTATCTTCTTAGGTGAATTTCTCCATCTTTTACAACCCTTGAAAATTTTGTCAATATTAGGGTACCTCCTAAAAGGTTCCGTCACAGGTGGGGTGTGGAAGGTATTCAAACGATCGCTGCGAGCGTAGCGAAATTCCGTATGAATTAACACAGTTTGTGCGACAGAAATTTTGCGCCGTGTCAATACCTCTACAATGTACCGTGATAGACCAACCATCGGCCGTAAGAACAATGTTGTCAATTTGACGCAGACGAGATGTGATAAGAAAATTGGGATGATGGAATAAAAATACACACATGCACATACCAGTACTATGACACAACTATGAAAATTGGGATAATGGGATAAAAATACAAACGTTATCACGTCTAGGCGTCATGATTTTTGTAGTATGGTTGGTCTATATCCTATGGGGCTTTTCCATGTCGGCGCATTGCATACGTATTCTCCTACGTGTTATCGAAATGGTAGTATTTCTAACATTTTATAGCAAACTACTCCACAATGAAAATGAGTATGCAATCCAGCAACACCCATAAGAGCAATGTTAGAAATACTACCATTTCGATAACACGTAGGAGAATAAGTATGCAATGCGCCGATATGGAAAAGCCCTATGTCATAGTCAATGCCTATATGGTACTAAGGGGCGCTGTTTGCTTCACGTCAACTCGTATGCAGTATGCAGTAGGAAGCAAAATAACATGGGGAATAAATTCAGTGTGTGTAGTAGATGTAGCGCAAAAAAAAAAAAAAAAGTTGAAATCGGCGTTTCCAGTGTAGCGATAGTACAATTTCGAAAATGACAAAGTTGCATCATATTTTCCATATGTTTTCTTCGAAGTGGTAACGTTGATTTTACACCATCACCTTTGAGTGTAGCATGGAAAATGGCGCTCCTAGCAAAGCCCCTACTGGCAAATAAAGAACTTTTTTATTTAATGCTTGCAGGTTTGATGTCATTGTCCCAGATGAGGACCTATCGAAACAAGAATTATGCTCCCTCGTTGAAGGTTCCCACGCTATTGTAGCATATCCAAACGATCTTTTGGATGGCAAGCTGGTGGAAGCTGCGGGTAAGCGTAGAAGAAATTTCTGTCTTTCAAATTGAAATTTGTCATGCTCTACTTAGGTATCTATCTCGTACTTACTCCTGTTTTAGGCGATAATCTTAAAGTACTCAGTATTCCATCAGCGGGTTACGATAATTTGAAAATCGAATATTTGAAAAAGCACGGTATACGAGTTGGTACCGCGGGTAGCGCGATTGCAAATACTACAGCAGAAATGGCCTTCACCCTTCTATTGGTCGCCAGCAGGAGATTGTTTCCCGCGTGTAACAAGTACAAAAGGTATTTTTAACGTAATTAGAGTCGAAAATATATCCAGTTGAATAGATATAATTTTATGAATTTTTTTTTTTTCACTTCTCGAAGCAAGGTTTTAAAAATGCAGTGAAAGGATGTTTCTCTTGTTATCTTTGATAATTTGTCCATACAAAATTTCTTCCCTCTGATTTAGCAGAATCCAAGTCATTTCTATGCTGTTTCCTCGAGGAACGTCTCTGCTCCACTCCCCCTTTTGTTTTATCTTGAGTTGAGATTTTTCCAATTCTCTTTCCTTCACATTTTGGATTTCCCCCAAGGATGTCAAGTCATTCGTAAATAGCTTAAACTTTAGCTTCAGCTTCAAAGCTCGTCCATAAAGTTGAACGACTTAGTTTTAGCTTTTAAAGTGAAAGCCTATTGGCTACGTGATATTTTTTTCTTCTAAATTTCCAATCCATAATAATCACATTGTAAATTTGTACTGGGCCACCATGAATGCGGTTGGGTGGGCCATTTGCCTAGACTAAATCCCTATTTTGAACAAAAAACTAATAGTAATAATCAGAGAAGGGAATCAGGCCTTCATGGAGAAGGAGAACAACAATAACAAATTCTTTGAATCTTTTCTCTTAGCAGACTACAGTACTGAAGCCGGCGCAGGCCGCAGTTGGCCAAGACTCCGGATCGAAAAATCTATAAGTCAAAAGCGTTTGCTGATTGGAATGGCTTTGCGCTTAATGAAGCAAGGAAATGACTGACTTACCATTGGCTTCCTTAAACTTGACATTCCTCTTGGCCACGTAGACGTGTCCTCCGCTGGCTGCTTCATGCAAAGGAGTTCTCCCATTGTCGTTAGGTATGTTGATGTCCGCACCTCTCCAGTTAACTATGTATTTCAAGAAAACAAAATGATTTAATTTGGATGCCCAGAAACTCACTGAAAGTCTTGAAATTCCCAAGTATGAGAACAATTAGTGGATTCTCACCTCTTCTTTGCGTCGCTCATAAAATTGTACGTGGGAGGACTGAACAAAGCACTTTTGTAATTGCTAAATCTTCTCCCTAATGTATGCTCGTAGCACCCTCGCATAACGGTGCTGAATCTATACTACTTCTGTGTATCAAACCAAGTCCACTAGGGACCCTATCTTTCAATCACTGAACTATGTCAATGCCATTACTTAATTATCTATGTTCATCTACGAAATTTTCCCAGATCCCTAAACCAGGTCAAAGCCCAGCGGAACCTGAGATGGATAACCCACCCTCGAAAAACCAAGGTCACAATCAAAGATTGTTTCAAGCTCCAAGCTTTGTGAAAGAACTCGGAAAACTCTTATCAAACTTGAAAAGCGGGCTTTCTCCGAACTCCACAAATATTATCATTTTGAATTATTATTTGTCTTAAATAAGAAAGTAAGAGAAACTTGAGACCACCCACTATTCAACATGCTGCATTTGTAAACTATATACTTGGAAATTTGCCTTCGTGGTTGAAGAATCTACGGGGGGGGGGGGTGGTAATTATATTGTTGCACCAATGATTCCCTACATACAAAGAATTTTTAACGGACCTGTGTTATTTCGACAGCGATCCGCAAGCATATTTTCGTGGCCCAAGAGAAATAGCACCGGGCCTGGAGGATACAGTGGTCGGTTTCGTGGGCGCTGGACGCATTGGTCAATCAATCGCCAGAAAAGTGAAAGAATTTGCTGTGCGTCACTTACTCTACTACAATAGATCAGAGAAGGAAGAAAGTGAGAAGTTTAAATTTGTATTTTCTCTAGAACCAAGAAACAGGAAACGTGTTATAAACCCGCTTTTGTATCTTGTCTTTCAGTGAAAAAATTGAATGCGGAGATGGGCTCTTTAGAAAAAGTTGCGCAGGAGTCGGACTACTTGATAGTTTCGCTCCCTCTCAATGAACACACCCGTAACATAATAAGTAAGCGAATAATCAGCCTCATGAAGCCCACCGCAATTCTCGTAAATATTGGAAGAGGAGGTAACGTGTGTATATTCGGACCGGGCATATTGTAGGATCGCTAGCGTCGCCTATGTAAAATACCTAGAAAGTACTGATAATCGAACGGTGATCGTGACTTGAAACCAAAGGTGATTTTTTAGTTTTTCTTAAATCTCTCCAAAAATAATGAATTTAGGCGTGTATTCGTAAGGAACGAAATTGAAGAGTGGAAAATTTTCTTTCAGATGATCATATCTTTGAGAGATTTTAAAAAATTCAAAAATTTTCGGCGATGCTAGCGCTGCCCGGTCCAAATAGTGAACTTTCTATAAGCCTAATGGGACTTTCTGCTCGGTTTGCTATTCAATTTATAATACCTCATTTTGTTCTTTTTATAATTTCGTCAACTATAGGGTTAATTGAACAAGATGCTCTGATCGAAGCTTTGCAGAACAAGAAAATTGGCGGCGCTGCTCTCGATGTTACCACGCCAGAACCTTTGCCAGATTCTAATCATCCATTACTCACGCTCGAGAACGTTTGTAAGTAATAGACAAATTTCCTCTGACGTCATACAGATGACAAGAATACCCGTTCCGGTGTTTATGATCTGACAAGAGTACCTGTTCTGGTGTTTTTGATTTGGTTGCTCGCATAAGAATACACGGGGAGCAAAGATCTAGGTGTAAATATACAAAAACTACGCGGTGAACGTGACGTTAAAATTAGTATTTTCAATTTAGATGGTTCCTAGAACGTGTTCATGTACTTTTGGTTATTAAGAAATGGCTTATTTCCAAATAGTAACACTTCAATCTTTGCTCCCTGTGTTATTCTTATGGGAGTCAAAAGTGTCCTAAGCCACTGTGGTAACACTGATTCCCAACTATGACGTAGGCAGGAAATCGGTCTATACCCGACGTTTTGCATAAAAAAGGAAAATCTATACACAACCATTTGACTATATCATTCAAATTTAAGCATTGCTACCAGCGTCAGAGTGTCAAGTTGAGGTAGTAAAATAACCTCCATTCCCAAAGTATTGATTTCCATGTTTGTCCAAATTTGCGTCGTAAGCCTCTTCCTAAAATTCACGCAATATTGACCTTACATTATTATGCATAACGTCTGCCGATCCAATGAGGGTTTAATAAAAACTTAATGTTAGCAAAATGGTCCAAAACAACAAATAAAAAGTCCGGTATTGCTGATATTTATTAATCTATTTATTATTATTATTTTTCCTTTAAAGTAATATCTCCGCATATTGGAGGCCTTTCTGTGGCTATCGAAAAGAAAGTTATGAACTTGGCTTTGAGAAATGTCTGTGCCGCGCTGCAGGACGAAGAAATGCCAGAAGAATTAAAATTATGAATTATTACTTTATTTAAGAAATTCATTCCTTTTCATCAATTTATTATAATGTAACGGTATAGTGAAATATTACTTGCCGAAATCATCTGTCTTTATTATTATTAAATCAATACCATGATCATATTAATTTTAAACAAATTTTTTATTTATAAATAAATCGATCATTGTTCATATTTTATTCTTAATATTAATTAGTTTTTTTTTTTTTTCAATACTATCGGCCGTTTGCCGAAAAAGTTGGATAAAATATAATAAAATACGTTTTCTAATTCCTAAAATTTATATTTTTATTATAGGCTATGTCATCAAATTAGAAAAATATTCTCTGCAAAAACTTTTCAAAGTCTTGTCCCTCCTGATATAACTAACGGTTTACCCAGTGAACAGAAGTGGTCATTAGTAGTGGAGAACAGACCAAAAAAATTACGAACTGCTGATAACTAAAATGGACCAAGTATGGGAAACGGCGGTGGTTGAGGTTGAGCCAGCTGTAATGTTACTGTCAAAATTGTCAACCTTTATAGTATTTGAATTCCAAGTTATTTTTGAGAGATTAATAGCTCCTCAAAAAGCTTATCATTCTTTTCAAAATTATTAATAATTTCCTCATTCTTCATGATAATTTGTTGCGTTAATTTCTTGGTATCGTCCATTTATATAGACAAATTTATATAATTGATTCATAATCAGTGGTTTGTTGTATCTGCTTTGTCATCCTTCTTGTGTATTCTGTTTTGTTTTATTCATTGGGATAATTCCTCGAAGATAATGATTTGGTTCATTTCCTGAGAAAAATTTTTCATATTTCTTATTAAATTCTGTGAAATTTTTTACTCCCCTAGAATTTGTAGATTGACTATCACCTTTTTGTGTAGAATTAGTCTCATTCTTAACTTTTGTATCACTTGCTCGTTGACTTTTGGTTCTGACAAGATTTGAATTTGTATTGATCTAAGCAATTTCTACTCGTTTCATAACTCATCTTCCTATTATTGTATGGTATTTTATGTTCTTTTAAATATTTCAGAATAGTCTTTTCAGTTATTTTATATTTTAGAGAAAAACTTCTTACACTATTTTTCTTACAGTCATATTCTTTTAATATTTTAATTAACTCGTTAGGAGTCATTTATTTATATGAATTTATTTCTTTTTACCATAGCATACTTCCATACTTTCATACAATATTACCTTATTTCTGCACGATATTACCTTACCTTACCTTACCTTACCTTACCTTACCTTACCTTACCTCACCTCACCTCACCTCACCATACAATATAAAAAATATCAAAATTTATTCTAATAAATGGAAAGTCAAATAAAGAGATACATGCCCTCTAAACAAGTATATATGACTTTAGATATTTATAAACATGCCAATTTTAAAAATCAGAAGTTGATAGAAACTCTATTTGAGAGGGAGGAGAAATATAAGAAAATCATAAAATCTCAGGCTGAAAAACATAATGATAATTCTGGAATTGAAGAACTAAATAAAGTTTTTCTTCTCACAATGCAAAAATCATTGATAGAGTCACGCCCTCTCTTTAAGTTAAATACCAATGACCTGTCAATCATACCAAATATTTGTAGAATGAACAATAAAACTCAGTTTATAAATTCTATTACTATGATGTCACATCAACTGATAACAAAGAAACAATTCCTATAATCCAATAAGGAAACCTGAATTTTGTTTTAATTTAGGCTAGGAGTCATCTGAAACCTACAAAACGTCTCCAGAAAAACCACTCCCCCTCCCTTTGCCCAAACTGCTACGAGACTATAACAGTTGTTTCTGTGATCTTTGCAAAATGCAAATTGATATTCCGATTACTCTCAATATGATTAACCGTAATCTACAGAATCGTATTAACTCAGAGATCCTTTAACCTCCGCATTGTCCATGTGCACATACATGCATTCTAATCTATTTTGTGGGGCAGAGAACTCCGAGCTGATAAAAAGTTTGGATAAAGCGATTTTTCATATCGATTTTGATTCCCCCCCTGCTAGTTTGCCTTCCATCAGAGCTGCCATGTGTACGGATTTATCCGTATTTGTACGGATTTTTGGACCCGGAAAAAAAAGTACGGATTTTTGTTAAAAAATCTGGGTTTTGTAAGGATTTTTTTAGTTTTAACGTTCCGGAGCCAAATTATATCACTCCGGAGCCGATTTACTTTGCTCCGGAGCCGGTTTATTATGTTCCTTATTTCCTGGAAAAAATCCGTACTTGGAAAAATCCGTATTTACGATAAGGGGAAAAAATTATCCGGATTTTTAGAAATATCACGTGGTAGCACTGCTTCCTAGCGCCTTATGCTTCCTACTGATTATATTCAAAAAATCCGAATTTCTGTTCTATCTCAACTAGACTCAACAAGGAAATAGAGTCTCAAGATTTTATTAGGTAGTTTTATTTTGTGCATTATAAAAAAAAAAAAATAAGGATTTACTTGAGATGGAAATTACTCTTAATGGAAAGAGAAGTATAAGAACAAAAGTCTGAAAACAATTACCATCGACCCGGTTTGTATCACACCATCGAGCATCTTCCTATAAAGAATTCGTTATTTGTTTTGTGTAAAACAGTCATTGAATTCATTCGGTTTTCTCCTTTTACAGATCTACAGTATTTGTTCGTGGCACTAACTCTTTAGAAACTTTTGAGTTCACAATACTATCCCAAGATGCCCCGAGAAATGATAACATTACAAATGGGCCAATGCGGCAACCAGAGTAAGTTACTCATTTTCATTCGTGCCATACCCGTCAATTGTTGTCGAATTAATCACTGAACTTTTACTTAGTCGCATTCGAATTTTGGAAGAAATTATGCGAAGAACATGCGATTAATGCTGAAGGTATTTTGGAACCCATTGCTCAGGATGGTATCGACCGCAAAGACGTGTTCTTTTATCAAGTTCGTAAAATTCCCGTTTTCGCATCACTTTGTGTGACGTATTCTGATCGATGCCTTGAAAATTACAGGCTGACGATGAACATTACATACCACGAGCTATTCTTCTGGATTTAGAACCGAGAGTAATTAACACAATTATGAATTCGCAGTATTCGAAAGTTCGTAGTAACTAAGAAGATTAGAAAGACATACGTAGATACATAAGGTATCTACTATACTCGAATGTATGTTTTATTGTAGTTATATAATCCTGAGAATATCTATTTGTCGAAAGACGGAGGAGGTGCCGGTAATAACTGGGCTTCTGGTTACCATCAAGGTGAAACTTTACAAGAAGAAATTTTCGATATAATCGATCGAGAAGCTGACGGAAGCGATAGCTTAGAAGTGAGTTCAATATATCTGTTTGCATTGTCGCTGGAAAGTCGCCAGTCCAGCCATTACAATGAATACCCCAATTGATTACAGGGTTTCATTCTGTGCCATTCAATATCGGGTGGTACTGGTTCTGGTGTCGGATCTTACATTTTGGAGAGATTATCCGACCGATATCCCAAAAAACTCATTGAAACTTACAGCGTTTTCCCGAACCAGGACGAAATGAGGTGAGTTGAGTTTCGATCGTTTAGTATCCTCAATTTCTTGAATATCTTCAATATTGTTTTATGTGGATAATTTACAGCGATGTCGTCGTTCATCCGTATAATTCGTTATTGACTTTGAAAAGGCTGACCGTGAACGCAGATTGCGTAGTTGTATTGGATAACACTGCGCTAAATCGTATCGCATCTGAAAGGTTGCGTATTCAGAAACCATCCTTAACGCAGATTAATGCTTTAGTTTCTACTATAATGTCAGTTTCGACGTCTATGCTTAGGTAAGCTTTCGTCGACCTGCTATGTGTTTTTTAATTGTAAATCTCGTGTAGAGAAACTCGTCCCAGATTTTTTTGTGAGCGAATATACTGGTCTTCTTCAGAATTATGAGTTTCTAAGTCAGTTCAGACATGAACCGTGTGTAAAGTAAAATGAATGAAAAATTAAGAAAAACGAGGAAAATTAAACATTTTTTTGCAGAGTAATTTTTGGGTTAGAATTCATCGAAGAATGTCGAAATGAGTTCTTTTATTTTCCATGTAAAATATTCAGAGCCATGAAAGACTTCTACTGTAAAATCACAGATAAAAAAATCGTATAAGCAGATTTTTCACGTTATTATTTCGAATTCAAAATTTATGGTTTTTGTGACACATATAATATTTCAAGCAAATTGGCGTTTGACATTTGTTCTAAATGATTATCAGTGGGTAAACTTTTGCTCTCTTGTCGAAAATATCCATATAGTAAAACCTGTGATGATTCTCATTATAGATATCCTTCCTATATGAACAACGATTTGATCGAACTAATAGCGCCATTGATACCGACTCCACGTTTACATTTTCTTATGACCGGCTACACTCCTTTGACAAACGATCAAGAAGTCGCGTCGGTGCGCCGAACAACAGTATTCGACGTTATGAAACGTCTCTTGCAGCCGAAAAATATGATGGTCTCGACCGCCCACGAACGAAATTCAGCTCACTGTTATTTATCCATACTAAATATTATTCAGGTAATGCCAAGGGACGATTTACGAAGTTCGTATTGAACACGATAATGTTCACAATGTTTTTACAGGGTGACGTAGACCCGTCACAAGTCAGTAACGCTTTAAAACGAATTGGCGAGAGGAAATTGGTACAGTGGATACCATGGGGACCAGCGAGTATTGACGTAGTTCTTGCCAAAAAGTCGCCTTATGTTCAGACTGCTCATCGAGTTTCTGGTTTAATGTTAGCCAATAATACCAACATATCTTCAGTGAGTAATCACAAAGAGATTTTTGGCCTCTTCGATGACTGTTTTAGAGATTGATTCGATCGTTTTTTGATTATTGTAGTTATTTCAACGCGCTCTGGAGCAATACGATAAACTGAGGAAGCGAGAAGCTTTCTTGGAACAATTTCGTAAAGAAGCTATGTTTCAAGATAATCTGGACGAACTAGATAATTCGAGAGAAGTTGTGCAAGAGCTGATCGACGAGTATATCGCTGCCACGACTAAAGATTATTATTCTTGGGAATCGGTAAGTTCGCTATAACGTAAAATGCTGGAGATGGTTTGATCATTATGGACTCGTAACTCTCTGAAAAGTAAATCACGTATTTTTCGGATCAGATTTCGCTCGCTTCTTCATCTTTGAATTAACGTCTCCAATGGAGCATTACAAAAAATCTAAATTATAATGATTTGCTTTTTCAGAAGCCGGAAAATAAGTGAATAACTCGAGAAATGTTGAATGCCCATGAAGAGAGTCCGGATTCTGCGAGCGAGAAGAAACTACTATGTAGAGCTCTCTGTTGTGGTTGTTTGGCAAACGAGCGATGGCGAAATATAATTCATAAATGATCAAATTTCACCACTGTAAGCGATTGTTGCGGGTATTTCTGAATACAAGAAATTTTTCGGGCTTATCAAAATATTTACCATGTACTGAAGACAAGTCTATAGTATTCTTGCGTACTAATACTGTGTAAACAAACAATGAATGAACATTTTGCATTTAAGGATTTTCTTCCTCTTATTTTATGATTTTTTCTATTATATAGAAATCTTGTTAATTTTTTATTGTACATTATTATTTTTGTATTAATTTCTATCTGCGATCAAATTAATGCGTTCTATTCAAATAA
Organism: Aspidiotus rigidus; assembly: GCA_035079385.1. Taxonomy (NCBI): domain Eukaryota; kingdom Metazoa; phylum Arthropoda; class Insecta; order Hemiptera; family Diaspididae; genus Aspidiotus; species Aspidiotus rigidus. Next base: position 7,424,033 of record JAVHKY010000013.1, read on the forward strand.
ATCTAGAAGACGATGTGTTCAGAAAAATCTGATTGACTAAATAGGAAAAAAGTCTTACTTTTGACTAGGTACCTACTTTTTTCCGCGCGTTGGTTTTTCTTTTAAAGACTCGCTTCAGAGATAATATGTATCTAGAAAAAAAAATTGAAAATCGAGAAAGAAAACGAAGAATTTGTATTTCAATAAAATTAATGAGTAATTGAAGGTTAATAATTTTTCGAAGAAAAATAAAATGAGGGCCGCCGATAACGACAAAAAAAAATTACCAATTTCATGTCACATTGTTGAATCTCAGGAGCTCCGAAAAGTTGTAAATTTCTTTAATTTTTTTCGTCCAGTTTTGCTAGGCATATTAATATAAGGAAGTAGTGATTCATGAAGAAACTCATGATGAGTGAGATGTATTTTATTTTGTAGGGAGGAGGAAAAATATAATAAAAATTGGATTAAGTAGCAAGAAAATGTAGTCGTGGTCCTGAGCGTAAATTTTTATTTCCTGATAATAAAATACGACGGTGACTTCACTTTTGAAAAGTCCTAATAACTTGATTAGATCAAACGCCTTGTATGTTAAATTAATAGATGAGATACTTATTGGCAAGATTGCCAGTCGAGCTGTCTCGGAAAAACGTCTGTATCCGGATGGTAGCGACGTGAATGGACTGAAGAAAATTTTTCGTTTGAATTTCCGCGTGCAAATGACCTCGTCCTCGCTCAGGGACTTGAAAAAACCATAACGTCGACTGTCGGATTATGATGTCATTTCATTTCTGTTAGCTGCAGAAGAGGGAATGAAAAAAACTTGGAGGTCGAACTGTCATAGAGAACAAGAAGGGGAAGGGGCCGCTCCGAGCTTCATACAGAAACGTATACTGTTTACGTCTGGGGACGTTATTTCAGCGTGCGGATTCGTAGGAATTAAAAAAATTCTTCTAAAAGAGATTCAGTTGAGACAGACTTTGTTTTAAGCTTTACAAAGGAATGGAAACTGTCTACGCGTGAATTGTGATACCATTAGTTTGAAAAAATTGTTCGCTGAAATACATTCAGAGAAAAGTTCGATGAAATTTCGAACACTGACTCGTTATTTCTATCCCGCAATTTTCTTTTTTACTCATCTTTAGCGGGTGTTTCATTGTTGAGACAACTCAATGTTCGTACCAGAACGGTCAGAGGACATCCATCAAAAAAACTCCATACAAAGGAATTTTATCTAGTCTACACATTGAAAGAAAGAAAAAATTTAATAAGAAAAAAAAATCGCTATCAGTAGATTTGAGATGCAATTTACAGGAACTAACCGCATAGGTTTATAAAAATCACTTTAATAAAATCACGAAAGAGCTAAAAAACGTTCAAAAGTCTTAATCACTATCAGTCGAGGTACATTTTGTAAAATAATTTTTATACAGTCCTATTTACATGAAACAACTTGAGATGCGAAAGAAAAATGAGTATCAAGAGTCGAGTGAATCACTCACCCCATACCATATAGAAATGAAACAGGGTCATAAACGCCTATAGGAACTGGTTCCTTCGAGAAAACTCCGAACTATTGAATTCCACTCCGCCTCGAATATCCTTCTCGCGACTAGAACAACTGTAATGTTAATCGTGCACTAGTAAAATTTCAGACGAACTTGAATCTGAACGTATTGAAAGGTAAGGCCAAATCTCCAATGGGTACTTCGTAAGAGCAGCCTTCCACCGGAAGTATGGTATGTTTTTGCAAAGTCAAGGTTAGAATGGAAAACGAAAGTAACTGCACCAGCTTGTAACCCATGCATGATCGACGTCCAGTACTGAACGGAAAAAAGTGATCCGGCTTGACCAACACGCCATTATTCATAAATCGTTCCGGATTAAATTCTTCTGGTCCTTGCCACAAATCCGGGTCTCGATTCAAACCGTAATTATTGAGGAAAATCATCGTGCCTTTCTTCACCCTGTATCCTGAAATGAGAAATGTTCACGTTTAGGTACTTCAAGATGTAGGTCACTACTTTTAAATCGATTAAGAAAGAATACAAAGTTATCATAGGTAGCCTAGCTGTAGGTATTCTATTTACGAATGATACCTAGTAAATTTCCTTTTAGTGCTAAGAGTTTGGTTGCAACCTCAACGTCGAGATCGTGGGGGTCTCAATTATTGGGATGTTAACCAGAGTTGCGTAAGTTGGTAGCCGTGCTCGAACATATGGGGGATAATTTTAACGTACCATGCTTCATGATGGGGAATTTGCAATTTTCAAATACGATTTAAATTATTACAATTCGTAATATCAAAAAAGTATATCCTATAAATCGTTTAAACACTTCAAGAGAATCGATAACTGAAAGAAGTAATTCTAATGGTGAAGTATTGAGTCATCTACGACTAATTGAAAATCTCGTTTCTTATGGCCGAATACATTGAATGTAAAATCGTCACCCAGAAATTCAAGCGAGTGCGGCGAGAGAGGAAGGCGATTCTAGCGCTACCAAACATAGGTTAACATCCCAATTGAGGAAAGCAAAGCAAGGTTTGTGAGATTCTTCAACTTGATACCAAACGGTTCGTTTTGATCATGACAGACTCTTGAATTTCCAATCGAGGACCATAATTATTAGAAGTAGGAATTTCTCAAGTATTTGAAAATGTACCTGCGGTTCTTCATTTATTTCTGGTTCTCAAATTTGAACGTGAGGTCGAAACGTTCCTGTGTATTTCTTATGGAGCATTGTTTTGTTTACAAACCACAGCGGTAAAATGGGGTAAAAATAACAGCGTGCAGCGTGGTTGTAGGGTAAGCTATGTGGAGTTTGTGATGTCACGCTCTTTTCAGTCTATGACTTACGTTTGTTCTGAATTATGCATCTGTTTTTTCGTTTGTACCACTACCTTACGTCCTTACCTCGCTAATAGAGGCTTAAAAATAGGTCAGCGTATGTGGAAGTTGCTTCCGCACTTAGTTACAATATAACTGATGGTAAGATGACTTCCGAAAACCCTATTGTAAAGCTAAGTAGAATCGTGTAGGTGCTCAAGAAAATTATCAAGTCGTTATAACTAGGTATGTAAAAATCTGTTGAAGAAATTCTTACAAAAAAGATAAACCGTGTTCTCACCAGATATAGAACTATCTTGACTAGCCACGTGCGGCACAATAGGAGATGCAATCAGTCTCATCGTTTCTAAAATAACGGATTCCGTATACGGCATCAACTTTTTATCTGTCAAGGCTACATTTCGGGTACCTCTCGTGATCGATCGAATTTCATCTTGGATTTTCTTCTGTATGTGCGGTCTGACAGTAATGTAGGCGAATACTTTCATGAGAAAATTACCGACAGCCGAGTGTCCTCCGATTATATCGCCCAACGAATAAATAGCGATTTCTAGGTTGATTTCGGTGTCGCGATCGAGATGCATAGTTTCGATTAGCGCGTCTACATAATCGCGACTTTCCTTATCTGGACTCCAGCGCGCGTATCGTTCGTTCACCATTTGCATAACAAAGTCATGAATGTGTTGTAGCCATTTGCGTATTTCGTTGAAATGACGTCTGTAGAAGATGGGTAACATCCACGGCATAAAATCGCCCGCGCGACCCTGATTTACTTCGTAGAAAATTTTATCGAAATAGTATATCATCCTGAGGAAGGACGAGTCGCGATAGTCGCGACGTTCCCCGCTAAAATGCAACAGGAATATATTGGCGCACGTGTGCAAGAGCAGAGGCTTGAAAGAGATTGGTTTGCCTTTTGCGATTGCGATTCGTTTGAATAATGCGGTCGTCTCATTTTGAATGTACGCGTTTAGTTGGTGGAATTTGAAGGAGAAGGATTGCGGCACAGCGTGAATGCGAAGCATTTCTCGTCGTTCTTTTTGTAGTTCAGACCAATCGCAAAATGCTAGAGCTGTAACAGAGAATGAATTTAATTTTATATTGCAGAATAGATCCATTGTCCCTAATAGTACACTTAAGCCTGTTCTACTGTTCTTTTTTCAAGGCCGGTATCGTTCAAGAGTTCTCAGTTCCATGCCAAATGCATAGTTTATGATAACGAAGTTCCATTTCGTCCATAGAGCTAAGACCATCAGTTTTCTAGTTTCATGCTGTTTTAAAGAGCTGCGTGACTATTTTTCCATTAGGTAACATTGAAGAGATTTTGGAAAATTTCGGTGTATCTTTCAATACATTTGAGGAGAGGGATCGGGAAAATGTTGACTTTTATGTTATGTGTATGAGAAGTAGGCCTGTGAAAAATTTAGATCTGTGAGTAAGATGGCGGGGATTTGGAGAAATGTTCTCGCTCTCGCTCAATTATTTAAATGAGGGATTCGAAATAATTTTGATATTTGAGTCGAAAAATATTGACTCTTGAGCGATCGATTTAGGAAAGGGCTGCAATCTCGACTCTTGAAGTAGGTATGTATAGAGCAGAACTTGAAACAATCTTCACTCTTTCGCCATAAACAATGTGTGAGCAGTGGGACTAGAAGAAATTTTGATTTTTGAGTAGACAACCTGATTCTAGAGCTATATTGAATCAGATTATAAATTCAGGAAGACTTATTTGAAAATAAATTGCTGACGCCGGGCTATACAATCACACATCCTACAAAAAAAAAAAAAAAAAAAAAAAAAAAAAACTACAGAGACTTGAAAAAACGACGGCTTTCTTAACGAAGTTAAACGAGGAACGCAAGGAACCTGTTTTATAAGTCAAATGGGATTTGGTATTGAAAATTCAAGGAAGCCTAGACCTAGATAAAGCTAGTATAAAGAAGGCCTAGACCTACTATAAGCCTAGTATAATATAGTTTGAGAGTCTAAATTTTTCTCGAATCTCCAGCTATATATGATAGGAGGGGGACTTGGAAAAATTCTTATCACATATGGCTCGAGAGTCGAAATTTTTCCAAGTCCCTCTCCTATCATATATACAGCTCGAGAGTCGAAATTTTAACAGGGAACCTGTTTTATGGGGGGCTTTTTGAGAAATTTGCCGTGCGCCGTCCAGCAAAAAACTTGGAAAAATTGCGACTCTCGAGCCATATATGATAGGAGAGGGACTTGAAAAAATGTCGATTCTCGAGCTATGTATGATATGAAAGGGACTTGGAAGAATTTCAACTCTCGAGCTATCATATAAAGCAAATCTAAAATTTGATCAAATTTTTCGCTCGAGTTTTTCATTTACCAACAACTACCCTCCTCCAATATTACCCTCGCACGTAAGTATTGTGTCTTTCTAAAATTTGATATTCTTAATAAGAGAGTGAGTAGGAAGGGGGTGAGGTAGTTGACCTTGATCGGCTTCATGGACTCAAACCATTTCAATGTAGAGGGGAATTTGGAAAAAAATTTTATTCCAATTATGAGACAGGGGTAAATCAATTTATCATTAAACAGGAGATACTCGTATTTAGGAATCAAATAGGGAAATTTTATGTCTATATTAAAGTGCTCTAGCGTCCTTATACTGTTCACGGGTCAAAAGTGAATCTGAGAGTGAGACTTTTGAAGAAAGTTTTCGAAAATTCATGGAAGATGGCCATACTTCTATCATTTCTACTCTTGACTGAAAACTTGCTAACCCTTGGTTTACTCCTGATAGAAAAAAAAAAAAAAAAAACGGATGAAGTATTAAATAAATAAAATACTTCGACAGAAGAACTTTGTCCAGATAGCTGGATCAAGTCAAATGTACTTGAGAAGGAATTCAATTTTTGGATGGAGGAAACCTGCAGAAACTTGGCGACAGAAAATGCGGAAGGCACAAGACCTCAGTCATACAAATCCTGTATTCAAGTCAGAAGAGGGTAGAAAAACCACGGCTTCCTTAACGAAGTCAAACGAGGAGCCTACGAGACCTTCTCTGAAAGGAGGGGTACTCGAAAAAATTTCGTAGCTCAATATCTGAGCTATAGTATGATAGCTAAAAGAGGGCGTCCATAAATTACGTGAGGCGATTTTTGTGATTTTTCGACCCCCCTTGGTGAGATATCGTGAGATTTGCCTTGCCCCCCTCTTATCTCGCGTGAGATTTTCCGAAATGTGTATTTTTGCTTTAAATACGTTTATCTGTGCTTAATCGCGTTTATAGAATGTATTTGTGTGAGAAAAAAATTACGTGGGATTTGTCGGCACCCCCCCCCCCCATAAAATATCTCACGTAATTTATGGACGCCCCAAAAGTCGAACTCCTTACAAGTCCTATCCCTTTATCAGGGTAGGTCAATTTTTACCGAACGGCGCACGATGGGACCCCAAAATTTTCAAAAAGTACGACGAGTACCTATAAAACACTTACTAGGAAATTTGACGTTTCGAGAAAAATTTGAAAAATGTGAACTATTTTGCGGTCAAAATTGAGTCTAAAACAGGGGTTCCCAACCCGGGTTTTACGGCACACTAGCGTGCCGCGAGTGTCCTCCAGGTGTGCCGCGAAAAATTCAAAACTTTCAAAAGAACTGCTGCAGCTTTAGAATACGTGGACGCAAATTTTCTATCAGTCATTCGTGAGTCCCTCCTTCTTCTCCAAAATAAGATGACACACTACTTCCCAAGCATACGAGTGAAAGAATATGATCGGATTCGGAACCCCTTTACAATCTCTATGAGTGACGTAGAAGGTTTACCACTTGTTGAAGAAGAAAGCATGTGCTCATTGAAGAACGATCTTACTTTGCAGCTTAAATTTCAAGAAATGACTCTCAGCCAATTTTGGCAGCATGTTTCCACAGAATATCCTGCATTATCTGATAGACTGTCACCATCCTGCTACCGTTCTCCACGTTATACTTGTGCGAGGAGGGATTCTCCGTACTTACATATATCAAGTGTAAATATCGCGGGCGGCTTACAGGCACTTCACTAGAAAGTGAAATGTGGGTATGTTTATCGAACGTCAGACCCAGTATAACTAATTTATGTGAAAAACATCAAGCCCAAATTTCTCATTAATATATAATTCTAGTAAATTTTTTTTCACGTGTCTTTTTTTATTTTTTCTTCTAAATTTTTAATAATTGTCAACGAATCTTAAAATGGCAGACGCGTAACGTACCTATGTAATATTACATATTTTTACATCACAATACACAACATATATTCAGAATTTTTATTAAAATTCCAAGGTGTGCCGCAAAAATTCAACGTTTGAAAAACTGTGCCGGGAGCAATGAAAGGTTGGGAACGCCTGGTCTAAAACATTATCGGCAGCAAGGAACCTGATGTTTCTAAAAGGTAAGACAAGAAGATTGTGTCCACACAGGTGACTTGAAAAATTTCTACCTTGACGTCATTAAAGGACTCGGAAAGATTTTTGTATAAAAGGAAGACAAACTCGGATGGGATCAAAAAAAATCTTGAGCTCTTACACCTAGCTTGAAGCGTAGACGCTGCTATCCCACTTGTTGATGGTTTATTCCCCAGGGACCTGAAGAAGTTTGACTAGAAGTTTAAATTCTAAGTGAGTTTACCCCTAAACTTTAAAATTCGAAAAATTACTCACAGTTACGTTTGTCTCCGTTGAACATCAAATTGTATCTGAAGAAGTTGGGTCGTCCATCGAAGTGATCACCTTTAGCCATGAGAACCTCGCGTATATTATCCAAGCCATTCACGACGATGCACGGTATCGAGCCCAGCTTGATCTTGAACACCTCTCCGTACTTGGAGGACAGGTACAGGAACGCTTCGTAAGGCACTTTGTACCCGCTCAACAAATGAAGTGATCCAATAATTGGTAGTGGAATCGGTCCATTCAATTCGTCTTCGTCCCAATCGTTATTATCGAACTCGGTTATGAAATAATCATCGGTAAACACAAGTATTCCAATCACGACGCAAAGCATGAACAACAACACCCACGTTACCCATGAGAACGAAAATATAATACAATACATATTATGTGTAATTTTTAATATTCGAAACAAACGCACCAGAAACCGAAAGAAAATTTGCGTTCGGCAATAAAGGAAATATTTCACAAAAGAAAAAATTCAAATCGACGAAACACCAATTCGACGGAATGGAATAAATGAGATCCGAGGCTGGGGCGCTTCTTCTATTTATATGACATATTATTATTATCATTATGAATTTGTTGTAGTATCATCATCGATGTAGTCTGTCAATTTCCCTAACAAACGAATGTCGTATTTCATTATTTTCCTCCTCCTTCGTCACCTCCTGTCGTCATCGACTTCGTACCTCTTTCTCACCTCTATTATTATTAGTTATTCTACTTAAAGCACGGGAAATATTTTCGACTAACCCGCTTGTATAAATAACTCGCACATCTGATCGTTTTTTCTATTCTTTCTTCCTCTTTACCTCGTTTCCTTTTATCTCGTGGCGATCGTTCTTCCATTCTAAAGAAAGAAGGTAAGCGTGCGTCACAACGTCGACTATTCGTTACGCGAGTGAGGAATAAATCTTTTGCTGATCAGTTCTCCAGTGAACTTGGCCGTGCTTTATGTATAGATCTTGTCTGGAAACCAAAACAAGAGGAAAATGATTTGCAATTTTTTGTGACGTACGAGATAGGCTTTTACGATAAGCGAAGGTGAATGGCAGATAGTTGCACGGAGTCTATATGAAAAGAAATTAAAAATAACTAGAGTAGGCGTATTTTTCTTTTACAAAATTCTAATTATAGTCGTATGATCCTGTTCAGAAAAGAGCGGTTAAAATTCGATATTATTCTCTTTTAAACTCGAACAAAGGTTTGAGAGAAGTTAATCGTATCATCGTTATGTTATTCACCTATCTTCGGGATTCTCTCATTCGATAGAACGGCGAGAACTTGCATTTTACGTACGAAATTCAAAAATCTTTCGGAACAACATTCTTCTGACTCCTGCCTGCGCCTCCCTCTTCTTGGATCTACTTAGCTCAATGGTCGAAATTTCAGACCTAAAATCGCAGTTTTTCAAAAATTCGCTCGCAAATCAAAAGTTCTAACCACGCTCCCTTCTTCACCGCGTATACCTGGCTCAAAGAGAGATTTTTCTGAGCCCATGTCTCTCTCCTGATGAATTAAAATAAAAAAAAAAAAAACATATCTAGAAGTTAGTTAGAATTAACTACTACAAAATTGGAAACGTACAATCAACATGCGAGGATAAAAAATACACAGAAATCAACAGTAGTACAGGCGATAAGTGAAAAAAAAAACAAGGTTTGCATTTTGGGGGGGGGAAAAGGAAAACGTTTCACGCTGACAGATAGGCCTAGGGTGATGTTTCAATATACTATTTTATGTACAATTTCGCAAGGAACATTTTTGGATTCAAAATTTTTGTCCCTTTCTAAGATATTTGCGAAATATCTAATTGGGGGCTGCAACGTGCCACTGAAAATTTGGCACAACGATTCGGGGGTGCAATTCTCAGATACAAAAATTTGTTACAAATAATTTTGGTAATGTATAAATTTTTTCTAGAAGTCTTTATTTCCGTGTTATAGACAAAAAACAGGGAAATTTTCGAAAGTTGAGAACTTCTGGCGAACTTTTCAGGCCAACTACTAGGCCTAGGATGATGTTCAAATATGATATCTTATGTAGAATTTCATGAGGAACAATTTTGGATTAGAAAATATTTTCCTATTCTTCAAGTGTTTCAGATATTGACAAAAAAACTACGGCTTCCTTAACGAAGTTAAACGAGGAATGCAGGGAACCTGTTTTATGAGTCAAATGGGATTTGGTATTGAAAATTCAAGGAAGACTAGACCTAGATAAAGCTAGTATAATATAGTTTGAGAGTCTAAATTCTTCTCGAATCTCGAGCTATATATGATAGCTCGAGAGTCGAAATTTTTCCAAGTCCCCCTCCTATCATATATAGCTCGATAGTCGAAATTTTTCCAAGTCCCCCTCCTATCATATATTCTCGAGAGTCGAAATTTTTTTAAGTTTTTCGCTGGACGGCGCACGGCGGACGGCGGACGGCGCACGGCAGATTTCTCAAATAGCCCCCCATAAAACAGGTTCCCTGTTAACTCTCGAGCTATATAAGTATGATAGGAGGGGACTCGGAAAAAATTTCGACTCTCGAGCTATATATGATAGGAGGGGGACTTGGAAAAATTTCGACTCCCGAGCTATATATGATGGGAGGGGGACTTAGAAGTTATATATGATATGAATGGGACTTGGAAAAATTTCAACTCTCGAGCTATCATATAGAGCTCGAGATTCGAGAAAAATTTAGACTCTCAAACTATATTATACTAGGGTTATCGTAGGTCTAGGCCTGCATTATACTAACTTTATCTAGGTCTAGTCTTCCTTCATTTTGATATGTTCCATGTCTTTTCTCTCGCTAGACCCCGATTTTGAAACTCGCGAGTACACCCCCCCCCCCCCCCCCCCCCGTCAAGAGAAATCTCTACCCCGTGGGTGATTCAGAAATTCGCGAGTACACCCCGCGTAATAATAATAATTAATAATAAATAAATAAATAAATAAATAAATAAATAAATAAATAAATAATTAAATAAATAAATAAATAATTGATTAATTAATTAATTAATTAATTAATTAATTAATTAATTAAAATTAAATAATTAATTAATTAATTAAAATTAAATAATTAAATAAATAAATAAATAATTAATATAATTAATAATTAGAAAATATCTACCCCTTGGATGATTCAGAAATTCGCGAGTACACCCCGCGTAATAATAATAAATAATTAATTAATTAATTATTAATTAAATAATTAAATAAATAAATAATTAAATAATTAATATAATTAAATAATCAAATAAATAAATAAATAAATAATTGAATAATTAAATAATTAAATAAGTATTATAATTGATAATTAGAAAATTTTCTAAGTCCCTCTTCCTATCATATATGGCTGGATAGTCGGGGCAGACAGGGGGCGAACGAGTGGAGCGAGTTCGCGCTACCTCATATTTCTCAAAAAAGACTTGATTTTCTCATACCATTCCAATACAACAGCGAGATCGCTCGTTCGCCCCACCGAAAGTTGATACCTCAAAATATAGAACACCCACAATTACCTCAAAATATTTCTCATACATGACTTATACGACGCCAAGATAGGTAAAGGGGTAAATGAATAATATCTCACGAACACTTGACCTAGTAGAAGAATTAATAATAAATAAATAAATGAATAAATAAATAAATAAATAAATAAATAAATAAATAAATAAATAAATAAATAAATAAATAATATTAAATAATTAAACAATAAAATAATTGAATAATTAAATAATGAAATAATGAAATAATTAAATAATTAAATAAATAAATAATTAAATAATTAAATAAATAAGGCTGGATAGTCGAAATTTTTCCAAGTCCCCTAGACTTGAATTGTCACATACCATGCCAATACAACAGTGAGACAGGGGGCGAACGAGCGGAGCGAGTTCGCGCTACCTCATATTTCTCATAGAAGACTTATACGACGCCAAGATAGGTAAAGTTTTTTAAGTCCCTCTTCCTATCATATATGGCTGGATAGTCGACATTTTTCCAAGTCCCCTAGACTTGAATTGTCTCATACCATTCCAATACAACAGTGAGACAGGGGGCGAACGAGCGGAGCGAGTTCGCGCTATCTCATATTTCTCAAAAAAGACTTGAATTTTCTCATACCATTCCAATACAACAGCGAGATCGCTCGTTCGCTCCACCGAAAGTTGATACCTCAAAATATAGAACACCCACAATTACCTCAAAATATTTCTCATACAAGACTTATACGACGCCAAGATAGGTAAAGGGATAAACGAATAATATCTTACGAACACTTGACCTAGTAGAAGCCTAGACTGAAATATTTCATGATGACTGATAAAATATAAAAGACATGGAACATGATCTTCATTTATTTGGCTATGCCAGAAAATTTAATAATACTACAATATGACCAAGTTATTTCAATAAGTGCATTATAGGCTATTTTAATGAACCGTAGATTATCCTTCAGTTGTGTAGGCCTAATACTTGCAACTTACTCCGCAGATTACCTGTACGATTACTATGATAGCGATAATATTTATCGGAGCTGGAACCAACCTTTACGGTTTTGTATTCACAATACTTGATCGTCCATACGATCCGATTGAGAACGCTTTCTATGGTTGCATTACAAGATCTTTAATCGCTGCACCAGTAATTTGCATTATTGTTTTTCTCGGTCTCAGGCGAATGGGAAAGTGGAAATAAATAATATACTTTTACTGAAAACGCATATCTTGAAAACTTTTAGAGAGCGACTCGACGTTCAAATATTTATAGATACTCACTTCCTTAATGTTTCTGTCAAATGAGTTATAAAAAAAAAAAAAATAGATTCTTTAATGGAGTTTTATTTGTCTATTTTACGAATATATTTCATGGTACTCACCTTACCTAATAAAATGATTGCAAACAGGTTGGTTTTCTTACATGCTCGAGTGGAAAGTATTTTTAGTTTTCGGACGTCTGGCATATGTTGTGTACTTGAGTAGCTTCAGTATACAATTCTTCCGCTATTCAACAAAGCGAGAACTTTTGATTAGTGCTGAGATATTAGATATGGTGAGTATGCAATTCAAAGACTAATGTTATTATTGACTTGAAATAATTATCAGCTCTGAACCCCAATTTGAAGAAAGACTTGACCTCGAAAAATTCAAGCTTTGAAGGCGTATACTGTATGACCGGAACCCTGCACTCTAAACAAATCCGTGAATGAACCCGTAACTTTTTTCGTATTCCCAAACTAAGACATAGTCTTCCCTCCTCGGGTAGCTGAAATTACTATTTTTTTTTCTTTTTCAATACCAAATCCCATTTGACTCATAAATCAGGTTCCCTGCGTTCCTCGTTCAACTTCGTTAAAGAAGCCGTAGTTTTTCCAAGTCCCCTCCTATCATATATAGCTCGAGAGTCGAAATTTTTTTAAGTTTTTCGCTGTACGGCGGACACCGGACGGCGCACGGCAAATTTCTCAAAAAGCCTGCCATAAAACAGGTTCCCTGTTAAAACCATATTCGGGGGCTAAAACGTGCCATAGAAAATTTTGCATAAGGTTTGGGGGTGGGATTTTTAATATGTTGTTCCCAGCACCTGACTTTACAACTTTCATTAAAATTTCCTTTCCTCCCCCCTCCCCAAAAAAAAAAAGAAATGCAAACTTCATTCCTCTATCGCCTATACTACAGATAATCGGGGATCGAAATAATAAAATAATAAATAAACTGAATAATAGGATGAAGGTCAGAATTTACAACCAGAGGATAGTCAAAAGCTGACAAGAATAAGGATAGTAACAACAGGAGGAGGGAAAGAACTAAGATTGAATGAGTAGCTTCATTAACTTCGTTAATTGAGGCAAAAGGAACCTGTCTTATGGGAGTGACTAGTGTACATTGTCATTTGTCCTCATCATGAATGAATGAATAGACAAATAAATTCAATAAAAATTAATTAATTTAATAAAAAATAAATAAATAAATAAATAAACAAGTCTAGTATGCTGTATATTAGGCCTAGTATAATGAAGGCTTTTCGAGATCTCACTCGCTCCACGCCCCCCCTCCGTGGTCCAGTATACAATATTTTAAGTTAACAGCCGAAATATAGCCTCCTATCACATATAACTCGAAAATGCCCCCTCCTATAGCTCGAAAGTGGAAATTTTCCCAAGTCCCTGACCACGGCTAAGGAAAATAGGCCTGATATACAGAATAACTAGGCTTATACTAGCTAGCCTGAAACATAAGACTTGGACACATTTTGAACTTCAGCCTTCATTATAATAGGCCAATACTTCTAGGGAAAATGTCAAACCTTAGCCTTCTTTATACTAGGCCTATTAAAACTAACCTAAAAAATTTTACACTTTGGCCAACATTATACTGGGCCTAATATACTATACTAGGCTCATAATAAGTAGCCTAAAAATTTCAAACTTTAGCCTTCTTTATACTAGGCTTGACATACAGTATAACTAGGCTCGATATAATACTAGGCCTGTACTAACTACCAGGTATGAGCAACTTATTTCGAGTAGGAGGAGCACACCACGCCTATATGCAATTATTTTCGTTTTATCACTCATAAGAAATCTTATCAGTGATAAAACGAAAATAATTGCATGTAGACGCGGTGCGCACCTCCTACTCGAAATAAGATGCGCATACCTGCAGTACCTTAGCCTGAAGGAAGAAATTTTTCCAAGTCCCCTTCTATCATACGTAGCCCGAAGGTAAAAATTTTTCTGCCCCACGTTTTGCCTCCCGGCGCTCGTCATTTTTCTTCAAATTACCTTCCGATAAAACAGGCTCCTGTTAAAAGAAGAATTAAATAGGGTCAATGGAAAAGAGGCAACCATTAATACCCTAAATCGGCTGCAAATAGTTACGGACAACGGCGGATTCCAAACCAGATATATTGATGACATCATTGGAATCTGGAACGACTCCGACTCCGACTTACACCTGTTCCTTGACTGAATAAACCATAGAATTTACCTTAGAGATTGGAGGTGATTCCTTAAACTACCTTGATCTTCAGCTCCACTTAGTCCCCGGTACCTCAGGTTCGACCGTAGACTTCGGAATCTAAAGGAAAAATACATACACTAGCGTCTCTTTTCTCAATCAATCTTTACACCCCAGAGTACATAAGGCCGTCATTAATAATCACGCCATTCACCGCCTCTTCCATCTGCCTCTCTCTGTCGCAGCTAAAAAGAACGAAATACGCCATATTGAGCAAACGACTCTCAAGAATGAGCTGCCATGATCAGACGGAAAGGTTAAGCCTACTCTTGTCGTCATCATCTCAGAACACCCAGCAAACCACTCCAAATGCCTCCAGTCGCACAAGATGGATCCGTCTGCCATTCTTAAGAAATCATTCACTACGGAATGTGCTAATGGGCCGAAGGAGGATCCAAATTATTCCAATTAGTAGGGAAATTCCGTGAGCTTAGGAATTTTCTCAATTTCACAGTAAAAATTGGCGCTTAGTTCGAAATGATCTGAAACAACGAACTATTGTGCTGCTTTTGGCCGTTTCGATTGTAAGCTGGCCTCCATCCCATATCTCAGCACGACATCACACAGCTCTCAAGATTTTGTCCACTTTGATCACGCCCGGGCCTCTAGCCCTCTGCCACTACGAGCTCACAACAGAAGGCGACCTCGCTTCTCGATATCATTCCTTCCATTTCCTGAAACTACGAGTCTTTTTGCGCGTTTGCACGACTTGATTAAGGGTCGGGCTGTAGTGTGTTCTCGCGGTGAGAGATGGGCGAGAGCCCCGCGTACGATTAAAGCGGATAATAGGAGAAGAGTAGCTCGTCGTTCCAGGCAGGGAAGGCAGTCCCATAAAGCATTTTTTGAGAAATTTGCCGTCCACCGTGCGCTGTGCAACAAAAAACTTGGAAAAATTTCGACTCTTGAGCTATATATGATAGGAGAGGGACTTGGAAAAAATTTCGACTCTCGAGCCATATATGATAGGAATT
This sequence comes from Aspidiotus rigidus, assembly GCA_035079385.1. Taxonomy (NCBI): domain Eukaryota; kingdom Metazoa; phylum Arthropoda; class Insecta; order Hemiptera; family Diaspididae; genus Aspidiotus; species Aspidiotus rigidus. The sequence continues at coordinate 7,439,535 of JAVHKY010000013.1, forward strand.
TTTCCAAGTCCCCCCCTCCTATCATATATAGCTCGAGATTCGAGAAAAATTTAGACTCTCAAACTATATTATACTAGACTTATAGTAGGTCTAGGCCTGCCTTATACTACCTTTATCTAGGTCTAGGCTTCCTAGAATTCTCAATACCAAATCCCATATGACTCATAAAACAGGTTCCCTGCTTTCTCGTTCAAGCTCATTACGGAAGCCGTCGTTTTTTCCAAGTCCCTCTCCCCTCTCCGTGACGTTATCAACCTCGCTCGCGGACGAAAATTTCCTGAAAGTACCGCCAACAAAAGGGATAAAGGGTTATCCGCTAAAAAGAACCTCGTGAAGGCTGAATAGCTCAGCAAATTTAACGTGTTTGAAACATTTTTTAATAAAATTTCAATTTTGTGAGATACATGGAAAAGCTGATTTTGGTCCTCTTTGCAAGCTTTGCCGGGGCACTAATTGACCTAGCCTGAACCTTGAATACGTTATTTCGTAGGAAATTTAACGAGGAACAACTTTTGTTTGAAACATTTTTTAATAAAGTTTTAATTTCACGCGATATAGACGAAAACCTAACTTTTGGGGGTTAAACCCCCATAAAAATGAAACTCCAGGGGAAAAACGTGGGGTTTTCAGTATCTTGTTCAGGACCACAACCTGAACCATTTTCAGCAAGGAAACGTTCGCTCCAGAAAAATATATGCAGCTTGACACACCCTAGAAAAACTGTATAAATTATTTATAGAATTTTAAAATGACAGGGACGTGTCCACAAAAAAGGGACGCGTCAGATTATAGAGAGAGCTTGGATAAGAAAGAACATATGACGAAAATTATAAATCAATTGATCATTTCTTTCAGGGGAGATAGCCCCCTGTAAATATTAAAGAATGACACGTCCCGGGTAGAATGAATCCCTCTGTAAGAAATGTGGCTACTTTTGTTAGCCACATTAAAATGAACTAGTTTCATCGTGTGCCTAAAAAAGGCACGCGTTATCTCTCATATTGGTCTTATGGAGCGACGAATCCGTCACTCTAGTACCTACTATATATCATGCGTAAACTAGTTACTGATTATGAAGCGTTTTCTCAACGATAAAGTTTTTTCTCTCTCATACACATTGGTCTTATGGAGCGACGAATCCTTCACTCTAGTACCTGTACAATTGATTGGTAATAAATGAAAAGTAGGTAATTATAATAAGATCGCAGTCCCAAAAATGCACGAGTTGAGCTTGTCGAAGGAAAATGTGGGCTTGGAAATCAGGATGTATGACCATACACCCTGGAAATTTTAATCAAAATAAAAGAAATTGACTACGCTTGACTGCGTCAGAAGGAATAATTTTAATAAAATCCTACAAAATCTCCACTTTTTCTCAATTTTCTCATTTCTAAAACTGTCTTCAAAAACCTAGAAAATTGTAAAAAATTAGTGACTGCGCTTGACTGCGCCAGAAGGAATACCTCTCATATTTGTTTTAAAATATTCACGAATTGGAAGATTTCTAGAATTTTCAAAGAGGTTGAAAAATGGAAAAAATGTGCTCTGAGCAAGTGAAATGAATGAAATAAATTAATTTTTAAGATTATTGGAAGTGTCAGAAAAACGATGAAAAACTTGGTTGCGCTGTAGAAAAAAGTTGAGTGCGCTAGAAAAACATTATGTGTAAAAGTTATAAAAATAGCACATAAAATGAAGAGATAAACTAAAATATTCAATTTTTATTTTTATAAGTTTGGTTAAACAATGGATTAAAATCGCTTAAAATATCGGTTAAAAAGCTGTTGCGCTTGAGGTGCGACAGAATTACCTCCATCAAAAACTTTGAAAATCACTTAAAAATGAGAGAAATGGATCCCTAAGCTTCTTTTTGAGATTTTTCAAAATCGAATGAAAAATTAGAGAAATTAACCCTTGAAATTGATTTTTTTAGGATTATTAGAAGTGTTGAAAAACGATGAAAAATGTGAGAAATTAATCCCTGCGCTTCACTGTGTTTCTTTTAGAATTTTTAAAAATTGGATGAAAAAATGAGAGAAATTAGTCCCTGCGCTTTTTTTAAGATTTTTAAAATTGAGTGGAAAATGTGAGCAATTAGCCTCAAAATGAAAGAAACAGGTCCCTGTGCTTCTTTTTAGGATTTTTGAAATTCAATGAAAAATGAGGAAAATTAGCCCCTGCGCTTCACTGCGACAGAACATACATGTCTACACTGTTATAGTGTTGGGAATTAATGGGAAAATTCATTAAAATAAAATGTGTTAAAAAGCTTATAAAATTAACTAAAATTGAAGAAATAATATAATGAAATAGTCTCACATTGCGCTAGAAAAAAATTTGTGTAAAAGTTATAAAAAGTCACACAAAACGAAGAAATAAACTAAAATATTCATTTTTTATTTCTAAAAGTGTGGTTAAGCAATGGATTAAAATCGCTTAAAATATCGGTTAAAAAGCTGTTGCGCTTGAGGTGCGCCAGAACATACATGAGTACTCTACTGATAAGTCATACTATATCGAACACGATCTCAAGATACATCAAAAAGGTAGAGAAAAAAACGAGACGATCTCCAGATACATAAGATACACAAGAAATTTCTAAAATAACGGTTTTCAGTCATGCTGTAATTGAGTATTCAAGAAATCACTATTAAAAAAAAATATAAAAATAAAAGCGAAAATAAATTTTACGTAAAATATAAAGCGAATTTAGTATGTTAATAAGATTCACCCCAAAAATACATTCTTGGAGAGTCGGTGCGTCGAAGAAAACTTAAGGATATAATTCTAGTCACATTATGTAACTAGATACGTAAACAAGAGTGTTCAATGAAAACATAAGAAAAAAACTACGAGAAAAATAAAGCAAAGAAAAATTTCTGAAGAGTCTCCCAAAAATAAATTCTCGAATGAGTCACAGCATCGAAGACAAATAAAGTACAAAAAAAAGAAATGATTTTAAAAATAATTATGTTCAACTTATTACGTAGCTTTGAAAGTGAATGTTTAACGAAAACAAACAAAAGACAGGATGACCGCGAATCAACAATATAAAAATACAAAATTCCTCGTAAAATACGGAGCAAATTTAGTATGTTAATGAAATTCACTCAGAAATAAATTCTCGGACGAGTCCGTGCACAGATGAATGAAATATCAATAGATTGAAAGAAAGAAAGAGAGGAAAAAAAAAGGATTAATAACATTAAGAATAATTTTCTTCCGTTATCTTATTACGTATTAGAAAACAAATGAATTATGAAGAGTGACTGCAAATTCACTTGTGTAAATATAATTCACCCAATAAATGCATTTCAAATCAGTGCATTAGAGAGGAACAAGATACATTTACTTAGTTGATAAGAGTTACAGAGATAGAAAAACCTGAGGAAGTTTGAAATCATTTTCAGTCAGGTATCATATCGAATGGCTGAAAAAAAGACAATGACTGCAAATTCGTCATAAAAAAAAAAAAAGTAAAACCAGTAAATTTGATTTACTCGGACTGTGAAATAAATAAAAGATTCTCGACACATTACCAATCCATATTTTCAGTTTGTCGTTTAGGATTACTCCACACGTACAACCCTCCTCGTTCGAAAAATGCTTTCTCGTCGAACCCTGAAAATTTCAACGCATTCTCTACGCCGACATCCAGTATCGACTTGGACGGTTCTTTCTTACCATTTTGGCAATTCAAAAACCTCATATACTCGTCTACCAAAAAGTAACTGTCTTTCATCACGGTATTATTTTCTGGTACTATACTAGGTATATGCGAATGACGTTTCACGAAATGGGAAAATTTGTCATCTGTCACCAAAAATGGTTCTGCGTTTCTCAACGCTTCTTCGCCGCAGTTTTCCCCTTCAATTAGGAGACATTGAAAAACTTTCCATCGGGCTGGATTCAACTCTTTCAATTGTGCAGACATATCTTCCTCGTAGTTATACGAATTGACGACCGTGTTCATCTTGAATATAACGTCGAATTCCCTACACCAATCGCGAATCCGATACAACTGACTGATGTGATCCGTTCGGCTATTTTGAAATCGGCCGATTTTCTGATTTGTCGAACTGTTGAAACTGTCGCACGAGATCGCCAAAATATCCAAATATTTAGCGTATTTTTCCATCCACTCGTAGGTAATCAGACTACCATTACTGATAATGGAGACGCTTTCGATTTTTAGCTCTGTAGCGCAATAGGCTGTGAGTTCCCCCAAGTAGCGTCCTTTTTTTAAAATGAACGGCTCACCACCAGCAAAATTTATTTTTTGCATGCCCGCTTCCTTGAGTAGTAACAGGCCTCGTTTCGTCTGCTCCAATGGTAGCACAAACGAGTTCGAACTGGTATGAAAACAAAAGCCACATTTATAATTACATTCACGCGTAAAAAACAAATTCACGCTAAGAGGTACAATTGTCTTCGCGCGAGAGAAACGATCAAATAAATTATACAAAAATGATATTAGCCATTGCCAGAAATATTTTATGGGGTTAAAATTCATTCTGTGAAAACTGCCCGCAAACGCAAGTTAAAATCTTCCGGAATACGAGCACTTACTCACAAGGATAGAACAGACGAAGAAATTATAATTCGATCAACTTTTCTCTTCACGTGGTCGATCACACAAGACGATAATTCCTCGACTTCTCAAGACCTCATCAGAATTGAAAGGCTATCGAGATAAAATGCGGAACACTGACGGCGCGCGCATGCATATTTACTTATCAGTCGACAGTCATGAGTAGACTCAGATTTTTTTCTAATAAAAGAGAAGAAAAATACTAAATTCGCAAAAATTTAAAAAATAATATAATTATGTAAGATTGAAGTTCCGCTCGCCACTGCGACCGTATTTCAGACAATACCATACCGTTATCCTAAGTCCCTTAGTTATCCTTATCTAGTTTTTAAATAAAATTGTATATCGTTCATTGATGCACGTATAAACGTGTACGTGATTGTATCACACTTTGATTATGACCAGTACTTGTCGCGTCGTCGAAAGCTTCGTATCGATTCGCTAATTATTGAAATAAAATTTACGTGCATCATCGAAGTTTTCATTTTTGTTCATTACGAACTTACACGCTGAAATCAGCAGTATACCGCAAACACATGACGCGTTTCGGTCGAAGATCATTATCAAACTGAAGAGAAAACGTCGAATACAATATGAACTCACAAAACAACATAAAGAAAAGTCGAAATGTGAAAAAACTAATTTAATAATCCGTCATTCTTATTGACATGTTCGTAGACTTTATGAGCGAGTATGAGAAAGGGGACGATGAGATGGTTATTAGAATCAATGCGGTTTCTCAATTTATGGCCAGATATACCAGACGAAGTCATACTCAAGCGAGTAATACGAAAGGAGTAATTTACAAATAGCCACAAAAATTTAACGACGCCGGAGCGCTTTCGATTAAACAATCATTGTCAACGGGGACTGGAAAGCGACTGAACCAACTCCGGCTGTAAACTAGAAACATACGAGGAAATCAGGATTGAACCAGCGAGTCATCACGACGTGAATCATACTCGTAAACTAGTTCAATCAACCCCTCATCAGGTATGTACCTGTTGAGCACATTAAGGTCGTCGTTATTTAAATGACGGATTATTTCGATGTGTTCTAAAACGCTTTTCGCTTCGAATACGCGTTTTCTCTATAGAGGAGGACCTCGGACCCCTCTTTAATGCTATGGCCGCTAGTGATTAGATGCAGTCCGCAAACGCCGATTCACCTATATTCTTCTTTTCCCACGCCTTCCTATGTTCAGCGATTCTAATTTTCAACTGACGGCCTGTCTCGCCGATATAAATTCCGTTAACAATCCTTACACTCAACTTTATACACACCACTCATCTCGGCCAGTTGGATGGGGTCTTTTAGCCTAACCAATAAACTTTTTATGGTATTGGGGTTGTAATACACAGGCCGAAATCCGAAGGGGCGTAGGACATGACTCAATTGAGATAAAAACTGCCTCAAGAACGGAAGCCTTATCCAACGCTCTCTACTGTTTAGGGCCGTATTGCGGGGGAGGGAGGTGGTGGAATTGAGGCATTTTCGAGTAACTTTCCTTTGGATCATAAGGTCAATGTCTAAGTTCACTTCATTCACTCTGGCCAAGTGCTTTATAGTTAATACCTCTTTTTGGAAGGCTGACTGATTGAGAGGAATACTAGTCAGTCGATGGATTAAGCTGTTAAATCCAGCATATTTATGGGCTACAGGGCAAAAAGATTTTCCGTGGACAGTAATATCGGTCGCAGTCTCTTTCCTGTATATGGCGAATTCATGGATACCGTCTCTATTACAGATCGTCAAATCCAAGTAATTAATAATAGATGCGCCACCGATTTCTAAAGTAAATTTTATAGAAGGATATTGATTATTTAGATACTGGAGAAGCTCCAAAAGGAGCTCTCGGGGACCAGTCCACGTACACAACACATCGTCGACATACCTGTGCCAATAATAAATCTGATCTAAATACGCACTGCCAGAGGAGAACAAATCGAGCTCAAACTTAGACATAAAGACCTCCGAAATGAGAGAACCCAAAGGAGAACCGATGGGTATTCCAACCTCTTCAGGAAACTCAAAAAACTTGTTATCGAATTTGCAATAATTGGGAGACCAACAAATATTGAGGAGATTGAAAAATTCACCCAATTCTTCTTGGCGAACATTTGTTTAAATCAAGAGGTCTCCCATATGTTGCATGGCGGTTGCTCTGGGGATATGGGGATATTGGGGAACAGGCCGACAACATCAAATGAACACAGGGTCGATCCCAGCGGAAGAATATTATCCTTAAGCCTATCAGCCAAGGAGACCGAATTTTTCACCGAGTAAGGTGACTCATGGTCAACTCTCGATTTAAACCATCGGTCCAAAAATTTCGCCAGAGCGTACGTGGGGGAGGACACAAAGGATACGACCGGACGCATCGGGTTATCTTTTTAATGGACTTTTGGTTGCAAGAGGGGAGGCACAGGGTTGGGCTCCAGGAGCAATCTTTTTAGCGAGGGAGTTTTAATAATAAATTCACACTCGTTTATCACACGTCTAACTTCTTTTACGTGTTTAGGAAAATTGAAGCTGTCGTTTTCCTTAGCACCACACTGGCCGAGAACGTCCTAGACCTTGGAGACGTAGGAGGACTTCTCCATCACGACAATGGCATTACTTTTGTCAGCCTTCGTGATGATTAAGCCCTCCTCCCTGACCCTCCTCTTTAATCCCTTAATCACCTCAATTGCGTAATTGTTTATACGAGGGAGGGGGGTATTGCGGACAAGAGCAGCACAATTTTTGAGTATTAACCCCCGGTCCGATTTTCACCTCGACGATGTGTAGTGTACGTGGACTGGTCCCCGAGAGCTCCTTTTGGAGCTTCTCCAGTATCTAAATAATCAATATCCTTCTATAAAATTTACTTTAGAAATCGGTGGCGCATCTATTAATTACTTGGATTTGACGATCTGTAATAGAGACGGTATCCATGAATTCGCCATATACAGGAAAGAGACTGCGACCGATATTACTGTCCACGGCAAATCTTTTTGCCCTGTAGCCCATAAATATGCTGGATTTAACAGCTTAATACATCGACTGACCAGTATTCCTCTCAATCAGTCAGCCTTCCAAAAAGAGGTATTAACTATAAAGCACTTGGCCAGAGTGAATGAAGTGAACTTAGACATTGACCTTATGATCCAAAGGAAAGTTACTCGAAAATACCGCGATTCCACCACCTCCCTCCCCCGCAATACGGCCCTAAACAGTAGAGAGCGTTGGATAAGGCTTCCGTTCTTGAGGCAGTTTTCATCTCAATTGAGTCGTGTCCTACGCCCCTTCGGATTTCGGCCTGTGTATTACAACCCCAATACCATAAAAAGTTTATTGGTTAGGCTAAAAGACCCCATCCAACTGGCCGAGATGAGTGGTGTGTATAAAGTTGAGTGTAAGGATTGTTAACGGAATTTATATCGGCGAGACAGGCCGTCAGTTGAAAATTAGAATCGCTGAACATAGGAAGGCGTGGGAAAAGAAGAATATAGGTGAATCGGCGTTTGCGGACTGCATCTAATCACTAGCGGCCATAGCATTAAAGAGGGGTCCGAGGTCCTCCTCTATAGAGAAAACGCGTATTCGAAGCGAAAAGCGTTTTAGAACACATCGAAATAATCCGTCATTTAAATAACGACGACCTTAATGTGCTCAACAGGTACATACCTGATGAGGGGTTGATTGAACTAGTTTACGAGTATGATTCACGTCGTGATGACTCGCTGGTTCAATCCTGATTTCCTCGTATGTTTCTAGTTTACAGCCGGAGTTGGTTCAGTCGCTTTCCAGTCCCCGTTGACAATGATTGTTTAATCGAAAGCGCTCTGGCGTCGTTAAATTTCTGTGGCTATTTGTAAATTACTCCTTTCGTATTACTCGCTTGAGTATGACTTCGTCTGATGGTTATTAGAACTGCCTGCAAGGTTTTCAATGCTCTCCAGAGCGCGACGGCTTCTTCCAGTACTCTCTACAGAGAGGGGACAAATACCACTATTTTTACCAAAATTATGACTTGTTTACAGGGGATGGGATGCAAAAGCAGACTTTTCCGGTGTATCGTTATCGGCGTCTCTTTCATGTTCTGAGACTCTATAGTGCAGTGTTTAGTTTACGACCTGTTTCACCAATGTAAACAGTGACGCAATCGCTGCACTGCAGTTTGTAAACACCACTCCAGTCTTTAAGGAGTACCGGATAAACGCGAAAGGACGAATACTCCAAAGGGAGAGTAAACTATGCAAACCACAGAAAAAATTTAAACGACGAGCGCTTTCGATTAATAACCATCTTCAAGCCTGAACTGAAAGCAACTGACGAACAGAAGAGAAAAACAAGGTATTAAGATTGGTCAAACGAGAAATCGCGGTGTGAATCATAAACCAGTTCAATCAGGCCATCTTCCGGAATGTACGAGTTGAATACGGTGATACCATAGGTGTTGAGATGACGCATTATCTCTATATGCTCGAGGGCAATGCGCTTACGGTAGGAATTCTCCTCATGGAGGAGCTTTTCGGATCCCTCACGGAAGCTGTGGCCACGGTTTATTAAATGATCAGCAAAAGCTGACTCCCCTAAGTGTCCCTTCTTCCAAGACTTCAGGTGCTCAGCTATTCTAACTTTCATTTGGCGGCTGGTCTCACCAATATAAAAGCCTCCACAATCCCCACATTCCAATTTATAAACACCACTCCTCTCATCAACGGGTATGGAGTCCTTCAGCTTCACAAACAACCTCTTGACTGTGGTAGGATTGTAGAACGCGGGTCTGAAGCCAAACGGGCAAAGGGCCCGACCCAATCGGAGGAAGAACTTCCCCAGGAAAAGGAGACTGATCCAACGCAAACGACGATCACGGATCGTGTCTCGGGGGAGGGAGGTGGGGGAATCAAGAAGGTTCCTCGTAACTTTCCTCCGAACCATCACGTCAACATCGACATTGATCCCATTCACTCTGGCCAGGTGTTTTATTGTAAGTAACTCTTTCTTGAAGGCAGACTGACTCAAAGGAATACGAGTCAGTCTGTGAACTAGGCTGTGAAAAGCAGCCATCTTATGAGCAACAGGACCGAACGAATCATCATGGACTAAAACATCGGTCGTAGTATCTTTCCTGTAAATTCCAAACTTATGGATACCGTCTATTATAGAGATCGATAAGTCCAAAAAATTAATGGAAAATACCCCATTTCCAACGTCAATTTGGTGGAAGGGTACCAGGAATTGAGACACGTCAGAAACTCACCAAGGAGACCTGGGGGACCAGTCCAGGTGCATAGAACGTCATCAACGTCCGTTGGTTCAAAAATCGCATTGATTTTGAATCTCCTCATTCGGCCAGGAGAGTGGAAATTTTTCCAAGTCCCCCTTCTACCATATATAGCTCAAGAGTCGAAATTGTTTCAAGTCCCTCTCCTATCATAAATAGCTCGAGAGTCAAAATTTTAACAGGGAACCTGTTTTATGGGGGGCTTTTTGAGAAATTTTGCGCCGTCCAGCAAAAAACTTGGAAAAATTTCGACCCTCGAACTATATGTGATAGGAGGGGGACTAGGAAAAATTTCGAATCTCGAGCTAAATATATGATAGGAGAGGGACTTGGAAAAATTTCGATTTTCAAGCTATATATGATAGGAGGGGGACTTGGAAAAATTTCAACTCTCGAGCTATATATGATAGGAGGGAGACTTACAAAAACGACGGCTTCCTTAACGAAGTTAAACGAGGAACGTAGGGAACCTGTTTTATGAGTCAAATGGGATTTGGTATTGCAAATTCAAGGATGCCTAGAGCTAGATAAAGCTAGTATAAAGAAGGCCTAGACCTACTGTAAACCTAGTATAATATAGTTTGAGAGTCTAAATTTTTCTCGAATCTCCAGCTATATATGATAGCTGGAGAGTTTAAATTTTTCCAAGTCCCCCTCCTATCATATATAGCTCGAGAGTCGAAATTTTTCTAAGTTTTTTGCTGGACGGCGGACACCGGACACCGGACGGCGCGCGGCAAATTTCTCAAAAAGCCGCCCATAAAACAGGTTCCCTGTTAAAATTTCGACTCTCAAGCCATATATGATAGGAGAGAGACTTGGAAAAATTTCGATTCTCGAGCTATATATGATAGGAGGGGGACTTGAAAAAATTTCGACTCTCAAGCTATATATGTGATAGGAGGGAGACTTGGAAAGACTTCAACTCTGGAGCTATCATATATAGCTGGAGATTCGAGAAAAATTTAGACTCACCAACTATATTATAACAGACTTACAGTAGGTCCAGGTCTTCTTTATACTAGCTTTATCTAGGTCTAGGCTTCCTTGAATATTCAATACCAAATCCCATTTGACTCATAAAACAGGTCCCCTGCGTTCCTCGTTTAACTTCGTTAAGGAAGCCGTCGTTTTTCCAAGTCCCTCTCCTGTCATATATGGCTCGAGAGTCGAAATTTTTTTGGATTTATCGATCTCTGTAGTAGACGGTATCCATAAGTTTGATTTTACAGGAAAGATACTACGACCGATGTTTTAGTCCACAGTGGTTCGTTCGGTCCTGTTGCTCATAAGATGGCTGCCTTTCATAGCCTAGTTTACACACTGACTCGTATTCCTTTGAGTCAGTCTGCCTTCAAGAAAGAATTACTCACAATAAAACACCTGGCTGAAGTGAATGGGGTCAATGTCGACGTTGACCTGATGGTTCGATGGAAAGTTACGAGGAGCCTTCTTGATTCCACCACCTCCCTCCCCCGAGACACGATCCGTGATCGTCGTTTGCGTTGGATCAGTCTCCTTTTCCTGGGGAAGTTCTTCCTCCGATTGGGTCGGGCCCTTTGCCCGTTTGGCTTCAGACCCGCGTTCTACAACCCTACCACAGTCAAGAGGTTGTTTGTGAGGCTGAAGGACCCCATACCCGTTGATGAGAGGAGTGGTATTTATAAATTGGAATGTAGGGATTGTGGAGGCTTTTATATTGGTGACACCAGTCGCCAAATGAACGTTAGAGTAGCTGAGCACCTGAAGTCTTGGAAGAAGGGACACTTAGGGGAGTCATTCACACCGCGATTTCTCGTTTCTCCAATCTTAATACCTTGTTTTTCTCTTCTGTTCGTCAGTTGCTTCTATTTCAAGCTTGAAGATGGTTTATTAACCGACAGCGCTCGTCGTTTATATATTTTCTGCGGTTTGCATAGTTTACTCTCCCTTCGGAGTATTCGTCATTTCGCGTTTATTATGGATAGCCATAACTTGGAGGAACGGATTCGTCTAATATGAAGGGGACGTACAAAAATTTCAACTCTCGAGCTGTATATGATAGGAGGGAGAAATGAAAAAATTTCATCCTCCAAGCTACGAGTATATACGATAGGATCCGATCGCACGGCGTACGGTAAATTTCTCAAAAAAAAATTCATCGAACTGGTTCCCTGTTTAAAAAGGATATCTTGGGGCACCGTACCTTTTCATAGACACAGGACACCGTCTACGTACCGTCTACGTATCGGTACCAATATTCCACCGATTAACACAGTTAATGAAGGCAACCCCGGGCAGCTAACAAAGTAGGCTGTTTTTTTTTTCCTTTCAATTTATGACATTTTTGGCATATCAAGTGATGATCTCGGAAAAAATATTAAACATGAAACAGCACTGCCTTATTAAAAAATCAATTTTCATAAGATTATAATTTCTTTTGTTCTTAAATTACGATATTGCTTCCTTTCCCTTCATTGAGAAAATACGGTTTTAATACGCCATTCTTCTTTTAAATATTCCAAATACAGCCGAGAGAAAATGAACTAATCGGCAAAAAATGAAAATTTCGTACACACGTGTACTCGTGATTCGACTTCCATGGTATTTTTCATACACGACGAATAAACAATAACAGAGTTATTGGAAATTGCGCTAGGAATGCATCGGCTTCTATGATGATTGGGTGCTGAGGAAATGCCACTTATCAGTTGTACGATAAGCATATCGAGGCTGAAAAAATATGTTGGAATACTGAAATATACTATTAATATGACTACGCTGTGTGAACCGGGACCACCGTTTCCTTCTCCTTTCACTGTCGGTCAGCGAAAAATTTACTCATAATAATTTGCTCGTGGTACGACACACATACATCGACTTTGTGTTTCTCAGTTTCGTTATCGACCAAAGTTGATGATTTATGACACTACAAGTTGATGACGTCATCGCAGTCAGAAGTCTCTGGATATTTTTCTGGAAATGATAACGTTACAGAAGTCGGAAGCGGATGCGTTCGCGCTTGTGGACGTCTTGGACGTCTTTCGCGGATACCCAGCAGAAAATAATTCCTGCTCGACTACTACAGTGGACATAATAAGGAAGAATATTACAGTCAGGCACAATTTTTTTTTTTTTTTATAAGTATTTGAGAGATGACTGGTTTCGAACCTGCCGTGCTGGTTCATCAACCTGCTGGCTCAATTACAGCTTACCAAAAACACTTTTTACGATTTCACTTCGATATAAACGCTCTAGTAGGTATCAACTTTCATCATGCTGACTTTCATGTCGTTTGGTTCCGTAGTTTCGACGTGAAAAGGCGACAATGACTCTTTCTTATAATACTAGCTGAATTACCCGCCCTTCGGGCGGCACATTGTAGCGACATAAGCGTGTATCTGTTCAGAATAAGTACTAAATGACTGTTACAGGAATTAGCTTTAATAACTGAAAAAGAAAATTGGAAACAAAAACAAAACAGAAATCAATATTATAGAAAAACAGAAGCGAGTTCCAATATCGTTTGTTTTCGCCACGAATTACTATTTCAGTAGCTACTTGAAGATTTCTTGCATCTTTGAAATTCATCATTCAAATTTTTTTTTTTTTTAAATAATTTCGATCATTCCTTTTTTTTTTTTTTTTTTTTTTTTCCGGTAATTACGGGGGATATTTTCAATACTCGTAGTCCCTGAATTCAATCTACAGTTTCTCTTTTCCTGTCATGATCTGGAACCCAAAAGATCTGAAGCTTTTTTTCTCACTGAGATTTAGTACTCAAGAGATCCGAATTTCTTTCTGTTAAGGTCTACCGATGATTTCGTTTTAGTCAGATTTGGAATTCAATTTTTCATTCCATCTTCATTAAAAGAAAAGTTCTTAATATGAAAATAATGATTTATTATTATCAATGTGAAATAGACCAAAAAATGTTTTCTTTATAATTTTTCAATGCTTTTAATTTTTCGGTCAAAAGTTTTAATTTTTTGTGATTTTTTTGTTTCTTCGTTAATGCATTTTTTTCATGTTGATTTTTTAATTTTTTTTGTGAAATTATTCTCAACCGCTTATAGTCTTTGTTTTTTCGTGATATTTGACTTTTTATTTCGTGCGAAAAAATCTCACCCACAATAAATTGCTTTGCACAATAAGACTTTTTCTCTTCTTTAGCAAAATTCTGCTGCAAAAATTAAATACATCAGGAAGCGGCGGTAGCTCACCTAATTTCAAACTTTCATCTTTAAATAAGCAAACGACGTTCATATTGCCAATACAACTTTTTAGTTTTTAATCAACATTACCGTTATAAGAAAACCACTTATCATTATCCCTTGACTTCTCTTCTTTTCGACAGCAAACGAATGTCGACTAAGATTAGATTTGTTACAAACTACAATACACGAACAGGTCTGTACATGCATTACGCACACAAAAACTTCACGTTCATGCTTGGAAGGAAAGTACAGGCATATTAAGTGAAAACATGCTTCATACGTCCAGCTGTGCCTTAAAACTTAAGAACTCGATTAAAGCCGCGCTAATGAAATTTTTTGAAAAATGTTGACGCTAGAACCTTCTAGACACGAATGATACCGACCTGCACTGAAGAGTACAACTCGATAAATTCAGAATTCGATGAGTTAAACCGGGGACATAAAAACCCGATTAAAGATAATAAAATACTTGTATCACTATGCTGATTCTCGGTGCTCGTTTAATAGAAATAAAAACACAACTGATACAGGCTTTGATAAAAGGCAGGAAGTACAGAATCAGAATGCACTCACACATAAACACACGCATCTCAAATTCCAATTACATGATGTTGCGTCATACTGGACCGGAGAACGCTGAAATCTCGAAGAAAGTGGGCATTTTCTCAAGTATCGGCGTAACAATTTTTTAGGTAAAGTGTAAAAATGTGTACACCGGACGTATAAACGAACAGAGCGAATGTGGTTGCTTTGGCACTGATAACGATGTATTGTGTTGCGCTAGGGTAACCGATAAGCGAAGTGAATATATACGTACTCACACATACACACTAACGCAAAACGTCTTTTAAAGCTCAATTACAGATTACCGAAAACACTTTTCACAATTTCACTACGATATAAACACTTTAGGAGGTATCGACTTTCATCATGCTGACTTTCATGTCGTTTGGTTCCGTAGTTTCGACGTGAAAAGGCGACAATGACTCTCTTATAATATAGATAGATGAGCTTTGTTCGCGCGCTCACAGTTTTTCCAAATCTAAAAAAGAGTTTTTCGTTTTTTTTTTTTTTTTTTTTTTTTAGATTTAATATTGATTTATTACATTACATGTTAATGATGACGCTGAAAAGAACTTCTCAGGATTATACCAGTTCCTAGCGTCGAAGTAACATTAATATGAGCGGATAAAAGAAGAGTACACAGCAAAATACCTAGAAGAAATTGAAATGAAATTAATGAGATAATAATGAAAACAAAAAGAGCGGGGAAAATGAATAAAAATAATAATAATTATGACAATAATAATCATTATTTTCAAGCAGGAATAATACAATAATTATTTTTTCACTTTTTGTCCCCTGATATAACGGGTTCTTATATTTCTTTCACACAGAGTTAGTCTACTACAAAAGTTATTGATAAATGAATAGAATAATATTATTAAAATTTATATAGTTTTTAAATGATCATCTATTAATAAAAAAATTAATCATCGAAATTTTTAAACTAAATTTCAAATAAATCAATTGATTGATTGAATTGAAAATTATAAAAATGTATAAAACGAAATTTATTATTCATAATTTAATTATTATTAATTTAAAATTAGATATTAAAATATTTATTTGAATTTTTCAATTTTTATCACATGAATTGATGTTATTTACATAATTAATTTCAAAAAGGAATTGAATTAATTAATATAATATTTATTGTAAGTAATTCAAAAACTTATCTATTTAATTATTAGAATTAAAATTTATTACTAATGAAATTCGATATAAATATATTACTAGTTGAAATAAGATAATTAGGTACATATTTATTTACCCTACTTTACTTTTTTTTCCCCTGATATAACAAATTCTCATATTTCTTTCACACAGAGTTAGTGTACTACAAAAGTTATTAATAAATGAATAAAATAATATTATTTAAATTTATATAGTTTTTAAATGATCATCTATTAATAAAGAAATTAATTATCGAAATTTTTAAACTAAATTTCAAATAAATCAATTGATTGATTGAATTGAAAATTATAAAAATATATAAAATGAAATTTATTATTCATAATTTAATTATTATTAATTTAAAATTAGATATTAAAATATTTATTTGAATTTTTTAATTTTTATCCCATGAATTGATGTTATTTCATAACTAATTTCAAGAGAGAATTGGATTAATTAATATAATATTTGACATAAGTAATTCAAAAACTTATTGGGATACTAGAATTAAAATTTATTACCAATGAAATTCAATATAAATATAATTATTATTGGTTGAAAGATTAAATAATAATATAAAATCATCAGGATTATTTATAACAATAAAATTGATCATTATTTTGTTTTTTTAATCATATTTGATAAATAAACAATTTTTAATAATGAATTTTTCTCAATAAGAAAATTTTTTTTATTCATATCCTTAATAATTTGAATTTCTTTTATCGCTTTAAAACCATTCGTGATACTGTAGTTAACATCATGCCGTTTTTTGTTTTAAATCCAGTGGTGAATGAGTATGATTCATTCCCGGACACAGGAGATAGGTCACAGTCGAACAATATTTTAATTTTGATGAATTAGTTTTAAAGGGCCTGACATATTCAATGCACTCATAGTAGACTAGTATGATATGTAGTTATAATTTTATTTCGGGGTCATTCCACATTATGCGTCCACCAACTTCAAATTCGTATCATTCCTCCACAATGAAAGAGCTAAAATTTCCATCCCAAGACGTCATGTTTTGAAAACGGGAAATTACAAAAGGATCATCGGAGTGAACCAAACAAAATAATAGATAAAAAATATTTTATCAATAAGTTTATTCGATGTTCTGGCTTTTGTATGCAGACTATACACTCAACATGAAGGAGTTCCGCGGGCAAAAAAATTATACATGGGCGCCGCAAAAGTTCCGCGTCCGATTTGCACGATTAAAAAAAAATGAAGAAAAAACTAGGAAAAATCATAATTTAATTGGAAAAAAAAGTTTGTCCAAAAATTTTTTGAATGAGAGTCTCATCCAGAAATTTTTGGACAATTTTTTTTTTTCCAATTAAATTACGGTTTTTCCTCATTTTTTCTTCATTTTTTTTTTTCGTTTTTTTTTTATCGTGCAAATCGGACGCGGAACTTTTGCCGCACCCAGATGTTGGCCTGTAACTATATAAGGAAACCTGATCGAACAGATGTGATACCTCCCTTTTCCAACGAAAAAAGTCAGTATCACGTCAGGAAATCTCTAATCTTGACATTGCGTTTTTCCAAAACTCCCCCCTCAGAATAGCCACTGGAGCATTTTTTTGAACAAGTCCCGCCGACAGCCTTTGCACGGATACCAGTACGCCCCCATCCCATTACCACCGCCACAAACTAACCACCAACCTCCCCACGACCATCCTACAGCATCTTGAAATCCCTGTTCATTAATTCATATTCAACCTTCACAAAAACTTACAAATGACCTACGTTCCATTCTCGAACTCAATTTATCCTTTTAAATTGAAGATTAGGATAGGTAATAATAATTCGCGACCTCACACACTTCCCTAGTCTATCAACCACTTCCTCAATATACCGAACACTTTTTAACAAAATTTTAGAAACCTTTCACGATGTTTAATATCAAATAGGCTAATGATGAATCACTACAGAAACATTGGGTGCAGTTATGAGTGAATCTGAATTTTCTGCCGGAGAATCCACGTGGTATCAATTCTAACTGTGAAATTGTTACAAATACTAAACAGAACTAACTATTAATAGACGTAAAATTGATGCCTCGGCATTTCGAATCGAGACATATCACTAGCGCCACCTTCACCAAACCAATCTTGAAGTGAAAACCAGAATCTTACTCAATAATAATATGTTGCAGTTTGCGCAAGATTACACTCAAGTCATAAAATTGTGAACTTTGTTCTTTTTAATCTACGCGTTCACTGACTGTAGAGCGGCGTCTGTCTGCCTCTTGGGAGGGTCTACAAAAGGAAGTTTCACTGTATCTGTACAGTCAAAAAATATAAAAGTAAAATTGTATCATACTTTGCTGATAATTTTGATTACGATAAGCGTCGTGGGCGTACAGGTGCGTACGTTTCCATTTGTACTTTCTCCCAAAGGAATGTATCGCAGGTCTACATGAAAAGCACACAAAGTTTCCAAATAATGCGTCTATTACTTATAAAAATATTCATCGCGGTCTGTGTCTGTCGTCCGTTTAATGCGTTGTAATTTGTTCATTCCGCGCTAAATACTGTTGTTCAACGCCCACAGCAGAATCTTAGCAGATAATTATAATTCAGGTTTGATTTATTTATTTATTGTTCTAGCGTAGAACTCTTATTACTTATGACATTCGTCCTTAGAAAATCGTCCGATTCCGCGACCCAATGTAAGACCATAAAAAAATTTTAATGATGATTACAGGGAGAGAGAAATAACAAACTACAGCTCCAAATGCGGTAGAAGCTAGGTATATGACCTATAGCTTATAGGGTTTCCCATGTTCGATCGCGTCGTCCCACCTAAGAATGTTTTCCGTTGAAGGCTCAGGGCCAATTATACCAGAATAAGTATTTAAACTCACTTCAAACTTAATTGAATCCAAACAATGTTCGAGCTATTTGTACCAATCCGGTTGAACTTACACATAGTTCAGACTCGCTATGTAATTTGCAGTTGGACCGAATTTAATTTGACTGGCTAATTCATGACCACAGTAGTCATACAACTGGCCCTAAGGATATAAATCCTTCGGTGGGAAAGTTGCAAATTTTTCTGTGAGTTTCTAAAGAAGGTCAAGGTAAATTACGACGTCTGCGTCTCGATAGCTTAATGCAAACTTCCAACTAATTTCCATGTTGAAATTCTGCCAAGTTCTCATCCGTTCATACATAACTCCAAAGTAGGAATTTTTATAAAGTCTGTTGCCGCGCTACTCGCAGATAAAGCATATAATATGTTTGTACCGGAAGTCTCTCGAATAACGTTATACAAATTTCCTATCTCATTAACTCATCAGCCCGGCATATTTACTGTTACTAAGACTGGGCAAACTTAGTATATCTCTGCGATTAATTTATCTTATCTAGATAGTTTATGTATGGTCTTCGCCTGGTCTTTACTTATACAAAGCCTAAGTCTTCAAAATTTTTTCTTCGATACCCTCCTGTATTTTCTCAGACACCCACACCTTTTCGGATAATAACATGCCTGTCATCCAGGGATACATAACATAGAGAGAGAGCACATTATGCTATCGTGATAGTCTGGCATTCCACTTACAGACCTTGGGTACATGGAAGGGAGTATTGCGGGGTCGCTCATGCCTAAGGCTGATTTGGGTGGCTATTGATTATTATTCATTCATTATCTATTTCGTTGACTATTATGCTTAAGGCTTTTGGTTTTGTGGTAAATTACATATTATGAGACCTATGCCCACAAAGTGTTCGGTTAGTCCTTATGTCCTCTGTTTTAACCAGTGCCCCAGCGCTCCCCTGTACGCTCTTATTTTCTTCATTTCTTCCTCCCATAGGGCCCAAACTACTCTAATTAGGCAATCACGCGTGCACCCCTTGTACCATCAAGCGAGTCCTTCCGCACATCATCCACACTCCCGGGAAAAGTGATATGGGGTTTCTCCCTCGTCGCCAGACTAGCATTAGGGGTACTCTTTCCAACAAAATTTGGCGAGGTACTTCTCAGAACAGCCGCAGAGGCCCTGTATGGCGACAGGATGTATTGTAGTAGTTTTGGCATGCTCATTTTGGTCCATCGCTCTTTCTCGCAACTGGACTAACTTCGGGTCTCCAAAATTAACGCCTATTCCCCACCCGAAAGTTCTCTTCTTTTTATACGGAGCTCCTATATCATAATACCCCAAATTCCTCGTTCTTATACACATAGCTCAAAGTTAGAATTTTTCAAAACCTCCAGACACTCTCCCTGAAAATAAATCACACCCTTGAAAAATTGTTTGTCTACAGGCCTGAACTCAAGCCACAACAGATAATTTCTCCAGTCACACGGACGCAAACTTGATAGCCAAGTCTCTTCTCCAGAATATCTGGCTTGGAGAACAAATTTTTCGGAGTTCCCTCCTGGAACATACAGCTCGAAAGATGAAATTTTCCGACCCCCCTCTCTCTTCTTTTTACTAGTAAAATAATAATTTGTATTAATCGAAAATTTAAGTATAAAATAAATAATTTAAAAATTAAATTTCAAATTTCAAAACTAATATTCTTAATAACAAAATTATCAAATAAATGAATATTATACTCCACTAATCATACAAAATATTACATCTTTATATTCAATATTAGGTAGGTATATGATCAGGAATAATAGGTACCGTCAACGGGGGTGAATCCGGACACCAAAAACTAGTTTTTTCATGTAAAAAGTGGTTAAATTGCTACGGATGAAGACGGTTTTTCGGACTTAAGCAAAGGCAACCCTGCTCTATCGAATCACGTAAACACCTTTTTTATTCGACACTTCCCGCCGCTGTAGTGAATGATTAAACGCTGACCGGAATGACCCCGCATGCGGGGTGAATCCGGTCACCGAAAAAAAAATGCTGAAAATATGCAAAAAAAGGCGTGAAAGTCCTGGAAAAAGGTATAGAATGATTTTTAAACGTTCTGAGAACAAATACGCACTGCCAGGAAAAAAAAACTACGACTCGGGGATCAAATTGAGCACCAAAAAATTTCTTTATTGCAGGTCATTATTTCAATAAAAACAAATGAGAAGTAAAAAAGGTTTTAGAACAATTTTGGTATTGAAAATGACTTAGATTTATGAAAGTAGGTAAGAAAAATAAGGTTTGATATGTAAGCGCACCCCTACTCAATTACATAGGCCTTCAAATCCATTTCATTGCTCGAAAACTGGAATCGGTTGCGACCAATATTATCGACGTTTAATTTACCAAGAATACGGGCGCGTGAGGTGTCGTACACGTCTTCAACATTAGGGAAAATTAAATACAGTTTGTCCTTCCACATGTTTCATGCATCTACCGGCATTTGTCGCATCTTGTAGAGTTGACTTTGGAACGGCATACCATATCGAAGCTTGTCGAACAAACATTTCACCTGTCCCAATCTTATCTAATGCGGCCTCCTTTTGGGCTGGATTATACCGGGCATGTGGCTTTGATGAAGAGCTGATGTATTTACGAACCATTCCTAGTCGCCAGAAATGAATATTTAGGTTTTTTTTAACGAATAATTATCGCAAAAGCATTGTAAACGTTTACTTACTTTCATTTCAAAAAGTGGCCGAAATGACCCCGCTCTGATATTTTTGCTCGTAACTTCCGAAACCGCGATTGGAAAATTATAATCGATGTTAATCTTTGTAGATAAAGGTACGGGCTACCCCATCTTTATGCCCTTAGCCTCAAAAAAGATGTCTTCATACGTTTTTGAACGAGGGTTAAAAAAAGTTTTCATAAATACGAGAAAGTGTGATGAATGATTTGCGAGAAGAACACCGGCTACTGATAGTAAAACTTCACAGCTGATGATTGGAGTGTGTAGAGATGACCCTAACGAATCATTTACGACCTATCCCGAGTTTCTCCGTCCCCTCACTAGCGCGCTATTGTCATTTTAGTGTCGAAACTTCGAAGTGGCCGGATTCACACGGCTGTGGCCGAAATCACCCCCGTTGACGGTATATTAATAAGAATTATTCGAACAGAATTAATTTAGATTAATAATAATTCATATTATAGGATAGTAACTATCCACGCACTCCTTTGCATTATTGATTCTAACATAAATTTTTCTCATTCTTTTTTAGTTCTGGTTGGAAGAATATTGCAAGCACAATTTCTGATGATGTTATTGCAACAAGCAATAGCGGTATTCCTTGTCGGTATTGCTCTTATATTGAAATACCATCCAGTGAGATCCGAAGTCGTGTGTTCTAATTCTCGTAGTGAAGATGCATCTCTCGCCTCGGCTGCTTCTCGTAGTTATTATCATAATTGTGTGGACAATAAATCGAACAGCGTATACATATCTGACCGCGAGGATTCATCAATCGTCGTAAACTGCAATTTTGAAGCTGATGCCTCAATGGAATGGGATAACTTACCGATGACCTTTGCGCAAGATAAGAATCATACGTGGATGCGTGTATACTATTGCACCGTACCAAAGAAACCGATAAGAGAAATACTTTCTTTATACAAAGTAGAAGAAGTGAAAAAGCTAACTTTCTCAAAGGTTACTGACCCAAATAACACTTATGGAGCTGTACATTTTGATGGTCTGGATTCTGTGGTGCAATTATATTTTGTAGACAATAATATCACATTTTTACCCGAGGATATGTTCTTCGGATTGCCAAATTTGAAGTATCTTCGTCTCGATGACAATTTTCTGGAACAATTACCAGAAGGTACCTTTCATAAATCAAC
The DNA here is from genome assembly GCA_035079385.1 of Aspidiotus rigidus. Classification (NCBI taxonomy): domain Eukaryota; kingdom Metazoa; phylum Arthropoda; class Insecta; order Hemiptera; family Diaspididae; genus Aspidiotus; species Aspidiotus rigidus. The sequence goes on from JAVHKY010000013.1 coordinate 7,462,055, forward strand.
GATGTTGAGGATAATTAAACTCAACAATAACAGATTAAAGAAATTACCGGATAAACTTTTTCAACAAACTTTGAATCTTGAAAATTTATACGTCAGTCATAATAAGTTATCTACTTTGAATGAAAAACTATTTGAGAACCTTACAAAATTAAAGCTCTTAGATCTGAGCTACAATGAACTAAACTCAGTTCACAGGTAAGTCTCGCAAAGGCACAAGAAATCTTTTTTGCTTATGTTACTCAATCACCTGGCCTACCATGCTAGTATGGTACCTACACTGAGGTTAGTACGTATTTGTTCAGAAGTTGAAATTTCTTCCTCTACAATTCTGGTACTCAAAATTTAGCTTCGCAAATTCTGACACTCGCCCCACCCTCCGTACTCAATTCGTTCACGCTGTACATCTTCCCTTCCCCCCAGATATGATTGAAAAAACCCACATCAATGATTGTACAAATTTTAATGTTTAGGAACACGTTCGCTGCTTTGACTGAGTTAAATGAGCTGAATTTAGCAGGAAACCACTTCGCATTCTTACCGGACCATTTCTGCGAATATTTTCCAAACTTACAAATCATCAACCTGGCCGATAATCAGCTAAATATGACTAGTTCGAAAGACGGTGACGTTTCCATTTTGGAAAACTGTTTGGAGCTCAGAGACGCGGACCTCAGCAATAATATCATTTATAAGATGTTTGATGATTGGAAATTGACGCTGAAAAAGTTGAACCGACTGGAACTTAGCTACAATAAATTCCAAAGTTTACAGGTGTGGTATTCATTGAAATTTTTCGTCATTATAGATACAGCGTTCATAATATAGCAGCAATGTTTTGTCAAAATACATAATTGAAAATGCGTGGAAGGAGATGAGGCCCCTATTGTGGGAGGGAGATGGAAGACATTACCAACTGATGATTTTTCTTCTTTTTCTGATTTTTAATGACAGAATTCGCCAATTGTCTAGCTTTTTCCCTACGCTATCGCATTTGCTTGGTTGCGGGCGCCCTGGTAAAGGAAGGGGGAGGGGGGACGAAAGAGTATGAGAGGTCCCGAGGTTGAAAATTTCTCTTTCAACTTCCCGTCTTTTTTCAGGTTAGCGATTTCAAGTTCGAACAAGCCGACGACCACCCACTTCTGGTAGCATTGAACGGCAACGATATAAAAACGATTGATTTGCAAAACTTCGAATACCTACTCGACAACAAAATGCTTAGCTGGCGTAGAACACAGCGTATTGAAAAACGCCCTCTAACTTTCTCCATTTGCTGTTTGAATTTGTTGAACTGTGATTGTCGAATGGCCGACTTCTTACGCTACATTTTGGGTAATATAAGCTCCTTGCTGACAAACTACGTGACAATATCCAACTACGAAGGATTGACATGTTCTCAGCCTGAAGTTTTACAAGGAGTACCGGTTTCTAAGCTGACTTTAACCGATTTATATTGCCCAATCCTCGATTGCCCCCCGAGTTGCTCTTGCCATGTACGCGGAGTAGATCAGGTGACCGTGATTGATTGCGCAAAACGAGGCTTGAATAAACTTCCCTCGTGGATACCGAACGGTACAGAAGTTGAGCTATTTTTGTCTAACAACAAATTGGAAAATCTTGCGAACATCTCACTCCTAACGAGTAACTCGAACATCACAAAGTTGTCATTGTCACGCAATTTCGTGAAAACTGTTGATGATCTGATTCTTCCATCTACATTAAAAGTAAGACCGTTGGTTTCAGCATCACCTTGTAGAACCATCTTCTATTTCATTATTATTTATACTGTTGCAGGTATTGGAACTGGATAACAACATAATAACTTCTGTCAGTGAGACTTTCATAGACACGTTGAATCGAACCAATATCAGTGTCTCTCTGCATAACAATCCCTGGAGATGTGACTCGAATGCAAAATACTTGATAAAGTTTCTGAAACAAAGGATGAAACATCAGGTAGAGTATTTGAATAAGGACTTACAACTTATGCGAGATGTAGTACCTAATTCTAGTTCTGGTTTCCAATACTACCAAAATTTCCGTCCTCACTCCATGCGCTCAATTTTTTATAATTTCCAAAATACAAACCTCGCTTTGAGACCCTTCTCACAAATAGGCTGTAGCTGTATAGTTTTTGCTGTCTTCCCTAGCAGCCATTTATCATTGCTTTGCCTTGGCGAAATCTCATTGGCGCAATCTTCAATCCCGTCATATTTTTCAAGCCATATCTTCTTGATCTAGTTTGTTTGAATTTGTGCACTTTTCTATTGTCTCCGCTCGATTACAGCATCATTTAGGTCACATTTTAATTATTGTAATTCTTCTTTCTTCCTTTTCAGTCCTTGATACCGTACCTGAGCAGCATCACATGCAATGGGACCTGCGACGCCGTGATGCTACAGCAGCTCTTGTCTATTGATAACGATCTTTAATTACCTCCAACACCAATGAATACCTACCTACCGCTAATGATCTCGGTGATTCTTCAGTTTGAAGTTCCAATCTTTGATTCCTTTTTTTTTTTCTCCTCTAGTAGAGATGTGATTTTTTTCTATCAGTCTTTCATTTTTAGCTCCATTATTAGAATTTCTTTTTATTTTTGGTCTGAAACAAATGTACACCACATCAGTAATACTGATATTGCTAATATAAATACCTACAAATCTCTCTTAAATTATATTATATACCAGTAGGTAGTTTAGATAGCATTGTAATATTTGCAGAAAATCAGGTTCTTTCGGCCCTGGGTTGACACGCAAACTGTTCACAGTTAGAAGATGAGATATACTGTTCCTGTGGTACTGTGTTTTCATAAAGTCACTCCTTCTCTTAGTGTTTGACATAGGTACTGGTTTGATGCCTGCAGGAATATTATTCATTTGTAAAAACTAAGCTTACCGACTCACAGAAGAAATATAAGTAGGTGAAAAATCAAAGGTCCATACTGAGAATCTGAATGTTCTAAACATTTCAAAGCATTAATGGACTGAGTTTTTTGTGATAACAAAATATCGATAAGTACCTTCGATATTTCCAAGCGCAATTTTACTCTCATAAGAAATACACAGGGAGCAAAGATCAGTATGAAATTAAACAAAAATTAAAAAGGATTGAGGGCAAAAAGTTTATTTTTATAATGTGTGAGATAATCAGCTTCCAAAACTGAACTTTTAACTCCTCAATTCTTTCTCAATTTCAATTGGGATGTTAACCCAAGTTGCGTAAGTTGGTAGCCGTGCTGGAACTTTAGGGGGATAATTTTAACGTAGGTACCATGCTTTATGATGGGGAGTTTGCAATTTTCAAATACGATTTAAATTATTACAATTCGTGATAACAAAAAATTATATCCTATAAATCGTTCAAACACTTCAAGAGAATCGATAACTGAAAGAAGTAATTCTAATGGTGAAGTATTGAGTCATCTACGACATCTATTCTATATTATTAAAACGATGTATCAGTTCCGTCTTCTATTATCACCGCGTTATCACCTTCTTATCATCCGTTTTAGGACTACGCTGTATGGGACTTCGCGGGACGCGACCTACATTATGTTGTAATCATGGACTCCTCTTCGATTTAGTAGATCGATTCTTTTCTTTCTCTTCGTTGCCCGCAGTATTTTTTTTGCCATGACGTTGAATTATTAATGAAATCTGCGCTTTGATTTCGACTACCTTTGTTTGTATTTCGTCTATTCTATGTAGGCAATTCTATTTTCATATAATATACTAGGCAATTCTATTTTACTAATAATAGAAAATTCATAATTAATTCATAATAGATTTTTCTAATACTGTAGAAGATTTATCTTCGCAATCGTATTTCATTCATCCGGATATTCATTATTATCGATCTTGTAGATTTGACTGCAGTGTAAGACACCTATTTCTCCAGATTTCAAAAATGTGACATAGGTCAAGAGTGCATTGGGCCGTTGATATATTCTTTTGATGTACAAAATTTCTTCAATTTCAACTCATTTGGTGGTTCAATGTTTTCTAAGATCCTCTTCTGTCATCATACTTAGCATGATTCCCAATATTTGAAATGTTTTCAAATCTGACTCCTTTAAAAGTACAAATTTTTACTATCCCCTGTCTGTCATATACAGCTCAAAAGTCTTACTTTTTCCAATTTTTTCGAGTCCCTCCTGCTTTAGTTGGTTCAATTTTAGAAATTTTATCAAATGCAATCTATTTTTTGGGACTCAGATTTTGAATTCGATTCTCAATATTTAAAACAATCCATTCCATAGAAGAGGATCTCTGAATTCCTTGTTTGACTTTGTAAACGCCATTGTTTTTCATTACAACTTCCAATTCCATCTTTTTTGGTTGAATAATAGAATCTGTTCAAAAGCTTCACTACAACATTCATTTAGTCAATGTGATCTCTGCAGAATCGCTCCTTCTATTTTTCCTGAATACATGTCTCTTACATTAGGTTTAAGCCTATACTTCCCTACCCCATCTCTAAAAAACACACCCACATAATTCTCCATACTACATCATTTATCTAATCGTCGAAAACTTTTATCCTGATTTTGGTTGACATGAGTTATCCTATACCGATCAAACTGCTCACACGCCTAAAAACTTCACCCTCTCATTTAACATTACTGACTCCATCTTGTAACTACTTACAACCTTAAAAACCATTATTATTTCTTAATCGTAGCTCCTTAGTATCACTCACATGAAAAGAGCAACCATAGAACAAATTTGGAATCATTTAACGTAAGCCCATCCCTGATCTTCCTAAAACAGAAATTTCGACCATGAATAGATTGGGTCCGCTCACTTAGGACTGGTCATACCCAAATCATCAATTCTCATCTCCTCCTGGTCTCCATGCTCCACTGTCATGTATAAATATGTTAGTAGGAAGATAATTAATCTGACAATGTATCACCTCTTTTCATCATGTCCTGCTCTCCAAAATTGACATACTTAGGTTACTTCTCACAATGTGACATAAGTAATAACCTCTACCCTATGTAATTACTCAAAAACAGGACATGAGTAATAACCTCCACCCTATGTAATTACTCACAAACAGTTTCCAACTCTTTCAACTACCGGCATTACTCAATTCCAGCTTGTACATATCCGATCTTTTTTTCCCAATTAAAAATTTAAGCCCCTACACTTGGCTCAACTCTTCCCAATTCTCTTCCGTATTTTCGTTCTTTGTTTCCCACTCCATATCAGTTGTTTTTATATTTAACGTTCGCGGGCAGCCTACCTATATACGCACTAGTTTGGTCTGAATATAGAGGAATTAAATTATAGAATCAGGCGATTATCTGATCCGCAGGAATATGCTGATCATACTGAAATACCTATGTGTTTTGTCGATAAGTCATAATATAGAGGTGTGGGTTTACCAAGAAACTTCATGTGGAATTATAAAACGAGTTTTTCGTGAAAATGAAGGTAATGAAGAGATAGTGAAATTGCTCTATATAAATGGTACCTAATCATTATAAGTAAATGCCGTTATTTGAAAATGATGAACATGAATTGAATTGTAATAGTTCTTTAGAGTCACCAACGGATCAGATGAATTATATCGATATTAGTCGTTCATCATTAGTGCATTTAGATCACTCTTACGTTACCAGTGATCAGTTTGGGTCTTGTTCAGAGTTGTTACAACATTTGGTACCGTTAAATGTATATTTTCCCAATGTTTCAAAGGAGTCTTCGGTACCTTTATCAGAACCACCGAATGATCATATGGATATCGATGAGATCGTTAGTTCGTTATTAGTACCTAACTTTAGATCATCCTAATGTTATGAGTGATCGTTTTGGATCAACTGCAGAAGTGTCTTCAAATTTGGTCCATACAGATCTGTGTAACGTCACGAACGATTCTCTAACATTGGAACAGGGTGATGGAGGAAATACTGTACCTCATTATGTAGGTCCCATGAATAATGAATGTACTTATTGTTATGCTTTGTATTTCAACAGTGAAAGAACTGGTCACCAAAAAATACAGGGTGGGCCAAAAGTTAGTTCACAAAATTCGATAATAGTGGGTACAAAAAAAAATGCAAGGTGAAAAATGCGAAAATCGGGTACGAAATGCATTCGAAAATCGGGTACGAAATGCATTCGTATGAGGCTGAAATTCCGCAGAGCGAACGTTCAGACAGTCCACAAAAAAAATAATTCGTTGAACACTCGTATCAACCGCAACATGTCGTGAACAAGTCTCGAGTTATCGCCGACAACGCTATTTTTTCTCCCTCCACTCAACGAAACGAAGCGTAGCGGCATAGCGGCCAGACCTAAAGAATCACCAACGAAGTCGGAAATGAATTGTAACACTGATACCAAGACTTCATGCGATTTTTATGGTTGTACGTCCATTGAACGACGCGCTAGAGGGAATTAATTTTCGTGCGCTGACCATCGGCTAAACGCTGTTGGCAACAGTGTTCTCTAACGCTTCGTACTCACGTGCATTTCTACCACGCTCTTACCGTCTCGTTTCTACTTGATTGTGATACGTCATCTCGAATTTTCTGTCTCTCTTACTCCTTTACATTGTTTTTGCCCTCGAAATCGTGAATTTTCGTTTCTTTTCGTACGTTTGTTGAAAATTGTTGTCATGCGTTATTCGACAGAACAGCGTACCTTTGCTGTAAGAACGTTTTACTCCGAGGGTATTCGTAGAGTTATTGATATTGGCCAGCGGAATTTAATGTCGAAGCACCTTCTAGACGTCAGATTTACAAGTTGATTGAGAAATTCGAACAAACAGGAAGTGTGATGGACGCACCTCGTTCAGGGAGACTGATGACTGCAACAACACCGGAGAATCTCGAACGTGTTGCGCAGCTTTTAGTCGAGGATCCCTGTACCTCTACTCGTCGGGGTGGGTTGGAATTAGATCTATCGAGGACTTTGTATCGTAGAATCGTTAAACGATTAAAATTTAAATGCTACACGCCTCGTCTGACTCACCATACGATTATTACTCATTAAAACGTTCGATACTGCATGTGAACTTTCTTTTGGCCCGTGTGAACTAACTTTTGGCCCACCCTGTATTTACCAAATGTTGTATGGGGGGCAAATACGTATTCGATTTCAATTTCAATGTGCCTAAGTTGATAAAAGAGTTATTATGTAATGACCATCGTTGTAGCAATAATTTCGTTGAAAATATCCGACAGTATAATTCAAGTTTGGCATTTGCATCATTTGGTGCGAGTGTAGCAGTCGGTAATGTTCCTGGTGGTGCTTATTGCTTTAAAGTTCAAGGGGTTATTCATCATTTGAGCAGTAATTTGCGGGAAGAGGAACATACTCGACGGAAATATTCGCAATTGTATTTTATTGATTCAGAATTAGCTAATGAATGTAGGAAAACAAGATATTCTCGATGTTTGCCGGAATTATTTACTGAATTAGATACATTATTAAGAGAAGAAAATATTTATGCTACAACACTTCTGAATCTCCGTGAAGTTGAAGAACGTGAAATGAGACAATGTTATTATAATAATGCTGCCATTTCTATCGATTACAGTGTGTGGTTATTAAAAAAACCTGCCGGTAATAGTATTGATAGGAAGCGTTACAGTTTACCAACTTGTAATGAAATAGCTGCTGTATATTTTCATCCAGTGATGGATGTCCTCCTCATTTAAGGGATATAGAGATTCATAGCAAGAGTGGAAAATTGATACAGTTATCAGCATGTTCTCAGCACACCAATCCTATGGTTTATCCCATTTTATATCCATATGGGGGTGGGGGCTGGCATCCAGGATTTAAAGCACGTAGTGGTGAGACGGTATCATTGAGTCATTATATTATGCTTTTCTGTTGAGTGTTTGTCCGACGTTCGCAACATTCATTCATGCTAGGAAATTGAGTCAACAATTTATCGTTGACGCCTACTGTCAAATTGAATCTCTACGTTTACAATATATTCGAACTCATCAAAAAGATCTGAGGGTTGAGCAATATCGTGGTTTATACGATTAAGTATATTAAAGGTAGATCTCAAGGAGAAAACTACCAAATTGGGAAAACAATAATATAGCCTTCTACCTTTGAAGGCAGTCCCAGAAACATGGCTCAAAATTATCAAGATGCCATGACTTTGGTATCGAGTGGAAAACCTGATTTATTTATTACATATACGTGCAATGGGAAATGGCGTGAAATATCTGAGAATTTAGATTGGTGTAAAAATCCAATTGAGTGCGCTGAGTTGGTCAGCAGAGTATTTAATGCAAAACTATCCTCGTTAATGAAAGAATAACCGATGGAGTCCTTGGTATTGTTATTCATTCCATGCAAGTATTCGGCTAGGGTATCTTTTACTTTGTTTTTTTGTTATTTGTTTTTAATCATTAATTTCTATATTCAATCTATTTTTTGGTAGTTTCACCATTCAGTTTGTTTCGGTATTTCACTTGAAAAAATATCGTGTTTTCGTTTTGGTTTTTGTTCTGTGCGACATCACTACCATGCACTGACCTACTACTGAGGCGCGCCATAGGCGCGCCGTCATTGCTAGTCTATATTATTAAAAAGATCTATCAGTTCCGTCTTCTATTATCACCGCGTTATCACCTTCTTATCATCCGTTTTAGGACTACGCTGTATGGGACTTCGCCGGACGCGACCTACATTATGATTGTAATCATCATAGACTCCTCTTCGATTTAGTAGATCGATTCTTTTCTTTCTTTTCGTTGCCCGCAGTATTTTTTTTGCCATGACGCTAAATTATTAATGAAATCTGCGCTTTGATTTCGACCACCTTTGTTTGTATTTTAATAACAATAGAAAATTCATAATTAATTTCAAAATAGATTTCTAATACTGTAGAAGATTTATCTTCGCAATCGTATTTCATTCATCCGGATATTCATTATTATGGAGTAAGTAGAACTACATATCTTGTAGATTTGACTGCCTAATACTCTAGACTAGACTAGACTAGATTTTATAACGCTTTGTAAAAGCCTATGAATAGGGTACGCCATAGTATTTAATGTAGTATTCCATCTCGTTTGAATAATATTAGTCCTGTTTTCAATCATTGTTTCAGATTGGATCGTAATCTATGGCACTAGCCTTTCATTATACTCGTTTATTCCAGGAATTGCAACTCTTATCATACTCGGAGAAGTTTATCCGAGGAATCGCAAATATTGAACCTTCGTTATACTCGGAGAAGATTATCGGAGGAATTTCAAACATTGAACGTTTGTTATACTTGGAGAAGTTTATCCGAGGAATTGTAAATATTGAACGTTGTTCATACTCCGAGAATTTCATCTGAGGAATTTCAAGCATTGTATCTTTTGGTTTACTTGGACACTTCTATCCGCGGCTGGCGTTTCAGTGTTCATTGATATTATAATGGAAGATCTTTGTAGAGAATTATTGTATTGTTCCAAAGAGAAGCAATATTTTGAAAGTATTGATGTACCAGGAGATGGGAGTTGTTTATTTCATTCGTTTTCGTTCTGTTTATTTGGTAACTTGTTATATTCACAACATTTGCGCCAGCAGTGCTGTGAATATATTCATAATAATCAAGAGCAGTTGTCGCACTATTTTGGTCTCAATATAGAGGAATTAAATTAGAGAATGCGATTAACTGATCCGCAGGAATATGCTGATCATACTGAAATATGTCTTTTGTCGATAAGTCATAATATAGAGGTGTGGGGTTACCAAGAAACTTCATGTGGAATTATAAAATGAGTTTTTCGTGAAAATGAGGTAATGAAGCGATAGTGAAATTGCTCTATATAAAATGGTAATCATTATATGCCGTTATTTGAAAATGATGAACATGAATAGACTGAGTTTTTTGTGATAATAAAATATCGATTACAGTGTGATTACAGTAGCAAAAGTACCCGAAATATTTCCAATCGCAAATTTGTTCCCCATAAGAAAACATGGGAAGCAAACCCATCATATGGTATTAATTAAAATTGAGAAAGAATTGAGGGGTTAAAAGTTCAATTTTGGAAACTGATTACATCACACATTATAAAAGTACCTAAACTTATTTGCCCTCAATCTTTTTTAATTTTTGTTTAATTTCATACTGATCTTTGCTCCCCGTGTATTTCTTATGGGAGAAAAATTGCGCTTGGAAATATCAAAGGTATTTATCGATATTTTGTTATCACAAAAAACTCAGTCCATTGAGTTGTAATAGTTCTTTACAGTCACCAACGGATCAGATGAATATCGATATTAGTCGTTCATCATTCATTAGTGCATTTAGATCACTCTTACCTTATACTCTGTTCACATCACAGTATAAGATGGTAGTGACACAAATGTATTCTGACTGTGGTAAACGCTGTCCGTGATTTTGTAGTAGTTCTGAACATTCCGAGCGCAGCGCTCGTGATGAAAGTGATGGGTAATGTACAGAGTCTTATGGGAACGCCGCTACTTTCAAAAATTTATTGCAGGATCAGGAATCAGCCGATGCATTTCATATTTGGCATAAAAGTACCATTTAATCTACTATATAAAATTTTGAAAGAATCACCCTTCTAAGTATAAATTCTTGGATTTTTTATAATCCTTGGAAATTTCATCAATACTAGGGTACCAACGGTAACGGCTCGGCGCAGGTGGGGTGTAGAAGGAACAGGGAAACAGCCCGAGTGTTTGCTGCAAACCTAGCGGAAGTTTGTACGTACAACTTCAAAACTGCGGACACAATTTTAGCGTTGTGTCATTACCTCTTCATCTTATACTGTGGTTCACATTAAGGAAAGATAGAAATATGACCTCGAGAACGGAACGGTAGATTAAAATTACCCGGAGCGTTCCCTTCTCGAGGTCATATTTCTATCCTTCCTTAATGTGAACAGAGTATACCGCTATGATCAGTTTGGGTCACGTTCAGAGTTGTTACAACATTTGGTACTGTTAAATGTATATTTTCCCAATGTTTCGAGAAGGAGTCTTCGGTACCTTTATCAGAACCACCGAATGATCATATGGATATCGATGAGATCGTTAATTTGTTATTAGTAACTTTAGATCATCCTTATGTTATGAGTGATCGTTTTGGATCAACTGCAGAACTGTCTCCAAATTTGGTCCATACAGATCTGTGTAACGTCACGCAAACGATTCTCTAACATCGCGGAATAGGGTGATGGAGGAAATCCTGTACCTTATTATTTAGGTCCCATGAATAATGAATGTACTTATTGTCATGCGTTGTATTTCAACAGTGAAAGAACTGGTCACCAAAAAATATTTACCAAATGTTGTATGGGGGGCAAATACGTATTCGATTTCAATTTCAATGTACCTAAGTTGATAAAAGAGTTATTATATAATGACCATTGTTGTAGCAATAATTTCATTCAGGGCTTGCACAATAACAGTTATTTTTCGGTTAACTTTTATAACCAAAATGAAAATATCAATTTTGACCGATTGACCGTTAACCGTTATAATTGACGATCGATCTTGACCGATTGACCGTTAACCGTTAATTTTTCAGTTATAACTGTTATTTGACCGAAAATTCTAGGTCTTCTAACAACGTTAACCAAAAATTTTAGGACTTTGACCGAAATATTTTTCAACATTTAACAGTTATTGGTCAAAATACAGCTTGACCGATAACCGATAACCAAAAAAATTGGGAGGATCATTTTGACCGATAACCGATAACCGAAAAAATTTGTGAGGTCATTTGACCGATAACCGTTAACCGTTAAAAAAATTTCGGTCGCAAGCCCTGATTTCATTGAAAATATCCGACAGTATAATTCAAGTTTGGCATTTGCAACATTTGGTGCGAGTGTAGCAGCTGGTAATGTTCCTGGTGGTGCTTATTATTGCTTTAAAGTTCAAGGGGTTATTCATCATTTGAGCAGTAATTTGCGGGAAGAGGAACATACTCGACGGAAATATTCGCAATTGTATTTTATTGATTCAGAATTAGCTAATGAATGTAGGAAAACAAGATATTCTCAATGTTTACCGGAATTATTTACTGAATTAGATACATTATTAAGAGAAGAAAATATTTATGCTACAACACTTCTGAATCTCCCTGAAGTTGAAGAACGTGAAATGAGACGATGTTATAATAATGCTGTCATTTCTATCGATTACAGTGTGTGGTTATTAAAAAAACCTGCCGGTAATAGTATTGATAGTAAGCGTTACAGTTTACCAACTTGTAATGAAATAGCTGCTGTATTTTCATCCAGTGATGGATGTCCTCCTCATTTAAGGGATATAGAGATTCATAGCAAGAGTGGAAAATTGATACAGATATCAGCATGTTCTCAGCACACCAATCCTATGGTTTATACCATTTTATATCCATATGGGGTGGCATCCAGGATTTAAAACACGTAGTGGTGAGATGGTATCGTTGAGTCATTATTATGCTTTTCTGTTGAGTGATGTGTCCGACGTTTGTAACATTCGTTCATGCTAGGAAATTGAGTCAACAATTTATCGTTGACGCCTATACTGTCAAAGTGAATCTCTATGTTCACAATATATTCCAACTCATCAAAAAGATCTGAGGGTTGAGCAATATCGTGGTTTATACGATTATATTAAAGGTAAATCTCAAGGAGAAAACTACCAAATTGGTACCCTATAACAATAATATTGCCTTCTACCTTTGAAGACAGTCCCAGAAACATGGCTCAAAATTATCAAGATGCCATGACTTTGGTAACGAGATTTGGAAAACCTGATTTATTTATTACATGTGCGTGCAATGGGAAATGGCGTGAAATATCTGAGAATTTAGATTGGTGTAAAAATCCAATTGAGTGCGCTGAGTTGGTCAGCAGAGTATTTAATGCAAAACTATCCTCGTTAATGAAAGAATAACCGATGGAGTCCTTGGTATTGTTATTCATTCCATGCAAGTATTCGGCTAGGGTATCTTTTACTTTGTTTTTTTGTTATTTGTTTTTAATCATTAATTTCTATATTCAATCTATTTCTTGGTAGTTTCACCATTCAGTTTGTTTCGGTATTTCACTTGAAAAAAATAATGTCGTGTTTTTCGTTTTGGTTTTTGTTCTGTGCGACATCACTACCATGCATTGACTTACTACTGAGGCGCGCCGTCATTGCTAGTATTACTAAAGCGAGGCTATCACTACTTATCACTAAACGGCCGACGAATTGTTTTTTGGCTTTTTCGATCCGCCTGATGGTGTGTAGCGACCGTGTTTCTCATTTTCTCATCAGTGCCGGAACATTTTGAAAACAAATGGTTGACGTGTACATACGTACATTGAAGACTTTGACTATTTATCGTCCTACGTATGATAAATAGTCAAAGATTGAAGACGAATTTTTATTGTTAAAATTGTAGTTGTAGTAGTAGGTAACAAATTAATGTCGATGAACATTATTCGAATTTCGAATTTATCATAGCTTTCGAATTCATTTCTGTTGTGATTTGTAAACTAATCTGTAGAAGGTCTTCACTTCGTTTTTTCATTTTGGATTCAAGATTATTGCTGTTCGTGTTTATACTTCTTTTACTCGATTAAATTATTCCTGACCTACGATAGATGTTCATAGGTACTACTAATCTATGCTCTTTGTCAACAATTTCAGCAAATTACTCTTTATCCATTCTAAAGGAATTCGATTTATTATTTTGGGAATCGTGCAATCTATTTTATAATCCAGCCGGCATATATAGGCCTAATAGTGTCGATATTACAATGAATATTTATCATTATTTGCATTGTGCAAGTGAGAATAAGTTGTATGAAGCCATTGCTGCTCCACTACCTAACCTTGGGAATTTTTCGACTATTTTTGACTTTTGTTTAATTTTATTTTATAAACTTTAATATTTTTTAGTTTAATTTTATATTGGTTTGTTGATTTTCAAATTTTTGCCCATTTTGTTTTTAAATTTTTAACTCCTATAAATTGACTATTGACATAAATTTCTAAGTTACAAGTGTGTAATTCTTCTGAAATATAGTCAGTAATAATTTTAGGTGAGAGAGTGAAGTTTTTAAGCGTGCAAGCAGTTTCATTGTATTGAGGATAACTGATGTCAACCAAAATCCGAATAAAAGTTTCTGATGATTAAGTAAATGATGGAGTATGAAGAATATGTGGGTGTGTTTTATTCTTGAGATGGGGTTGGAAATTATAAGCTGAAACCTAATGTGAGAGACGTGTATTCGGGAAAAATAGAGGGAGCGATAACTCGATTAAATTATTCCTGACCTATGATAGATGTTCATAGGTACTACTAATCTATGCTCTTTGTCAACAATTTCAGCAAATTACTCTTTATCCATTCTAAAGGAATTCGATTTATTATTTTGGGAATCGTTCAATCTATTTTATAATCCAGCCGGCATATATAGGTCTAATAGTGTCGATATTACAATGAATATTTATCATTATTTGCATTGTGCAAGTGAGAATAAGTTGTATGAAGCCATTGCTGCTCCACTACCTAACCTTGGGAATTTTTCGACTATTTTTGACTTTTGTTTAATTTTATTTTATAAACTTTAATATTTTTTAGTTTAATTTTATATTGGTTTGTTGATTTTCAAATTTTTGCCCATTTTGTTTTTAAATTTTTAACTCCTATAAATTGACTATTGACATAAATTTCTAAGTTACAAGTGTGTAATTCTTCTGAAATATAGTCAGTAATAATTTTAGGTGAGAGAGTGAAGTTTTTAAGCGTGCAAGCAGTTTCATTGTATTGAGGATAACTGATGTCAACCAAAATCCGAATAAAAGTTTCTGATGATTAAGTAAATGATGGAGTATGAAGAATATGTGGGTGTGTTTTATTCTTGAGATGGGGTTGGAAATTATAAGCTGAAACCTAATGTGAGAGACGTGTATTCGGGAAAAATAGAGGGAGCGATAACTCGATTAAATTATTCCTGACCTATGATAGATGTTCATAGGTACTACTAATCTATGCTCTTTGTCAACAATTTCAGCAAATTACTCTTTATCCATTCTAAAGAAATTCGATTTATTATTTTGGGAATCGTTCAATCTATTTTATAATCCAGCCGGCATATAGGCCTAATAGTGTCGATATTACAATGAATATTTATCATTATTTGCATTGTGCAAGTGAGAATAAGTTGTATGAAGCTATTGCTGCTCCACTACCTAACCTTGGGAATTTTTCGACTATTTTTGACTTTTGTTTAATTTTATTTTATAAACTTTATATTTTTTTAGTTTAATTTTATATTGGTTTGTTGATTTTCAAATTTTTGCCCTTTTTGTTTTTAAATTTTTAACTCCTATAAATTGACTATTGACATAAATTTCTAAGTTACAAGTGTGTAATTCTTCTGAAATATAGTCAGTAATAATTTTAGGTGAGAGAGTGAAGTTTTTAAGCGTGCAAGCAGTTTCATTGTATTGAGGATAACTGATGTCAACCAAAATCCGAATAAAAGTTTCTGATGATTAAGTAAATGATGGAGTATGAAGAATATGTGGGTGTGTTTTATTCTTGAGATGGGTTTGGAAATTATAAGCTGAAACCTAATGTGAGAGACGTGTATTCGGGAAAAATAGAGGGAGCGATACCGCAGGGATGTTGACTAAATGAATATTATAATGAAGATTTTAATCAGGATTATTATTATTCAACCAAAAAAGTTGAATTGAAAGTTATAATGAAAAACAATGGCGTTAAACAAAGTTAAACAAGGAATTCACAGATCCTCTTCTATGGGATGGATTGATTTCAATATTGAGAATTGAATTCAAAATTAAAGTCCCAAAAAAACGGGTTGGATTTGATAAACTTTCTAAAATTGAGCTAACTAAAGCTGGAGGGAATCGGAAAAATTGGAAAAATTAGGACTTTTAAGCTGTATATGATAGACGGGGATTAGGAAAAATGTTTTCTATCAAATGAGTCAGATTTAAAAACATTTGAAACATTATGGGAATTGAGCTATGTATGACAGGAGAGGATCTTGGAAAACATTGAACCACCAGATGAGTTGAAATTGAAAAAATTTTGTACATCGAGCTATACAATTATGACAAGAGGGTATCTTGGGATAATTTTAATTTTCAAGCTATATATGATGAGAGAGGAATATGGAATTTTAATTTCCAACATTTATATGACAGGAGGAGGAATTGAAAAAACTGGGTATGCTCTACCTTCGATGAAATGGTAACTTGGAATACCTCTCAGGAGTCTAATATTGCACAGAATGCGATGAAACTTCGGAGTTTTATTGTTCAAGGTTACAGAAATACCGCTAATTAGTTTACAAGTAGTGTATATTGGAAATTGTAAAAAATAATTATGGATATTACGCGCTCAGAACCAATTAGCGGTATTTCTGTAACCTCAAACAATAAATTTCCAAAGTTTCATCGCATTCTGTGCTATATTAGTCTCCTGAGAGGTATTCCAAGTTACCATTTCATTGAAGGTAGAGCATACCCTTAACGATTGTTCTTGGCAAATGACAAGAAATCACAATTTTCAAGAACCCCCCCTATAGAAAAGGTTGCCAATTAAAACTTAATTTAAATTGGTAGGTAGTTGACTTGGATTATAAACTGGAGAAGGACTTGACGTCATCACGATCTGACAGAAGAATACTTACAGAATAGTGAATTACAAAAATACGGACTCGACGTCAAGAATAACTGTTAGCTGGAGGTGAGTGGACCCGAAAGAATATATTAAGGACCTTGAGAAGAAAAAGTGAAAGCGAAATGAGAAAATGAATCAACTAATCTTAGAATCGAAACCTTCTTCTTCTATTCATTTGCAGATTGCAGAGAGACGACACGTAGAATCAATTATTACGGTACGGATAATTAGAGGAGATAGATGTAGAAGACTGAAAAAGATGGAGAGTTTGCGCAAAAATTTTGAATACAGGTCCAGAGAAAAGTTATCTACAGAATTTCTGTTATTTTTTATTATTTTTTTTTTCCATTATTTTCCAGAATAGGAATTTCTACATTATTTACCGAGGTTATTAAAAATTATTCCTGTATTCACATGTTCTCCATAAAAAATTTGTTTTGTCTTATGTCAATTATTCATTGACAATTCCTTACTTCTTCTGTTTTGTTATGAGTGATAGGCAATATGAAGAAATATTTGAAAATTTAGATGACACAAGTATCAAAAAATAAAAAAAATACATTTTTTAATTCCAAAAAATAAGGAGAAATGAAATGTCTAAAATATTAAGTTAATAGGTGACAACGTAAGAGGCGCGCCAAAGGCGCGCCGTCTTGCTAGTCTACGACTAATTGAAAATCTCGTTCCTTAGGGTTGAATACATTGAACGTAAAATCGTCACCCAAAAATTCAAGCGAGTGCGGCGAGAGAGGAAGGCGATTCTAGCGCTACCAAACATAGGTTAACATCCCAATTAATACCATGATCGGTTTGCTTCCTATGTTTTCTTATGGGGAGCAAATTTGCGATTAGAAATATTTTGGGTACTTTTGCTACTGTAATCACACTGTAATCGATATTTTGTTATCACGAAAAACTCAGTCTATTGTAGATAATTATTCAAATTTGGTTTTTCATCATCTTTATCACTCAACTTCAAATTCAAACATCAACGTCCTCTGATTGAAATGCCACGCCAGTCACCCACTAGAAGCGCTACAGTTGATGAAATTTTGGATGAGTTTTCTTATTATGGGATAAGGCTTTCACAAATTCACACTAACACTAGGTATTGCGAATAGTATAGCGTTTGCCTAGTTCCTTATATCGCCGAACGTAATAATGAACAAAACTTTTGGTTTCTGAATTTTGGTACCGGTAGTATCACTCTCATTTCATTAGGCCTAGTTTACAAATCACAATATTTCTCAATACAACGTACAATATTGAAATTAAGTTTTGTTTATAACGTTCAGTGAGATAAGGAATCAGGCAAACGCTATACTATCCGCAATAGTGTGAAAGCCTTATAGATGCCCTTTTCACAGGTACATACGTCAATGCCAGCGCTTATTAGCAGGCGTCTGAATCCCGATACTAGAAACAAGTTCAACTATATAGTTCAAATATTGATAACACAAAGGAGAATAAGACATAAGTATGCAATTGAAGACCTTTCTGTCAAATGGGCGTCCGCTCAATGAGTTTCTAATGGGACGGACGCTCTTTTGACAATTAATAGGTCTTCAATATTCTTCAATTTAGATTTTGGGTCGATCCATGGCCGTCTCTAGTACAGGCCGGAATGTTGAAGCTGGCAACGACGATTATGAAAAATACGGGCGGAATTTTATACAGGCTCTTACAGAAAACCCTTCGAAAAACACGTTAATCATTGACTTTCGAACAGTATTCGATTCCACGGGGAAAAAGTTCGCAAATATATGAAAAGAGTAAACGATTCTCGATTAAACTTTTGAACTCGGTCTATCTGACTTTCAACTTTAGCTTTTGGTTTCAGTCGATTTCCATAAAGAAACTTCAAATTCTGGCTTAAACTTACGACCTGAAAAAATATGGTTCCGGCTTTCAACTTTCAAAAAGATGAATACGTCTGACTTTTGGCCATCCTATTTACAAAGTCATGACCACCAGGGAAGATACCGCAATAAGGCAACTGGCTGTTAATCTCCACCTCTTAATTGTAGCTATTGGCATAAACTTTTTTTTATTAATTTTTCATCATTATTTTTACTTCTCAGCCAATAGCTAGTAGCTTGAATAAGAAAGTAAAATAATTCGAAAATTGTCGCAAAAATATTATATTGAAAAAACTTGAAGAATTCAAAAAAATAAAGGGAAAAATTGAAAGGAAAAAACAAAAAACCAGAAAAAAAGTCATTCTTCACTATTTTAGTGGTTGCTGGCCAACTTTAGCAGAATTCAACGGCTGGCTTTTGGCTGTACTCGGTGACTTGAAAGTCGATCAGAACACGGCTACTGCTGCCTTTTTAGCCTTCAGCTGCTTTACCTTATTCCCCCTGCCTGTATTCTATTATATTATCTTACAAGGACAGATCAATGCCCCTTCTAATCAAAGTAGATTTTGGGTAATTTTCTTTACGAAATTGCATTAGCGGGTTCTTGAAATCAACGAAATAAAATCCAACAACAAAATTTGATTCACTTCAGTATTAATTATTATATTTGATACAAATTAATTATATTAACGAAATTTACTCATCACTAACGGCATTGTGCGTACTCGAGGAAGTAAGTATAATTTTAAACAAAATATGGGTAGATACTCACAACATTCAAAATTCAAGAAAAAACGATAAACACACAAATCATTTCAAAATTAATAAACTCTTGGGAATCATAATTAATAAAAAATTCGATTTTTTTTTTTTTTTTTTTTTTTTCATTTCTTCTATTACGATTAAAAACATAGGATTATGAGGTCGACCATATAACATTTGAGACCAATCGTAAAGAATTTTCAAGATATGAAAACGAATATTAACTCATTCCAAAATAATTGGGTGATCTAGTAGATGGTCTTTTTCGATATGTGCGGTGGACACTTCGTGTCTACCAACGTCTACCTCTCCTCTGGAAAGGAGAAAATGCTTCTGGCATATCGAGCAGAAGAAACAATTTTCTCCTTTCGTACTCGGTTTTAACCACTTGTAATCTTCTTCCCACTTCGACTTGTAAGTTTTGTACACTGGTGTACCACCACTAAGAGACTGATTCATGTCCTGCAAATTGTATTGAAATTATAATCAGGAACTTAAACAAGAATAAACGTTATTCGAATATGGATATGGCAGTTGTAATATCGATTAGGATCGTCAAAATTATTCAATTGAACGGTTCGTTTGAAAAAAAAATAGAAATATACTTTATTGTATTGAATTTAACGGCACGGCCATCCACAATCTGAAAGCGAACTAAACCCTGACGTTTCGTAGGTAACAAGAGAAAAAAATGAATAATATTTGTAAAAGAGAAAAATACGAAATACAATAAAATCGATTAGGATATCGAATTCAATCAGGTACGGTTTTACAGGGCAGAGGGAAAAACTCACGAGACTCTTCTCTTCCACTCCCCTTCCAGAAAAAAATTACGAGGAAAAGAAGAGGGGAAAGAAGTAAAATTAGGAAAGCTCATCAATTTTTCCTCCCGAGATCATCTTCTAGAGAATTTTGTTATAAGAATATAATTTTCAGGATTCTTCATCATTCCTAAGTAAGTATTTATTTTCGTTGGGAAAAACGAAAATGGAAATATTCGCGTATACTCGTAAAAATAAAAAAAGGAACTGCCCACACAATTAAAAATCACCACAAATTGAATCGAAAAAAAACAAGTACTAAATTCAGCAAGTTTATTAATGAGATCATGAGAAATGGTGTTCGCAATTTTCAACTCATACTCAAAACCTGAGGATTCTACAAATGCTATCAACATTCATCAATCTTTATTACTCACTCATAATTTGAATTTTCTGTTTTTTCGTCTCACCCCCTTTTATTCTTTCAAAGACTATTTTCAATACGTTACGATAACTTCTTTCTTCAGTTTACTTGTAGCTTTTTTTTTCTTTTTTTTGTGCGAGTGTCCAAAATGAAGTTCTCAATTTTCTAAAATAGAGGAGAAATATCAAAAAAAATTGGATTTTCCGTCCCTGGTAAAATTGAAAAGTGGTTATCTATAGCCTCCCGACTCGTTCTTTAAATAGAGGATAGAACAAATTCTGAAGTACGAGAGAACATGGAACGATTATCTCAGATTAGTTTTCGATCCAAAATCCGACTTATTTGGGGGGTGGGGCTGTTGATTGAAAAATAAAAGTTTTGTTCTTCTTTTCACCGTACCATATAGTCCAAAACAGTTCGTTTGCGTTTAGGAAGTTCAATCCCGTCACCTGCTTCAGAAGCCAAAGATAATCTTTTTTGTTTTTCTCTAAAAAAAAAAAACAATGTATAATATACCTTTATAACATGATACTAATATTATAACGACGGAATGATATGTTTTTGAACTTTTCAAATCATTATAAATACGTGACAAACCTGTAGTCTTCACCCTCGAATTCATAACACGATATACTGGCGGCTCCATTCATCATGAAACTGCGTGAAGACGATTCTTCCATATTTTCCAATTTCTTTTTTATTTCTTTCGTCTGTACGATAGAAATTGCAAGACAATTAAAATGGAGAACGTAGAATTCTCGAATCATTATTTCTGCAGAAACGACAACTAAATCAGGGATTTTCCTCCCCCTCTTCGGGCTGCTTTAGGAAGTGAATAATCTATATTTCTCTGAAGATATTTTGTTGGTAGAAATTTTGGTGGAGAGGATTTTATGGCTGGCTCCGACTTATTCAAAAGCGTTTTCTACAGCGCGTCACCAATATCAAAATAGAAAATACAAATCCCCAAGAAACTTTTACAGTGCAGCCATTCATAACAGAATTTACCTTCAGTTCTCCCTTCTGTATAATAGTTTTAATGTCTTCATCCGTTATTTCGGAACTTTTCAATGCAAAAATATGCTGCGCACCGTGCCGAATCGCATCCAACAAGAATTCTTTGGATAGTGGGTCTTTGCCACCCGTCAACCGACCTATAAAATTTGAAAAAAAATGAAATAACGCGAATCCAAAATAATGTTTAGATCAATTCGCCTGCCTTGTTGAATGACCAATCTATCGAGTCGTAATTTGTATTCCGCTCGTTCGTCGACCTTCTCTTCGATGGTATTTTCAGTTATAAATCGGAAAACTTTTACTTCCTTTTCTTGTCCAATACGATGACATCGATCCTAATTTAATAAAAATTTAGACATTCAGTATTCAATAATAGGGTAACGAGCGAACAGAATTCAATACTACATATAGAAGGGAAGTGTGGCAATGAATCCGTCTTGAGTGGAGGGAGCCTACTTCAGAGACACCCAAAAATTTCGACCTGCCAGCTTTAAACAGGAGCGAGGTCTCAAACAGTTTCCACCATTAAGATGAATTAATTAGATATAATATCATACAAAACTTTACAAAACCGCACATGTAAAGTATATCCCGCAACGTCGTTTCTCGTATTAATCAAATTGAGATGAATCTAAAAGAATCCTGGCACCCTCTCTACTGAATTGAAAAATTTGCTTCAAAATATTACGGTGAAATTTCATTGTCTTTCTACTCCATTGGGCAGGAGAGGGAAATCAGAAAAATACTGACTATTGGAGAGTGTATAAAAAAAGAGAGGGGGTGAATTATGGTGGTTTACAGGGGAGTGGAGCCTTTGACTTACATGGGATTCTAGAAATTTTCACCTTCCGAGCTGTAATAAGAATCAGAAGGAAGTTCCGAACAAATTTAATCATTGAGCTGTATTTTAGGGGGTCTTAAACCCCTCCTTTTCCAATTGAAAGATTTTCTTGATGAAATTTTGGTGAGAACATCCCTCGAAAATTTTCTCCCTATCCCTCTGAGGAAGAGGAGGAAAATTATAAGTATTCCGACAATCGAACTATGTAAATGAAAGTGAGATGGGTTGAATTATGGTCCTAGGGAAAGCAGAGCTTCTGACCTACTTCAGGAAAGGAAGGGATGAAATATTTGTGGCAACATCACTGAGGAGAGAGAGGCTCACCATTACTATCACATGCACACGCGCGCTTCTTGACTCATAACAGTGTGACGTTTACCAGGTAACATGATTGTTGCCCAATTAGGAGACGAAAAAAAAATCTGAAAAAATTTGAGAGCTAACTTCTAAACAGGATCTAAAAAAATTCCGGTAATCAAGTTTCGAAAAAAATTTCATGAAACAAATTCGAAAATTCCGAGTTACTATATAGAAATAGCCTAGAAAATCCAACGCATATCGTTACTCTTTCTTCATTTGATTGTTTTGCACATCGTACTAACCATAGCTTGCAAATCCGCTTGAGGATTCCAATCGGAATCGTACAAAATGACGACATCGGCAGTAGCCAAATTGATACCCAACCCGCCGGCTCGAGTCGATATTAGATAGATGAATATATCGCTATTCGGCGCGTTGAATTGATCGATATGCTTTTGACGGTCTTCGAGAGATGTTTGACCATCCAATCTACGATACTAAGGTGACAAAAATTCGTATGACAATATTATTCAAAAACAATTTTAAACCAACAACTCCGCGGAAAGGTTCACCAACTTTGTAATCTTTCTTCCAAAACAAGTAATCTTCCAATATATCTAACATACGGACCATTTGACAGAATAATAATACTCGAGATCCTTGAGCTTTCAGAAAATAAAGCAGTTTGTCGAGCACCACCATTTTACCGCTGTTGTTAACCTTGAAAGAGTTGAATTAGAGTTTGAGAAGAGATTGACAAACGTTCTACGTCAATAATTATAAAAACTCACTAAATGCGCGTCCGTAGTGAATGGGGGACCAGGTTCGGCACCTCTAAACAAATAAGGATGATTTGCGCACTTTTTCAATTGCATACAAATATTCAATAAACTTCGTATCTTGCGTTCGCCAGAATTATTTATTATATTGATATCTTTCATCAAGACTTTTGTATACCAGACACGTTGCATTTCACTGAGACCGACGTAAATTTTCACTTCTTTTTTTGGTTTGAGTTTTTTCTCGACTTCCGATTTCAGACGACGCAACAAGAACGGTCGAAGAATCTGAAAAAAATCGTCGCTAAAATACTCGCAAGTTTCGCAATCGAATCTTCAACAAAGATAAAACTTACTCCATGCAAGCGCTCCACCAGCGATTCATCAAAATTGTTAGCGTTGAACCATTCATCGAAATCCTATTCAAAACGAAGTTGTCAATAATAAGCGTCAATATGACGAAAAATATAGATAGAAACACGTCACAGAAAATTCACCTCTGACGAATTGAAAATATCAGGCAGCAAAAAATTCAAAAGCGACCATAATTCGTGTAAATTGTTTTGTAAGGGTGTACCGGTGAGGAGGAGACGATTGGTAGACTGAAATCCGCGAACGACGTTGGCGAGAAGCGTTTCTTCATTTTTGATGCGATGAGCTTCGTCTATGATTACGTATCGCCATGAAAATCTTCTTAGCACGAACCGTTCTCTAATAGCCATTTCATAAGACGTAACGCAGACATCCCATTCTCCGGGTCGTAGAGTATCTCGTACAATTGCTTTCTAGAACAGAAAAAACGATAAATGACTTCGAGAAAATATAAAGTACCTATTTTTAGTTTAAAAGTGCCGCGCGTACTCTTTCATCTTTATGACCAATCAGACACATTGCCTTCAGACTCGGACACCACTTCGCAATTTCATTCATCCAATTTTCCAGAGTCGATTTCGGAGCGATTACTAAGTGTGGACCGTCGACGTTACGACGGTTTTTAAGGTACCTAAAAAAATATCAGATGAACACATTACGCGGTACGCGAAAATTGTCACTACTTGTACACATACTCACCCGAGTAATGAAATAGTTTGTAACGTTTTACCAAGACCCATTTCGTCCGCCAAAATACCGTTGATCTTATTATTGTACAATGATATCATCCAATTTAACCCGGCCACTTGATAATCTCGCATTTCTCCGTTTTTAATGAAGTCAGGCGAGGAAACAAATTGATCATCCTTTCTTTGGTCGCTTTCTTCATCGTCATTCTCAGGACTAAAAATTCAAACCTCAAAAAATTGATAATCGCGAGAACAAACCAGAATAAATCTATCATACTGAATTGATACCTAGCTCTATTTCGCAAAAAACGAACGACGAGATAAGCCCGCTAGAACGTGCACGACTCTAGCTCGATTAAGACGTCTTCTGCATGTTATAGCGTGGTTTATAGCTGTTCGATCACCCTTCTGTATAACCGGTTATTCCCGAACGTAGCGTACCCTACTGTTACTGATCGAACTTCACCGAATTAGAACCTACCAATAATAATTCATCGATAGATGTTCGTTCGAGATTTTCATGAGTTTGAAACCAGAGAAGGGAAGGTGTTTTTCTATTCAAAGTTCACCGGAAGACTGACAATTATACCGAAAATAGACACAGACATAAAATGAGCCGGAAATTTTCAAGTTCCATCTTTCTTTATCCTAGGGTACTTCGAAATCCTGTTAGGCCGTAGGTTTATGCTGGCTCTCTATCTATCGAGCTTGTAGCTCATTCTTCGAAGTAACAAGCTAGCCAAAGTGTAGGTAACATTTTGTAGATAAAATCAGACGCATATTTTTCATTTGAATAACCATCCACAAAATGAATTCCGTTCCTACGAGGTTACCTACCAAACTTGATGGTTCGAGAGAAATTTTTCGAGTCCATCGGAATACACGATTGCTTTTGATGATCGATAAAGAGAGAAACAAGAATAACCACGAATAATAAAAAAACAAAATCACAAAAAGCAGCAGCCTTCTCAGTCTAAAAATGCCTGCGTAATCTGTACTTGATCTGTACGTAGCCCAACTTGAATTCTCCAGCGTTCCGAGATTTCTACAAGAAGTTCCTAAAAATAATGAACTTGCGAACAAACGAAAATAATGGAAGGTACGTAATCGTCAAAGCAAGGGATTTCGCCTCATTTTATGTGCTATCCTAGATTTTATTCTTCAGAAGAGTTTTTTAAATTACGACTAAAAATAGGTATGATTCCAAAGTATAGGTACTGGAAATATATAATACGCGCAAGTGAACATCACACGGACACTAGGTTGCAATAAGATACATAACTTACTGTTCAGAGGATCCACTCGTAAAAAACTTCACTCGGGGTTGATGCTTCTTCAGTTTGGATGCACCGGTGTTCGTTTTCAACGAATTCATCATGAAGTCACTTAGAATCTTCGTTTGTTTAAGAAGATATTCAAATCTCTTAGCACTTTTCTCTTTCTATAAGACCGAAATCAATACACCACTCATTGTGAGTTCTTCAATATTCACAAAAACACAATATCGTCAAATAATCCGATAACTTCTACTGGTCACAAACAGGACGGAAGGTATACTTACATTCATGAGCTCAATGTCATCAGCTTTCTTCAATAATTTTTTCTCTGATATGTCGTGCTTGAGCGCACGTCCATCGTCAATAGTTTCTGATGTACCCTCTTCTGATTCGAGGAAATTCTATGCGGGAAAACCAAAATGTCAAAAATTTTCTCTCATTGAATTAAGCAACATTCTTGGCATGATGTTACAGGAAAACTTAACTACCGATTGCCGTGTACATTTAGTGACTGAAGTATCTTCTTTTTCGTGTTTTCTTTTCGTTGGCATT
Source organism: Aspidiotus rigidus (assembly GCA_035079385.1). Taxonomy (NCBI): domain Eukaryota; kingdom Metazoa; phylum Arthropoda; class Insecta; order Hemiptera; family Diaspididae; genus Aspidiotus; species Aspidiotus rigidus. The sequence goes on from JAVHKY010000013.1 coordinate 7,488,323, forward strand.
GGCATCGTTCCACCACTTCGAATAAAATAGCAGGGATATTATATTTGCTCGACCTACGAATAATGGGCCGGATAACACAGCAAACCACACTCCAGCAAACAAACTTTAGATAACAATCTATCGAATCATTACGAATCACATTCACATTCACATTGAGTCCACAAGGTTTCAAAATTCAAATTTTTCATTGTCTTTAGGTGGTATTCGAAACTTGGGATAACAATGCGGTCTTTCCTTTCTCCACAGGTTTTTCCAAGTTCCCGGCAAAACTGAGATCATAACAATAGATCTGCCATACAAAATAGAATGGACGTATCTGCATATTGACGATCAGCAAAAAAGGGTATTTTTCCTAGTGTTGAAGCCTTGAAGGATCTCTTTTCTGCAGATTGTGAGTATGCAGATACGTCCATTCTACTTTGTACGGCAGTGATGGCATTGTTTTCGGTGGTGGGCGCTGCTCTTGAACGTAATCACGGTCTCACGGTCACGAATCATCTCATTCGTCAATTCGTCATTCAGAAAGCCTCAGAGCCAGGGTGAGCTGCGCTAGGAGCGCTACGCTAGATAGCTAAACTAAGGTGTGTGATAATTTATACAGGGCGAAGCCCTTTCCAACAATATAACTCCAAAATCTCAAAAATGTCGCTTGTTCGAGTTTTGCTTATTAGGGTACTCCAATTAGCTAAGCAGTCCTGGTGTCCTCGCGTGTTTGTTATCTTGCATTCTCTCATGTGTGGTGTTTAGTGTTTACACTCACATAAAACAATAGGACAGTACAAAACAAGGCGACAATAATTGAGTTTCAATTAGCCAAACTAAGGAATCGTATCCCAAAGTTAGCCAATTCCGACGGAATTTGATTATTTTGTTTGAAACATATCGGTGAAGGGGCTATGCCAATTGTATGAAGCATTGGATATCTTGTTACTGGAATGGGCTTTCTTTCATGCTATATTCACCGATCTTCGAGCTATATGATATGATGAGAGGGGGACTTACAATACCAGAAGGACATAATTATACCTATTCTCATCCTGCTACACCGTTGCCATAATTTCCAACAAAATTTACCCGATTTCAAGCGGACTTGAGTAATTTTAAAGGAAATTCTCATGATTTAGCGTAAAATTTCTCAACTCTATAGGCGAAGTAAAATTTTTAATGATTTCGGAGTTTTCCGGTAAAGTATAATTTTTTTCAGCGTTTCCCTTCCAACTCGAGTCGAACTTTGGTTTAGATCTTACTAATTCCGCTGTTGAGGGAGAAAAAAATGTCAAACCGGTATCTATTCATAATTATTCAGACTTCGATCTTAATTACCTATTTGACAGTTTGTAAGGTTATTTTCCACTTCTATTTTTGGTACGATCTTCTCTAGGTATGACGTAGATCCAATGACATTTAGTATTTTGATTGTGTTTGCTCAACTGAATTTTCAGAATTCGGCATTATATTCAAAGTATTACCTAAATTTTTATTCCTTTTTTTCTCTCATAAATAATTCGATTTTAGATTCACCTTAGAAAATATAAATTCAGGGAATACAAATCCAGTGAAACTAAGTATAAGTCTTTATTGAAGAGAAAAAAATTGAGGCAATTTCAACTCTTCGGCTGACCTATTGTAGGCCTATAATATTCATTAATGCGTAACAACGAACTTTAATCAGAAGTTGAAAAAGAAATCAATATAATTCCAATTACATTGTACAAAACAAAAAAACATTGCTAAACTTGAATATTGGTACCTACGCAGAGAAAAAGTTGTATGTACTTAAATGTACTTAGAGACGATAAAGCACTGACAAAAGATTTGGAAAGTAAATGATCTTTCAAGAACTTCTATAATTTTTATTTTTGGAGACATAATTGTAAAGATTGAAATTTTCCTCTTAAACTAGACGTCTATCTAGTTATTCAAACCTTAATAAATCTCAATTTTTATTAGAAAAAACAATTTAAAAAATAGAATTATAGTCAGAATCTCTTGCAAATCATGACTTTCGTCAAAAAATAAGTCAAAATGGCTTAAAAATAGATCAAGTTTTTATACTATGTGTACACCAAATTTACTCAAGATTAAAAGAACTTATTCGCGACGATAATAATTATATCTATATTTTTAGTTCTAAGACTGGTACAAATATTTTTTTTTAAATTGTGTCCAGAATCACTCACGAGATCCAAAATTAATACTCAATAATAACCTATCTAGAAAATAAAATTATGATATCACATATTTATATACGATATCATTAACATTAATAAAAAACAATTCACGAAATTAAACTCAAAATTGGTTGTTTCACAAGAAAAAAACTTAAATTAAACATAGGATAAAAATTCAACGACTATACAATCAACTTTACATGGTAACTGAACGTAGTTTGAGAACACCAAAATACGTTCACCAAAAGAACAATTATTTCAGAACAAAAAAAATAAAAAAAAATGTTTTAATAAAAATCGAAAATCAATTCCTTGTTTTCGGAACATAGTAAGATCGCTGATCCATCGCATCTCATAACGATCAACAAATATCTTTTTTGCAAAAGTGACTCGTTTGAGATATTCGTTTACTGAGTGGCACTTTGAAAGGTTGCAACAGATACTTTCTATTCCCAATTCAATAAAATACGGGGGAAAAAAAAATATGTGCAATACTTGAATTTGTCTGACACAAATTATCAAAAGCTAAATCTAGATTCGATCAAATTGTCCTCATAAATGAAAATTGTACGGAATACTACTACGAGTTAATGAAAGGATAGTAAAAGGGTAAACGCTCAAGAAAAGAATGATGCAGACTCTGTTTATGTCAATAAAATAGTGCAAAATGGTCAACTTTTTTTTTGTGGAAATATCAAAAATTCCTAATTTCGAACAACTATGAATTTCCCTCACAGATTGTACCGAACAAACATTCTAGATAGCGTCTATTTACATCCTCATCCGTCTTTCTTTCTTTTTTGCTGCAAAAAATCGAAAGTCTAAGAAAAAAAAAACGAATAATCATTTTATTTAGCAGAGTTGCCTTTTCTTTTCCTTCTTTTTTCTTTTCTATTGAAAAAAAAAAATACATATTATTCCCTAAAAATTCATTTTCTATAGAACAAATTGTCGAAATTTTCAAAGTGGATTTTTCAATCGCCTCGATATTATAGAAATTTGAATAAAAATTCTATCAATCTCAAAATTAATATTACAGCCTAATTCTGATTCAACTGCATGTAATACGATTGATTGGATTGAGACTACGAGTAGTTCATTCTAGCTCGTTAGGCATACATAAAAAATGTATTCTGTAGAGACTGTTAGAGAGCAAAAATTATCGCGAAATTAGGGAACATTTGTCATTTTCAATACAAAGAATTTCGTAAATTTATTCTTTTTACCTTCCGACACTAATTCAAATTTTCGATTGGTAATTATGAAATTGCTATCGTAGTCAATTTGCCAGTTAGCGAACCCCAACTTGAAAACTCAATACATCACACTTTGCAGCATTATTTTAAATTACAGAATGATGGAGTTCAATCCTCTCCTAGGCTTTTTTGGTGACAAAAACAGAGTCAGCAATATATTAATGATCGGTAACAAACCCTTACGAAATTCAGCAATCGAGATCCATTCAGTAAAAAGTCATTTTCACCCTCATCTTTTTTCTAAAATGAAGCGATTACCTACAGAAATCACCGATGAAAAAATAGTGATCGTGGTGAAAATAGCTACAAATGTCTCTGTAAGTAGTGACCAATTGACAACCCTGTTAGAAGAAACAAGAGTTGCTACTTCTGACTAGTTTCTTTGAGAGTCGTCACTTTTGCTTCGATATTTTGTTAACCCGTGAGTTTTTTTCTTCACAACTCATCGGACAGCTGACAACCTCTGTACATTGCCGTTGATAGATCCTTCAACTTCATTATATCTTGACAAGGAGCACCCACCAGAGTGCTGTTCAATAAATACTCGTTTTTCTGACCGACAAATACAGGTAAGCCGTGATCATCCGAAAATCTCTGGAAAAAAAAAAAAAATTTGTCAGTTTCAAATATTGTCGTATATTGAAAAGGAGGAAATAAATTTCTTCTTTCTCGCTCGGATTTGTGATCCTGGATTAGGTTGAGGATTTCAATACAACAGCGGGAAGGAGATATGAAGACTAGTATAGTCTCCTCGTACGAGTAACCTCACGACTCTAACAAATTTTCCCGGGTATAATACCCGGGTCAAGACGTGAGGTAAATTACACTGAGGAGATTTAGATACTCAATCGAGGGGATATCTAATTTACCGTAAAGTGAACGCATCTCAACAGAGGAATCGATTTTGATCCATCATTAAGAAGGCTACAAGTAAAAATATTTTTTATACTCACAATTTTCAGGTCTCGCAAACATATATCGTCGGCCTGGTATTTGAGCAAATAATTAGTTAGTTTATCTTTAGAGTTGAGAGAGAATTCTTGGGAAGAGGTGAAGATAATAACGTTCACCAAACTGGCTGATCGAGAAGCAGCAGCCGCCACTAATTCAACGCCATAACTTTGGTCAGCCATGATTATAACACGATTAGCTTTGCATCGAGAAATGTCCCGCATCAACTCCTTTGGGGTGTAGATTTCGGTGTCATTTGCCTAAAGCCAGAAAAAAAAACCTGTAAATTTCAAAAATAAAATAAGGAAAAGGAAAGATAGGATGGAAACTTACCATTCCATCGTCGTAGTAATCCCACAATAATGATGTTCCATCCATCGTAACGGGATTGTTCATGTAGATAAAGAAAGTATCCGCACACGTGCTGGATTCACACACACTCTGTATGTGATTTCTCATCGAAGACTTGATAGAAGCTGAATGGTAGGGTACAGGTGGCGGTGCTGGGGTATTACTCGTGAGAGCATCATACTCGTCGTTAGAATCTAAAATGAAAATTTCTCGTTAACTTGGATCTCTTGTTGAGAATAATTCTGACGAGGGAAAACCACTTCATCAATATGTGATTTTATAGGGAGGTAAATGGGGGAAAAGGGAGAAAGTATTTCACTCACCATCTTCATTGTTGCTTTCATTGGAGGTAGTATTGGCTTCTTTCCTGCGTCTATGGTAGGGTGAAATATCGTTCTCTTTGCCATCTATATCATACTTAGGTACACCGTTCGCAAAAAACAATTCGATATTAGCTTCGTTATAACCGTGCGTTATAAGTAAATTCTTCATATTGAAAATATTGTTAAACGAATCAACATCGCTCAGTTGCCTATTCCAACCTCCGGATAAAAGAACAGCCTGAAACAAAAGGAGGACATTCTCGTATTATTTTCTATCAAATAGAAATTATGGGTATTTGGACTTTTTAGCGCGAACATTATTTTTGTGTGCGACAAAGTATTTTCTAGGATTTTCAATGCAAAATAAATATTGGTATTTTACGATAATGTCTGGGGTATACTAGGTACTTAAGGACTGCATAATTATGAAAGCTGCCATCAGCGCATGCGCAGCGAAAGTACAGTGTGGAAACATCATCACCTTTCATAGACAAAAACCTCTGACGTCATACAATCAGTAACAGTTCTGCCGTACAAAATGAAAATAGAATGAACGTATCGGCACATCAACGATCAGCAAAAAAGGATATTTTTACCGAGATGGAAGGATCGTTTTCCGCAGATCGAGGATATGCAGATACGTCCATTCCACTTTGCACGACAGAGTTGGCAAGAGCAGTATTTCAATTATGACGTCACCAGGAAATTTGTCTTTTGTTTGGTTAGTTCGAAGACTACGCGGACATATAGGTGAGACGTTTCATCCTCTGTGCTGCCATACAAAGTGAGATGGACCTATATCCAAAACAACGATTTGGAGAATGATAAGTTATATTGCTTTTGAAAAGAACGAAAAAATTTTTCTACAATCCTGCAAATTTCACGATTTCTAATGTTTTTATCTGAGAATCCGATGGTCGTTCTAAATTTTTGTTAACGGCATTAGCTTTAGAGATATTTACTAATATTCACGTAAGTGGATATACGTCCCATTTGCCGACAAAGGAATAGGACGTTTACCTATCTTCTTTCGAATGATTTCACAGACGGAGCACACACGCACACACTCGTAGGTAAATCCGCCAGAAGATCCATTTTTCTAGATTCGTATTTCTGATAGGTCTACGTCAATCTCACTTTGCACGGCAGTGTTCCTCTCTCAATATTCTGTTTTCGTTCAGACACCGAAGAAAAATGTAAAATGATGAGATCAGAATGAAAATATTTATTTTTCAAAATGAGCTTCTGTTTTTCGTGAACGGTGAAATTTAGCAAAGGAGTGAATTAAAAGATTTCCTAGAAATGTGCAAACAAAACAAATCTATTTTTGCAAGCTCTCGTCTGCGCTGCAGGCGAATGCAAGGCACGAGCAAAAAGGATTGGCTAGTAGACTATAGAAGTCGATCTGGAGACTTATTTCAACATTTTTGCACTTTCGCGCGCCCGAAGGCCGTGAACGGAAATTATGAATATACAAACGAGCAATGAAAGATACATACCTGATCGCAAGTTTTTGAATCCGAGCATCTGCCGCGTAAACTATTTTCTAAGAAACCACATTCCTTATTTGTTAGTTCGGGCTTGCAGTCGATGCTTCTAGTATCCGCTTTTGGACGTAAAATTGGACAGCGAGGATGAAAGTCGATGATATTACTCTTGCACTCGAGTTCATCATACACCTGCGATTTCTGGCCAAACTCTGTGAATACCAAAGGCAAAAAGAGCATTTCCTGACAATTGAGACTTTTTGGTCCGAAGGAACGTGATCTGAAATTATAATCCTGGCCGTAGGTTGTCCGGGTTCTGTAGATTGGTTGCATACAAGTAGAATTATCTGAAATAAAAAATGTAAAATAATTATTTTAAAATCAATTTGTTCGAGATTCAGAGATGAGTATCACTGATTGCCTGGATTCCAATTGCAGGCAAGTAGAATTGATGTATTAAACGATGTAGATATGTGTACCTCATGCATTACAAAAGACAGGTTCCCGTCGAGGAGGGATGAAATTTATGAAGTTGAGAAATGAGGCTCTTGTCAATATCAACATTTCAAAGTTAGTGCACAACTTGTTAATAGTGGAACCTGGGCGACACATATTTTCATTAAAGAACTTTTCATACAATATTGATCTTAATTCATCAAACTGGCCCACATTTTTAATTTTCACTTGTCAGTTCGCACCAATTGTATGATTTTAAGGAGAAAAGGAAAAATTTTCCAATTATCGATAGTTTCTCGTCAATACTGCCGCCGTTTTTTTTTTTTTTTTCATGCAAAACACAAAACTATCGTTAAGCCCGATAGTTTTTCTTGTCGATAGCTGCCAACCCTACTACTAAGTGTTCACTTTTTTAATCGACTCAAATCGAAGTCAATCTGAATTCTGAAGTCGACATACGGCAACCCCATTGTAATATTGGGTCTGTTTGTTGACTTCGCTATACCCGCGGACAGAATCCGTAGTCATAATTATAAAATGAGGGTTATTCAAAATTTCAATGGACTGATTTCCCCTTACGTCGATAAATCGCAAAATTCTCCTTGCTGAACTTCCTTCAAGTCTTTGTAGTTTGTTTACTTCTTTATCAATGGAATTTCCCATATTGCTATTTGGAACGGGCAAATTATAGTGGCGCTAGCATCATTTTGCATTTTTTGATAAGGACAATAGGGAATTTGATAAGGAAAACAGGGAATTTTGAATTTGTTCCACTATTTTGAAAACGGAACATAAATAAGGAATGGGAGTATTTATTTCATAATCTAGAAGCTTTATACTTCTAAGAAATTGACCTCTCCTGCCTTACTAACGTTCTGTTTTCAAAATATTGATTCATTTTCAGAACGTTGAATTTGCTATTTTTTCACTTAATCAGCACTTGTGGTTACGAAGCATTCTACTCATTTTTCTGAGAGTCGTTTCATGAGGAAATACAAATGTTTGAAAGGGGAAATTCTCATCAAATTCCAGGCGTACTCACTCGCTACGTTCGCGCCAATTTTACATGTTGTAATCAGTGTTACCACTTCAGGGAACGCGTGAAGGATTGAAGGAATTTAAGACGAGGAAACAGTTGGAAATATTATTTATAATTTTGATTTTGTGTCATTCTGCAGAGGTTTAGAAATTACTATAAAAAAGAATCAAGTAATTCGAGTCAGTGTGAGGTGTTTGATAGATCAAACATTGAAATTGGGGTTTAAACTTAGAGTTGGGAAGTTGGTAGCCCTGACGATATTCACCCTTTCGTCCAATGCTTTTTAAATGAAGAAATTTCACGCACCATAATTAATAGAATATGGTTTTTCAAAGCAAATACAAGCATAAATTTTGTAGTCTGTATGATTAACATTGGATACAAAACACAATTGTAGCAATAAATGATACCTATATTGAAAAAATAATAGTTGATTGAAAAGCAATGTATGAACGTACATAAATTCTCTGATTCACCCTTTCAGTAGCGCTCTCTAGTGTAGGTTTAAACCCCAATAGAAAAACTTGATGCATAAAAAACGAGAATAAACATTCAATTCTCTCTCAGTTGGTTTGAAAATTATGTGGCACGTTGAGGAAGACCTAAATAATACGTCCATATCAAGTAAAGAGCTAATTTTACCAACGAAACTGAAATACTACATTACGTAACTCACTTCTAAGTACCTAGTCAATCTTTAGCATTCCCAAAAACCTGGGAGGAGATATTCAGCGTAAGATGTACTTCTAAGAACACCTCCGCCTGTGCATGATGAATGAAGGCTATTTATATGCGTTACTTTCTATATAAAGCGTTCAAAAATCGCGGCTTCAGTCTATTTGAAATCATCATAAATCGTGACATACGAGGATAAGCTAATTCCTAAAACCTTTCGTACCGGTAATTTCAATTACCGTAGAAAAAGAGTTCTGGACGCTTATAATTAGTAATAAAAATACTTTCTATTGAGAAGAAAATACTAAATTCGGTGGTAAATTTGTGCTCACGTGTAAGACGATTGGAATTTCAAACTCACATATCGCATTTCTGCGATTGTAACACGGACCTGTTTAAAAACATTCATTTCTGCACAAAATACGAAGAATGGAATTTTGGTAGTGAGGAATAGAAAACTTAAAATCACACTCCTCGCGCGCACATTCAGTGTCCTTCTTTCCAGAGCACATCAAGTTCAGAACTATTCATCGCATTCGAAATAAATTTTCTGAAAAATTTTCTTGTAAGACACTTTAGCCTGTGATCCGCGAGACTTTTTAGGAAACTTGAGTTTGTATAAATAAAAATTTATCTAGACGAGAAGAGAAAATTTTAATCGAATGGCCCGCAAAAACTTTCGGTCCTTCTTGAAAGGCCGTCGTATCAGGAAGATTAAGAACCACTGCAGCACATGTTACGTACGAATCACCGAAACAGGTGCGTACTACACTCGCACAAAAGCGGTACGTTGCACAAATCTTGAAAAAAGTTCGAAAAACGGGTCGGTCCGTTCTTCAACTCAGAGAAAGTGGACATTTCCGGGGCAGCTAGCTGCACTCTTACTCCACAACAAATCTTTCGACTTCTAGATTGACGTTGAAATCCCTCGAGCTCTACGGGGTGCCTCAAATGAAACCGAAACTGAACCGCAAAATATGTTCTCTTTTCTACGATCTAGTGATGCGCGAAGCGGCAACTGCGGCAACTGTTTTGGCAAGGTACACCGCAAAGAGAATAATAAAAAAAAAGGCACTAGAGTAAAACCTATAAAATCTTTTGGCGTATCTTCACTTCTCGGAATAACGGAGAATAGTAAGCCTCGTCCAAGCAAAAATTTTCGGAAAATGTGAACCTATCCAGCGAGAAACCGCAACCCTTGTCACGTTTTTCCTTCCAAGTTCTATTCGGCATTTTCTTGAAGTGCGGCAACTACACTACGCAGTTCGAAATAAAAAGCAACATTTTACGATGCCGTATCCGTTGCGCGTTGGTAGGTAATTTAGGAAAGGGTTGATCTTCGAACGAACCCCGATGTAGAGCGGAAAAAGGAGAAGACGCGAGAGAGAACAGCGAGCTGTCGCTTCAAATGAGACTAGCTACTGTGGTGACGATCTACGTCGGCGATGATCAAAGGAAAATAACAGCGGTGAACATCAAAGAATCGATTACAGGTTTAACAATTAAGGATTCTCCTCCCACCAGAAGGCAACCGTGTAATTTATTCGTTCGTAAATAACGTATGTGAGTATATACACGCCATATTAGCTCTGACACCGTATACCGAATAATTATTCACGTCTTAAATATTATATAGTGTAGAGAGAAAAAAAAAATGTATATAGATATATCGGATGAATTATTAAGACTATACATTTCTATGCATAGTGACCGATACACGAAATTGGATTATATCGAGCGGAGATTTTTTTTCCCTCCTCTTCATCTTCCTATATAAGTTCGATGTTGGAAAATCATCATCACGCGAAGAAATATCGCGCGCGAAAAACTCGAAAACAGATTTAAGGCGCCAATACCATTTAGACAATCGGACCGACGATAGGAGTATAGAATTTTTTTTTTTTTTTTTCTTCACTTTTCCACTTCCAGACATCTCCGGAAAAGTACGATAATTTCTCGGTATAGCTAAGTCGTATTATAGTCCGTCACCATCCGCCGAACGCGCATTTTTTTCTCTCTTTTTGTACGGCAACCGCCAAAGAGGCCGGCACTTTCTTTTCCTTTTGAAAAACTTTTTAATGTTTACCTGTCCCTCACAGCCACGGCCTAATATTCTCACAAAGTAGAATGAAGAAGGAAAGATTTTTATAATGATGTCTCAATCGCGAGAGTAGCGCGGCGCGACGAGAGGAGGGCATATAGCAGTTGTCGCTAGGTCGGGCGGCTTTACATCAAAGAGCGCCGGCTACACATCAAAGTAACTTGGCTCGTGGCACCTTCGAGCTTTCTCGCTCGTCTCACTAACACCTGTACCGAGACAAATCGGCGGCGAAACATGAAAAGCCGCTACAGAAGACGAAGAAGAGAAAAAAACTCTACACGGCAATTTAGAATCGTTAGATACGCTACTAATGTTACAAATCTGATTGCCTGAAAATTGTGTGCGCGCTGTATAGACACAGAAGCTGGCCGCTAAAACATATCACGCCTCCCCCTCTCACACGCTGTTGCAATCACCGACGAGAGGACCTCGACCATTAATTACGAGCAATTTTCGCGCCGAAAAATAATATACAGCTTGTAAGATAGGATACGGATACAAGATTTAGCCTACGACCTAATGAAAAATAAACTCGCAGTTTCGGAAATGAATGGCCAGCAGTCGATGTCTGTTGTGCAGCCTTTCTTATCTTTGTTTCAGCGCAATGCCGCCGTCGCCACTCCACCCCCTTCTCGGTCCTATCCTTGCTTGCAAAATCGTTCGAATATTTTAAATTTAAGCCGCGCAGTCATCAACCAGAATCTTATCTACGATTACTCGAGAAAGAGAGAAATACCGACGACCTCCTCACCTGTAATTTAACGACGACATCGCTCGTAACCGCACATCCGAAAAACGTGGGAACGACGTACCGCCATTTCGTGCTTTCTAAATATTATGCTAATCCGCACTGCTGGTCGGAATATCGCGGTATACAAAGTCTTACCAGAACGGTATGAAAAATTACGCTGATGGCCTTTCCGAGCTGATCAATAGGTGACGAAAAATGAAGTTTCAAGAAGTGGTTGCGAGTGTTGGAAAAAGTGAGTTGAAGAATGAGATCGTGCGAGGATTTCGGTCAAGAAGTTATTAAATCGAGGACAGAGAGTGTTCCAATGAGTTTGATTCGAGAGCAAACATGTTTATAGAAGGGGGGGGGGGGAGTTTTATAAAACAACAGCCCAATTTCCAGTGATGTAGTGAATATTGGTCGGAGGTGAAGCGTTCTTCTCGACCTGAACCTAGCTGAGCGTGAACGAGAAAGCGAAAGCAAGAAAATTCAAACAAGAACCAAGAAGGCGATAGATGAAGGGTGGGGTTGAGAGAACGAAGAATACACCAGGGCACGAAGTGACCTATAGAGGAACGAAGTTTCTCAGAAGAAAACTTTTTCCCACATTCAACCGTTGGAGATATTTCTGTAAATAAGAAGATGCGCTCAAAAGTCGTAGCTGTTCGCCCACCAGAGTACAATAGACTAAAAGGCGCGAGCGATAAAGAGATATTTTCGTTCATTAGATCTAACAGAAATCGTTTTCAGATTCTATTCCTGAAAAAGAAGATTGAAAAGTCAAGAAGAATCCAAGAGACTGGAAAGAAGCAGACAGAGGTGCGACAAACAGAGGAAAGAAAATGAGAGCAAGAGAAAGACGATGAAACTGAGAAGTCGAGAAGAATCCGAGACACCAGAACGAAACAGACAGTCAGAGGTAGGAAGCGACAAACAAAGGAGAGAAAAGCGGAAGAAAGAATTTCGAAATAGACCACGTATTGTCTCTAGTCTAATCATTTATCCATATTCGCCTTCTGTAAACCGCGAAGAAAGTGGACTGAGCGTAGTGATGAAATTTCGAATGAAAACGCTTTATCGCAATCGTCAAACATAGTGCCGCATAAGGATAGACAGCGTCGAATGTACTTTAGAATATAATCTTGTAGCTTTACTGCTGTATACACGTGTTCTATCATATCTACCCGTACACAAACCATGATTACATGTGTACTTTTATTTTTCTTGTATTACTCGATGCAAGTTGGTTGGAAAAAAAAATTTCCGCCCTTAGAAACGTGCCGCCATACGCTGTACCGTAGACTGCATACAGGGAGATCAGATCAACCCAATAATGAGTGATAACAAAAGCCGACGATTGTGACAGTTTGTATAGAACTGAAAGATTAAGCACGTACGGACTAGCAGATATATAAATAAAATAAAAATACTCTTGACCGACGACGTGGAGCAGATACCAATCACTCGTTTTGAGGACGATAGTGGAACCGCCGATAAAGAAATCACTGACACAACACGACCTTTGTTCTCGAAAAACTAGTTTCATTCGCGCACGTACATTCACAAACTACGTCTGACAATAAGAGTCACAGCACACCCTCTTCTTACAATTAGTTCGAAATTCTTAAATTTCTTGATTACGTCAAGGCCAAAAGATAACGAGTGAACGATGAAATTCAATCCCCTCTCCCTTCATAGGAAAAAGGTGCTATTCAAATATTTGAAAAATCAAACTTTCACCTTCGAAAAGACCCGCATTCATGATTCCTAAGTTCAAAAAGAATTCATCACTGTACGTAATCGGGACATGCGCAAGTAATAAAGAGCAGGAAGGAGGGGGATGAGCGGAAAGCAAAGAGACAAGAATATATTAATTATCAGGAGCAAGGATACCATTTATCCTCTCTACCAGTTCAGAAAAATTCTTAACAACGAACCGACTGAAAACTCACCAACGACTTGAACAATTGATCGAGGAATTTAGAAAGCTCATAAGTCGGAGAAGAAGTGGAAGGCACATTCTCCTTAAGTCCTTATGGAATTTGGATGCTCTTGAAGCAGAGGAGGCACAGGGTAAGGGAAGAGTATGGATTTAGGATTCTTCAACAAGGATGTGCACTTGTTAACGTTCGATCTAACATCACGGATTAACAATTTTCGATATTTTACGATCCCTTATCGTTTTTTCGTTTTGTACGAATCAAAATTTCTTGTACGGTAGTAATTGCATTGATTGATTTCAATCTTTCTTCCTTTATTCGATATTAGCCGCAATCTAACTTTCCGTATCCTACAATTACAAACATGTATAGAAGTCTACCCCTCCACCTCTTCCTCTTCAATAACTAACTAAACCAACAATCTGATAAAAAATGTTACAGTTAAGTATCGTGTACAGTGATGAGCCCCAATCCCGTTCTAAAACAATTTAAATTACGACAAGCTTTCATTTTGCCAAAATTTACTGTTCTTTCGTTTACAAATGTAACAAAAGCCAAAGTACAATACTATAGGATCTTTTGTAACACGACGAAGTGTTGTCGGAAGTCTTGCCACGACCTTCTCGATACACAAAACGACATAATTTTAAATAAATTCCAAAGAAATTAATTTCTAAATTCCCGCACTAAAACAACACCCAAAGGTTTTCAACACATGTAATGAACGTTTTCGGCTTTCGCCATAATCGGATTGATTACAACTGAAAAAAATCACGTACGGTACGAGTGAAGACGATAAGGTGGAACAAAATTAATCATCGTACACATACAAATAAACGTTATAGGTTAGATACTTCGAAGAAAGGAGAGAGAAAATTTGTTTGATAAGCGGATATTCGTACTTCGTTCGATTTACTAAGGGAAAAGGATGATGGACTTCGTGCTTCGCCATTTCGATGTTTTCAAGGTTCTCCTATAATTACTCTCAAAATGCGGGAGCCCTTCGTCGCCAGCAAGATAGCTCTTTTCCAAAAGATGTTTCGCGAAAGCTGACTTCGCTGGGTTTTCGTTCTCGAAAGCATCCTCGTGGTCAGATATTCGGGTCCGGAACGCTCTCCCGCAGTCCCCGACGTACACACCTGGACAATCCCTGCACCTCAGGAAGTACAAACCACACTCAGATGAAGGGGGAGGGGGTCTTTGCCATTGGACAATAACCTGCCAATTTGGAGGTATAAGGGTAAAACGTCGGTTTCAGGTTATTCGCCTCAAGTGAGCTAGCGAGGACACTAGTGAGAGGGAGAGGTAAGGAAGAACTGCAATTCTCATCTCACTTTTGGAAAAACTGGAGTCAATAGAACCGTTCAAGGTTGATCCCTTTCTTCCTAACCACCTCACTTATGTCAACTTGGATTTCATTGTTTTCATGACGTATGGGTGGGGCCGACTGAACTCATCCCGGATGTTCTTGCTTTCCTTATTTACCCCACTATTGAGTTCGCAGTGGAGGTCGGTGGCGATCGCCTTAATTTCCTTAACCTTAAGATCACCATCAATGGAAGTGAGTTAACTCTCGGTATTTTTCGAAAGCCCACCACCACCGACATTACTGTTCATGGTACATCCTTTTGCCCCCTCCCCCATAAGTTGGCCGCTTACCATTATATGGTTCATCGTTTGGTTTCCATCACCTTACTTTCCTAGCTTACGAGAGAGAGCCAGCGACCAATACACACTTGGCCGTAAAGTACGAAGTCTAAGTTTTCATTAGTGATATGGTTAGGAAGAAAAGGATCGAAAATTCCCTCCGTACCATCTCTACCTTGGACGATTCTATTGACCCCAGTTTTTCCAAATGTAAGGTGAGAACTGCAGTCGATTTCTTTTGATTCATCGGAGAAATGTAGACTAGCTCTCTCAAAAAAAATTTTAACTAGATTGATAAAAAAAAATACACGCTAGCAACTTGTCACACGTGATGCTCTGACTTCAAACGTTTCCGATATCGATTTAATCATCAGAGGGTATACGTGTCTCGAGACCTATCTTTTCGCCAGAATCGTAAACACAGTTTTCGAAAAAACAAAATTACACAAAATCATGAAGACGTACACAAGTCCTTCTCTAAACAATAAATTGACCGAATAAAATACCCACTCTCGAAAATCTTCATCATATTCTATTTACCCTCACCGAGACAACCAAATCGTAACGCTACAGAACTTCACAACACAACATCAACCGAAGGATAAATGTTCAGAGTTACTCACCACCAATAAGAAAACCTTTCATCGAATTGCAGTAGGTCCTATTAGCCTCCGTGTCCACATAAAAGGCGAGAATCGGGTGACCAAATCTGGTTTGTGGAAATGGATCCAACACTATGACGGCTTCGTGGTAAGCTTTCTGCCTATACGAATCTCCCTCGACGAAGATCGCTCTGTATTTCTGACCGTGCACCAGGTTAGTCGCGTAAACGCGAATATCTTTTCGCGACAATTTACGAGCCTTTTCGCACTCCTGTCCGCATAGAATTCCATAATCGTCGGTGCAGTTAATCCGGGTCATCCATTCGTAAGCCGCGTCTGACCAAGATTTTAATATCATTTCACGTTTTTTTGCTCGCATAGAAAAGGGCTTGCTGCAGACGTTATCTAATACGATTCCTAGCAAAACAAGAGTCGCGATCGATTTGAACGATTTCATCTTAAATGAATTACACGAAAAATATCAACTTCGACACAAATGAAAAAATAAACACTATTTCGATAAAATTTATGACACGGAAAAGACGTACGATATCGTAAGACGAAAAAGAGTTGAGTGTTACCGCTGAACAACTCGCTGCGAAATCTTCGACAACTATGCTCTGTGACGCTCACTCGACGATCCGAGATCAGTTTCCGAGAGCGTCATCCGCGACGAGTAAACCTTCCCCCCACCACTACTAGTACAACCCTCGTGGATACTCGTTCGTCCAATGTGATGTCGATCGATTAGAAAAGTGGTCATCGTGACGGGGTGGAGTTATATTCGTTACAGAGGGACCGATTAACTTTTGCATATTTTATATATCCACCGTTGAAAGTACATTTCAGGAAACCGATTTTATTAAAAAGTACTCTGGGAGATAGTTTGTGGGTCAAGTTGTTCGAAATCATTCCGCTTTGCCTGTAAACAAACTCTACTCCATGAGATTACAAAGATCCATAGCATTTGACGGAAATTCTAGCATTTTTGGAATCCAAGAAAAAAATCCTGTCCACTTGAAAAACAATTCGCGTCTTAGAAGTTCATCGGAAAATTCATTCTGTACGAAATGTCGCATAATTTTTGCACACTTCGTTTTTACGCAGGCTATGTTTCAAAAGGAAAATGCTCTGATGATGTCAAAAAAAAAAATCCAAGTTTGACACATTCTACTTTCTGTTTAGACGAACCAAGAGAATGTTTATAATGTGATGCAGTTGTCCTCTACGTTACATATTTATTTAAGGGTAAAAAGTTGCTTTTTCTACTGACTACCATTCGATGTATTTCTATCGTAATACTAAATGATTTTCGTACGCAGTATTCTTTCTGTTTGATTGGATTCATTAGTCGGTCTTTCATGGTAATTCAAACTTCTTGAACGATGCAATTAACCCAGGGCACTTCAACCACTATTTTCGTGCCCAATAGACATAATAGGAACTGCCTCATTTACGCCTAAATATCGTTTGCACAACTCTCGAATTCTTCGGGAAATTTTCGGGCAGTCACGTTCATTGAGATCTTCCGATCGACAGGGCTCTCAACGACAGAGAACACCGCAACCATTTGCTGAGGCTCATGCTCAATCTGCAACCTTCAAGTGGTGACCCTGTTATGCCAAACAACATCGTTGGGCGGCGATCAATGCAGAAGGACATAGGAGAAGGAAAACTCCGATAAATAAACCCGGCAGAGGCCGTAATCACAGCGTACCGGACGAAAAGGCAGAGCAGGACAACCCGCCTGTCCAACGTAGGACTTCGCGCGAGAAGGAAAACTCATCAAACCCGTTCAGAGCAGTCATTTTTATTAGAGAGGTTCCTACTTCCCCTCACTTGCAAGTGCGGGTACCTATGATGCAGAAGATCGGAGGTATTGTAATGGGGAGAGCAGGTCAAAACCGCTGCCTTGTGGTCTAGGGAAAGTCGCCCAAAGGCTAAGGGAGCAAACACTCGCAGAAAATTCGACCACCGCTGTATCATCCCTAGTAAATCACCTAATGGCGAGTAAAATTCAAATGGCCGCGACTCCCGGGCACCCCTTCAATGAGGCAAGGGTGCAAAGAATAACCCGGTTAGATCTAGCAAAGCTGAAGTTCTGAATGGGAACATGGAATGTCAGAACGAGGATGGAGAGTGGGAAGTTGAAGAATGTGACACTCGAAATGGAAAGATTAAATATAGGATTGTTGGGGACATGGAAGAGGAAAATACAGAAGTGGCAACTACACTGTTTGCTACTCTGGAGTAGCAGAAGGAGCACCCCGAAGCTCTGATAATCCATAGAGACACAGCAATACCATTTTCATCTCGGACAGAGTAATTATGATACAATTGTGCGGCACTGAATGTAATACAGGCATATGCCCCCACAGCGGGAAGCATGGAAGAAAAGTCGGATCAGTTTCTTCCTGTGCTTGACATAACAAAAAGCTTTGAAGTCACGGTAGTCATGGGCGACTTAAACGTCAAAGTAGGAGTGATTACTTCCTAATTGATTGATCACCGACACCGAAACACGCTAAAATCATTCAGGACATACCCAAGTACAGACGCGAACAGGAACCACATTCTACTGGCTACAGATTTAAAATTCAAGAAAATTGTGAATCCCTCAAACAGAAGAGTCAACCTTCTAGCCCTAAAGAGGAAAGAGACTCGATATAAACTGCAAGCAGAGCTGGAGTCAGAGCTACAGAATAAGGATGGTTCAGTGGATGAAAACTGGTCATTGCTAGAGCCGGTGACTCTCGCAACGCATGAGAAATTAAGATGATTAGCCGCCTACGTCGACTCTAATTCTGCACTGAGAAATGCTGGAAATGATGATAACCCTTCCAAAGAGATTAGAAAATTACTAGCAAATATTTCAACAAAATCACAGGTGACAAGATGAATTTGTTGTCAGAACGAGGACGTCATTGTGAGTCAAAATGGCCGTGTACACAGAAAAAAAGTCGGTCTTGCTTTTGCGCTGCAAAAGCTTTTTTCAAATACTTTCTTACCTTTTTGATCTCTGTACAAACTTTGAAGAAATTTAAAACGTTAAAAACAGCGCATCATGTCTGAAGACATCTATTTTACATGGATCCGCATGAGTGCGGCACAAACTTTTTGAGTGGAGGACTTTCTTTAATTTAATACACATTCCATCAAATTTGATCCCCAAAAAATATCTCAAAAGATTTCTCACAATATTATACTAATAAACAGATGATCCACTGAGGGTAAAAGCTATAATAACTAATTACAATAAATGTACGAGACAGTAACTGAAGAGAGAGGGTGGAAGAGGAGCTGAGCCCCTCTCATAAGCTCTCATCTAGGAGCCAAAAATACTATCCTGATAAAAATTACTACTTTCTGAACAGAGAACAAAAGAAAAAAAAAACTCGCAGGTTCTTTAGCAGAGTTGATGAGGGGAGGCAGAGGACCTGTTTTATGGAGCACGTGGGAGCAATTGAAGGGGCTAAACCAATTGGTGTATGAAACATTGCATATCTATTACTTAAGGAGGCCATCTTTTAGGCTGACGAGGATGTTCTGTGTCTGCTGGTGTTTGGAGCGTTGCATACCTGGTTCATTAAGGGGCTAAGTCAATTGGTGTGTGAAGCATTGTATATCTAGTTACTCGCAGGGGCTACTTTTCAGGCCGATTACCGAGCTATAAATGATTGGAGGGAGACTTGGAGAATTTTCAAAATTCGAGCTTGGCCGGCCGCCCGGATAGCGGACATTTTTTCTTTCTCCCCTCCCCGATAAAGCAGTTCCCTGTTGAAATGCCCACTCGCTCGAGCTTTCTATGATGGGGGGACACTTGGAAAAATTTTGGCTCGCAAGCCATAAGGGGACTTATGGTGTTTGAATCATTGCATGTCTGATTCATAGAATGGGCTAAGCCAATTGGTGTATGAAGCATTGCATCTCTAATTACTTGAAGGGGCGGTCCTAATGCGGGTCATATAATATATTATTTTTCAATCCATAGAACAGTTTCCTCGCGTTCCTCGTTTAATATCGTTAAGGAAGCCGTCGTTTTTCCAAATCCCTAAAGTATGGAGTAGATTGTACTCGCGGATTCTGAATCACCAACGAGGTAAACGCACGCGCTTCCAATCCAAAAATAAGGGTGAAGGGGAGGACTCACAGAATTTAAAATTAGCGGTAGACGCTCAGTAAAATGCTTTACTGTCCTACACAGAATTTCTATAGAAGTCAAAGGCTAGAAAACATGCCATCAATTTCATTTTCAAGAGTTTTGTGACTACCTTTGAATATATATATATATATATATATATATATATATATATATATATATATATATATTATTTTTTTTGGGGGGGGGGGAGGTATTGAAGACTTTGAAAAGACTCAAAGAATTTTTTGAATGTATTCCCACGTTATGTACCCGGACTTGGGTATAAATCATCAAAAAGTTTCAATATTATATCTTTTTTATTTTCAGTCATTATTGATTTGTTCAAATTTTTTGAGCGTGTTCAAATGGCACACCAAATTTTGTTCCAGAACTCAATATCGTTCATCCTTAGAGGGCCACTGCCTTAAAATCCTCACTGCACTATCTATGACAAATTTTGAAAGATTTTTTCTTGACATCATAATTCCCCATACCAATTTTCAAGCCTAAATCATTATTAGCCACTTTTTCCAATTTTTCACTGTACTGGATGGAAGTTTCTCTTCATTGCACGATGGTGGTTTTATGAATTTATGACACATTAGTTTGTAACTATCATCGCGTGGCTTGCAGGGATTCTATCCTAGTGTTGGGACCCTCCCTAATTACGTATGAATTGACGAGCTCAATGAACTTTGATACTTACTCAATGCATATTATATAAATTATGATGTCATCACCACTTTTTGTTCACGCGATTATCTCGGTTCGAGTGCATTTGTTTTGAAGGAAAGCAGCACTGCCCAGCGATCATGCGATAATGGTCGAGAATCTTTATTTCTTTTAAGATCAGGAAAATAAGGCTTTTCCAGTATTCCATATTGCATTCTTATTCTCCTATGTGTTATAAATCTGGTAATGTTTCCAACGTTGCTCTCATGGCAAACTCCCAGGAATGAACATAAGTATACAAATGCAACCAGAAAAACCCATAAGATCAACATTAAGAAACACTACCAAATTGATAACATGTAGGAGAATAAATATGCAATGTGGAATGCCGGAAAAGCCTTATAGAGACGCACTTATGTAGGTGATGGCCTGCTGTCGTCAAACCTTTAAGTCGCTGTTCAAACAAATGCTGAGTCGCTCTCTTACTGATCTCACTTGTTGTCATTATTTGATGTAGCGTCCATATCCGTTTCCTTTTGTTTACTTTTGTATGAAAAGTAGCTGTGCCACCGATCTCGTATCAACAATAGTTTTAGCGTTTAACACACTTTTTCCAACCGAGTTAGATCTCTAAGCTCCCGTGGAGTTTTCGCTCGTATCCAGTGTTGTCAGGATAGGAGGTCCACCTTCTAAGGTTCTCACGTCTATGCCGATACCGCTGATGAGCTTTCAATGGCAATGTGAAGGGTCGGCAATACTCGTGTAGAATAATCGGGTTCGTTAATACTCGCGCAAATACTCGCTTTTTAGCTATGCGGATATTATGTCCAATAATTCTGAGCTCTACAAAAATACTATTAATAATTAATGGTCGGATCACGAGGCAAAGAGAAAATAATATTGACTATTGGGAAGGAAAATATTTACTCTTCGGTCCATCCACCCGTTAGTTTGTAATCATTTCAAATCTCCAGAACAATTTTAAGACGCTTTCGACAAAGAACCGAAAAAAGACAACTCAATTTTCATCTTTCTATAGGACATTTTTAAATTCTCTTTTCAGAATAGTTCGCCCGCAGCTTTACAATCTAAAATCCAGAATAACACGAAGGGAAAAATAGTTACAAATACGTGCTTCGATCTCAACGCCTGAATTTTCAGCACGACCCTTTAGAATTGATATGAGTCTGTCGGCGTCTTCAAAGGAACTTTTCCTATAGAAA
The DNA here is from genome assembly GCA_035079385.1 of Aspidiotus rigidus. Lineage (NCBI taxonomy): Eukaryota > Metazoa > Arthropoda > Insecta > Hemiptera > Diaspididae > Aspidiotus > Aspidiotus rigidus. Next base: position 7,510,088 of record JAVHKY010000013.1, read on the forward strand.
AATTCTGCACATTGTGACGACATAATATTTTTCTCTTTTGTTCTTCCTATCCGGCTTAAAGGACGACCAATGAAGAAAATAAAAATGCTTTTTACTACAACATAAAATGAAAACAAAAAGAAAAATGGAACCGCTTTAACTTATAAAAAAATATCTTACAAAAGATGGGGACTGATCGTTGCTTTCTAGTCTCCTCTGTTATGTAAGAAAGGTTCCTATTTAATATTTTCTTTCTCTCCGCAATTATTCAGTTGCAGAATTTATTTTTTTGTTTTTTTTTTTCCCCGAAGTCATGGTAGATAGAACGAGCCGAACACGTGCTCTAAAATAAACACGTTAATACTGTCAGGTATAGATTTCGTCAAATGAATACACCTAAAAGAACGGAAGAGTATGCCGACAATATAAGGGACATCATTTCCAATGAATGAGGTATATCAAATACCCTACAGGTATAACTAGCTCGACTTTTCTCCTTCTCATAACCCAGGTATCAAACTGTCACACTCTATACATTGGTAGACTCCACAGTTTGTTTTTATGAGTTACAGGCGCCACATTAGAAAATTATGGACAATTCGTGTCACCGACTCAGATGTTATAATAATTATATCAATGTACGTATTTTTTTTTTTTTTTTTAGGGCTTTAACAGACTGCAGAATACCGGCCGACGTCTTTTAATGTACTTGGCGACGAACTCAGTCTCTTCCATTAGCATCTCTTTTTCAAATGCGGAAGGGAGACTTTTGATGCTTGTAATTTAAAAAAACGTTCTACACACTTTCTCGATATTGTGGTTCACAACTTTCTCAAACTTAGAGGGAGTTGACATGAAAAGTTAGGACGGAAAAGTTGAAGAATCGAAGAATTTTGACATCGTGTAGTGCAGTTCATGAATAAATTAGGGCGTAGCCAGATTGAGTTTCAAAGTATCGGGCGTAGAAAAATATTATATTCGAAGAAAAAAAATGAAAAGTTCGTTTATTTTGCTTCGTTCTTCGCTCAAGTCAATATAATTTTCATCGGATTGCAATAAATAATGGTCGCCTATTTATGACTGTACGAGTAACTTTAGTTCAAATTCTTGTCCAGACGGGTTTGTATCTAAAAAACTTTTTTATTAAAAAACTTTATGCCACTTCCTGTGACTCGGCGGCACGATCTTGATGAGTTATCAGGAATTGAATTGTGAAGTGCGTCTGTTTTAAGTTTCTTCCTTAAAGTAATTATATGCTTGTACGGTGGAATATTTCCAAGCCTGCTACCGTATTGATGGGCATAGCCACGTGCTTAATGCTTACTGTCATATTCGGTCGTACCGACGCGACGGTACCATTGACATTGACAACCCTCAGACAGTTTAAACAACAAGGGAAATGAGAATGAAAAGGGATTGTACTCACAAAGGCAAATAAAAGTAATGCTGTCGTAATTATGAATAAGTCGTCCTATGTATCCGAAGTTTATGACGTGCTCAGGCAGCGCGGGGCCCAGGAAAATGAATTTTTCAGTTTTCCAAATTTTGTCGAAGAAGTGAGGAATCTCATTAACAGTGGTAAATTTATTATCGAAAGCCCCTTGACTAAAAAAACTATCTTGGAACCAAATCCAGTTCCTCCCCTTCTTTACGGATTGCCGAAAGTTCATACAAAGGATATGTTTCGTTCGTTTCTTCACCTACCTATTCCTTAGTGTGATAACCCAGATTTGTACTATCGCTGTACGCACTACTATGGGATTTTCCCATATCTCTCGCCGCTGTCGCCGACGGACCGGGTGGTGGTTGAATGAAGTAGTTCGTACATATCAACGTACGGGCTAACACGTGTGAATTTTCAAGCGAAATTAAATTCCGCAATATTATTTGATCGTATTAAAATCAAAGATAAAAGTTATATTTATATTCTCATTTCTTCCTTATAAAAAATATATTTTATAAAAAAGGATAATCCGGATATGAAAATTTTTGTTAAAATTAGTAAATTTTAGTGAAAGAAGAGAATTCTTCTGATTGATAAAAGAACAGTTTCGTTCCGGAGTTATTTATCAGTTCTTTCGACTATACAAGATAGGAAAACATTTGCTTATACCGATCCGGAGTCATTTTGCCACGTGCTTCATTTGACCACTGCCCGACTATCGGCGAGGACGACGAGAAGATTCCTGAATTATTCTCCAGACGTTGTATCTTGAAGTATCGTTATTTTAAATATATTTAACATTCGTACCTACAGGTTAGTGTAATTATTTACGAACTACTCAGTTACACCGAGTTGGGAGTCGTTATCACTAGCCTTAATTAAAAGCACACCGGAGTGACATGAAACTGATAAAAGATTCCGGATGAAATTTGTCTTGTGGTGATGATGGTGTAAATTATAGGAGGGAACTGAGAACGGGGATGAATTGTTAGACGGGATGCAGTCTTCGTATTTCGAAGCGTGATACCTTGACACTCACTCAGATGTAAGGGAAGGGGGGAGGGTTCGATTCGTGCCGCCTCTCTTTGGCGATCATGTCCGAGAGTACCCTCGTCATCCATGCGTACAGCCTGTCATATCGCACTCGCACTCGATTTATATCCGTGTTGTCCCTTTTCAGATTTCTCATTTTTCCACCAATTTCAAATTTCCATCAAATTTTTGTAAAAAAAAATTTTTTAGCGCGATTAATAAGTTTAATAAGAATAAATTCTCATTCCAACGCTAATAAACTGCATTATTAAAATTAGCACACATAATTGTAAAATTCAATAAACAAATTATAGGTAATACGTATCACAGATATTAAGATCGTCATTTAAGTATTTAAATAATGAGAGGAACGTGACGAAACCGATTTTTAGTCAAAGAAAAAAATCACATTTAACACTAGTCTCCTAGCATAATATACTGTAAATAGAGACCGGATTTCCTGGCATTTGTCACTCTTTTTTCCTGAAGGGGTGGAAAGGAGATTTTATTGTATAAGCACGAATCAGGGTGAAGGGAATCCTGGAAAAAACTGTCATTTTTCCGAAAAATTATGGAAATGCCGAAAAAATGCCAAACTGTAAAAATGTCAGAAATCGCGTATCATTACACCCTCCGAAAAAATAATCGGATGTTGACGCTGGTTTCTGTACACTACAGTATAACGCAGTATACAGAGTCGAACGGTCTGTTTTGATTATGTATCGTTCATTTTTAAAGAAAGTTTCAAAAATTACGTGATTATGCCCAAAATTAAAGTTTTGTTGGGGGCTGGGATGCGACAATGGATACTTCCGTATAATAAAGCTAGAGAAGTACTGACGACTGATGGACGCACTGTATTCTGCAAGGTCTGGGGCAAGGCTATAAGTTGCTCGAAAAAATATCACGTTGACTCGCACTGTTCGTCAGGTGAGTGTCCGTCCTGTAGTAACCGTTGTCAAAACTTGTTAAATGTTGCTTTTGGCTATTTTGCCGTGCTGCGTCACGGCGGTCCTGCGAGAGCTCGGCCGGCCCGTCAGCCGTGGTTCTTGCGCTCGGCACTTTCGCGTGAGACACCGTGTGTACATGTACCTACTCAATTAAATCGTCAGTGCGTACCCGGTCTATCCTCATTGTCTGATAACCATGCACAAAAATTTGTTTAATGTCTACACTGTGACTAACGTAAGTTGAAACGAATTTTCCCTTGTAGCTTCACATGCTGCTGCTTTAAAGCGTACGACGGAAATTAACTCTAAACAATCTGCCTTACCGGTGATGTCCCGTAAACAGACTGAGCGCAACACGTTCTACAAAGATTTGTGCGATGGTTTCCTCGCAGCAAACGTACCCCTTTGGAAACTCAACAATCCAAAGCTGAAGTCAATACTCGAGAAGTACAACAGCCAACGAATTCCTGACAAAAGCACTCTCCGAAAGAATTACGTGCCAGTTTTGTACGACGAAACAATGGAGAAAGTCAGACGTTCTATTGGGGACAGCTATGTGTACGTAATGGTTGACGAGACTACGGACACGAGGGGAGATTACATATCTAATTTGATAATCGGTGTTTTGACAAGTGATCGACTGGTGATCCCGGCTATCTTACCGCTTCTTCACACTTGGAGAAAACCAATGCGACTACCGTCTGTACTTTCATAAACGATACATTAACGCGCTTCTACAAGTATACAAGTGACTTATTTTCCCATAGAGTTGTACTACTAATATCAGATATCGCACCATACATGGTTTCTGCAGGGAAGAATTTGAAAAGTTTCTATCCGCGTGTAATTCATGTTATGTGTGTGGCACATAGACTACACAGAATTTATGAGAAAGTACTCGAACAGCACATAAAATTTATATTTTCGAATGTTTATTTTATCGAGATCGGCGTGCTTTAAATTCGGGACTGGGATCCCTAAATTTTCGGACAATTTGAAATGGTGATCGTTTTCTGGACTGCTACCGATTTAGCCTTCCCAATTTCGCATTTCAGACTGTATCGCAATTTCGTGCTTGTGGTACAGTATAATTTTTTTTATCCGGTATCGAGAGAATCACATTTCGAGCCAGCAGCTCTCAGATCAACGTGGGTCAACGAGTGAAATATTTCGAAATTCTTTATCTGAGTAGCGAGCACGTTCAACCTGCTTTTCCATCTACATCGAATGAAGGATCCGTGACGAGTATCCGATTGCGACCGATAGCTGTACCATCGAAATTCAAGTTTGCTATCTTGCACTTATCATTTATTTATACCGACTCTTCGCTGCAACTCGACTGAAACGAATCTTTATCTATTCTAGTCGAATGTAAGTTTAGTTTATGTTGAATAAATCGTGTGTATAAAATGACTCTCGTCAGGTATCGGCTTCTTTATTTCGATTAGCAGATTTTTCGATCGTAGGTCTAGCTAGACGCTGATTAGCATCTCAATACGTGATTCGAATGTCGTTCAAGCAGTCTGACGAATAAGTTGTACGTCTCCCCCCTTTCGACCTTTGTTTTCTCTAAATTTCTTAAGTAGTCCCATAGTCTTCTTCTCTAGGCCAGATTGATTGGATTTCCAATCCTCGTTTTGTTTTTTTTTATTCTGTGTGTTTCGACACACGTAGTCATAGCTACCTTTTTTATAGCTCTGTTCCCCTGGCCCCCCCCCAGACAAGTTTCAAAGTCAAAATATGGCTCAAAAGATTGTGCTCGAGTTGTGCTCAACTGTGCCGTAAATCATTCAATTTGTGCTGCATTCGTTTCTGAGATATAATAGAAAATGTTTGGGGGGAGGCAGAGGACCACCAGCCGCCCCCAAGTCGAATTTTAAGTTGAAATCATGTAGGACAATTGTGCTACGATTGTGCTACATTGTGCTGTAGTTATTTTTCATTGTGCAGCTCCCCGAGCCCCAGCCCCTTGCCCCCCCAGATGTGTTTTAAAGTCAAAATATGGCTCAAAATATTGTGCTCGAGTTGTGCTCAACTGTGCCGTAAGTCATTCAATTTGTTCTGCACCCGTTTCTGAGATATAATAGAAAATGTTTGGGGGGCAGAGGAACTCTAGGGCACCCCTCCAAATCGAATTTTGAGTTGAAATTATGTAGGTGGATTGTGCTATAATTGTGCTACACTGTGTCGCAATTATTTTGCATTGTGTTGCTCCCCCAGCCCTTCTACAGAGAATATTGCTCCCACCACTCAATTGGCTTTAAGACATAAAAATGGGCGGAATTGTTTTCATTACATTCATTAATCTCCCCTCGTGTCCGTAGTCTCGTCAACCATTACGTACACATAGCTGTCCCCAATAGAACGTCTGACTTTCTCCATTGTTTCGTCGTACAAAACTGGCACGTAATTCTTTCGGAGAGTGCTTTTGTCAGGAATTCGTTGGCTGTTGTACTTCTCGAGTATTGACTTCAGCTTTGGATTGTTGAGTTTCCAAAGGGGTACGTTTGCTGCGAGGAAACCATCGCACAAATCTTTGTAGAACGTGTTGCGCTCAGTCTGTTTACGGGACATCACCGGTAAGGCAGATTGTTTAGAGTTAATTTCCGTCGTACGCTTTAAAGCAGCAGCATGTGAAGCTACAAGGGAAAATTCGTTTCAACTTACGTTAGTCACAGTGTAGACATTAAACAAATTTTTGTGCATGGTTATCAGACAATGAGGATAGACCGGGTACGCACTGACGATTTAATTGAGTAGGTACATGTACACACGGTGTCTCACGCGAAAGTGCCGAGCGCAAGAACCACGGCTGACGGGCCGGCCGAGCTCTCGCAGGACCGCCGTGACGCAGCACGGCAAAATAGCCAAAAGCAACATTTAACAAGTTTATATCACTACTCCCTCTTATTTGGTTCCCCCTACCTCGAAATTTATAAAATTTTAAGCAAAAATTTTGTTCATTTATTATTTTATAATCATTACTAAAACTGTATTGTACTTTTCTTCTCATTCCCTTCTTAAGAAAGATATTCTTCCCTCCTGACCTTCAATGGGTTTTGAAGCTTGTGATTGGATCATATCTTTTATTTTGATATATTTTATGTATGAAATAACTTCTGTTTGGTTCACTTTCTCATCTTGCGAGGCCGATTGCCAAGGGAGGGTGCTAGAATACTTTCCACCTTTGGAAATTGGCCTTAAAATAATAAATGAGAAAGGGCACCTACTACGAGCAAGTTAGATGAACTGCCCACGCTGTCAATCAGGAAAAAAAAATTAGGTATTTACCTATTTGCGTAAATATATTCATCGTTTTCGGATATAGAAAAGGAGTCGTCAATAGCTCACCTAAATTTACAAGTGAGCAAATTTGTTCCCCATAAAATTTTCTTTCCTGTTCTTTTTTTATAATTTTAGCATCAACCTAGCCGTTTCAGATTCTTTATTTCCAAAAATGCACTGAGAAACGCAAATTCTGTGCAATTCCTGTTTCTTGGCGTGTTCTTGGAAATGAAGAAAATAAAACGGCTAGGTTAATGCTAAAATTATAAAAAAACAACGACTGGAAAGAAAATAAAATGGAGAACAAATTTGGTCATTGTAAATTTTTGTTCAAGTTTGTATTTATCGAGTTATTTTCATGTGAAGTAAAAATAAAAGGGGTTTCATACGTTATGTAAATGAACTGACTATGGAGCGTGACATCGTTAGTTCAGTCTCGAAGCCTGGTGGTTGTGTTGCCCGAGCTGTGGCGAGGGCCGCCATGCAACGCGAGCTCATTGCGTCACTGAAAATTTTATGGGGAACAAATTTGCTCACTTGTAAATTTTCGTTAAAATTTGTATTGATCGTGTTATTTTCACGTGAAGTAAAAAAAAAAAACAGAGTTTCTCCATATTATACTTGGATGAAATGACTACAGAGCGTGACGTCATCGCGATTTTTGTACTCAGTGTCGAGGTCTTCTCTTTAGATGGTGTTGGCCAATGTTGGCTCGGGTCGCCAAAGCGCTCGTTCAGATATTGCTTAGTTTCTTCTCTTGTAGCCTAATATACTATTGCATTTCACACTGAACCCATGTATAGTTTACAATAGGTGAGCTATTGACGACTCCTTTTCTATATCCGAAAACGATGAATATATTTACGCAAATAGGTAAATACCTAATTTTTTTTTCCTGATTGACAGCGTGGGCAGTTCATCTAACTTGCTCGTAGTAGGTGCCCTTTCTCATTTATTATTTTAAGGTCAATTTCCAAAGGTGGAAAGTATTCTAGCACCGTCCCTTGGCAATCGGCCTCGCAAGATGAGAAAGTGAACCAAACAGAAGTTATTTCATATATAAAATATATCAAAATAAAAGACATGATCCAATCACAAGCTTCAAAACCCATTGAAGGTCTGGAGGGAAGAATATCTTTCTTAAGAAGGGAATGAGAAGAAAAGTACAATACAGTTTTAGTAATGATTATAAAATAATAAATGAACAAAATTTTTGCTTAAAATTTCATAAATTTCGAGGTAGGGGGAAAAGCCCATACTGCGTATCCTCAAATAAGAGGGAGTAGTGATATAATGCATAATTAATGAATGTAATGAAAACAATTCCGCCCATTTTTATGTCTTAAAGCCAATTGAGTGGTGGGAGCAATATTCTCTGTAGAAGGGCTGGGGGAGCAGCACAATGCAAAATAACTGCGGCACAGTGTAGCACAATTATAGCACAATCCACCTACATAATTTCAACTCAAAATTCGATTTGGAGGGGTGCCCTAGAGTTCCTCTGCCCCCCAAACATTTTCTATTATATCTCAGAAACGAATGCAGCACAAATTGAATGATTTACGGCACAGTTGAGCACAACTCGAGCACAATCTTTTGAGCCATATTTTGACTTTGAAACTTGTCTGGGGGGGGGGCCAGGGGAACAGAGCTCTTTTTTATTCGTAGAATGGATGATAAATGATAACGACAAACTATTGATCGTAAGTTTGGAAAGAAGTAGAGCTTTCAACCAGCGACGACAATATCCTTCTTTAGATCTAGCGTTTCTCATAGCCTGAGTGATCTGGACTTGTGATCTAGCCTCGGGGTATCCCCTCCCTCTGATGAGTACTCGCGCTTTCCGACTGAGCTGGCTCTGGGTCCTATCCGGACGGATAGGCTGGGATCAGAGTCTTGAGTATTCTTTGGAGTGGTCGTGGGTAGTCTGATGGCTATACTACGTGAGAGCTTCACCGGAATAAGCAAGATCATTTGATTGAGCTTGCTGTCTCGATAGGTTACGTTACATAAATTATGTATAGTTTATGTGGGTAGCAGGACGAGGCTTTACTCCTCTCCCTCTTGTTACATCACATATTCACCTAATTGCATCGAGTGAGAATTTAAAAAAAAAAAAAAAAAACCATACTATCCAAGCACCATATGTGTAGACGGACTCGATGCATGGGTGAGTCTCCTCTGATCCGGGAGGAAGGGGGGAAAACTCTTCCGGAAAACAAAAGAATTGTGGTGAATCCGCGACTAAGCAACGTTAGAATGGATACTACTACTCCTTCTCACACAGCATCGATTCTGATCAAGCCGCGAGCGCAAATAGCAGCATTCCGAGTTGGTTATTTTGTACAAAGATTCACAAGCTTCAACGTTAGGGACATTACCTGGTGTCAAAAGCTTCAAAAATTCGTATATCTAAATCATACACACAGCTCCAGCGACAATTATTTCTTTTACTTCTTCTACTACTGGCGGTGGGTGCTGTCTCAGTTATCAAATCCTGCAAAAATTAGATAAATGCCTTGTTATCTAAATTTTTCTCGCTCAAGAGACGAAATTTTTCCAAGTCCCCCTGCTATCACACAGCTCGAGGGTCGAAATTTTTCCAAGTCCCCCTCCTATCATATATAGCTCGAGAGTCGAAATTTTTCCAAGTCCCTCTCCTATCATATATGGCTCGAGAGTCGAAATTTTTCTAAGTCCCACTGCTATCATGTATAGCTCGAGACTCGAAATTTTTCTAAGTCCCTCTCAAGTACCGGTATTTTAGATTGCGGTGAATCAACTTTACAGATTTTTTTACATAAGTGGGAACATCTCAAGTTGTTCAAACGTTTAAATCAAGAGAGTCAGCAGTATGATTTATGGACACAAAACCGAAAAAATAATTCAAATTTATATCTTACCGGATACAGTAGTAAATTGGGGTCGTGCTCCAATACCATATCAAACCATTGTTATATCCATACAGGTCACACACAAATATACACATTGCGGTAAAAAACATGAACTCTTGAAATTTATAAGTACAAAAAAATCAATTTAGGAGCTATCAGTATCGATGAAAAACAATTCTATCACTTGTTATTTATTGCAATTTAGAGAGGAAATAAATTGAAATATATTTACACATCTATCAGACAAACTATTGCACTACTAAAATCACATTTCTTGAGAATTTTATATCTAAAGGCATCAAGATAAGGGTCACTCATAATGTGTTATACAACTGACAAATTCATATAGAATAACTGCGCGCGTCCAAACAATGATGACAAAGAGCAATGACTGAACTAAAGAATGACCTGCGACACCCGTAACAGATGACAAGATGGATAAAAGATGACAAACCAAGCCAACTGAAAATACAACAAGTAATCCTAGATTCCTGCAGCCCAATCCAACTAAGGAACTAGTATAATCCAACCTCTGGTCCTCTGCAGTGTTTGACATGAACTCACACTTTCTCATCTCACTATCATCACCCATACCTGATGAGTCACTCACAGTCTCACAGATACCGTAAAAATCCAAATTACATCATTGCAAATGAGTCACTGATGAATGAGCGCATAGAGTTATATAGTTACCGCATTATAAAAAGTTGAATTACTTGAATATTATCAACTTAGGTATCTGCAAAAGGCAAAACAACAATCAAGGGAATGAGATTTTTCTTGTAGTAAATGACTAAATGGTATGACCCTTGATCTAAATTGTTATTTTTTACAGCCTTGTTTTCACAATCACACCTACAGTAAAATATTGGGGAGAATTGTTATCTTCAAAACTAAATTCACAAGGTCACAACTCACAACTCACAACCCACCCGGACACCCGATGAAAGTCTTGATTGAAGTCACACATACCAAGTTGCAAGTTTAATCGCTGCAGTACTCTTTCTGCTGGACGCATGACTTGATTGGCAGTGATTTGGCAACGCTGGTTTGTACTCAAAGATATGGTGACAGCATTCATGGCATTCATTCGAGAAGAAGACGATCGTAAGTGCTTACTATATTATCCGAAAGATACGATTTTCTTGATATATGATTGGTACTATTCGTGCAATATATTTTTCTTTCTTAGGTCATTTAACAAATAACGAAAAACATGTTTTAAAAGAAGAACTGGAAGCCCTCCAGGCGCGGATCCAGACGATCACTTTGGGAGGGGAAACAATCCAAAAAAAGGTTAAAGGACTTTTTTTTTTTTTTTTTTGACATTTTCTTCGATATTACAAATTTTTTGCTGTTTTTTTTGGTGATTTTGGGGGGGGGGGATTTCCCCTATTCCCCCCCGTGGATCCGCGCTTGCCCTCAATCCAGACTCAGAACCGGCTTTCCAAGTACTGGACAAGCTAGAAGAAGTAGAGGAAAGTTTTTCCGAGTGTTACGTAGTAAGCCTTGGGAATTCGTCTGTCTGTAATAATTTGAACACGTTTAGTTCATGAATTTTTATTTCTTATTTTTTTAGGTGATCCCGAAAAAGAAAAGAAATTAGGCCTAACCAATTAATAAGTTATCATGTCCTCGAGAAGTCTCAATTGTTTTTTCATCCTTGTTTTTTGTATCTTCAGAAAGAAGCATATGAGTTAATTTTTATATCGTTGGAAGAATTCGAAATTTTTATTTTCATTTTTTGTATTCGAAGAAAAGCATTATTAGAAAGAATTTTTTGTTAGAAAACCTACGCTGTGTTCATGCATTCCTCGTTGAAATTTTTTTTTCTTGTGAAAATATGAAAACGTTCCCTACTTTGTTTTCATTATCAACTTTTTCTTCAATCGTTGAAGCAATCTACTGGTAATTTATATACGCTCTCATTTATCACACCGACCAATGTCCGGTTCTGCGACCTAAATTTCCATCAATGTACGGTTGTCGGGATCGAAAGAAGCTGAAGTTGCTGCATAATTCGGTAAAGAAATAGTGAAGTTTGTACTGTGTGCGTTTTTCTCGCACGTGCTAGAGTGATGGATTCGTATGATGTTGCTGCGCTAGAAAAAATACACATTAGTCTTATGGAGCGACGAGTCCGTCACTCTAGTTTGAACTTCTATTTTCATAATTGAATGTTTAGTAAATTTTCTACATACCCCACATCAAATTTATTAGGAGGTACTTTCAATCCTAATTTTTTTTTAACTCTTCCCTAATATTATTTATTTTATCAACTAACATAATTATTTTCATTATGTTTAAACTCTAAATATTTTTTGAGAAATTTCTCCAAATTACCATCATTTTTAAGTGATTGAAGTTCTTCAAGCAACTCGTCATTTCTTTTTATATGTTTAATTAATTATATTTTTTCTTTTTCAATCTATCTTTTTGTGCAGACATATTAACTGGAAAAAATCAGTGTAGATATTCAACTCTTTATTTATAAAAAAATTTAAAGAGAAAAGAATTAAGAAAATCTTGTTCATTTATAGATACATTAGATATCCATCGCTTCGACGTTCCTCTTCTTACTGTTGAATTGTCTTAGCTGTTCCAGATCTGAGATTCGTTCCGCTGGTCCGACTTCTACTTCCCGAACTAGAATTTTCCCGTCTCGGTTCCATACGTGGGTGAGCAGGCCCTGATCTCGCAGTTTCTTCGCCTCTTTGAGCATCATCACTGACTGTCCCGAAAGGTGGTCGTCAATGTAAATGGGTTCTTTTCCTAAACCGATCGCATTACCGTTCAGTCGTTTCTTCTTCAAATTCGTGACCAAAAGCTTCTTTGTCTCTAGATTATTTACGCGAACTATTATTGGATGATTTCCGTTTCAAGGTAGAAGGCGATGAGCCGCAGCAAAATGAAACTCTTTCATATCCACTCCCAAAACTTAGGCTAGTCTCGTTACTATTTCATACAGATTCTCTCCTTCGCTTCGAGGAATCCCCATTAATTACTACGTTGTTCTTACGACTGTATTGCTCCAGATGGTAAATCTTTGTTTTCATGTTTTAAGGCTCGAATTTCGAAAGAATTTTCTTCAGTCTTTATTTTCAAATTTTCCACCTCCGTCGTAACTTTCTTCATTTCGTCCTTCGTTTCAATACAGATTTTGAGTAGTTAATCGAGTTTCGCATTAGCGTCGTCGTCCATTCTTGACGTTCATTGCACTTTTTCTCAGTATATTCATGTCGTAACGTGAGCACCAAGATATACAATTGATATAAAACGCTCGTAGCTATTAAGCATTCAAAAACACGTTTACACTGCAACGCGAAAAGCCCCCTGCACCGCGCAACAAGCAGGAATCGACGAACTAATCGATCGATCATTTGGAAAAAAATATCCATGAATCTAAAGAAATCCATAAAGAGAGACTTTCTATAGAAGTCGAAATTTCCGAATCCTTAAGACGAAGCCGACGAAGACAATAACAAGGAAATGACCTAGGTACTTGGAAAAGAATCATTATCAACGAAACACTTTTATAAAACTGAAATCATCGACCTAAAAATATGATTTTCAGAATCCTCGAACTCTTGAGAGGCCCTATGGGGTCCAAGCTTACACAGTTGACGATTAAGGTACATATTTCTATAGAATCACTTCATAAGATCGAATTCGTTTTTCATTTTTTCTTCAACCTTTACTACTAAAGGAGTTACCCACTTGAGGTATTCGAAGAAAAACAATATCGTCAAAAAAAAAAAAAAAACGACGGCTTCCTTAACGAAGTTAAACGAGGAACGCAGGGAACCTGTTTTATGAGTCAAATGGGATTTGGTATTGAAAATTCAAGAAAGCCTAGACCTAGATAAAGCTAGTATAAAGAAGGCCTAGACCTACTGTAAGCCTAGTATAATATAGTTTGAGTGTCTAAATTTTTCTCGAATCTCGAGATTATGATAACTCGAGAGTTGAATTTTTCCAAGTCCTATCATATATAGCTCGAGAGTCGAAATTTTTCCAAGTCCCCCTCCTAACATACATGGCTCGAGAGTCGAAATTTTTCTAAGTTTTTTGCTGGGCGGCACACGGCGCACGGCGGACGGCAAATTTCTCAAAAAGCCCCCCATAAAACAGGCTCCGTGTTTTAATTTCGACTATCGAGCTATATATGATAGGAGGGGGACTTGGAACAATTTCGACTCTCGAGCTATCATATATAGCTGGAGATTCGAAAAAAATTTAGACTCTCAAACTATATTATACTAGGCTTACAGTAGGTCTAGGCCTTCTTTATACTAGCTTTATCTAGGTCCAAGCTTCCTTGAATTTTCAATACCAAATTCCATTTGACTCATAAAACAGGTTCCCTGCGTTCCTCGTTTAACTTCGTTAAGGAAGCCGTCGTTTTTCCAAGTCCCCCTCCTATCATATATAGCTCAAGAGTCGAAATTTTTCTAAATGTTTGCTGAACGACGCACGGCAAATTTCTCAAAAAGTCCCCTATAAAACAGGTTCCCTGTTAAAAACGACTATTTTTCACATTAATCAACGTTCTCTAATCCTTGAAGAGAAGCCGACAAAGGAACAGATGGAGGAACATTCTATAAAACCAAAGATATCCGCATAAGAAGGTATTTTAAATTTTCAAACCCTTACGGATGGGATGGTCATCCGACAAGTAAATGATAGACGTATTTGAAAAAAAAAAGTTATTGCAGCGCAAAAGATGCTGGAGATCGTTTTGCATGTCTGTTTCACCCTCTATACCAAAGTAGATGATATTATGTATTACAAATATTTCTTAATCTAGGACAAGCCATCTTCCGGAATGTAGTACAGTAATACCAAGTGTTGAGGTGACGCTTATCTCTATGTGTTCGAGTGCAATACGTTTGCGGTAGGAATTCTCTTTATGGAGGAGCCTTTCCGATCCCTTACGGAAACTGTGGCCGCTGCTGATTAAATAATCCATCAGCAAAAGCTGTTTCCCCAAGTGTCCCTTATTCCAAGATTTCAAGTGTTCAGCCACCCTCACCTTCATCTGGTGGCTGGCCACCAATATAAAAGCCTCTACAATCCCTTCATTCGATCTTATAAACACCGCTCCTCTCATCAACGGGTATAGGGTCCTTCAGCCTCACAAACAACCCTTTAACAGTGGTAGGGTTGTAAAAAGCTGAACACGTCTTTGGTTTTAATTTTTCTGAAAATAGAAACAATAAGAGGATCCAGGAAGACTTTTTCACTTAGGTACGTAAAAATAAGATTCTCGTTAAAGTGCGGCATAGATTTGGAAAACTTGGTAAAACTTAGCATTAACGATCACTATACGTCTACGTAAGTAGGACATTATATTACTCCTGATACCATCTTCAAAATGAAAAGAACTACGAGCTAGGGCAATTAAGGTATTTCATAATTCGGAAAAGAGGGATACGCTCGGTAAGAATATTCCAAATTCATCAGCAGCCTACCTCAAAGTGTGTTTGAAAGCTCAAAATTACATCAACAAATCTTGCTGGAATTATTCTGCGCTATACAAGTTTTACAATATCACCAACATAGGTATACCAGGTATACCGAATTAAAAAAGTAAAGGCAGACAGAGACTGACTCTGACCTCGAAGATATGAAATAGTGCTACATTGTCCCTGTTTTCTACGTTGCGAGCCATCTTTGGCACAATAGAATTTTTTTTTTATAAACTTTTATTGAGCTTCGGTTTTTTATTCTTTTCTTTCCAGTCATTGGAGTCACGTTGCAAAGAAGGATATAATTGCACATTGTAGTCATCAGAATCTTATTCATGTTATCATGGAAGGAAATACAGCCAGAGGTATCTTTTCAGGGCTCGTTGTCTTTTCTTTGGTCTTTTTTTTTTAATCCCAGAAGCGTGTAATATAGTTCCGACTGCGATAAGGCACGTTTCGACCTTTCTATTTTAGAATTGAGCGGTCGAATTCAAAGGTAGCGATTTTATTTACCAATATCATTCTGGAGCCTCATACCTGCGCCAGACACCCCAATTGCTAACGCACAATATACTAGGCACAGACTGTTTATACCGCAGATTTTATCACTGAAAATCAATAATAGGACGAAAGACTTTTATATTGTGAAGAAATAGAAAACCTTCAGTTTACTTTTCCGTATCGTATCCTTATTCCTAGGGGTTGCAAAAAATGAATTACAAAAAATCCAGACGATTGGCTCATCTTCCAGCGTACTCTGAAAAGACCATCGAGGTCTCCTTCTGCGCGTCGGTCAGTGAAGACTTTCATTTGTACTATTGTGTTTTGCGAAAGTCTAATTTCACTAGAACCCTTTTTGTAAGCATCATTCTATTTTAAAGATTCGCCCCAACGTGTACCTTCAATTTAAGGAACATCCGTACCAGAGTTTATTTCCATATAGCTTCCTCTGTCGTATCTTTTAATTTTTTTATCAATGCTTCCATCTTTTAATTTTTTTATCAATGCTTCCGTAATGCTGCGCCATATATCCTATATTTTCTCGGAAAATAAACTGCAAGATGGAGACATGAGAAGGTTCTCTTTAGAGATACCGCTTCTTTTATGAAATATACATTACGGCGCTCTTTCAATTATACGATACATTCATTAGCGAGGTACCTGGCCAGGTAAGTCTGTAACGAACACCATCGTCGTCAGTATTGCCCGAAGAAATTAGGAGGAAGTCGGGCGTCGAGTCGG
Organism: Aspidiotus rigidus; assembly: GCA_035079385.1. Lineage (NCBI taxonomy): Eukaryota > Metazoa > Arthropoda > Insecta > Hemiptera > Diaspididae > Aspidiotus > Aspidiotus rigidus. The sequence goes on from JAVHKY010000013.1 coordinate 7,526,382, forward strand.
AACATGAAAGAGCAGTGACAGTCATATTTGCCTCCAAATAAACAACAAAGTTATCGTACAGTGAAAAATTAATAATTCATTCATGAAAAAAGTGTGATGATACGAAAAAAGAAAGACCGACCGAACACAACCTAGACAGTATAATTTAGATATAAGGTCTGCGTGACACGGTCGCCTTTTAGAGCGCTTTTATACCGATTACAAGAAATTCGGAAGGATCATTTTCCCGCCGGTTAAGGATATTTATCTTATTTTATTGTTGGTTTATTGTAGGTTCAAAAAATGAGCACTTTACCGTCTAGGCAGCGTAATATAAAGTAGTACAGATTTTATGAAACCACGGAGAATATTTTCTCTGAATAATTTTTTACAAATGTCATTTGAAGTTTGAAATTTTTCCAAGCTTCCTTCTAATTTTATACACACAGTTCGAAAGTCGCAATTTTTTCGAGTTCCCAACCTATAGTAAGAGTAAGTCACCGTTTTTGCAGGATGGCAAGCAGCTGGACACTAAAATCTTCAAGAATTCTTTGTCTCTCTCCTCGCGGAACCCTCTTTAAGGAAGCCCTCATATTCCTACTTAATCTAAGGCCCCCGCTCTCTCCAGTCAAAAGTAAAAAATTTTTCAAGTCTTGAAAGTAGGTCGCAAGGCATTACCATGCTTTTCGCAGTACGGGCACGGTTTATATTTTGGGTTACGCGGACGGTTCATATTAGTTTTAGAGTCATTTTCATCCTTATCAATATTTTTAAAAGATAGTTTCGAATTCTTCAGCGGGGATCGGTCTAATTGATTAACCTTACTAACAAGATCGCTCACCGACTTAACTTGGTCCCTCTGAATCTTCTCCTGTACATTATTGGGTAGACCTGCTACCGTAATTAATATGCGCGAATTTTCAGGTAAATGCGGATCACAGTCCGCTAGTAAGCTTAATTTTTTTATAACGTATTCCAACAAAGATCCGCGTAAAAACTTAAAATTAAATGCATAAGAACTGTCAGACCAACCTCTAGTACAGAAATATTCACGGAACGAGGATTTCCAAGCGTCCCAGGTTGACGTACCCTGCAGCGTCCAAGTTGTGTTGTACCAGTCAGTCGCGATTCCCTCAAGAAACAGGCGTAATACCTCACAATTTCTCGGAGTAGGTATTTCTAAACGACTGCATTCTTTTTCGAAATTCGTAATCCAGGTATCAGCATTTGGAGAGTGACCGTTGAATTTGGCAATGACTGCGTCTTTAGTAATAGACTGTAACGTTTGACGTTTTCCTTGGTCCGCGCTGGGTTTAGGTTGGTCGACGTATTCACGGTCCAATCCCATCTCTTGAAGGTAGTGATCACAAAAGCGAGGGTTGTCATCTTCGTCGAAGTACGTAAGTTTCAAGATTTTGTTCATGGTGACTATTACACGTAATTGTTGACCGCGCGTAGATAACGATTTAAGTGCACCCGCAATCGAACTTGTTTTTCGTAGTTCAGGATGTAGCCGTAATGGTTGGAGGTTCTCCGGAAACAAAAACACTTCATCAACATTTTCGACTTGTAAACTTTTTACGAAAGTAATCGTAGTTTTTGAGTTCGTTGGATCAGCCGCGTTTATTAAATGAAACAGTACTTTCAGCCGACCAACTACGGGCACCACCGATTCTTCATCCGACATCGCGAAAATCGGCAGTTTTCGATTTATAAGAAAAGTATTCTCGAACGACGAGAGAGATGAAAGTTTTTATTAATTAATGTTATATACAAGATAAATTTTAGAAAACTGCTAAGACAACGTTTCGATGCACAACAAACTTGAGAATCGAAAACTAATGTAAATTTCACGACGTGTCGACGGATAATGATAAACTGATTCTACTTCTCACTTAAAACTAACAAAGCGATCAAATCCAAATACAGATTTTGCATGACCGAACATGACGCGTATAAAATAATAACCTATATGATAACTGCTAGCGAATGTGAGAAAGAGAGAGAGAGACCGTATTAGTCGGTAACGATAAAGATAGATTTAGATCGGCCTATCTTTACACGTCTATCTAAGGTATTCTAAGGCTCCCTTGTATCATACCATATCTAGCTTGAGATTGGTTTATATAGCCTGAAAGATAGCCCCTAAGTAAATTTTTAACTTCCCGTCCTATCATATATACCTTGGAGGTCTGGCAGCCTTAAGGTCATATCATGTATAGCTTGGAAGTCGGAATTTTTCAACAGGGAACCAGTTCTAGGTGGAGGGGGGTGGAGAAATTCGTCGTGCGCCGTCCGGCGAAAAACTTGAAAAAATTTTCATTCTCAAGCCATATATGATGAGAGAGGGAATCAGAAAGATTTCGATACCTGAGCTATATATGAAAAGAGGGGGGATTTGAAGAAATTCCCACTCTCGGGCCAGAAAAATTCCAACTCTCGGGCTATATATGATAGGAGGGGGATTTAGACAAATTTCGAACTCCGAGCTATATATTTCCAAGTCTCTAAAATAGGTCAAGGTCACTGATGACGTCCTATTTTATACTAGGCTTATACTAGGTCTAGGCCTTCTTTGGAAGAAAAAGGCTCTAGTTCACGTTATAAACGACGTTCTGCGAAGCAAATATTACGAAAAACGACGGCTTCCTTAACGAAGTTAAACGAGGAACGCAGGGAACCTGTTTTATGAGTCAAATGGGATTTGGTATTGAAAATTCAAGGAAGCCTAGACCTAGATAAAGCTAGTATAAAGAAGGCCTAGACCTACTATAAGTCTAGTATAATATAGTTTGAGAGTCTAAATTTTTCTCGAATCTCCAGCTATATATGATAGCTCGAGAGTCGAAATTTTTCTGCCCCTCTCCTATCATATACAGCTCGAGAGTCGACATTTTTTTAAGTCCCTCTCCTATCATACGTGGCTTGAGAGTCGAAATTTTTCCAAGTTTTTTGCTGGACGGCACACGGCGCACGGCGAATTTCTCAAAAAGCCCCCCATAAAACAGGTTCCCTGTTGCCGTAAAATTCAAATAAATTGTTCTGTTCCTCGTTTAACTTTGTTGAGGAAACTCTCGTTTTGTTTTTCCAGTCATGAATATTAAGGAAAGGACTTGAAAAATGTTGATAGGAGATTTTGGAAAATTTGTATTCTCTCAATTCAGTTCCACACTACCGAGCGTTTTCTTTATAGTAGTTTCCCCAATAGACTTATAAACCTCATTACTAAAACAAATTGGACCCATAAAGCAGGTTCCCTGCGTTCCTCTTTTTTTATTTTGGTTGTTTCAACAGGTAACCTGTTTTATCGGGGCGAAAAACGTCCGCCGTCCGGCCGGCCAGCAAGCTCAGAGCTCGAAAATTTTTTAGGTCCTCGTCCTATCATATTTAACCCAAGAGTCGAAATTTTTACCAGTCCCCTCCCATCATATATGGCTTCAGGGTGGAGCTTGTGCCGCCACCATTTGATGACGTTATAAGTCTGCTTTGTGACGTCAGAATCTATTTCTAAGTCCCTTTCTTATCATACATAACTTGGGGTGGGCCTGTGACGTCACAATTTGATAACTTTATAGGTCAGCCTTGTGACGTCACGATCTGATGACGTTATAGCTCATTCTTTTTTAAGTTTCCCTTCTATAATATATTGCTCCAGAGTCCGGGCCCGTGAAGTCACAATTTGTTTTTTAAATTCCCCATCTATTATATTATGTAGCTACAAAGTCCGGGCATGTGATACAAGTTTTCAAGCTCCCCTCCTGTTCTATGCAGCTTCAAAGTCTGAGCCTGTGACATCACAATTTTTTCAGCTTCACAGTCCGAGCCTGTGATATCACCGTTTGATGATATCATAGGTCAGCTTTGTAACGGTACAATCCGATGACGTCATAGATCAGTTTTTTTTTCAAGTCCTCCCTCTACAAAATATGGCTCGAGGCCAGGGCTTGTGACTTCACAGTTTAATTATGCTATCCTTATCACGTCACAATCTGATGTCTCCGATCATTCCTTTAAAAGTTTCCCTCCTTTTATATATTGCTCCAAAGTCCGGGCCTGTGACGTCACAATCTACACTTTCAGATCCTATAAGCCCCACAAAACAGGTTGCCTGCCACCCCTCGTTCAACTCCGTTAAAGAATCCATGATTTTTGGGGGGAGAATCAACCGCTGTCGGCCGTCCATGCCGACCGGCAAAGCTCGAAACTTGAAAATCTTCCAAGTCTCTCTCCCATCATATTACATATAGCTTCGTGGTCAATGTATATACCCTGAAAGATAGTCTCTTCAAGTTATTAAATATGCAATGCTTCATACACCACTAGAACAGACTCCCTACTTCCCCTCAATTTAATCGCCAATATTCCTCAGAGCTGGAGAAACGCTAGATAAAAAACGGGTCTGCCATACTGCTCCCAAACTGATGACAACCACAGACGTGCGGGACTATGGTGACAAGTCTATAACAACAACTAATGGATTTTTTCCTGGTCATATTCCTGCAAACGTTCCGACGTCTTCACCGGTGTCTAAGGAAGAACAATACGTTCCAGGATTGGATTATTCAGCCGTCGCCAAATACACCAACCGAGATCGAGTACTCCTCCGTACAAGGCCATAGATTATTATTATGCGTGATGGGGAAAATTTGGAAAACGTCTTAACTTCTGAACCTCTGTCAAAGGGAGACTCGGAAATATTTCAACTTTTCAGAAATATATGTATGAGAAGGAGGGTACTCGAGAAATTTCTGACTTATCTTTATCATCAGGGTAAAGGAAGAAGAAAATTGATTGATCTCCAAGACATTTGTATGAAGAGCGAGACTTAGAAAACTTCAAGCTCTGAAATCCTACAGAAAGGTGCGCCTGAGCAAAGAATATAAGACGGGGCGGGAAAGACTTGGAAGAATTTTGAGCTCTGAACTACTAAAAGTAAAAGATACTACCCCCTTTGTTAGAGGGCGCTACTGAAAGGGTGAACAAGAGAACTTATGAACGTTAGTTTACCTATTTTCAAACAGCCGTTATTTTTTCAAAATTCCATTTATCACTATTCGGACTTGATAGCGGAGTGGCTCACGTCTAGCGGACGTTATTTCTATGTAATGCTATTGGTTGTTCCTATCAACTGTAGGATACATGGTGAATCCTATTTGTTATTCTTATCAACTGTAGGATGCATGCAAGGTGGCGACTCTAGCGCGCCACTGCTCTGTCAAGTCAAGTCCGATCCAAAGTTGATGATAATGGATTACAAAATTTATGCTTGTATTTGCTTTAAAAATTGACCCTATCAAGCCAAACCCAACCAAGCGACATGACAACAATCTACAGTCTGTTCCACGAGAGTTTGGTATTATAGAGGATAGGCAACCCACGTCACTCACGCTTATTTTACGTTACGGAATACGAATGGAATGCGGGTTCCCCGTGATTTATAATACCAAACTCTCGTGGAACAGACTGTAGAGGAATGTCCCTTTATTAAAAGCGAAGATTCTCCTTTTCGTCATATCGTTATCATGTCGCTTGGTTGGGTTTGGCTGAAAAGGGTTCAATAGATATCCGATTAATTATGGCGATCGAAATACTCCTCCATTTAAAAAGCATGGAAGGAAAATAGGTGAATTTCGTCAGAACTAAACACCAACTTCTCAACTCAATAGTTAGAATTATGAATAGTTTCCCCGCAGGATGATCTTCAACCTCTGATCCAATAAGTCAAAATCTTCGCATGGAAATAACAAATGACAACTGTTTTATCGCTTTTAGTTTGGATTAAATGGTATTTCAATCGCGTCAATAGCTAGACGCTCGATTTTTCGCTCTATACTTTCTTTAAAAGATGAAAAATTTTTGTCCATAGTTCGCAGATGACGTGGCGCCGTTGAGACACGAATTGTTGCAATAGCTAACCAAAGAAAATTCTGAAGACAAGCTGCATTGAGCTGAGGCGCAGTGCGCGTTAAATTATCTCTTCTGAAATTTTTTGCATCGTGCGCTACGCTTAGTATTTGATTTCTAGATTGATACGAATCGTAATTGCTCGTTAAACTTCGACGTCGTCTAGGAGTAACTAGTTCTAGGTATTGAAGAAGTTCATTAGGCATCCCAAAGTGTTCATACTTGTTGTGTAGTTTGGCAATTTCGTACGGAGTTTTTCCGTAGAAATTTTTCTGCGTGGGATCAGCCCCACGTGCCAACAAAAATTGTACAATTTTGAGATAATTGGTTTTTACCGCCCTATGCAGCGGATACTCCCCGTATTTATCAGGACGGTCGATTTTGGCTTTCTTTTCGTCTATAAGGTACCTTAGTAGCTCCAAATTATGGCGAGCGACCGCCGTGAACACCAAACTTTCACCCTCATTGTTTGCGTGATTCACATCGATGTTGAAGTGCTTCTCGTCGAGTAGATATCGCGATAAAGCGAGATTTTCATTCTCAAACGAATACTGTAAAATGGTGTTGTGATCCTTGTCGATCATGGTTACCTTGGCACCATGCTCCTCGACCAAGTAACGAACAATATTTGAGTGATTTCCTATAGCTGCAGAGAAAACAGGTGGTTGACCTATATGATTTAAAATATTAACGTCCATCTCTTTCTCTTCTATAAAATAGCCAACAACTTTCAAGCAACCCCTCTTGGCCGCTATATGAATAGCAGTATCGCCGGAACTAGTGGAAGCGTGTTCTAGAATGTTCACCTTGTGTTGGTCAATTAGATACTGGACAATGTGGGTATGGCCATTGGCGGCAGCTAGTTGAAGAGGTGTTTCACCTTTAGCAGTATTCTTAAATACATCGTTTTTATATTGGTCAATGAGAAAATCGACGATATCGAGCAAACCTCTTTTCAAGGCAACGTGGAAAAGTTTATCATGCTGAGCATCCTCCACTTGGAAGAGGAATGGATTTTTATCGAGCAAGTACTTCAGTACGTCGAGATGGTTATTCCTGACGGCAATATGAGCTGCCGTTTCATGTTTTGCATTGAAAGTGTCGACCGAAACGCCTTTTTTTTCGATAAAATACTTAACACCTTGCAGGTCGCCTTGAACGGCCGCGTCAAATAGGTTGGTGTATTTCTTACTAGCTTTTTTGCCAAATATACCGAGCAAGAAATCCTTGAAACGCGAACCATCCATCTCTAAGAGACGTTAAGATATCGAGAACAACGATAACAGAAATTGAAAATACTTGTAGGATTGCGATATTCTCTAAATGCTGTTATCTCACTGTTTATTTTGATTTTTTCGTGCTCTCGGAACCTGAATCGATTTTTTAAATCTGAAGCGCTAATATCAAAAAGTTGGAGTTTCGAGAATTCAATTTACCAAAAAGATTTGTTTTAAATTTTTCGCTCTGGTGAGAAAAACACGGGGAGTAAAGATCACCGAGTCATTAACTGAAATCGATAAATTATATTTAACAGGTAATCATAAATCAAAAATTCATACTTATTATAATCTGTAAGCTTTTCGATATTAAAAACGGACTTAGGATATTATTTATTTCTTTTTTTTTTTTCATTTTTATTTAATTACATAATAATCTTTACTCGCTGTATTAAACAGCTTGAGGGAAAAACAGCAAAGTACTTTTTTTCTGGTTTTGTCTAATTTTGATGTCAATGAATTCGCGATAATTTTAAATTAATTATTTACAAATCATAACATACTTAATGCACCTGAATTCTTTCATAAGATTGGGGAAAAATACGAAACAATGATCCATCCTATTTATTGGTATCCGAAGAAGAAAAAAAAAAAGTTTCAATTTCTACTTTTGGTTAACTCTTTAAAATTCGATTAATTATGATCAAACTGACCAAAAAAGTATCATCAACGATGGAAAAACAGATTCTGTATATTTTGTACTTAGTAGGTTACGTACGGCAGCAAATAATATTGCTGATACGCCTGTTTTCAACGTCATTTATTTAAAACTGATTTTGGGCAGTTCTCTGATTTTACGAGTCGATTCTTTTCCATGTTTTCGAGGCAACGTCTCTCACCAATCATCTTGTGTCAAACAAGTTTCCAAGTAAATTTACATATTTTCAATCTTTTTTTTTTTTTTTCACTCTCTTTCTGAGAGGAGATAGAATAAATTCTAAATTGATACGTATTTACTCAACTGAGAAGAAAACAATTCTTGAAATATTACTAAATTCTGTTTTCTTTTATTATAGAAAAAAATAAGCTTTTATACCACTTTGAAACGATTCAAAACGACTACTCTTCCAACTCAAGGCTTTTTCTCTTCACCCTTATTTACCTACATAAAATTCTCATCGTGATTGGTTTCACCATTGATGAGACGTTTATAGATTTTGTTCCTCGAATTCGATTCAGTCCCGATTAGATACTTATAATCAGTCATCCGTCATAAGAAGATACTAGTGCAAAGACTGTTTGGTTAAATCGTATAATTTCTCTTACTTCTTAAAAAAAAAGAGAGAGACGAGCATAATTAACGCGGACAATACTTCGTGAATTCTTTTGTTAATAAAAACTCAAAAACGAATTGTATAGAATTGTCAATATACGTACAAATTACAGCGTCAAAATTCAATGTATAATAAATGGAAAAATCCGATATAATGTTTAAAAAATTTTACGTCTCTTCGTTCCTTCAAGAATCTTACAAGGATGAACAGGTGGCTTTCAGTCTTCGGAACAGCAATATGTGAGGTTCTGCACAGAATGTAAACTCAAAATTAATCATTTATGAAAGTACGAATAAAGTGGACACTAAAAGATGAGAATACACAGATACAATTTCTATCAAACTTTTTCAGAATGACCAATTTAATATTTCATTTGAACCAGTTACATTACCTGGATTGTGAATCATGAAATGAACCCATCCGGGACTTTGTTGCACCCCCAAATTTCGCCATTCTGACTCAGTCATAAGGAATGTCCTTGGTACTTCTTCCAACAATTTCTTGGGTAATATCACATGCCTTTAGATAAGAAATGAAATAAAAATACGTAAGAATCAGAAAAAACGTGGCCAAGTGAGATGGCTTCGAGACAGATAAGGTGAATAGAAATCGAACGAAAAACTCAAGCTCACCTGTATTCGAATTTATCGTCCCAGTATTTATCCGAATATTGAATTTCCTGCGACATATTGTACGTTCATATAGCTCGACAACGCGCGCGAGAAATAATTCATTTAGTATTCACAAGACACATTTTCAATAGGCGGTTTCATAGCCGTATTCAATAATCATTTCTCACGCTACAATTCCGGTACTTTGTCCGCAAAAGTTCCTTGGATTCCGTCTCAAAATTCTCAATACTTATTTTTTTACCTCCAAAAAAAGTGATAAGCCGGGCTTTGGATGATAATTCCAAGATTTCGTCGATCGATAATATCGATTTCTGGGTGGGCTCGATCATAATTCATAGTTTTGATTAATCGCTTTGAAAATCGATCGATACACCGATGCTTGTAAAACTAGTAATAGTACTCGAAATAATATTTCCTTCAAACGGTTCAAACTTCAAACGTGGCTCCCATAAGAAATATATATACGGAGCAAAGATCATCATACCACTAATGAAAAATACTGAATAAGTATTTCAAAATCAAATTTTCATATTTTCTTAATTATTTCTTGTTTTTCAATCAGTCTCGATCTGCTACATAATAATATAATATTGTTCATCTTCTAAAAATTTATTCATATTATCAACTTGAGAACAAAATTCACTAACAATAACAATATCTCACCTAATTTTTTCTTTAAAAATGTTTCCCATTAAAATTGGTCTTCCTTTTTCATTATTTTTCACATTTTCATCAAAAACCTTTTGTTTTTCTTCAAGTTCTTTAATTTCTTTTTCTGATAAAGCTAATAAATAATTTATCTTAGAACTTTTACCTTTATTAATTATTACATTTTCCTTTATAATAATAATTAGATACATGAGAATTAGACGGGTAAAATTTTCTGTAAGTATCTAACTTAGTTAAAATAGTTAATGTTGTTTTCTCAGTAAGATGAAAATGTTTATTTTTTTGCTCTATTGATGTTTCTTTTTCATTACTTGCTTTTAATAATTATTTTTCATATAATTTTAGTTTATCAAAACCTTTTTTCGATCCTTCAACAACATTTGATTTATCTGTGTCTTTTATTTTTTTCTAAATCATTCTCAAGTCCTTTTTATAGTCTGGGAGAAGATTTATCAAGGTGGATTCTATATCGGTACCTATTTATACATATTATTTTTTATTTTTTCAAAATAAAAATTCGATTATTCCAGTTAATCTATTGACTCCATTTGTTCTATACTATTCTATTAGTTTTGTTTAGTCTGTTTATACCTGTGACGCCAATTTCATTCACATTTCATTCAACTAATCATGGAAAAAGAGCGGTCCGTAAAGAGAAGAATAGGGACCCTGACTATGTTTTGAGATAGGTACTAAGGCTGATGGTATCTTTCCCAAACACGTCTCCAAGTTTAGGCCATATTCTGAACTTTCAAATCAGGTTTCAGACGAGTATGGTGGTCAAAGCCACGGTATTTCATTCGATAATCGCAAGGATCCGTTGAACATCGACGAAGTCACTTCGGCATCGGGCGCAATGTCCGTCTAAAATTCATCTGTTCATCTCTTGGAACAAAAGTTCAAGTAATGATTGATTGTATTATTAGCCGTGTCATGCAAAATATAAATTCGAGTAAGTGATTAGCACCTAGTTTACCAAACTTCATTTCTCATTTGAATGAACGTAGGTCTCATTAAGTGTGAATCGAATTAACTTATTGCTTATGAACATGGATTTTGATGGTGAGGGGGAAGGGGAAGGTGCGCGCGGTGACTCTGGTTCCTACATTTATACGTCGATTTGCGTAGTTTGAATCTCAATTTTATCTAGATTCCGACAACTTCAACGAGAAAAGCTGTTGAGAAAAGCTGTTCGTAACAGAGACACGTGTAGGGAATTCTTTTCAATCTACAATATTTTTACGTCCAGCACCTTTTAATACTTTTAGTTCGTCCCTCGTCAAGTTTTTCTTTTTATTTACGTCCTATTATTTCTTTTATTCTTAATCCGAGCGGTTGCCCGATAGAACCTTCTTCCGTTCCTGTTTACATCGATAATTTGAGTCGTTATCGTACGTTGGTGCTGTCCCAGTCTAAGCCTCCACCCCGAGAGAGCTATTCGCTGGAAATCTTCCAATGTTCCCTTCTGAGCTAGTCTTACGTCCAACTTGAACGATTTGGCAGGGAGATTCGGCCCTTCGCTCTGATGGTGGACTTTGTAATAGTATTTGTCTCGTTTTGTAGTGGACAAGTCTTCTATCTTAGGGACAACTTCCTGCAGCGCGCGAGTTATGAACGTGTATTTGTATTAGGGAAAATATTGTACAAGGTTATATGCGGACAACGCCATTGTGTCATGCCGTCGCGTTTGTTTATGTCACATAATTCACATAGGCCTAGTTCTCCAAGAAGAGAAGAAAATAAAAATAGGTACAACTATGACTATAACATTCATACAAATAGTTCAAATGATTATGTTACTAAATTTAAAGAATATATTGACGAAAGAACAGATAGGCCTATTGGCACAACAAGACAAATTTTAAAGAAATTTGTGGAAAAAAGTAAACACTTTTTATCAAAAAAATTCAATAATGGATCTGGAGATGATTAAATTTAAAAAAAGATGTGATGACATAAATCATTTGGAATATATTATTGATGAGTTAAAAAGAATGATACAAAAAGAAAATGATTTAAATCATCTTCGAGGAATTGTTCTAATCAATAAAACAAAAATCGGAAAAGAAATGGAAACATTTGCTACACCAGTGCTCTGATCCGTGGCTCTGCCTCTGATGAAGGGCCGATTTCCTGTGACGTCACATTTCGCAGCCTGCACTGCAAGCTCCAAGTCTGTGTGAACTAGAGGAATGACAATAGGTATTGTTTTTAAATTTTTAATAGGATTTATTACGCCGAGATCTGCTCTAAAAAGTTCCAGCGATCTACTTATCAATACAATTTAATAAATAATCAAAATACGGTCGTATTTCTCCTTTGTCCTGATACTCGTCCAATACCTTGTAATATCTGGTAAAAATAAAAAAGAATGATAGAATGGCCAAAATTGATATACAGCATGTACATCACAATTGACAGCAACATAATTTATCAACAATAAGTGCAATTTGCTAGACTTACATTTCGTTTTTTTCTGATGGAATACAGATGTACGGGTACTCTTTGTTCCGCAAGATGCCATTCATAATAATCCGCGATATCCGTCCATTTCCATCTGAGAAAGGATGAATTTCTACAAAAAATAATTTCCATAATCCGGAGCTGATCAGCGGGTTCAATTTCTGACTCGTTGAGTTCATTACTTCAATAAATAATACGGCCTCCATCGAGCAGGGACCCTTTTTGCGGAGATGCGACCATGATTTTTAAACGTTTCAGTTCATTGCCGATCTATTTTTTTTTTTGTATGGGATTTTACCCATTTCCATAAAAAGGGCCTTCGTCATCATCGCTTTTTCTCTTTTCTCCCGTTTCCTCTGAATTCAATATTCAACAGATTAACAATGACTGTATTATTGCATCATCATTCATCTAATAGAAAAAGAGTTGCTCTTCAATTTTTGTTCTTACATTTTTTTGATTGAACTTATTTTTATGAAGTTACATTCAAATTCGTTTTTCTGTGTTTAATATTTCTTTGCGGGAACCCTTTTCACAGATACGTCCATACGTCCTCAATTTGCGAACAGTGAGAATGACGAAAATATTTTGGTACCTTGACGAAACGTAATGATGACGTTCTTATTATTACGCATGAGCGTGTGCATGAGTCATGACTCATGAGCCGAACGGATCACGTTGACCCTCAGCCTACTCTTTATCAAAAATCAAGTCTTGATGGGTTGAACAAGTTGAACATGATGAATTGAATAGTTCATAACTTGTTTATCAAGGATCGCTCGTCAATTTTCATGTTCTGCATCCATTGATTAGAATCACAATTTCACCGTCATATTATCGATTCAAAATTTGATTGTCCGAAAGAAAAAATGAGCCTTCATCGAGTTAATCCGGTGAGTATGTTTTCAACAATAATTTTCTGTTCGTTGAGATTAATTCTACACAAAATATCTACAGCAAAGTACCTATATTCTCTATGAAATGTATCCGTACTTTCGTTTTTTTATCATAAATATTCTCACATTACTTTCAGGCAATGCCACTAATAGAGATGCTACCTGGTGGAATGAATCCTGGATCTCAGCTAATTATTACAGGGTCTTCTCATATGAATTCTGACAAGTAAAATAACGCTAAACACCGTAATCTTATTACACCCATGTGTACATTCGCTCGTATAATTCTGTTTATTCTCAGATTCTGCATAAACCTACAGTGTGGTCCAAACGTAACCCCTCACCGGGACGATGTTGCCCTTCACATTGCTGTAGATTTCGTTCGAAGAGCAGTTTTACGCAATTCAATACAGAATATGGGCTGGGGCATGGAAGAAAGTTACGGCGACATGCCTTTATATCCGGGTCAGGGTTTCACTGTTATCATTTCTGCTGATCCATCACAATTCACGGTTAGTCATTCATTGCTAGTAAGAAGATTGCTCTTCGCGCTCAAATAAAATGATGAATTGACTCGAATCTTCCGTTTGTAGATCCAAATTAATCAAAATACAGTATATCGCTTCCAACATCGATTACCACTTCAACGAATCACTCATTTAACGATGGATGGAAGTGCGCTTGTGAGCGAGATACGATTCAATTCAGGAAATTCGATGCCCACTGGAGCTTATCCTTATCCTGGAGGTGCACCATACGCCGCCGCCGGAGCACCGCCTTATCCTGGAGCAGGACCGTATGCATCGTCAGGTGGTTATCCGGGTGGTGGATATCCGGTAAGCCACAATTTGATTCTACTACGGCTAATTTACTCTTTCGTAGTGTCGTGACTCATGAGAAGCGGGGTTTCAATTTACAGGCAAATCAAAATTCTGGTTTAATGAACAAACTTGGCGCTGCTGTTGGAGGAACTGTTATTGGTTCGGCAATTGCGAGTAAACTAGGCGGAGTAAGTGTTTTGAATGGAAATTCAACAAGATCTCAAGTCTAAAATACTCATTAAGCGGTATATTAAGAAAACAATGAACTTCGATTAAATAGGTTTTTTTGTAGCTCTCCCCAAATGAGAATTCGTTTCATGTGAAAATCTTGATAATTTTTCAAGGGTACACCAATAAGAAATCCTTTTTATAAATTCTTATTCTATCAAAAAATTCAAATTTTCATGTTGTCGTGATAATATATTCGTATACTAACTTGCGTGATTTTGAAACCAGATAATCTTATTGTTTTTGGTTTGATTAAATCAAGCTGTCATTGTTTGATACCAGTTATCGAAAGTTATGAATTGACGGGAGTATACGATAAAGAGAAAGAAATATCGCTCAATCCCCCTGCCATACACCTTAACCTTTATTCAAAAATGATTTTGATCTAGAAAGATATGATTGAGTTCGGTTATGTAGTTAAAAGTAGTTTTTCATCAATGTTTTCTTTGTTAATGTATTATTTTTTTATTTTCAGAAAAAACTAGGTAAACACAATAAAAAGATGGCAAAAAAAGCTATGAAATATGGTATTCCAATTGCGGGGGCTGGAGTGGGTGCTTATGCGTTGAGCCACGCTTTGGGTGGTCATCATCATAAACTACATTTTGGTCATCATGGTAGTAGCAGTAGTAGTAGTAGTAGTTCTAGTAGTAGCGATTAACGAAATTGATATCTGTATTACCATGCTCCATTGTATTTTTTGTTTTCTGAATTTTCGAAGTGAAAAATTTCATTTAAAAAGTAAGACGATATTCTTCAGAAACAATGAATTATTATGTGATAAGAGACGTGTAAAAAAAATCAGTGCCTACTAATAATATGGGTTGAATTTATTCATTCCCTTTTCCTAATTTTCAACACACCTATACTCCAAGTATTATATAAATAAGTTTACTAACGAGCTTAATTCGATACTGTACGGAAAATAAATCAGACTTGCGTCTTGCGATGAGATCACCAAGAAAGTGCGAAGAATGAAATCGTAGGCTATGTTCCTCTACGCACTAGTCCGGAAGAGAAACTGGGAGTTCCTTTTCCTGGTTACCATTGTTTGTTATTGAATCTGTTACTCATTTTCCTGTTTAGTAATCGCAGTTGTTTTACGCATATTTGCATATTTTGTTATAACGTAGTTATTAATAATTACGTGTCAGTATTTATATTAAGATAATCTTACTATAATGTATTAAATTTTATAATTTTGGAAACGGCGATTTTCTTATATATATATTTTTTTTTTGTTTTTTATATTATTTGTGAATATTGAATTCTTATACAGAAAGTAACGCGCTCTGATAAGGTCCTCTCGATGAATATTATTGGTGAAGATTTAAAAACTGAACAAATTTTTTGTCTGCATTCAAATGTTTCAGTAATTATTACTCTCTTGGATATCTTGAATATTATATTTATTGTTTTTCGATACTTTTAATTTCACATTTTTCGAAAGACGTAAACATGCACGCCAAAGGGTGAAATTGCGTTTCTTTGTAAACTTAGATTGTGTTCGAATAATTTTGGAAGTATTTTCAACGCAGAGTTCAAATACGTTTTTAATTTTTTGCGATGATGTCAAGTTTTCTCGTAAAATAAGAAAAATTGTCATATCTCAAGAACATTCCATTTTATTGGAAACAGTCACAATCATAACACTAGCACAAAAAGATTCAATATTCTTAAAATAAAAAATTCGCGGTCTCGCTCAAGGTAGTGTTTTGATAATGTTATCATTACGGTTCCAGGAACTTGCAAATTACTTGTTTGAAAAGTTAACTTAAAAAACGAAAACAATAAAATCAACGAAGTCAACACCGTTTATTAGAAACTATAGAGCGATTCGAACACTCATTCGATTGCACAAGCGCACGAGTATTATTTACGAAGAATAACACTCGCGAATAAAAAAATGCGTCTACATTTCAACAAGAGCGTTCTCAACGAATGAAATAAAAGTGTTTCTCTACCAGATACAATCTTACATTTGCACCTCAGTGTTCAAAATCGTTCACATTTCACTTTGTCCCCAGCACCCAAATCATCATAAAGAAAACTTTGTTTCGTAAAAAAAAGTGACATCATTCTGAACCGTAAATTATCAATAGAAAAAAAAGATGATCATCAATTTACCCAACATTTTCAAATTTTTCGAAAAAAATTCACGTCTCATCGTACCGTTTTCTTTCTTTTTTCGGATAATTATGTCGTTCAAGGTAAACAAAGATCGCTGCCTTGATCATCTTTCGATTTAAAATTTTCAAATTTTTCACTACGCGATTTCAATACTGCATGAATCCCCGTTATGACAACAAGTAAGACTAGAGTAGTACGATAGAAAAATGAAGTATGTGAAAAAAGTTCAAGTATAATCGTGACAATATGAAATTAAAACTAATATCAGAACTTGATCGTACTCTAAACCAGTCAAGTACATCGTACCGCAAAGATGAGTAAATTCGATACAGCAAATGTAAAATCGTGATGTCGTTTGGTCATAATAAATCCCAACTTCGAAGTTCCATAATTACACAGTACGAGCCGGAAAGCCTTTCGATGTTCCCGGCGACACAGTTTCAGAAGTTTTATCATTATCTAATTGTTGCTGCCACATTAGAGCGTATATCCCGTCTTTAGAGACAAGTTCTTGATGCCTACAACATGATAACACAGTCGTTTCCAAATCATTATTTCAAAAATTTTGAACATTATGAATCAACAGATTAATGTAATCTTTTACTCACGTTCCGCGCTCACAAATTGTGCCGTTCTTCAATACTAGAATCTCGTCCGCATGGATAATCGTCGACAGTCTATGAGCAACTATTATCGTCGTTCTGTTTGCACAGATATTAGCCAGTGAAGACTGTAAAAATTTTCCGCGGTTCAATAGAACAAATTTACATTTATAGGTAGACTCGAAACAATAATATGATACCTGAATATTTCTCTCAGATAAGGTATCCAAGGAACTAGTGGCTTCGTCCAATAATACAACCATGGGAGATTTGAGGAACGTTCTCGCGATCGCTACTCTTTGTTTTTCACCACCACTCAACTTCAGTCCTCGTTCACCGACCTGGAATTTGAAGAAGAAAAATACTATTCAGTTCGATCAAATTATTTGTTTCATCTAACCACATCTTTTTTTTCTTCATATTTTGATATACGAGCCGCATCATAGCTTCCAATATTCATTTTCTTTTTTTTTTTTTTTAATCTTTTTCAATCATTGATATTCTAGGAAGACTTTTAATAATTTCGACGGAATTGTTAGCAAGAAGAAGGAGAAATATAGAATCAACACGTCGTTTACTTTACTCCTCGAGTATCTTTCTTTCTTACACAGAAATATATTGGCAAAGTCAAGAAGAAATGGTACAGGGAAACCAAATATTCGATATCAAAAACCTGGACAATGTATTTTCACCCGCCAATTCTTCTCCAACTATTCGAGTATTTTCTCAAACAATTTTGTGGATCATTTTCGTATCTTGATTTCAAAACATTCACTCATCCAGAAGCTCCAAAATCGGGTCAAAATTGATAAACCGGGAGATACAATAACCCAAACCGAAAGTCGCAATCGGGAATAAAAGATAATAAAATTTGTGGTGACTCGAGTATTTATCTGAACAATGGGACACAGATAAATTCAAGAAACTGGTTCGAACTGACATTCCTCACCTGAGTATTATATAAATCTGGGAATGTAAGAATACGATCATGAATATCGGCACACTTTGCAGCTGCAATCACTTCTGAATCGTTGGCATCCACTCTGCCGTATTGAATATTGTATCTGTGAGAAGAAAAAATAGAAATAGTTTCATCAACAGACACAAAAAAAACGTATAAAATATATAGTAGAAACCTATCTCGCTATCAAACGAAGAATAAGTTTAGAATCAAAAACAAAATAATAATTGATAATAAAATCAATATCGATGAGACCCTTGAAGATGTCCAGTTGATTGTTTTTCTTTCTCTCTTTCTTTAAGCGAAATCAAAGGGATTGAATAAAATTACCATTGAGCAGTGAGTAATGGACTAAACCTTACTTTATGGAGTTGTTAAACAGAACCGTATCCTGAGGTACGACGCCGATCGTCTTCCTCAGACTTTCTTGAGTCACGGTTTGAATATTCTGGCCATCGATGAGTATAGTACCGGAGTTGACTTCGTACAGTCTAAACAAGAGGCGAATAATTGTCGTTTTCCCACTACCCGATGGTCCCACCTAGAGCGCAAAATACTTGTCGATAAATCAGATTGTATGAGTGCGAGGCCGAAACGAAGAACTTTTAATATTACCAATGCCAACGTTTTTCCAGGCTGAACACTAAAGGAGATATCACGTAAGACTGGTCGTTCCGGGAGATATGAAAAGGTAACGTTTCTAAATTCAACAGCCCCTTCGGTTACTCGAATTGGTAACGCATTTGGAGGATCGTTAATTTCCGGATCTTCTTTCAACAGATCGAACATATTTTCCATATCGACGAAACTGTTTTGTATTTGACTAGTGAAATAGGAAAGATACGATTATAAACCTTATGACTAAACAAGCAGTCATTAAATAAGAATTTGTAATGATCCGAGCGTAATTCATTAATCTGACTCGTACTTTCAATAAAATACGGACGAGAGATTAATTCTTAACGAGCACGAAAGCGAGGTCACAAAAGTAAATGGAAGGCAAGAATTTTTTGAGGGAAAAAAGACATAAGATTGGCATATCGGTTGAATTGATTTTCCGGGGAATCTCAAAACCTCGAAAATATGAAACGAAGGAAGTAAGAAAAAAAATACATTTTCAAAACTTTGAATTCTCGGTTTTGGATGCTCCGACTGATTAAAAAAATAAATTTTTTTTTAAATAATCAACAAAATTTGATTTTTTAAAGAAAAGTTTTAAGATGAAAACATTTTTTCCCGTGGTAGGTAATAAATTATAACAAAAATTCAAAAATTTGGCTTTACTACCACTCCATATTCAATACACAGAGGCTCGACGTTTCGCAGTGCCAAGACTGCATTCTCAAGAGCAAAAAAACGTACTGAATGAATTCGACAGTATCGTGCACATACGAGAAGAAAAAGAGATTAAAATGAACCATGTAAATACAAGACGTGACTAATTCTGATTACGTTCGATAACCCGTTCGTATCTGATTTGAAATTTACATTATTTTGATTGTTGATTATGTGGGTGCGAAACGTCGAGCTTCTGTGTACTAAATATAGAGTGGCAGTAAAGCTAAATTTTTCAATTATTGTTGGAAAAGTTTTAGTTTTTTTTCCTGAATAACGGAAGATTAGGAGTTGGTTCACGTACCGAAATCGCAGGGGAAATCATTACGAATTCAATCACATTTCTCAACTCGAAGTCCCATAGAAAGGAAAACAGTACGTAAACGTTACTAGCTTAGAATAATTTTTGCTTTGAAATTAGAGAATCCTAATTCATTAACCTCTAGATCGATTAATGAGAGTGTGGACATACCGATAAAATGTTCCGAACCAATTCAGGGGCATATATAATTGCGTTAAATACGAAGCGAAAAGCACGTAATCGCCAACAGTCAAAGTGTTCAATATTGTCGCTTCGTAAACACACAATAAAGAACCACACAATAGTCCGATGGTGATGGTGATGTTTTGTACTGAATTGAGAATGTTCAACGAAACCGAACTCTGCCACTGTTTATCCTGTCAGAAGAAAAAAATAATTTTCGATCTTAATACATATCATATTAATGAATACGATACATAAAGTGGCATCATTACTTGATAATCTAAAATGGCTTCCTTATACATCTCTACTTCGTAGTTTTCGGCGCCGTAATACTTGACCGTTTCGAAATTCAACAACGAATCTACGCTCTTTGCTTTCGCCTTATTGTCCGCTAAATTCATCTGTCTTTGGTATTTCGTACGCCATTCAGTGATTAGAACAGTAAAACCTATTCAGGTAAAGCAATAAAAGATGATCAGATCTAGAACTTAAATCTTAAATATATTTGAGGATTGTATATTCGCATTCGTCAAACATGGCATACAAGTGGAATATTATGGTCAAACATCTACTCAAATATTCTCGTTGTGAGACCAATAAAGAGTAGAATAAACCAAGAATTTTCAACTTAAAATTCACTGATAGATGAAACCAGAATACTTAAAAACAACGTATCGTATTGATGAAGAAACTATAGTTTCAACATGGGTGGTCAATTTAATGACAGGTCACTGAATCGACACGTTTGAAGTAAAGCTTACAGTCGGTCAAAAGTTTTAAAACTAGAGAGCATATTCTGGGGAATTGTTAGCCCAGATTTTTGACACTTTCGAATTCGACATCACAACCTATACCAACTACATAAATTCAATTTCTTATCGTAAGTAACACGACTACTTACATAAGTATAATGCCATAGTAAGAAAAACGATCAATCCAAACCAGGCTCCAAACGCGCTAACAAAATACACGATCGCGATGATAATATCAAGGAACGTTGGAACGATCTGGAAAATGATCAAGCTCAGCAGACCATTGATTGAATCAGTTCCACGATCCATGACACGAAGCACTTCTCCGGTTTTCCGGCTCAAATGCCAGCGTAAACTAAGACTATGAAGATGTCGGAAAAGATCCAACTATACAAAGATCAAAAACAAAAAAAAAAAAATTAAAATCTTCGCGATCTTTGTCTTACATGTATGAAGATATCTATTTTTTTCAACCTTCACTTCTCTGGTTGTATATTGTTGAACTTTAATCCAGAAAAACGAACGCAAATTATTCAGCAATCCCATACTGCCTGTGCCACCTCCTTGGACAAACTTGATTAATACAAATATCAGTACATAATCCCATCGAAATACGACCGGCTTTATAGACATACTATCAACTAAACAAATACATGTACTCTGTAACGCTAATCCTTAACAATTTATGGACACTTCGAATGCTCGAAAGTACAAACCAATTTTTTTCGAATATATGGGCGTAAACACGTTAATCACTCGACCGGCAAGCAGAAGCGTGGCGCATATCACCACCCGTATTTGTAAACCTATACTTTTTTTTGGCCATAAAAACGGTGCTAAAATTAAGGTCTTACGCCAAACATCTGCCCAAGCTGAGCTCCGTTGTTCTTCGGACGTTCCAGCCTGAACAAAAATTTCAACTTTTAACAAGGAACTATTAGCTCATAATTGTCACACTTTCAACTTACTTCGGCGTCTATGAGATTAGCACGTGAACTGTTAGGATGATTTCTGTTGAGGATATAGTAATCCCTCGCGGTCATGATTCCAGGAGCTTTCAATCCTAGAATGAAAAGCATTAGGCAACTTACGTATCGAGTCACGAATAGGACCATTTCGAGTTTGGCAACGGTCCTACACAGAATCCAACAATTGAAATTAGCTAGTCAGTGATAGTGCTGATTCCTTCCTCCATTTTCGAATAACTTACTTATCCATATGAGACCACCAGCCATCTCGTTTCAAATTCACCAAGGCAATGTTTTCGGCAGCGAATAACATAGTCCAAAAAATTAATAATGCCAAACTATGACCCGCAACCGGCAATGATGGTAACACATAATACCGTTCGAGTTTGATCAGGTAAGTCGAGTATGGAAACATCAGAAGGTACAAAAAGGTGGAAACCACCTGAAAATTGAAGAAGAAGCTTACTAGCGCAAATAGTCACGAGTTTCATCTGGAAAAGCAACTGAAATTCTTACCATATACCGATATACGTGATCGTGATAAACGAAATGCATCTGCACATAGAATCGAGCAGCCGCTAATACAGCCAAGAACCAAGTGAATATTATTTGCACGTGATATAGCTTAGAATAAGGTATCCTTTCATCTGATTGCGGTTGGCCATACTTCTTGTACATCCACCAATGCCATAGACCGATAATGAATAAATAAACCGCTAACACCGCTGACGAAGCCGTATCCATAAAGCATTGAGATACACCATCATTGACCCAAATTTGGAAGATACTGACATTATTTGGGCAATAGTCCGGCATAACTAGAGTCGGCAACGACATTTTCGAAAGACAAATAAACTACGAGAGAGTAGATTTCATTAGAATTGGTGCACAGAAATCATGAGAGAGATTAAAAATTGAAAAAGGAGAAAAATCATTGACTTACTTTCAAACGAAATGGTCCAATCAACTCATCAAAAACTCAAAACCACGTGTACTCTGACCGCAAGCAGATTAGTGTATTTTCATGGACTTCAATTTACCGATAGGTATTAATCTAGAGCTCGCGCTGTCAGAGGACGTCGAAAAATGAGAAAAATAATTCTAAAATTCACTTAAATTCGACGTTGGAAGTAGATGATAAAATGTCGAAACATGTGAATTTCGCGGTCGTTCTTATTATTTTTGCTTGTTCATGTTCGATTCTCTAAAGTTAAATCCTGTTCAGAGTTACTGATAACATTGCAGACATGTTCACGGTTCGCGAGGCCTTAAAAATGCTTTAAGGTCACTCCAGACATGATGTCATACCGGATTCGAATCGAAAGCTTCATAGCACGGCGGCGCGGCGCGCTAGCATCGTTGAACGTTGATAACGAGACGATGTTTTCCTGACCTCAATGTCTTTTGAGCTTTTGCTTCATAATAATTTGGACAGAGTTGAGCAAGCGTATAATTTCTTGAATTGATACACGGGATGAATTGTGTTAAATCAACGTAAGTTGTACCACAGCCATGGTTGTACTCATGTACTGATGTACACGGTAATAATAATTATTATCACCCTTCACGCTAAGGCGCTGGAGGTATTCTCAAGCTTCGACCATACTGATGGACATGCCATATTGATAAGAACGTGAAGCCAAACAAATCGATTTTGAGAAGTGACGAAAAGTGGCCCTTGATTACGAGCTTATTTCGAGCAAGAAAATGATGTTTCCAGTTTTTTTTAACAGAAATTAACAAGTAGACAACAATTGAGGAGTTATCTGTCAAAAGGGCGTCTGTCGGGCGACGCCCTTTTTTGGAAATTTGTAATTTTTGAATTCCTTATGATTCAAACTATTATATTCCAACTTCAAAACATCATATTTGAACCCTCATATCTGCTAAAATACGGAAATTTCAGGTGAACTTTGTACGGGTCATAAATCAGAATATTATTGAGTAGACGTACATCATAAAGTTTGAACATGCGTACTCAAAATAGCCCGCACGTACGGTACTACTCTATATACGTCACTTTGAATCTTTTATGAACTTACATAGCAAACTTGAAATGTACATCATGAAGTGGAACTCAAAGAATATTGAAAAATAGGTATAAACAAACCAGAGCTTCAGAACAATATATTATATTAGAACTTGATAATCCAACATCTACATCATTATAATATTAATGAGGAAGATGTGAGAATGAAGAGATGGGTCAGGTATTAGGTAAAAATACTCAAGAATTATACACGCAGACGAAGATTTAAATACGAGGCGGGTGGCAATATTCCACTGATAAACTTTGATGAATTACGAACAAAGATCGCGAACTTTGTTCAACTGCCGTTTGTAGGTACTTATTCAGTTATGGAAATGCGTGCGTACTTTGTTGAAGTTTTGTTAGTCAAATCGCCGCCCAGGATTATATGTATTTTTTAAAAATATTCTCAAAAAGAAGTAAACTAGACAATAATGAAGGAGCTGTTCGAAGTTCAAACTTCAAAGAGCGAAGTTCAAACTTCAAAGAGCGTAACGCGTTCAAAGACTGATAACAAAAACAAGATGGCCGCCCAAACCAAAAATTTTCTAAATTTCCTCATTTCGATTAAAAGGGCGTCCGAGGTACTCTACTTTCTAACTTTTTTAAATAAATATTACTCATTTTACAAAGAAGATAATTGAGCGTTATATTCACAGAGAAAAACTGAACAAATTTCAAAAAATAACTTTTTTACAATAAATCACTCCATCAAAAGTTATTTCACATTGAAACTTCAAAACGATTTTTTCAATCAATGTTTTGACCGAAGGACGCCCTTTTGACAGATAACTCCTCAATTATGCATAAACCACGTAAAAATCTTGGTTGATTTTGGTAAAAATGTGAAATTGAAAAAAAAACGCGAAGTGTTATTCTCATGATGATAACAAAGTGCCACTTTTCGGTGTTTCTCGTTTTCGATTTCTTATCAGTATGGCATGTCCATCAGTATGGTCGAAGTTCTCAAGAATGTAAACAAACACGTGATGTGGTGGTAAATTTTAGTGAAGCGGTGCAACTTAATGCGAAATCACATTAAGTCGCATCGCTTCACTAAAATTTACCACCACATCACGTGTTTGTTTACATTCTTGAGAGTACCTCTAGCGCCTTATTCACGCTAAAAACATAAAATAAGCTTACCTTGAAATCTACCACTTCCCCATTTGTGAAGAAGTGTGAGGTACAACAAATACTCTAAAAATACCCTGAAACATCTTCCTTTATGAAAAAATGGTCAAATGAAATAATAATTAACGAAATTAATCAATGTAACAAATGAAAATTCTTTGCCCATGGACTATAGGTAGAGCCCTATAAATATGAGTGAGGACACGGTCCGCCATATTTAGTCGTTACGTCATCATTTATCTCCATAGCTCCCTATTCAGATGAGGAATTTGTGCGATTAGTTGAGCTATTTTGTATTTCTCAATAGTGTTGAGTCTTGCATTTTGCTTCGGCACTTAGTCTTGTATATTCCCGTATTATTTTCAAATCATGATCAACTGTTATCAGTTATTAGAATAGGAGACTGTGAAAATAATGATGACTTAACGACTAAATATGGTGGTCCATGTCCTCACTCGTATTTATAGGGCTCTAGTTTAGGTTATAAGTTGGGTTATAAGGTACAAACACGTTTCACGTAACGTCGCGGAACTGACGAGTCTCGTCGGTACCCATCGGTTACATTCGCTGTCGCGTGACGTTACACGAGCTGTATTAGCCTAAAAGTCGTCTCCGTGTTATCAGTCCAGCATACCTATCGTACTATAGTGCCTTACTTATACACTAAAAACTAATGTAGGAGCAAACCAATGGGAATCTGGTATTGATTTGCTCGAAGAGGTAAAGGAACTGTGGTTACAAACTTTTCATCTGGCTATTAATTGTCATTGATTAATTCAAATTCTACATTGGTTCTTCTAGGTAGTGGAAACAGATATATAACGCCTCAACGGAGTATAGGTACCAATGGCAGATCAAGAATTATCGTTTCCACCAGATAAGTCAAATCCCTCATCAAATGAGTCCATTTCGAAAGTGAAAGAGGTACTCGTATAATCTTAATTACAGATTTGGTTTATTGCGATAGGATTTTGTATTAATTTATTCATTGCTTACAGCACCTTCAATTGTTCCACAACCAAATTGCTTCGATTGAGGATACTCCGATTTTAAGCAGAAAATCGAAATGTTCATTTAAAAGAAAGTCTTCGGACAGTCACGCGCGAAATAACGATGAGGCTGTGGTCGGAGAAAACCTCTCCTTTCTACCCGAGATGGCGGAAACGGCAAAAAATTTCGGGGGCAGAAAATCGGTTCGTTTATCCACGAAGGGTCGATTTAGTGTACGTTTTCTTGACATCACGGTTCATTCAATTTCTACTATTGATGGGCCTTCCTCGTCGCATGCCTCTCTTAGCGGGAAATCATACCCATCTCGAAAATCGTCATCGTCTTCAAGCGCTCGTGACTTCGCAATTCTTAGTCAGACGGGAAGATCGCAATCCAGCTAACCCTCTCTAGTGAATAAATTGTTTGCTCAAAATGACGATAGCGTGTTCGTTCAACCTACGTCCGCAGCGCCTAAAAGAAAGAATAGATCCGCTCAGTTATTGCCATACGTTGAAGATAATGGCGTAGCAGCGTTACCAAAAAAACCTAAATTTCCCCGATTAGCGGACTACATTCATCCGGGTTTCTGTAAATATCTCATTGAGAAAATGCAAGCAAAATACGGTATCGAAACAAATGCCAAGGTCTTTCAAGTAGCTGAGTATATTCACGCAAAGGTAGAAGAAATCTCGTGGTCGAAGGAACATTAACCCGAAGAAGAAATTGAACAGTTCAAACGTGTCTTAGCTCGAGAACAAATAGTACGAACGCATTACGATTTCTGGTTCTTCTCTTGGAAACATTTGAATGCTTGGTTCATGATAAAAGCCTTCCCTCTTTTCGTTATCAAAAATGGTAAAAGACAATTGTGGGACTGTACAGGGATTCATGAACCAATATTATCGAGTGCGAAAAACGAGAATTGAGGAAGGGAAATCCTTTATGAACTGATTCTACCTCGCTTTGTTAGAACATTATTTTGTATAATTTTTTTTTACATTTGTATTTTTTTTTTTTTTTCTGTCTGTAACCAAAAATAGTTTTAAATTACCCTGTTCTATGAATGATGGGTATCATACGTATTTATCTTTTATTGTTTACCAGTATAATTTCCCTCCTATTTTTATTGTTAATAAAGTCTAAAATTATGTCCCTAAACTTGTTCCATAATAATAAATTTTCCTCTACGATTGCAGAATTCTTTCCATTATTGAGATGCATTGGCTAAGTTGTACGATTTTTTGACTATTGACCTCAGGAACTTAATTCCATAAGATGTTTGAACTTTGAAAGCATCAGAAAGAAAAATAGAACGCATCTGTTCTTGAATATGATGAGTGACCATCAATAGGTACGTCAGACTGAATCTGCATTGTTATTTTTTTTTATTTATTATTGAAAATAAAACCGTCTTCCCGGTCGTGATTACTCGGGTACATTTTCTGTGAATTTTGTTGTGCTTTCAAGAAATGTAGCACATTTAAAGAAAACGCCTTTAATTTCTTGTTTACTTCATCTAGAAATTCTATATTGTATGAACTGATTCATGAATCAATTGATACATCGAATAGGTATATTAAAATTAAAATTATTGACGGCGCATCTTTATTCACTATAATTATGGTTTCAATCCATCTCCAAAACTTGTTTCATTGTGTCTTCAACAGAGCTTGCACAATAACAGTTATTTTTCGATTAACTGTTATAACCAAAATGAAAATATTGGTCGTGCCCGATTGACCGTAACCGTTATAATTGACAATCAATTTTGACATAATTTTGAGAAACTAGATGCATAATTTTATTCACGCTGATTTCGTCGGTTGGGAGGAGAAACGCATAAGAAAATTCATATTGGAAGATCCCAGCATTCCCATACAAAGATCCCGACGGTTTTCAAGAGCGGAACCCTCCATTTATTTCCATAAGACATAGGAAAATTACCCTTAGTCGAATATTCTACGGTCTTCGAATACATGCTGCATCGTATAAAAACTGGATTAAACCAACAACTGTAGCCGCAGAAAACTAGAAGTCTCCTTAATTGCATATCACGGAAATACAAAGGTTAACGATTGATTATGCAGACGGTCTCCTAGAAAACAATTTTATTATTTTTTCCTTTCTTTTGTCAAAGTTAAAATTTCGGTGTCCGGTAAATTCTACGCAGGTAAATTGTACGCAGGTAAATTGTACGCAGGTAAATTGTACGCAGGTAAATTGTACGCAGTAAATTGTACGCATGGAAAATTCTACGCAATGTAAATTATACGCACTGAAAATTATACGCAATGTAAATTATACGCAATGTAAATTATACGCAATGTAAATTATACGTACAGAAAATCATACGCACTGAAAATTATACGTACAGAAAATTATACGCACTGAAAATTATACGTGGGCAGGTAAAATTGTACGCATAATCTACTCATGAGAATTGTCAAGAAGAGGGAAATTGAATTCGTCTTTATCCTCATCCTCGTAAACTTCATTGTAGGATGAAAACGTCGATGAGGAAGGTAGGAGGAATGTCGTCCTCCTCGAATACATGCGCGGAATCGCACATAACATATCCTATTAATTTGACCATTTTTTATATTTCTGATTTGATTTTTATTGTTTGCCGTGACTATTATCGTTTGTATGAATTTTTTTGAACCTCTTTTTCTATATTTTTTTGTTTTGACTTTCGATGAATTTTTTTGAACCTCTTCTTCTATATTTTTTTGTTTTGACTTTCGATGAATTTTTTTGAACCTCTTTTTCTATATTTTTACGTTTTGACTTTCCAAAATTCTTTATTTCAATTTCTAGGTACCTTTTTTCAATTCCAATTTTTCGACATTTAATTTTCATTTTGCGTACAATTTCACCTTACTGCGTATAATTTTCAGTGCGTATAATTTTCTGTACGTATAATTTTCATTGCGTATAATTTTCTCTGAGTACAATTTTCATTGCGTAGAATTTTCATTGCGTACAATTTACTGCATACAATTTACCTGCGTACAATTTACACCTAACCTAAAATTTCATCTCTCTCAACTTGAAATTTCTAGCATCGTGATTTTTTTTATTCAACGACATCTATTCTAAGTAATTGTAGTCAAAAAACAAAAGAATTTATACCAGTATTTTTTAAAATTTAAGTTAATTTAAATAAAAAACCGATTCCGTTTGTAATTCTTGATGATGTCGCGTGAGCGATGAAACGTCGGTTTTTTAATTAAAATAAATTTTAAAAAATAGAGGTATAAAGTGCTCTTTCTTTTGTTTTTTAATTAATAGGTACCACGTGTAAATCTCTCGTTTCATGTAATTGTAGTCGTTAACTTTGTTAGCGACATCAAATTTGAATCTAAAATCTACATCTCATTAATACCTGCGGTAATTCTATTCTTGAAAAATATAATCGCTGCAATTATTGACGTACTTTTTATACCTCGGTGAAAAATTTCTGTCAAAGGGGTAATAGTATATTATGCAACTAGTGCAAAAAGTGAAAAATGTCCAACGACCCGAGGCAAAGCCGAGGGTAGCAAATCGCACGAGTAGCCATTTTTTACTGTTTTGCACGAGTTCCATACGATATTTTATTCAAAAAGTGTAAATAAAGCACCGATATTATTGCTCTAGTGCAATAATATCGCTACTTCTTTGCACTAGTTGAATAAAGAAAATTGTTTCTTTCTGATATCAGTGGACTTTATTTTTTATGCTATTCTCATTTTCTGTAAATGTGCGTTGGTTTCAAAAGAATACTTTCAAGGTGGGTAATTTTCTTTCTTCAAAAATATTCTACTTCATGTGTTACAATAATTTTCTTTATCTGATTTGATAATTTTAACTTAATTAATTTGATCC
Organism: Aspidiotus rigidus; assembly: GCA_035079385.1. Lineage (NCBI taxonomy): Eukaryota > Metazoa > Arthropoda > Insecta > Hemiptera > Diaspididae > Aspidiotus > Aspidiotus rigidus. The sequence continues at coordinate 7,555,777 of JAVHKY010000013.1, forward strand.
CTCGTAGAGAGGCCAGGCACTTTCTTGCATTGCCTTCCAGAAATAAAATAGGTAATCGAAAAAAAAAAGTATAGATACAACCCCTATCGAAAAATAAGATTAGGATTAGACTTACAAATACCCACCTGTGTTCATGCAGTTGCCAGTTCAACGATGTGCCAAATTTTCGAATTTAATTACGTCAGCGAAAAATATTCCAAGCCAGGTAACTTGTGGAAGCGATTTCGACATCGATTCAAGTACACTAAGGGACCTAATATTAATATTTAAATTTACAATTCTGTATCATAGTCCAATAGCCCGTTCACGTTAAGAAAGGATAGAAGGTAATACAAAGTCCTCGAGAACGGAACGCCAGAAGGTAATTTGCTTATCACTAATGTAAATTATACACGCATCTTTATTTGTAAATTTTCTTCCTTCTTATAAAGATAGAATTTACGTTATTCAAGTTGGTGATAAGAAAATTACCTTGTGCATTGTCTGCGTGAAATGTGGTGAGGAACATGACAATAGAGTATGCACAAAAGAACGTGACGCGCCACCCAAATGTGGCCGTTGTGGTGGAAGCCATACTGCAAACTATAGAGGGTGCCCTGAATACAAAAAACTGTCAAACGATAGAAACCCACAGTTAAAGACTCGAGAAAACCAAAAATTTCCTCCCCCCTCCTGCCAAATTGACAATAACGCTAACATACCTAGGAAGCAAACTCAACCACCCTGTTCCTATGCTGAGATTGCTGGAAATCAAGGCCAGCCAACTTTGGATCAAACCAACAACAACCGTCTTACGCAGCTAGAGAAGCTAGTTGAAAATTTCACTTTGCAGCTTACTAAACTAGGCGAACGTATGGACCAAATGCTAACTATTATTGTTAATATAACAAGCCCAAAGTCAATAGGTACAAAACTATAATGGCGCATTCCGCTCAAGCCTCCTCTACACGTCGAACCACAAAAATCCTTACATGGAATGCCAATGGCCTCTGGGCACACAAGATTGAATTAACGCAATTCATGAATACCGAAAAAATTGATATAGCACTGATATCCGAATCTCATCTCACGTCAAGATCGTATGCTGAAATAAAGAATTACAAGCTATATACAATACATGCAACCACCCAAAAGATGCAGTCCATGGAGGAGCTGCCCTCTATATCCGGAACACTATATCACATCATAAAATCAGCCCCTACTCCACCGAACTCATCCAAGCAGCAGGCATAGCCACTAGGCTCCACTGTGGCACTGAACTTGTTATTGCCTAAGTTTACAGTCCGCCAAAACACAAGATCACTGCCGATCAGTACACTCACTTCTTCAACCACCTAGGAGGCAAATGGATCATTGGTGGTGACTTTAATGCCGAGCATCCTTACTCGGGATCTCGCACTACTACAACTAAAGGCCGCCAATTATGGCAGGCCACAGCTAACGTCAACGCAAAGTGCCTCTCCAATGGTAAACCAACGCACTGGCCCGGCAGCAGTTAATTCCTTCATCAAACTGCTCCAACGTGAAGCCAAATTGGCCACACCCACAAATTTACAAGGACAACACTATCATGATTGTGTTCTATCCCAAGGAAATCCTGGAACTGGTCAAGAAACGCAGGCAAGCGCGGCACCGCTGGCAGCTGTTGCGCAACCCTCTGCACAAGCATGCATTTATTAATCTCTGTAAACTGGTCAAAACACGTATCTGTGAGCACAACAATGATTCCTTCAACCACTTTGTAACTATCCTGGGAGCCACAGAAGCCACTGGTTACTCACTCTGGAAGGTAGCTTGTTCGTTAAATAAACCATCAGACTACATTTCCCCATTGACACATCCAAACAATACTTGGGAGAGAACAGATAAAGAGAAAGCTGAAGTCTATGCCGAGCACCTTCAGCAAAGATTCCAACCTAATGATATTGTCACCAATACCTCTCCTGACCTCTGCCTAGCAGAGGAGCAGGTAGTTGACTCATTTTCTCCAAGAGAAACCAAAACTATGATTAAAAAGAAACTTGACCCTAAGAAAGCAGCTGGGCACGATTAAATTTCGGCTCGTATTCTACAAGAGCTGTCACGCAATGGCCTGGTAATGTTGACCTACTTATATAATACAGTTCTGAGACTGCAATATGTAAGTGGAAGTTGGCGAGAATAATCATGATTCCCAAAGAGGGTAAACCGCTAGAAATATCCAGCTCTTATCGTCCAATATCCCTGCTTTCAGTTCTTTCTAAACTATTTGAGAAGCTTTACATGAGGCGTTTACTGGGAATAGTCATAAACAAGAACCTAATCCCAGACCACCAGTTTGGATTCAGAAACAGGCACTCTACCATTGAACAGGTTCATCGTGTTGGAGCAGCAATTAGAAAGGCATTAGAAGAAAAAAAGTTCTACCCATCCGTATTTCTGGATGTTAGTCAAGCCTTTGACCGAGTTTGCATCAAGATTCTATGTTCACTATGGAGAAGCTGACTCTTCTGACAAGCCAATAGCAGCGGGTGTACCACAGGGCAGTGTTCTTGGTCCCTGCTGTATCTACTATACACTGCAGACATTCCAGAGCAAGATGACTCCACACTAGCCACATTTGCAGACGACACCGCTATAGTTGCTATGCATGAAGACTACTCTACTGCAGTCACCAATTTGCAGAGAGCTGTCAACAAAGTTGAGGAATGGACCACCAGGTGGAAAATCCAAACTAACGCATCCAAGACTGTCCGTATTGACTTTGCCCCAAAAAATCATGGACATGATCCCACATGTATAAATAATGAACCTGTACAGCGGGCTGACTGCACCCGATATTTAGGCTTATACTTGGACTGTAAGCTAAATTGGAAAGCGCACACAATCAAGAAAAGAGAGCAACTCAAACTCCGCTTTCGCACCATGTTCTGGATGCTCAGAGCTAAGAGTCGGCTATCACTCTGGAATAAAAGGCTACTATATGTCATGATCCTTCGCCCCATTTGGACGTATGGAATACCATTAAGGGGCTCGGCAGCAAGTAGCAACATAGAAATTTTACAGCAATTCCAAAACAACGCACTCCGTAAAATCACAGGAGCACCGTGGTATATTACAAACCAGCAGTTGCACGAAGACCTGGCTCTGGAAACTGTCCAGCAAATCGCATCAAAAGCCACGACAAGGTACATCAAACGACTCCACGGTGACCCAAACATAGAGGCACTTCAGCTACTGGACAACCATCTACCCAACACTCGTCGCTAGCAATTAATTCATCTCCTAATATTAAGTTGTAGTATAGTAGTGGTTGCACTATTAGCTAAGTAATGTTAACTATGCCATACCTGCCTTACCTATACGTAAATGCCACCAGGCAATTCATGTATGATCTATTACATTGAAAAAAAAAAAAAAGAAATTAAAAGAAATTAACATTAAAGGATGCGAAACGCAGATTTCAAGAAGAATTTGTTTCAAGTTGTTTCAACACCTCTGCTCTATATAATGTAAAGATCCTCCATATAAATTTGTTTACCCTTTACGGCCCTTTCCTCATCACGAGTCATTTTTTTCAACATTGGGTATTATATGGGTTCATCTTTACTCATAAATTATCATGTAAAAAACTTTAGAACAATTTTCCCAGCGGAGGTACATTATTCTGGTGCCCATTCGATGAGAAAATTCGTTATCACGAAGGATAGAATATATTTAAAAATCTCGTGAACGTAACAAGGAGTAAAACGCCGCGCCGACGAGAGCGATATATAGGTAATCATTCGAAAACCAAGTGAATGTTCTGAAGCTATAGACGTATGAAAAAATAACTCCTCCTAAATAGACGGGAGTTCTCGTTTCTGGCGAAAGAAACGCACCAACGAGTAGAAAAGGCGTGTCTTTCGTAAATAATTGGTGAGATTAGCGTTCAACCTTTGTCCGATGCTTCTGATCGCAGAATCGTCGTGTCGAACGATAAACGCGTTTCCCTCTATTTCGGTAGCGTACGTGCGATAATTTTTTGAAACAGTTTGGCCTTTCCACGATGGACGCAAGCGAGGGACGGAAGTGAAGAAGGAAAGAGCGAGCATTTTTGTCCATGTCGAAAACATCTGCTCGCAACGAGGGTTCCTTTTTCCTCCTTTGTGTTGCTCTTTATAACTTGTTTGGTAACCTACCTACATATTCGATCGAATGCGTACAAAAATAAAAATCTATTAAGAGATATAGGCTAGCGTACGTTTGGCTTTGTAGCGTTCTGTCCTGTCGTTATTTATTGTGTACATACCGTATCGTGCGGGCTTGTTTTCAAGGTTTTACCTACCATGCAGTTGGGAAAAGGTTCGAACCTCGCACATCTATTGTTGTATGCGTGCGTGATTATTCTTTTTGTCATTTCCGATAGAGCGCAGCAGATCAATAAAATCTCATTAGATTTGCGATATTTTGTGGTTCTTGTCAGTTATTCAAAGTTCCTCATCAAACGACCAAAATTTCTGCATCATTTTTCTGAATTACTTTTCCAGTTCATAAAACACGGCGTCTTCAAAAACTTGGGCTATAGAGCAAAGCAAGGTACATTAAAAATATTCGAAACTCGGCATTTGCTGAAATGACATTGGAACAACATGTTCTAAGCGTTCATCTTGAAACAAAGAAAGGAGCTGATACAGCAGCGTCAGCGGTGCCCCATCGTTCGTCGCCTCGTTCATGGAAAGTTTGGCTTCCCGAAACCGCGATCGGTTGAATAAACCTAATTATACATGTGCCTGTATTAAATTTTTCTATGTTGTTTCTATACGATGCCTCATAATGTCAAGGAGACCCTCTGCTTCGTCAGTGGTGCCTCTGCGAATCGAAAACTCATCTACTACGACTGGAAGCATCTTTCCCAATTTTCCTATATAGGCCTAATTCCTCTGAATACAAATTACTTTGAGGACTCAATAATCGGATTTCTTTTGAAATCGATTACTCCATCTTCATTTTAGGGCTTTGAACTTCATACTCACATAAGAACGCTTTTTAATTCGGACACAGCTTCAAATTCATTTTACTTTTCATTACACTTGAACTCTTAAACATTCAAAAGAGATATATTTTTCAACTCAATAGGTAGAACATTCAATGAAACTTACAAAGGTGACGACAGTATTTGCCTAAAAATCCCCGCTCGTCAAATATGCATGAGCTCAAATATCGTGTCAATCACGGAATTATTTGAACCGGGCATCCGCGTGTGTTTCGTTCGACAGTCATGGTATACTTTTTCCAAATAGAAAAGAGGTATCTAAACTATTAGGGGGGGAGGAATGAAAAATTTGCGAATGCTAACACTTGAATGAAGTGGAATCAAAAGTTTTATCATTCCATCTCATTTGTAAAATGTGTGCTTGTGGACATTTATAGGATGTTGGAAAGCCAAATCTGCTTCAATCAAATATTATTTCGATTTTTTTATTTGTATAGGGTCGGCCCGGGTACCGACGGCTTTTTCTTCTTCGGATCAGTTAAGACGCTGACGTCACGGTCGAGTGAGTTTGAAAGTGCGTACTCTCGACTTACCTGAATTTACAAGTTTGTATTCAGCGTTTCTTCTCGTCTTGTCGTCGTCAATTTTTTATTTATTTTTTTTTTCATTTCCTTATGTTGAGATACATACATCAACATGCTGTTATATACGCAGAATGGAGAATACCTTTTCTTTTATTAGAGACGGTCATCCATAGCAGGTATAACGAGGGTCATCATCGGTATAAATCATGTATCTATTAAAGAATACGTATATATTGGTTTATGAGTGACTTTCCAATTATGTTTCCAATTGTTGTATTGAGTATGTGTGACCAGTGCATTTTGAAAGTTTATCAGCCTATGTAATTTTCTCATTACTTGTGGATTTTATTTATTTTTTTCTTATTTTAACGAGCACTAGCTTCACATAGGACTATTAGCTCGGCGTCACAATTATTATTACATTTACAGAACATGACTTTATATTTAAATTTACAAAAACTTTAGTTGTATATAGTGGTTAGATGTAGGAGTAAAAATTGGTTATAGTTACAGATATTGTAAAGTGCAGGAGATGGTGTCAGAATTATTCTTGAAGACTTTTGTGAGGGAGGAGGGGGGGGGGGGTATTAGTAGCAGTGTGAAACGGTAGGAGTTGGGTACAGGTGAAACAATGGTCGACTGTTAGATTGTCTATTTCGCAGTGGGGGCAAAATGGGGAAGTAATTATGTGAGGATTGGTTAGGTGGAAGTGAGTATTCTTGTGTGAACAATTCTTAATTGGGTAAGGATGACTCTTCTCGTCTCGATTTCCTGTAGAAGAATGACCAGGGAGGGGATGGGGATTTTTTTAATAACGAGAAGTTTATTATGGAGTTGATTTTTCCAGAGTGAGCTCCATGATTGTGTAATAAAAGTATACGGTAGTGGTTTTTGTAGTCAGAAGCGGGAAGGCGGTTTCTGAGGCCACCTCCCAAAGAATCTCGAAAGTTTCCTCCACAATGGAACCCTTATGGTAAGAACTCATAACACAACCTCCTCACCCTCCCCCCCTCGAGAACGAAGTTCCCCTCTTTTCCAACGCCTATTTGCCGACGACTACCCTCTTAGTTCAATTACTACATGGATATCAAAAAACGGCTTCCGGCTTTCTCTCTCTAAAACCTATTCTGTCATTAAAAAAAAAAATCGTATCCCTACTATCCAACCCCTAATCTCAATCATCACTCACTCTGTTCGTCAATGAGAATTTGATTATTTTGTTTGAAACCTATTGCATCAAAGGATAAAGAAGATTTGCTAATTCTCCTGATTATGCAAAAACAAAATGTGCCAGCCAAAACAAAGCAGCCTCGATTTCAGTGTTGAAAATATTTTCAGAATCATCTCAAATTAGAGCCGTAAGGATATCGGCTCCTATATTTAGTCACATTACCTCACATGAAGGAGTAAGGAATTTGTATGGTAAGAGTAGCTATTTTGCATCCCTTTTAATAGCGCTGAATTTTGCATATTGCTTTGGTTCTTAGTCTCGTAGTACTATTATTATTTTCAAATTGTGATAATTGTTATCATGAAGTATAGTCTGAAGACAAATGTGACGTGACAGCCAAATTTGACGGCCAACTTCCTATTTGTTTTTGAAAGGTTTCATATCGCTGAATGGCTGTCTTGTATAACTCCCGATCAATCTTCATTACAACTTATACCTACGTATTACTGCGAATTAATCTACCTACGCGTATTAAATCAATGATCCATCAGCGCGGATCCACGGGGGGGGGAAATGGGGGTAATCCCCCCCCCAAAAAAAAAAAACAAAAAACAAAAAACAAAAAAAACAACAAAAAATCTGTAGTATCGAAGAAAATCTAAAAAAAAAAAAAAAAAAAAAGTACTTTAAACTTTTTTTGGATTGTTTCCCCTCCCAAAGTGATCGTCTGGATCCGCGCCTGATGATAGATATAAATAGTGTAAAGAGCCGATTGCAATTTGGTTAATTCGTTCGTAAGCCATAAATAAACTCGAAAAAAACACGATCTGATATTAACGAAAAGAGGACCAGATCGCTATGAAACGCGAACATTTTACATTAATTTTCCTTGTGTACAAGTACAAACTTTGTACACAGGAACATATCCTCCTGTACTTCACCCTCGTTTTCAAAATCATACAATGTGTACTTATCCTTATGTTTACTAACGTCGTGTTGCCCTTGAAACTTATACGCTCCTAGTAGCGCATAACTTATAAGTTCCTTATTTCCTTTCTCTTGAGAGTAAGTATATTTTAAAAAGAAAAAGTATTCAATATATTCTTTTAAAATAAATTTAAGTCTGCTTGCATTATGATGGGACATTAATTTGTGCTTTTAATTTTTATGACGAATTATATTGAAAAATATGTATCTTTTTCCTAAGAGCCTGAACCAATTTTCGAGGAAAATTTTGAAAAACTTTTAAACTATAAATTTTTCTATTTACAGTTATAATTTTTTTTTTTGAATGTTCTCTAGCTTTATCACACGAGAAAGTATTGAAGGGAATGTTCCAGGAGATTAATAGAACTTCAACTTACAACGTATGATGAGAAAAATTTTAAGCCTACAAATAGCGTGACTTTGAAATTCAAGGCACCGTTTGTAAGATGAGAAGGTTTGAAAGAACGTAAACACGTAAACAATTATATTTAAAAAAAAATTAGTCACTAAATTCTCCTTGATGACCAAAAACTCTCACATACATCATTACTGCTTTACCCCTGCTTCCACAAGTAATAACTGTTCGTGGTGTAATAAATCAGTTCTGTTAAGTAAGAGTAACCTGTAACATTTTCAATAAAAGTCACTTGCATTGAAAAATAAACGGGCTGGTACGCATCAAGTAGTTCAACCAATGAGAAACGATGTATACATTGTCGTCTGGTGTGAACAATTTTGTCCACTTTTCCTCGATGAACCGTCCAATAACGATTTCAGAAAATGTTATTCTTATTTAAAACAGACTATAGAATTTTTCTTTAAAAAAAAATGTTGTGTATTGAACGAAATCGCGAATAACTTGAGTTATAAGTCCTGAAAAAACTCGCAGCCCACCTTGTCAATCGAGGTAAACAAGGAACCTGTTTTATGGGAGTCATTTGTGAGCAGTATTAACTTCTGTTTAATTTTTGTAATGAAGGGTAAACTTTATTCTTCACCACCTAAGTTCCTCTCTTATTATGTTGAAATTTTTCCAAGTCTCCCTCCTATCATATTATATAGCTCGGAGGTCGACCTTTTTATAAGTCCCACGTTTTGCTGGACAAAAGCCGGCACCCGTCCTTTTTCTTCCACATCTTTGTTCCACTCAGATTTGGAGCCTGAGAGACTTAATACGTACGGTATGTATAATTATTACCATTATTGAAGTATCAAGAAGAAGAAACTTTTTCGAAGACAGTATAGAGAAATTTGAAAAATGATATCCAAAAATAAAACTCGTCAAGACTGTAGAGAAATTCGAAAATTGCTATGCAAAAATAAAATCATAGGTGACACAGAATAATATGTAATACGTGCAGTATTAATTAAACGATAATATACAATTATCATATTGACGTTCAAAGACTATCTTGGTTACTCTTGACGAACACTGTACGAGAAAGAAAATTTTCCAGACAAAAATTAAATCTCGACAGGGTGTGGCTGAAGTCGGTTTCCGCTGTCCGGTTTTTTCATGAATGCACACTAAACGACCTTTTATATGTGTTACGCCGAAGCTGTCAAATTGCCGATTTTCTCAAATCGGCAGAAATTTTGCTAAATTTATAAAATCGGCAACCTGAAGGCTAATTTTGTCCACTTTATAAAATGAGCAAACATTTTTGCCAATTTAATAAAACAAGCAACTGAAATAATATTCAATTGAGATTGAAAGAAAAAATATTTCTTCATCTTATATCTTCCAACTTTTTCTTTTCTTCTTTTTCACGATTTTATGAGACAAGCACCTGAATTATTGTAGTAAATTGAAGGCCTACGTAATATTTTTCTTTCTCTTTTTTCCAATCGTATTTTTTTTCTTCATCGCGTTCAATGACAATTTTCGAGTGAAGAATAAAACTAGTTCATACACGTGAAGTGGGCACTGGGCAGGGGTACCGTAAGTGCTCGTGCCGTACAAATTGCACCTCTGGAAAATGTGCCTGTAACAAACAGGGGTTGAGGTGCAATTCGGCCTGCCTTCTCGGACGTACATGTAATTTTCTGCTTTACTGTATTTTCATAATAACGACGACTGACTTTTTCTGATTTTTTAATCCATTTATTAACTAAAATTGAAATCAACCACGATTGACTTCTTCCGATTGTAAAATACGATCGTGATTATATGCTCTACAAAATTCATTTTATTTTTGGATACTTTTCAACATTTTATTCAGACCTACCTATTTCTAAAGTATTATCGTCATTATTTGATGTTAATTTGCTTTTGATGTGTTCATACAAAATTCATTTGAAAATATTCTCGACGTTTATCTTCCAGATACTTCAGGTCGAGTAGAAATATATTGCCGATTTTATCAATTCAGCAAGCAGTTGCCGATTTTATAAATTTGGTCAAAATTTCTGCCGATTTGATAAAATTGGCAATTTAACGGATTCGGCGCAACATATTTTATATATTTATGAGATTTTTTTTGTCCACGCAACTCCTCAAAAACTACCGGTTGTATTCTCATAAGGTTTGGTCAAGTTGTAATGGATTATCTGAAGTTAGACATGTGCATTTTTTTTCTCAGATTGGATGAGCAGTTGAGTAATCCTCAATTTTCCTCAAATTTCTTAGTGTTGTTTCTCGGAGAACATCAATCTTATTACTTTCATATCTTTGCATTACACCCTAGTGTATTCAATCTTGTTGCTCTGTAATTTTTGCATCGGTTGAACAAGTGGTTCTTGGGGCCTTGAGCTACGTATACAGGAGAGAAAGCTATGAATCGACTCCTTTTAGAGTCATTCTCCATAAATACCTGTACAGTATTGCAAAATAATAAAAGTAAAAAAGATTAGAAATGAATTGAACAAAAGAAGAGTAAGTGGAATACCTTAGATTATCATTATTATTACAATCAGCTCATAACTGAGAAACAATGAAGTTTAGATATGAGGGGCATGTGTAAATTATTTTATAGCAAATTATTAAGAAGTTGGTGATGCTCACGCTGCTGCGTGAGCTTTTTTTCCCCCACGATTGCATAGGGGCCATTGCCTTGCCAGAGCCAAGAGCCACTCGTTTTGAAGAAATTTCCACATCCAGTAGCTCATGTGATAATGTGCTGATCAAGTCCTGTGAAGAAGAAAAAAAAAAAAGAAAAAACTGTTCTCCACGTTTAAAATCAAAAAAGATTCGACCTCATCACAATTTTCATTGAAATTTCTCCTTTAATCATTGATAATGAAAATTGATCCAATTGACGCACACTGTAACAAAAGGTGAAATGAAAACTATCTTTGTCATATTGTATTTTCTTCCAAATACACGCAGATTTTCCAAGTTCTTCGCTCGCGGATACCGTCTGATAATAGATCTAGCCTCTTGAGTCCTCAGTTCTTTTCTTTATGCCTGGAGGGCCTCTCATTCCTGCCACTTTGCGGTATTAATTTTTAAATAATCCCATATCTTGCTCAAGAATGACTATAATTTTATTTTCAGAATTAATACCGGTAAGCACAAGAGTAATTTTGCGATGTGGTATTGGAATCCGAAAAGATATCGATGAGATACACAGGCGAAGTTCAACAAACAAACACATCTGATTGATGTTCGGCTCACCTGATACTTAAGACTGCATGAACGTAAATTGATGGGACTTACCTCCATCTACTTGCTATTACCCTAATGATATTAGTTGATATGTGGGTATTTAGAGAAACCGCGTGATTTAATTTTCAAATTTGGAACGATACAAATCGACTCCTCAAATTGCTGTGAATCAAAAAGTGCTCCGTTGTCGAGCATATTCCCACCCCCATCGGACTCGCTGTCTAACGCAGGTTCAACTATTGTGCCAGACGGTTGCACAGTGAACCGCCTAATTCTGGGCAGAAAACTAAATTCCATCAGACGCTATAAAACTTGGAATTCTAATAGGCCTGTTTGTTTCATTGTAGCCGCAGTCAGATATGTGAACAAAAATTGTTTCTTTGAAGCTGAATTTTTCATAACATTCTTAAAGTTCTCAATCGAGAGAAAGAAGTATGAGGGCCGCTTGTATATCAACTAATTAACCTAAGTTTGAAAAGTTGACTACGGTTTAAGTTGACTGGCCAGAATTCTGTAGCCAACTTAAGCCTGGTCTGAATACGCATTAAGTGGGTTGGTACAATTCAATAAAGTTTAAATTAATTCAACCGCACGTCCTCAAGGTTAAGAAGTTGATTCGAGCGGCTCGGCAATTATACTAATTTTAAATAATAATTACCATAAAACTACATGTTAACGTGTATCCTGCACCGCTCTCACGTGACGTTAGTGCACAGATTTCCGTCTTGTCCGATGTGTAGGTTCTCTTATATATGTCTATATTCCTACCAGGCGAGTAGAACTCGTCAACGAGTAATAACGTTGAACGTTTCATTCGTCGATGTATTAGGTAGCATGAGAAGTTACTCTCATTTATGTCCCTCTCTGAACAGAGCGATTCTCTCGTTTTTTCTGTCAGTTTCTCAACTGACAACGCCTAACATAATACTTGGGATAGAATTTTGATTAATTCGTATCATCATTAAAATAATTCAACGCAATAAAAGATACAAGACGTATCACGTATTCGAATAAGATTCGCGCTGTCGGATTGCGCGTTGTTTGCTCGAACACCATCAGTAAAGTGCTGCCCTCATTTTCATATTGCGGTGTAAAATAAAAGTACGGTAAGCTTTTTCGTAATGTGAAACTCCTTCACGCGTATTCGTGAACGGCAAAATTACTTCCTGAATAGAAGAACTTGTTGTGAACGCAAGCGACAACGTTGCCAAACGTATGTGAAATAAGAAACTATACGTACGTAGGAATAGGCCTACAATTTGACTCCGTTAAAATGAACGCAAACGAAAGAGAAAAACAACTTCGTCGGGTTGTGCACTGATGAGATAAATGCGGCAGCGGTTCACCAGCAATTGAATACGCGGACATTACGTTGAATTCTGGATGATATTAATGACTCGAGAATCGTATATAATAACTTAGGACATGAACAGGTATTATTGTTTCGACCTGAATACTGGACCTTTGTTGGTGGAATAATGGAATTTTCTCCTATATCTATCTATACATAAAGTATGCGTAACATGCGGATATACAGTATTTATAGTGGGGCTCAACTGCATCCAATTGAAACAGTTGTTTGATTCTCACGCGATAATCGAAAGCGAGTATGAGGATGGCAGGGAAGAATAAATAGGACCAAAAAAAAAAACAAATCGTGAGATTAAAGGTTATTGAAAGGACCATTTTCTATATGCATAATTAGATTTGAAATATAGACACTTAAAAGTGCGAGAATTCTTTATGAGGGAATTCGTGAGACTGAGAAAAGGAAGAAAACTTATCGGCGACTGAATTAATTTTAGGATTTTGACAAGAAATTTGTGTTACAATTATTGTGATTCGTAACTGTGAGACTTGACCTAATTGGAGAATTACGACAAATATTGTTAAAGAATTTAAGGAAAAGATGATTGTCGTACTGAGAAAAATTAGGCCTATATCATACGAATACAATTTCTACGCAATAATTTTATGATGGAGAACTTGACTGCTCAAGATTGACTCCAGCGACATTCCTAAAGTTTTCAAACGAACCAAAAACAAAAACTTGAAAGCAGCTTTACTAATTTGCACTGTGAAAAAATAGGAAATGACATCGAAACGTCGATTATTTTACAATTTTATTTCATTTAATTCATTTTGTATTCGTTTATTATGTGAGAAAAACCGCGTCTGTAAATCCCTGGTCATACGTTCTCCAGTGGAAATGTAAAGATATTATGTACCTACGACCAAAAAATTAAGATCATGTTTCATGTCTTCTACAATGTATTTTAGGTCTCCGTTTTTTTGCCCCATTCTTATCTTAGTATAAAATTAGTATACTTTGTAGTGTAATACTACAACAAACTGCGGAGGAGTTGGGGGTAACTCACCGATTTTCCAATTAGAATAGGGTACAGCGGAGACATGAAACATGTCAAACAGACGCCCATCCGTTGAGTGCATACTGAATATATTAGTGAAATAAAGTCAGGAAGAGCCTTCTCCAGCCCTGGTTTTAAGCTAAGATTATGTAAAAGCCCTGCGACCCCCCCTCACTACCTATCTGAATTTTTCTCTGTTCACACAAATAAAAACGCGTTCATTCCATGCTTTATTCGGATCTTAACGCAAAGGAGGCGCTCTCTACATTTACTGTAGCGGCAAGCTGTTGAAGCTTGAATGAAGGGGACGCTTTCAAAAAAGTTACTCGAATAACCCGGAAATAGATTCATTTAAAATAAAATTAAAAGAGCTACAACTTTTGTTCTTTTCATTTTTTGCAAAAAATAATTATTTTGAGTGGTATCATCGATTTTATTAACATTGCGCCTGACGGCCAAACAAAATTATTCCCCTGCTTCACACCGTAGACAGTGACACTCACGACGGTTAATATTCAAATTGTAGGGAGAGAAGTCACGTTTCATTCTTAAGGTAAGAAAAAGCGCACGCGCAATGCGCATTGCGTACATAAAAAAATTGTTATACCTGCTACAAATCCATTATCAAAAAAAATAACGTACGCCACACGAGAACGAGTAAGCAATAGACAAATTTCCTCTGACATCATACAGATGACAAGAATACCCGTTCCGGTGTTTATGATCTGACAAGAGTACCCGTTCTGGTATTTTTGATTTGGTTGCTCGCATAAGAATACACGAGGAGCAAAGATCTAGGTATAAATATACAAAAACTACACGGTGAACTTGACGTTAAAATTAGTATTTTCAATTTAGATGGTTCCTAGAACGTGTTCATGTACTTTTGGTTATTAAGAAATGGCTTATTTCCAAATAGTAACACTTCAATCTTTGCTCCCTATGTTATTCTTATGGGAGTCAAAAGTCTCCTAAGCCACCGTGGCAACACTGATTCCTAACTATGACGTAGGCAGGAAATCGGTCTATAAACTCGCGCTGTATGGCGGCCTTTGCCAAAGCGCTTGTTCAGAAATCCTTTACTTTGTTCCCTTGTAGCGTAATCTAAAAATATATTATAAAACAGAAAGTTTGTCTGTGTGATTGTCGGTCTCTCTGTCTGTTTGCCTGCCTGTCCGTCCTCTTATTCATAACTTGAAAACCGCTTCACCTGTAGACTTAGAATATTCAGGAATACTTTTTAAGCTATAAATGAAAATTTTCGCTCCCATGGAAAAAATTACTGATAAGAAATCGTGTCCTTGCTACACACACAAGCAAAGCCGCAAAGGAGAATAGGATAGAGAATCATCTGCCGTAGTGAACTCATTGTTATACATATCTCATATCATTCTGTCCAGCGCATGCGCAGTGACGTAAAACAATGTAGATTTTGCTATCGTTCTTTCATTGTCATCTTTGGCCTATGTTTGGTATTCGTGCGAGATATTATCAGTCAATTTAGCCGCACAATTCGGACTGGACAGTGCTAATGTCGCGCTGCATTACTGGCAAGCGGGGAGACTGAAAACAGGAACTAAACTATGGCGATATTTGTACATGGGAGGAAAATGAAAAAATCGAAATAACACTTTAATAAAGCAGATTTGGCTTCCTGACATCCCATAAAGATGTTTACAAATAAAAATCTACAAATTAGATGAGATGACACAACCTTCTATTGCGCTTCTTTCAAGAGTCATCCAACGTTTTTCATTTTTCTCCCATATACCGCCATACTTTAGCTCCCGTTTTCAAATCTGACAAAATACCATTCCTGTTTGGCGAATCGCGCGCAGTTAGCGATCCTGGCGGATGGCCGGCCCAAATGCTACGGGGACGTACAAGCGAGATATTTCAATTTTAACCTTTATTCTTCTCAACATTCTGTTTTGGTTTTTAGCCTTTACTAGCAAGACGGCGCGCCTACGGCGCGCCTTTCACGTTGCCACGTATTTATATTTTTAGATATTTCTCCTTTTTCGGAATTCAAAGATATTATATATTTTTTTCATTTAATCTTATGCATTTTTTGATATTTGTGTCATCTAAATTTTCAAATATATTTTCATATTGCCCATCACTTTTAGCAAAACATAAGTAAGAAATTGTCAAGAAATTATTGGTGAAGAAAATTTCTATAGAAAACATATGAACAGGAATAATTTTTAATAACCTCGATAAATTATCTAGATATTATGTATATACTCTAGATATTGAAAAAAAAAAAAAAAAAAAAAAAAAAGAAAAAAAAGAAAGAAATTCTCCAGATAACTTTTCTTTGGACCTGATGTATTCAAAATTTTTATGCAAACACAAAGTACTCATAGCTACTTTTAATCCTGTTATTCAGGAATTTGGGTGAGGTACATGAAACAAAGGGAGTAACTCTGGGCTTTAATATTATTTGGAATTTCTTATTTAGATACACTATTTTCTTTGTACCTCTTCATCTCATAGTTCAATTCAATCTGCTTAATTAATTTCGTTCAATTTTACACTCTTTCATTCTTTACTTGTTTTGTTCTTCCATACAACCTTTTTCTTTTTTTCATTTCTTTATCGTTTCCTGAGTCTTCCGAATTGTTCTCTTTGTCAGTATCACATTCTTCCATTTTCCGTCTCTTTCTGTTCTTCTTTTTCAGTTTTCTGCATCCATCTCCTCCAATTAATTATCCATACGGTGATAATTGATTCTACGTGTCATCCTCCTCTAATCTACAAATTAATGGAAGAAAAACGTTTCGATTCTAAGATTAATTCATTCATTTTCCTTTTTCTCTTTCACTTTTTCTCTATATAAATTTTTTTTTGAAATTTTGTGTGTATTATATGTTGACAGTATCATTTTTTTTTTTCGGTCATTCCAATCTTCAGCCATGATTAGTTCTATGTCCTCTCTTTTTTACATGCAAATAAAATAACTCCTCCTTCTATTCTCGAGTTGATCAAGTTGAGACTTTGAAAATCCCTTCCTTCATTTAGTTTAATCCGAACAAAATTTCTCAAGACCCTCAATATATTCCTTTGGGTTCACCCACCTCCAACTAACAGTTATTTTTGACGTCGAGTCCTGATTTTTGTAATTCACTATTCTATAGGGATTCTTCTGTTGAATCCTGATGATGTTAAGACCATCTCCAGTTTTTTATGATGTCAACTACTTAACCTGAATCGAGGTTTAATAGGAAACCTGTTCCATAGGGGGAGGGATTTTTGAAAATTTTGGCATCTCGCCATTTACCTAGAACGATAATTGATATTTTTCCAAGTCCTTTTCCTGTCATACACAACGTATCTTGGAAGTTAAAATTCCTTCATGTTCCTCCCATAAAAAATATAGCTTGAAAGTTGAAATTTTTTCAAGTTATCCACTTGTCATAATTGTATAGATCGATGTACAAAATGCGTTTTCAATTTCAACTCCTCTGATGGTTCAATTTTTTCCAAGTTCCTCTCCCGTCATATATAGCTCGATTCCCGATATTAGAAATGTTTCCAAATCTGACTCCTTTGATATTTAAAATTTTTCCTACCCCTTATCTATCATAATAGAGCTCGAAAGTCTCAATTTTTCCGAGTCCCTCCTGCTATAGTTAGCTCAATTTTCAAAATTCTATCAAATCTAATTCCTATCTTTTTGGAACTTCTCCAATTTTGAATTCAATTCTCAATATCAAAACCAATCCGTCCCATAGAAGAGGATGTGGGAATTCCTTATTCAACTTTATTAAAGACGTGATTGTTTTTTATATTACAACCTTCAATCATAAAAACTGTTATTATTTCTTAATCCTAGCTTCTTGTTACCGGTATCACTCACTTAAAAAAAATAACGCAACAGACTTGGAATCATTAAAAGTGAACCCATCCTCAGGCTTCATCAAACAGAAATTCCCACCATAAAGAGGTTATCTTTGCTCGACTTAGAATTGGTCACTCTCAACTCATCCACTCTCATCTCCTCCTGGGTTTTCATGCTCCACCTTCATATAAATCTTATTATGAAGATAGTCGACTATCTATCACCTTTTTTCCTGTCCTACTCTTCAGAATCAACATACTTCGTACAATGTAATCTCAGTCGTATCCTCTGTCCTGTGTAATCATTTCCAACACAGTTTCCAACTCCCGGAACTACCCGTGTTACTCAATTCCATTTTCCAAATATTTCAATTGCTTTTCTTATTTTACCTACTTCTTACAATTGAAGTGATTTTTGATTCAAAAAGTTGATATTGATAAGGATCATCATATTTTGGTATGACTACTATTTTCTGTTTTGCCTATTGGCTCTCTTTCATTAGATACTTTCTATCATTATGTATTTATGTGGACATTGTGACGTCATCAGAACTTTTTGGCAAATTAATTATCCTTCAATTTGCGAAGTGCTAAATTGTATCGGATAAAATGAGGTATGAAGTGCAAAGAGAAGATCGTTACTGTTATAATATTAGGCTTTAGCTATTTTTTAGCTTAATTGTATCGGGTAAATTAGGTACCTATGTGATGCAGAGGGCGATTGAGTTCTTTCAATTTGCTATTGAGTCATTCATTTTCACGCTGATGTTCATAGAACACATGTGTGTACTGTGTGGTGTCATTGAAAATTTTCGTCAAATTCATTTTCTCTTGCCTTACATCCAACAAAGTTGGCTACCTTTTATCGAGAATTTGGACATCTATAGTCTGAGGTGCGGTCGTTTGGAAGAGGCGAGGTAATCGATGTGAGACTCAATCGTTGTTTTCTTCTATTTTGCTAAGCAATTCATTTTACGCAGATAGGTAGATTCGATGCTCGATGTAGAATTGAATCGTTTTTTTTTTCTTCGAATTTGCTAGGTAATTCATTTTACTCTTATATCTATAGTTTAAATCTACAGTAATAGAATGCACGTATAATATTCGGTTTTAGCTATTTTTTAGCTAAATTGTATTGGGTAAATTAGGTATGAATCGCGGTGAGGAAAAGGGCACAGTTTTTAGTATTATTTTGCTAGGCAATTCATTTTACGCTTATATCTATAGTTTATAATATATAGTAAGTAATAGAATACACGTAATATTCGGTTTTAGCTATTTTTTTAGCTAAATTGTATCGGACAGTTCAGGAAGGAGTGAAAGGTGGAGGTCGTATTTTTATTAATATAGATTCTTCTCAACATTCTGTTTTGGTTCAAACTCTGAAGAAAAAAATTAAAATGTAAAAGTGTTCCATTTTGTAAAATGATGGGATCAGGATGAGATTTTATTAATTTTAGATGAAACGTTACAACCCACTATCTCAGTATGCGAGATAAATCGCTTACTGATTGGAAACTGGTCGCAATAAATTATTTATGCCATTAACCATTCCGTAGCATTCATCTCGCATAATCAGGATGAGATTTTTTTTACAAAACAAAGTTCAAAGACCTTTATCCTGTGACATCACACAGGAAGTAATGTTAGCAAAAGCCCTGTTGATTTGGCCAAACGCACTTTTGACTCCCATAAGAAAAATACAGGGAGCCAGGATCATTAAATTTTTTAGTGATTGAAGTTGTTAATTCTTAATAAAGACAGTCCTTGACATTTGCAAATGAAATTTGAATTGATAAGATATTCCTTAATATCAATCAGTATACCTTAATGATCTTTGCTCCCTATATCTTTTGTACGGAAGTCAGTCGACCGGTTGGCCCAATTGACAATATTTTTCTAATTAACCTATACTTTTCTTACCGGCAAGAAAAAGAAACATAATTATTGCACCCATGTTTTGACTTCCGCTCCCTGCGCGGGATCTGAGAGATTAACCAGGGAGGAGAAGGTACGAAGAAATTATTCACATTCAAGCGCACAATTAACAGTACATTTTTTATCCCCTGGCGGCTGCAGACTTCCAAAATTTGTTGTTTAGTGTCCTTTTGGCAGACTGCCAAAGATTTCAAAATATTTCAATATGTATACCTAGCAATCATTATTTCGTTATTGCGTTTATAGAAAATATTACCTACATCTAAATTCAGTCACGGCAGATGGAACATCAATTTAAGATAAATAGACTAAAATTGACAAAATCGATATTTTCGTCCGAGTGAATTTTCAAAGACAAAACACCTTCTTGCTCTCGTCACTGATTCATCTTGTAATACTTTCAAGGTTCAATCATTTTCTCTTCCCCCCCCCCCTCCGCAACCATCACCACTCTAAATCCAGCCCTGATCGATGAACTCAATTGGAGGGAAAAGTTACGACGGAGAGAAGAAAGGAATTTTGAGGAGGAAGAGGAGAACGATGCATCAAGATTTGTTCAATTGATTACTTGGAGCAATATCCCAGCTACAAAACTAATATTTTGAGGTAAGCAGTACTGCATAAGGAAGGAGAAAACCTGCGAATTAAGATGATGGAACTAACTTAAAAATTAGGTACAATTATGCTAGACATTGTGATTTTTCTGGATATTCACTGAAGTTACAGCGAAGATAGAATAAGTCACCACCGCTCGATTGTTATTAGGTAGATCCAATTACCAAGAAAAACGACAATTAATACAGGAATCAGAAAGAAAGAACTAGAGAGAGGTATAAGCATTGCTCAAACATCTGGTGACTTCGTTTAATTACGGATATCTTGTATTAGAAAGAGCACGAAATTTTTAAGAATATCAAAACAAATATTATACATTTCCTGATGTGTGACATGAAAAAAACAGAGAAAAGCTTTTTGTAACCGCGAGACCATATCTGATTTCCGCTAGCTTATCAGTAAGGCAAGTAAAAATATGCGCTGATAACCTCTGAAATATGCACTTAACAACGTTAAAATATGCAAATAATATGCACTTACAATTTTATTGAGAATTTAGATCTGAAGGTACCTAATATTTTCTGTTTTAGCAATCAAATACATGATTCTAAAATTTTCAAGTAATATAATATGCGCGTATAATTTTATTAAGAATTTAGGTCTAAAGGTATAATTTTCTTTCACAGCAAATAAATGCATGGTTTCTTCAATTTTCAAATATTATGAAATGTTGGTGGTCGTCTCTTAAAATATTTTTGCTTTGACTAAAACTTCTTTTTACGTCACATGACGACTGGCGCAAATCTAAGGAGTGCGTATTCAGCGGAGAAAAAATTGTATTTAGCAGTTGTACATAATATTATTTGTTTGTATGCGTTATCGAAAAAAAAAAAAGGCTGAATCACTGATAATATTATTTTCTTTTCAATTTTATTTTCTTTCAGATTAATCTAAATCCAAGTTACGTGCGTAACTTTTTTGAAATAGTCTTTTCAAAACAAATTTCCTAAGCTCACTGCTGCAATAAGAGTAGAGAGCGCCTCCTTCGCGTTAAAATTCGAATGTTAGAAAGAGTCCGTGAGCGATTAGTTGGCAATACGATTGGCGTATGGGGTCCGGGGTCCGGGGTCCGCTTATGCTATTAGCAACAACAATGCGTGTGCGTGAAGGGTCAACGCGCACGAAAAAGTATTCTTAATAGCCGCCAACCAATCGTTCACAGACAGCACAAACTTGATCACACGTAGGAGAATAAGTATGCAGTTTAAAATACTGGAAGAGCCCTATGGAGGCTCGGGCTGCCAAACCGTTCGATAGGAATTGCTTACTTTGTTCCCTTATGGCTTAATATACTTACTATAATATGAGGTTATAAATCCTTCAAGGTGATAATTTGGAAATTTATCAAGGTGGACAATGGAGTTTATCAACTTGGTACAAAAAATGGCTTATCTACTAAAAAACTGATTCTCGCGCAACAATCTCTGTATTTCTGGCTCAAAATTTATGGGAGATATACCAGAAAAGTAGGCAACTCTTGGTAAGGCCAGACCCACAGAGTCAAAATTTAGGGTGTATCAAATTGATTCTAAATAGGTGTATCAAATTGATTCTAAATAAAAAAATGTGCTTGCTTTGGAACACAAGCTTTAAGTGCACCTCGTCCTCTTGATGCCACAGAAGTAGTACTTGCACTAATAGGTTTATGGTTTTGTTAATACAAATCTTTCACAATCGCGATAATTTTTAATTTTTCGATTTTTTATTCATTTTCTCATAATGCCGGTAGTTTACAATTCGCCTAGATACAAATCTTAATCTAAGTTACCATGAAATTCAAGTAAAATATAGGTCAGCATAGAGAGTAAACAGATAATCAGAAAAACGGAGCAACGACACAAGGAACGAGAAAGAACAGGAAAACAAAGATTAGGACTCACGATGATGAAGTCTTCTAATGGTATAGGCGATTGCTTATCTTATAACTATTTATTTCAAAGTATGTACTACTACTTATTACATTTCATTGCGATAGCTTCGCGAAGTTTTCTTTTTATTTTATCAATGTTTTCAAAGCAAAGAATTCCTTACGTCGTTGCTTCGTTTTTCGGATTATATGTTTACTGACCGTAGTATTATTTTGAATCTTGATCTGAAGAACGTTGATCGTTTAAAACATCAGTTTAACCCAAGGTTATTATAATACCGTATACGTGTTTACAGGTTCAACAAGCTGTGTTGAATATTTCAAAGAAGGATAACTCGAGAACGGCTCAATGGAATTCTTTGAACTGATCTGCGTTGGAACGGAAATTGGATGTAGAATAAACAATCTTCTCTTCAATTTAACGATGAAAGCATTTTTCCGAGTTATTCGGTGATAATTGTACCTACTGAAGATTTCTCGTTGTCTTTCCCCTCCAGGGCCCGGGTATACCCTGTATTTCTTCTGGGAGGGCTGAGCCCACCCGGGCATACCCTCAATCTATTTCAGTAAAAGTGAATTCCATTTCCTGGAAACCTCTCTCGGAAATTATTTCATTCGGGCAAATGTCTTTCGAGGAAACGTGTTCGGCAAAATGCACACCAAGCTAGAACTAATCTAAATCGAAAGCGAGAAAAGAACGAAGAGAAAGTAAATGGAAAAGGCCAGGGGTGACAGGAAAATTAAGATGATTCAAAGTCGTTGAGAAAAGAAGGAAGAGTGTAGAATTTTTCGATGAGACCATTCAAAAGTGTAACATTCTCATTGATAAAACGACGAACGACTTCAATGTCGTCAAGGGCCAACCGTCGATGGAAGGCATTCTCACAGTGGAGCACGACGACTTGTTGGAGATCGAAATAGTCGGAGTCCGAAAGCTGTACAGCAAAAGCCAATCTTTTTCGGAAGAGGGTGGTATTGACTTCCTCAAGATGTTGTTGGAGCTCTAGTACAAAGCTGCCGGTAGATCTCCCCTATATAGCCAGCCAGCCAGACAGGCGGAACATTCAAGCTCACAGACTTCCATTCTCTCAAACAAAATCGGGACGGTATCCTTTACCCTACAAAAGAGGTGACGAACAATGTTAGGGTTATAAAACGCAGGACGAAGATTGGAAGGGGCTTAAAGGAGATGAGTGATCTCCGAGGAAAGCTTCCCTGAATGAGGTAAACGAACCTATCTGACTTTCTTCTGGAGGGATTGACGCTTCGAGGGAGAGAAATGGTGAAGTTTCTTTCGGAACAAGTTCCAAGCCATTAGAATAGGCAAGATACTTGATGACCTCAACCTCCTCAGAGAAAAGGTGAGGAGAAAGAGGGATAGAAACGAGGCGATGAGTGAAGCTATCGAAGGCGGCGAGCTTAAGGGATGGAGGATAGAAGGAAGAGGCATGGATATTAATATCCGTGAGGTATTTTTACAAAAAAAACCAAAACTATGCACGCCGCCAGCAATGGAGATAGAAAGTTGATGGAGGATCTCCCCACCTCAATAGTAACATCAATGGTAGGATACTGACTGGTAAGGAAGGCGAAAAAAGCGTGAAGATCGGAAAAGGAGCCACTCTAAAGGCATAAGACGTCATCCAAATATCGGTTCCAATCAACAATGCAATGTAGGGAAGAAGTTGAAAACCAGAATCAAAGACTTTGTTCTCAAAACGTTTGAGAAAGATCTCGGAGACCAAAAATCCGATGGGGGAGCTAATAGGGACACTGATATTAGGGGGAAACTCATAGATGAGACTTTGAAATTGGCAGAAATTGGGGGAAAGACATATTTTAAAAAGTGTCATGAATTCATCAATGAACGCAATTGGCACATGCGCATCTTGAAGGAGCAAGAAGAAGAGGGTGTGCGGAAACACACTCTTGACATTGAAGGAGACAAGAATAGAACCATCAAGAAGAAGGACACCATTTATCCTCTCTACCAGTTCAGAAGAATTGTTAACAGGGAACCGAGACTGATAACTCTTCAACGACTTGAACCATTGATCAAGGAATTTAGAAAGCTTATAAGTCGGAGAAGAAATGAAAGATACCACTGGCCCAATAGTGATATTCTCCTTATGGAGTTTGGAAAGGTCATAAAGCCGAGGAGGGACTGGGTTAGGGTTGAGGATAGATTTAGGATTCTTCAACAAGGATGTGCACTTGTTAACATTCGATCTAACGTACGGACATAACTAGTAAAATTAAAAGTAGAATCAATACTGCTGACAGTGTATCCACTGCTCGTCAGAAAGTCATATGGACTTTATTGTCATCCTCCTCCTCATACGGAATCACCTCGGAATTATTCCTTTAATTGTTGGCTTTGGTCATTTTCAAACAGTTGCGACGGATCTTCTTCTGCAAATTGTTGACCAAATTACAAGTATGAGACGTCATAACATCAGGAGAATATGAGTACGCAGAAGCAGTGAATACCACCTCCCTCCGAAAAACCTTACGGATTCCGACCAAAAATTTGATCTCCAACGAACCGTCTTGCTCCATCGTGAGTCACCACTGGCTTTTTCCATTTACTTTCTTTTCGTTCTTTTCTCTCTTTCGATTTAGCTTCTGTTGAATCGAAAATCTATAATTTTCAAGATTTTTCTTGACTTTCGACCTTTTACAACCTCGTCGTTTGTTCGATTTTTGTAAATTTTTTACGAACTTTAACAATTTTCGATATTTTACGACCTTGTCGTTCTTTCGATTTGTACGAATGAAAATTCTTTTGCGCTTGTAAATTGAATTGCTTGATTTCGATCTTTCCTTCTTCATTCGATATGAGCCGCAATATAGCTTCCCGTATCCCATAAATATGACTAGAAGTTCGAAATTTTTCCAAATCCAAGTTCTTTATTCAGGTAGGTTAGTTTTCAGCCGGAGCCATATGGCGTACAGCGCGCGGTGAATTTTCCGAAATAACCCCCATATCGTATGTTGTGATTTGAAACTCGAAATTTTTTTAAGTCCGCATTCTTTATTAGGGTAATTCATTTTTCACCGGACGTCACATGGCGTTCCACGTACGGCGAATTTTTCGAAATAACCTCCTTCCATATAGAACAGGTTCCCCGTTAAAATTTCCCTGAAGTGTTCCACTTGAGTAGATACATCCATGATACATCATTGCTGACGTCAATATAATGCACGCGAATAACTTCAAATTTTATTAGATGGGACCGGTTGCCTTTTGAGGGGCGTAACTTTCGTTGTCCAATCCGATTATAGGCCAATTTTTAAAAATCCTTTTCGATATATTCGTACACGTAATGATGACTAAATGCTATTTAATTATTCATGACGTATTGAAAAATAGACATGCGGCGTATGTAGTTTTAACGAATTACATTGAAAGGGAACAGAGTAGAGAGAATGAAATCATAATTATGAAGCCTATACGCAGCGAGGGGAAAAGAACTTTTAATTCGTACTTATAGGAGTTTCCTATTTACATATACAGATACAGAAACTCATCTGCAAGTCGAGACAAAAATGTAAAAATGATGGTCGCCGTGTACAAGTTCTTTCTATGCATAACAAACTGTGTAAATATTTCAAATAGCTCAGTAATATAAGAGCTATCGTTCGAGCTCGAAAAGAAAGGAACCATATGTTAGGCTATATGGTTGCCTTATTCTGGTTTCCTTCAGCGAGGGGAAACGAACGTAGTAAATTAAAGTGTCACGTTGACAGCTGCTGCGTGAGGTCAAACGACGTTGCCAAGTTTTCGACGAACGCGGGGCTTGAAAGGGGTCGTTGGGTGGAGTCGTGGAATCGTGTTTCCTATAACAATGTAAGAATTCTTTCTCGTTGACTACTGCCGCACCATAGTTTTTCTTTTCCACGAGTACGTCCCAAAAGAGAGACTCCGAGGACCTTTTTTTTTCCTCTCTTTATTCGACGCCTTGCGAGTTGTTCAAGGTTCAATGCGTTTCTTTCGATCTGAATGAGCAGAGATTTTTTGCGTGCGCCGAGGGATAGAATGCACGCAATATGTACGAAAAATTGAAAAAAAGGGAAATTTGTGACACGCGTACGGCGACATTCAAGTTGAAAAGTAATCCTTTTTAAAGCTAGAAACTCGCTATTCTAACGAAAACATTAATATCGTTGAAGAATGCAAGGAACCAGTTGCATGGGAATTAAATTTCAAAATAAATATAACAAAATTTGCATTCGAATTGAGAAGTACTGAAGAAATGTGCCCATTCAAATTTAAGCTCTTCTCCTGCGCGATCATCGTGACTAGTTTTTGATCTTTTCAGAAGTATTCCACCTCACATGAAGAGGCGATTTATTTAGGTTTTTAATAGTCATTTATTCGATTTCAACAATTCGATTTTGGTAATTGATAACTATCCCAGGGACGAAATTTTCCCACGTCCTATCTTTATAGAAGTTCAGAGCTCAAAATTTTTCTAGTTTCTTATTTATAAGGATCTAAACCTGAGATTATTCCGAGTCTCAATGTGCATAAATCATATACGTAATTCAATGGTCAACATTTTAAACGTTTTCTCCTCATATATATAGCTCTAGCGAGAGGATGAACATCAAGTCCCAAGGTCGTCTCCAAATTCAAACATTGCACGACTACATCAAACATTTTCTCAGAAAAACACTCGCACCGCAGAACATATTTCCTGTTAACATTTCCCTGATAAGTTAAAAATATATAGGAGGAGGTGGGACTCTAAAAAATTTTGATGATGGAATCAACGAAAAGGGAGGAGGAGGATACGAAGAATATAATTAATGACCTTAATAGATACGTTTAAAAAAAGGTTAAATAGTCCAGGTTTCTCTGACGTCAAACAGCAAATAACGATAAGCAAAACTACCCATCTCGTTGATCCAACTGACAACTGATAAGGTGACTCCCATAAGAATAACATAGGGAGCAAAGATCATTATGTAAATAATTTGGAATAAGATTTAATTAAAAAATCAGAGTATATATTTAGAATCTTTGAACTTCTCAGCATTTGGTCATCATTCATCAATCTCTAATTATTAAGAAATGCCTTATTCTTAATCAGAAACTTGATGATCTTAGCTCCATGTGTTCTTCAAATGGGAGTCAACATGCCAGTTGGATCAACATTGGGTAGTTTTGCTAGCGTTCACTTTCTGTTTGACGTCACAGAAACCTGGGCTATTATAATCGCACATCAAAAGAGAATGTTTGAACAGCAAATCTGTGAGCAGCAGAAAGGAATGAGAGAACAGTTAAAAAATGTATGAAATGAACAGCAATGGTACACAGTAAATAGAATTGGTGGAACATTAAAAATGATATTTTTTCAACAGCAAAATAATATTGAAATGAACAGTCGATGCTTAACAGTAATTAAATTTTTCTCACCTCAAATCACTCGGTTTTGGACACAAATATGCCATCATGATGGGCAACTTCAAGAACAGTAAGATTAAGTTCTGAACTTTGAAAAGGTGATTCATGTACACGTCATAGCTTGAACTCAAAAGTCTTGATGAAAAGGAAAGAATGACTTCGGTATTTTATACAACATTTATCAGTTTTGGTCGCCAATATCGAAGAAGCTTCTATCTATAATGATCTCAAAAAAGAAAGGGTGGAAAAGCTTTGATGGGCTCAAAAAATATCAGTATGGGGTTTGGAAAATTCGTATTACTTGTAATGACACTTCAGATTTGTTTTGTTCATGTCCCTTTTTTCTAAAACATTTAACCTGCAAACATTCTCTCCACCTCCAACTTTGTGACGTTCCTCCTCAGGCAAAAAATGTGCCCCTAGGGGAGAAACATAAACGAGGACGCCCGGCAAAGGCAAAGAAAGCTCTGTTAGTGCAATGATTATCATGTTTTATTTCTCCGTTCTAATCAGGGTTCTAGTCTCATCAACTTTATTCGATTTTATTCTACTTCAGATTTTGGACAGAATTTATTTTGTTCTAGACTTTTAACGGATTTATTTTATTTTAGACTTTTGACTGATTTTATTTTATTTTTTTACTTTAACAGTCTACTGCTGAATTAACGCATTTTGCTGTTCAAATTTTTTTTTTGAAGTTGTATATATTATTTGCTGTTCAATGCGACCTTTTACTGTACATTATTTTCTTTGCTGTGGGATCCTCATTTTGCCGTGATTACATTCTTTCCACTGCGTAAACCAAAAAAAAAAAACGCGAAATCTCCGAACAATAACGAAGGGGAAGAAGAATGCAGACATTCGCATTGACTTGGCGGCACTACAAGCAGGTAAAGATGAAGAAACATTCACTTTAACAGCTCAGTTGTTTCTAAAGAACTAGGAGAAAATTGATCTGGAATTCATTGCTTACATCCACGAGCAGTGGATCAACAAATATCCTCTATGGTATGAGAGTGAAGCACCTGGGTTACCAATTTGGAAGCAACAAATTCTGTCTTTAAGACGGAACATACCATGCGTGAAGGGATGCCGATCAGTCAGTTTTTCAGTGGCGCAGCAGACTTACTGGAAAAATGGTCTGAGACTCGGGACTCGGACTGCATTAATTGCACCCACTTCTCTTTGGTTTCTACAGTAACGCTGGATATGTACATTACCGCGTACCAGTGAGCGTTACTGCAAGGAAAGCTTTTTAAAGGCATTGAGTCATTCTTCACGGCTTCCTTCCCTCTAAGGGGTGCGTCACACCCACTATGTTAAAGAAAATTAAAGTCATTGGACAAGAAATGGACGTGGCCTAGGCGTGTTGGTAATCACCCTCAATTTCAACAACCTAAATTCCTCTATGGGAACATGTCCCATTTGTTTGAAGAAATTGGTCTGCATATATTGTGTGGGGATAAAGATACGTTCAGGGCTTATTCAAGTGCCTACTAAGGCGAAGACAGTCCCGCTCGGGCAAAAAAGAAAACGCGGTCGCCCTCAAAAAGCAAAGTTTGCACTACTAATGTGATGTAGATTACTTTACTTTTTTCATTCGGTGTGGAATTATTTCTTCAGTGTTTAATGCGAGTATTATGCGGATTTGCCGTCCACACATATTTTTCCCCGTGCAATTTCTTTTTATTCCGTTCAACTTTTTTAAATATCGGTCAAATTTTTCTTCATATATTTTTTGTTCAGCTATTTTGTATTTTACTTCCGTGCAATGAAATTGTAGCCTATGAATTGATGCGGAGTCAAATATTGATTTCGAATCAATCTATCAAAATTGTTGACCAGCCTGCAATTAAATGCTGTAATGTATGGATGCGAACAGTCGATTTTTATGCAGATCGACTTCTAATCGACTTAAAATTGAATTTGAAGTCCCTGGCACTTACTTAGAATCAATTGCACGCCAATCTCGATATTTAGTCAACGTGAGATCAAATTTGCTGCGACCAGATGTCAGACTGATTCGTAAAAATGTCCGCCACCCATTGTATGAGATTCTGTTTTATTTCCTTAGCGAAGAACTTGCTGTCTATATTTGGTTCAGTCCGACGTCTTTCAGTCCACGCCCAACCTGAATTACGTCATCAATAACCTTGACCTTATTTAGGGATTGAAAAGATTTTAAGCTCTGAATATGTATAGAGGGAACTTCGGTAAAATTTGAGTTATGAACCTCTGGTAGGCCCGCAAAGAGGAGAGGAACGATACCTTTTCCCTCGGGTCCGTGATTTTCAGGGCCTGGATAAATTTAGAATGTTACACTTGAGTCTTCAATACCATGATCAGAAAAAAAAACATCGAAATTTTTCCTTGGGCCTGGTTTAGCTAAGAGCGCTTCGAACCTCGGTAAAATTTTGAGCTACGAACCTCCGAGCTAGACCATAAGTATGGAGTCTTGGGCTGGTATGAAGTTTAGACCCTTGTGTTGAGCATAATATTTCAATCCACATAGGTCGCGTTTTTGGACCTATAACAATGACC
The DNA here is from genome assembly GCA_035079385.1 of Aspidiotus rigidus. Classification (NCBI taxonomy): domain Eukaryota; kingdom Metazoa; phylum Arthropoda; class Insecta; order Hemiptera; family Diaspididae; genus Aspidiotus; species Aspidiotus rigidus. The sequence goes on from JAVHKY010000013.1 coordinate 7,585,663, forward strand.
TTATTTAGAGACGTGAAATGATCTTGAGTTCACGATCTTCTAGCAGGAGGCCATGTAAAAATTGTCATTGTGTTATGTTGATGAAAGCGATTGATAACATACAGATTTTCTCTGCAGTGAGCTCGCGGTGAGAGAACGGCTATCACCTCGCGTTTGATCGAAGCGGAGGGACACAGGAAAATTCTCGTTGTTTCAAGCAATAGAAGGAAATGTTACCGAAAATATTTTTTCTGTTGTGAGCTCGGGGTGAGAAGACGGTGGTCACCTTACGTTTGAACGAAGCGGGAGGATATGCGAAAACTCTAATTGTGTCATGTTAATGGAAGCAAATGATAACGAAAAGAGTTTTTCTGTTGTGAGCTTGGGTGAGAAGATGACGATCGCTCCGCGTTTGGGAAGATAAATACCGACAAGTGTATCAAATTATTCGTGAAGTTCAAAAATAAATCTTATGGGTAGCATTCCTTCTATCGGCAAGACACAACGAGAATTTTTGTGTAATCCCCCACTTCATACAATCGCGGGCTGATCACCTTCCTCTTCCACTTGTATCAGACGGCGAGAATTTTTGCATGTTCCTCCACTTCAATCACACGCGGGGCGAACGCCGTTCTCTCACCACAAACCCACGACAGAAGGAGAATCCTTTCTTTGTATTGCTTTGCTCATAAATGCCAGTGTTCAAAAAATTGTCCACTCATCTCAGGACAAGATTCTTCCACTTCATGCAAGTGCACGCCTCCAAGTAACACAGTTTTTACCCCTGCGACTTGGAGAGAAAGAAAAATAAACATTTTCAAGTAAAGAAAAGTGAATGCCAGAAGTGCACATTATTTAGCCGGAACATTGACTATTGATTTCACGCGACATATCGCGGTGGCAGTCGTAGCTTACCCTGCTATTTATGAAAAAATCACAGAAATTCGCCCAATATTGATTTTTTGGGAAATGTTCCGCCTCACCGAGGCCTGTGATACTATACTTGAAGGTATGACGCATCAAATGAATAAATTTACGCGGGTACCACCTCTCGATCCTTTTTGGAGTTCGAAGTTTTGTAATTGCTAGAAACTATGATTTTTTTTGAAAAAATACCATGGATGCAGGTTTACATCTTATAGAATATCTCCGAGTTTCTTCGATCTGCGATCATTATTACTTGCAATATAGCCATTTTGGGTGAGCGAATAGGTCCAATTTTTTGAATTCCAAATTTTTTATAGGGGATAACATTTTGACATACAATCGAAACATTTTGTGGCCAACAGCGTTTTCCCCTTGTACCCGTCTAGAGCCTCTCATTGCGGGGAGAGAAAAGGGGGGTCAAAAATTCTGCAAAACTGGGTTAAATTTCGAGTTCTAAATAAACGTAATAAGTACAGATAAGCGTATTTACGACGAAAATCTTCGTATTGAAAAATCTTTTGTGATGAAAAGGGAGAAGATGGGGTCCAGCCAAACCTCGTGATGTTTCACCTGGAGCGGGAGAAGCTAGAAAATTATCAAAAATCGTCTCAGAGAAATTCATAATAGGGACTCGAGGAAATTTGGAGCTGAGAAATTCTATTAGAGAAAGGCTCAAAGTAGAGCAGGAAAGCTAGCTGAAAACGGATAGTAAAAATAAATCCCGATGTAGAAAAAGTAGAAGGTTGAAAACCAAACGACAGAATTACAAAGAGAAAAATTGGATTGCAGAAAGAAAGGTGAAGTTTCATCTTCATGACGCAGAGGAATATTAAGCTCTGTACCTTTGAACTACGCTATAACTATGAAGTCTTGAGCTAAATTTCTCCGTTGATTGACCGAGGTCTTTTTCTCTCCAAGAACTAGGTTCAAGCTCGTTTGATTGAGTTTCAAAAAGTTGTAAAAGGGCGTGACGTTATTATTATAGTTGGGCGATAGAAAAGGGAATGAGGAGGGATTGAAAAAAATCGAGCGCGATGTCAGGGAAAAATTGCGGTAGTTACTTAGAGGAAAGGGACGTCTAAAATTTTCAAAAATTTTAATTACGTAGAAAAAAGAGCAAGGTGATTAATGATAGATGATTGAACCCGCTGGCGACCGCTAATTTTCCTTTAACTGGGTGACAGTGAAACACGCATACTGTAATTGGTTGCAACTTTCCGAGAGGAAAAAGACGACAAACTTGGAAATAGTATACTGCAAATAACGTTTATTTTACAAAACCTCGCGATAAAATTGTATACAGAAAGAGAGACATTGATAAAATAATTCTTTACAACATTAATTACAAAACGAATAAGACGAATCAAAAAAGTATGATATTGTTATGTACAACGAAAGCTTAGTAAGATACGAGTATGCACATAAAACGAAAAGGTTAGAAAGTGCAGTTTAAAATAATATTATTCTGTAACAAGGTGAAGCTTATAAAATTTTAGATTCTACAATACATTTTCAACAATTCATGTACGTATACGCTTTGATATTACAAAATAATACGGATTTCGATGCACTTATTGCTAAAAAATCGAAGATAACAGCCGTTAGAGCCCTGCTACATGCCGCGCCCTCGCCCTACTATTTTTAGAAATGCATGAGTATTTCTCTAAATTTTATTCTCAAGATTTTTCTTTCTGTGCATGAATTTAGGAACATTGTAGATATAAATATTTCAATTTAACAACTTTCATACTATATACTACAAATATGTAAAATCGTTTTAATAAATGTATGCGCGGCATGTATTATAATAAAAGTGCGACATCAAAACCAGTTTCAGAGTAGCCTACCTTTAGGCGATCATCGCGATGTGACATGTAAAAAAGAAATAAGAAGAATAAATTTTTTGCTCAAATATTGTACAATTACATACTTCTCCTATCGTTAATACAATCATTAGAAGAAACAAAAAGACGCGTCTACCAACTCGGAATAGTTTATAGGCGCGTATACGAACACATCTGAAATACTATCACCCATATTATGCTCATAATATGCAAGAGAGATAGCTCGAGAATTACTTAATCGTATCATATAATGAAAAAGTGTACGTGAGTTTACATTTCGCATAAAAATAAAAAACCAGTCAAACCCTCACTTTTTTGTAATCCCCTTATTGTATATGAAATGATTGAGGATTCATGTACATATATATTTTTATGAAGGCGATAATGATATATATAATTAAGTACCATGCTACGACCAAAAAAGAGACCTTTAAGGCTTTTGATAAGATCTTGAAATTTGCTTTCGCTCATTTCTAAGTAATATCACAGATTTAAATGTTTCAAACGCTACTACAAAAACTTTTTTTGTTGATTCATATTTTACCGACAGGTTACGCAATGGGAAGAGGAGGTAGGAGAATATCTACATTCCTTGTAAAATAGCGCATTGATTGTTCTACAGGTAGTATAAGCAAATTGCCGTGCAGTGGTCCAAGAACTAACCAAGTGACTTTAAGAATGATAGTAGATTTATCGGACGAGAACAGAGGCACATGGTTATTAAAAGTATCTTCAATCCCTGTGGAGAAATACCAAAGGAAATTGGGAAAGTAAGACATTTCTGCCAGAGTGAAGTGAAATTTGAGCGCTATAAAAACTGGACAATTGATAAATGGCACAGTCGGAGAGTGGAAACTTTCCTAAAATTGATCAAACAAATTTTGTTCTCCTAGTTTTTTCACTAAATGGCTTTGTTCTCTACTTATTTCAAGATTACTTAATCAACATTCAAATAGAGAAAGTGTCTTGAACCCATTGTCGGTTGTAACGCTCCTAGTGAACGACCAGCCCAAATTGAGTGAAAGAGTTCAGCCACAGTAATTTCAATTTAAGAAATCAAAATTCTGGATTAAAAACTAAGTTTAAGACCTGATTTATTGCTTGTATGCGCGCCAATCTGATCTAATTTCAACTTCTAGGCTCTCTAACAACCATAAACAAATTTTGAAACAAATATTACCTAATTTAAGAACCCAGTCAATTTCCTAGAAGCTCAAAAACGACTTTAACACTGTATCTATAGAATAGTTGGTAACTTCTTCAAGAAAATTTTACATGAATCTACTACACACTCAATATGAGAAGTCAGTTTGTGACTCTTGCTAAAAATCAAGATCATTGACTGCTAAACTTATTTAGTTTTAACTTCATGCATGCAAACAAATTGATTGCACGAACATCAACTTGATACAGGATGTTCAAAAACCTCAAACTGTGATAAAGCTAGGATTTAAAGGAGGGAAGATTATTGATGCTAGTATAAGTGAAAATTTATTCTTAGATTTTTGAATACTCGGCAGAGAAAAAGGGTTCAGATACTTTTAGATGTTTATGTCACCGCTTTCAAATTATTAGATAAATAAAATAAAACTATTAAAAGCAAGAAAAAATTTCAACTCATTTTTTGAATTTAATAGATTCCTTTAGAACAAGATGGGAGGAGAAAGAGAATGATCTATGTTTGAACTTTATAATTGAACTATTGAAAAAAAAAAATTTTTCATAAGTAGTTCTTTAAAATCATTTCAATGAAAGCGAGCAATTCTTGATTAAGAAAAAGATTTCTTCTTTTCAAACAGAGAGAACTTGGTGAATAAAAGAGACAAAAAATTATAGAAAAAAATTCAAAACAAACAAGGTGGCTAATTTTCAAAATGATGAAATTTGTAATATCAGTGCTTCACTTAAAGAATACAACTTAATAATAACTCGTATACAATTTTTTTTGGACCGAATCGTCGGATAAAAAATAATAGAAAATGAAATATCTAATTCACAGGTACACATCACATAAAGATTGTAAAATATCCGTACACAAAAAAAGAAGGAAAAAAAATTATAATGATACAAATAACTGTTAAAAATCGATTTCAACCTAGTCATGGATCAATAAAATTAAAAAACAGAACTTATTTTAAAAAAATTTATACTTACAAACAAGAAACAACATAACAATACATGTACATTTAAAAGATTGTAAATTCTAATCGATAATATCTACTTCTTCGTCGAGTTTGAAGAGGGAGTATTCTGCGACATTAAAGTCCCCCTATCCGTGGCAAATGGATTCATCAAAGGATGGGGCGGTATCGCCTGATTCATATTGAACATCCATTGTTGCTGTCTCAACAAATTAACCGTCATTGGATCGGCGAAAAAATTTCCCAACATATTTGGTGGCGCATACGGCCTCCCCGGCACCGCAGTCGAAAGGGTGGCTGGGGACGGCAATCTTCCGACAACGTTCGCATCCATGGATGCAACCTTATCAGCGGTTGGCAGCTTCGCCAAGATCGGTCGCACTCCTTTCGTCACAGGGAATTGTCTTTTACGATTTGACACAGATGTCGTTGAAGACGCCGCCTTTGGAGAGATTTTTCGTTGCTCGATTTTTGCGCTGATAGGAGACAGCAATTTCTGTTCGACACGACCGACAGAAGGTTGCTGCTGCTGCGGTGAAGGTTTACTCGTCGTCACCGTTGTCTTTTGCGTTGCAGACGTTGGCAGAAGCTTCTTTTTCTCAGGCGATATAACTTTTGTATTGTTGAAGAGTAGCGTTGGTACTGGACTTTTAGAGCTCGTGGGCGATGTTAGATCTAAAGCGTTATTAATGGGTTTATCGGTGGACGATGGCGGTTTGATAGTTAGAGCCGAAGTGAGATTAGGTTTGCTGTTAGCGGCAAGCTTGAGACGTGATTTCGCAAAAGGAGCGTTTATATCGATTAATTGTGGTATACCCTGATGGCGTGCGACACCATCTTTCTTGGGCACCGAGGAAGCCATCGGTGATACTTTGTCACCGCCTTCGTTCTTAGTCAAAGGGGGAGTACATTTACCATTCTCCAAGCGCGGTCTTTTCACTTCTTCATTTGGTGATCCATTACACTTTTTGCCATCTTCGTCAACAACTGGAGAACCTTTACGCGAGTTTAACAAACTCCGCTTAATTGGCGACTTCATAATGCTTTTACTAGCCATAGTATTTAACGTGACCGAATGAGGAGTGATTGGCGTTAAAGGAGGAACACCACTGCCATTAGAAGTGCCAAAAGGTTTGAAACACGAGACATCATACGACGTTTCTGGAATCAGACGTTTATTTGTCGACTCGGGATGGGGATTCAGGGTGATAGAAACTTCTGGTAAAATGTCGGCAGAGAATACCTTTTTAGGAGGAGTACTGCCTGTATTCTGCGGTACGGCAACTACATCGTTCTTTATCGCAACAACTTTCTCAATCTGCGCCGATGGTTGAGGCACTGTTTGCTTCTTGTTATCTCTGGCCGCCTTACCACTGGCAGCGAGATATTTCTCTTTAGGCCCTTCCCCATTTTCTAACATACTCCTTTTGACGGTACTGTTCATTTGCTGGTGATTTCCAGCAACAGCATTCCCGCTGGGAAAATTTTGCTGCACCATTTTCTGAAGATTTGACATAGGCGAAATATTTGAAGCATTTTTTGACTGCGTCAAAGAAATCTCGAGAGACGACGGAATTTTGGCATTTGTTGATCGTATGAACGAATTTACAGGATCCAAGGAATTGTTCTTATTACTTTCATTTGACGACGACTTTACATTATTTGACGACGATTGTACGTTGGTAGAGTTTAGATCCAAATTATTATTCTTATTACTTTTATTTGACGGTGAACTAACATTTGTTGACGACGGTTGAACTTTGGGGGAATTTAAAACGATTAAAGGTGGTACAGAGGGAACTGTAACAGTTTTGGCAACGCAAGTATTTGTGGTGTTGGTCGGAACGGAGGTTGAAGATACAATTGAGAATTTTGTACAGTTACCGGTTGAAGAAATCATGGTATATGAACGTGATATTGACGGATTAGCGACAGTAGCCTTTGTAAAGCTGTTGTTGATGGAAGTATTTGAAATTTGTTTGCTTGCAGTAGTGGTCACCTGCACATTTGTCGTTGATGAACTAGTGACAGTCGCTGGAAGTAATTTTGGCAGCAGCTTTGGTTTGATGCTGTTCCCCGACGTCACGACAGACGTCAAATACGGGCTGGAATTGGATACGTTTGTCTTCTGCACGCTGGCAACAGCACTAGTGGTAACTGTAGTACTCTTTTGTTTTGCTGAACAACTCGTCGTTGTTTGTGTCACAACAGTAGGATTCTTCATTGTAACGAGCGAGGCAGCGATGATTTTATTGTTTAGCGCAGACGATGGTGAAGACGTAGTGGCAGTAGTAGTGGGTACACTCACGCTTGGGGTTACAGTCTTCGCTTTCACTGTCATCAAGTTGTTGACCGAATTCACGTTCTCAGTCGTTACTTTATGATTCTCCTTTCCAGCGACCGGACTAGAATTTGTATTCTTGTCCTTTCCAGCAACCGGACTAGAGTTTGTATTCAGCGATTTCACAATTGACGTTAAAGAGTTGATCGGTAGCTTTGGCGAAATATTTGTTACTGGAACGACTTTTGATGAACCAGAGTCTGAAGAAGAAATTGGTTTGGAGACTTTTACGGCATCTGATGTGGAAACAACAGCCTGATTTGATTCGCTCATCGCGATTTTTCTGGCACAGTTTTTATTTGTCGTCAATGGTACCTTTTTGGTATCGGGTCTGTCCATCTCGTTCATAATTGAAGATATCGCTAAATACGATTTAATCGGGCTGGCATCCAATGTGCTACCGGTAGGGCATTTTATCGGACTCTTCGACTTACATTTTTTCGGATCCTCGACAATTTTCAACTTTGTAGTCACGCGAGGAGCGGACGAGGAGACGCTCTGTTCGCTAGGAACGTTTGGTGCTTTATTCGCGGATACCAATGGCGTGGTGGACGTGGTAGGTTTATTGTCGCTCGGAACTGCCTTTATATTACCGTTCGATATAACAAGGTCTGGAGTTGGAGCAGAACTTTCCGAGATCACGGAGGGTTTAGCCGCGCTAGGAACGGAATTTTCACACGTCTCAGACGATATCGAATCGGTAGATTTATTCTCGTGAAGTTTGCTATCAATATTAGAAGCATCCACAAGCGCAGCAGATTTTATTTGACTAGATTTCACTGCAGTGTCGGGGGTGATAACGGTTACGGAGGCCTGCTCCTTGGAGTTCAACGAAATTGTTGTCAATACACTTATCTTGTAGAAGAGTTGAATCGGACTATTCTGTGAACATTATAAAACAAAGCATACAATGATTAGATAAAATGAATATACGAATATTTTTATGTAAAATTTGATGAAAAATATTGTTCCTCACTAGTGAGTTTTCTCTAGCACACATATTTGACGAGTTATTTTGAGAAAATTGTTTTTTATCGTAATTTTCGGTGGATAGGGAATGATCCATCAGAGACGTGGCTGTGGTCGTTACGGCACGACGGCAACTTGAAGACTTATGCAAAAATAAACCTTTCATCGAAATCAAGTTTATGTCTCAGAGGCTAGTTTACTAAGAGCTGTCAGTACCATCAATACTTGTGATTGGTGGGTCAGACAGCTTCAAAGTTTTGATTTTCTGGGTATCTGTTTGAGTACATATTTCAATAGTGCACAGATCGTCAGTCATATCCTTATTTCCTTCATACAAAGCTCCCTCGGTTTACTCGAAGAAAACGACGGCTTCCTTAACAATGTTAAACGAGGAACGCAGGGAACCTGTTTGACGGGTTGAAAAAGTAATACATTACGCATGACCCGTATCAGGATAGCCCCTTCAAGTAACTGAACATACAATGTTTTGTACACCAACTGGCTTAGCCCCTTCGATAAGCCGGATGTGCAATGCTTCAAACACGATGAGTTTCCCTTTTATCATATATTTCGGGGCAAGAGTCGAATTTGCACCTCCTATCACATATAGCTCGAGAGTCGACATTTTTCCAAGTTTTTTGCTGGACGGCGCACGGCGAATTTCTAAAAATTACGGCTTCTTTGACGATGTTGAACGAGGAGCGCAGGAAACCTGTTCTACGGGTCGAATTTGTTTTAGTAATGAGGTTTATAGGCCTATTAAGGAAGCCACTATTAAGAAAACGCAATATCAATTTGACCCCTAGGGTATAGTGTGGAATTGAATTGACAAAACACCGATTTTTCAAAATTTCCTTCTATCATATATTATGACGAAAATTTAAAAATTTTCAACTCACTTCCTTAATATTCACGAGTTTGAGAATAAAATTGTTTCAAATCCTTCCTATTATAATATTAAGAAAGAAACTAAATATATAAATGAATAAATTGATCGCTCAAATAAATAAATAAATTCATTAATTCATTCATTCATTAATTAATTAATTTAATAAATAAATAAATAAATTGATTAATTCAATAAATGAATAATGGATAAATAAAATGAACGAATAAATAAATTGATTAATTAAATAATTTAAATAAATAAAATAAATAAAAAAATTAGATAAATAAATTGAATACAAATAAATAAATCATGGTCCATCTCTTATCTTTCCCCTCCCACCATATACAGCTAAAGAAAAGAAGCAAACTTCTTCCAAGTCCATTTTGGCCGGACGTCGGACGGTAAACTTTCCCAAAAAAAAACCATAGAACAGTTTCCCTGTTAAAGGTACTGTTTGACGCTGATGTAGTGAGATGAGGTATCAATGCATCCTTTGTCGCCTCTAATAAACTAGGCCGCGATTTGATCCTGTTTTGGGGGTCGCACATCAACTACCGATTTCTCACGGAGACTACAAAGAGAACGAAATTTGAATATCCTACAGTCACAATTCGACATCCTCGGTTCCGATACGTCGTTTGAAAAACAATGCTGATCATTCAAGTAGATTCAAAAACTATAACCTTAACATTGGGAGCTGTTCTCAATCGCAGTTCGTTGTTTTCATTATTAGACGAAAAATACAACAATATTCTTCCTTCGACCTAGTACAAAGACTCGGCTGAGACATAAAAGCTTGCAAGTATAGCTCGAGTGAGAAGAAAAATAATATGGCGAGCCTTTGATAGCGAAACTACCGAGGGAGAGAGAAAGAATAAATTGTATTTGTACACGTTAGGAGTAAAAAAGTGTATAAGTTTCAAAGAATTATAGAGGAAGGACGAAAGAAAGTGGGAAGTGTACGCACTCGAGCAAAAACGCCGCCTTCCTACCAACGCTGCTGCTTCGCTTTCTCTGCACGCTGATGAACCAGGTCTGGAGATTATATCGCCTGCAGCTAACTCAAAAATACAACCCTTAAAACGCTCGCTACTTGTATAAACTTCGCTCGTACTTTTCCTATTTGTATTGGTATTACGCAGCTATTATGTGGACACGTTACACTACATATAAACATTATATCGATGATGGGTACAATATTAAGCCATCGCATACACTCCTACGGAAAAATATGAACGATTCCGCGGATTCATCTCGTGCGCGCACCGCTGATACGCGAGAAGGGTTCCCTAAGTGGCAACCAAACGAACGGAAAAGTTGTCGTAATCAATTAAAAGAAGAAAAACTTGACGCGCTGCGTCCGCGTCGGCGACTAGAATAGCCCAAGTCGCGGTACAACGAAGGAGAAAAGAGGGCGGGCGAAACAGTAGGGTATAAATTAGAATTAGTTTCTAAAACGACGCGCTACGTTAATCGTGCTGGCGATGCGATGCCTTGTGGTTTTCGCGTTCGTGCAAACCATAATAATATTATGTAATGAAATAGCCTACGTCATACAGTGTCGACTATATTGTACCAGTACATGTATAGATAAAGTGTATACGGATGGAAAAGTACGTGGGATATCAGAAATAAGTATCCCACAATGTGAACTGCATTGTAACCATCTTCGGAGCGGGGAAAAAGAAAAAAACAAAGCTTGGCTTCGGTTCGGTTCGCAGAATACGGTCATTTCATTCGCCGCGGTAAATTACATCTCTATCCTCAACTTTTTCTTCGTCTTTCTTCTTTCTTTATTTCTTTTCATCGTTCGTACCTCTTTTGTTTGTATTTTTGCCTAAAATAATGACGGTTGTCGGGTTGTTAACTCCGGTCTGTATAGTATGTTCCTCTCGCGTCGTTCAATATTCTCCTTCGTACATGAGTTTCAAGTACAAAATGTGAGAGAGAGAGACCGACGATCTAGTCTTTACGATTTAAAACTCGTTCTGACATTTCATTCGCTTTCAATGATCACTGGCACTCATGAAGAAACGTCCATTGTCATTTGCTTATATTATTTTTTCGTGTTTCATCTCTCACTCGATCTCTCTCTACTACCCCCCACCCCCCTCTCAGTCTTGACGATACTTTTTCTTTTTTCTTCTTTTTGTGTAGGCCTGATTTGCCCTTTTTCTTCTAAGAATAATGCTTAGCGATTTCGTATTTCGCACGGTAGCCCGGATTACGAAGAGAAATTTTAGATTCCCTTATACCTGCGTTGTATGCGGTAACGTCTCAAAATCTCATCGTTTGTAATTCAGGTATACCTATATAAGATTTGTTCAATAATTGATGCAAGCAACAGAACAGCGGATTGAATTTTTATTAAAAAATCAAAAACAAAAGTTCGTTGCCAAATAACGCGAAATTATTATAAATTTTACAGTTTAAGAACAATACGGAAACAGTACAGTACGGCGACGAAAACTATACTACTTTTTATTAGAGACGATAATCTCGACGAGTGTCGATATAGTACAATCCTGTTTTATCGTGAATGATAGATAGTCGAAAATGTGTGTCCGGCTCGCTGAGTCTTGTGAAAGAATTACGAAGACGTAGCCGATCATGATGAAGCCTATAGCGTAATCCTTACATCCCCCCATTCCAAGTCATTTTCGACAACGAATCAACTTCCTAACGTCGATGCTGCGACCCAAGCTGAAGTTGTCAGCGGTAGCTATCTTCTCGGTGCTACTAGGGCATTCCTGGCCCAGTCGGTCTTTGCAGCAGTGAGAAATGCAAGCGGATAGTAGCTTACACCCCTCGATATTATCCAGCATAATGAGGCCTTATACATCCATCGTAAGGCTCTAATCTGCACTATGAGGACAATGTCCGAATTACCTCAAAGAAGAAAGACCAGAACTGGTTGATTCATTGTCTGTCCCAACAAACTATAATTCTATCCCTACTAGCTTATTGGCATGATAGATTCGTTTAGAGCAAGACTTGTAACCTACATCAATCTCGTAGATAGTATTTGAAATTTTTTTTATTATTGGAAAAGGACCCATTCGAATTGGATCCAATTTTAGGCGATTTAATTTATTACCGTTTTCGACGAAAACCTTCTGTCCCACCTCAAATGTTTCTTCAATGCGATTTTTATCTATCCTGCTCTTATTATATTCGTGGTTTCGAATTGAGTTGCAATAAGCAGTTTGTCTATCTGCCAATAAGTTAGGGATTTCGAGGAAGTTATGAGGCACCATTTCTGTTAATTTCCCATACATGAGATAGCTAGGTGGGAATTGAGTGATACTATGAATAGTATCGTTATATTCGTTTACGCACTGATGAGCCACTGTGGTCCATGCTGTTTTACAGTTTGGTTCGTTAACCCTGCATCGTATTCTGTTAATTAAAGTTTGGGCTCCTAGACGCTCGTTCAAACCGTTTGATGACGGTGAATCTAGTGCAGTGAAGTGTCTTTCAATGTTTTGCTCCTCTAAATAGTCAGAGAATTCCTTTGAGCACAAACCACCATACTGATCGTGCAGTAGAACACCTATTGGGTTATTCTTACGTACAGAATCAATGAGACGAATAAAGTCGGAAGCGTTCTGACTCTTTGAAGTTAATATGTAGGCATAACGGGTAAAATGATCTTCCAGTAAATGTAAGTATTTTTTTGTAGATCTTTTGCCTCCCAGACCACCAATTGTGTCCAGGGACATTATCTCATATGGTTTCTGTGCAGGACCAAAGTGACCCAACAGTCCATGAATCCTTCCTCTTCTAGTTTTATTTTGGATGCAGATTGTACATTTTGAACAGTGTTCTCGAGCCAGAGGAAACATTTTTGGAAAAGTGAAATACGTTCGAATTGTTCTATAAACAGTGTTTGGTCCGATGTGACCATATTTTAAGTGTACTTTTTCAATTAGTTTTAATCCGTATTCTTTATTGAGTAAAATTTTGTGTTTGCCTCCTTTAGCTCGTCGTACAATTACATCATTTTTAATAACATCATTATTGTTACGGATAATATTCCGTTGAGCCAATTTTATTTCATCAATCTGGAGAAGATTAATCGTGGGCAGGATATCTGGAGTATCATCACCAAAGTCTGAATTGAGGACTGGGTTGCGCGACAAACAGTCTGCTTCGTCATTATCTTTACCCGGTCTATAGACTATGGTAAAATCGAATTGCAGAAGGTAAGTCGCCAAATCCCCTAATTCTTCATCTGGTCTTGATTTTAAGTTTAAGTTTTCCAATGGTTTATGGTCTGTTACTATTGTGAAATGTCTGCCCAACAACCAATATCTCCAAAATTTTACCGCTTCTCTTACAGCGAAGCTTTCAATATAAACTGCTTTTTTCGTTTTTTGATATGTGTTTAATTTTTTTGAAAAATACGCTACAGGCTTCTCCAGTCCGTCAGCCTGGGTCTGTTTTAATACTGCCCCTATTCCTACGCCACTGGCGTCTGTGTAAATAGTTGTTGGCAGATTTCTATCAAATATAGCCAAAGTTGGTGCAGAAGTTAAATAGCCTTTTATTTTAGTAAAAGCTAACTCACACTCTTCCGACCAATGAAAGGGAATATTTTTTCTTAAAAGATTGTGAAATGGTTCCAATGTTGATGCCGCGTTCTTAATAAATTTATGGTAAAAGTTAATCTTACCAAGGAATTGGCGTATGTTCTTTCTATTCTGCGGCGTTGGGAACTTTTGAATTGAAATTAAATTATTATTCATTGGCTTCACAGAATTTTTGCTGATAACATGACCCAGATACTGTACGGAACTGGCGGCGAAATTGCACTTTATAAACTTCAGACGGAAACCTTCTTTTTTTATTGCTTCTGCCAGCAATTCTAAATGCTGAATATGATATCTATCTCTCTTTAATAGCAGTTCTCGACTTTCTCCTGGCGCCTCCTTCCTCTTCGTCGTGACTCACCGATTCCTGATTGATGAAATTCTTTTTGAAATTTCAAAGTATTTTGTGGTCGCGATAGGTATCTTATGAGAATTCTAATGTTGTATTCATTGATACAGCGTCAGTGCGTTGGCGATTTTAAATGTTGAATAAAAGCTATTAGTTGGCAAGTACAATCATCTAACAAGGGTCGGCTAATGTACCTATTGTCACGTATTCAATCAATTATAATTCTTTAATCGCCGGAATTCGTAATATCGATATTGCTTTCAAATTAGAAGAAAACAAAACCTTTTCAATTTTTCTTGTACACATTGCAGAGACGTTATAATAGAGATTGAAGGTGAAAACTGAATTCATTCATTCATTCTATCTACCTGATTTTTTACTTTCGATTTTCAAAAATTCCTTACCTCGCATCATCTTCCTTCCATACCAAGAGGAATTTAGACAATGCATTGTAAAAACGACGAAGGACACGCACTCCCTTTCTTCGCACGCGTTCAACAACTGATAAGATACACATGTTATCAAATAAAAACAATGGACAGTGAAATTGAAATGATCATCCAACAATAATTATGTCAACTTCCTTTCTCGATGCGTGTTTCAGTCGACTCTAAATCCAGGATCAAACCGTATACAGATTGAATCGCGTATCACAAATCATCAATGATAGGAGCATTTGTTCTTCCGATTTTTCTATTGCGATCATGAAGACCATTTTAAAACCCGGTTTTCCACCTCGTAAACAACTAACTGCAAAATAAGAAGCTTACATACTTTTCATATTTAACACAGTTTCATCCAATGAATCTGAAGAAGAAAATTTTACCCCGTTTGTCCGTGTTTGCTGGGTTTCTATCATCAACGCGAGCAGGGGAATCCCTTGATACCGAGTTTTTGGTTGGATTTTGACACGCTTCATGTCTTGAGTCTCACTCCGCCCGCGAGGACGCCCCCCCCCCTCCTTTATGCTCCGTAAGTAATTCAGCAATCTACGAGTACACCTCTTGTGGTTTTGGGTTTTGGTTATTCCTTCATTATACCGACGGTTATTAGCTTTCATCAAACTGGGCCAAAATTCGGTCACATGATACGCGGTCCTAAGTATACCCTACTACAGACCATAATGATGGGGAAAATAGAGGAGAAACGGAGAGTCGGGCGGAAAAGCTTATCTTGGCAAAGGAATCTCCCGGGATTGGACTGGTTGTAGCGTCGAATATTTATTCCATACAGAAGATTGTTCACATGGCGAGTGTTTTTGGAAGAAAAAGAAGATACGTACATATGGTTTGAAAACTGAAATTTTACACCCTCTCCACACTCCCTACGAATAGTTTGAGAATTTTCCAAGTCTTCCGCGTGATACATGTAACTCGGTGGTTGAAAATCTTCCAATCCCGTCCCCATCATATTTGTGTGCAATTCAAACGTCGAAAAGTTTCCAAGTCCTCTACCTAGTGTTCAAATAGCAAACGTTTCAATTTTTCAAGTCAGAAAGTTCCCCGTTTTCTCCCGAACAACACCCAACATTTCCGAACCAAAATTTGCCAAAAGAGCAACAAACTTTGTTTTAATACTAGAAGTTTCCATAAAAGAGTTCCCTTGTTAAAAGTTTGAAATCTGATCTTAGTGCTATTTAGTCAATCAGCGATGATTATAAAAATTGGAAAATGCGTCGGTATCGTATACCAGAGCGTTGGCCTCATCTGCCTCCATCCAAGCCAGAGATTCCCAAAAAATATGTTGAGTTAAATCTCTGAAATCCGGGACCACAAAATATGCTCGACCAATTCTAATTTTGTTAATACTATCGTACTTTAGCCTTGCCACGATTGTGAGAAGACGAAGGAATCATCTCATCATAAACTTCCTCGCTCCGCGTCTGTACACCGTCTAACCAAAACTCACCTCCCCAATTACAGGCTTCATTAGTATATTAATTGTTGACATGTTCCTCATTAATGATCACCCCCATCGGGAAGATCATCTGCCCATCCGAAATAGCCGCGAGGATTCCACATTTCTTCTCAACATTATTTTGCTCCAACTTCCGTCAGTCGAAGAACTCAATTTTTCACTTTGGGACTGTGACAATCAGATCGATCGCCACATATTCGTGTTCAGTATAAACTTCTCTTCTACTCGGCAACCACCAAGCTACCTTGACGCAAGCCCCCAGATACGCAAATAATAAATTATAATACCGCATTCTCCCGAATATAACACGCAGTTGAATTTTTTTCTATCGCGAGTATAACACGGAGGTTGACAAAACAGGTCAATTACAATTTTCCAGTTTTTCTAGATTTCGTCAAAATTTCTTGGATTTTTCAAGATTTTCCACAATTTTTTTCGGATTTTTGAAAATTTTTTCGTATTTCTTTCCAATTTTTTTCTTAGATTTTTGCATCAAAGTTAATTATTACTCACATATAGCACGCACTCGTGTATAACACGCACATCAGATTTTCAATCTTCAAAAATGAAAAAAAGGGGCCTGTTATACTCGGGAAAATACGGATCGCCAATCATAATACACGATTATGACATGACGTATTCAAAGAAAGCAGTATCGTTAATTGTAATTTCCGATCGAAGATCGTTATTGTTCTTTCACCTTATTGTAAAAACATAATTTAATAAAAAAAGTTCTCTCTCTTTTCATCAGTGCGTTTTGCATCACTACACTACAGGAGCCACAGCCTCTTCGTAGGCATTAAAGACTGGTTACTTGTTAGTAAAGAGCAGTGGTCTAGCTAACGACGAGGAGGTTGAGTGGTCCGTGGGAAAATGCAATATTTTATAAGTTTTACTCTGAAACAAGGCTTTACCCACACATAAATTCATCGACATGGTTCTTTCGGAAAATTTTCTCGAATACTCGACGTCCTCCTTTCATACAAAAAAAAAAAAATAGGTCTCAATATCATTCAACTCTTCTTCCTCCTCACAAACATTTGTCTAGCTATACACCACGGATAGTGAGAATTTGAAAAATGAATTTAGGAAGATGAGAGGAGTTCGAAAAATTTGTAAATGGAAAAGATAAGCCACCCATCATTCACCCGACTCATAAAACATTTTTCTATAATTTGTTTTCAAAACAAAATAAACTCCGCGAAAAGTTTTCTCCTCTCCTGGACTACTCTACGTGTGCTTCTTTCCAGATATATTCTAAGCGGGAAACTTATTTCCCACAAAAATCCGTGTCATTCCAGCTGCAACCGACTGGGAGGGTTGAATGTCATGATTTTTCCTACACTTACTTTCTAGCAGAGGAGATGATCGAGCTTGGAACACACCTAGTATAGCTGTGAGCTTATACCATCCTCACGCAATCAGATATCGTCGAAATTAGAGGCGTAACACTTCATCAGGTGACTTGAGGTCGTTAATTGCAGTTTTTCCTTTTACCCCTTCTTTTCAAAAATAATGTAATCTATGAGAACGACAGTTAATTATATGTATAAAAGTCATCGAAAGAATTCATCGCAGTCTATAGTTGACGGGAAAAACCATTAAAATGGGATTGATTGATTTTCGCCTCCTCGGCCTCCTTTCTGCGAACCATTAACTAGCCTTGCGCAGTCGTGTGGACGTGTATACACGCAGCCTCTATTTAAAATCAAGACGCCGACGCCAATGAGACTCGAAAGTGAAAATTATTAGCGCTAGCGGGCGTTTTTCATGATGTCTACTATTAAATTTAGTCGCGTACATCATTGAAGAGGGTATCGGTATTATTTCGAATCGTGATTATTGAACCGGTTTCTAGGTGTGTTGACTTGTTAACGCGGCGTTTCGAGCACAGTGCGCGCTATGCGTGTGGTGAGGATGCCGCGCGCACATGGGCTCCCGGTACTCGTAGGAAGGCAAAAAAAAACTTCAAACGCTGCAGGCATTTTTATTTATAACGCACACTATTTTGTTGGAATTACGTAAATCTTTGTATATGTGTTTGTACGTGTGTAAGGTGTAGCTACTGAACTCTTATTACGACTTTGCATAATACAGTACTTGTAAATACGAGTAGCAATACGTGTAAGGAATGTACGGGTTATGTATATTTATTGAATTTCATTTATATAAATATCGTAAGAGGACGCTGCGTACCAGCATCGAACGTATCGGTTGCTCAGATCCACCGTAGTACTGAGAAATATATGCTTCGACGCCATGGCGAAAAAGAGAAGGGTATTTGTGTACAACGACGTACCTATAGTGATGTCAGAGAATGAGCGTAGTCAGATAATACCCATAGATTTAGGGAAAAGAGAACCAGCAATTGAATGTGATAAAATTCAAAAATATGCGAGTTGTATAATTAATTGAACGAGATAGCCTTCGTGACAAGAGACAAACTAAACTTTCAGAATAATGTGAATAATGACTCATAGTCTTGAACAGAACTTCATTGATGATATTGTTGAAATCGACTCTATATGTCAACGTCGTTATCAGGTCGATTTGTCGACGCGAAATTCGACTCAATCGTCGTTTTCCGGTCTACTTCTTGAAATTTTTTATCGATCCGAGATCGACTGCTCTGCTTGGTCCACCAACAATCCATTTGTAGTGCTCTGGGAACGTATACTGGTCGACTTCGAATCTGGATTCAATGTAATGTTACCCCTTGTAGGATCCTGGCTGTTCGATAATTTCGCTATACTTGCAGACAAAATGCGTAGTTATAATCATACAAGGGTCAGTGAGCACTTCACGGTCAAATCGATGCAATTTGGGGGACGATTTCCAATGGACTTTAAAACCTAATGGTTTTTCACCTCAATTCTCCCTATTCGACAGTTAGCAGACTAGACAAAAGAAGGAGGATCCGGAAATATCTTTCAACTGACGTCACTTTGAACACACTAAAAGTAGAAAATTCCTTTGAAGGACAAGCAAAGGCACTAGTGGATGGTAGACAATGAGTGCGCACGATGTGATAATACTAGTTTTCCAGAATGTGGATCGAATTGCTCGAGATCGAAATAAGAACTTTCCTCCCAATCGCTGGCTATTTTAATAGGGAACCTTTTTTATGGGGGAGGGGGTTTCGGAAGAAACGTCCGTCGTTCACTGTCCGACCGGCCGGCAAAGCTCGGAGCTCGAAAATTTCTTAAGTCACCCTTTATATAGCTTGATGGGCGGGCCTGTGACGTCACATTCTGATGACGTCATGGATCAGATTTTCTAAGTTCGCCTCCTCTTATATACCGCGTAGACCAAAAAGATGTTACCATGTAACCAATTTGCCAAGATTTCTAAAATCGGGGTGCCTAACAAAATCAGGTTTCAAAAATAAATGACTTTCAGATGACCTCTTTTTGTTTTTTTTTTTTGTTCTCTTTCCTCTGCTTCCTTTTACACATGTTGCTATGAATGCTGTAGTGCTACATACTTACTTACGGAAAAAATTTGTTGAACACCATAAAGTAATGAGAACCATTCTTTCATTATGACAACAAACTTTGTTTTTTCCTTGTTTTTTTTTTTTGTTTTTTTCTTTTCTTTTTTCATGTGGAAAGAAAATTTTTCGGAGTTTGTATTAAATTTCGACATCACATTTTAGGTTCTGAAAAATAATTAGAATTTGGAAGAATTTTCGATTTCTACTAAAAAAAAAAAAAAAGTTTGGAGGACTAACGAGACCCAATATACCAAAGCAGAAGAACGCAATGTACAGATAGAAACTAAGTTTTGTACCTTGACAAAATTAACAGGTCTCTAACCTCTAGTAATAATTAAAAAGGTCATCATTATTAATGATCAGAACATTATACTTCATTCAAAGTCTTAAATTTTTGCCTTTTTTCCTAAGGAGTTTCTTCAATTTTTGGAGAATCCTGCTGAAAATAAATTACTTCAAATGACTTAAATGACCTCATTCCAAAAAAAAAAAATGACTTTAAACGACTTAGATGACTGTTAAACACCCTGAAAATAAGAAATTGAAAATTCCCTATTTTCAAGTTTCATAGGGTTACTCAAGTATTTTTTCCGGAATCAGCGTTAAATTTCACCTTCAAATCAAGTAAAGTATGGAAGTTCACACGATTTTTAATTTCGCATAATTTCGTCAAATTGGTCAATTTTTGGCACATTTTGGTTCATAAATCGGTTTAAAAAAGTCGTAAGAAGTTGAGTAGGGGCGCAAATTGAAGTTAAAATTGAGATACAAATTTCGTAGATTTGAAGATCTAACGTTTCGCGTTTTTGTGCAGGAGTGAATTTAGCGCAAACTCCCATTAAACTGGTAAAGTCTTTCTGGTCCACCAAGGTATAGCTCCAAAGTGCAAGCATGTGACGTAACAATCTAAATTTTTTTTCAAGTTCCCCTCCTATTATATAATGCTTCAGAAGTCCAGGCCTTTGATATCACAATTTGATGACGTCACAATCTATATTTTTCAGATCGCACGTGCACTATAAAACAGGTTTTTCCAAGTCCCTGTCTTTTTCAAGTCCTCCTCCAATCATGAGTAACTTGGGTGACGTGCTTGTGACACACAGTTTGGTGACGCCTTGTGGCGTGCGGCGTCACAATCTGATGGCGCCGTAGATAAGTTGCTTCCCCTCCTATCATACAGCTATGGGCGCAGGGCCTGTGACGTCACAGTTTGGTGACGTCATTGGTTAGCCATGAGACATCACAATCTGATAAAGTCATAGATCACTTTTTTTCAAGTTCCCCTCGTATTATGCACATATATATGTAAGATGTAAAATCTTGACAAATCTGGCGATGCTGTGTTTCCACAGAATCGAATCAAAAAGTCGAGTTCCCGAAGGAAAGGCAGGTCAGCTGACTGCACTCGGAAGGATAAACAGGACGAGAGAGGAATAGCGTTATATGGTCGGAGCTCCGACCTTTGTCCCTGAGTAGGAGAGTGACGCGACTAACAGTGAAGAACGTTCACGTTCTTACATATATAGCTCTAAAGTCCAGGCCTGTAATATCACGATTGGATGACGATCTTGTCACGTCAAAATCTACATTTTTCGGATCGCAGTTGCCCCATAAAACACATAGGTCAGGTCAACCTTGTGACGTCACAATCGGATGACGTTATAGATCGGCTTCTGTTTTGCCAAATCCTCCTTCTATCATATAGCTCAGGGCGCAGGGCTTGTGAAGTCACAGTTTGATGACGTCATAGATCACTTTTTTTCAAGTTCTCTTCCTATTATGTACATATATAAAGCTCCAAAGTGCGAGCCTGTAATATCACAATTAGATGACGTCATAGGTCAGTCTTGTCACGTCGCAATCTACATTTTTCAGATTCTACGAGCTCCATAAAACAGGTTTACCGCTACTCCTCGTTCAACTCCGTTCAAGAACCCATAATTTCTTTCATCTGCTCACATATTAGCTAGTCTTACTCTTTCTCACGTACTTGAAGGAACTATTTAGTACTTTCATTTTTACCTTCTTCTTTCTTTTCTAGCCACACACACGTATGAGATTATTTCAGTCATCTGATATTCCGTTCATACCCCCTGAGTTCCTTGGTTTGATGTTCTCCAACAACTGATGACCTGTCGCAAGAACACCCCCCGCGCGTTCCGAAAATTGTTAAGGACGTTCTTATAGCGATTTTTATGGATTAAAACCTACTCTTTTATGTGAGAAATTCGGACACTTGAAGAGATTCTCTTCTCACGAGTACAATTATACTATGCACTACGATATTCTACAGTCAAGTGAATGCTTTTCATTTACTTTCGTGTTTCTTACAATGTCTGGGCTCTAGATAAGTGAGAATAGACCCGTACTTCCTCTGCACGACCATTAAAATTTGTGTACGGCTGCTTATAATTCTTTCAGTTCGGTTTATCTTTGGGACAAAAGATCGGACCAAATCGTGTCAGGTTACAGCTTAAGATAAGGGGAAAAAATTACGAGGTTGCTGAAAAGACAAAATCTACAAATTTGGGTTTAATTTTTCGTTTTCTCCAAATGAAAGTAAATTTTGCTGCTCATAATTCACACCAAGAATCTCTGTATTTGAAAAGCAGTCTCACACGGATGGTTTTCAGTGTTCCTATTCTCCGTTCAGATTCTCAAATGCCTTCGTGCGAATATCTCTACCGTGTAGGAATGACGTGTGCAGTTTCTTTTTATTGCAAACAACGAGGTGGAAAAAAGGCGTGCTATGCTAATTTCAAGAAATCGACGCGGATTCGACGTACCATGCGGGATTATAATACAACGAAATATACTCGAAAACGATAAAAATGCCCACAGCAGACGCGATTATTTCAGTTATTTACATCACACCCGATGAAATCATGAATGGAAATTGTATAGCGTTACAATGGTTTAACTGATTCACCTATTTATGAAGTTTTGCTCAAGCTATCCGAGACGAGATCGCTCCGAAGATAGGTTTATCATTCCGAACATATAAGACATTAAAAGGAATACATTATAACAAGTGGTAGTGGTGACAGATGCGGAATTGATGAGAGGATGAAAAAGTAGATTCGAAGTATAACGATGGTGCTAAAAGAAGTCGCCCACCCGCGTCATCTCGAATTCATAATAATATACCAATACAGATGGAAAACCTCATCCTGCTGTATATACGTAAGGTGGAACGAAATGAAATTTCGACTTGGCATTCTTTCTCTTCTCAGCTATAGATTAATGAAACGTGCTTTGACTTTCAACAACATTAAAAAATTTGACGACACCACTTTCTCGGTACACTGTTATTTCCCCCTTTGTGACGTACATGCGTATGTAAACAAGGACTTCCATTATTTTTTTTTGTTATTCTTTGTAGGCTACCTCGCGCGCACTTATGATAATTCGTTGCAGCATCGATGAAATCTCGTTCCTGTACATTATATGTACGAAATAAAAAACAGATTCCCACAAGACCGTCATCATCAACAACAACAGCAGCATCGGCCTACAATTTCTCATTTTGATGATCATGGTGCTACACCGTCGTATCGTCGTCCTCTTTTTATGCATCACGGTATTACGCTTTCTGTGCTGCGATGCGATGCCGGAGCCGATGTTGTGCACCGCATCGCAAACAGTCGAGCATGACAATCGAATAAAAATATATAAAACCATAACAGGTTCGTTACTTACCCTCTTCCAGGCGTATATGTACGCGATATCCATTAACGAATAACCATCCGGTAACGATTCTCGTCGGAAAAACAATTCGACCTGCAACATAGATACCGCAAATCGAACGCGTTAAAATTAATTTTTAATGACTTCAACGTTAGTCGTTGAGTGCGGAATATAATATACGTGTGCGCGTACATTATAAATGGTAGGATAGGCTATAAGCTTTGTAGACTAGACGACACGAAAATGGAAATCGCGAACACCCGCACACGACATAATTGAATTTTTAAAATAATCGATATTAATGTCACATACAACATTCTCTAAATGAACCAAAGGCTACTTTTACTTTCTTCTCTGTATAGTTAAAAATTTCAGTTCAATTTACTCTAATTATCATAAAAATTGAATAAAGAGAGGGGAGCATTATGATGAAACGCTGAAAAACGAACAAAATATTTTTGTTTCTCTCTAGGGAAGTTTGAATCTGGAAGCGTGCTTTCGCAACAGCCTCATGTGTTCTTCTTACCCTTTCTCACAAGTGAGAAACAAAATTAGAACTGGATTAATTCTCATAATATTTAAATGGTTTCGGCGACCGTCTCATACGCAGGAGGTCCTAAATTTAAACCCTACTGGAAAGGAACAAGGACGCGGGCCACGTTCCTTTATTCAATAACTTCCTCTTACTTGATTTAGTATTGCTGTAAAAGTGTCAGCGCTCATCATTTTTTACAAAAGATGAGTTTGCAACACGCGACATCGTTGATTTGACGTCAATTTTCAGTATTGACCTAAAATCGATTAAAACTTAAGAAAAAAAGTCTACCCATAGGTCAAATTGCGCCGACGTCGACATTTTCAAGTTGACTCCTTCGGTTTTTAGCATTTTGAATACTTTTAAAATTGGGACTACTCTTGAAAAAACCGTCATGGTTTTTTGACGGTGTTCTGAAAATTTTGGCAGGGGTTACTCCTACAAAAATCATCACGGTTTCTGTCACGCTTGATGACATTGTCAGTGACCTTGACCTATTTTAGGGACTTGAGAAATTTAAATTTTTAATTTTCATTATACAAGGTCTGAACTATAGGCTATCATAGTAGGTTTAGCCTTCATTATACAAGCCTAATGACTACGAATGGGGGCGAACGAGCGAAGCGAGTGAACCCCGAGAGCTAAAACTTATACGAGACCAAGAAGGGGGTGGGTAACGAGGGAGCCCCACTAATAGGCTTCATAAAACCACACCCGATATAAGCCTGACTTACCGCAGTATAGAAGCCTGCTAAACCATTTATAGATTACAAAGATGAAAGAAGGTGGATTGAACTCGCGAATTTGAGAATCATGCTCGGGATCACGGTTGATGACGTCACCAGCAGATGACGTCGGGTCCGCTTGTTGGCCCCAAGAGTAATTTAGCTAAAAAAACTCACGGGTTCTTTAACAGAGTTGAACGACGGGTGGCAGGAACCCTGTTTTTTGGAGCGTCAAGGCTGACTTATGACGTCACTGGCCTCAGCTACAAACTATCATATGATAGGAAGGGACTTGAAAAAAAATGTAGATTGTGACATCACAAGGCAGACCTATGACGTTATCAGATTGTGATGTCACCTGCCCCACCCCTAAGCAATATATAATATGGGTGGGACTTGGAAAAAAAACTCACGGGTTCTTTGACCAAGTTGACAGGAACCTGTTTTATTGTTTTATGGGGCACCCCACAGGCTCGAACTTTGAACAGGGGACTTCCTCAGAAGGACGTGTTTGAAGCGTTGCATATCTGGTTCATTGAAGGGGCTAAGTCAATTGGTGTATGGAGCATTGCTTATCTAGTTACTTGAAGGGACTATCATTCAGGCTATATACACCACCCACCAAGGTAGGTACGATAGGAGAGGGACTTGAAAAAGACATAGTTTCTTTAACAGAGTTGAGCAAGGGGTGTCAGGAAACCTATTTTGTGGCGCATGTGGGATCTGAAAAATATTATAGATTGTGACGTCAAAAGGCTAACCTACAATGTCATTCAACTGCGACGTCGCAGGCCCCACCCACCCAAGCTATATATGATAGGAGAGGGACTCAGAAAAATTCTGTCTTCCGAGGTATATAAGAGGGGAAATTGGAAAATTTTCAAGCTCCGAGTCTTGCTGGACGGTGAATGTTTTTTTCCAAAACCCCACCCCTCCCTCGATAAAACAGGTTTCCTTCATCACAGAAACACGTTGGTTAACGTGGTTAACGTTCATTTTCGTGTTACAGCACTTTTATACTGTTCAATTTTTGAAAAAATCTCAAAATGAACATTTTTGAAATTTTTT
Source organism: Aspidiotus rigidus (assembly GCA_035079385.1). NCBI lineage: Eukaryota > Metazoa > Arthropoda > Insecta > Hemiptera > Diaspididae > Aspidiotus > Aspidiotus rigidus. Next base: position 7,611,119 of record JAVHKY010000013.1, read on the forward strand.
CAAAAATTGAACAGGTTTCCTTCAACCATACCATTGCAAGTGTGCCCTGGGAGCTGGTTAGCTTAAAATATTGTATACTATATTTATACTAGATCAAAAAATGAATGAGCCCTCAAAATTTGGTCAAGACCTACGCTTAATATGTAGTGTACTAGGTTAGAGCCTATCAAGTAGTCAGTTCACATCAAATTATTGATTCAATATGATCGATATATTACACCAAACTATTGGAGGATGCACGCATATAAAATGCTGGATAACATGTCTTTGGAAGACTCAAGGAAAACTATTGGAATGGTAACAAGAATAAATTGGCACTGGTATACACAATGAATCTTTTTCATTCGTGACGTTTCTATTTGATTTAATAACCTAACTATCGACAAATAATTAAAAATCAGCCGGCTTGGTTAAACCAATTTCACCAATGCGGTTTTTTATGACTATATTCCGAGGTACACAAGATATCTTGAATGTTTAGAAAACAGTTCCTCTCGGTCGATGAAGAAATACTTCTAAGGGCTTGTTGTACAATGTAGGGTTGAAGTCACATGAGGGAATAAACTCTCGTGTTGATTAATGATCCCTCGAGGTTTGAGGGAATAACCTCGGACTATGGGATAACCCTCTATCGCACGACGACCCCGAAGAAATCCCTCAGCAATTGACATGAATATATCTTAACGCTGGGGGTTTATCTGACATTACGCAACGAAAATGACGTCACGAGTGACCTTGACCGATTCTAGTAAACTTTCTCTACCTAGAACGTAGGCTAAATGACCTATACAATTCGTGAGTTATAAGAATATGTGAGGTTCGGCCGAAACAGAGGTGAGGTAGGTGTCAACTTAGATTAATATGAAAGTCTATAAGTCGATAACCTCGATATAGAAGTCGATGTGTCGATATTTTATGACAGATAAAGTCTGAAGCTCGGTCGGTGTCTTCTCAATTCTAACTCATATCAAGAAGTTTTGAATTCTTTGAAGAAAAGAGAGACACATTCAATACCCATGATTCAACGGCCAATTCTTTCGACCGAAGTTTCTGAAGCACCATTCAGGGCGATTCATGACGTCATACACTCGAAAGTTTCATAGTTCCGCTACAATCGCGCGCCAAATCGGTGCGTTAAACAATAGCGATTTCTGGGAAACTGGAAAACTTTCTTACGCGTCGTCTGTTCTCTGTATTGGTACCACCAGAACTTCCCTCTCAGTTTTTGTCTGTTATTATGAACGTGTCGTTACATTCAAGTTATACATGTACACTAGTGCACAAGGAAGTGGAACTCCAAAGGAGGCCTCATAATGTTTTCTCGTGTATAATATATATGTCGTGATGGAATATACAGTGCAGTGCAGAACTCTGCCTAAAGTTACTAAGCAGGGTGACACTGCGCCCTAAACGAAGGAGGAGTTTAAAAATAAGAATTGGATGTCCCGCTGATCGACATTTGCTCCGACAGTCGCGAGCTGTCGTCGATGATTGATACACTAAATAATAAAAGAATTCTGCCAAGAATAAATTGGGCGCAGTTTCTATGCGTGTATTGTTTATACGCGTGTGTATAGATCTGTTTTATACATTATTCGCATGTGTATACGTGATGTATATGTTGCACAAGTATTAACGATATATTTTCTTGGAGACATGCGTGAAATCTTCAATACCATGCCGTATACAGTATAAGAATGTTACGCCGAACTATAAATAGAATGTTGCAAAAAAAAAAAAAAAAAAAGGAAGGAAAATAATTTATTTTTTCTTTGCTTTGAAGATAACAACGAGGAAGAAAAAAATTAACAAGCTGTCCAGAAAATGTTTGAAAAGGAAGATAATTCCAGACTACTGCTCAGTGCTGTGTAACATTATATTATGATGTAGACTGCATTTATAGGATATTATACTATGCGTGGTGGCCCGGTGATGCTTGTATGGTTGTTGTTCTAAAATATTATAGGTTAATTTTATAAAAACGGAAACCTCGCCACTTGATGTCTGTACCCGCCGATAGAGAAATATACGATTATATGCATCCGTTCAGGCGTCTTCCAGCAACATTCCCCTCCTTTTTATATGTACCAAAGCTGAAGTCGGCTTTACTACACGCGAGAAGAATATTGTGGTACGGGCCTATTTGTCATATTATCGTCGATTTATGGCCCCATTCTCTCGCAAATTGGATTCGTCTGAACCCCGCGTAAAGCAGGTGCGCAGATAAGTTGAGAGATATTCGACAAAGTTTTGCAAAAATTAGTATTTAATAGTCGCGCTAATTTTGTTGAAAGTCACCTTCGCCGTCGCCCTTCGTTTACCCTTATTCTTCCACAAGAAATACGAAGAAAGCTGAGAAAATCAGAAAGTAATAAGAGGTGGGGAGGCGGACTTAGCATCATTTCGTGAAACGAGGCGCCAAGTTTTTTAATATAATACGTATTTAATTGTCACAACGTGCGAAGATAGGAATGCGCTTCAGGGTATATAAGGGCTAAAGAAAGGTTTTAATACTCGGAAAATTTATCGTACGCCACAAAACAAAAATCGTAAGCTATATTAATGTACAGAAATATACAGGGTGTTTCATATACGACGCTTTTTTTTTTTTTTTTTTTTTTGTGCCTTCCTCATTAAAGTTGATACAAGCGACATGTATAGTAGCCCGATATAGTATCTTAAAGTCTTCTCCTAAATTGCCTCCAACCTCACCGTCGAACATTTCAAGATCAAATTTTGCTTGCACAATCTTTTGAGAAAATTATTTTCTCCATGGAAGAGATCAAAAATAAAAATATGATTCTTCTTCGCTCGCACTGAAAAATTTCCGCTGATTTTCATTTCAGTTTCTAGCTCCGGGAGAACGTGCACATATCCTCCTTTCTTGTTTTTATTTGAATATTTAAACATTGATCTTGAATCAGAACCTTAAAATCGAAGTTATATGAATACAGAAAAAATTTAGATTCAGAAGCATCAAGGAAGAAAGTTCTACGATATTCTCAAGATTTGAAAGGGGGAAAACTATGGAATAACTCCTAAATTTCAAGCCCCCCCCCAAAAAAAAAACGAACTTTTACTATGTCCAGTTAAATTGAACGTGTGACCTGTCACGAGAAAACCTCAAGCGTCCGAAAAATTGACTAGGAGAAAAGCTATTTTTAAAATCAAAATCATCTCAAAACATAGAAAATATCTTGAAATATTTTGTTATCGCGTTTAAGAGGTTTTCTGCGATAACTGACAGAGAAACCCCTCATAAGAGCCTAGGAAAGATGATTTTGGTTGTGTTGATGAATTGAAACGTACTCTTCTCACAATCGGCTGACGGTCACGGGGGTTCTCTTGTGACAGATGACACATGAACTTGAAACAAGTCTTCGGCAAAGCTTCGTTTCAAGAATTTATGAAAATTCTTCAAATGTAAGGGTGGAATTTCTTCCCCCAAGAGACCGAAGGTCCGACTTCCTCACGAACCACGCAATCTACGATGAAAATATTTCGTTACGAAAATAATCTTCATTAAATTGGAAAAAAATATTCATTGAAACGATGAAAATGGAGACAACAGTGCAGCAGCTGCTGCGATAAAAATGCGCTTCAATACTCTCACCAACCGCACCAGCTATGAAAAAGATACATGAAAGAAAAAAATGATCCAAGTAAAATTTGCAAAAGGAGGGATAGGTGGGTGTTCTACCCATTTTCTACCAACTTGAACCAAGATGTTTTCAGACTGCCGAGAGAAGATGTTGCACAAACAAGATTTCTTTTCAACAATGACTCGGGAAGAAGGAAAAATTAACGGCTATCGCGCAACTCTTGCAAAGGCAGCGAAGAACCTCAAGTTTCCGTTTTTTTATCCATCTGTCATGAATAACGCTCTCTTTTTCTACGTAGATGAAAGCCCCCTTTCTCTATATCTGCTGACCATCGTAATTTTTCCAAACATCTTGCTCTGATTTTGGTAAGTTTTTCCTGTTCGACGATTTGGACCAAAATCATCCTCTGATGACGTTACACTCTCCTGCTTTCTCGAGTTCAGGGATTTCAAATGATGTACACTTCGGGTGATACCATGCTCTCATACTTGTAATTATGACATGGATAGGTGTTAAAGTTGGGAGTCCATCAGCAATATGACGACACAAGCTGATAACATCATAACTAAGTAATTTTGACCTACTTAAGTTCATGTTTTTATGAGTTTAAGAATAAAATTACAAATCACCGTATTATAAAATGAATGCGTGAGCGCTTTCGGTGTGAGCCATTTAATGAGCATAAAATTGAAACTGAAATACAGAACAAATACAATTCAAGTTGCATAAAGCGGTACCAGAAAGCAAAACGACATGCAGAAACATGAAATACATCGTACAAATAGCGGTAAAACTAAGATGTACTGAAACCAACAGATAGAATGGACAAAACAAATAAAAGAAAATTATGATGATAAACTAAGCCAGAAAATAAATACTGTACACAGAAAGGAATCACAACGAAAAAATATGAAAAATATCAAACCATAGGATCTGTGAGGAAAAGGCATTCAATAACACCCTGACTCGGTTACAAATAATTGAGGACAGTGAAACTTTAGTTAATATATTTGAGGCGCCTGCGGAACGAGTCGTCCGAGTGGAGAAGTCCTTCGGACCCAGCACGGAACATGTGCCTATGAGTAGTAAGATGTCCAGAAAAAGGAAAAGTAGAAGGTTTTTGATCGAGGTGTTCATGTAAGCTCGTTGGTGACTGTCTACCCGTCTCACGCCTACGCAAACATAATTGCAATCATGACAAGGGAGAATGTAAGTAGACACTACTCTTGTCTTGGCGAGGGATTAGATCCTTGCGATTACAGAAGAGCGACAAGGTGGAGTGGATGGTGTAACAGGCTGGTTGGAAGCCATAAGGTTGTACTAGCATAGAAAATTTAGAAGAAAGATTCCCAAAGGAGGACAAACGGAACCATCCCTTTCACTTGAGGTCATGCAATTGGCGAGAAAGGGCAGCGGTAGGATCGAGTTCTTTCTCACCAATTTATTGATGTCAAGATCGTGCAAGAAGTGATAGACGCTTTGATATCTAGGAAGGAGATTTCTCTATCTCGGTACTCTACGGTAAATCCAACTTTCTTAGAGATTGAATTTTCGAAGGAATCAGCGGTACCATTCCAGAGGAGTAGAATATCATTTAAAGAACGTCTATAATAAATTATGACATACTTGTTGATTTCAGGGTTGTTGGCGAAAAATTCAATTTATGTATGAATAATTTAGCTAAGGTGGAGGCCAGGGGAGACCCATCCGGAAATCTATAGTATTGTTCATTAAATTTTATCGTTATAAGTGTCGATATACTGATAGATCCTGACCGATAAAATCTGTGGCGCGTTCGGTAACAAGAAGTTTCAATTAATTTGGAGAGAAGACACGACATAGCCATGATTGAATATTCTTCTCGAGAGGGAAAATCATTAGTAATTTCTTGAAAAACCTTAATACAACAAGTTTTCAAATCTCTTCCTATCCATTTAAGAACATTGATGACGTCACCCCTTTCTTCGACAAGTATCGATTGTTTGAACCTGGTTTGTAGTGAAAAAGAATTTCTTCATTTGAAGAGTCTTCGTCCAAAAGCACGCGCTGGGCCTGGCTCATACCATTTATAGCCTAGCTGAGAAATTCTAGAATTATAGACTATCTGAAAAATCAAGAGCTGAGCCTCCCTCTGAGTTCATTTCTACAGAGGCTCATAAATGAGAATTTTCTAAAGTCCACTCCCTATGAAGGATCGGAACTTGAACTTTTTCCGAGTTTCTAAATTAGGTCAAGCATGTTCCCCCTCTCCCACACCAACAAAACAGATACTCGGCGCAACTCCGCTTCTTGTCTCTCCTACTTCACGACAACAATGCTTTTAAATGAGTATTGCAGGTTGCAAGTATGGACTTCTCGTAAGTGAATCAGAGTTCAGCTCTATTCCCAACCTTTCTTGTATTCGTACGTTCCATCTCAGCGTAGTTTGAATCCCTCACAAGTAATTCTAGGATTTTTAGTGAATATTGACCCCGTTATTTGTTAACAGCGACTTATTTCGAGCCATAAAAATATTGATCGCTGTATAATTTTCGATATTATGGAATGTGCATTAAGAAAAGAGGGCTTTTCCTTAGTATGCCCCAGCTTTAGTTCCAGCCGCGTGGACGTCATATCGATATTTGTCAATATGATTTCGATATTCCACTGGATTTCTGAGTTCATATACCAAATACTAGTTAGGGGCAGTAGACGCGGCGTTGATACGTCAATATAAACTATACACACTACAGATATTGCAAATGGTTTAAGAGCTATCTCATCAAATCAAGAGAAAAAGATTCTGTTTTAGCCATTACACAAAAAATCTCTTTCCAAAGTACGAAACTTTTCGGAAGATTTCTTGATCGAGTCTCCTTATTCATTCAAGATAACGTCTACGAAGACGCAACCATAATAAAAAAACCCGAACTCGGGCGACGACGTAATAATTGACGTAGCGCGGCGCTACAAAAAGCAAACTCGACTAAATCGAACATTTTCACGTTATTCCAGAGACTTATCGCGGGATATCTCATTGGCGAGGAAATCCTCTTTCAATTCGATTCGGAATACGCGGTAATCCTGTAAGCATTTAAAGAGCCCTCTTTTCTTCGCAATGGTTGCAAAGGATTAATCGCGGGACGACTTACGAAGGAGAAAACTTTATGTACAGATCACAGTAGCCTCGCTCGATATGTGCAAGTACATGTATGCGGGCAGCATCCGATTTGCTTACTTTTGCTCCCGTTTCGTTTGTAGCATATATATAGGCCTATACATATACGCATCATCTGTGTCGGTTTTGTAACAAGGAGCACACGAGACCGTTTCGACGCGATGCGGCGATATAATTCAATAAAATCACCCTCAGAAAATTTCCGAAAAACGCATCATCGCGAGCACTTCACTCGGCGGTGAGCTTGCGCGACGCAGACGCATTGCGTTTAGCGTTCGCGCCTTTTCTAGCGGCCACAACGTTTCGAAAACGATGATGATGCATGTTGCATAAAATGTGTTGTTAAAATAATAAACGTCGATTTCGAAATTCTGTGCGTATATTAATTTTCGAGGCAACATATAGACATCCGGACCTACATCAGAAGAGTGGCGTTTTTTGTCTCCTGCATATTATAATGAACACCACAACATCATCCATCTATCCATCCGTCTATTTTATACACACAGTATTTAATATTATTATATTCCAACACGCATTCACGAATACCTGTAGAAAGGGTATACACCGCGCCACGAGAGTATATTATAATGACTAAGCAACATTTCAAAACGAATAACTTACCTTGTTTTTTCCGTCTAACGAGTATTTCATTCTAATTAGCTTCTTCAAGTCCATTACACGAACCGCAGCTGGACACATGAGATATTTTTTCGGCGAGTCGTCGTCTCCATCGGAATCGCTCTGTGGAAAACAAACGTCATAAATTAGGTTCCGAAGGCCTGCCTTTTATTATCCGTCTAGATATATATATGCACACACTATCCTATAATGTACACATACTAAAATGGAATTTACGAATGCATAAGATTGTCGTTTCAATTTGTCGTAGGTTATGCATGCACATCTCAACCAACCCACAGGAATCCGTCTATTTCTAAACTCGAGAATGTCTGACAAAAACGAAATTGTTTTTTGAATCGATTGAGAAACGCATAGTACTTATCTCATTATTGGTAAGAAAGGAAAGTGAGAAAGTTTTCACTAACCAAGGCAGTGCTTCATAATCATAACTGTATAATGAGGGCCACTGAAAATCTCGATTATGCTTGACCAATGCAGCAATGGTCGAATTTTGACCTCAATTCTACAACCCTTATCTGGTTGTGCACTCGAAAACTACGCAATTCCGACGTTAACTCAATCTTTCCCCGTTGAATAACGTATAATCGACTCAAAATCGACGTCGATATCCAGTCAACATTAATCCAATACAGGCATCGACTCAACTTCGACGTCGACAGAGAATCGATGGAATAAAATAGGCGGTGAATTTTGGGTCACATGTGGTCAAGAAATTGATACGAAATTTGACTTTTGGTCGGAATAACAAGTCGATTTGAAGTCAGGTAGTTTATCGAGATGTGACTCAAAAGTTTCCAAACTAGGTCAAAAGCCCCGCTTCCCCCGTACCTCAATTCGCCGGAAGAGAATGCGAATTTAAAATGAAGATTATTTTTCATGTCCCCTATCTCAATAATTGAGGCAGTGAATGCTTTGTCAAAACTTTGGTAGTTCGTGTGAAACCATCGAGGTTGGAGAAGAAGACACTAGTCAAAAAGTGGTGCTAGCCCCACCTTCCTTTTTCCTCTTCGCAAGGTCATGAATCAATGTACTAGCACTAATTATCAAGAACTCTTTGTTCCACGTGACGACACGTGCCCGTTGATAGATTTCCATCCGAAAGCGCTATAACTTACAAATAAATATCTTTGCGATTCTAGTAACTTGATGTTTGTCAATTGTGTGATACTGGTGCTCTATAGGCCTACTCGTTTATACATTGGCAGAAGAACAGTTAGGAAATTGATGGAGAGTTTAACATTTTTTTCCGTTTTCTGTCTCCAAAATGAATCAATATAACATTTTCATCTAATCCACCTCCGTAAGTATAACTTTAACATAATTTTTCCTCAGACTCCACAAGTCTCAGACTGTGACGTTATTCGTCATCTCTGCAGCCAAACTTCCTCTCTAAAGAAATATTTGTTTCATGGACTCTCATTCCAACAATTTCACTCTAGGCTAGACATAATACGTCGAGTCATATTAGATTAAAAAATTGTGTAAGCACAGAGTGAATAAGGGAGAGCTGAATTTGGCATGTATATCTCATTTACTGTCTTATACAACATACTAAAAAGTGCCACTCGATATGACAGGCGCATTGTGTCCAGGGGGCAAAAAAGTGTGGTCCATACTGTTTTTTTGTGAAAGCAAGTCGACGCAAGCGTCACCTACTCATTATAATGTATAATGCTTCAGTTCTGAGAAAATTGATGCAAATGTGATCTTGTATGTATCCATTGCAAAGGATACTTTTTTTTTATTGATGCCATAATTGAGTCACAATAAATAAATGAATAAATTACAGATTGATAACCAACTGATAATAATTAAAGGTAATGACACGACGCCATAACGGATCTTTTCTACTGCACTGGTCTGCTGCAAGAGCCTGTCTTAATTGAAAGGCCCATATCTCAATAGATATCGATTATTTTGAAAAAATGAAGAGAACTGAATTTATTCCTTGTAACTATTCCAATTGGAAGAGGATATTTTCAGTTTTGTTTTGGACATGAAATCGCTATAACGGCTAGTAAACGTAGTTTTCCCCACTGAAGTTTGGTAGCCAGCAATGATTTTGCAATTACAAAGAAAATCATTAATTTAGGTGGCAAGCAATTATGTAAGAGCGGGTGACACTCGCGTCGACTTGCGTCGCATGTGACAAGCATATCACGCGTTACTTCTGCAAATATCCAACTTTCATCTTCCATTTACTAAAAATGTTAGCCTCTTACGGAAATTCTTAATAGAACATTATTTGTGTATTTTTTGACGCTCTCCATTTTTTGTCTCTTAACTTTTTTTCAAAAAATTGATATTCCCACTGAAAATCACAAAAAACCAATCTGAACCACACTTTTTTTCCCCTTGGGAATAATGCGCACGTCATATTGAGTGGGACATTTAGTATGTTGCATAAGGTGACAAATGACATATATTATGCCAAAATTCAGCTGTCCACCTTTTATTCACACCAAATTTCCTAATATGACTGGACTATAAAGATTTTTGTGTCACAAACACTCTCATTTCTTAAGGTCATAAAATGTTATAAGACCTCCGTCTGGAAAATAGAAATGCACTGTGGATTTATATTTTCAAGATCCACTCTTCAACTTCTTCCGGCCATATTTCTCAAACTACAAATTTTCTTTCCCAGACAAACTACATTTGTGAATAAAAATTAGAATACAAAGCGTAAGTAAGGTATTCAACTCACATTTGGTGCTGAAATACAATTTCCAAAAGGAATACGACCGGCTGTCTTTCCCCATTGTTCGCTGAAACAAAAGAAGAGAAAAATTAATGATAAAAATTGAACGAAAATTACATCAGGTAGTACCAAAGGGATCACACAAAAATAGACGGATTTCTTGCTATGTCACGAGTCATGCCTTATGGCTAAAGTAAACAATTTTTTCCTCATTTAATTAACACAGTGATAACATTTGCTCGCTTTTCAGTATCGTTACTTCTAAGAGGAAGTAAAATAAAGGAAGTGTTATAGTTTAAAATCAAATTATCAACATTTTTAAAAATCTACAATTTTCCAGTCTAAACAAGCTAATTTTTTCTTATGGGAATTCACAAGTAAAATCCGTTGTTTACCTTTTTGCTTGTTCACTGAGCTTAGAGCAGGGGAAAGGAGAACTGCAGCAGTGTTACGTGACGTCACCGAGAAATCGGTCACTGGTCAAAAAATTCTCAAATTTGTGTAGTAATCTGTTAAAAGTCAAAAATTCTTGACGTCGAGAATTCAAAGTTCTTTTTATAATAGCTGCTATTGCTACTTGAAATTTTTCCCGTTCATCTAAATTTCTTTACCACGCGTATCACCTATGTTAAAAAAAATTGTACCTAACTCATAGTACAAATTTTTACCGGATAATTGTTTATTATTGCTAAATTACGAATACTTGTACGACATAAGTCCAACCTACTTCAACATCGAGTTGATGCTGTCAGTGTATTTGTATACGTCATATTCTATTACGTTCTCTCTTTATAGACTTACGTACATAAAAACGACCATTCTTTCACACCTTATGGCAAGGGGAAACATAAATCACAGTGTGCACTTTACACCAGCAGCATTAGGTAGACAATCTGCTACTCATACATACTCTATTACAAGCCATGCCCGAGAGAAAGTGAGTTGCTATACCACGCGTAGAAAAAAACAAATGATCACAAAAGATACAAGAATACGTGTTCAAACGTTCTCAGCGTAATGAGTGAAACAAAAGCAGGTACCTAATTAAAATGTTATCAAATTAAAATAAACGACACTATGGTGATAATTACGTTGGATCAGCAGATGTTTGCAGATCGACAGCAAAAGTGTACGTTTTTAAATCGACGCACCTATTAACTTCTAAACTCTCAGGGTTTTCCAGGACTTTTCCAGAAAAATTGCGGACTTATCCCACGTGCTATTGATCTTATGGCGAACTTTTTCAGAATGAAAAAAAGTGTACAATCCAACAACACCCATAAGATTGATGTTAAAAAAATATTGCGAGATTGATAACACGTAGGAGAATAAGTATGCAATGCGGAAGACAGAAAAAAACCTTAAATACAAAACTTAATAGGCAAGCTCCACATCCGTTTACCCCAACGTACCCTGCAGCCCACTCAAAATTGTCAATCTTACCCTACGTTACCAATTTGGATCGTAAACCAAAAGATGCTCTATGAGAAATATACACAGGAATGTTTCGCGATCCCATGTTCAGATTTTAAAACAAGAAATAAATAAAGAACTGCAGGTACATATTTTTCAAATACTTGAGAATTTCTAATTCTGAATATAATTACGTAATTGCTTATTTATTTCCAATTTTTAAATTTGAACGTATGATCGAAACGATCGATAACCGTAACAGATCCAAAATGATACAACCAAGGGTTTTTGAAGGACATAATATGTTCGCGCGTGGCTCACGGATACGGATCAGGGTTGGTTCCGTTCGCGTTCATGGAGGCGTTCCTCTCCACTTTGGATCGGATGAACAAGCGACAGAAATTCGTTCATTTCTGTAATGTCACACTCACTGATAACAATGGTACAAAGGTACCCTAAATATTTATCTCTTGAGCAAAAATGGATAATGTTTAAGTGAGTTGACAAACGTCCATGGGCTTTTTCCAAGAGTAGTGGAAGGATTTGACACATACGAAGTTCCATAAGTTATGTCCTAGAGAGAATTTAAAGATTACAGTTCCTCTCCGTACATCATGTAAGCAAATTTCAGCTTGTTCGATTTAATACGACTGAAAATGTGAAACAAAAACTATCTTTAGGTAGCATTGTTTTAAATCGATGGCATATAAATACGACTGAGAAAAAGGGATATGGAAAAGGATATGAACAAATTTTGAAATGTCGACTTCACTTTTCTATGGAATACCTATTTTGCCCGCAAATATTAGGAAAGGAAAAAATAATTGTTATACTTCCTATTTTCCAGTTCTAGCTCAGCTAATAAATAATCATTGCCAGAAGCTACAAGCTGTTCACGTTACGCGAAACCAATTTCAGAATCATGTTTACGCAAACAACAATGTAATATGGGGGAGATCGGTCAGCGTATAGTTACATGGAGTATAAATTTGAACGAAGTGCAGCCATGAAGCGGAAAAATTATTCGACCTATACACACGTTTCAATCGGGTTCAATTAATTGAGCTCTGTTTAAACGGGCGCATGACTGTCAGTTTCAGACGACACAAGTTAATAGGGAAAAAACCAAAAATTTAGACACGCACGTGAGCTGAACTTTTCGAGAGTTAGACTATCACCTTTTTCAGCGTAGACGAATATGTGCAAACTTATCAACTCGACCGACAATGAAAAATCTGTATGTTATACCCAACATTTAGCAACCTAAATACATATAGAAATATGAAATGATGAAGCACGAATGATTGATATGGCAGAAAAACATCAACGTGAAAAATTCTTTGTGTATGTATACAATCAATAGAACCCCTCTTTATAATATGATTAATTCGAAAGTTCAGAACGAGGATTGGAGTTTATTGAAAAAAAAAAAAAAAAAAAAAAATGAATATACATGAGGATGTCGACGCAATTTTTAAAATTGAAAATATTACACGCTATTTACCATTTTGCACGCTTCTTTTTTTTCTGAGGCGGATCGACACATGTGCCTAGAATAAACAAGACCTGATATTTTGCTCGACGTCAATTAAAGACGCGAGACCTACCCATATTTTTCAACCTAGAAGTTTCTCGGGTACTGCAGCTGTTCAAATCCCAGAAATATTTTTCATTAGCTTTACTCCTCATACCGGATCCACCAGAACCGACGATCTCCTACTCATAATATTCCCTGCATGTAGGCGATTTTGAATAAATTAGATCCTCGGTAAGATCTCATTAATTCTATACATGATATAGAGATATAAGAAGTAGGGGCTTCCTATGAAGAAAATTTGCTACAAATTCGACCGATTCGACGAGAGCAATGACTAACTGATACAGAAGATTGTCAATACGGAGGGGTAATCGCAAGTACGCTACAGGTGGGTACAGTGAACATCTTTTACATCCCTCGCTCTTCTCTGAAAAACAACTGCAACCTGATTTCTAATTGATCTGTCGTGAGAGACAGGCAGTATACTATTTTGTCCCTTATACATTTTGAGGATAATTACCAAATTAAGAACGTATATCGTCATGATATGAATTTCATTCAAATATAGGTAGTATCGAGCGAATTCAGAAGCAATAGCTAAATCCAATATAAGCTAACTTGATTCTCAAAAATTTAGTCGTGAGTAGAGAGCCGAGGGAGCTTGTCTTTTTAGAATAATGTACACACTATACACGCTGATTTTCATGAAAATGTGGACGGGATGATAATCTAAGCTATTGGGCTGTAGTGCGTATGTCTTCAAAGTAAACTTACCTATCACATTATATGCATCTTATTCCATAATTTACGATACAAGTATCTCGAACCCGTAGTAATGTTTTTAACATATACCCATTTTTCATTCTCGACGTCCAATTAAGGATCACGTCGACCACCATTTCTATATTCCGTCCCTCATTAATATGTATGATCACGCTTATCGTTTGTCACCGCGAAGACTTTGTAAAATATTGATATCAATTATATCACGTGTATAGATACATAAAAGTGATTTCACAGCACCGTATCCTGAAACTTTCTTTACTCTTTACAAAAATTTAGAAAGGCTTGATTTATGTATGTATAGCGTGAAACGAGAATAATACAAATAGGATACGGTGCAATATTATCGCAAGTTATTCACAATTGAACTATTTTTGGGGAGCCCCTATGCAATCGCGAAGAAAAGAAGTTCCACCGAAAAAATGTGTTGTTAGACATTCTCTGTTTCTAGAAATTTAATTTTTGCCTAGCAAATTTTATTTCTCATACAGTCTTCGTCAAGATTGACCGAGATAATCTTTGAACATCAATATTGAAGGTGATGTATATCGTTTGATTAATACTGCACGTGTTACATATTCTGTGTCACCTATGATTTTATTTTTGTATACCATTCTTCGAATTTCTCTACAGTCCTGAAGTAGCATTTTACTGAGGCGCATGGCGGTATATTTAAGTTTTTTTTTTCAAAGCCCCTCCTCCACAGGATTTTAGTTCTCTGCAATGGCGGACTGGTCCACCAGACTACCTGGCGATCGCCAGTTGCGCCGCCACGGTATAGCGCCTCTCCGGAGGAAGAAAGAAGAAAAAAAGAAATTTGGAGGAGGGGGGTTAAAAAAATTGGCGCTCCTACCACGCAATCTCCGGTCCGCCAATGGTATTCTGAATCTTTAAAATCGAGACTCGGACGTTCTTTTCAAAGATTTACTTCTACTTGAATTGATACCATACTGGGAAAAAGATGGTGATTTAGTCAACATGCCCAACGCTCCCCCAACCAGCAAAAAAGTCCAATCTACCAATAATTGGTTAGAATCACTGTGAATGCGGATGAAAGCGATAACCGTGTGTAGTCCTTATAGCACTATGCTTGATAATAGATTTGTACGCATGTGACTCGTCGTTTTGTCATTTACTACTTTACCGGTACCAATTTTATTAAATTTTATTAGTTAGACATTTTTTTGTAATCATTAATTTTTGCTGATTACAGCGCACTATCAACAAAGAAGTTTCTATTTTCGAGACTTAATAGATGATAGGAGGAGGACTTGGAAAAATTTTGACTCTAGAGCCATAATATAATGTGATAGGAAAGGGACTAGGAAAAAAATATCGACAGTCGGACCATAATATATGATAGGAATGGGACTTCATGAAAGTAAATTTTACAGGAGATGTGAAAAACCTATTCTACAGCGACTCAAAGCAGTGTGATTGAACTGTATGGTATTCTAGGACAGAAGAAGTGTTGCTGAATCGAACCAAGCCAATAATAAAAAGGCGCAAAGTGTTCATCAAGTCCCCCTCTTACATGAAAAGTAATTGAACTTGAATGATTTTTAAAATGACCAATGCGTTTAAACACCAATTAGGCTATTTTCGATATTTTTCCATTTGAAATACGTTGTGCATTTGATAGAGGTTGACATTCTGATTCGATAAAATTGTGACTTAGGTGGTTCTCAAAATGACCGATTCATATATGATAGAAGGGAGACTAACCGATAGGAAAAGGATTAGGAAAAATTTTTACTTTCAGGCTATACCGTATACACCATTGATACAAGGGCCTCAAAAAAACTCAAGACGCTTCAAGATTCCAATTTGAATTCTCAATACCACCAATTCGACCCATATAGAACAAGCTCTCTGCGTTGCACATCTAATAACTTTGTTGAGGAAGTAATCGTTTTTTTTTCTCTCTCTCCCTCTCCCTCTCTGTCTCCGTCTCTTCTATGAGCACGAGACTATTCGAGAATAACCTTTGCAAAAAAAAAAAAAAAACAGAAATGAACCTTTGTTAAATTTTTCATCCCAATGTTACTTTGTCTACTGAAGTTACAATCCATAGTTTGCGAACACATTAGAACTTTCAAGTTCCTTTCTAAAAACCACACTGTTCTCTTCAATTTTTCATAATAAGGAGAAAAAGGTCCCCAATGTATAAGGAAGACTTGGGTAACTATTTCTGCTTCAAGTTTGCCGTATTTCAATTTTCTCACCACCACATCACGGTCCCAATACCTTATCTAAGTCCTTTCCTCTCCTCGTTCGATGAAATGCAGTATGGTACCGGAGGAAACCAGTTGCGTCCTAAATACATGATTCTGATCCAGATGCGTCCGACATAAAAGTTTGAACAATCAGTGGACTTTTTGGAATAAAAATGAATGGAAATATTTGTGTTGCGTTTGTTCTAGTCCCTAGCCCTCCAATCGTCGTCCTCTGTTATAAGCTTACGACGAGAGATTGGCTGCGATCCCATGTCTGCGGTCAGAGCGGGCAAACGTGAGGAAACTCCCGTTGGAGCGAATATTACCGAGAAGCCCATTGTCTGGGTGTTCGCGGAGAGAGATCTACTATACAGCCCCATGTCTGTTCGAGCGTGTCACATGTGCGACAATATCTCATTTCCATGCTGCTACAGGTTGCATGGTATGAGATAGATGATGTCAATTTCACGCCGGCCGCAGCAATTCGTACACCTTATTTTCGTCTTGGGGCGCAACTGGTCACCAGCCTCTGATACCAAATGCATGCAAGTCACTACTCCACGCACAGGATACTTTTGAAGTGATTTTTTATACGATCACGCAAAAGCAAC
This sequence comes from Aspidiotus rigidus, assembly GCA_035079385.1. NCBI lineage: Eukaryota > Metazoa > Arthropoda > Insecta > Hemiptera > Diaspididae > Aspidiotus > Aspidiotus rigidus. Next base: position 7,627,784 of record JAVHKY010000013.1, read on the forward strand.
TCTCTTATGAAATATAGCATGACAAAGAGGTAGCGATCTACATTTTCTTTCTTATACACCATCCCAGAGAAGAGTTTTTATGGATTATTTTTGTGAAATCACTTCTCCCTCGTTTCGGTGTTTCAATTTTCTTTCCCACCACCGACATAAAAGGAATCGAGTTATTAAATAAGATCGTTCAAGTTAATTGTAATGAAACAGAAAAATGGTTCGATCGTTCAGCTATAATATTCACGCCCAGACGATTGCAGACGAGCATAATTATAGAAATAGGGTGAGTGTAGTGAAATAAAGAAAATCGGTAAAAGGAGGATGATGTATAGTATTCAAGTAGAATCAGCGTAAATTACGATCGATAATACACTCACCTCTTCCCTTTCTCCTATGAATATTTATCGCATAATATAGAAATTTCAGGCATAAAAAAATGGATACAATCCTGTCTGCGATTTTTATGCGCTACCACGATGTGTATCTTATGCTCAAAATAAATTAATAATCGGTAACCGGTTTTCTCGCGTTCATAACTTACGTCATGTAATTTGACTGCACGATTTCACATAGGCTATAATATGATTGTATGAAGACACCACGACGAAACTGATGTCGTTATACGTGCTGCTCTTCGATTGCTACCGCACAATTCTTTTCTTCATTTTTGTTACGATCCTCGCTCATGAACTAATACGAACAGTAGCTGATGAATAAAATACTATATGTACCTACACTCTCGTAAATTACCTGCGCTCCTTTTGATGCAACAAGTGGTACCATTCCGTACGACCTGTGTAATATTTGTACTTCCGGTACACGATAATCTATCAGATACAATAATTCAGACAATTGACCGCGCATAAAGACGAAAAGATAAGGAGGTAGGTACATGAGAAGGCTGTGTCAAGTATAGCGAATTGGAGGAAACGGAATAGAGCTTGAACGAGAGTTCAACAGTTGAAAGAGAAAAACTAGCAAAACGACAACATCATCACCCAAAAACGCTGCTTCCAAACCACGACTCTAAAGAGACAATACGGAAAGCAATTAATCAGAAATGAAACGGAAAACTCGCTACTCGGTAGAATTCCGCGCCCAGCTTATAGTTTCTGTATACTGTTGTATATAATTCGCTACATCGGAATGATAACCCTCTCCCTTGAATGCTCGCAGTCAAGCCAGTACACCGTCACCCCCTCTATCGCTCGAGCTTCTTCTTTTATAACACGATTTTTATTAAATTAAATTCTCGCATCCCTTTTCGTTGTTCTTCCCCTATTAAAGTTGTCTTTGTAAAAGCTTTTCTAGATTATTGCATGACAACGTGATACATCCCAAATGCTTTCCTGTTCTTCCTAAAATTCATAACAATATTTTTATTCACAGTAGATACCTCTGTAACGAGTAATCCTACATTTGCTGTGCACCTTTCTTCCGGAAAATATCTATGCCGAATACACGCTTCAGTTTTTCGAAATATTTCGTATCATCATCAACAAAATATTTCCAATATAAATTCTTCGTTTTGCTCTCGAATATCCTCTCACAGGGGAGATGGAGCTGGAAACTTCTCCGACAATTAGGAAGTAGGAATTTCGAGTTCAAAAAATTTTCAAGTTTTGCTCGAATATATCATATTGAATTTATAGAACTCTATAAGCAGACACGGACTGACAAAAATCATCGACTACCGTGCTATATACGTGAGGGAGATGGAGAGGGGAATTCGGAAATTTCGACTCACAATCCATAGATAAGAGGAGAAAAACTTGAAAAAATCATAATTATCGAGCTGTATACATACTCGGGCATCGGAGGGAGGGGGGGGGGGGCGACTTCAGAAAATGTCGACAACAAATTTAAATTTTTTACAAGTACAAAAATTATGCCTTACGTCATTATAATTGAAAAGTTTCAATCTAGAGTAACAATACAACCAGCAAAGACGAAAAACATGTTGAACAACGTACCATGCTTATACATTAACATACTAACCAGAGGAGGGTAGAGGGATGCATTTTCTTCCTCTAATTCTCATTTTAGATTCTTTAGGGCGTCTACAACAATAAATACCCATGTGTGACGTTATCAGTGTATTGCCTACCAATCCCTATCATGATCGCGATGTGAAGTTGATATCATTGAGAACCGAAAGAAGAGAGACAACAATTGGGGTCACGCTTCTGCTTATGACCACCCGACGTCCCTTGGAGTAGGACATACTAATGTCAGGCCTGCCACTACCACCATTTGGGCTTAAAAATAGTTGAATGGCGACCAAAATTACGCCGAAAAAGTGAAAATTACTCATAAAAAAGAATAACTAGGGACTGAAATTAGCTATAAAAAGGACCAACGACTCTAAATGATTAAAACCACCCAAGAAAATGACTAATAAATGACCACAAGTATGTGCATAATATTGATTATGAGATACCTCGTGCATTTTTTTTTAAGGTAGTTTTTCAAATTTATCATTGTAATTGTACATGAACGAAATGAAAACTTTACGACATGCTGAATATTATTTTATTACCATGTAATATACTTGAATGAAGATCACGAAATGCAGAAACAGGAAACATCAGCAAAAAGAGAAGTGTACAAAGAGAGAGAAAAAAAAAACACTAGTGACAACATGACTCAAAAACTTGGTCACACTTCAACACTATTCTAATCTAATTCAGTGCTAATTCATCTCATGAAAAAACAATACAAATGATACACGAAAAGAAGAGGTCGGTGAGAACAGTACACACATTGACTAACTATAGAACTGACCAATATCACAAAGCTGAAGTCAAAAAAAAATATTCCTTCAGTAAAACAATTTAAGCCCAGTCAATACAAGCCGCCGGCTCAGTGATTTGGGAAATAAACTTTCTTATCTTATTCTTAATTGAAGTTAATCTCATTGGTTCTAACCTTGATGCTCATTACTGGAGATACAATGAATTATGTGACAAAATAATAATATCAGAGGTGAATGAGAAAACTGAGAAAGAAAAAAATTACCCGAGTTCAATAATATAATAGTAGTTGTAACTGTAACAACTTTCAACTTCAGTATTAAAGTGAAAGAGGAGACCCGTATGTTTAAAAAGATTTCAAATTGAAATAAACTAATTTTTTCCCTACCCTTATCTTCAAGTTTAGGAACTCTACATATAGACTAGTACCTAATTATATCATACTGTAATCATTTTAAACCACATTAGTTGAGGAAAAATAAATGTATTGTAAATAAAGGTTATGAACCTAAAATTAAATTTATCAAAATAAAATATTCTAATAAAATATAAATAATATATATTAATAAATTTAAATTGAAAATTAATTCAATTTTTATTATTAAAATTATCATAATGAAAAAAATTATTCAAATTTATAAATATTTTAAAAAATCGAAAAATTTAATTAAGAAAGTAAAGTGTTAATTTTTTTAATTGTATCATTTATGTATAGATGTAAGACTGTACTGGGGTACAGCTCACAAAATACAACAATACTTCTGAGATTGCAGTGATAAACACTGAATCAACAAAAAGTTCACAGTTCCGATGGTGTGCTAACGACATGTCGTAGCTCGGAAGATGATAACATCAACCGTCCTACTACCTAATGAACCTACGCCTGCCAAACCTCTCTGCGAGTAGCGCAGTTACCGAGATTGCGGCGTGACGGAATCTTACATACCTAGATTGGAGCAATTTGTTTTTAAATTTAGATTCCAATCTAACGATGACGTTTCTTTAGACAAAATATTTTCTTCATTTTTGAGCCTCTCTGTACCTTGAATTATAAGCTTGCGCTGACTCAGCAGGTATCATATCCCATTTATGTAAAGCTCCCCGGAGCACCTTGGTTTTGGAGTACAATTTTTGTTTTTCAACTAGCGAAGATTTTTTCAATTTTAAATCTTTCTCCAACTCGTGGACAGCTTTCTTCCACTCTGCAATTTCTGTATTTTTAGTTTTTTTTTTTTTTCTTTTCTTTTTCATATTTCTCCTCTTCTGATTTTCTCATTGACTCTTCAACTTCTTTTTTTGTTTCTTCAAGTAAGTTTTATGTGCTGTACTCGCAGCGGAAGCTTTTTGTATAAATTCTTTGGGGATTGAAATGGATTCAAATCTTTCATCATTATTGCTTCAAGATATTTGATACATCTAATTTTGCATTGAGTAATTCAACTTTTATACTAGTTTGATCCTCAAAGAGAATATTGCTACACTCAGAGAAAGAACGTTCAATATCAGCGCTACCATGGTACAGGAGGAAGAAATCTTTGCCGTTAATGATAAATGAAGATATTTCTCCTCACCTGACGAGATTTACTTTGTCAATTATTACAGTTCACAGACTCACACAAAACAATAGTGTACATAGTGAAAAACTGAAAAATTAAGGAACAAGATTGACAACAAAAGTGAAAAATTGTGGTACAATATAGAATAGCCTAGCCTGACGCAACGCGTGCGGGTAAGGAGCTCGAGAGCGGGTAAAATGGACAACCACTTTGTTTGTAAAATGAATTTAGCCCCCCCCCCCGGTCAACATTGGAAAACAATATGGGTGTCAGACAGGCCTACGCTTCTATCCTGTAATGAAGTCGTCAGCTGTCAGTAAGTTACAAACAAAATGGATGTCCATTTTACCTGCTCTAGAGCTCCCTAATGCGGGGTGAAGTGATCACATGACATTCATGAATTTTGAACGTACTGGTGCAGTACGTTGGTGCGCTAGCATCGAACTTTTTTCTTCTATGTTACTCAAAAATCTTATAAAAATATTGAAAAGTAGGTATTTAATTTATTCAATTACTGTCCGGAAATAAAATAGGGACGTTTAGGGAATTAATTTGAAAATAGGAACCAAGTACCTAAAAAGTGACCTTGGTGGCAGGCCTGTCCTATGACGTCATCATATGGTCTCTGTAGAGGTGGAAGTCAATCAAGGAGGGAATACGCCTGTCCCATCTTGGGTACTTAGCTAGTTTAGGCCAACAAGTTAGGCTAATAGACCTAGATTTGGGCTGAAACATGTGTGTGGATGCTAATTTAGGAATCGGGAATCGAGTTCCAGCATGTTTAGGCTAACGAGTTCGGCTAGTAGAGTTAGACGGCAACTAAAGAGCCCGTGCGACTATAAATTCAGGAATTAGGGGAAGTAGCCAAAATATGCAACATAATCGAAAAATCTTTCTCTAAAAACTGTTCCATACTCGCCTCCATCAACAAGGATTTAACGAAAGAGACCCTCGGAGGGGCGAATAAAATTAGCTGCGAGATTATTTCTACTTTTATCAAGCTGATAAGGACAAAAACTCAGTTATTATAAACTCGATAATAGAAGTGAATTTCTTATACGACGCCAGTATGCAAAAGAATAAATCGTCGGACCTAGGCCAAACTGTCGACCAGCAAAAAAAATATCGAACTTTTCGTCGACAAACCGAGTAAGCGATTCGATTTTGGAAGCAAAGGATTGACCGGCTGAATGATTAACTTGAATTCGCCAAAGAGGTATTTTCCGAACTTCAATTTAAAATGAAAGATAGAATAATAGAACAACCTATCCAAAATTAACAAAACTTGCTATAGCAGAAGGGGGAGGGATATCTCGACACAGCTAGGTGAGAATGCACCCACGTCAGCAGTCTGAATTAGGACTGATCTAAATATTCCAGTTCAATAAGATTTAGACATTCATTTATCTTCCTCAGTGTGATGACGAAGTCACATCGTTTCATACAATTCAGTCAGAAGATCTACAAGATGATACTGAGGTAATTAAGACGAACTCCCAAAATCAATTTCCTCATTTTAGAAGGCGCCGCAGCATACAGTAAACTAAGTACGCACACTATCCTTACCATACGTACATGTAAAAGTGAAGTTCAATAAAAACGCAAAAGATTTGAAGTTTTTTACAAGATTTTTTCGATGCAATAAAATTCTAATACCTTCACCGCAATGCGCCATAAATGCACATTAGAGACAATATTATACAGTTTCCAGGGCAAACAGGCTGTATACATGATGGGAAATTAGCTCGTCTAAACCAGTTGCGTATAGATATACGTTATACTATAAAATCGTGCACAAAATGCCAACATAATTATAGATAACCGAGCGCGCAACATTCTCTCTACGCGGCTGAATTCCCCAAACTGACAAATACGTACAATTATTTTTTAAATTCTTTGCATAAGAAATTAACTAAAGGCCAATCCGACGAACAGAAACACGAAACTAAGGTAAAATTAATTCAACTTTTTTTCTATTTCTGTTCGAAGCACGAAGGATGCGTACCCCACTCGTAAAGAAGAACCTAAGTAAATACAGACCGATACAATATTAGAATACAGAGAGATAGGCGTGTAAATATCGATAGGTACTATTTTCCTCGTGACTACTCTACGCATTTACGTATACGCGTGAAATATTCGCTTCGGGATAAGTATCAATAAAAGTCTACAGAATATTTTCATTTTGAACTTACGACGAGAAGAAAATCGTCTAGCTCATAGATACAATGTAACGCTCGATGTAGGTGGTACTGTTAAGGCTCTATAAGTATAGGTAATGACACAACGCCATGATGGATCTATTGGTAGAGCGAGCATGTTCGATTGCGTTCCGCGTAGCTACGCGGAGCGACCAGTGTCAGATTTTGGAGTATGAAAATTATCACAAAATATTCTGGAAGTGAGGTCATCTGATAGGAAATGACAAGAGAAAAGAATTTCATTCTCTTCTTTTTTCTAAAAAAATCAATAGTTTTTGAGATATCAATACACAGGCTCTTATGGCAATTCCCTGGGAAAGATCCATCATGGCGTCGTGTCATTACCTATACTAACTTATAGAGCCTTAGTACTGTGATATAGATACAAAAAAATCGAGACAAAATTGACGCAGTGTCATCAAATATGGTAAAAAAGTTAAGATCCCTATTTGTAAGGGATTTCAGAAATAAAAGAAAATGATGAGGACATCGTAAGCTCATACACAAATAAGGTGTCTGTTCGTTACATGTACACGAATTTAATTATTATGATGCGAGTTTATGATAAAGGGGGAGAAATATACTACAGGGAGGGTCAAATAGAGGTTAGCAGGATGTAGAAGTCTTGGGGGAGTTTCTATGGTAACTTTTGAAACGCTGCATCAGCTGCACATAGCAAGTTCAACTTTTAAATGCAGCGCGACGGCGACGTCAGACGTTTTACTAAATGTAAAAACATTCTTTCCACTTTTTTTACTCGTATGATTTTCTATTATTCTTCGATTGAGTTAACCAAGTCATACGTACGCGTGTAGGATTGATCGAAAACAACCACCCTTTGTAATAAATTCCTACATTTTGGTTTGGATAATGTCAAGAATTTTCAATAGCCCGTAGACATAAGTCCTTCGTACATCTAAATCAAACTCAATACTTACTTATCGTTGTACACCAATGATATGCAGAAGGTATCGTGCGACGAGTAAAGAAGTCTATCGACGGTGATGCCTCGAGATTCTGGATGTAATTCTAAATCTGTAACAAATTAGAACAGACGAAATGATCACAGGATTGTCCACTGAATCGTATAGGTTGAGAGAAACACTAGAAATTTGTGGAGAGGCGTTGTCTTACAACCTCAAGTTAAAATTGTATAATCCTCTTTTTCTTGTTTGTTTTTTTTTTATTCCCCGGATGAGAATAATTAAATCAAGTTATTACAACTAGCATTTTATTTTTAATGTTAACAAAGTGTAAGAGCCAGCGCAAGCAGCATATACGCTTATGCATTGCCATTCATATGCCGTTTTAGTCATCGACACTAACGCTGCCTAATAGGTGTATTCCAAACTTCCAAAACGCGTAATTAGCGTGCAGTCCTAGCTAAGGCGCTATATAATGTAGGTATGATGGACCGCTATCTTGACTGCAGAAAATGTAAACACAAGAATAAAGTCCATAAGAACCAATATTGAATTTAAATAAATTCGTGATTTTCAACAAAGGATAACTCAAGGTCGGGATTTTTGATAGGTATTACCTTCGTTGGAAAGGAAATTTTATGGACAACAAATCATCTCCTCTTTGATTTTTCGCTAGAAGCATTTTTTTCGGAGTTATCGATTAATAATTGAAACACGTTTTTTCGGCCATTCTGTGTAACAAGTGTAGTTGTAAGTAGCCGCTATTTTCATAGACAATCAATTATCTCGTCTTCAATTTTTCGTTGGAAACATTTTTCCGTGATAGACAAAAATTACAGTATAGTATAATAACAACGACTTTGCTATCACTTATGGTTTATTTTGGAACAGAAAACAGATAGGTACTGATAATATCTCGAACGTGTACACTGAGGTCATTCGTCACTGACTCATCCTCGGTCTTATCGTTTTCTAGTTTTTCTTTGTACGATACATCGTATTTTAATTCAGTCCGAAGATGCTACTGATGGAAGCGAAACGTAACTGTTCCAAAATAAACCATAAGTGATAGCAAAGCTGTTTTTATTATACTATACTTCAATTTTCGCTCAGAGTATTATTTTCCGAGTTATCTAAGATGCCTAAGCGCTCACAGACCAACGTAACAAGCGGCCAATATCGTATGTGTTCGTGTGAAGAGACGCGTTTGATAAGTCAGAAAATATTTTTTTTAGCGAAAACTTGAAAAGAAGATAATTTAATGTCCATAATTCCTATTCAAAGGGGGTAATTTCAAAAAAATTCATCAAGTCAATCTCGAATTACCCTCCAATCAAAAATACAAATATAATACGGGCTCTTAAGGAAAAAAAAAGCTAAAACTTTTTGCACACAAAACAGTATGTATGCAAATACCCATATTGGTAGAGAACCCTTCTCGGTTATGACAGTCACCGCACCACGCAAATAGTGTAAACGTTGAAACTTCCCACCAGGAAGAAAACGTATCATTAGGGAATAAATTATGAATCCTCGTTATGAATGAACGAATAAATTAACGGAAGTTTTGACTACCTACATGAAAATATTTGAAAACGACTGGTTGTAGTTCTGATCTGAATAAATGTACTGTACTGGCTTATAGAAGACACCACCAAGAAGCAATAAGAAAAAAACAGAGGGTTGAAAAGAAACAGGTACAGCATGAGCAAAGTATATCCCCACATAATTTTGGTCCCTCACTGAGCAAAGGCTTCAGGAGTTCAGGAATACATAGGTACGTAAACGTGTTGATAACTACTGGACTTGACGGCGAAAGAATCGCTGCAGGTGGCAATGTATGGAAGTATGGCCCAAGAAGGTGATCGTGATATTGAATCGCAATACTTTCTCATAGCGAAAATAAAATTTTGCGAACTCATGAGAAATTTACGATCGCGATATTATCGAGCCAATAATCATGAAGATGTCTTCTAGTAACCTTTAGCTACAAGGAATAACAATCGTAAAACTTTCTCAGAACCTATCACTCAAGTTACTCGCGATTTTCTTGACTTAATTTCCTACGTATAAAATATATGTGGCAAATTGCTTTTTCCACTCGGCACACAACTACTAAATTGCCACTTACAACAACTACACACGTCATTCGTGCGGCTATGCTAGCGTGTGATCGCTCTGTCAAGTCCGAATAGTTAGTATGCGAGAGTTGAGAGCTCAGTGACTTTTACCAGGCTGATTTATATTATTAGAAAATGGGAGAAGTATTCCACCAAATGAATCAATGCAGATAGTTCACAGAAACCGATTGTTTCGTTCCATGAGGCATTTACATTTTGGTTGTATGGTTCGAATGCTCGGCCAGAAATATCTTGCAAATATGTATTTTTTTCCTTACAAAAATACGCATCGTAAACAATTAAATCTCACTATACTGGTCTTTTCAGATACCGAAAAGATACTCATTATTTGTACGATAGATAGTGCGCGTTCAGGATTATTAATCTTCCAAACAAGAACACTACACTTTATTGATAGATAAGAATATCACATTTCTTATGCGACTGTTGTAGGTATGTGAAACTTTGGAGATATAGTACATACTGATAATTTTGCGACAGTTTCAATAAGTAGACGATTGGCATATGTCGCTCTCGAAGTCTCACATCAATGAATGTGTACAGCCAATAACGAAGAAACAGCTGAGTATAATTCAACTAGGCTAAAGAGGATACCGTAGTGAGACATTCGAGACGATTTCCATCTTCAACAACGCTTGATTCGAAGTACACGAGTCTTACAAGGTATTTATCTACAGCGAAGAGACATCCATTCGATATTACACTACTGTAGCAGTCGAAGCGTGTGTTGCTGATAGCGATATACTACGTTAATTTTCATATACAGACTAATACACGAGAGGTAATCTTCCTATTCCTCCCGTTTAACAACACAACACGACTCCAACGAGACCAAATTCAGTGGCGGCGGGAAGGAGAAAAAATAAAAGAGAAGAAGAATAACATTTCTCTCTTGTTCTCCGTCCGTCCGTAGTAGCAATACGCGGCAGTCACGCTAGTACGAGTCACGCACACATACAACGGAACGGAATAATACGTTACACACCTCTCTCTTTACCCTACCGCACAACGACACAGACCCACGGACGTGACTCACGGCGTATAGGCAGTGGTAGAAGGGAAGACAGTTCATGTTTGTTAGTACGACGAGGAGGTCTTTTCGTCGTTCACCGAGTAACGTTGTAACGGTTTCACAAGTTTGGTTGACTGGTCTTGCCTGTGCCTTCGTTTCAACAGCTTTCCATAACGTGAAAGGAAGAAGAAAAATAGTGAACGGGTGAGTTGTCTCATATTATGTAGATAATTATTTTAGTTTTCGAAAAACAAAACTTTTCAGTCTTCCTCGTTCTTGTTTGACAATTCGAGACATTTCGCGCGTCTTATTGTGAAACGAACGAAGAAAATAGTTCTGAAATGTGATGAGAATATGGTGAAATATTCAAGGTCACACTTCGAAATGTGATCTCGCCGATGGTCTCATGTAGTTACCGAGTCGAGAAACGTATGACGAATACACAGTTCACGGATATAGTAATGTGCGTACAAGAAAAGTATGCTGTATCATAACAACTGCATAAACGACAACCGTACGTGTAGCAAATACAATATTAGGAAAAGGGGCTTTCGTTGTTGGCGTATTATTTTGAAATCGTGAAATCGTGTGCGCGTGTTAAGATAGGTACTTAATTTATTTCCACAACGACGCGACGACAAGCGAACGTTCGTCTACCATCGAAACGCGTTAATTGATTCGCGCCATTTACCCACACGTTCGAAATCAAATTATTATCAATCAATCATCGTCGAAAGAACGTTCTGAATTTTCTTATGATTACACTGTATCCCTTTTTTATGATGTACGTTTTTTCATTTTCAGTTCTTTTCGAAGAATATTATATTCTACGCTCGAATCGACATGATGGACGAACATTATTCAGAGTACAGAAGTCCGGTTAGCAAACTAATAAAGGAGGTGTCTCTCAATCCTGTTTTGTACGATCCACACAACAATCTGTACAAAGATAATGCAGCTAGATACAAAGCGTGGCAGCAAATCGCCGAACGAATGAAAATGCCAGGTACTAAAGAATGAATTTTGTGCGTAAGATTATGTCTTGTGTTGACGTCATGTTGAATAAACATCGATGTTGTCAGATAAACATGTGACTCAGCGGAACGATGCGATGTAGCGATAAGAATTTGAAAGTACAAATATTATCTATCAAATATCTTCAACTTTTCCTGCACACATGTCGTAACACCGAATTTTTGACTGTGGGTGATAGGATTTATTTGGGTGTTCTAACGATTCAAAGTCCTCATAGAGAGCCCGTATAATTTTTGAACATCTTCTCGTTGATATGGTTTTTCCTATTATCTGTGGAAGAACAAACGCTAAATATAAATTTAAGTATTCTTATTACGGAGTAGAAAAGATCGGATTTTCAAGAAAGGATCAAACTATATGTCAGTGAAGTTTGAAAATAATTTCTGTCAAAATTTGTTTATGCCAGGTGTTCAGTATGTTCTTGGTCTTTGCAGTGATATTATTTAAAATTCAGAAAAGGTTTGGTTTCATGAAAAAATTTTGTTGAATCAAAATGATGATGTTGATCATGCATTTGTCGCTATCCAAATAGAATTTGTGTTAGAATTATTTGGTCATCTCTGTAACAAGGTTATTGAGGATTTCACAGTAGGAAGTCTGGCATGAGAAAAGTTGAATACTTAACTGACTGGCAATCAAACTCTCTCGAAAAGTTGAATACTTAACTCACTGGCAATCAAACTCTCTCAATTTTTTCTTCCTCTCAGTAAAATTTTCCATCACTTTTCTACCAATGATGAAACTGCGTTCAAAGGATTACACTAGACTGGGAATTGATCTTTCATGTTGCGCTGATAGCAGAACTTGAAACGATAATGAAAGGATGATCTGTAGTAGATTAATGCGGAAGAAATAGGTATCATTAGAGACGGTAAAACTGTGGTAGACAAAGATGGTATGAGACTCAAAAATTGATGATCTAATATTCAGATTTGTAATACCTATTGATTGATAAAAAAATTAGTTTTGTTGAAAATCAATACTTTGAAAAACCCGAGTTCCTTATTAATAACAGAGAAAGCGAGAGACCAATCCTTCAAGTATTCAATTTTGACTCGCCTTTACCTTAACATAGAGTAAACTGCGCACACAAGTAATAAAGGGAGAGAGTTTCTAGCCCTAACATTTCTTTGTACTTTTGCAAGAAGCAGTTTAGTCAGTTTAACCTCGTTCATGAAAATGTTCATCATAATCCACTTCCAATGATGTACCACAGCCCTGTCTACTGGCCCAATGAATTTCATAACTTCTCCAGCACTCAACTTGAATAATATTCTCTTTGTTCACGGTTACGTCAAGAAATAGGCTAACTGAGTTTCGATCTATGAATAGATCATAATCAGCTGATGTCATTCATTAGGGGAAATCGCAAACGCCGAGATCAGTGATTTCAGCGGAACTGATTTTTTCACACGATTTCTAATAAGAAAATTCCGGGCAACTTTTGTTTACAAATATGTCGAAAATCATATATTCCCTAAGAATGAAAAATTGTTGATCATGAAATAGAGACTTCAACCGTTCTTTTGAGCTATAATTCATTCATAAGATATTCATATTTTTTTATATATTTGACAACAAAAGTCTACCGGAATTCTCTTATGGGAAATCACGTATACATATAATAATCAGCCCGGTTGAAATCACTGATCTCTGCGCATAGGGCGTTTGCGATTTCCTTCCATGAATGACACCACGCTGATCATGATCTATTCGATGATGCTTAAGCTTAGGAAAAGTAAACAAATTTCATTATCATTTGTTAATACTTGAAAGGAAGAATATTGAAACAGAAATACATTTAAAAATACTTGGGTACTTCCACATCCTCATTATCAACGTTGAATTCCTCATTTTATTTCTCACTCCTGAATTTTGACAAATGATCGAATTGTTTCCAGAGTATTCTTATGGGAGTCCATAATGTTCCAAGCACCATCGCATGATACTATCGCAAAATTCTGCGATATATGAACCCTTTTTAGCCAAACCCAACCAAGCGACATGATAACGATCTGGCGAAAAGGAGAATCTTCGCTTCTAGTAAAGGAACATTTCTCTAGATTGTTGTCATGTCGCTTGGTTGGGTTTGGCTTAATAGGGTCCATATTGCGTACTATCGATCACATTCATTCACTGTTATCAGTTAGTGACGTCACGTAAGAGGATTCGTTGTGCGTGATCGTCCTTATTCCAAATTACCTCAATTCTCGAAAAATATCAAGTACATGTATTACTCTCCTACTCCATTATTCGGAAAAGATACTTACGAAACGCACCTCCGTTCTAACCATTCAGTAGGCCTCGACATTATGAAATATCATCCGAAGGCAAAGTTCCTTACACGTATAAGCTTCTCGAGAATAGATGACGAATGTCTTCTTCTACAAACCTTTATTTTCAAGAAAGAAATAACATCCATCATTAATGCGGCAGTACCGCCTCTAATGCCTTACGAGGTGATATGTCACAGATTCACAGCTGCACAAAATATCCTTTTAACGCTCTAAACTGGACGACGAAGAAGGGTCACGAATGGTCTAAGTGTGTATTATGTTAAATGACTCGAAACGAAGCGGCAGAACTAATCCGCAGTAGTTCGTCCGTTTCTGAATATGCGACCGTTCATATTCGATTTACTTTTGCGAGGATTTACTCGCAGCGAAAATTTGAATTTTCATCCGGAAATTCTCATCCAAAGAAAGTCGAAATGGGAGGGAACTCTCACTCTCTTATCCATAACTCGAATCTTGAAGAGGCAAAGCCGCATAATAACCTTAATATATTCCTTCCTTATTCTTGTTTTTTGCAGTATAACTTTAACGCGGGCCGACCGCTTCACTTTTTTGCTCAACGCCCATTAAATAATATTTCATCGTTTTCGAGTGCACTTCTGATTCTAGCTCTTTCGCCATTACTTATTTACACGAGAGGCGCGCTCACCTCCTCACTCAGAATACCTTATAACTAATCATGAATGTTGTCGGTAAAATTATATGATGTACAGTATTTCAAACATTCAAGCTCGTGCTTTTGCAAAAGAATTTTTGTACACTGCAACGACAATATAGTTTTGGCGCCCGCCTCGTACGCGACAGGTCCCAGCACTGGAAGGAAGGGAAAATTTGTATGTTATTTGCGTCGTTTCATAACCCAGCTCTCCATTTAATTAGAGTCGCTGTAAATATCGGCACTCCTAATTCAGGTACATGGAAAGTCCTCTACGTCAGATGATAATATAAGGGAGGAATTATACGTACTTTTACCAGTCATATGACGAGGAAGACATCCCAAGTTAGCTATCGAAATTTTGCCACAAATCAAATGGGAGCCATTAAGACTGCGGTTGTATGCTGCGGAAAATGGAGCAATAACTTTTTAAAAGGAATTTAATGCAAAAATTATTGGTTTTTCACAAACCAGAATATTTAGGAAGCGTCTCTCAAGGGGTCTAAAAATGATTTCAACTTACAAGGAGCTACACCTGAAATTTGAATACTTTTGTAATTCATTATTTTATTTTCACTGTGTGCCCTAAATTTCAATCTTCCTCTGAATCTTTAAAACCTTGATACTTTTCACTCGCCCACATTATACTCCACCACGTTTGCTAATCGACACTCGTCACGGGGAAAGTGTTTCGACATACGCGCGGAATAAATTACATCGCGCGCGTTCTAATTCGTTGGTTCGGAGCTTTCTTCTCCGACGCGTTTTAATTCCTCGCGATGAATTATTACAGACGCACGTATAGACAATCTCGATACTATATCGTTTTACAATCATTCATCGGATTTTTTTATCTTAGAAGGGGGGGGGGGATATACGAAATATTTTGTCGCGGATAATAACAATAAACTGGTAACTCGTAGTGAAAAGACCCCTTGGAATAAGAGAGAATATTCTCCCTCGACATGGTACACGGTAAAATATATAAGAAAAGAAATTGAACAAAAACGAAAGGAGCTTTTGTTTCCCACATCACAAATGGAGTTCCGTACACACAAACCAACTTGTAATCCCTTGTTTTCGAATCGAACGAATTGTTTTGTCATTTGGAACGCACTTCTATACAACGGGTTTCCTATTCAAGGATCTTCCTCATATATGTACGTCTTACAAAAAGACGCGGAAATCACGAGGAAACGAACGTATACTATGTAATTATGAGTTTTTCTCCTTTTCTAAATCGCGCTAATATTTTACACCTTTTTCTTTTATCGCAGTTACCGATTGTCAAATCAAATGGGGCACATTGAGACGGTGTTTGGCTAATGCGCGCAAACGTCAGATGCGAAGACAAGCCAGTGGCTCAAAGAATATCAAAAGATGGCGGCATCAGGAAGAAATGTCCTTCCTTTTACCGTACATCGACCGGAAGGAGTGAGTGTTACATTTTCTTCTCTGTCTTCAGCAGATGTTCAGATGAATTTATTTGTGTTTTTATTTTTCAGGTACGACTATCTTGGTTCAGCACGAAAGAAGCGTTCGCTGAGTAAGTCAGACTTCGATAATAACGATGATACCATTAGTCAAGATTTGTATATTTCTGAGGAGTACGAGGCGAGTGATTTTGGTGACGAGAGTTCTTCCGATATAAAACCTCACATACTAACATTCGAAAGTCCTACGTCCTATGGCAAGAAAAATGCTCCCGGTGAACGATCTTCGGTGTCCGCGGTCGAGATGTACATTGAAGAGGACGAGGAGATCGAGAGCGCCGATGTGCGAGACTGGCAGAATCGTCGATCTATCGAGCATATTGAAACAGACCCGAACAGGGAACACCGCATTAACGATTTAGACGAGATGGACGCTTTCTTCCTTAGCATGTCGAAAGCACTGAAAAAGTTGCCCTTGATTGAACAGATAAAAGTACGTTCTCAAGTGTATAACACCATCACGCGAGCCGAAGTAGGTTGGCTCTCTCAATCGCCTCAACCCGACTCTATCGAAAACATTCCAAAGGCTGTAACGTAATGTACAGAATTGGAAAGGACTAAAAATAACTTCACTATGATCTTTCTCGTCGATTGTAATTTTTGCTCTTATTAAGATATTCAAGTTGTATTTTAATCCGTGCTCCGCCACTCGTTCCTTTATCCCATCTTTCTTATGATGCCATTTCTTTCCTTATCATTTCTCGATTAAGCAATAATGATGTAAACTACTTTAGACTGTAAAACGTGTACTTTCTGTAAGATGTAATACAGTATGTACCTATGTTGTATCTTCTTTTTTTTTTTCAACGAAATTAAATAATACTATGGTCGGTTCTTCATTATCATTTTTTTCCCTTTTGTGGTACTCACCCACGTGATGCATAAATTTTTCTGAGGTTCCTTTTAAGACATCATAAGTTTCTAGATTGATTATAAATAATCGATTTCAGTCTTGGTCCTGAGGAAGCAACTCATCTTAAATTTTTCCTAGCAAAATGCTCATACAATTTTACTAGGTTTCTGCGGCGAGTTTTTCCGCATCATCAAAGAGTCCTTGGAAACTTTGCAACCAAGTCGCCTTTATTCTTCACCACCATCATGGAACTAGAACGTGAAGTCAGATAACGCAAATGACATTTTCACACATTGCATTGCAAGTGTCTTTTCGGGCTATTCAATATGAAAAGAAGAAAACGATTATCAAACCACTAATAATGTTTTTTTTTTTTTCGGTCAATTTACACAAGATTATCATTGAATAATCTCGTCAAAAATCGGGAAATGGGCTACCTTATGAAAATCCATAAAAGCTTTCATGTAAGAATTCTCAATCGTTTTTTTGGACAAATCACTACGCCTCTTCTTGTGGCTTTTTCATAACATTCAAGCTATACACTTTTTCATTCCCCACGAATCATCGATTTCGTTATCTGCAAAGATCAATCAGGAAAGTAGGTTTAACGACGTTGATAATTGGAATAATCTTTCTGCTTAGGCGCGTGGTTGGAAGTATACTTTCAGGATGAGCGAGAGAAAAGTATGCAAATATGAGAATTCTCGAACTGATGGTTAAATAATGAAAACTGAAAGTGAATTTCTCATCTAGCGTGGAGTGGAAATTTTGTAAGCCCGCCACTTTTGGCAGGAATGTCCAGTCCTTAGCATGACCACCCTTAATCTTTCCTCCATATAATGGAGAATATGAAAAAAAGTTTTATATGTAATGATCTCTGAAAACCGCCAGTCTTGAAGAAGCAGATTGGATTGGATTCATTAGTGATCACATCCTGTTTTGATGGGCTATTCTACTCACAACTTTGAAGCTCGCCCCACAAAATACAAACAAGATTTTAAAACCTGTGGGCCTTTTCCATCGATGTGGCTGTGAAGGATTTCAAGTTTCCATACACCCTTTCCTGTACTGAGGAATGATAGAGTACTTTTCAAAGTTTTATTTGCTCCCCTGGAAAGTAAAGCTACTACTCTTGAAAGTGAGCGAGGCTATTTTTCAGCTATCTATCTGAGTGACTATAGTTACAATTTTTTGATCTGGGAAGATTAAAGGATGGAATACTTTCATATCTAAATTCTGATCTCGTTGCCTGGGTTAATATCCAGAATAAATACAATTATGAGTTTTCGCATTAATTTTTTCGAGGAAATTACTTATAGGAATTTTGGTTTCCATTGACGTGGATTATCAAAGTATATCTAAACTTGAGAACAGAAAAAGTAAGATTGGTCAATAGAATAGTGCGATTATTAGTAAATACCTATTACAAATTTTCAGAAATTCATTTTTGAATGTCCTCCACCAATTAAGAGGATCATGATTAATTTTCATGCTGGAAACGTCGTGGTGAACAAAATTCTTCATTATTCTGACTCCCTTCTTGACTAATATTTTCATTTTCATATGAGTACTCAATATCGAGAGAAAACGATCTAGAAAAATAATATCTGAAAATTATAATAATTAGCTCTTTTCTCATTTTAAAAATTTACAGAATCACCCTGATGTGAAGTCAGAGGGCGACGATAAAATACTGTACTTTTTATAGAGTGGTATAAATTTTGTACCTGATTTTCATGAGGAAACCCTTATAATATTTTTATCCGTTCTAAAATAACTGATTTGATGATACAAATAGGTAATTATTACAAATAATGTGCGTTTTCCAAAAACATTCGACGACTCACCTCGATTAGGATGTTTTTCATAAAATTCAGTACGACGTCTCATTTCATCGTGAAACAATCCTGGTACGATTTTATAAACGATATCCTGTAACGTTTTATCCGGTCTGTACAAACAAAAACGGAGAATGAATTAATGGAACAATTCATAATAATTACGATGGGGCATCTGTTACCTATATAACATTATTAATACGCGTAATTAATCAGATAAACGCACGCATTATGGCGTGAACACAGTTCGACTCTGATGCAACAATGGTACATTATAAAATATAAGATTGGATTTTCAAGTCATCAGCATTAACACACATTTTGAAAACATTTGTTTAGACGTTGCCTAAATACTACGTTTAGAAATAAAGGCGATAGATCGCACGGGCTAATGAAGATTACGTATATTAATTATTTGGCTGAATAGGGTTCGGAGCGATCATGACGTTTTCGATCGACACACGATAATAAAGATGAATATACCGAATGGAAAAAAAGGTCTACTATGGGTTCGCGAGTTATGATCCGGGATATTTTTCCCAAACGTATAACCGAGAAGATTGTAGAAAGAGAGAACAATTACTTTATACCAATGAATATGTGTAAGGCCATCAGGATACTCAAAGTGATTTAATGAAACGAAGTTATGCTTAAACAGCAGGCTCAAGATTATGAGAATTTTTACGGGTACTTAGTCCAATATAAGTTTACCTAACATTTAGCAAACATTTCTACGCAAACCCCCATCCTTCCAATTTCTCTGAACGATCAGAGTGTGATGGTGTCACTGAGGGAGGCGAAGAATTATCTCAGTACTTCATCTGTTTCATTTTTTTGTTCGAGATGACGTAACAGGTGCGCATTATATGTATAGCGAGTGTGTGAGACATCAGACGTTAAACCCAAGTTGTTTCAGCTATAATGACAAGTTACTCTACACTGAACGTAAAATAAAATAATACGTATAATACATCGTTGCGGTTAAGGCTTCTATTATAATAATTCAATTGGTAGAATTCATGAGTGACCCTACGATTATATGCTATCATTATAGTAAAACCACTGAAATCTAGATCAGCTTGTTCATACTATAGAGTTGAAATTTCTCTCTCTCTCTCTCGGTCTCTCCCTCTCTTTCTTGATTGTTCAATGAGAAAAAAATTCGGTATAACTCTCCTCCAAGTCTTTTAGGACAAGACAATGGTAAGACGATGCGATAATTTCCAAACAGTTGGTTCACTGATTACTGTATTGATATTTGGCGATCATGATACACATCCTTGTTTGAAAATTGTACGCACTAATCAAGTTATCTATCAATGAACAATTTTCTCGTCTCAACATTTGGAAGTGATGACCAACTTTCTTTCCATCAATGACTGATTTACCAACCTATAAAAAAATTCTTCCTCTACTTGAAGAGAGAAAATTATCAGCGGACTTTTCCATTATAATTTATTTTCGACTAAATACATATTAATTTCAGAATAGACGCGAAAGTCATCAATCCAGCCAGGGATGGAGATTGATTAAAAACTTTCGGGGAGGGAGGGCGGGGCTGCAGCCCCTAGGGATATGAAATATGAACTGGATGGACTCAACATCTGAATAGTAAATGGGGGATGGCACACGGACGAATGCGTAAATGTAAAAATTTCTTTGTCGAGCATATCGAATTGAAAATTGGTGGTTATCTTTGATAAATTTTCGAGTATTTTTAAAAAGCACTAATTGGGAGAGAAAATTCATAAAATCAAATTCGGTAATATGAGGCTTGTTCGGCACGCATCTTCGTGATTAATTCTTGGACACTCTCATTCTATCTCAACTACGGGAGAAATGACGAAAACCGAGCAAGATTATTGCTACCACTGTAAAGAAAAATCACCAGCTATACAGGTTTTGTATTACATTGGACACATGAGAACTTTTTCTTGTTTCAAAAATTTTCTTCCTTTCCAGTGCATAAGATCGCTGCCGCGTTTACGGAAAGCTTCGAACGATTCGAATGGTTGAAAAGAAATTAAAATATTGATATTCGGCGGTCTGTCGAAATATTCAATTTTTCGTAGTACGCCCTCTTCACACATACCTCATTTGTATTCCGTCAAAGTCTACGCCCAGACAGAAAAATCAAACTCGCAACTCGTTACCACCGCGTGTCTTCACACTCTACTCGTTTTCCGTCGCTATAATATGTAGGTTGTTACATATTAATAGAACCTGTTTTTATTATTATTATTATTTTTTTCTTCCTTTATCAAAAGAAAAAGACAGACAACAGTTTAGAACACTAATATACAGACAGATTTTCCTGCTCTCTTTAACCAACGTTATAAGCGACGTTTGGTTCTTCAAGGCCTTTTCTTGCTATGAATAAGTACATTAGAAGTTTGCACGACAGCCTTTTAGTGCACGTATAAGAGGGTGGGAAAGTTTTCAAGTTTTCTACTTCAAGACGTGTACGCGGCGTCTTATGGTCGTGATTTACACAGTATGTAGTACTGACATGTAAGGAAAGTCATCAGCTATTTAGAGATAATTTTCTTATTGCAAATTCTCACAGTCTTGTCTCGATATACAAGGCTATTAATAAGTGCTTTTTAGCTACAACAAATGCATCATCAATACACGAATATGACTCTTTATACATATTAGTCGTGAGATTGTGTAATAATGAAAACTCGTTTTGCATTAGGTACTTTTTTTCTAATTTTTAATTCGCTTCCATCCTGTACCTCTGGAGCTTCTCATGCCTCTGCCTCTTATCCCGTCGAAGTTTCCTTCAGCCTCAATATGTACCAGCTGAGAAGACCGTCTGAAAAGAATGGTGAACACGTATTCCAAATCTTTACCTTAGAAATCTTGAAATTATTTTAAAAGAAACAATGCACTTCTTTCAGATGAATCTCTTCAATCTTCGCAAAAAAAAAAAAAAACACTTGATCAAATTTAGGTTGGCCAATCTTTCTGACTTCAAATTGAAACAACAAACCACACAAGCATAGAGAGATTATTATACGTATTCCTTCAAATCAAAACTTTTTTCAAGTCTAAAAATGGTCCAATAAACAGAATTTCCTAATATTCCATTATGTTTAATCCTTCTCCGTTTTCTTTTCACCACTTCCCCCAAATTCGAAAATGAGTTTTCATTGATTCAAAATAAGTGTCAATCTTTACTTTTCTTCTTCTTAAATTGAATGCGCTCAAATTAATTAGAAAAATACGTCCATAAATTACGACAAACAAATCTATTAAGCCTGTTGTGATTAAATTTAATCATTCAATCATACATCTGGTGCTTCATTCACTTCAATCTTGGAGATTTAGTAATTATGGGTGGCGGAATAGAGAGGCAGCAGGGGCAATTACCCTACCAGACAAAAAGTGGAGAGGAAAAGCCCCCATCATAAGAGCAACAAAAAACAAAAAGATCCTTGATTTAGCAATGGGATGAAAAAAATTGCCCCTCCTGAGGAAAATTACCCCGCCACCCATGGTAGAAATTTTTCAACGTTCAATTCTAAATTTTGGAATTTTGGCTGTTTGCTTTTTCAACCAAAATAAATTCCTAATTGATTCAAAAGGTATTTACATATTGGTTATTTTTCTTTTTGTAGATACACGATCAGTTTTTTGTGATCTGGTTCTTGATTTTATAATCATACTAACGGTTGGCGGCGCGCCTGACCGCCAGCTGTGTGTTGAGTAGATATCTGTGTTTTGTAAATACGCGTATTTGGATTCAACGGTAAGAGCTAACTTGACAGGTAAAGGCTGTATTGCAGCAATCTAGAACTTTAACCGAATAAAAATAAGACTTTCAAAAAATACTGCACATCAATAGGTAAAAGCGTTCAAATAACAGGCATACAAACATATCATTGTTGTCATAGTCGCGTTTCTACAGACAGTGAGACAAACATTCTAAAATTGCCATACTTCCGGTGGTAACGTTAAGAGAAAATAAAAAGAACACACCTCTAACGTGCTGCAATTTAGAAAGTAGCACCAAAATCCGGTTCTCAAGAATACAGGATGTGAGGGTAGGAGAGAAATACAGTAGACAGTTGCGTGTAGCTACCCTTCTTGGGTGAATCGAATCGCGTCACCTGAATCACATCAGGTGACGCGTACAGCGAGGGTACACAATTTTTAATAAGAACTTTTTTTTCTATGGGAGCTAAAATTTTCATTTATGACTTAGAATTTGATCTGGAATAATACAAATATGTGGCGAAGATTTCAAGTCAATAGGTACAGCGGTTCTCATGTTATAAAAGGACAAACAGAGACAAACTTTCCGCTTTATCAGATGTTACTAAGCTATGTATTCTCATTTGAATTAAGATTTTAAAAGAATTTCTGACAAGATTGTGACAAACTGAAAATTACAATTTTTCCATAAGAATGTAAGGTGAGTTTAGAACTATATTATCTATGAACCGTGCGGTGCGGCAGAGGAGGATGGCTCGACATTAGCGACGGCCCGACTGGTATAGTTCAGCGTTACGCCGCTATGTTGCGCCAGCAACCAGTTCCCGGGGTTAACACTGTATTATATGGCAACTCACTGATTTTCAAAAAATCATTGTAAGATTAGGAATTAATATCCAGACCTCAAACTTGGCTGAAATAAACAATTTATTATAAGCTATATATTGAAAGAAGAATCATCCTTCCGAGAGAATTCCTTGATTTTTACACAATTGTTTAGAAATCAATAATACTTTGGTATCTACAATAATACAACTGCACTGGTGAGATGTGGTGATGTACGCAGAGCGTTCTAATGAACATGGCGGAATTTAGCGACAGGCTTTCCACGTTAGTCGCAGTGCTTTTTTGGTGTACCCTGGTCGCAAAAAATGACGGCTTCCTTAACGAAGTTAAACGAGGAACGCAGGGAACCTGTTTTATGATTCGAATGAGATTTGGTATTGAAAATTCAAGGAAGCCTAGATCATATATAGCTCGACAGTCGAAATTTTTCTAAGTCCCTCTCCTATCATATATGGCTCGAGAGTCGAAATTTTTCTAAGTCCCCCTTCTATCATATATAGCTCGAGAGTCGAAATTTTTCTAAGTCCCCCTTCTATCATATATAGCTCGAGAGTCGAAATTTTTCTAAGTCCCTCTCCTATCATATATGGCTCGAGAGTCGAAATTTTTTAAGTCCCCCTCCTATCATATATAGCTCGAGAGTCGAAATCTTTCTAAGTCCCTCTCCTATCATATATGGCTCGAGGGTCGAAATTTTTCTAAGTTTTTCGTTGGACGGCGCACGGCGCACGGCGCACGGCGGACGGCGGACGGCGCACGGCAGATTTCTCAAATAGCCCCCCATAAAACAGGTTCCCTGTTAATACAGATTGGTTGCGCTGCAGGTGGCGATTCACGGAAACAACCAGGAGGGACAAGAAGGTGATTGCGTTTTTTTCACAATAAAAAAATATACACATAAAATTAGCTCCATCTTTTTTGATATTCATTTTTATCAAAAAGTACAGGGGACAAAAATTGTAACTGTCAAGATTTGCTCTCCAATAGAACTTTTTTCTTTAACATCACCATCTTGTCAAAATCCAACAATCATAGAGCAGAGCCACCAAAAAACACATCTTTAAATGTACATTATTTCGCAAATAAAGAAGAAATGGTGAAACCTAAAGTATAATTAACACACCTTCAACATTATTATGCAGGGTTCATGGCAAAATATTCAGGTACAGTTGAGAGGGAGGAGGATTGTACAACAATGAAAAACGCTAAATTTTCTACTTCTCTTTAGTGGGATTCAACTACCAGGACATCGCCCTCTTTGAATTAGCATTTGCTGTAATCTGTCCCACCTATAAATTCATCTTTACTCGGATACAATCAGTAATGGAAGAGATTTTTGTTCATAATTAATACATCAGTATAAATTTCTCTGATTGTAGTGACATCATTAGGATTCCTTCGAGAGCAAGTGTACACCACAGACAACAAGTTTTTTAACCGGACTCCCCCCCCCCCTTGAGGGAGCGCTCACGCTCAGGGTTACCGACAGGATTTCCAGGTTCGCGGAAGAAATTGAACTGCGAGTCCTCAAAAATTTTTCACTCGTTCCGCTCGCGAATAATCTCGATTTTTTTTTCTTTTTTTGAAGAAAGAAAAAAAAATGCGGGCCCCCTTAGAAACCCGGGCCCGGAAAAAAAGTTACCAAATTACCCCTCTATTCAATCTTCTGAAACCACTATAATATTACGAATCTGAAAAGATCCATACCTTCACGCCTTGAAACTCGTAATTTGGGTACAATTTGCAACCCGCATCGCATATGCTCCTCAATTAGAATAAAAGCTTAAGATATGCGTTTCTGTCAACTGTCGTGGTCTCGACAAGTTCATGAAATTACGACTGTTGATGCAGGGTAAATCGTTATAATTTTTTGTTTCAAAATTTTCACTAGTTTTACTGAGCACACACACTTTAACAATTCTTAATTTGGAAGGGAGATGGGCAAATTATCTCTATATTTCAACAACATTACGACAGTTAATTTTGATAAAATTTTCGTAGTTACTCAACTCGTTTGGAAATCTCCAAAAATTTCAATACACTTTCGCGATTCATAATTTGGAAGGACGGAAAAGGGGAGTGAGTGAGTCATGTGAATTTCAGAACAACATATCCGAAATGAATTCTACACTCGCAAAGAGAGAGGCGTTCTAAGAGAGAGAATACGATTTCTGACTGGCAACTTTAATCTGAGCCTGCTCTGAATTCTGCATCCGTCTTTAATTGGAACAAAAAAAAAGAGTTCAACGTCCAGCCTTTTTATTTTGTCGTCAATTCAATATTTTTTAGTTTTTGATGGAGATTACAACTGAGTTCACAAGTTTTCAATTCTGTATCTAAGCCTAAGCTTCTACTCATACCAACCAGTCGAGAGAATTTAGAAGACTGCTTCTTCGAAACGATTTTTCTGCGTTAACGAACCAAAATTAAATGCATCGGTAATTTCAACGAGGACCACAGACACCAAAAGTTCCTCTGAAAGTCCCTTCTCAATTTCCAACCAAATATGTAATTTTTTCGAATTTCAAAATCATTTATCATCTTTTTACACCTCTACGTGATACTGGAACAAACCCGAACTCGTTTTCCTCCATACAAATCTTGTTTGCGTTCACCTCCCCTCGTTCATAAGCGGCTATGTAACGAGAAGAATTCCCATCAGGGAGATCGGTGCATGATGAATTTACGTGTCGCGAGAAACTATGCACATATATAGCTCATTCTCATATCGTCTCGACTGTAAAAGCTCACTTATAATGAAAACAATAATATACCACCGAACCGCAAACAATACTCGTACAATTGGTACAGAAAACAATGGTCCCCCTTAATAGACTTTTTTCTTAATTTGCTTTGCCACTGAATAAATTCCCCATCAAATCCAACGAGAAGAAAAATGAAGATAGAAGAAATGAATGAAAATGAGCAGTGAGGCGATTTGTTCGAACATCCTACCACCCTAACGCTTTGAGGGTGAAGACGCATTCTTATTGCTGCTGACAGGGATGCAGCAGGGCGAACTATTTCCCCGGGGGATAGTTTGGAAAAATATGCGGAACAAATAACGAGAGAAAATTTTTATCGCGTATAATAAATCGCTGATTGAATAGCTGACCGGATCATGTGAGATACTTTTTAGTGCTGAAAATGACTTTTGGTTCGCTCGATCGATAAAAAAGTAAAACGGGCTAAAAGTAATATTTGAACAATTATATTGCACTCTGATCAGTTCTGTCATATGCTATGTGTCACAGAAAAAACTCCGATTCTGTCCGATAACGGTGTCCTAACAGTTTAGTAAAAGTAAGGTTGAAGAGAATGTAAATAAGCATTACACCTTGAGAAAGTTTTCGTCAAATTTTGTCTTACTTTTCCTTATAACCGAGGGTTAAAAAAACGTACGTACGCACGTCAAAATGATGGAAAAACTGATACGAAATGAGGCAGATATGGCAAACTGATTACAATATACACGCTCGAAACGCCACGGCAGCGAAATGCACAGCGACTCTAAGTTAACGGCTCATTTATTTTTATTCAAAAGAAAAAATATTGTAAGCGTATCATTCTGCAGTGTTTCCTCGGGCTTCACGCGGCTCTAACCCTCTAATTACCAATCTTCTACGTAGGGTGCGGTATTTCATGGTTCTTTCTCATCAACCATTGTTTAGCGCTCTGCGTGTCCCTATCCTTTCTTCAAAATTACTTTTTTTCAATATCATGAACTTTAGAAGAATGGCCTATACGTACGAGCGTTTACGATATTATGTAGTTCCAGAGGTAATAAACTCCAGGACTTTGGTGGGGAATTGAAAAAAAAAAAAAAATGAACCGCATTCGATTAAATTCAATTCAGGAAGGTGATGTAAATCTTGATAATTTGGGCGCGAGAATACGCTAGAAGATCATTATATTATAGAGTAAGGAAAATATTTTCACGCCTATTCTATATCATAATGAGGTATTTACGTTCCTCCTTCCCCAGAAGGCCTCCAAAAACCTATAGACTCATAAATTTCCAACTATAACTTTTTTTTCGTTTGCTTAATGTTAATTTTGTCCTCAAGAATTTTTGTACCCCTTCACAGAGAGAATTTCTGAATACACCGCTGCTACTTAAGGCTGGTATTAAATACACAGATGCTGCAGTTGATCAGGAAAATTGGACTCATAAGAGCTGAGGCACTGAAAGAAACCTCCCACCTGCTCCCTGAAACCCAAGCAGAAAATGGTAAATATCTTCCTCTACCCTCTTGCGGAAAATTTTCCTACAGAATCACGTCCGCTTTCTCGAAAATCAACTATCGCCCGGCCTTCTACTTTCTCCATACTCCACGCACCCTCATCAACGCCAAAGACACCTCTACATTTTGGGACAAGAGGGGTGGGGAATGTCAGAATTGAAGCGATGGATGGAAGAAGGGCCTTAGGGCCCTAAGGCCCTTCTTCCATCCATCGCTTCAATTGTGATGTTAAACACATAGGACAAACTTCCCGTGGCGTTCCCTCCGTACTAGAGTACACGAATGAGAGCTTGGAACCAAAAATATCTCACTGGACACTCGTACTTCGCCGCGCATCTCCTCGAATCCAGATTCTCCTTTATTGAGCGTGAAACCAATGTATCACTCCTCCATCAAAACGATCGTCCTGCCATCCTTCCAGAACTTGAGAGGGTCGAAATATTCAAGCATATTAGTAATGGTAACGAATTAGCTAACAATGATTTAGTCTCTAATGACGATTTTTTGCACGTTTTTATGGGTGACTTAGGTTGACGGCGACGCTCCTTCTATTTGTATTATGCGTACATTGAACCTGTTTGTGTTAGTTTAATCTAGTTCGACTGTTGATGCAGTCTATCTTTTCCGACTGCGAAACCGCGCCGGTCTCAATAAAGAATTTTTTACATACATGTCCAGAAATGTTTCTTTTCAAGTTCCTCATAAAATTTCTGTCGCAACCCAGCAATCTGCATACGATGTATGCGAGCTCAAGTTCATCTAAGCCTACTTGAAAAGGAGCTACAATTTTCAGGTTTTTCGCTTATTCAAAAAGTGTTTTTTTTTTCGTGTTTACCCCATGGTAACTACACAATAAAAAGGATATAGGTTAAAGCCTTGAGCTTCATCGACTCTTTTGGTTGTAACTTCAAAACAGGCTTCAATTTAAGAAATCAAATTTTTCATTGTCAAGTATGAGACTTATTTGAGGAACGTTGACGAGAAATAATTTTTTGCAGCTCAGCAATTGTTTTTATAGAAGGTTTAACGCTCGAAGTTTTGGCAAATTTTTGTAACTAGAAGCTCAAAGTTTTTCGAATCTTATTTCACAATGAATATTTCATCCGAAGTACTAGTAGTCTTGTCGCGCTAAAAAATTTGTGTTCTGTAGACTACTCGCGTGACAGTTTGAACCCCCGATTTAACCAATTGGAGGCTGTTCGTGGGAAAGAGCGTAAGTGCCATCGGAACCGAAAATGAGGTTTTCATTGATCCTATATATTTAGAGTCACGACAATACAATTTTCATGCTCTGTTGTGTCTCATTGATATTTTTGAGGTACATACACGTTTTTCCAGGACAGAGAAAACGTTTATATTGCGTTCGAGAATCTCATTTTAACCGTTCTCCTGAAAAATTGTGTTCTTGGCACTTACGCTCGTTCCCACGAACAGCCTTCGATTCGAAGAGCTGAATGTGCTTTCATTTTTACAAGAGGATTTGAATCATTTTTAATCAATTAACTGTCCAAAATTGGACGTTTAAACTTTAACTGCCATCATCAGCATTACACCCGAGTATCCCCATACTATTTTAGTCCTTTCCACATTTCACTAAAAAATAACTTTCGTCAAAATTTTTAGAAACAAAATATGGGACGAATATCATAGAGAATAAAATTAACTCAATTTCTAATTTAGATAATTCATCTTATGTTTTGTTACCTAATACGACCATTATTGAAATAACAATGAGAGAATTAAGAAGTTCTTTTTTTCCCCCGTTTTTCTTACAAGCGAGTCTTCATAGGCTCATCAAGGTATATTCATTAATGTGCATGACGCGTTTTCCTTCTTTATAGGTTCATATATATCGCGATTAGAAGGTTATTATAGTCTACGCTGAGGAATATTTCCACTATACCATTACAACCGGACTTGTTCCCTGTAACAGGTTCCGCGATTCACAAAGTACTGTCGGGCTAACTATAGGCTAACTAAGCTGATAAAATATTATTGTTCGCACAATTTTTCATCATATTATACTGCACACTCGATCTTCGTAATATGTACTTACTTCAAACTTAGGTGAGGTTTAGAGCTATTGATTAGAGTTTCGCACATAGGACAATAATTTCTCGTAGCTAAGTGTAAAATGATACAGCTTCGACAAACTGAAAAAAGAAGAAAAGAAAAAATAGATATAATTATCAAAGTACCACAAATTAAAACAATATTTTTTATAGATCAAGTGAGTGTACTGGACAAAGTCCGCACAAGGTAAACAGTGAAGTCGAGTCGACTAGGAGAATAATGTACACTTAGGCTCCTCCAATTTTTCTTTATCAGGAAGATTTTCTCACGACTTTTTTTACTAGGCCATTTTCCATCGATCAATTTCAACATCATTAGTACGACGAAACCTATAGATATGTAGAGTGAAAAGGAAAAAAATTCTGAATCTTCTTCAATGACAAAGGTGGTCAATTTTTCCGCAAATCTTTCTTTGTTTGTCGAATGAGAAAACAACGTTCCATCATCAGCCGAGAGATAAGGATGATTTCTAGGTCAACGTCCCACAGCTAGACGATCATCATGCTGAAATAAAAATTTTTGACTATAGATCCCAAGAGATCCCTGAAATTTTTTACGAAAATAGTATCTTTTATTTTAGTCCTAGGATCAATACATCTCGATATGATCATCCAGGAAATAATATTTCCAACGTGGGAACGTTATTAAAGAAACACGTCCGCCGTCCACCACATGCCTGGAAAATTGTGTTTCAAAGGGGCCAAGACTCTGACGTACTGTAGAGAATTAGAAGAAAATTCAGTATTTTTGAGCCATGCATCAATACTAGAAGGGCACCAGCTGTGACCCCGAGGCCTCCCCCTAAATATATCTTCATCAGAGATCATCAACCGTGACCCTGAGGCTCCTCCAACTATAATGTCATCACCTGGTGACGTTACAAACCTCGAACCTAATTCTGAAATTTGTGAGTTCAATCCACCTCCTTTCAATGCGGTATGATCTATAAATTATTTAGTATAGGCTTTTATACTGCTATATATATGTGACCTGGTTTCAGGAAAGGAATGAAAACGTTCAAATATGAATCCGGAGATGAGAGTCTGCCAGAAGACGCAAGAAGACCCATATCTCCAGATTGATATTTGGACGCTCCGGTCCCTTTCTTGGAACCAGGTTACATATTAGGCTTGTGTTAGGATAGCTAATAGGAGACGTATGGTTTAGTTCAATGTTGATATCGCGAGTGACCCCCCCCCCCCTGGACTAGATAGCTCAACTTACAGTTCACTCCGCCTATATTAATCGAAGAACGGGCCTCACTCAGCTACATAGCCTAACTTACAGTTCACCACGTCTATATCAGTCGAAAGAACGGGGGTGAACGAGCGGCGCGAATGAGCCCTTCCTTGTAAATGAGATAGCTCAAAATGCAGTACATTAAGAATGTGTGAGGCCCCTTGAGCTAGATAGCCATCTTACCCTACATCACTCCCGTATTAGTTCAAGAACGGGGAGTACGCCTCTGTGAGAAAAATTCACATATTAGGCCATTATTTTATCATAAAGCAGGCGTGGTCTCAATATAAGTGAGGTGATTTACCAGTAGACATGAAACGTGGTCTTTTTTTACTTGACTGTGGTCGAAAAGCTCTTTCAACAGGGAACCTGTTTTATGGGGGCGGGGGTGGTAGTAATCTTAAGACAAATAATGTTCGGTAAAACGTGGGACTTGGAAAGACTTCGAACTCCGTGCTTTATATGATAGGAGGGAGACTTGAAAAAATTTTAACGTGATAAGAGGGAAACTTAGGTGGTGAGGAACGAAGTTCACCCTTCAAAAATTTAAGCTCACAAATGATCCCAATTGTCTCGATTAACAAGGTTAATGAAGGCAACTCCGAGCAGATCACCAGGTGGGCTGCGAGTTTTTGTTTTAAATATCTACATTCTTTTTTGAAAATTCTTTTTATAGGTGAATTATAGGAGAAAAACGGAGGGAGTGTCGAAAGATATTCCCCAATTTTCACTCGTTGGATACAACTCCACAGAATGCTCAAGTCATTTGATTTCTTTTTCTTTCTTCCCATGTTATTTCCTCGAAATACTGGTGAAAATTGTCTTTAAAACTCTATATCAAAATTTCTCAAACCTAAAGATACCCTAGGACTTGAGAACGTTTCGACTTTTGAGCGACGTATCTAATTAATTATGTCCGGACTCTTAAGGAGATCGGTAACAACATCATAGAGTTCCTATCAGGGTGGTACGGTTCACTAATCGTGGAAACTTGCGCGAGATTCTGCACGAAAGCAGTCCATAGTGACTTCCTCATAACATGATTTTTGTAATACCATTCCATTGAGACTTGTAACAGTCGCTTCAAGGAGAGTCTTGAATACGAGCGGCAAACTAGACACTCTGGTTGTAAAGAAATTTACAATCAGGCGAATACTTTCAGTCATCTGAACCGACGTTATGCTCTAAAAATCATATTTTTTCGCGGACAAATTCTACATTACAATTATACGAACAAATACTAACATTCTATTCGTCGGTATAATGCGCAATTGTTGTGAAGGTGTTCGGTGAGAGTGCGCGTGATGTGTGTGCAATGAGACCAGAAAACGAATTGAGAGGCAGAAGAAAGTCTACGGTATTCTTCAAATCCTGCACTAACGCGTACCAATATCATATTCTTATCAAAAAAAGTACTAGAACCATTCAGTGAGTATCTGTCTCCTTCGGGTACGATGTACCTGATTTAAATTACAGATTTTATACGAGCCGAGAATCTCACTGTGTACGCCACCGTGAATTCTGTAGCCAGCACGCATTATTCTGAACAGCAATTAGAACTTTCGATACCCGAACATTTCTTGTTGAGCGACACGATTGGCGAGTCTTTATGAATAATTAATTAATAGTTGATATTTCGAGCTGATAAGAAAAGCGTAATGCACCTAGTAAGTTTCATTTCATTGAAGAATGAAAATAATACGCGTCGCGCGCGAGCCGTAGTACAGAAACCGATAATACGACAAGGACAGAGAAAGTAATTGAAGTGAGAAAGAGGAGGACAGCGTGACAACGCACCGCGTTCCTACAAAATACGAGTAGTTGTACGCACGTACGATGCAAACGTACACACACATACACACCTCGCCGCTGTTGTTGCTTTTCGTGAAATGTGCGCTGTTGCCGCTTTGAACACTGCTTCAGGACGAAGCGTAAACATCTACATCGGCCCGCGAAAGGCAATGAACGTCCGACTCACGCTGTGTATGAAATTTCTCGACCTGCTTTCTTAAAGGCGAGGCAATTTTTTTTTCTTCTTTTTCTCTGTCGCTCGCTCTGTTCACTTACGCATCTTATTAACACGAACGCCTCGTGTAATCCGCTATTTCGAAATGATGTATACAGTATAAACGCAGTTTTTTTCGAAAATACAAAACAAATTGTTTAATAATCGCAGTTTCGGTGCGATTGCAATTAAATTTAAACTGTATGATGCGAAAGATTTCTACGATAATTAAGGACTTCTTAGCCGTAGCCGTCGTAAGAAGAAGCCTATATGTTTAATGCGTCTATTATTACGTAGAACGAAGATGTCTCTCTTTCATATACGACCTTGAAAATGTAGACGAATTTCGCTCCCTATCTTACTTTCGAAACCGGATAAAGAGTCCAATATTGACGTTTTGGCTCAAAGATTGTCTACGACGACTATCAAGCGAAAGTTGATGGTTGAACAAGGTTTCTTGGAGTGAAAAGAAACAAGAAATTTGGTCTCGACCGGCTCAGAATATCTTCTACATCCCAATTAATCTTCGCCACTCAGGATCTACTATAATAAATTACTTCTTCAAATTCTTAGTCGAAATTGCATTGATGCATCGCGAAAATTGTTTGTACGTTAACATCTCGTTGATACTGGGTCGAACAATTTCGACTCCTTCAAGTCCATTCTGAATCAAGTTTCCAAATTTCTGATCAATCTGAAATTAACCGCTCTACATTCCGTTGACCAACAGTCGATTTGATGCATAGTGTTTGGTCGACTTTGAAACGTCGAAATTCTCAATTCTTACTCAAATGGCAACTGCATATGGACGTCGATGTTATCGAGTCGTTATGAGGTTAGGGTTGATTCGTCACGTCAATCTTTCCATTTGCATGTTGGAGAGTCAATGTTGAATTAACATCAGTCAATGTTGAATTAACATCGATACCTATCATTTCAGAATGTAGGTTGGTCGACTCACTCAACCCCAAATTGATGATAAAAATCTTCTCTTTAAATTCGAAATTAACGTACGACGACGTTGATAATTTTGGAATTGTAACATTCTGTCTGATTTGGGACTCCGCAACTCACAGACAGAATGCTTAGTCATAAAAGTACATAATAAGCCTTATTGAGAAACATTTTATGCTTAACCTTTATGGAGCTCATTTTGAATCTCAATTGGGAATCCCTTTCAGCTCATATATTCAAATTCTAAGCAATTTCGACGTTGATATTTAGTTTAAATTAAAGTCTGATACAAGAAGTCGACCATGAATTCCGACGTTAACAATGAGCTGGCAAAACAAAATTCACAAAGGATTTTGAGTCGGATTCCGATAATTTTGGGTCGGTTTGCGGTCAAAATTACGCAGAATTCCTTCGAAAATTAAATAGACGTCGATTGCTTGGAATAAGGAGTCAATTTGATTTGAAATCGACGTGGAGTTGACAAGATTCATGTCGAAACCTAAGCTCGATTTTTCCATTTCTATTTTGTCCGTCCTCTCCTCTCCTCCGCCCCCCATCTACAACCCTTTTCAATACTTCCAAACGACGCAATTCTCCCTCCTCGAATGAATCCCTATTGCCAATGTTGTCGAGGTGACTGACAATCGTTAATATTGTACAACTTGTCGAAAGATTTTTGAAAAATACGGCGCTATTGAAGCCAAAACTAGCGATCTAGTGGTCCTACTAAAAATTAGGCCAAGATTCACTCAAGTCTACTCGATGTTTGTGAATACAGCTCGTAAATAATTTTTTTTTGCCTCTCTGGAGATGGTCCGTGATTTCCCTCATCTTGACATTTTTTCTGACTCATTAAATTATTTTTCGATTTTCTGAAAATTGTTGAAAGTCCGAGGATTTATATACTTTTGTAAATCAGAGTTCAGATTTTTCTGTCCTATTTCTCTACATGGCATTTGTAATTGATCAGGCTCTAATTAGATCAAGATAAACGTGGATTTTTCAACCTCCTTCAACTTTCAAATGGAGATTTTTCAAGTCCTCTTCTTCCGGATGTCTCGAGAAATATCCAATTAGGTTAAAGGTCGTAAGGACGTAGATTTTTCAATTTCCACTTCCTCCGCAAAACTCGTGACTTGAAATTTTTCCGAAGCCGAAAGAATACTCCACAGAGAAAACAAACAAAATCAAAATTTAAAAAGCCCTTATTAATATTCAAGTTCAGGAATGGAATTCTTCCGATTTTTCGATAAAACGTCACAATCTGAGTTCAAAATCATTCAATTTGGAACTTATATCGATATGGGAAAAATGAGGGGCGTGCCTTAAACCTAACTTGAAAATTCGGAAGATACAGAGGAATCAGAGATCCTTAGCCTAACGATTTTGACCTATACTTCAGAGACTTGAAAAAATTTTGATGTTTGTATGGAAGGAGAACTCTTTAAGGACATACCTGAGCTTAATGATATTGACCTGCTGAAGTGATTTGGAAAAAATATGAGATCCGCTAACAAAGAATGAAGGACGTGTATCCACTTACCGGACAAATTCTCAGGCTTTTTATAAGGATTATTATTATCGCTTGAATTTTTCTTTTTCTATTATGAAATATTCTGACTGTAAGATGAATTTTTAGCCGTAAAGGTTTTTTTTTCACTGCACATTTTTTGTTATTTACAATCAATGTTATATCTTTTGGAAGTGATGATGAATAATACCGACTTTCACTCAGAAAATTGAGATGCAAACAGATTCAGATGGAGAAGACGAGAAAAAAACATGACGATACAATTGGCAGAATTGGCAGCATATACAACGGCGTGTATAAGAGATGTCATCGAAGGAAAAGAGTGAGAAGCGCGGGAACTTGATCTTGAAAGTTGAAGAAAATAGAACGGTAATTGAGAGTTATATAGCAAAAGAAAATGAGAAACTCATACGTTTGAAAGAAGTAATCAGAGGACGTGAAATTGAAAAAAAAAAGAGGAAAAAGAAGTGGGGGCTGGGGCGGATACACCAACAGAAATTCAAAGAAGCGACGGAAATGGCATAAAGAGATCCGAAGGAAGAAAGGGGAAAAAAGTAGGAAAAATATAAGGGAGTAGAGAAATAAGAATATTGCTGAAAATAGAAAATAAATAAAAAAGGAAAGAGAAATTAGACGGGATAAGAGAAAGGGAAAAGAGAAAGATACCGACAAATAACAATAGCAGAGAACGGAAACAATCAAAGATGAAGAAGAGAGGGGGAGAACGATGGAAAGACCGACACGGACCAAATCGTATGTTAGAGAAATGAAGAGAGGAAAGAAGGAGAAAGAAATTAGATGAAAAGAAACTCAATACTTGGAAACGACAACAAATAAGATGTGATGCAAAATAATTGATAAATACAGAAGGTTGACGAGCAGACAGATACACGCGAGAAGTCAGACAGACAGAGAAGAGTGAGAGAAAAATGAATAATAATTTTTAAAAGATTCATCAAAAATTCCAAATTTGTCTTCATGTCAATTATGGCTATTCAATAAACATGAAAATCGTATACAAAAGGGTATATTTTTGCGGAGCGGACTTGGGAGAAAAATCTAGCACTATTGTTTACTCGGTACATTTCGTAGCTGTAGCGTAAAATTTCGTGATTCAATAGCGTATTTTGCCGCAAAACGTAAACTTCGGATCACAGATTTGAAAACTTTTCCCTATCGAGGTGGCCTAAAATTCTTTACCAGTTCGGGAACTTCTAACCCAATTTCCATAGTTTAAAACCGCGAAAGGAATTTCACGCCTCATTCTCTGACCGAAATTGAGCTGCGCGCTGTTTAACGGATGATTAAAAAGTTGAACTCGGAAATTAACTGCTCGATTTCGCCCAATTAACTTTCTTGACCGTCGGTCGTTTAAAACACGTGACGCGCGTCACACTTTTTTGGCACAACTGGCCATTTGACTTCGTTATTGCAGTTTGGGGAAAGGGAGCAGCTTCATCAGGTATGGTAGATGTATATGATTTCATTTTATACATACGGTACCACTACGTATCATAATATAGGCATTATAAATGGCGCGCATTTAGGTTATAATAATTTTCGTTTTTGTTTGCATAGGATGGTTTAACCGCGTGACTCGGATGAAAAAGGATACGAAAGACCGTGATAACATCCGCTTGAAAAGTGGCCGAAAAAAAGAAAAAAAAAAGGGGAAAGACGATATTAGCAGAGCACTGCAAAAAGTATACACCGACGCCTCTCCTGCTTCAATGTACATAACGGAAGCAGTTATTCACACCCGTAACTTTTCGAGTTATCGGAAGTAAAAAGTGAGTGGTACCTATATATTATCGGAAAAAGAGAAGAAGAAAAAATAATCATCAATACAGATTGAAAAGCGAAGGCACGTGTTGGAAGTACTAATTGAATTGATTAAGTTGTATTCGTCTTCGAAGTTTCTTCGTCTGTAACAGAAAGTTTTTGTTTCGTGAGCCTACCAACGTCTCGCAATAATACTGGATGAAGGCGGGAAGAGAAGGAAGGGATTATCGTTAGTTACACAGCGTAGACTGATTTTAGAAAAACGTGGGAAGGTCACCGTATGACGGTCTGACGATATTTTGCGGGCGGTAGAAAGAAAGACCGCGCAGAAGAAAGAACGGAAGATCTTTTCAGTCTCGCAAATACGTGTAATTCTCTCCTTTTGAAAAAGGATACAAGAATGCATCTTCGCACAACACTGATATCCGAAAAATAAATGAACGCGTCATTTTATCTGTACGCACAGGATATTAACAGGTGATTTTCGAGTCGGGGTAACGAGGTAAGACTGCCATATCATTCTTACACTGGATACTATCGTACCACGAGCCCTGGTGTGATGTCAAATAGGAAGGGTATGATAATTTTCACATTGGAAGGAACACTGTATGCGAGTCTTGGTTGTTGGCAATTTAGGTTAACATTGTTATTGTGAATTCAATGTACGTGTTTATGTGCCTATAGAGACAATCGTATATGAGAGAACCGGTTAGTAGCGTACTCCGGTGCCCGGTTCTGGCGCGATTCTTCATTTTCTCCCCTTTCTAATAAGATTGTCAATAGAGCGCTGCGAGGCCAGCACACATTTTGCTGCACTTTGCTCAGCTGATGCATACAAATGGTTCATTTCAGCAAGGTGTGTAAATTAGTTCTATCGGAGGCAGATGAATAAATTTAAACGCGTACGGATCACGCCGAATATGTGATGGAAAAAATTTAAACGAGCGGCAATGCAAGTTCGGTTGAAAATTTTTAGTCGGCGAGAAATCAGATTTTAATCTTGAATTTTTAATGAATGGAGATTATGATCTAATTTGCACCGCATAAACAATCTTGAGCCTACTCGTCGTTTGTTCGAGTATTGATTCAGTTTTTGAAAATTGATTAGTCTATCTCGTGCATTCATAAAGTACACGCGAAAGTGGGAGAAACGAAAATGATAATCTCGTTTGTTTTCACTGGGCGAAAGAAAAATATTTTGATGGATAAAAACAAAAGTTACGAAAAACAGCTGCAATGTTAGGTACGAAACAGAGCCTTTATTTTATATCACATTCCCTTCAAAGATATCACCCTAAATGAAATTCTTAGTGTCGCGTTACACTTTATTGTGTATCATTTTGTATGATATTTTATCCCCCACCACGATAGTTTCCTCGAAGAAAAATATTTTGAAAAAAGATTTCCACAACTCGGCGACTGATTTCTTCCTTTTTCTCTTCTAATTGAAAGTGTGTTCGTTCTCACAAATATAATCTTTCGTTCTAATAATTCGTGTCGCGAAAAAACTTCAGATCTTCTTCTCTTTCGCATGTAATTGTACGGTTTTTAACAACCAAGTTTAGTCTTAAAGCATGAGTGATTTTAGAAAGAAAACAGTATACTCTGTTCAAGTTAAGAAAGGATAGAAAGTAGGCCTCGAGGACGGAACGCTCCAGGTAATTTTAATCTACCTTTCTGTTCTCGAGATACGTACTTCGTACTACTTTCTATCCTTTCTTAACGTGAACAGAGTACAGTTGTATCAATTTAATGAACTTGGAATATTTTGGAGCAAACGAAATTACGTTAAAAATATAATGGAACGAAACATGCATTCGATCTATGGTACTTTTTATCCTCTCCTCCGACTAATGAATTCGTTGTCTCGAGCGCAAAGAACCATGTCAACTCCATGTCGATTTTCGGCTCGAAATCAACTGACAATTCACTTATTTCAAAGTGTTGGCCGAGATTGTGACGATATGTCGTTGAAATCGATTGCAGGTCGCGTTGATTCGACTCATTGGTCACGTCGATTTCAGATTGAATTTGAGTCAACTTCTTAAAACTTTTCATCGACTTACAATTGATAGCTCTGTAGTCGATTTCTGGTGCTTCGGAAATGTATGCTGGTCGACCTACTCACGAACAGAATGCGTAGTCATAATTATATAATGAGAACCATTGAGAATTGAATAGAAGAAGAATGGAAGTAGTATATAGAAATGGTGTGATGATAATATAATATGATTCGTTTGTACCAAGGACTGTAAAATATGAAATTTAATTCAACAGGAAGAGTCGAAGACCAGTTGAGTGAACGCCTGAAATGCAGGAAAGGTCAAACCAAATACACCAAACGACCAATAGGTACTGGAAACGGATTATCCCTAACTCACTTTCATTTGTGTTGGTCGTTGGCGTATTTTTGGTGAATTTGTGTTGGAAGTGTAGTAGTCAAATTGCTAATCCCAACCGCGTAGTCGCGTTGTAAGCACTGCAAACAGCGCTCAATGTATTTCTGAAGGAGTTTCCGGTACTGGTCGTTTAGTGTATTTGGTCAAACCGACCTAATTTTGAGACCGGTTTTCGGTCGACATCAAAATTTAATATTATAGAAGTCGACTCAATTTTAAAGTCGACAATGAGTCGATTGAAAAAAAATTAGCGCTCAATTTTGAGTCGATTTCCAGTCAAGTTCGGTCAATTCGCGATCGTCACCACGCGGAGCTAGGACTAGAATCGACGAGTCGATATGCGCACTGATATTTAATTACTTGGGAGGGAGGGGAAAAGATATGACGTCAGGGCGTCTCTTCCTTTGTATAGCTCGAAGCTCAGTCCATTTCCCTTTATAGTATGAGGTTTTTCAGATTCATTATTTCACGTGCCCGTTACACTCGTTCTTGCTGTACTTTCTTGACCTTACCACACCATCCTTTGTATTGGCCAATTGTCACTTACATAAGCGCATGCAATTCATTAAGGGTTTTGACAGCATACGTGCCTCTCTGTTAGACATCCGCATGCGTTCGAATATCTATCCTTCTCCATCTACAGAGCAGAGTCTCTTGTTTTCCTTCACGAAGCAGAAAGTTGAGTATTCTGCTCTTCTTATTGAGCCAGAGTTCCAAACTCCAACATATTTCGCTGAATCCTAAAGCCAAAATTCCACAATTGGCTAGTTCGTCAAGCATACTAGGCTAGTGTAGACGGAGAAGGAAACAAGACATACTCCACCTTGTTTTACTTCTGATCTCGATTGACCTTGACCAACAACATTGAGACAACTCTAACAACATCATAGGCTGGGCATTGTTAGTACATTCAACTTCAAGTCACCCACAGTCCATATTAATGGAAAGAGGCGGGGAGACCTACACCATGATCTCACTCTCTCTCTATAGTAAGCTAAATAATCTCAATCTGACGTCGTACCTCCGATATGGATTTATCTTTATCTGCATAATGACGATCCTGATCTAAAAGCGAGGCAAGTATCAGTAAATGCTACCGTATTGGGGAGGACTACGCTTCCTTTCCGCTCCCCCAACTATTTTAATCCCAACATCGAACTTCTAAGCCCTTCGTGCAGTGAAATACCTTACATATCGAAAAAATGAAATTAGAATTTGCTACTCAGGCGTTCACTCAACTGGTCTTCGACTCTTCCTGTTGAATTAAATTTCATATTTTACAGTCCTTGGTACAAACGAATCATATACTATCATCACACCATTTCTATATACTACTTCCATTCTTCTTCTTTTACGCAAAAATATTTCCGATTCCCCCCCCTCCCCCCTCCCCCCTTCAAGTCGAAATGGGTAGAAATGTATGAAGACGACTTATTTTGAAAACTAGAAACAATAATTTTTGATACCTGTACGAAAGAAGAATACTGAAAAATTTCAGGTTTTAAATGTTCATACTTTTATAGAACTGGTTCTTTATAAAATTGAAGAAACCGCCTTTGCTCGCATCGAGTGTTTTATATTCCCTAGACACTCATACACCCGCTCGTATAGAACCGAAGACGTATTTTTTGCAATTCTTAGCTTCTCTAAGAGAGCATATCAAGTAATTGATCTCAACGATATACCTCTTTATATGGTTAATGTTTGCCACTATAAGATTTCTAAATTCTAATCAGGGAAAAGTTTTAGAAGTCACAGACGTAATAAAGAAGATGATAAGATGTTGTTCAAACGATTAGGAGTACAAGAAATCTCATTAAATGTACATATAAATGTACAGAAACGTACACAATTTCACGCAAATGCGAAAATCACGAAAAGAACAACGGCGTGTATATATACGCATCAAGCTATTGCTTTTGCTGATAAGACCGCGTCTTCGTTCTCGTTAACGAGAAACAAATTAAAAATAGGAATACTGCGTACTATGAAATATATATGTATGAAATCAGATATATTGCGCACAACTCGTTTAGTTGGAGCATTTAAGTAGGTTTATGCGGTACTTACAAGTATGTAAACACTCGGCAATGGACGTAGCGTCGACGAAGTAACCGTGGCATAGCACGCATACCAAATGCGGATTCACGTCTCGTAATTTAACGTGGTCGATAGATTTGACCGGATAAGTGCAACAGATCGCCACCATTTCGTTACCCGTTTTCACGGTCACTTTTTCCGACCTCGGTTCGCACGCATCGCGATCGACGATATCTGACTTGGAGGACGGCGGCGGCGCCACGGAGCATCCCTTACTGCTACCGTTGTCTTCGCTGATCGTCTCCTGTTTTCGCGCTATTTCGTTCTTCTTGGAGGAGGCCAAAAGCAGCGGCGATGCGGCGCAAGGTGTTGTTGCATCCTCCAAAACTGTGGCCGGAGAAGCATGCGGTTGTTGCTGTTGATGCTGCATACCCACCACCATATTCTTTTATTTAGTGTGTCGTCGAGTCTTCGGGAACGGAGCACCTACGCAAACATCAATAAAAACAAACGATTAGTACCGATGTTGATGCAAGATGAACAAATAATATTGCAGCGGTCTATTTTCAAGATGAGGAATGTAAAGGTGCGACAGTGGTGTCACTAGATGAACTCGTGAACCTCGAACTCCTTCTAACATTCATCCGAAGTTTAATGATCAGGTCAAAGTTCTTATAGTCAACAGAAAAAGATGAAATCCCTTTTCAAGTATTCGCGATGAAACGTGAAAAATAAATCCAATTCCAAGATTTATCGCGACCAGTTTATCCACCCTAAATTCGAGAACATACACGATAAAATATATAAATTGGGAACAATGTGCTAACTTGCGATATAGATAAGAAGGTAATCGAACAGTTTTTCTTACTAACATTACTCTTTTCTCATCCTATGCACGCCTAATAAATAATTGACGACGAATAAAAGGGGAAAAACTGGCGATATAAAAATATACAGGTATAACGCGAACACGCATCCACTCCATACGCTGTGTAACAAACATCGGGGATGAATTTCAATTCGAAAACGTTACAGCAAAAAAGAATATAGATAATCGACGATCGGTAACTAAATCCTTAAATAGGGCACATAGATCTAAACTTATATTCGAAGATTGACCGATACAAATCCCAAATTTACATCAATTCTGCACCTACAAAAGGCAGGAAAGAAAATTACGGGGAAAATGGAGAAGAAACCTCATAAAAAATTCTTCCCGAGTTCGCACGAATAGCAATTTTATTGATTTAGAAAAAATTCCAATTTGTTTCTAAGCTAAGAATAGATCGTGAGCAAAGACCTGACTAGATCAACGACAAAACTGTTGTTCTCGAGGGATGCGATCCGAGAAAGCGTCTTCTAGGAAACTGTAGAGGAACTAAGCTTTGGGGACGAGCTACATTGGTGTTACCAGTTTTGCGATCAAAATGGAAAATTTCACGAATTTTTCTCCCAATTATTATCTTTCAAGAAATGCTTCCAACTTTAATTTAAAGCGAACGCAAATATTCAGGAAATTCCTTAATCTTGGGTAAAAAGCAGTTGACTGCGTAGAACGAAAACAGTTCTGGACCTAGTATAAAATTAATATACAAGCAGTACAAAATAATGCATGAAACGGAGGAAGGGAGGTGGGCCACCTCGCAAGTTTTCGAATCAGGTCTCAAGTACCACTTGAAAATGAGACCTGAATCTAGGATAAGCCTAAACAAGGAGAAGTCTAGGCAGTATGAGCCTAGTATGAAGGAGGCCCAAACCTAGTATAAGCCTATTATAAGAGAGGCTTAGACCTGGTCTAGCAAACAATAGGGCAGGCATCCTCTTGCAATACGCCTATAGTGTAAAGGAAGCGTAGACCTAGTATAAGCCTGGTATAATATATTGCATGAAGCAGAGAGGATGGGAATTCGGAAAATTTCCATTCAGGTCTCGGCTATATCAGTCGAAAATGATATGTCCATTTACAGAGGGGGGGGGGGGACACACACTCACCAAAGTACTTAAGTAGAT
Organism: Aspidiotus rigidus; assembly: GCA_035079385.1. Classification (NCBI taxonomy): domain Eukaryota; kingdom Metazoa; phylum Arthropoda; class Insecta; order Hemiptera; family Diaspididae; genus Aspidiotus; species Aspidiotus rigidus. The sequence continues at coordinate 7,671,372 of JAVHKY010000013.1, forward strand.
TCTGACCTTCAAGATGTACTCATATCAGAGACCGTGGTTTCGAGAGGGCGAGATATTCGGGATAACGACCTTTAAGCTATTTGAAAGAGAGAGGGGAGGAACTTGAAAAAATTTCGATTATAGGCATGAAACAATTCACCACTCGCCTTAATAAGATTCCTCACTAGCTGCGGACAAAGTGAGTAGCGAGCTGTTTTTGTAACCTTTTATATTTCCTAGCACAGCTTCTTCGAGTGTGAGGCGTGGAAACGTGAGCAGAATGAGCTAAAACGGTCTCTCGCTGAGATAGGGGAAGATGAAGAACTCACTCCAAGTAATCTGGTTCCTTGCATGCTCACAACAACGCAGGCATGGAGCCTTGTATCCACATTTGCCACAAATGAACGCGGAATGAAAGCGGCAGATGTAGAGTCAGGTTATGGCCTCTCATATCTACGCGTACCATCCCCCATGCCGCTGCTGCTGCATCACTTCTCGTCAGCACCAGGGCGCTCTGGAGGGAGCACCAACAGAAGAAAAAGAGGAGGAAGAAAAATCCCCGCCGTAGAAGCCGGAGTCACGAAGCACTGCTGGTGAACTCCTAGTGAGCTTCCAATTCCCTAGAAAAAGCTTCGTAAAGGCTCAAAAAGTAAATTGTTATCATTAGTATTTTTTACTGCGTACTTCTACATGTACATCATTTTTCCGTATAATACGAGCGTGACTTCTAAAAATTGAGCCCTCAACATAGTACTAAATCGATGATGTGTTCAAAAGGACTGTTTATGAATTTGCAACGTCCCTCGTATGAAGTAGACGTAAGCAAGCACTCGAACTTCTCTAGAAACTTCAGAAAATTTGTAATATACAACAAAATAGCTCAGAACATAGGTACTAGGTTATTTTGCTGCAAGGCTAAGGTTCTGGATCCTTGGGCCTCACAAAAGCACAGGCTATACAGACGCAGTCTGGTCCCGGATGTAAACATAGCTATCAGTATGAGAGGGCTACGCACCTCTCACAACTCTCTTCAGGCTAGTTTGATATAATAGGAGAAATACTGACAGAAAAAAAAAGACGAATGATAACGTCACAGGGTTGGCAATTCGTGACGTCATCAGCACTTTCGGCCTTACGCCGTAGGGTAGGCGTGGTCTCGACCTATTCTAGAAATTTGAAAAAAACTCGAGTTTCGACGAGAGCTACATAATAGACTAGGGGTGCCATTAAGAATTCTTTCGTTCTTCGATTTAGGACGATATCGGCAGGCCCTAAAACTCTGTCTATGTATTTCTGAATCATTTCGTAATCCAACGTCTGATTTTTTTAAGCACAAGTTTTTAAATAAGTAAAAATAGCTAATATTTTGTTTCGTAGCACGCCCCCTCCCCCCTAATAAAATTAGGTAGAAATCTCTAACTGCTCTATAAACAGCAAAATCTCCAGATTAATAACTCGTTGCAACTAATTGATAAGAGTTTGAGAGATGAGAGAACATAGAAAAGGAGGTGATTACTTTTCATATGCAATGTAGAAGACTTGAGAGGGAACACAAGAAAAAAACAGACTCGAGGAATTACAATACAAATCGAAGGTTGGAATTCAGGATCGTCAAAACATCTTCCACCGGAAGAACGAAACACCTACAACGCCCTATACATACTTGTGGTAGTTTTTCAACCGCTGTGTAGATGTTTCGTCTTGAATAAATTAAAACGTTACATCGTTGGATGCGAAGTTGCTACATGCATTGATATAGATTCTTCATTTGTATTTTATGGTGACTGGTACAACTAAATTGCAATGTTATTCGATGTACATTTGAGATAATGTGGATGAGAAACGACGAAAAAAATTTGAACGAAAAAGAAAGAAGGATACACACGTAGAAATGATAAATATTACGTTGAAAAAGAGAAACTTCGACGCTAAGATGGTTTGAAAGCGATAGCAAAAGAAAGAAACTGACTAAATTTTCTATTCAATGTATCAAAATGAAAGTTAAAAGTATTCGGAAGCGATTATACAGGAGCTGATGATACACAGCTCACTCCAAGTTTTATCTCATAATTTCGTACAGCTCTACGTAGACCGCCTCAATGGAAATATTTTTCAAACCCAAGACTCGTAAACAGTACGCAAACGCATTCAAAACGAGTTCTCAATTCTTATAGAATAAGAACGTTAATAATGAAGAAGAGAAAGAGTTCGTTACCATCACTTTGAATGTACCTACGCTAAATGCTAAGTTTCAACTGAGAGATCATTAATTTTTCCGCGCATTAAACGTAGTGACTCTACTCGTGCGTAAGAATATTTGCATTTTTCGATGACCCGACGACAAGCAGCACCCTAACTCACGAAGAAAAAAATCCGCAATTCTAAGAAAAATCTCTTGTGTACATAGAGATTCAAAGAAGACGACGTTCTCGAAAATTTTTCTTCTTACTCAGCCGAAAGAAAAAAACTACTCTACAGCTAGTGCAACGAAATCTCTTCTCGTCTCCTGTAAACCCCATATAATGAGTTCGATATCAACACGATTAATTTACATGACAAACGATTCAAAACGAATAACTTACACTCAGGCAACACAATGAACTCCCGTACAATAGCAAAGTATACCATTCTAGGAACCTGTGGTCTCTCTGTAATTCTACGCTTGTTTGCTCACGGCTATACACATAATATTATAAAAGTAGAAAGTCACTTTCGCGACGAAAAAATAAAAAGCCGAATATTTTCGTCCGTACAGTAGCGTACGCGAGAAGATAAATAGGTGGAAGTATATACATCATAAACATTCAGGCTACTTTGGAACTTTCACGTGTTGCCGGGATAGATAAGGAAATTGTCCAGGAATTATAGTCACCTTCGAAAACGAGAAGTCAAAACAAGGCGTCGAATATATATAAGGACGAGAACGGATGCAACCCTAACTACTATATTCTCCCTCAATTATTATTTATATTGTACTTCACCTTACTGCCGCCAGCGCACACCCCGTCTTAATGGTCTCTCTATTGTGCTGAATACGTCGTAGCCCACGTTGACAGGCTGTCTTTATTTCATTTGTCAAACAGCAGTACCCTTCACTTTTCCATTTGCTGCTATATATTGCCGATAGAACCGGCTATACGGAGGTCTGTATATGATATTGAGAAGCAGCTAGATTTATAATAATATAATATTATTTTCTAAATTGCACTTCGTGTTCTGCTGGACGCTGCAGGTACGCGTGAATGAGCTCCTATACAGCGATATACAGCGTCTTAAGATATAGAAGATACTTTAGCGCGAAACGAGGAAATATTTTCATAAGATTTGACGAGACTCGATAACAATCCCAAACGATTGAGTTTGACGAAATAATTAAGTGAAGACGAAGATTAATAGTACTGGGAAAAGTGATGTTTGAAAAGTAATCCGAGTGTTCCAATAAGTTTTAATAGGTTTGAGAGATGTGATCAATTGAAATACATTTTTAAGAAGTAACAGACAGATCTTGCCGATAGCACACCCTTCACAAACTCTACCAGTATTCACCCTTGCTCTCAATTGAATATATTCAGGAGATGATAGTAAATCGTCACATGTCGACAAAATTTAGTCAGTTGAAACGCCTGGGTACCATAAGGACTACACTGTGTACACCCCCATAATTCTTTTTATCTATCTATTATGAAATAGTAAAAGTACACACAGATGCAGGTCTGAGGAGTGATTTTTCCAGGCGAATAATTCATCACCATCCAGTTACAACATTTAAAAAAAGAACGGCTCCCTTAACGAAGTTGAACGAGGAACGCAGAGAACCTGTTTGGTCTTTGTATTGGGAATTCAATTCTCAAGTTTCTCCAAGTTTGTTGTATCATTGAATATACCTATAGCATGGAATTAAGAATTTTTCCAAGTCCCTTCCCTATCATATACCGGGACGAGCAGATGCGCGTCAAACACCGCGCACGAAAAAATCAGACAGCGTTGCGTGACTTCTGCTCACCCCGGTATTATGGCTCGAGAGGCAAAATTTTTTCAAGTCCTCTGCTTATTATATGTATATTATGGCTCGGAAGTCAAAATTTTTCCAAGTCCAACTTTTAAGCTATGTGATAGGAGGGAGACTTGTAAGAATTTCAACCTCCGAGCTAAATATAATAGAAGGGGGACTTTGACCATTTTTGGCCAATGATGTTGGACTTGAACCATTTTTATTTCGGTTGGACACCATACGGCGCTTCAAAATAACCACTCATAGAATAGGTTCCCTGTTAAAAAGCTACAGCGGTTAAACCGTAGAGTAAGGATTTCTTATAAACTTCGTTTATTTTACGGCGCTCGACTTCTATAGGCTGAACATGATATGTAGAATAGAGTTTACGGTAGGTACATAGTATTAAATCAGACTATGTAGCTTTGTTTTATTCAAGAATATAAGAACTTTTTGGAGAGTATCCTCTGAGCCCTCCAGCAATGTCGAAATTTCGGTGGAGCGTCCTTTTATTTGTATCTTGTCTTCCCGGTCAGAATTCCAAGAACAAATTTTGCCTTCTTCCACTACCCGGCCCAAAGATATGAAACGTGTTAATAAACAGAAAAAAAAGCATGTGCAATGAGAAGAAGGCATTGGCGTACCTTTCCACTGCAGTCTCCACTTTCAACACGCCGTTATAGAAAATTATAAGTTAGGAACTTTTCTTCTCTCAGTAAATTTTTTAGTCCAGTAAAATTGGCCATTGTAATAAACAACAAATGGTACAGAAGTGAACCTTGAAAAAGTTGTTAGGAACCTTTTCTTAAATCTTTTCCAAAGTTTCCCCAACACTCCGAGTAGAGCTTTTTCCCCCAGGGGGGTGTAAAAGGGGAACTTTTTAGTTTTCTAGCTCTAATTCGCGAACAAATGATTTTAGAGGAGAAATGTTCGAATAAAAATTGTTCCTTGTAAAATTTCGTATAAAAGAGCTCTCTACATATTTTTTCTATAAGTGCATTGTAACGCCGCTACAGCGCGTGACAAGTGAACTCCTCTTGCTGCTCTGTATTATCATGAACCAGATACCACGCTACGCCAGTCACCTATTAGATTGTTTTCGCCGTTGATACCAGTAAGTCGTAGATTGGAAATTATGGTATTGATTATGAAGCGCTGATATCCTTTTAAAATTACGTTAGAGAGTTTATACCCAACCACATTAATTCGTTCCCAGGCCACCTGACGCGCTGTAAACAATAACTCGCGTTTGTGTATAACGCGTAATTAGAGGTGTTCATTTGTCACGCGCTGTAGCAGCGTAACAGTGCATCTATAGAAAAAATATGTAGAGCGCTTTTTTATAGGAAATTTTACGATAAACAATTTTCGTTTCAATTTTTTTTCTCTAACGTCATTTGTTCGCGAATTAGAGCTAGAAAACTAAAAAATTCCTTCTTTGCACTCACTTGGGAGGAAAGCTCCATTTGGAATATTGAGGAAACTTGGGAAAAGACTCACGAGAAAGTTCCTAACAACTTTTCCAAGTTTCGCTTCTGTACCATTTATAATTTTTTGTGACCTTTAAAACGGCTAATTTTACTGGACAAGTTATTTCGAAAAAACTAATTTTTGTGGCACATTTTACCAACCTCGTTCCCTCGGGTGATATGGCTGAGGGCTTTCAGTATATTTAGGTAAGCAGACGTCCCTTTGAAGATATTTGCGAAGAAGACCTCGTTTAAGTGGAGTTATGTCTAGATAGATTTAGAGGATGATTTTGGGAGGGAAAATTCACGACTGTTTCAATTGACACGCAATTTCCAAGTCGATTTTCAGCCGACACTGAAATTTTAACACCAGAAGTATTTGTGTTTACCTCGATTCTATAAACCCTATAGGCGGTGCATCTAAGATCTAAACAATTTCGACATCGATTGCCAGTCTTTCGCAGTCGACCTAAAACACTAGGCAACAATTGAAAATTTTTTGAAAATTGCTGAAGTGAAATAGGTTGTATCTAGAAGTATTTTTTGCGCTTATTTCAGAACCGTTTTCCATTTTTTTATAGGAGGTCGCGTTTTCTTGTTATCACTTTGTTTAGTTGACGTGCATCGTCGCGAGATGAAGCGTTCCTTATCGAGCGTTGATACTGCTATCGTTGATCGAAGCTCGATAAAGAACGCTTCGTCTCGCGACGATGCGCGTCAACTAAACAAAGTGATAACAAGAAAACGCGACCTCCTATAAAAAAAACGGAAAACGGTTCTGAAATTAGCGCAAAAAATACTTCTAGATACAACTTATCTCACTTCAGCAATTTTCAAAAAATTTTCAATTGTTGCCTAGTGAAATTGACGTTGATGCGACATTAATTTAGTATCAGGAGTCAGCTCTATTTCGGCGTGGGCGATGCGTCGGTGGAACAAAATAAGTGGTGGATTTCACGTCGTCACTCTTTCCTTTGGAACGATTTGTTGCGTCGACCGGACGGAACTCATTCGACGATGAATCGACTTCTGATCGAAAAACCACACGATGAAGGGTCGTTTGGAGTTGACAATCTAGAGCTCTTAAAAACTTCTAGCAATCATTTTCACAACTTGAGACTAACACAAAACCTAACATGTCAAGCTTTAGTGACCAAAAGACATATACAGGGCCTGGACATATACTCCTCTTCTAACCATTGTATAATTTTCCAACATTAAGCTCACAAAATATGAACACATATACAAGTGAGATCCCTTCTTGAAGGAAGATTTATTGTACGTCAAGCCTAGTATAGTCTAGAATATCGTATGTTGACTCCAGTGTAGAGCAAGCCCAGTGTACTGTGAAACGTCAGTACAAAGAAGGCTAAGGCTAGTATACTAGACTGGCGCCTGACAGGTTAGAGCAGTGTTCCTCAAACCGTCGATCGCGATCGACCGGTCGATCGTCAAGGCATTTTTGGTCGATCGCCATCCTTTTGGAGAAATTCTAGAAATACAGCCAAAAACGGAATACACTTGCGTCGGGTTGCATTCGACTTTTGATTTTTACTTCGGTCGATCGCGAAATATATCTAATTTTGAAAAGTAGATCGCGTCTCGAAAACTTTGAGGAACACTGGGTTAGAGCCTATTATGATGAAAGATGGTACGCTGTATAATGAACCCAATCACTGAGGAAGTTTTACGACAATTTTCCAAGAGTTACTTCCATAGAAAGACCTAGTATGATGAACGCTAGTACGGATATATTGTTATAGCCTTTCGTGACATTTTACGTGACAATTTTCCAAGAGTAATTTCAGTTCCATGTTTCGTGACAACTTTCCAAGAATAATCCCAATCTCAGAAGCATAGAAAATGCTAAAACTATCACCACATGCATACGTCATGCTAATTTAAAGGACTTCTCTTTCATGAAAGATTTTGTGTATATTCGTAGACTTAGATTAATGAAGGTGCAGATGACTCATTGAGCTAGTAGTTCATTGAAGTGAAGGCCTATACCGAAGCGTTTTGAGAAAAATATTTTCCTCTCTACTTTAGAATTGCAAATGTGAATTTACACACGTCGAGTGTACACCTATATATTATGAATAAATCTCGTTAAGCACGTTATCCTAGAAATGCGTACGCATAAAATATACCGAATATACAGTAATACACTACACTTTATGAATATACAGTAATAGTTCTCGATGTCAAATTATAATATACAGCGAAGTATAACTGCGTTATTCGGGTATTATAGAATATAATGGTTTTTATCGTATACTATACAAGTATGTATGTATATGCGAATAATTACTATTCTATGATATGAATAGGAGTTGTGAGAGGGGAAAGAGACCATGTGCGCGAAGAAAAACTGGTTGGCGTCGTCGTAATTATTGCTACCGTATTGGAAAAATGACCTCCCAGCACGGTAGCCGAGAATTCTACCAATGCTGCGAATAATTTTCACACTCGCTCCTACGTAAAACAAAAATATTTTCACTTGTCAATGTGTAGGATATGTACGTATTTAATGTGACGCAATAATTTGTTTCATTTACTTATTAAAACCTGGAACGAGAAGATGTTTTAAAATTGAAATCAACGTGTCTCGATCCATCAACAGATCCACGCAATAATTCGGTTCATTTACTTATCAGTCGTATATTTTAAAACCTGGAACGAGAAGATGTTCTGAAATTGAATTCCACGAGTCTCGATCTGTCAACAGATCCGCAAGAGTGATAAGAGTATGCATTTTGGGTCAGCAAATCCGTCATATGTTAGTCGTCTAGGACTAGATGGCCGAAAGAAAGAACGTTTTCTATCCGGTAATTCGAAAATATCATCAAAACGTTTGAGCAAGAGTCTGTTTACATGCTGACGCGGGAACTTTTCAACAACAAAAACGAGTAAAATTAGCTTTGAACTCTACCACGTCCTTGACTCGTTCCTCTTCCTCCGCCTCTAAAAGTACTTTCAAATGGATCCGCTTGCCTTATCTTGGGAAGAAGTTCTCATTCCCCGTCTCGAAGTGCCTTAAGTCAAACTATCGTCCTGTTTTTTACTCTTCCAATACCCTCAGCAGGACTTTCCAAAGAGTAAAAGATCCTATTCCCAAAATGAACAGAGCGATGTTTATAGGTTAAAATGTAGTTTCTGTCCAGCCGTGAACATTGGTGGAACAAGTCGCACAACATTCGATTAAAGTCAATGAGTATCTTCTGGACCGCCAGGAAAATAAACTAAAAAAGTCTGCTTTCGCTAGCCATCTTTCATAGAGTAATTATTCTTTCGAGAAAGGTAGTGAGGTGCTACTTCAAAAAGAGAATAAATTTCGGAAGCGCTTGGCTCTTGAGGCTATTAAAATTTATCTCCATAATCGTATTACGTTCCGAAGTACGGTTTCATCGAGAAACTGTATTCTCTGTCATAATCTTACTCATTGAACCTTTCATGTATACTCATAATATTTCTTTCCCTCCTTCAATTCTTCCCTTCTTTTTCTTCGTTTCGTCTTTTTCATCTCAGTCGATATTTGTAATGTTCTTCATAATGGTTTTTTCACTGAAAACGTTCGAAATTATTATTGAATTTATTCGCAATTATTCGAAATTAAAATAAAATTTTATCCTGCGGTAAATAGTAAAACGTATCTATTTTATTTTATTTATTCAACAAAGACAGGTTGTAAACTGGCAAAATCGTAAAGATTTGGACTCGGACTATGGTAAAATGAATAAACGAAGGTAATGTACTTTAGAACCAAAGAGATATTATACTTCCCTGTTGACATGTGTACTTGAAATGGGGGAAGAGAGAATCGTTGAGAATAAAATCAGATCTGTTTTTTCATTTCTCCTCGAGGATGGCTTGAATATGAATAATTTAGAAGTTTTTCAAAGAGTTGGGATCAATTCATTGATGAAATGGCGTAATTACGGTCTTCATTTCAAAACAACATTTCTGACGACTAGACTATCCTCTACCGCGAGATGATGTTCAAAAATTCAACCAGGTGTATGAAATTTAATCTATCGCATGAAATTGTAATAAAAAGGTAAAGCTATATTGTTTGAGAACTGGGAGAGGCGAACCGAGGCAAGGTATCGAATAGCTTCATCAGATTTGGCTGAATACCATTCAGAAATATACCCGAATTTAGAGGTGAATACCCAAAATCTTAATCAACTGCTGCCAGTATACCGTAAAGTTTTTATTTGAATTGAAATTTCCGTGACTTCATATATTAAATCGTCTGTACATCACGTACTTTTTACACATTCAATATCGCGCTCAACCCCGAAGGTGAGCTGGGTGGATGAAGTTTGGAATTAACGGTATACTAGGCCACGGGGCTTATATAGGGTCAACTGTAAGTAGCAACATCTATTTTTTATGCAATTTCAACTCTCCTAGATTCTTGAGAAAGAAGAAATTCAAAAAACTTTTGACGCTGACGCCCTAAGTCTTGTATCATTGTCCCCTCGCCCATGAAATGAGTCAAGCAATGATGTAGAACATACAACATTTCATAAGAAAAAACATCTCACGCTCGCACATTATAAACGTACACAGATTGTGTTTTTCATCACATCATCATTGACTATGCCTATACATCATCACTTTTTTTATGCTCGGTGGCGACAAATTAAACGAATAGAAGAAGCGTAACCACTCTTATGTACTGAATGTACACACCGTGTTAGGTACGGAAGAGATCGAGCCGATCTCTTTGTACAGTTCCGCCAAATTGTACTGTATTCAGGCATATTGCGGGCACACCATATATCTTTGTATAACACATAAATGATGCATAGACGAGGCTACATAATCCACAATTAAACGTGGGTAACCAATGGTAACCTAGGTCAGGTCTAGTTTTTCCTCTTTTTTTTCCTCATTTCTTCGCTTATGTAGATACATGTGCACATTCATCGCCTTTCAAGTTGTTTTCTTTTTCCTTTTTTTTTGTAAGAACGTTTCATAAAAGTTATAAATTATGCAACTTTTTTGGAATTGCGTTCAAATTGCGACAATTCTAACGCGAATTTAGAGGCTTGCGAATAAGAACATGAAAGAGTCTAAGGTGGAATACACAATGATGTTTAGTATTTAACGTCATGTCTTTCACGAGTTATTCGATGCTTCGTCTTCTTTGTGTGCTGGCTGCAATGACAAACGCCATCAGTACATCTCCTGAGTTTGACAGTAAAAGAAAAAAAAATGAATATTTTCGAAATCAAACAATTTTCTCTGCCCAGAGTTAAGCCATACTTCTATTTTTAACTTTCGAGTCTTCCATGCGGTGCAATATTTTATACAAGGTGTAGGGTGAGCGTCGCTTCGTACAATTTTGCGCTCGTAGAAAAATTTCTTGTACGCAATTTTGTGATTGGTTTATGTCAGCATTAAAAGAACCTTTATACAAATTCCTATTCGCTGAAGTAGCTTTTTCGTTATCGTGCTCTATTCTCATTATTTTATTCCTTCTTCTCGTACAATGAACTCAGTACAAAATAAATGACTTCTCTCAACACCATGATTTACATAACATGGAAGCTTATCAATACAATTTCAATGCGAAATAATTCTTGAAACTTGTCGTAATCAACGTTGCAGCTATAAAGAATAGAGAACATTAAATAATTTAAAGAACGAGTTCGTTGAAGTACACACAGATTTCCATTTCGCAATTGTACAGTCGAATTCTCATGCTCGAGAATTTGTCAATGATGACCGGACCAAAATTGTCTCCCATTATATGCAAAATTGATGAAAAATCGCAAAACTCTGCTTGATGACGATGAACTTGATTTAAAGTCCAACATCGATCGAGAAATACATATTATTAATACGTGCATCTGTGATCTTATTTCCATTTGTTATATCTATAGATTATCAGATGTATGATATCATAATCAATATTAGAGAACAATCAAAGAAAATATAAACGTAACAAAGTCAGCTGGATAATCGTCCTACATATTTATACATCATCCCTTTATCGACATCTTATTAATCACTCTTGCAATCGACATAGTGTATCAATAGATTGTGAGCACGCATGCAATACACAAAAGTTGAAAATAAACTCTTTTCTTGATTGTAGAAAAACTCAAAAGAAGAATATTCGTTGACCGATCTTTCAAGCAAGAGATTACAGTTACACAAATACAAGAAATGCTCTCGTACGATTATTATAAGAGTACGTTATTTAACTCGGCGATCATCCAATAGGTATCATTCAACTCAGTTTAATCTTATAGGAGTATATACATCCACTCAACAACAAAAATTATCAATATTTGTGAAGGAGCTGGCAAATTGGCCAAGCGCTAGGGCCTTTCTATTTTAGACCCAACATTGAAGGACGATCTGTCGGTTTGCCATCCATTCAGCAGTTTGACACTTGTCCGAGAATTAGACCTAACCGAGATTTTTTGTAGAGAAATTCGAGTCAAAACACTTCCTCTTGAACCACGAGTACAAAATTTTGCCCAACATATGTCAACCTTCTGCAAAGGTAACTTGTAACCAAGACGTACCTAGTAATTCCACAATTAGTATTCGATGGCCATGTTTCCTGCATTTGAGATGAATTTCGATTTTTTGGCAATAGTAGATCTCGCTGAGCGTAAGATTGGACTTCGCCCCTCCCCACAGGCTAGTTGTGTAAGTTCTCTTCCATTTCTCCTTGTTATACACCGATGAGATCCACTGGTTGCAGGTGAGAGAAATATGCAACATGATATTGTTTTTTTGTACTCATAAGTTGCTCTTTTCCATGCTTTTTCTCTCTTATTTGTATTTCTTTTTCAATGCCTCTTTCAAATGATAAGTTTTGCCCCAGATATGTGTAGTCCTTTGCTTTTTCGATCTCGTGTGTGCCCACGTTAAGGTGTGTATCTTTGGTGTTGCTCATGTATTTTGTTTTATTGATATTTTTTTAAAGACCTGTTTCCGTACACTTTGTGAACAATTCTTCCGCCTGTATTACCAGCCCCTCAATATTCTTATGTATCAGCACGGCGATATCATCTGCAAATTCCAAATTATTCAATTTATCCCCGTTAATTAACGCTCCATATCTGTCTCAGTCCATTTTTTCAACAACTCCCAACATACAGGTAAACAAATTTGGTGGAAAAGGTTCCCTTTGTTTGACCCCCCCCCTCTCTATGTCAAATGCCTGACCTTTCCCCTCTATTCTTATGTAGGCTTTAGAGTAGGATTTTTCAGAACCTTTATCAGCTTTCTATCACATCCTTCTTGCTCTAAATTTTCTCATATACTCTTCAGTTCAATTGTTTTAAATGCCTTCCTAAAATCAATAAACAAGAAATGTATTTCCAATGTGTGTATATGGTCAACTGTCGAGAACCTTTTTCTAAAACCTGCTTGTGTTTTATCCAAATACTCATCCATTTGGTCGTATGACCTGTTTTTGAGCACTGTCATGAACCCTTTGCTGATACACGAGAAGAGGCTAATGGGCCTATATAATTTTCTATTAGCGTTTTATCCCCTTTTTTGCGCAGCAGATTGATCTCTGAAGTTTTTCATTATCATTAAGGGAAAATATGAGCATACAAGTCGAAGCAAAAATTTTCAATATGTGTGTAATTCCGATGGTGACGTACGGAGCACAAACATGGGCCCTCATCAAAGAAAGCCCAAAAAGAAAAAATAAGATTCACTTAAAGAACGATGGAGCGTAGCACGTTAGGTCTAAGAAGAAAACACATGATCAAAAACACAACAATTAAGGAAAGTTTGATTAATACGAGAGACGACATCATTGCGGGACATGTTTAATTGGTATATAGTAACAGGTTTGTAAACTTTACTGTTATAATATTCCAATTAAGGAAAGAACGGGGGTGATGGATGTGGAATATAAAATCAAAACATTGGAATCCAAATATGCGGAGCACGTCATAAGAGGGGAAGACGAATGGGCAAAGTGAGTTACAGAGTGGCAGGTATATGAGGGCACAAGAGGGAGGGGAAGACCCAAGTTAAAATGGTGTGACGAGATAACGAGGAGGGAGTAGGGAGGTCAAAGATAGGGGAAAATGGAAACGAATCGGTGAGGCGTATGCCCAGCAATGGGGCGGATGAACACGTGTTTGGTGGCACCTAATGTAATATGTACTTTGGATAATTTACACGCTGTAAATAAATATATTGCTCTTTATTATCATTCACTATCCAGCATTCCACACAGATACTATCACGGATATTTAAATTTCTCGTCGTCGTGTCGTTTGCATTGGCCCGTCGCGTCGGCGTCGAGGAAGCTATACTAGATTCTGATTATCTGAATGAATTAATTACGTGTAAAATCTTATTCATTTAAGACAGAACGCTTCGACGTCATCAACCCGTAATGTCATCACCCCTAACCGTAACATAATATAGACCATTGTCACGTCAATACCCTTAACCTTGAAACATATACTTTCTTTCGACGTTATGAACCCGTGACATCATCCCCTAACCTTTTTCACGTCACGTTCAGTCCCTCCTCCAACAGTATCTTGCATACTAATAATTAGACCAGGTGTCACATTGTCCATATGAAAAACTTGGTGATGTCATAACCCTCTTCTTACGTCATCAAGCCGTGACGTCCTCATACTCAATTTTACTGACATCATCCACCCGTGGCTTAATTAGGATTATACTTATTTGTGACGCCATCACTGCGTTACATACTGATTTTGACGTGTGCCCTACTCAGAAAAATACATATCCATGTCAAAAATTTTTTTTAAAGCAAAACCCTATTAATTATAAGTCCGTCTTTCCGCCGCGTTCTCATTGTATTCTTGAACGGAATATGCTCTGCAAAATTTCTTCGCACTTTCGTTACCTCATTACCCAAGAACGAACTTTCATGACAAGGGCTGGCGGTTGCACACGCACCTCTATAAAGGATGCAACAAGTTTTCATTTTCCGCGATTCATTTGAATCATTCCAATTTCAAACTTCATTGACGTAAACTTTCTTTCCCCTCTCGAGTGACGTGAAGTGCAAAATTGCGTCTAAAACGAATCGAAAAGTATTCATCAAGCCTGGTTATTAGGACTCGGTTTTACCCTATTTGCGCGAAAATTCTTCGTGAAACTTTGCTGGTAGTAAAGATAACAATAACGACAACTGCAGAATAAAAACCTAAAAAGTTTAGCAGGATTAAAGGAGGATGCGAACTATCCAATTTAAAGGGTGACCGTCGCGAGATAAGTCTTATAGGTGTACATTCGGAACGGTTCGGTGAGAATCCTTTTTTCCTGTACGCGTTATCGAGTTTGAGAATCAATCGAATTTTCATGGAAAAAAGATCGCGCCGAAACTTTCTCGAGTACATATGAGCTTATATATATACTTTTTGTGCGTTTGAACTATCACCACCATAGTATCCGCGCTTTTTAGTCCCTACATTGCCGACAATATTTATGATGCTGGCCGCACGAATAGTAGGGTGAGAGTTGGTACACATACACCTCTGGCACTAAGTTTTCTCGTGTTGACGGTCGGCTGTTCCTTTATGGTATAATACTCTGTGTATAATAATGTGAACTACACTTTTTTCCAGTTTATTGAGAACTTGTGTGCGTGTGTGCAGTGTGCTGTATAAATAACAGAAATGAAATGGCTTGTGAAAACGGAGGGTTTTTTTTTTCAACAACATTCTCTTGATTGAGATTTTACAAACGTAAAGTAGTTCTTAATCAAGTTGGCTAATAGTTCCCTTCGTATTTTTTTCTGCGCTATTTGCTCGGTATACACGTATGTGAAAGCAATCTAAATATTTAGCGTGTTGCTGCATTTTGAGCGAGAAATTCAATATTTTTCATACGCATTCAGTTCTTCTGTATATAGCCCAGAAAGAGAAAAAAATCGATGTTTTCAAACTGTGTATGTGTACGTATTAAATATTCTAATGAACGAGTTTTAGTTAATGACTCACGAAGATGCAATTAAGATGAGAAACTGGATGACCGAAGTAATTTAGACCTAATGATTACAAACCTGATGGGTATTACATGAAATGTTAACTGAAAGTGAAACAAACGGAAGAAACAGTGCTGGCAAACTTTGGTTTAACGCGTACACACGATCTTTCACGCGCCAGTTTTGAGCCTTCCGACCTTTCAGCGACGATCCTCCCGTTCTCGCAGATTATATGGCAATAAAAGAAAAGTTAAACGATAATTATAAAACATCAAGGGGTAATGAATGAGAATTTTTATAAAACTGTGGATGCTACGAGTGAAAAGGGTCGTTATCTCGAAACTCGATGAACGCATCCCGAGTGTTTATAGTCCAGTTAAATTAGCGGGAAAAAGTATAAACGCGTGCATTTTTGAGCGCATAATAAACGGAAAGTCGGTTTATAAATTGAATGAATTTTTATTGGCCAACTCTTTGCATTTTTAATTTCAAAGCACTTGATGCCGACGCATTCTACCGTACCCGAAATGTACCGTCTCGTTTCGTCGTTGCAACTTCATTATCAAAGTGACATATTGTCCACACCTCTAGAGGCATTTTTATTCTACCATAAACGGAACGAGTATACTCTGTCCTCTTTCGACTTCAGTTTCTGATCTAGATACATCTTTACGCAGTTTTATTCGAGCGGATGAGAAAAGTTTTGTGATTAAAAGTATAGCTCAAAACTAGGTACATGGGACTTTCAACTCACTCTAAGCCTTTGATCACTCATCACGCACCGTTTAAAAATTAATTCATTGATATTTTCCAAGATATTTGGATTGAAATATCCAGAATTTTCAGGCCTCATGGTGCGACTGTCAATTTTCAAAAATAGATGAAAAAGCGTGCGGTTTTCTGATACAAACGATGACCGTACTTCAGCATGATAAAAATTCAGAGGAGAAATTGAAGAAGGTCCGTTACGAGTTACAGATTTAGACTGAATATTGTCAATAAAACCCGAAGTAATACGTCCTAATACGCCTCAATGGAGAAAATACTAAAAAAAGAACCCTATTTTGATTACTATACTCATGGAACAGATGTTTTGCGCCACGCCTGCTCAGTTTTCCCGCGAGAAATACGAGTATTATCTATGATGATGAGGTTTACTAATGATAAGTCCCGGTTTTCACGTACATCTTGATGTGGAAAACTCGACGATCGTCTCGGTTTTTCGGTCCCACAGTCGATTAATTCGAGAAACGTGTGATCGCGCCGAGTTCTCTCATGACTATGCTCTTCCTCATCGCGACGTCCTTGTCTTTACACTAAATAAACATAATATTGCGTGTGTGTGTGTGCGCGCCCGTATCAACTTCCAACCAATTAGAAAGTGAAAAAGGTGTTTTTAAAGCATGGCAAACCGGTTTAAACGCGTACAATTCGGAAATATGTATTTCGACTTCGTCAATTCAGCATTATGAAAAGTAAAATTATTTTGTTACTTATGTTATTTTAAAACAAATCGTCAACCAATGAGAAATGGAAAAGGTGTTCCTCGAAACCGGTTCATCACGTTATAGTTGTACGTATTTTCCATCCGGTCGAACAATGAATACTCGTGTTCGTCGTTTTCTTCTTTTTCTTCTTCCTCTTCGTGTCTAAATATATGCGCGCTCTTTGTGAGAATAAAATGAGCACGGAAAAATCGCGTTATCCCGGGGAGTTTTTAATTAAAGAGACGGCTGCTGCATGCAGCATTTTTCAACGTTGATGCGTTTATACTGATGGGTACCGATATATAATCTCATTATTAATTTTTATTCTATTTCGTTCGTTCGTCGCAGCTAGCTAGCATA
Source organism: Aspidiotus rigidus (assembly GCA_035079385.1). NCBI lineage: Eukaryota > Metazoa > Arthropoda > Insecta > Hemiptera > Diaspididae > Aspidiotus > Aspidiotus rigidus. The sequence continues at coordinate 7,688,616 of JAVHKY010000013.1, forward strand.
TATGGGTTAATACGATTGTTAAAAAAAAAGAATTTCTTCCAGACATCCTGTATAATATTTGTAGTACGAGAGTAGCCCTGATATTATGACCAGACGTATTCCATTACATCAAAGAATAAATTTCGCGTTTCTCAATACATGTGGTCAATATCAATGAGAAGTCAGAGAGAATCCTGGGTTTTTCGGATTTCGTGATGTTGGGGGTCAAAACGAGGATGAATAATTGTACCTCATTACAAATGAGGGATACGACAACTCTAACTGTTTTCGAAAGATGCTGGATAATTTTCTTCGAGATGAAAAATGCAACTGCAGTTTTCAACAGATTATAATACGGAGTTTCACGATCGCACAACGTCTTCAAGAGTTGACTTAAGGTCAGTACAGCATGAGATCTTGTTATTATTTGAATGTGTTTTTGAAGAATCACGTGACAAGAAAGGACGACAAGCTTTACAATTCCAAAAAAGTCATCGTCATACGCTCTCTTTATCGACTTTTTATTCAGAAATATTTTTCTTGTTTCGCTACAGACCCAAAAAAGAATTGATAACTGATTCAGAAGAAAGACTAAAAAGCAATGCGCGACTGTAATGGATACGTAAAGTTGTCCATGAAACTGGGACAATTTACGTTAACAGAAGATTTAACCATGAATCATTTTCTTTTTATTACTAAATGAAGGAAGGGCAGTGTTATAAGACAATAAAAGACGAGTAATCTTTTACTTCTTTCCAGTGGGGATGGTGATGAGTGAAAGCACGGGCTTTTTCTGTTATTCCTTAATCTTCCTTTCACTTTATTCAATATTGCTGCGAATAAATCCGCTCTCATCATTTCATCTATAATAACCACTTAATATACAAAGACTACATCATAGGAACAACTTCTAACATGCAGCAAAAAGACCGAAATGGGACTGGGCGGGGCACGTCTCAAGACGAAACGAAAAAAGATGAGAAACAAATTTACAGAATTTGGACTACATCACACGTATCATAAATTGCACAAGTACAAAAGCTTCTGCGCATAATTTTTTTTGGTAAACGAGAATTATAAAGAAGAGATAGGCCAAAAGCACTCACAACAGAAGGGCTTGATGAACCACGTCTATAGTATCCACATGATGTGATAGCATCGATCAAAAGTCGACTGAAAATTTACTCCTTTTATCGTCTTGCTCTGAGTCAAGTCAATATTCTGTTGAAATCTACAGTACGTCGAGGTCGATTTCGAGTCGATGTGAAGTCCCCCTCTTGAAGCATTTTGTCTGTTTGATGATACCGCTACTTTATATAGAGAAGGCTCTCAAGAATTTCAATATTAGGCTCGACCGTGCAGCAATGGACAAATCCAGTGTTTCAACATAGATTCAGTGCAGACGTTTTTCGGATTTGACAGAAAAATAGAACTTGATTGTAAACACAATCGGCAAAGCTCAAATTTTCTCCGGTGAATCGATTATTCTTCCCAGGAAATCGATGACAATTTCCAGCCCCGGCGAGAAGGAAGGGGATACCGGGACACTTTCCCCGGTCTCGCTTTTTCTCCCGGTGGGGCTGACTATTCCCAATAAATTTATAAGTTTTCCCTCATTGTTCGTTTATTCTATCGATTTTCAACTTTAAAAGTAGAATTGAGAAAGTTATTCGGTTTTCGAATTAGATTTACAAACTTGAGACCTGGTAACACTCCCCGACGCAATTGTGACGTTGATTTTAGTCAACATTGAATTAATATTTTTCCAGAAGTCGACTCATTTACGACCTCAATTCCGAAACGCGATCACATTGTGCACTGATAGAGAATCTACGCAAATTCAAGTATTTCCTCGATGATTTTACAGGCTGTCTACTGATCAAATAAGTCAAGTAAATCAAGTAAACGTCAAGTATTTGATAAAAGGTCAAGTAATCAAGTTGAAGTGAAGTATGTTCATCAACGGTCAAGTAAAAATGATGAAAATGACGAGACGTTTTGAAAAATTTTGGAAAAAGCAAAGAAAAAACACAAGACACTATTTTTTTAGCCAATTCGATTTTTTTTTTTTTTTGGTGGGGGGTTGTTGACTCGACAAAAGGTCAAGTAAAAGTCAAGTATTTTCAGAATTTCATTTCAGTAGACAGCTAGTGAATGACGTATACACATATTCAACCCAAAACAGACTTTGATTTTTAGTCGACATTAATCTAATACCAGCAGTAGCGTGGATACGATTTTGCAATGAGGGAGGGATATTTTTCCCCAGGTAGAGGTATCACTGAAAAAGGTAAAAAAAATTACTTGGTACCAAAACAAGCGATAAAATTGGGTGAGAGATGGTGAAAAACAGCAATTGGGAAGGATATGTCCCTATATCCTCCTCTTTCCACTGAATACAAGGAGTAGACGATTCAATTTCGACATCGACAATGAGTCGATGGAACGAAATGCGCCTAAGATTTCCAGTCAAATAGAAGTCATTTTGAGTCAATCTGCGGTCGTCGTCGGGTGTTGACGATTTGAGTCGACAAAGTTCATTGAGTAAGTAATCGGAGAGGAGAAGGGGAGACCGGAAACTCTAGCTTATGGTTGAATTATACACGAATTGTCTTCTAACGGCATGAACTCTCAAAAAATGTGAAAAGATACCCTTTTTAGTTCACAAGTGTGAGGTGTTTCGATCCTAACAAAACTCCATCATACCCATTCATCTTCCGACATGACATAAGCTCACAACTTATTTCAAAGAATACGAGAAAGTTGTGGCGCTAGAAATCTTGTATGAATATAGTTAGGGTCTACTCTAATTAAAAGTATTGAGTTTTCCACGAAGTTATTTAAATTTTTCAGAAAATTCCCTGGACAGATGCCAGAGATGAGATTATCTCGCAAAGCCGCAATGTAGACTGAACGTTAGGCATTTAAAACCCACTAAAATAGAAGGATCAAGAAAATTTACGCAGTTTTCTTTTTTTTAGCGATACTTTTATAGCGTAGACAAGTAGATAACTCGGACTCTTATTTTTCCGTGTTCCTCCCGGTTCTTCGTTGCCCCAAAAAGCCTCACATTCTGAAAATTAGTACACGTATAATCTCTAAAATACTGAATACCCAATGGAATAGAGCATTCGCTGTGTAAAAAACCCGCTATCGTATATCTCGTCGATTCATTTATTCTTGACATGTATGTGTAAACTATTTTTTTTTTTCCATCTCACCACAACTCATGTATTCTTGGCGCATATGCATCAGTACTTACGAACAATACTACTATACGTTTTTATAATACACGTTCGCAGCATGCAGCAACTAAGAATGTCATTCATATATACCTTGGAGGTGGATCCATATGGTAACAATACTTCAATTGTAACTTCCCATTATTCTCCTCTTCGTCTCGGTCTCTCTTCCTCGCCGTACGCGCATCCACCGACAAAAAGACGATCCCTATACGTAATTTACATTAATATTCGACATCGTGTACGGGTTTACAAAGTACAACAGCGTACACCGTTTTACAGCACACATTAAAAAGCAATCTCTCCGTGTGCTTTTTATCCCTCCGGCGAAAAATCTCCTCTTCATGTTTCACCATTTTATCACCCCAACGCACACACCATCTAATTTAATCTCCGGCATCAATCACGAGAATTTCGATAGTTCCCCAGTTTCAAGAAGCAAACAGAATCAGTAGTCAGTACAGACAGCGCGACCAGAAAGCCTCATCCATCCTTTGTACTTATACGTGCGCTATATGTATAGAGGAGTCGAAAGACTCACGAATTTCCTCCCCGCGATATACTTACGCAAGATACAGGGATTTGAGAATTTCGCGTAAAAACTGAGCGACACTCTCCACGAAGGTACAAAATTGACAGGAAGGATAACGAGTATCATTATAAGAATGTAATCAAATGAACTTCTTCTTCTTCCATGACCATTAAGACTTCGGCCTAGCACTATATAAAAGGGGTTATAAATTACTTCGTAACGAGTAACGATGCGATCAGTCTGACAAAATTTTAAGCAAAAGCACAGTGATACGATGAAAAAATGACGAATTTCAACGTACTTTGCCTTCGTTCATCATCACTTGCTGTGCTATTTTCTGTGTAGACTTTGTATAATATACGTCAATGCGTACAATATTGCAGTACAAGATAAGAGGACAGTACAATAAATCGAATTTTATTTGTTTCGAGGATAGTAAAAATACTTCGCGGAATGTTTTATGTTCATTTTTATCGCTAAGAGGTTTACGTATGAGTAAACGAGAAACGAATAAAAAACGACGAGAAAGAAAGGAAATTTTCTGTACGTGATGCTGGTAATGATTCTGAAAAATGTTGAGAAGGATTCCATTTACAGTTGTTCAGAAATCTTCTAACTGAACGTTATGCCGAAGATTCTATATTTATTTTTATAGCAATATGTTTTTAGGTGTACACCAATATCAGAAAATACGACAGACAAATTGAAGAAACGATGAAACAAAAAACAGAGAATCAACTTGCGCTCTTTATCGAAGAAATTTTCCAGAAATTTCATTCCGTAATCAAAAATCAATATTAATTGAATCGTGGATAGGTCTTTCAATATTGCCCCTTAAAAAGAGTTCGTTTCCTTCCTCTTGGACTAATATACATCACCAATAGTTCGCCTCAGAGGAGCGCTGCACCCTCTTCTTTCTTAGAGTAGTATATGATAGAGGAATACTCCGAAGCTCTCCTCCCTCACACCTCCTTTTTAGCCGAACATGGGCGCATATGCCATAGTACAATATATAGCGACTCATACAGACTGTTGGTAAAGTGTACACGTACAACCAACAGCAAATAGTAACTAGGCTTATAATTAATCTCCTCTTCCTCTCTCTAGGTGTCTTCCTATCGTTCTTCTTTTTTAGTTCGATGAATTTCTTCTTATGGCTCTTGATCTGGTTCAGCAATTCTGACTCGTTCACTCCGGTCCTTCACAATACTGCTGCGTTTGTAGTTTTCTCCTTCCACTTTATGCGTTCATTACAACGCGGCGGTAACTCCACATTCCCAGGGCATTTATTCTCCGCTCTATGTTCTTTGTAATGGTCCAAGCCTCTGACGCGCATCTCACTACCGACCACACATAGTATCTTCGAATTTTCAGCCGTATCTCTGTGCGTATGTTTCTGTCTCGTAGGACTCATTCGAGATTGTTAATTGCTTTCCTGGCCATTGCAATTCTTATTTTGATTTCCTGGTCATCTCTTCTGTCCTCTGTCCCCATCGTACCAAGGTATTTTATATTCTTGAGCTTGTTTCAGCTGGTTCCCATAAATTTCAATTCGCAATGGCTAATTGTCTTTTACTCGTTCGATCTTCATTACTTCTGTCTTTTTTGTATTTATCTTCATGCCATTATTTGCAGACGCCGTTTTGTGTGCAAAAAGATTTTTTCCCCATAAGAGCCTATGTTAAATTCGTATTTTTCAATGAAGGATAACTCGAGAACGGCTCGATGGATTTTTTTGAAATGACTCACGTTGGAAAGAAAATTTTATGGACAATCGACAATTTTCCCTTCAATTTCTCTTTAAAAGCATTATTTTTCGAGTTATCGATTATTTGGAATGCGTTTTTTGCCCGAGCGCTCACGAACCAAAGAAACGAGCGGCAAACGTACGTATGTTTGGGTAAAGAGACGCGTTTCATCTAAGTTTAATTTATTAATTGATAAGTCGAAAAATAATGCTTTTAGAGAAAAATCGAAGAGGAGATTGTTAATTGTCGATAAAATTTCCTTTCCAACGTGGGTAATTTCAAAAAAATCCATTGAGCCGTTCCCCAGTTATCAACATGGGCTCTTATGAAGAAAAATGCTTTTTGCACACAAAATGGCGTCTGCGAATACCCATCATATATAGAGTCCTAGCCATACTTCTTACTGCTTCTTACTCGCTATGTTCAAGGGTATGCTCTACCTAGTTAGTAACACATAGACCTTCACAAAATGGTGTATTGCGTGTTGCGAATTTTACCCACAGATAATTAATTCAATAGTGTATCAAATATCTTGAAACTGCGGATTTTTGTAGTTTAAGCTGGTTTAGTCATACTAACTTCACACATTAATTGATATTCGACGATTTAAAGATTGCTATTCTAGACGTAACTTTGAACGTTTCCTGACGATTTTTTGGAACATTCTGCGAGCTGTTAACTTCAAGAATAATTACCCGATTTTTGAAAAATTCTGAGCATTATTCATAGAGTTATCTGTGGGCAAAAATACCCATCCACAACACACCATTTTGTGTTTGGAACAAAACCCAATTGAGTCTGGCTTAGGTAGCTCTATCGATTTTGCCCTCTAGTCGTCTGTTCACAATAGAAAGAAGTTCCAAAACATGACTCGTTATGCTGATGGTCCAGTGATTTAAGCACTTTTTCGCACCTTTCTTCTTTGATATTGTGATGAAGGTTGAAATTCTTCACGAGACCAACTGAAATTTTACATCAAGGACATTCCAAGGAAGTAAAATTGATAAATGATGCTGACCTGTTAGTGGGTCGCAAGTTATTTCTAAATTAAGGGTGAAGAGTCCTTCGGCAGAAAAGTTTCAACTACACACACCTGATAAAAATCAATATTTGATCTCAAACTCGGCTTTCAATAAGAGGGCTCTTCTCAACCTTGACTTTTTTCCATCATCCCAAATGTACACACGTTGAAAATTTATAACGATCAAGTTCAAACCCTCCTGTAAGCAGTGCGGTTAAGGACATTTTCTTCAGTACGAGAGAAGATTTTCTTTATCGCCATTTTATTTAGTTTCTTTGTTTCTGAAGGCGTCTCCGAAGTGAATTCTCTCGCACGTTTTATATTTTAGAAAGTCTCCCGCACTCGATTCATAAATTATCATACATTTAAAAAAAGGCTTCCACAAATCGTTTACGCATTATATCCCCAAAAGCAGCAAAACCAACTCCTACTAAAGAATAACGCATTACAAAATCAATGCTTTCTCGTCCTGTGAACTTCCGAAAATTCCACGTCGCACGTAAGCATATATTTACAAAATTCTAAACGCGTTCCTCATCTTTGCTTGTTTTATGACGCATACCGAAAGTCGAGTTATGAAAAGTGGAAATCCGTCCCGATTTCTTGGCATTTCGAAAACTTTTCCGTCGTCCCCGTTAACTTCCTACACCGAGCTACGGCGTACAAAATATGTGTCTTCACACGACCCTCACTCCGGTGGAAAAACCCTTGAGCATCATTCAATGTCACCGTAATGATCACCAACCATTCATTTTGTACACTCAAGTATGCCTTTAAGCTTTTTATATGCTAGATTTCGGCGAAGACTAATTTCTTTTTTGCCCTTAAATACGATAAAACTTAGCTACTTTTAGGTGCAGAAGTAAAAATTCTGAACTAAAAACTGTGTCGTTTTACACGAAGAAGAAGAGGAAGAACGAAAAAAAGAAACGAAGCAAGTTTTTCTATTGTTCGTTTTCCCTACATTCGTAATACCCGGCAATGCTTGACTGACGCATAGGAAAACGCACGGGGGAAGGGGGGTGCGACTCGGTGATGATAAAAGAAAAGAAAATGATAGACAGGGAATTCAGGGAGGGGATTTCACGCAGCGACTTTTTTCTTCCCTCATTCTGTCTTCAATGCCACCGACTGTAAATGTACTCGTACGTATTATACGGCTCGCGCGTCATATACCTTTCCGTGCAAAGCTCTCTGCGTTTTGTTATTCACAAATTTCTCTATACACCTATATGTAGCAATAGCGCCCGAGTTATTCAGCGTGTATAATAACCGTTCATCAGTCTTGTGGCTGCACGCAGCATATGGAATACGAAACGCTAATATAAGCTTTTTCTAAACTTATACCGAAGAATTAATCGTCGTTCGTTATTTGCTGCAGCGTGTGACCCTCAAATTTCTGCGACTTGGCAGTATCTCGTGCGTGTACCGCAGCACACACTGTGCGTAAAATGTACTATAAAATATATATTTCTCTCCGAACTTGGACCGTTTACGTCGTATATTTCAAAATTTTTCACAACCATTATACCCTATAACTGTCGACAATAGACATAACTCACGTAATGGAGAGTGCAGTTTTCACAGAAGAAGAAGAGAAAAAAAAGGAACGAACGGAGTGAATAATATTCTCGGATAGGTTTTACAATATTCTGTGTGGAGGGCGATATCGATTATGTATTTTTCAAATTTGTAAGTAAGGGGGGTATTTCCTTTCCAACAAATATTGTAATAAAATGTAAATTAACGCGCTACGCATGAGGAGTACGTCTATTCTCCTGTTTGGTCTATACACATAAGTCAAGCACCATTTTTCCTAAACACCATCACGATAAAATATTTGTATTTGATTAATTCTTATATTCATCGAAACGACGGTCTGCCATAAAAAAGTGCAGGTGTTATATGATACATAATAAAAAGTGAAAAACAGACCTGTATATGGGTAAATATTAAATTGTGTGCTTTACACCTATACATAGACGACTGCGTGTATTCGTTAATTTATAAATTAACAAGCAACAATACAAATATATAAGTTCTTTTTCTCTCTCTTTCGTATGTACACTGTCTCTTATCTGCGATACGTTAATGTATACATATAAGTGTGTACGCTATATGTACTAAGTACATTATATGTGTAGACGGTTATATTTGGCGAGTTGCCCATGTTTACTATTCTCTATATTATAAAATTATAATTCATGCCGACCTTCTGTAATTGAGGAAATCTTTCGTCTACCAAACGGCAGCATTGAACGAGTACAAACAGTACCTCGGAAGACGTTTACAATTACACTTTTCCTATGGTCGAGAGATCAAATAGCAGAGACAGATCACACATAGGGTTCATTTGAGCTTAGTCGCCAAAATCGGAGTTTGAGTAGTCATGTGATATTTGGCGCCATTATTGATAAGACTAGCACTTAGCACAAAGGACTACTCTGTTGTAGGACAATACCTTTTCTCCTTGAAGCTTCCTCTTTATCAAATGATAAGAAAGGTAGGATCCAGCAAGAAACATTAACAACCAATATTCCGGGAAATGGAACACGTAAACCATGGATCGTGCAGTGATCAGTGTACAAATCCTCCCTCAACCAACTCAGTTCCTGAACTTTTGGTATTCTCGTAACATATCAGATACAGGACCCTTTTCAGCGGAAAATTATTCAGTTGAACATTTTTGTGGTTGATCGATTGGTCGAAAGTTTTTGCAGGAAATTATACTTGCCGTTTACACGTAATTTTTATGGAAAAATTTTAGCGCGAGTCGAGAGATACAAAGAAAACCATTAGTGCAGAACTCAGGCAAAAAGATCAGGTTAACCAATTGCTCGAAATGTTTACAGGAACATTCTACAAGACAGCTCTCGAGACGAGGAATCTGAAAAATCCTCGATGAAGGAAACTGTATATAGACCGAAAGAAAGACGGAATATAATTGATTTCAACCCACTCCAGAGAACCAATAGAATGTAGATATAGAGCACAAAGCTCGACATATTCGGGGAACTTGGTGAGTAAACAAGACGAGCCGTATACACAAGAATTTTGTAATTTCATCTGTTGAAAAGATTCCAAAAACGTATATGATGAGTTACTTGTAATTGAGAATAATCGAATTCCATCTTGTACAGGATCAAGTCTTTAGCTGATGGCTGCACCTGCATTCAAGTTATGCGTTTTCTCGTAAAATGGCGTCATCATAAGGAAACCTGAATTTTTTTATGCTAGTTGTGATCTAAGACCTCTAAAACGTCGAGAAAGTTCATTGCCCCCGCCCCCAATTCACCTTGCTACGGGTGTAATACCTCAATTTTCTAGCTAGAAAAGTCGGTAAAAAATGCAAATGCAGCCATCACCTCCAGACTCGATGAAATACAAGATGTCTGATATTTTTACTCTCATTTGTCTCACAGCAGGCAGACCAATGAGAAGTTCTTAAACCATGCTTGACGACAAGAAAAACGAGTTCGAATCAGCAGCACTGAATTGAATGTATTTAAAGAGTAATTTTTGACTGAGAACCTGTTTCATCGGGAGGGGGGGGGGGATGTCGGAAAAAACGTCCGCCGTCCGGCAAAGCTTGGAGCTCGAAAATTCTCCCAAGTACCCCTCCTATCATATATATATTACGGAGGTCAAAATTTTTCCAAGTTCCCCTCTCATCATATATAGCTTGGAGGCGAGGCCTGTGACATCATAGTTCGATGACATCGTAGGTCAGTTTTGTGACGCCCCAATCTGATAACGTCATAGATCAGTTTTTTTTTCAAGTCCCCCTCCTATTATATATAGCTTGCGGGCGGAGTCTGTAATGTCACAGGTCAGCTTTTTGACGTTAAAATCTGATGGCGTCATAGATCACTTTTTTTCCAAGTTCCTCTTCAATTATATATCGCTTCAAAGTCCGGACCTGAGCCTGTGATGTCGAAATTTGATGAGGGCATAGGTCAGTCTTGTGACGTCACAATCTACATTTTTCAGATCCCACGGCTGCCCCATGAAAACGTTCCCTGCCACCCCTCGTTCAACCCCCATAAAGAACCGAATTTTCAAAAAATAGCGCAGAGTTTTAATGTCAGCCAGTTTCCAGAACAAACCTAAAAATTTTTGACTGTTTGATCCACTTATTTAGAGATTATTTTAATAATGTTTATCAAGTTCAAAGACAAATCGACGAGGGTATACTACTCTTACCCCTTGTCAAGAAGAATAAAATCAAGAAGAAAAAAATTGTAAAAAAAAAATTCAGTTGAGATAAATTTATCAATTATGATATAAGAATTGAAACTTGCTTTACTATTTTGATACACGAAAATTTTTAAACGAGAGTATTCAAAGCTTCAACGAAACCTAGCCGTCATCTTTAGGAAATCGTACTGAAATAAAAAAAAACAAAAGCGTGGACCAGATCCGAACGTGAGAAAAGGAGACACGTGCAAACAAATTCATGACAGGAGAATGAGTGACGCATATCTGTTGGCGAAATTAGTAGCGTCGGTTTTAAAATTTACGGTCTTACATCTTGAAAGATGAAATACTTCTAACAGCTTCCTCTTTTCATCATTATTCTAGCGACCAACTATTTTTATCTCGTCAAAATTGAAACAGTGCCCCGTATCACAAGAGTGAGAAGCCAACCTATCTCCTTGGCTATACAAAAGAATAGAAGAAAGATGGGCCAATTCCGCTGACGTTTGGAAAGCGCTGAGCAAAGATATGTTTTTCAGGGGTTATTTCACCTATAATGGCATCACATACTCACAGATACAGTGTTTAGCAATGGAAAGCATCCTCCCACTCCCCCCAATTATAGCGGAACTGGTGCTCGACAAACTGTTCATCTCATTAGATAGTGCTTTTGGTTCTATGAGCAGTTTTAGGACCAAGTATGTAGAGTGTGCACCCGTAGGTCCGTGCGAACCCACATTCAAAAATTAGGGAAAGAGTACGGAGAAAGACGTGAGACGTCGATAAAAAAAAGGAACGTGCGTCCGGATTGCAGACTGAAAACTTCAAATAATTTGCCCTTCGTCAAGTTTTGTGCATTTGGCGTACTTCGACCAGAAACTAGAGAAGTAGAGAAATGTACACAGTAGATACATACACAAGAAAAAAGAGAAAGAGAGAGAAAAGAAAGTGAGACTCGTACAACCATAAAGTGAAAAACTAGAATAAAGAAAAATAAAGGAGGAATTCTAATCGATAGACAAATAAATTATTCAAGTTAAAAAAATGATAGTGCGAGCGAGAAATAAGTTGAAAAATGGGAAATAACAACTTTAAAAAAGTTCTAGCTGTTGGAATATGAGAAAAGGTTTTTCTTTTCCTCCCGAGAAAAACAAACTAACAAACAAACATTTTGTCGTACACTCGGGAAAGTTCAAGGGAGGGTCACAGAAAATAAGGACAGAACTTGAATACGATGAAGAAAAAAAAATGGTAGGCATTGGCTGCAATTGCGGTTGAGTATCGGGTAAATTGATAACCCCTTCTCCGGAAAGAATTAAATAAATGTAGAATATAAACTGAAGCAGGCTCATTATAAAAAAAAGAACATGGTGTGGTTTTAGGGTACATTAGAAATATATCACTTCAACGAATTAATCAATGATAATTATTTCTTCAATATCCGAAATCATAATGGATTGAACTAGTTCGAAAAATCGAAATCTGGAAAATTTGAAACTAGTTCGATTTAATTTCCAATGTTACATTCGGGTAGTTTCGAATCCAATAGATCGTCCCGAAATTTGCACGCGCAAAATGAGCAGAATTCAAAGCCAGCACTAAAGAAGGCATGAGGGGGTGAGACATCCCATCAATAGACATTTTCTCATCGTGTAGTCATAATTCGTTCGTCAGATTTCTTTGATGGTTACTTTTTGATTGACAGAGAGACCAAGAAAGGAAAGCCAAAATATTTTCAACAGAAAGGCCACAGGTCTGCATAGATATTAGCTGCAATAATATCGTATTGTCGTAGATGTATGATATTTTTTGTGCAAAGATCCATCATTTCTTTCATCAGTCACGTGAAATTTCATTCTAATACCCGCGCAAAAATGTAGGGTTAATAGTTTTTTGAAAGACTCCTAATTGATAGACGCACTGCATTGTCGCGGCAGAGCAATGAAAATTTTTTCCATCGAGCAAGCGCGATTTAATATAGGGTTATTTTTGCTGCGTTATAAGATCGCCAATTGCGATGGTGTAAAGAGATTTCACGTTCGTCAATATAACATTTTTAATGATTTGTACGCGGTACCGTAATGTTAGGGTTGTTCCCCTCTTACAGCATATTATATTTAATCGAGACAGCACGATACGTAGATTTTTTTCCGAAATGATGAACAATAATACTTGTCAGCTTAAAGCGTACGCGCACAAGGGTTCGATATTACAAAACCTAATCTAAGCCTAACTTTGTGGATTAATTCGCTCGCGTATATGTACATATACAGGTAAATGACGAGAGGGGAAATACTTTCGAGAACACGTACATTATCAAGCATTCTCGTGCGTACAAGAGACTTCAATTATAATGTATAAGACGTTCGGTTAACTGTCTCGTTCCTGGGCATCACGCTGACGTGTACATAAACGGATTTATACGTGCCAATTCTCAATACATTCTTTCAGAATATACCACGGCAGAAGTATCGTCCTTCAGTTTCCTTCCGTTTGGCGCCTTCCCGAATATAGAATAGCCTCACACTCACACGAAAAAGAGGATTAAAACTGTACGCAGTTTTCGCGAGTGCATGATATTCGAAATATTGAAAATTTCGATAACCACAAAAACTCAATTCTATCGAACATACAATTCCTTTTTATATAATTCGCCCTTGTTCTCGAGAGGCAAGTTATAAGTTTCATACGATTTTGTAGCAACGGTGTGGTCTGATCTTCGCTCTCCTGGGAATCGGCGCCGATATGAAATCATTTTATAAGATATACACTGAACAGATGAAGCTATACGGTTCCTAGAAAAATATTTAGTACGTTTCTCTCAATACCTATAGTATATAAATTTTCATTAGGCCCACCGAATGCGTCAAAACAGAGTTTACAATGAAATGCGTCGAGAATGATCTTGAGCAAATTTTGTACTCTGGGGAATTTTCTCGCGCGCGATCTCATTATAATGATTTCATGTAAGCAAATTGGAAGATGAATTTTGAAACTATAACATAATTTTAGATGATGAAATCCCGGGCACACTAAGGGGTGATTTGATATTCACAATATTAACGCAGTTTAAACACAGAGATGGAAGAATCGCTCGATTACTTTTTTGAGCCACAGATTCTTTCTCCGTCAATGAAGAGAAAGATTATCGCGTCGTTTCTCCATTAATTGGAAACGTTCAGTTGCAGCAATATTAAGGGCGATCAAGTTGAAAGAAAAGGAAACGCGAATAAGTTGCTCAAGAATAAATTTAACTTTCACAAAAATATATCGACTCGTCACTAGTACACTTGTATGATAGAGCCGAAATAAGAGTATTATTAAATTACTCGAATTGGGTGGTGCCGCTAATTTTTCTGTAAACCTACTTAAAGCTATCTGAAAATTGGCGAAAAGACTTTGAATAACGCACGAAAACAGGTGAATTCGACGAATAAAAAATCAAACGATTCAGCCGGAAGTCTAGCAACCGCGAAGAACCATATGGTCCGAAATTCTAGGAAAGACATAATGTGCATACGTAATATGAGAATGATGCAAAGTAAACAAACTCAGAATATAGACTATCCTGGACAGAGATAGGAAATTGGAAAATACGGGTGTTTTCTGCACTGTTCAACATTTCTTACCTCCATAATTCCTCGTGAACAAGCTCAATCTAAAAGTTTTCTTTCCTTCGATTCTTTTCTTCTTCTTTTGTCAAAAATTCCTGGTATAAATTACATGATGTTATTAGAAGTAGAGTTTTCAAAGAATACAAGAATTATACAAGCAGGAAATCTTCAAATCATTACATGTTAGTATAATACGTTCATTATATTATCATATTTTCATGAGAGAAGAAACGAGAAACCAACCCCCTATTGACTCAAATCTTAGTTATGCGGTAATATCTTGAACGCATGATAAAACGCGAGTTGAGAAAATCACTGGAGGATCGTCTGAAGAACCCTGAAGTAGGCGATAGCAAGATCGAAGTGTAGGAAAGTAAGAGCAGCAGAAGTAAAGAGGAATGATATAGAGAGACGAAATTGTAAATTACTGCAGAGCCAACCACACATGAATACGGAAGAGAAAGATCGAAAATTGAAATTATTTCTTCAAATCCCCCTCATAAATATAACCAATACATTCCCGATCAATGTAGCTCGGTGGTCGGGATTTTTTCAAATTCATTTTAAATATATGTAACGCAGTTTCATCCAAATTGACTTTTAGAGTCTGATCTCTCCAAATTGAGTTATCTTTTCCCATTGCAGCTCATTATTGCAATTCCATAATTATACTTCCATATGAGACCGGTTTTCAGTACTCGTTCTTCCATTTTACATTTACGTTGATTTTCAGAAGTGTATCTAGAACATTTTTTCGAAGATGAGGGGGAGGGGCGGACAAAAAAAAATTCTCCTGGAGAGGAATTTTGAGCAAAAAAGTTTTCCGCAGAGATTTTCAATAAAGACTTTCTGATGCTTCGAAGCAAATTTGTCAGTTTTCCCACAAGCCACTGAGAGTTTTTGAACGTCTATCGCGCTATTCTAAATTTTTTCAAATCAACTTGGATATGCTTTTGGGCTGAGGGTCAGCTGAATTTTGAATCACACAAAAATTATTCTTAAGATTATAATGCCTTGTCTACAATTTACTTTAGGAACTTGAAAGAATATCGACCAAAAGCTACACCACGATACGACTTCGACTAAAATATCATCGGACCCTACCTTTAGGCTTAATTGATACAGCTTCAATGTCCCTCATGGTTTTCAGCTGAGAAGCTGAGTTCAATCGACTTGTTTCATGTGTTCACATATACAAACAAAAAGTTATAGATGAGGGAATGCAGTTTTAGTCCGACTGACTTTGTTGCGATATTTGCTACGAACAAAGAATTCATAAGTACTGTTCGCTCAGCACACAAAAAATTCCAACTCACTTTACCACGTGAACTGTAAGTTCTGGACTACGAGCGGGTGACGTGGAATTACAAACTGCAGACGTGGTATGAGATACAGCTATATAGGAAACACACGGGAGCTAAGAAGCAATACCTGTGGATGAATTACATATTGAGGATACTAAAGAGAGCATCTTGCTACCGCACTGAAATTTCTTACTTTGCATCTTCAATTTGTGCAAGAGCAGTCAAAACTTACTAATTTAATTTCCGTCCATGACGAACAACAAATCACAGTTCTTTCGTTGGACATTTTACTACACGACACTGCTGGTGTACTACGAAGATATTAGAATGTAAACTTCACCTCCGCTAATATTTTAACCCTGACAGTATATGAGATGCCGTTAGAACTCTTGCTTTCCAATTCATATACACACGATAATATCGAGGTTGCACCCCAAGAAAAAAAAAAAAAAAAGGTAATTATATACGACGTGCAGAAAATACGAGTCTGCGAACTAATTTTCGGAAAAAGAAAATGGTACTCAAGGAAGCATTAGACCATAATAGATGTATATTTTTCTCGGCGTAGAAGCTAGAAATAAAAAGGATTCTTGAATCGAATTGGCGCCACGCCGTGTTTAGAATATTTATTTCTACGATGTTCTCGTGTATTTCAGAAAAAGTCGAAGAAAAAACAATCTAGTAATGAAAATAGTCACGTTAATAATACGCTATTTGTGTAGTAAAATTCGAAGCAGATGGAAAACACACAACATCGCCTATCTTAATGGGTCGATTCAAACTTTTCTTCCCCTCCTCTCAACTACCTAAAACTTGTTCACTTGACCTGTTGGAAGATTGTATAATAGACATTACGCACGCGTTTATAGATGGTAATATAAATCCAACAAATGAAATTCGTTTAAAACGTATAGAAAGAGAGCACGATTCTATGCATAATCGTTGCCCAATGGGCTCTCGCATTCTTTCGCGTTGTATTGTAAAACAATGATTGTACATATATACCGTACTCTTACAATTGAATTTTTCCACAGCGCACCATCGCGACTTGGAAGATTTTCCATCGAATAGTGCCCGGCTCTGCTTATCACGTCCTTACCGCAACAATGAGACAATTAATTCATTTAGAGGAAGGTAATTTGAAGAGTATCCGCTCTTCTATATAAATGACTTGGTATACTGGCAATTACTCAGCATCGTTTAATTATAATATTTATCCTCACTAGTTCCAGATCGAACGATTTTTAGTTCCAAATTATTTTTGTGCCTGTAAAACACGTTACGTATGGCTACTCGACCCTGTGGGTATATCCGATTCTCTCCTGTAAGAATGTTAATAACACAACATGAGTACTGCTCAGACCTCTTCCAGTAGATTATAATTATGAAGTCAGTGGCCGACTCGTCTATTAGATTGCATTGTCACTGAAGTCACACATCTGTAAATGGTGTTAGATTATCTTCTTTGATGTACGAATGTAGGAAGACCGCTTCCGCTATTCATAGACTCCCCACTGTGGTTTTCATTGAAAGTCTGTACCCTTCGACGAAATGAAATCGATGCGAAACAAATATTTATTTAGAAATCGTGTAGTACGTCATCAAAATTGAGAAACTTATAATGTTTGGTGGGCTCTTTCGACTCCTAGTGATGGATTAGGATTACCACCCTGAAGCGACATCATTACTAAGAAAGGTGATCGAGAGAATACGTAAATTAATGTCAAGAGCGCTGTTCTTTATTGACGATTCCCATCGAAATACCATTTTTTTCCCCTAATGATAATCCGATTAGCTTTCGCACAGTGTTTTCAAAGAAAAAATATTAATTTTCAATTAAACTTATGTACACGTAAGATGATGTCTGATACTGTAACAGAAGACCTACTTCAACTAACGTCCCTTCAATTCTCCCTTCGAAAAGCTTGCCAAGCAATTAAAAAAAATAATATATCAACACTCGTACATTCTGAAAGATTATGCACTCGTTCTGAAAACGGAACAACATTCGGAGTAACAAATCAAATTCCTTCACAATGCGTATTATGAGTGAGTTCCATAACCTGTTTACTCGAAATACACTAAATTTACTCCGTAGCTATACACGGATTTCAAAAGATTATAGAGAATTTCTGGATGGCTTCGGCGTAAATAACGGCGATTCTATACTCGTAAAAATAAACACTATACAGCAAACACTTCGCGTACAGAAGACTCGTGCGCCGAAGTTAAAAAGGAGATACAGCGGGCCAAAGAATGCCGAACATTTTGAAACCCTCCCAAAATGCCTATCCTGTTTACCCCAGGGTATAAACTATTTTACGTGCAAGGTTTACTTAGAGAGGCCTATCAAAGAAGAGAAGAAAGAAAGAACACGTTCTCGCGTGCATAAAGAAAAAGTTCTGCATTATTCTTAATCCAAGGAGAGAGAGAGAGAGAGGTCATATGAACGCGCGCTAGAAAGAAAACTGACGCACGATATTGCAGCCCCGCACCACGTTGTTATAAGGCGTATTAGCCGCATCCTTTTCGAGCGCGCGGCGTCCGCAAACATGATGGTTATATTATCTCAGTTCAAAGCAGAACTCGCGCCATGTCGTACGGAAATACAAAACGCGGATAGTGGGCGAATCGAGTGAAATTTCAATTGACCAGGTGCAGCTGCATTAATTGACGTTATTGAATCGCTACGAGACTCTCATTTTACGCGAGCAAGAAAAAAGATATTTCCTATGACAAATTTCAGGAGTATTTAAATTAGACCGCAGGGTGCCGTATTTCATTGACTGATCTTGCATCGGAAGTACTACGTGGGAGTCATATATATGCTCAGAAAGAAAAGACGATGTATTGTCAACTATTTTTGTAGGAATTTTGCTAAAGAACAACAAAATTATTTGCGGAAGGTTTCGATAACTGTCACGGAGTAGAGACGTCTTACCTGAGGAGTAGGTGGTAGTGAGTGAAGAATATAACACCACTCTTATGGTCTACAGAAAGCCAAACCGGGCCTGTATGAGTCTGATTGAAATATTGATCAGAAACAGCTGCGTAGCCAGTCTATTTTAGAGGGGTGGTTTTATGCAATACTTATTCTGAGTCAATTCTTCATTGAGGGAGGGGATGACCCTACGAACGTCGCCACCTGGAAGCCACTGATTATAAAAATTATCTGCTCCTCTCACCTCTGGATTTCCGATAAAACAGTTTTTTTTTTTCTCGTTGGTCATACATTCAGTGCCTTATTTGGAACGTAAGACCTCCAAATGAAATGGAGCCAAGAAAAATTGAGAGACCATTGCAAACTTTGCAATGGCAGCGGGGAACCCGCAACCTCATGCTTCCGTGGAAATCAGCCTTGTCTGATTTTGGTGAGTAGACGTATTACGTCTCTGATCGGGATGTACAAGACCGATTGAAATTGTTTTGTAAAGTCTCGGTGGAAGGGGAGAGCGTGGTTTAAAGATACTGTGAGGAGGCTTTAGCCGTATGTGAGTAAATATTGATATGCTTAGCATTCTGATTTGTCTGTACCATACCTCAGTACATACGATAAAATATTCATCACGTTGTACGATACAAAACAGTAAGTCTCTTCTCAAGGCTCTCTCTGAAATCAATCTTACTTAGAAAAATTCCTACATTCACAACTTAAGACAAATAATACTTTGTATCTAGCCTAGAAAAATTCTTTTAACTTAGTATGTACTGCCAAAACAACTGTAGCGGTGAAGAGTAGGGTCAACCAGGCCCTAGAGGTAGTGGCGCATAGGATCGAGTCGGCTGGATTAGAACTTGCAGTAGGTAAGACAGAGGCCATTTTATTTACGATCCGTCGGAAGTTCAGTCCACCCATATTTTGCCTGCAGGGTGTGGAAATTGAGACCAAGAAGCAAAGAAGTGACTTAACGCTGAGCTCCAGGCACCATTTTCTTGATGGCAGCGGAAAAGGCAGGCAGGGTAGTTGCATACCTAAGCCGCCTAATAAGGAACCCAAAAGGATCCAGAGAAGCAAGAAGAAGGATCATGATGAGCAACGCCTTGCCGATCCTCCTATAAGGTGCCCCAGTAAGGGCCGACTCAATGAATATACCATATATAATGAGAGAGATGGTAAAGATCCATCAAAAACCTACGCTGAGGTGTGTCCTTGCTTGCAAAATGGAAAGCAAGAATTGCCCAGAGTAATCTGGGTACTGGGATAACCTGTGTGTCAATACGAGATCTTGACAAATGGATGAACCGAGTCCATGATTAGCTAAATTTTCACCTGACGACGCAGGAGTTAAGCGGCCACGGCACGAGAAGTTGAGGAAAATTGAACAGGCAATGTGTTTGCACAGCAACCAAGAGCAGGAGGAGCGTGATGGCGTGAGCGGGACAAGCTTAGTCGGTCTCTTCAAGAGAATGGGGGTAGATGAAGCGCTTGCTCCGAATACTCTGGTATCCACCATGCTAGGTGAAACCAGGTATCTGCATTTGCAGCCAGATGGACCTGAAATGAAATGGGCAAATACACAATGTTCGAGTCGCACCCTACCTTTCAAGGATCGGTAGTCGACGATTTTTCGAATCCCTAAATTAGGTCAAGTTCATTGATGACGTCACAAAGGTCGGAAGCGGACGTTTTGTGTGGACGTAACCCTCATACCTTGAAATTAATTTTAGCCTGAAGAGTCTTAGCTCACCTTGGTCTCGCTTATGTTTAGCCTAAGGGTCCATGGTTATAGTTTATTTCATAGGTTTATAGCTTAAAAATTTTCCACCTTTATAAAGGTTCGAAGTTTAGTCAGGCCAGGATCGAAGCTCCAATTTTTCAAGTCACTAAACAAGATCCAAGTCATCGACGACGTTACATAACTGACTTTCTTAATCCTCTCAATAGTTTCTATTCATTCTCTCGTGGGAACAAGAGGTCTCAAAATTACCTTACTAGACCTCACGGTTTTCATCCCCCAAGGATTCCATAAGTTCAGTATCTACTATCATCAATGGGTCATCTTTCAACCTTATGTAATATTAATCCACGTTCCCACGGATTATACCGGTCATGTCCAGAAAGTTGGTATTCTGAAGTTTGTAGCTACGTTTAACCACCTTCCTTTCGACATCGAGAAGATGCCTTCATCTCATCATCTTTCTGTTCGAATTCAAGAAGAGGTAAATGGATTAAGCTGCCGTATCCAAGGAAATTTTCTCGCGAATTTCACCACACCCTTCGCTATAGTTCAGCCTCCTCCCCATCTATTATAATTATTTTAATAGTACTCTTAGGCGTCTTTTTGCGAGAACTAAAGATAAAGCTCCCAGGAGAGAAAAAAAAAAGTGTCTACAAGATCGAATTTCAAGATTATACATTGGCGAGACGAGTAGGTACAAGTAGGTTAAGGCTGAGGAGCACATACATGCTTAGAGGACGTCTTCATCAGGTGTTTCAACCTTTGTCAGATCTCAAGTGACCATAGATTGAAAGAGGGGTCGGAAATTTGACTGGGAATTGAGATTTCACATTTCAAACGATTGCCGCAAGAAGAAATCACAATTCCACGTCATTCCATACGTGTGACTAGTTTCTCCTGAGAGAAGCTTTGTTCAGAAGATGTACCGACGACATGACACACCGCAGGGATGAGTACTCCCCCTCGTTCGTTTATCGCCGAAGTATGTTTCCAACAGCTTTCGTATTTAATTCTGCGACTTTTGCAAAATATTTGTATTGAACGTATTCCATGTAAAAAGTTTGAATATCTGTAGTCACAACTTTGAGGAACGCATTCTTTCTACTATACGCCACTTACAAATAAGAGGGAGCCGCCCGATGACAAATTATCATAATAAACATTTAAAATGAAAAAATTCGATTCAAACTCTCCATACGAGCTGAAGAGTTCCTTATTTTTATATCAAACTAATAAATACCTCAGTCGAATGATATGCATATCATTACAAGAGAGTTATAGTGATAAACAATTTTTCCCCTATAATCATTCACTTCGCACCCTCTCGTTCTCTCGCCCATTCCGTAGCTGTAGTATAACTTTTAACGAGGATACTAGTACGCGAAATGATCTTATTCTCCGATTAAATGTCTATCGTGCTGATGTTGAAACAACAATCATGTATCTTCGTGAAGAGGAGGAGTTCACGTCAAATTACGTGGTCCAGGTACTTAATAAATATTACGTACACAGTACTTCTGAGATCAAAATAACCGGCAGGTGAAAAACTATATGTATAATCAGAGGAGAAAGAGCACCTGGTGTACGTAGTGCACATATAGCAACAGGAGTTCATGAGCTCATCTTTGTAAAAAATGGCGATAAAAATTTAAAACAAAAAAGCGCTGATCGTATCTGATAGTGTAGATGTAATAAAATACGAGGTGGTTTCTACTTGCAGGTAATGCGCAGCGGGGAAACCGTATGCGGCATCCTCAAGTACACACAAAATAGGAAAAAATTCGTCAATATGAATTAGTTTAAAGTGTTCGAACTCTAAGCAAGCTCGATCATAATCATATTCGAGCAGTGCAATTCAACGCGGCTATATTAGTACTATTTTGAGATCGCTCTATGCGGTTTGTACAATAAATTTCAGTGTTTTGTCACTTTCTTGACGGTAAAATATAATTATATCATGAAGCTATAATGTAAATTTTGTTACAACGATATACATAACAAAACATCTCGGAATTACGATGATCTACTTGGTGTATGCGGCGATAAAACAATGCGCAGGACGGCGGCATAATATTTAGAGCTCGTTTTTCCGTCTTACGTTTCCTGTGCTGTTAATTTATTCAATAAAAATAAATGCGAATACGAGAGTGGATTTTGTCGATTCCGGTAGAAGATATAAATGAATTGAAAACGTGATACTTCCGTCAATGAAATTGAATGGAAAGAGAGAAAAAGAAGACATACGAAAGTCTATTCGTACTCAGTTTAAATATGGGGGCAGAAGTACGTCTCTGAAATCATTCTGCGCGTTTTTATAGCTGTTTCACAAACTAATGAAGGACCTAAAAGATTAAAAAATTGTCTCTGGTTTGCAAAACAACTAAAAAAGAAAGAAAAAAAGTTTTGAAAGAGCGAAATAAATGAAGATCATGTTTCATGTCTACTAAGCTACATCATCAACTGGCTTACCTATACACGTAACAAAATGAAAACTTATGTAAAAATACAATAAAATGCTTTTTATAATCACTATTATTAAACATTAAAAAAAAAAGAAATGGAGAATACTGTGAGTAGTAGCATAATAGTAGGATCAAGTCTCACATTTTTTTTCTGTGTGATTAAAAACTTCAACGTCCACAGTTTTGGTAATAAATCCGTAATTTTCCAAGCTCAATGAACTTCATTGTCCACAAATGCGTAATGTTTCTCAGCTCTAATTTTTGCTCGACGAATTTCAACGTCTATAATTTCGATAATAAATTCGTAATTTTTCCCACCTAGATCCGACTCACCTTTTTTTACCGACTTTTTTAGTATGTTCACTAAGTCAGAACAAGAAGCGATAAAATAAATACGCTTATAAATCCGACGAACTCTACTTCCGTATCATAATTTCCATCAGAGATTTTCATATTGTAGGTCTAATTTATAAACAAAAATTTTACAAAAATGTAATTGAAATATAATTTTCAGATTTTTCGAATATGTAGATATCAAAATCATTCTTGAGAATTTCTTTATAAGTTGATTTGAATTCATCTTGCATTGTATTACTATCACATAGCTTGTAGCTGACATTCACATCACATCTATTTCTTCATTTTCCATTTGTTCCCCATAAGCTGAGTTATTCTTTAGTTTGCAGAAGTCTTTCTCAAAATCATTTTCAGCTTCCTGTCTCAATTTTGCATTCACATCAACGTATGGTTTTAAACAGGCTTGTTGTTTGAATCTTGTATAATTATTAACACTTTTTAAAATAATACTGGTACCTAGTCTCAAACATTATTTCAACAATCTGAAATCAATAACATCGTTTTTGAATTCAATGTAGTTATTAATTTTGCTTCTATTGGTTTACTTCCAATTTTTTCTTTAATAAAATACTTTTGATAGTCAGATAATTCTTCTTCCTTAGGTACATAATGTTCTGTAATTCAATTGGGATTTCTAAATCTATAATAAATGTACATCCATATTCAACATAGTCATCTGAATTTAGAATTATATCTTCAGTAAAGTCTGATGGTTTATAATTCAATATTCATTCTCAAATCTCAATAAATTATAATTTAAAAATCCTCTAATCGGTAAAGGTTGACTTAATGCCCAACCATATAAATTATTACAATCCAGATATAAGATAAAAATGATATTATGTTCTCGACTATTTCAGATTCTTTTCTTTACAGCATCTTCTTTACTTATTGTTTTACTCAGTTTCTTATGTTTGCCTTTGCATGTCTAAATGGCATATTAGAAATACCCCTCTAACTCTTTTTTCCTCTTATATTTTTTCTTTTGAGAACATTATAAAATTGTTCCTTAGTCAATTGATTTTCAAGCTTTGTAATCAAATCCATTACTTATACAGAAAAAAATTTCAATACACTAACAATTTAAAAAAAATAGAAAATTAGTTGACTCATATTTTTTTTTTAATATGACGTAGGTACTAAATATCAAGTGATAATGTTGAAATTGATCCCGAAGAAATGAATTATAATATTTATGATCCAAATGACACAGAAAATGATTCTGGAAATCAATTAATGATTTTCTTTCAGATCCTGATTCAGAAGTGGAACCTGACAAGAGAATACAAGATGGCAAATAATTTCAACTTTTACAATCTTGTATTTATTTTTCAATAATTCTAGATTGCCTGCTTCAAAACAGAACAAAAAAAAACAAAAAAAAAAAAACTTGTTGAAAAATAAATATAGAACATAAAATATGTAGGGCCCATCCATTCTATAAATGTTGATAAAATTTTTAAAAATGGAAACTAATGAAATTCGTTTCAATGATGATCCTGAAAGATATAGAGAATTCAAGCAATAATATTTATCATGAATTTTGTATATTTTATTCTTTTAGATCTAGGTAAAATTTTATCAGAAAGTGGGTCCATTAGAATTTTATGTTTTGACCTTGTTCTATCAACTGGATTTTTGAAATATGATATTATAGTTTTCCAAAATTAAATTCATCTTCACTGACGAAAAAATCTTTGTAGACCTCCATAAATTTTAAATAAATTTTTTTTTTTCCTTCTTTTTTCTCAAATAAATACAAAAGTTTCCTTTCTAATTTTGCAAATCAAAATAGAAATGTCTGAACCCATATCAAGACCAAAAATAAAATTAATGAGAAGGCTTATTCTATTGATGAAGAATGAGTCTCTAAAGAGAATGAAATTGAATCAATTCTTTATACCACTTTAGATGATCTATCATAATTATCAAATTTTCTCAGAAAGTGAGAAAGAAATTAATGAATTTATTTACATATCAGAAAAACTTCATGATATTGCAATGAAAATTGAATATATGTATAGAAAAAAAATTAAGGGAACTAAGTTTAGAATTAATGTATTTCAAAACTATAAAGTAGAGCCCCATAATAATGAGTGAGGACATGGATCGCCATATTTAGTCGTTACGTCATCATTAATCCTTAGTTGCAGTTCCCTAATAGGGTAAGAAATTAATAAAATTGGTGGAACTATTTTGTATCATTTAAAAGCACTATATTTGAGTTTTACTTCGGCACTGATGCCTGTATTCTAAAACAAATTCTAGTAGTCCTCTTATAATTTTCTAATTATAGTAAACTGTTATCAGTTATTCAAATAGGGAAGTCTGAAGATGAATAATGACGTAACGACTAAATATGGCGGCTCGTGTCCTCACTCGTTATTATAGGGCTCTAATTAAAGTATTAAAAAAAAATCATACAATTATTTAAAAATTCAACTTAGCAAACTAATTAGTGTGACAGATAGAGCGATGCGTAGATATGCTACTCCCTGACCTTGTGGATTCAACGAGTAGTTGAACGCATAGTACCAATATAAGTAAGAGAAAACATGACATACAAAAAATGATAATACTATCGTTGTATGTACTGTAGGTATTAAATAATAGAATATTACCGTACTCGACCTAAATGTGGGCATGGAAAAATTACGAATTTATTATCGAAATTATGGATGTTGAAATTCGTTGAGTGAAAATTTGAGCTGGGAAAAATTACGCATTTGTAGACGATGAAGTTCATTGAGCTTGGAAAATTACAGATTTATAACCAAAATTGTAGACGTTGAAGTTCGTTGACCATGCTATTACTACCGCACATTAGGCTGACTAGTTCTCCCTCATGTTAAGCCTAGTAGGCCTATAAGTTTAGTAATACTGTCTGCTGGGCTAACTAAATGAGGGGCTCACTCGCTCCTCTCTAGATAGACTGTAGTGTAGGGCATGGAAAAACATGGTGTAAGCTCGGTATAAACTTCATATAAATCTAGTAGAGATATCGTATAGATCTACCCAAAGCTTAGCCTCATGAGCCCAGTATAGGCCTCCAAATCTATCAAGAATACCCTGGTATTGGTCTAGTACGTAAGCGGTAAGCATAATATAATACCATTATTAACGGAATGGAAGGGGGGGGGGGGGACTGACAGATTTTGGAATCAAGTAGAGGCTTCAGCGAAACTTTTTGAAAACTTTGGTATCTTGCTATCCGGTAAAAACTGGTTGGAATTAGATAAAATTTGGGCTATCGAGCAATATATAATAGGAGGGGGGCTTTGGAAAATTTCAGTCGTCAAAAGAGGTCACCTCGGAGAAACTTCGTTTTTCGAGATAGATGACGTGATAGGAGGGGAGATTCAAACATCAAAGAAATTGAATTTACCCGAATTAAGTAGCGCTCGTGTTGTATCGAAAATATAAGAGAACGTAACCCCAAAACTAGGGTCATGTACAGTGCAGCAGTGTATGGCAATATTCCATAATTTTTAAAATATCTCAAGAAATAAACGCGATTCACGCGAAGACAAAGATAATACACATTTTAGAACGTAAAATTTTCTTTTGAATGACACTTCTTTCATCAACATTTGAACGATTTTGTTTTTCCTTTTAAAATAGCGTTGCTCCCTGGTTTCCTCGTTAGTAATCCATATGTCCGAATTGCCGTCTGATCAGAACACGATCCAGTTTATTGCTCGTTAAAGTCACTCGTGCGTTGAGCTTTTAGAAAACCAAACGACCAGAAACTATAAGAGCGAAGTGAGAAGGGAAGGTTAAATAAACGATGATGAGCTGTTAGGCATTATACGAGAAATAATGAAGATAATGAGGGAGAGGTTGATCCAAAATAGGGAAAGTTGCACAGAGACGGAAACTGTCTATTCCTCAAGAGGGGTGACCTAACGTACGCATCAGGGCTGTCGTTTATATTTTGTGCGAGGTATAGTATTTTCATTCGAATGAAGTTATTGAATATCATGGTTTCCCTGCAAGCGTTAACTTTCTTTTTAAGAATTTCCTTGAAAACAAGGCTTTTATCGTTTTTTTAATGAGTTTCAATAACCTTCTTGCGCAATTGTCATATCAATATCTGAAAAAATAGTTCTTTGCTAAATTCAAAACTTTGAAATTCAGTAGGGTCTGCACCAAAACGATTAAATGAACGTCTAGGTCTCAAGACTAAAATAAACGATCAAAACACAAAAAAAGCTCGCCGTAAATAGGAAGAAAAACTATTACCTTACGTCAACATGTATATAGACTGTAGAGCTCCGAAAACATTCCTTTTTGAGCAATTTTACAGTGCTTCACTTCCTAGAAATTAATCTCAATTGGAACAAACGAGAATATCAATAGATGAATTAGGCACAATGATAGAGTACTGAACTTTTCTCACAGTGTAATGAACAGAAGAATGTTCCTGATGAAAGGGTTGATGTGCCACTTGTATGCTGGAGGAAAATGGTTTTAACGCTACGGTCAGATACTCTCTCACATAGATGATATTAGATAATGCATGGACTCTCCAAAACTACGTCCCATTATAACCAGAAAGAGAAAACACACAAGAACGTAACTCTTTACTCTTCCTGCTTAGGATAAGTCCACAGAAACGTGCCAAGGCAAAAATTAGCGCCATGTACATGACTCACACACACCTTGAAGAAAACAGACATCGGAACAAGTAAACGACGGGTAAATATACCGTGGAGAATAGCTGTCTTATTTCAAGGATTTACTCATGGTTATCCTTCATTCAATTCACTTGAAATTTCGGTATCCTATTACTTCAGATATGCCCGCTGTGCAATAATGGTCAGGTGAAGAGGAAATACGAAAGAAAAAGGGAGTATTTTTTTTTTTTTGTATACGAGTATACACGAGGATCTGAGAACGCCTCACCGCGCACCTCCCGCATTCACGATTCGAGTTAATTCAATTTCCAACTGATAAAAGATAAATTATACCTTACACGTTGATAAGCGGGATGATCATAATGGCGTTTCAAATTCACGAAGTCGTTATTTCGTGTATACGATAAAAAAAATAAATAAATACTGTAGATCGAGGTGTACGAGTACGTACATATAACTCAATCATTTATTCTCCATGATGTGCGGCGAATACCAATCTAAAAGGCCATAGCACTAGACTACATAATTTTCTTTTTTGTTTTGTTTTGTCGTTGTCGAGTCAGACACACGATTGTGATGTATACCAATGATAAACAGTTAAAAGCCGTTTACAAGTACCCCACGCAACGACAAATACGAGTTTTTATAGCACACACACGCACACTCGTTTTTCGTGCTGAAATAAACGAAATTTATGAAGAGCGAGAAAAATAAAACAGAAAAGGTGATTTTACTAATTCCCTTTCTTATACGAATAATTCGAATGATGAGGAGTCCAAAGTTGTGTTGATATAGGCTAGAAAATATGTAATGTCAAAGAGCATAATATAACATTAACAAAGAAATCGAGTATAGTACAAAAAACGACACGTGTCTGCAGCCATCTGAATTGAAGAAAAGAAGATATTTAACGAGAGAGATAGAAGGAAATGAACAACGGAATTGAAAATAAAGTCTGATTTCGAACTTCCGATAGCAAGCAATACAATGCATGGAAATTTTTCCGTCTCGGTTTTGGCACAGGCAATTCGACAGTATTTAAATTCATTCTTTCCCTAATTTCGCTACAATCAAGTAAAACTACAGTTTTTCGATAGGAGGAAAGAAAACGAAAGAAAACAGGACCAAAAAAAGAAGTAGACGCCATTAGAAAAATTTTGTCACTTTCTACGCTGACAATTCTGACCGAGATTATGAAAAACAATGATGAGTTTTTTTCTGTGTCACTCCTTCGGTTGCGGAGACAATGCAGAGCATCTGCAAATGAAAACCTAGCGGTATTTTCATAATATTATATGTATGTGTTAGTGTGTGATGTTGTATAGGTTTTAATAAAAGGTGACAATTACAATAGATAGCATACTTGTAGTCATACCTTGGTTATTCCCCCACCTCATATCGAATCACGCAGTAGGTACCTGATAAAACCGTCATTGACTCGCCCGGATGCTATATGATCTTTTTTATCCGACTGCTGGTCTGTTACTTCCATGGCATAAGTCAACAGATTTTTACTATGTGGCACTGCCAAGTTATTCTAGTAAAAATGTACTTCTCGGTCACATAAATGGAACGGATTATTCGTTCTCAGTTTGTTGAATTTGACATAAGGCACAATCGTACTTCATTAAGGGGTGCCGAAATTTTTCACAAGTAAAAAAAAAAAAAAATTATGGCTCGAAAGTCAGCATTTTTCCGAAGTCCAAATCCTTCATATCGAAATTTTTCCAAGTCCCCCTCCTATCATATATTATGGGTCGAAGGTCGACATTTTTTAAAGTATCTTTTCTGTCATATATTACAGCTCAAAAGTCGAAATTTATATGTTCCCATCCTATCCTTTATTGTTGCTTGAAAATCAAAATTTATCCATGTCCCCCACTTTTCAAATATTGTGTCTCGAAAATCGAAATTTATATGTTCCCATCTTATCATTTGTTGCTTTAAAATCAAAATTTGTCCAAAAACCCATCCTCTCAAGTAATGTGTCTCGAAAGTTTACCCCTTTCCTTTCTATCATATTGTGGCTTGGGAGTCGAAATTTTTCCAAGTATCCCTTCTTTCTACCACATATTATGGCTCGAAAGTCGAAGTCCGAACATCCTTTGTTAGAGTAGTTCGCCGGACATCATACGGCCGGCGCAGAGCAAGTTTTTCGAGAAAAAAACCATACGACTCAGACCACTTTTGCCAATGATGTTGGACTTGAACCATTTTTGTTTTGACCGGTCATCATACGGCGTAAGGCAAATTTTTCGAAAAAACCCCTCATAGAACAGGTTTTCTGTTAAAATAAAATCACGTTTCATGTCTTTCTTACAAACAAGTACTCGAGGAGACGTGGATGGTACAAAGAACTACCGGGAAAGGAGATGACAGTTGATCGAACGAGTCTAGTTCCGAGCATTGATCTTCCTTAGCCTAGCATAACTCGAGGAGGTTATATGGATTTTTCAGACCAATAAACTAAGTCAAGGTCATTGTAACTCAAAACTAAACTTTGTTCCCCTCCGTCAACCCATGAAATGAACTATATAGTAGAGAAGTAAAACAGTAAAAGCCTCCTACAAACTTCCTGTATGAGGTCTGAACGAGAACCCAATCAATATACACGCATTTCAAATGAAGTTTAACCATTTAGAAATAGATGACTTAGTGTGAAAAAAATGAATAAATTCACGATCCCTTCCTTTTTTTTTTTTTTTTTCTCCACACGATAATCGATGATAACGAGATGATTGATAAGTGCAGAATGAAACCGACATTACCAGTATTATTTGACAGTATTTAGTAAGTATATAAAAAATTCATTTACACATGCACCCTACCCTCTACATTGTATTGCCCCTATTTCTAGTCTGTTATCGTCATTTTCCTGTTGCGCAAACTCTTTCCAGTACTCACACAAGTAAAGACACAGAACTGCTATGCGAATTTATTTGCCATTAAACGGTTGTGACGAGAAATTGCTTGAAAGTCTCAACATGATAAATCCTTCAAGAATATAACTTACAGTTCCTAATGAAAAGTAAGAAGTCGTTCATAGTCTTTCTCACATTATTATTTTCATATAACTAGACATCTCCACTGTTTACGAGCCCGCGTCCAGTCCATGTATAAAATCCGTCGTAAAATGATTCCAGAATTCGACGAAAGATATTCTTAACGTTCTTCCACAGTCGTGTACAAGCTGTATTCACTAAATCTCTGTTTTATACTAGACTAGAACCTTATATCAGGTGCATAATGCATGTTGAAAGAAAGTTTTCATTAGGAAGCGCAATTCGATGAATGAAAGAAAAAAGAGGGTCGCCCTTCATTATTACGGTACGTTCGAATGACACTGCGAAAGAGAGACGAGAATGGCGCCGACGAATGCACTTCGGCAAAATTGAAACTTTCGTTTCATCGTATTTTTCCTATTTTTCACCCCTTTCTTTCGCCCTTAATTATATAACATCTGCCTTCGTAAAAGATCTTTGCTAATATCATCTTCGAGCTTCTTCGTACAACATTCTCTTTCTATTCCTTCACATCGATGTCGCTACCATCAGCACCGCCAACGTATTATGATAGAACTAAATAGGAAACTGAACAAGAAATGTGAAAAATGATCATTATAATATGTATAACGCGATATACTCGATTCAACCAGCAGCGCAAAAGAAGAAGAACTAGAAGAACCACTCTCTAAAATAGGGTATAGCGAGTAAAGAGTATTATACAAACGGGGAAATGAAATACGGGGGTCAGCACTTATAACATCCCTTATAGACTTTATGTTTCGTCAATCAACTAAACTAATCCACTCCCCTCCGCGCACCGTGCATGAAGAGGAGAGAGAGAGACGAACAATACGTTAACGAAACCTTACAATAGACTCCAAATACCTTCTAAAAATGAGTAATTCGATCTTTACTGTGCATACGTGTACCCAGCTATAAATACCCTGAATTCGAGTTTTACACGCATTTATGGTTGAAAAAACAAAGAAGTATAATTATATCTCTACTCACGTATACGAACCATCCACTTCATGGTAATTCCTACGAACAAATCCTGATTGATATACTCGATAATAACTGTTTATAAAATCGATTTCCTTCGCCATCTTTCAATTGCATGTACATATATTATGAGTGTGAATACTGATGATATCGAATTTGAATTCAAATCTACATCAAGTGTTTTCCGCACGAGGTCAAAAATTCGATCTTCATAAAAAAAACTCAGGTTATAGGTTCCCTCCATACAAATAATATAACCGAAGTTCAAGTTACTGAATGGAACAACTCTATGATATGGGAAGTCATGGAGATAGAGAAATGTTTTTTACTGGAAAAACAAAAATCTTTTAAATTTAGTAATCCCGATTTGTTTCAAAAGTATACATTAGTTGATCCGAGATTGTAATAAATAAGCGACCCTCTTACAAATAAAATATCGAGTCATAAAATTTTATTGGTGAATTTAAATTGTACGTCAATTACCCACATTCAACGAGTAATAAGCGTCGTTTTCTTTTAGCAGGAAATTCTCAAAGATACGCACCTTTAACTCTAGAATGAAATTACAGTAATAATGATAGCATCAAGAGTTCAAAAATCTTCCCTGTACCTACTCCCCTACAGCAAATTCGATTCGGTAAAAAGGAAGAGAAGAGAGTAACTATGCGCAAAAAACGAGGCATTGCTTGTCGGCGTCAGATATTTCTACCATCCTTGATCGTTGTCCAGTTATCGAACAAAACATTACACGCAAAGAATTGACGTTTGCGAACTTGATTCGGCCAGAAAAAATACATAATAATTTCAATGATTCAGAATATTCAATATTGCTTACTCAAAATAATACCGCATTATATCAAATGCTGGTATCGTTCCATGAATGAGGTATTGCGTTTCAAGACAGGCATCTCTCTGAGGCTACAAGAGTTTCCTGAAACTTGAAATTGGCATGATACTTCTGCATTTGCTTTCTTCAAGTTATTCCGAGTTCAGCATACGGCGCGAGCCAACGTAACCATACACGTTTCTTCATTTCGTCCACCCGCTCATTAACATACGACCTTCTACTATACGAGCAATCTTCTGTTACCGTCGATCCCTTTGTCACCTTTTGTTTTCGAAGATAGACCGAGTATCATCAAGCAATATGCCATAGTTAACGGTATATTAATCCAAGGGTAGGGAATAACATTCACAAAACAAGTCAGGCATTAGACAGCACCACCTCTTTTCCATGTGAAAAACAAAACAACAGGAGGAAGATCTGGACAATTTCTCCTCTGAAATCTTTCAGCTTATTCACCCTCCTGCTTTTTTGAATCTCACAAATCTCTCTAGGCTGATTTGCAGTCTCAAAGATCCTACCTCGAGACCAGCGTATGGGCGAGACGAGATGACACCCCACAGTCAGACTCAACAAACACACACCAAAATGTACGAGAGGAAAAGAAAGGGACGAAAGTCATCAGCGTTTGGTCAGCATTTATACTTTTCTCAGGTTATTTTATTGTGCATATCGACTCGTCATTTCGACCAATAACAAACCCAAAATTGACGCGGGTTATCAAATAAGTTCGATCTAATCGCGAACACAAATTTACCGAAACTGTCGATCGGACGGAATTGGACTCAAAACCGACCGTTAATTCTGTTCCATTAATTCATTGTGGGTGTCAAAATTAAATCGATTTCTAGCGGGTGGAGGGAGGGGGAGTAGAGGAGGTATTTGATTGTACATCGACAACAGAGCGACGTGACAAGTGAGTCGTGTCAACTTCCAAACTAGAGGCGTAGACAGACGATTTTCGAGAGGGAGGGAGATACTCTTTCTGAATGTTACTATCATAATACGATATCGATTTAAAGTAATTTTATGAGATGATGGTACATCGCCCACCGAGAACTATAGAGCAGGAATTTTACAAACAAATCAAGTAAATTTTCGCTCTACGCTTTCTTGTTGGGTGTTTCAAACTTTTGGCAGCCCAGCAAATGATAAAATTGCATTGTGTATAGTACACTTATTCCGATGTCAAATTTTACAGTTTCCTGTTGTTTCGTCAAACTGTGCTTTCGGAGCCAATTCCTCTGATACGTAATGTAAATACCCTGTAGTATCTTTCAAGTTCTTCTATCAGTCAGAATTGAATCCTTCCAGAGTCTTTAAGGTTGGCGCAAACGATTGATAAATTACAGAATAATCGAATCAGCTGAGACGATCATTAACGCGACACACGACTACAAGAGTAAACTCGTACATAATTATGTATACACTTTTTCCACTTCATCAACAATTCGACGTCGACGTCAAATAGGTCATTTTATGAATGAAAATTATATTTCGCCAGTTTCTCGACCTATCGTATTCGTGTACAAATAAATACCGGTGTAGTCGTCCAAGTCTGGAGGAGACGAACATGTTCACGGCTTGTTCGAGCTCGAACCGGCAAACAAGAAGAGAATCGTGTGGCTGGATTTTCATATTAGAAACGTGCATCGTTACTCGTTAGTCGTCGGAACGGCAACGCCGCATCCACAAAACACGGCAGACACCACCTCGCCTCCTCGTCTTCCGCGTTCAGCTGTAAGTCATTTACTATATACGAGCTGCGGTGTTTGTATATAAGCGGGTATATAGCCTATACTTATGCACACCATATAATATGGCATACGTTTCATATACATAATATAATACGGAATAACGCACATCATACAGTATATACCACTATACACATCTATACGTGTGAGTACACAATTACATTTTTGCTATTTGTCTGATATGTCGTAATGCCATCGGCGAATGTACCTATTTTCGAAATTATAACTTATTTTAATGCGTGCATGTATACAAGTAACGCACACGAATTAGGAATACATACTTCTGCACTTTAAATCGGATATACCCCGCGAATAAATACAGGTAGGTATAACAAGCTCGAATAATGAACGAAATTAAGTAGCATTTGGTATGCACTCCAGCTCGTAAGAGAGGAGAAAACAAAAAACTCCCACAGACAATATTTACAACTACATATGTACGTGCATATCAGCGAAGGCACTTCAGCTCCGGCGGAAAAGTATATTTTCACGCGCTCTTAAACTCAATTTGAATATATAAAGTGTAAATTTCGGCGGTCCACTGCACTCGCCTACCCACAACATATACCTATGCTTGTTTCTTAAAAGCTATATAACCCCTTTAACATCACGTCATTTCGTTGATGAACACGTTCGAAAAAGATTAATCTTCATTTGCTACACTTCATAGGTTTAGAATAAAGGGAGGAATATTTAGTAACTTTAGCGAAGGAGAACACCTCGCACACGACGGTTCGCACGTCAGAATTAAGCCCCGATGCTCCGTTTTTCGTTCAAAGCTGAGTGGATTCTATCATTTTTCGAATATTTGTCTACAAATATTTGTATCATTCATAGGCGGCAACTTACAATTTTTCCGAGGGGTGCTCCAAGTGAATTTAGAGGAGTGGGGGCAAAAAATTTCGCGCCTCGCAAGCACGTGTTTCCACCTTTGAAATTTTCCAAGGGATGCTTGAGCCCCGGAGCACCTCCAAAGTTGCCGCCTTTGAATCATTGATACCTTTCCTTGATCTATCAAAACATGGTAATAATTACAGGTTCAAGTTCACAAAGACTTAATTGATATCTTAGGACCTACCTACTACATCCTTAGCCTATTTGTGCATCGTAGGAAATGCTATAAGCTAGAATGCTATCTAGTTTTGACATGTTTCTTGCCTTTGAGCCTTTATTGAAGGTGGGTTTCAACTTTGACACTTTGTACCTTATCCAACTTAGACCTCGGAACTTTGTAAATTCCCAACTTTACAATCTTTGAACGTTTATTCCTAACTTGATTGTAACAAAACAGAGACTAGACTAGCTAGTATAGGCTATGTACAGGAGGGCTCAACCAACGGCCCGTGGAAAAGTTTCATCTGACCCACGAGCCCCTAACAACACAAGAGAGACAGTCATAGTAACTGAAAACGCAAGTCAAACCGATCAAAAGAAAGTAAACTGGTTGATTTTGACGATTTTCTCTAGTCAATGCGACAATCTTTTGTCTCTCAGAAATGAAAAAATCGACAGCCAATCTAATTATCACCACCTTGTCAATCCTTCTACAAGGTGCCCCAGTATGGGCCGACTCAACGAAGATACCCTACAGAAGGAGAGAAATTTCAAAGATCCAACAAAGAGCCGCGCTAAGGTGTATTAGTGCTTACCGCACTGTCTAGACGGAGGCACGTTCACCACCAATTGAGCTCTTTTCTGAGGGGAAAGCCGCGGTGTTAGATGCGAAAAAAAACAACTACTGATCGAGAGGCTTTACAAATCAAGCAGAAAGCTACGTGCTCCTTGCTTGAAGAATTGATCAGAGTGAGCTGGGTAAATGGACGACCCGTTGATGAGTGGTTGAACCGAGATCATGGTTAGCTGAACTTTCACTTGATACAGGTCTTAAACGGCCATGGCTGCTTCAACAAATACCTTCATCAGAAGTTAAAGAAAATTGAATGGGTAACTTTGGGCTGCAACCAAAGGCGGGGGTGATGGACTTGGAAAAAATTATGATTATTGAGCTCCATGCAAAGGTAGAAAGGGAATTTGGAAAATTTCAATTGCCTCGAGCTGTTTGTAAACGCAGAGGAAACTTGTAAAAATTCCGACTATGGAGCTGTTTATATTGAGGGGGGAGGGGGAAAAGGAGAAATTTGAATTTTCAAGTTGTACACAAGAGGAGGAAAACTTGAAAAAAATTCCGATCTTATGATCACCTGTTGAATCACAATTTGAAAAATTCTTCTACAAAACAGTTCCATTCACCTCAATTATCGCACCTAATAAAGAAAAGTCACGAGGAGCGACGAAAGTAAGTTGCGAAATTAATAAAATAGACGAGTTTTTCCGGGCACCAATTTACACATCTATAGTTCTATATACTATCGTCTCAAGATTGAAAAATGCTAAATGGCGGTTAATTCACTCCTTCCCCTTCATTCACCCCCCCCCCCCCCAAAAAAAAAAAAAAAAAAAAAGAAAAAAGGAGGACAAGTTCTCCGCTGAAAATTCAACTCATTATTATTTCAAATAAATATTAACAAATCGAAACTGAAAAGGAACAAAAATACATTATACCTAAAAAAATCGAAACAATAATAGCGTATTGGTATTCGGGTAAAATACAAATCAGTGAAAAGCTGCATTGCATTTCAGAAAAATAAAGGGCGAGTGTCATTAGATTTTAATTTTATAAAGCATATCTATTTGTTGATTCCTTTTCTATCATATTGTATCTAGGTCTCAAGTGTGGAACATTATATAACTGGAAACGTTTAAAATTCCCATTTTCAACACATAGCACACTTGACTGACTGCTCGATGCCGCGATTATGTAACAGGACCGTGAAAATTCTGGACCGTCCACTCATCGAACAATATATTTTCAAAATGTATCTTAATGGTCTTTGTAACAATGTGCGTGCATTAGTGCGTATCAACTTCGTAGTACTTAAATGTACGTAGTTTCTAATTTTGACTCTCGCTTCGGTTCATGCATCTTATTAGGAAACATTTTTTCCTGGGAAATAATCTTCATCTCAAATCCACTAGCTGTTTACGAAGACCATTTCCTCATGCCGGGTCAACGTTGTTGATCAAGGGGAGAGGAAAAAACGAAAAACAAGTAGAAAAAAGAGGGAGATAAAGCAGGTGTCTACAGAAAAGAAATTCTGAAAATACTTGACTTATGCTTGACCTTTTTTCCAAGTGAGCGAGTTAACACGTAAAAAAGAAGAAAAAAAAGAAGTCAAATTGGGTAAAACTACTGTTCTTTTGTCTTTTTTAAAAATGTTTCGTCATTTCCATTATTTTTGCTTGACCGTTAATGAAAATACTTGACTTTTACTTGATTTACTTGACTCACTTGACCAGTAAATATCCTGTAAAGTGAAACTTGAAATAAGAGGAAATTAACATGACCTATGAAAAATATGAATGCTACAGTACCACAGGTCCCTCTTCAAACTACGAGTGAACCTAGGTGTGCCGACATTAATGATAACCCTATAATTACGGAGAGGGAGGAAATTATGGAACAACAAAAACCACATATTGATGAATTTTATTGCTTACAAGTGGAGTTTGAAGTTTGGATAAGTGGAGTTTAAAGCTTGGATCTCTCGCAGATGAGGACCAAGCCAGAGCAGTCTTGCACGGTTTTTGTACGTATTCTTTGTCATAAATAAAAGGACCAGAATTGAAGTTAGATCAACCCCTCAATTTTTTATGACCTCAGTAGCGGGTTGGTTCTGGCAATACGTTTGTATGACACAAGTTCCCAGATTCAAATTCCATACTAGTGAGGAGTAGATTGGTATACCTAAGTCTCGTAAGTATGAACCAAAAACAAAAAAAAATTCACATTATCACTTTTTCTCATTGATTTTGCTGGGCTGTAGAGCTTAAGAAACAGTAGGAAGTCAGTTCGCTTCCATCAGCAGGCCTCAAGAAAAAGCTTAATCTCAAACACCCCTCCAAACAAATCATCTACACAAACAATCGGGAAAAAAAACTCTAAGTAGTGCACAATTGCACTCAGATATTTGCTAACAGGGGTATCACATTTTTTCAGATTTCTTTAACACATTTTCCAGAGTACATCTAGTGGCAAACGACCCTGCGGTTATTCTCTCTTTCAGCCAGTTATTGGCGACAAAAATACACGCAATGAAGTTGCTAGCTCACAAATTTTAACTCTCCTGTTCCTACGCAGAGGAAAGGTCCATCTCTTGTAGGCTAGATGAATTGAATATAGTGAACAAATAGAATCAAAAAAGTTAAGAGAGCGAGCAAAAGATATTTGAGGAAGAAGAAACAACCAACGTTGGGACAAAAAAACACAGGCTCTTCACTTCAAAACTCGCTATTGAAAAGAATTTGATTTGAACAGATCGCCTTGAGAGTCGACTTTGGATCCCACTTCCTGTATATAGCTAGGATTCGTTGGATAACGTTAGTCTACCCTTTCCGGGATATTCTTTGTGCACCTTCTTCAAGAATCATATTGTCTGATTCTGCGCAACTTTTGAAATAAGGCGCGGGTGTGTTACAATTATGTTAACGGGGCTCAAGTAAAATATCACATAAGACATGAATGAGGCCAGGATGAACTTGATAAGTTTATCGAGACGAAAATATGTGAGAAAGGTTCACAGCCAAAACAATAAAATGCCACACCGAGTACTGTAAGACAAATTGTTCATAATGCAATTCATATCTGTATTGATATTTTTTTGTACTGTAATGTCTATAATGATGCACCCACGTCCAAGTCTGATCTCGGTCTAGAATATACAACCGAGTACGAATCGACTGCCTGGTGCGCCATGTATTCAAATAGAATTTAGGAAAATCATCTTGTCATCAGATAACCACAACTTCCTTCCGTTCCGGTATAAACTTACGAACATGCGGTACCGATACTCTTCTACTGAGCAACAACATTTACGATTATATACAACTCCTAATTGCTTTTCCAATTTATTCTCTCTTCGTTTCTCTCTCTTTCTATCCTCTTTTCTTTCGCGCGCTATACTTTTCATCATCGTTGCAGCACCCTCAACATAGCCTCAATAATTTTCCCCTTTGAACTAAAACGCACGCACGTCCATCCATTTTGTTATTTTTTCTTCGTTTCGATATACCGCGTATAGTCGCCGCCGCCATCATCATCATCATCATTGTCATCGTTTCCTATCTATACCACCAGATAAAAATACTACACAAGACACAAACACGATTACTCGAACATAAACGCTAATAGTGGTACTATAGTTTATTCATTCTTGAAGCCTTGCAGACACGGTACACACCCGCTCATTATTAGAGGACGTCATCCACCGTTTCCGATATACTATAAGCCGTAGTACAATACATATGAAATGTGCTTCTCTCTTTTATTATGCAACAACACGACGCGATGTGCGCTCGTCTTGCGGGCACAAAGGTACGGGTTCACGAAAAATTATTAGGCGCTCTTTCGAAATAGATTGGACTGTTTTAATTATTGCCTTTACATACACTGACACTTCATCTAAACGATAGGACACAGACTACATTACGCTCGTGTATCCTTGTAATAACCCGTAGTGAAATTAATTCAATCTATACAACCCTTTTTTGAGCGAAGTTTATAATATGAATTTATTAGCGTGATTCTTTCGTCGTTAATCACTTTACTTATTATACATTCAAAAATCTTCTCGGTCGTTGAGTCTCTGAAAATTTTCACACAAATATAGGAGCAGGTTTCTCTTACCCTTGATAAATAACCCCTTGTCTGTGGATAACATATATTTTACTAGCTCTACATGGAATCGGAAAACCTACGACGTCGGCGAATTTCTCAGTCAAACCACGCTCTCTTAATTCAGAACAGTCGCCATCGAGATGAAAATGAATGTAAGGCCAGCTTCACTTTTCCCCTGTCATAGGTAAAGTAGTCCGTTCCTCATTCTACAACCTTCATGAATTATAAGAAAGAAAACCAAAAAATCTTGTTACATGTTTCAACAACGTTTTATGGCAGATGACCCATTCAGTTCTTTTTCATTTTTCGTACCTCGACAGATTGTGTACGTTTACTAATATTGGCCACACATTTTCTAATTTATACCAACAATCAAATGTTTCATCCATTAAGAACATTCATTTATAACTGTCTGATTGAGTGAACAAAAAAAGAAGCCAACAATTAGATCAAGTTTTTCCACTTCATGGAAAATCATAAGTTTTTGGGCTTCTGACCAAGAAATTCATCAAGGGTCACTTCTTCCTACAGATGAAATGATATCATAACACCAGGCACTAACCCTGCTACATTCTATAGCGTGAATTCTTGAAAATCCTGATTTTCCAACATTTATCTCAACATTCAAAATTTTCATTTGTTTTAAATAAGGATCCTAGAAACGCACTCGAAATTAATGATTCAATTTCAAAAGATAAATTAAGAGAAAGATCATCTCCACTGGTAAGGATTTGGCAGCTCTGTCATTTTGCTTGAAGTACTGGAACTCTATGATTAATTCGCAATACTATATTGTTTCAAGACACCAAGCGATTGTTCAGCGGATAGTATAAACAAATTGCCGTACAAACGCTCATCACGAAAATTTGCTTCCAATTTTTTAACCTTAATTTTTTGGCAGGAAAAAAAAGCGAGATTATCTAGCTTGAAAAAATGAAAAAAAAAATAAAACAGTTCAGGAGCACTCTATTGTGTTCACGTTGAATGGGATGTAATTGAGCATCACACTCCCTTAAAATCGTCTTATATGTTCTGAGCTTGCGTTGAACTTGAAAACTAGAACAGTCAGTAGTTGACTGCAAGTTGATGACGCCAGATGGTTTTATTTCAACCACCTTCACCTCAAGTATTGGCAGCAGAGGATCACGAGAAAATCTTCAAAGAACTTGAATTTTCTATAAAAGAAAAATTTAACATCAATTCTTCTTCATTTGAATTTTTTTCCTAATGAGGAGAGGAAAGGGGAACAAATTTCGGGACACAAGAACTTTTGATTTCAACCCCTTGTTAGCAGGGCTCCTAACGTCGCGTCGCTAAGAGTCAACCAAATGTTGAAGTTCGAACCCTTTTTAACTGGGAACCGGCTATATGTCTTTTGTTGGAGGACATTCTCAGAAAATTTCACCAACTTTGATGACGTCATCATTTTCGTGAAAATATCCAGAGACTTGGAATATTTTGGATCATCAAGCTATACTTCTATATGAGGACAAACTTTTTCTGTGGTTTGCATGCTTTACTCCACGTCGGAGTATTCGTCTTTCGCGTTTATTGAGAACGGGACTTGGGGATGACGTCATCAACTTGTGAATTTTATCGTATGTACTGAGCATGACCGGAAACTTGGGTTTATCAAGCGTGCACTTACTACACATGGGAAATTCCAAAATTCATTCAAGTTCCCCGGCCTCTAAATTTTTCCGTAGTTCCTTTGTTTTTAATTTTTTGTTGACATTCTGTAACGGTTATGCAGATTGTAGAGTAGGCACATTTTTATGCAATTCGATTCGTTCATAATACTTAATACATACTAAGTCATCAGTCATTAGTTCGCCAATAAAAAGAAAAGATCGCGACTCATTTTTTTTGAAAATGTTCCGCCAAATTCATTCCTGCACCTCATCACCACTGTTGGGAACAGATCACAAAGGAATTTGAGAGAACTAGAACTCAAATTTTTCAATGGCCATTTTTTGTTACTTCTGAGGGATAGAGAAAGAAATTGATATAGAAAGGGAACTCGAATCATTCTTTCTTCCTCAGAAAACCGTACTCAAATTCCCCTCTCCCCGTTGAAGATTCCATTTAAGCTATATTCAGACGAGCCCGCAGTGTCCAGCAAAGACTCAATCGAGCACCTGAAGGTTCACGAGAAGAGTGACGGCTCTTAACAGTCGCTGAGTACAGAGTACTTGTTGGATTCAAGCCGCAATACGGCTCAAGTTCAGATTACGCTTATTCAGGGAGCAATAGAGGGCAGGCTGGAGAATAAGTTTGAAGAACTTAGAGGTGGTAAACATCACTCTCCTAAACCAAATCTCTTCCTCAGCTTTCAACTTGTTTATCTCTTCCGTCTGCAAATCTTTGTCTTCTTTCCTTTCTTTCTTCTCTCTCTTTTTCTCCTTCTCTTCGTTGTTGAGTCGCTACTGTTTCAGCGTTCGTCTATTTGTTAGTTCGCTCCTGCCCATCGATAAATTATCTACCTCTCAATCCGAAACCAGACGTGAGTTTTCAAATCTAAATCTTACGTAAGTAGTCATGTATAGTTCAATTCAATGAACCCCTAATCTGCTTCTGAACCGGATGATGAATTTGCATCAAGGGAATCGTGATCTGACAAAGCTATAAGGTCGCAAAAGAGCGACAGTGTTTAGAAACGTGATGGTTCGACCACAGCAAAATAAATTGGCAAGATGGAAGTGGAATGTTCCTCTTAAATAGTTTAATAAAACACTAAAAATGTTTTCAGAACAGTTACAAAAGGATCATTATTGATTCAAAAGACTTCCAACAACGTCGTTGACTTAGAATAGTTCGTTGTTTACAAATAACAAATCATAATCTGTTGTGACAACTTGCAACAAATCGGTTTTTCATTATCGGGTAATTATTTTCATTTCTTCATCTTTCGAATCGCCAATATCTTCGCTTTCATACCACGAAATAATTTTCATAGATACTAGGGTATAATTGCGCCATGCATCGGATGGGATTGGAATAACACGTACCGTAATATGCAACAGCTGTTTGAACGAACGTTATCAGCAAGAAGTAGACGCTGTTGAACGAACGCTATTTCACGTGAAACATGAGAGGCTCATTCACGAGTTTCCGAGAATCATGTAGAGACGTTCTCTCTTTACAAAACTTAGTTTTAATGTTCATTATTAAAATAAGCTCCAAGATAATTATTCTATATCATCTCTGACAACAACACATTCATTGACCCGATCGGAAAATATCTTCGAACATGGACCGCTACAAATAAGCCATCCATTAAAGTAAATACATCTTACCTGACTATCACGGATGATAATCTCAGTCTGACATTCCGACCAGAAGAGAACATGTTATCACAGAAAGGGTGCACAAAATAAAAATCCAGGACACGATAAGAGTGAGACAAACAGAACAATCGAGCACTTCACAATCACCAAGAAACAACGGTACAATCGCACATAATAATAGAAGAAAAAAAAACACTCGTTATGCCGGTAAAGATAGCCAACGCAACGAAAGAAAAAAATGCGAAGGAAGATATAAAGCCGTAAAAGGTTTTAAACAAGGCGCGACGTTTTTACAGGGAACAATGCCGCTGAACGGGGAGGTGAAATCAGCATCCGCGTACAACGTTGCCAACAGCACGAAAACACTTTTCACGTTCGGAAAAATTATCGCCGACACCTTTTGACGAAACGATGAAGCGGTAATTTCTACCGATTAATTAAATATAA
Source organism: Aspidiotus rigidus (assembly GCA_035079385.1). Classification (NCBI taxonomy): domain Eukaryota; kingdom Metazoa; phylum Arthropoda; class Insecta; order Hemiptera; family Diaspididae; genus Aspidiotus; species Aspidiotus rigidus. The sequence continues at coordinate 7,732,461 of JAVHKY010000013.1, forward strand.
AAATGAAACCAAAAAAATCGAACAAAAATGAGGAAAGAATCGAAACCGATACTAACGTGGGAAGTAGGTAGAATATTACTGATAACGAGCGAATTTTCAACTTTCTTCTTTCTTAATACATTGAACGTTGTACTTTCGTTGTAGCTACGTACGAAATCACTGCACTCGTTACACTCGTCACTGATAAGCTCAAAATCACCGTGCAGAACAAATCACAGATTAACGAAAAAATGAGGGGAATGCTCGCACGAACACTTCACAATTTTTCGACGCCAAAAATAAAAATCGCAGAATAACAAATTGAATCGACGACGACAGAAGAAATAATAATAATATATCGCGTAAACCGGCAGCGCGATAATTGAACACTCACTGAGAGCCGAGAGAAAATAATATAAAATTTCGACAATTCAAAACGTCGCACACTACGAACCACCGTGTCAAGACTGACTATAGGAACGACTGGTAAACATTCGACGAGCGAACGTTATCGTAAACGAGACACACAAAACTGACTCGTCGCCGTTCTATACCTCGTTCACTTCCCCGCTCCAAACTCGATTCCGCTTGTAAAACACTCGGGAATTGATAATACCCAGCCTCTGCCTCACTTCGCCAGCGTATAACACCGTTGTTGAACGAACCCAAGCTAACAAATCGTCATATTATTATGACCCACCCGCGGTGTTCGCGTCGAGTCGACCAATGGTAATCGTATACGTCGCGTTGCAAACGTTCCTTTCAACAAGGCAGAAAACTGGAGGGGGTACCAACGTCAGTCAATCCGTTCTTTCTCCTTCACTCCGACGAGCTGCCAGCCTGCTGTGACATTATTATTAGTTAGACGCTATTATTATTATCCTTATTATTATTAGCATAGCGTTTTTCTTCTATCCAACGCGGCTGATGCGTCAACAAAATGTCAATCATCTTTACTCTTATATACTCTGCTTCGCTCGTTCTTCTCGTCGCATCGTACAGTTCTAGTAAAGATAATTTTTTGTATTCAAATGCAAACAGAGAACCTTTTTTTTTATTTTCAGCTTACATCGAACGTTACTGTAATAAGCGTCGCTCGTAATGAGAAATTAGTACAAATAACTCATGAGGTCTTCGCGAACACAATTGAAAAAATTTATTTTAAAATCTTCACAACCGCAGTGTGGAGCATAAGTCAACATTAGTACGTACACATCACTTGGTGCAATTTTCAACGAAATACTTATTTTGGCATTGAAAACATTCATATAGAAAACCTAATTTTTAGAGCGTTCTTTTTGAAAAAATGTCCACTCTATAGACTTGTATAGATGAATACAAACAGTAGGTCTTGGACGTTCACTAATGAATAAGTGCAATGAAATGAAGAACTCGGAAAAATCTCGATTTCGCTAGCGTTCACGTTCTACTAAAAGTCTGCGATCTACAGAAACAGGCAACGTGTTCGACAAGTACTGCTAGCGTTGGCGCTTTTTTGTAAAAAGAAAATATAAACTCGCTCGATTATCCATTATCCATCCTAACAAATGGGCAATTATCGCGCACAATTTTACAGAGCCTGCTCGACAAAAAAGAAATATCAGCTTAAAGCTGTTTTTTATGTACTCGTTTCGACCCCTCCTATGTATCTTATACGGATAGATGAAGGAAAGTCGACAAACGACATACATTTTACGGATCAATAAGGTTGACCTGAGACTCAGACATTTTCCGAGGAGTTAGTCCGGGCAAAGATTTTGGACGTTCAAGTTTGGTTAGTATATGAACGTACAGGCAACCAGGTGGTTTAAAGCTTGAAGCTGTACCAACATTCCACAGTCAATCATCAGCCAAATTGACACGGCCGCCTACACGCAATGCATTGAAAGAACGTGGCTCGACGCAAAAATGGCAATTCTGAAACAGGAGCGCGGGGTTCTCCTCTGTTCCTCCTACGATCTCATCTTGACCATACTGTTGACAGATGTAGAGGAGACGAATCAAACTGATTCAAACCATGTTTGCGCTTTTCTCCACGAGGTCAGAACTAGTCAGGCATGATGATTGCGATTTGGACGAAGCTATTATGCAGTTGAATTTCTTGATTCCAAATTCGGACAAAACCCTTCAACGAATCGATTTTTGGAAGACTACTCGAGCCGACCTCAACGCCTTCTACGCAGAAATTGCAGATCGCAGCATCTCTGTAGAGCGCAAACGCGCGTCAACATTTCTTATTACGTCTAGTAAGTATTGTGATACAAAGGATTCGCGATTTTAAAGATTATTTTCTTTTGCAAACTCGATTTCTTTTCTCCATTCTAAATCATTGAAAACTGCCGTATTACTCGTTTCGTCGGTTTATGAAAAACGATTCGACATTCGCGATTGACAAACGTGTAATATTCAATAAGATTAGCGAGAACAATTACATACAGTGACTAGCTCAGCTACATACGAAGATGACACTAGTAGCTTAATTTATACCTTCCCGTGTTTTACTCACTGCTTATATACTAATTATTAAGGAGTTCGTACGCGTCTTTCTTCCAAACCCATATCGTCGCTTGTTCGTTTTCACTTACGTTACGTCCATCTTCAGTCACGTTTTGTAAACTGAAGGCTCGTGGCCAGATGCGCCAAATTCTCGTCACACGTACAAATACACATAGAATTAATATATAAAGCCAGAAGTTTTGCTATAAATGTTGATTTTTTCGTGCTAAAATGGTTTGATTAAAAATCTAAATATATAAAGTTCGTCTGTTTGTCGGTCTATCTGTCCTTTTATAACTGGAGAAGCGCTTTTACTTATTGAGTTGAAATATTTGCAATAAGTACACACGTGTTCATCAGACATACCATTTAAGCCATAAATGAAAATTTATACTCCCATAGAAGAAAATTCTTATTAAAAATTGTGGCCTCGCTGTACGTGTCACTTGACGCAATTCGATTCATCGAAGAAAGGTTCCTGCACGAGACTGTCTATTGTATTTCTCTCCTGCGCTGACATCCTGTATTCTTCATCAGAACCGGATTTTGGCACTACCTTCTAAATTTAAAGGTGTTCTTTTTATTTTCTCAACGTTACCGGAAGTATAAAGTAGAATGTTTGTCGGTCTGTATGGTATTCTTGAACGAGAGACGGGTCTGCGACGATGATGGTATGTTTGCATGTCTGTTGTTTGAACGTTTTTACCTACTGACTTGAATATTTTTTGAAAATTTTCCTTTCATTTGGGTAAAGTTTTAGATAAATTTCAATGTTCTGGCTCCCTCCAAATGGAGTTATGAGCGAAAAATATTCCGAAAAAACGAGGAGTTTCGACGTACAATATAACTGCTTCTCACTGTGCACCATACGCGTTGTTCCAAATGTTCATTAAACGCGTCAAGCATGGTAGTTCTAAAAATTCAATTACTTATTGTAATAAGTCGAATTTTACTCATTTTTATGAAAAATTCAAGAGAGCAAAAATTGTACCCCCTGTAAATGTAAATTCCTTTCGAATGAGTCTAATTTCAGATTTTCAGGAGGAAATTTGGAAACTATTGGTATTTCGACTGATGCGTATTCAACATCATTGTGTTCACAGAGAAGGGGAATTAAAACCGGTTGCTCTGTATGAATCTAGAAAGACTATTCAAGTTTCACGTATTTTTATGAAGAATAAAAATTGCTCTGTAGTTTCCTTTGGAATGAATTCAATTTTAGTTTTTAAAATGTGAAATTATTTCTTGAAAATACATTCTTCTTACCTATAATCTTTTGTGATACGTGTAACAATACAGTCAGACTTTGAAACTCCTAAAAAAGATACCGGGTTCGAGGGAGAAATGTGAAAAGTACTTCTGTTTCTTATACATAAAACGACTGGGTGCGTCTTATGCGTCCATACAGACTGATGTAATGCGTTAGGGGTGTAGCAGGCTTTCTACATTTCCTTATACATCGTTGCGACTGGCAAAATATTGATGAAAATGGTCAATTTTTTGTTGCGATGATATTTTGTACTCTCAATTTTAATTTCTTTTCGTTTTGTACTATTATATCACGAGCCCGTCATTATGAATCAGAGAGCGCGATGCGCGAGCTCGTCTGCCGCCGCAGGCCTAGCCGCAAGGCGCGCCGCAAGCGGCTAGTAATAATATTATTAAAGATAAAACTACGATCAATATTTTAAAACGGACACGTGCGGCTTATCTAGCGTATGTTCGACGATTACTACTTTGAACCGATGACACAGTTTCATCTATCGACTCGTTTTTTCCATACGCACTTTCTATCTTGTACATTCAGCTCGTTCCTAAAGATGATACGTGATGTATCGAAACGTCGAATTGTTGCTTTTTGTTTTATCAAGTGGGAAATATGTATCTGATTTTACAAAAAATTTTTTCCACGAGTAAACACATAAAATAATACAATTTAGGTTCGGCCCTCACAGTTTTATAATAGAACACATATGATAAACGTTTCGATAACTCAGTGAAGAGTTTTGTTTTATATTTTCAAAATTGAAATACACTGAAAAGAGTATCGCCAACACACTTACGGAATGACATATTTCTCGAACCGAAGATCCCGTTTTCCAGATCCTTATAGTAAGGTGTGCACAATTAATAAAGAAATGCGGTGTCTAATGATGTGGGTCATTAGAATGATTATTTCTGTATACACAGACATTCAAAGGAAATCAACAATCAAGCAAGGTGCAAACCGCTCATTGTTATGCTATTACTTTTTCTGCATCTAAGGTGAAAGAGCAAAGCGGTATGAGTCCATCATCAAGTTAGTCTAACGTACAGGATACTAAGCTCGAAGTTAACTAAGCAAAATTGGTGGTGAGGATCAGAGGCAAACAAGCGAACTGACAGCTATAGTTAGCCTGTCATACGGTATACTGAGCCTTGAGCTACTTTTGAAAAAATTTTGAGTTCCAAGCCAACCCCTGGTAAACCTTACTATAGAAAAAAATTGTCAGGTGAATATAGGCACTGAGCTGAGGAATTTTATAAACGTATACAAGCTAGGCCAAGATTTCAATCCACTGGTGACGTCATATGCTAGTGCTAGGCCCAGCTTTGACCTACTTTAGATAACATCACCCACCAAGAGACATGATATGGGTTCTTTATTTTTTGCAATGTAGAAATTCTTTTTCTTCTTTTTTCTTCCTCTCATTAGGAGGAAGATTCGACTACCATTTTTTATTTTTGCAATAATCTCCTGATTGGTATAACGATTGTTGATAAATGCGATCAAACGTACATTCGCATTAAACTCTAGCAAACTTTAAATTTCTTGTACAGAATTAGAACTTGAAAAATTTACCTCGAATCTAATTATTATTTTAGCTCTAAAAAAATACAAATATGTTCAATTTTAACGAGAGAAATAATTGCTGATTGTCGTGTCACGTACTGAAGACTATTGTCCTCACATTCAAAAGCACTCGTGATCACCTCCATACACAATTTTGAATATGTAATAAGTGGTCTATCTGGTTTGTGTCGTACTTCCACTTCCACCCCCTACGTCTCAACTCATCAGCATGATAGATTAGTTCAATAATAACCAACTGTTGACACTCACACAGCGATGCCGCGATATGAATGTTCCAGTATATAACTGTGCCATCGATTACCGAAAAGCCTTTGACTAAGTCAAGCATTAAAAAATGCTAGAAATGTAAAAGAAAACTAACGTGGGTCAAAGAGGCGCGTCATAGGCCGATTGTATTGCGATCAGACTGCCAGGGTGAGGACCTCAGAGGAAGCGACTATCATGAAGGGAGTCGGGTAAGGATGTGTTTTGTCCCCCTAATCTATATTAGGTTTACACACAGAGGAAATACGTAGCGAACAAAGAAGTTCGTAACAAAATAAAAAAATTTCCGGAGCTGCTGAATATAGTCAAAAAGGAAGCTAAGTTACGTTGGCCACGTAATAAGAGGAAAAAAATACGGGGATACTGAGACTAATTATGGAGGTCAAAATCGAAGGGAAAAGATCAATAGTTCGACGTCGGAATTCGTGGATGAAGGATCTTTGATGATGGTTTGGCTGCACGTCAATTGACCTGTTTCGGTCATACCGTATCAACAATAAATATTGCAACATGGATCGCTAAACTTCGAACAGAGATGGCGTATGAAGAGAAAGAAGGAATATCTTGTGCGAGACGTGAGTTCTGAGTGAAATTGTTTAATGTAAAAAGTTGGCTTCCAGTTTCAAGCAGGAACATTAACAGAGGGGGAGGAGGAGAAGCTGGAATACTCTATCTGAAATAGTCTGAGGTCTGACCAGCTGGCCTCTGCCCGCCCGAAGTTCAATGTAAAAGCTGGTTTGCAGTTTTAAGCAGGTGCGTAAACGGAGGGGGGAGGAGAAGAAGTAGAAATACATCCATATCTGAAATAGTCTGAGGTCTGGCTTCTGCCCGCCCGAAGGAAGAAGAAAATGGTAATACCGTAATATTCAAAAGGAGAGGCAAAATAATGCAACAGAAAGCGGCATCGAAAAAGAAAAATCCAGAAAAGTAAAACTATTCATTTAAACTTCTACAATTCTTTGATAGTACTTCTATCAGGGAGAAGAGGGATAATTAAAAGGTGAAAAAAAAAGAATGAAGCCCTAGTAAAAATTCTTAGAAAAACGAAAAAAGAAACAGTCAATATAACAAGAAAAATCTGAATTTTATATTCCAGAGAGCTCGACCACGCTATTGACAGATTGGGGACGCGTCTCGCTTTAGTACAATCTACCGATTCACATTTTATATAACAGTAAATTCATTCTATTCGAGATAAAATTATGTGACTCTCGCGAGCGAAAATAACACCAAGTTGACTGTCTAATAGCTTATAGATAATAACAAGGGGAAAAGAAAAAGAATAATGTTTCAAGGTTAATATTGTGAAAGTTTTCGAGTGTACCGAATTCAACCCGAGATTTTTATTGGTCCTGTATTCTTAAATGCACAAAAGAACGAAAAATATGAGGGGTTCTCGGAATAATCTACACAAGAAGGGTCTAATGCAAGCGGTTACTGATGACAACCGTGAAGTTTGCTCATTTAGAACTACAGCGTGCAAACAACACCTGCTCCATAAAACGAAAAGTACAACGAGAGGTTTTCTAAGCTGATACATTACATCGCTGTCTCGAACGAAAAACGAAAATTTGATGGATTGAGAGTTGAAAAATTTTGATAGGTATAATGATGATCCGAAAGACGTATTCAACTTGCAGAGTTTCTGGGAGGTCCAGAGTGATTGCTATACTACCTAAGTACTTAGATCAGACACTTTCAAAATCAAAGTCGAACAATGCCAATAAAGAAAGAGATAAAACAAGAAGGATTGATTAAAGTTTAGTATTATATATTATACTCGGGCGTAGATTTCGACTTGATAAAAAAAAATTATACGAGTAGTATAAGCGGGCGAATAAACATAGAAGAGTGAAGAAAAATGAGATGAGGAAACATCTCAGGAACTTTTCAGGTAATTTACGCATACCTAAATGTTTTCTAACAAGTGTGGCAAAAAAAGAAAGCTGACTTCCGAGAGCAATTATTCTGGGAGATGAGAGTAGGCCAAGTGAAACAAATCGCGTGAGAAGTCTGAGAAATCATTTCTTTATGATTATTATATTGCCTGCATAAAAGAGCATCCGCATCTGTTCCTTCAAAATGTAAGGACGATAGAATATCTCAAGGAACTCGGTTTATTCACGAGTTCTAATAAATCCAAACTGAGGAGATGTCGTGGCATAATCCGCCTGACATCTCAACAGAGCTTTTCAATCCCATAATCGTCAATCGCTAGTAGGCTAGTTATCTCAGCTGAAATCATCACGTCTGTTTCAAGCTAAGTTATTATAATACTCAAAAGAGCCAATAAGATAGGCTTTATTTTGATGGCAAGAGAAAACAGCTGAGTTGAGACAAATATCGCAGGCTGAGCTTTTAATGTATTGTTTTCTTCATTAGAATGAATTAAATTTGGTTATGATTTATCGATCCTGTAGAAGAAGGCCTAAGAGCAGTAAGAGTTGAGGCAGAAGCAGTAATAACGTAAGAATAGTTATTGTATTTTATGTGGTATGAACAGTAAATGAAAATTAGACCGGTAAAAAGATCTGATAACCAAAAGAAAACACCATTAAACCGTGAAAATTGTCATTGTACAGTAAAAAAGGGCGACGAATCAGTAAAATTACAACTATTTCTAGCGAGTGCTTTTCTTGACTTCGACGGTCTCCCCCGTTTTCTGTTTTATCCAGTAGGAAGGAAAGAAGCCTCCGAAGGAGCACGAACCAACTTTACACGTAGTAGCATATCTATAGAGCATGATTTGAGCATCCGTCCTTCTGGAAACAGGGACATGTGCACTGTGTACGTAATAAATCAGTGGGGTGTACGATAATAACCCATACACGTACTGTATAGTCAAATTTTCTGAAAAAATCAAACGAGTGCCACTTTCCATCCTGAGTCTGAAACGTACGCAAAGAAGCAGTGGAAATTGTGGAGGTTGCCGGACTGGAAGAAGCGTAATACACTGAAGAACCAACAGCACCACTGCGCCGTTGTAATACCTTGTCATTTCTTACTGCCTATTGACACGTCTCAGTCTTCTGCGGAACGATTTTCGCTAAAGGGATGCAGTTTTTCGAGGCCGACTTCTTCTCTCTGACCATGTGGCAGCTACACCGAGGAAAACGGTCAATAATTGACCGAAACTGATAAAGACTTCGCTATTCCATAATAATATATTATAAATTCACGTCAATACCGATAACTGGGTTGATCTGACTGACTCTTCATTTCACTTCACTTGTATGAGTGAAAACACAGATAGGATTTTATTTACCATTTTCCATTTTACTGAAAAAATAATTTTACAATTCTTACTGTCTGTAGATTTCATTTTTATTGTTCATGTAGCTACATTTCCTGTTTGCAAACTTACCTACAGCTCTGACGATCTTATTTGCCTATCCCTTGTACCTATACTGTTATTTTTTAATTTTTATTGGTCGATTTTTTCTGAGTTATGGATTATAAGTTACTTCCTTTCTTTTTTCTTTCTGCTAGGAAGCCAGAGATCTCGATTTACCTTGAATTCAAAATTCATACGATCGAGACAGCAATCTGTTTTCATCATTCTGTCTTTCTCTTTTGACAGATTCTTTGTATCATGCGTAGTAAACGGTATCAGACCTATCAGCAGAACGTACAAGAAATTCGTTTTTAGGAACAATACAGTCAACGTCAATTTCAACAACATTGATTTGGGTCGGATGTTCGCTAGCGGTTATCTCATCGTCGCGGAAACAGGAGGAAACTGGGGGTAGAGACAAAGCGAAGTATTACAAAGAAACTGTATGTTTCGCGAATGTCATGGGGAACTCAATATTGACATCTTTCCGCGTAGTTTCTGGCTTATTTAACGTGATTTTGCAAAATATCAGTTAGCCTACAAATTTAAGCGGAAAATCAGATTGAATGCGTGATGTGTATAACGTGTGTAATTAATTGAACAAAATAATTCCAACTGCAACATTTGACCGATTTATGATAGTAAAATGAATTTTATTACGAAAAGGATTTCACCGCCGACTTTTTCACAGATCATTCTTGTATTGGGTTTTGTTACCGCGAGGTTACTACTCTCCGGAGGAAAACAATAACAATAATAATATCAATATGGTACAATAATTTTAGCAACTTGAGAATTTTTTGAATGTACGAGTACGAGCGAAAAAGTATCTTGTTGTACCTTCCTTGCAATTGTACGTCAATGTTTGTTATTTTGTCTCACTATACGCGGCACTGATATGGTTTCGCATTATGTATTCGTTCATTGAATATTTGAAGATAAACATAAATTTAATGTCCGAAACCGATAACATATATTTTTCAATGTTAACCGTAAATCATGTATACCGGTACCTTAAACTTGTTCTTTACTTACTGAATCATCACCAAATTTTACGCTTCTTATATTTTTTATTCATGGTAAAAACCGTTTGGATTTATTGGATCAGTCACAGAGAAGATATCGGACCAACGGTCAAGAAGTTCAATCACATGTGCGAACATCTAATCGTATTGGTATACGTACTGACAGAAGATTCAGTAAAGAACCGTGAAAAATCATCCGCAGCGTGACTAGGAGAAAATTTCGATAACAGGACTCAATCCCGAAAACGCGGTAGGGCCCGCATTTTCAAAAATGAGTGATGCTCTTCCAGTTAACGCGTTGATTTTCATACTTTTTTCTGATCTCGTACAAACAGGAATATTTTTCGTTGGGTCAAAATCTTTTACCGGCGAAATCCTCCTTAGTACACTGGAAAAGTGCAAGATTGTTAAATTGGCTCCCGAATCGATTCTAAAGTTCATGCACAAATTATTAAACGTTATCTACCATAAGGAAAAAAATTTATTGCATTAAACGTGTCCATTTTCAAATGTATCTTTTCAATTCTTCCCCATCTGCCGCGAGACGATTTCCGTTTGACAACAATACTGTTCTTAAACACAACGATGATAATCAACTGTCAAATTAGTCATTATTTACACAATACGAAGTTATGACCAACCCGCATCATGAACTGTGTCATTAATGAATCGGTATTATACATAATTTACAGCTCATTGATCCGATTATTAATTCATACGAGGGCACTGATTTGCAACGTGTGAACACTGCACAACGTAGTCGTTCGTATAATATATGAAGAAAGTTGTTTATGGAGAAAAATTCATTATGAGCTCTTAAGAGTTTAATTGTTTTCGGACTGAAACAATCATGAATCAATTCACTGATATTAATTTTTCAATTCTTTCAATGAATTTTATATTTGAATAGAAAAGAATGAACGCAGAAGAAAAATGGTTACAACCGCAGAGCGACAGTCTATAGAAGGAGAATTTAGGAATTTGTAAATCTTGAATCAAGGGGTGGCTTTGAAAAAAAAATCAAAATAAAGGCTATTGGGAGGGGAACAGAGAATTTTTGACGGTGAGTTCAAAAGAGTAACGGAGAAGTTATTTGATGGACGGGGATAGATTTAATGATGAAGACCTCGGAGAATTTTTAGTGACAACTTGACGAGACAGACAAACTTAGGGTAGCTGGAATACAATTGTTATGATTACGAAGCAAAAAAAAATTTGATGAATATTAGCTATAATTATTGAATTTGAAAATGACTCATTATTCACGACTTTAAATAATGAGAGATCACAAAAATATGCTATACTTACACGAATTATTTGATGTACAATATCAAATTGAAATAACATCCACTTTCACTGAGATTATTTTTTGTCGATTAAAATTTCAAAAATTTAAATATTTTAAAGAAGTCAAGATATTTTCTCAATTCACTATTTTTCTTTTTTTCCTTCGAGTTCTAGATATCAAACTTCTCATTTTTACGTATTTTTATTGGCTTACACACAGAAAAAACTCAAGTTAACTGATGACGTATATCTGATCATATAATTTCTGACTTTTTGAAAGGAATAATGTAATACAAGGTGGGTTGATCTTTAAAAATTTATGGTTTATGAACACCTTTTAAAGGAAAATTATCTCCACTCGCATTTATGTACCGTGATGTAGAGGAAAAGCGCTTTAATCGCGTAATGGTTATGGGCATAGCGTACAATTCTATAATACGTATTTACGCGAGTAGGGGCTGGAATCTTCAGACGATAAGTACGAGTTACTTACACTAGACTACGTTTTAATGATAAAGTAAACTGCCCTCGCGGAAAATATGTTTCACCAGAGGAAATTGAAAAGGGAAAAAAATGAAGAGGCGACACGTGTCGGTATAGTCGTATAAGGTACATTATATGGTGCATGTGCGAGTGTTGGTCATCAGTATCAAAAATGGTCACGTGTGTGAAACGAATCCCTTTTCATTTTGTTCTCGCTTTGAATATCCTATTTGCAAGAATAACTGTTTTAATTATTAATACACATAACTTCGGAAACATTTTCCGGTAATGTGAATGCACGCTAAATATCCCTTTTCCGAGATATATTGTGACGCGCGTATCATAGGCGATTTTTCACGTAGCATTTGCACGTTTATACGTTCGCGAGCAAGAAACGTCTTTACCCTTCTAGCAATGCACAGATGAGCTTACTATACCGCAAAATTTTTATCGACGTGAGCGTTTCCACAAACAACAGTACGCCATTCAACTCTAGAAGTCAACAGGAAACCCATCCACAAGCTAGAAAGAAACTAGCTCCAATTCCGAATACCAAAATGTATAGGCTGCGTAAAAGATTATCGTTTTGACTAATGAGGTCATTTTGACTGCTGCCGCATGCAGCTTAGCGCAAATAGATTAGGTCTAATTTGACTCGCCGGTATTTTTCAATTCGTAACACCTTCGTTTTTTCCTCTTTGGTATACGGATTCGTGAACCCTATGTATGGTACACCAGATACCTACTTGGTACATGCGTGTATATAACTTAGCCTCATAAATCTTTTTTTTCATTAATCCAGATAAATTGATAAACTCAATGTACTAGTTCAGTGTTCACGAGTCGCTTATTGTGTATTAATATAGACAGATAATGAGGAATCTAATTCATATATACTCGGAATTCTCTATTCATTATCTAAACCAATTGATTTATTGACTATTACGTACATCACTGGAACTGTGTAGAATCTTCCTCAGTTGGCTTATGCCCATTCGAACATAAAATTATACACTTTGGAAAGACTTGATTGATGGTTTCTCATGCCACTGTATTTAGTTAGAAGTATGTGAGCCTAATCGAGAGAAGAAAATCAGGTATTAATATAAGAACAATAAAGAAGAAATATATACTACACACACATCGTAAAATGTTTTGTCTTTGTTGCAATGTGACTTGCCAGTGGCGGCGCTAGATGTTTGTGCGCCGGTGGCTCACCATGATTTTTCCTGTAATTCCGCGCTCTTTCTCCTCGTTTTTGGCGCCTATTATGGCGACTTTCTAAACAAACAGGTAGGCTCGAGCCTACCTGCCACCCACTAGCGCCGCCACCCACTGGACTTGTTGTAACGTCATCACCATCAATTTCATTAATAAAAACAGTTAAAAATTTATATTTCTCACCCTAAATATTTTTCGCGGTTTTTCTTCACCGAAAATAACATATTACGCGTGTAATTTTCATGGAAAACAGTTTCCGGAAAAGAAATTCATCTTTTTCAAATTTTTAATAGACTCACCGTGTTGCAGTCTCAGTCATATTTTTTGCCGTAAAACGTTAAATTAACGCATACCCAAATCAACAATCTGGAAGAAATTATATTTTCTTAATTATCTGCAAGATACAGTTTGCCTGATCGTTGATTAGGATATACATCAATTCAACTTTGTGCGCCAGATGTGTTGTCGAGATAATGAAACAACGCTTCTTACGATATCATGCGAAGAGATGAATAGGATTTTAAAAAAGTAGCAGATACCTCGAACTAACGATTAATAAGTAATTTACTTGGTACTATATATATCTCTGCTGCTGATGTATACAAGCTGCAACCGATATTTCTATAATGAGTATGTACATTTAGTATGAAACGGTCACCTTTCATCTCATATTACTCTTCTTGAAATATCCTGGTTCTTCTGCGGGGTACTACTTGGCTACTGTAAACGACAAGAATGATACTGCGAATTCCGCCTCTCTGTATACACTACCACTATCTTTATTAACGTCAAATAATTTCTTGCAATTTTTCTGACTTGCGGTTTACATTGTTGTACACCCGTAGTCATCGTTTTGTTTTTTCTGTTTCTCAGTTTTCGTTTCGTCTGGATAAAGGCTACTAGATTGGCCGAAACGTCGAAAAAATATTTGAATAAATTCTGTGCGGAAAAGCATTAATTTTTATTATCTTTTCTATAAAATGCTCAGAATGAATTCTATGAGAAAACAAAATACACGTAAACCTATTAGATAAAATATTGTAAATTCTAATGGCTGGTCGGACATTCAAAAAGAAATAAGATGAAATAATTCTGACACCACGAGCCAGATCTAAACCTACAAACCTTTCTTTCATAACATCAATGTAATCCTAATCATTGATTCCTTAATTTTTGCGTTCATCCAGCTGAAAATCCCTTCGTGAGTGTCACTTCAGCTCTGAATTTTCACCTCGCAACCCTGTCACTTGGATTCGACCTTTAAATATTCACAAAAATCAGTTTCTTTGCATATTTTCCGCCGTGTCAATAGCGAAAGATTTTTCGAGCGCGCGTAATAATCATCCTACCTAGGTACATTTCTTTTCTCATGACGTTCTTTTCAAGATGATTAAACAACAACAGAGTCTATTCAACTCACACATATGTTACACTCTTTCATTCTTCTAAATACATCAGCCTCTCCTGTACAGATCTCTTTGAATAGAAAATAGGCTACAGATACGTAAAATGAAATAGGGTAATGAAGGACACACAAGGAGATATTCCACGGCGAGGGATATCCAGCTTTCAACTTCAATTCAACTTTTTTTTCTCAAAATACACAGTTTTTCCTATAAAATGCATTGAGAACTAAGCTACGACGCGTAAAAATAAAATACAACTTCAAAAGAAAATATAATATTACTAGCGGTTGGCGACGCGCCTCCGGCGCGCCTGACCGCTAGCTGTGTGTTGAGTAGATATCTGTGTTTTATAGGTATCTGAATCTTGTAGGTATGTGTGTTTTGTAGGTATCTTGGAATTCAGATGAATTTTTAAAAAAGAAACAAAGGAAAGAGTATTGCAAAATTCACAACTATTCAGTTCAAAAATAAGAAAATAGACACCAAAAACTGCGACTGTACTTATAAAATATCAAAGTTCCGAGTCGCACAAAAATAAAATCACCAAATTAAATTTTACTAATTCACTTGAGAGCTGACTTAACGCGTGAAGCCTGTATCGCAGCAGAATACAGACAAATCCATTGACATTTTGCCAGTCCCTAAGAAAACACACGGACAACAGGTAAAAAAAAGGGTCATTTCCGCTAGCCCATACGCAGTGCGCACCGTGTCTAGACATTGGTTCTTGTATGAGATACCGGATGTAAAATCCTTTATGTAGGTGTTTTTAAAACTGTGAATAAAATAACTTACTTAGTATGGAAGTACAGCGAATACTGTAGTCACAAAATTTCCTCTTAAAATTCTGGAACCGGGCTCATTCGAAAGAAAATTACAGGGGCTACAATTTTTGTTCTCTTCAATTTTTCATAAAAATGAGTTATACTCGAGTTATCACAATAATTCAATTTTCGAAACTGCGCCACTCAACGCGCGTAGGTCTAGCGTAGGTCTAACGTACAGCGCAAAGCAGTTTCAGTACTCGATAATGCCCGTTTTTCCTAATTTTGTCGCCCCCTACTCCACCTTGAGGGAGTCAGAACGTCGAAATTTATTTAAAAACCTGACCCAAATAGAACGAAATTTTTCAAAAAAAATTCCAAGTTGATAGGTGGAGGCGTTCGAAAGTTATGGACGAACATACACGTACAGACAGACAGACAAACATTCTACTTTATATATTAGATATTGAGAGAATATTTGTTAATGGTGAAAACAGGAACAAAATATTCACGAGAAACAAAATTAAGAGGTAAAATATTTGTTTAAACTGATTGATTTAAAAAAAGAAGTGATTATATACCGGTACTGTACTTTTTAAGCCGAGTTGACACAAAATCTAGTTTTCTATCTGCTAGCTTGCGATCTGAACATACGGAGATTAAAGAAGCAAGAGGTGAGTCAGGAGTCGCGTGGAGAGTCGCTTGAAGAGCCTCCTCTTAAACCACGTGATGAGGAAGTAATTGTTGGTTCTGAGGTCGCACGGAAGTTTCATGATCTAAGATTCCGGCCCAAAGTGAAAGTACAAGGTCGCCCTGAACGTCCTCAGCGACAGCTTTGCTCTTTTAATAGGAGTACTGCTGATAGGGAAGTGTCACGAGAGCCTCGTCAGAGAAGGAAACGTCAAGCGACTGCAGCAGTACCAGGTCCAAAGAAAGGACAGCGCCGATATATTCATCATTGCCCCGTCTGCGCCTCCGCGATTGAAGAATTCGAGTCTGGTGTAATATCTACAGAATGCTGCTGCCTCCTGATTCACACCATATGCTTCCGTGAGGTAGAGGAGTATCCAGACTGTGGAGCACCATGAATTTTTCGTGAATTATGACGAAAGCCTTCTTAGGATGGATGAGAGAGGTGGCTTACATTTCCGTGAAATATGACGAAACCCTTTTTAGAGTGGATGAGAGAGGTGACTTGTGTTCCCGTGAATTATGACAAAACCCTTTTTAGGGTGGATCGAAGACAAGTAAGCTCACCTTCACATGGTGTCTTCTATGTAACGCTAATTGGCTTCAACATAGTGAAGCAACATACACAAAGTGCATTAACGGTGAAGGAAGTACAGTACCGGTACATAACGTTTTGTCAACGCCACCTTAAAAAAATGTACGCCCCCATTCATCATTCAACTGCAAACCAAGTGTCAGTTTTGCTCTAAATTTCTCTTTTCTACCCAATCTGTCCTCTGTGTATCTAAATTAAAACGAATGTCTATCATTGTCTCCTCTACCGAACTCTACAATAACTGAATTGACAATCGAAAACCAAATCTGAGGCATTTATAATAAGAGCTCATTTCTCTTTCCCTCCATCAAATATCCAACTTGAATTAAACATACTCTTAACAGTTGTACTACTTGCACTTACAATCACTTAATGATGATCTATACCTCTTGACAAAATTAAAGACACAATTACTGATGAAAATCTCTTCTTGTACGTACTAGATCTGAAGATCCGCGCTATTATTTCTTTGACCACGTTGAAACTTGCTATATAAGGCACATGGGGATACAGAATACGCGCATGCGCCTAACCGAACTCTTCGAGCTCTAAAGTAAAAAAACGCGTCTTCGCGTCCTACAACGAAGCACCGAAGGAACGCGTTTTTATTCATGTGAATCGAAAAAAATGGTTTAAATGACTTTTGATAATAGTCCCGGCGCTCCGCTCTGCAAAAAATAGTATAATTTACTGCAAAAATTAGTTGAACTTACTAAAAAAAGTTGTAAACATTGATAAAATTTAGTAATATTTACTATTTTTTGTAGTAAAATTGATCATTTTTTGCGAGCGGAGTGCCAGGACTATATTTATAGTCATTTAAATTGTAGAGATTTTTTTCCGTGTGTACTGAGAACGAGAGGAAAAACTTGACGTGAAGTTTGGTAAGATAAATTCACAAAATCAAGGGTAGATAATATGTAAAAGAAAAGTGGTAGATCAACAGGTCGAGAAAGTTTTCTGGGGGAAAATGCTATCTCTGTCGGGAGGGTTGTCTCAGTAACATGTTTCGCGTTTATTTTTGTTTAAAAATACCACATACTGTAGAAAATGTTCTTACATCATTTGAAAATTTTTCTTCGAAGCGTGATAAGTCAGACACAGATATTTCCGGGCTCAGTTGGAACTAAAGAACAAGATTCGGATACGATTTATTGGTAGCAAAGGACGTGCTACCCATTAGGTAATACATCATTGGTATATAGACCAAAACATTTTGAAGTGCGAGGTTCTAAAAACATCAAAAGAAAAAATTTCGTGAGTTTCATAGTTTATAAATCGCTCAGAACGTTTAACGATATAACTATTCGTACTCACCAGAGACTCACTAAATACGTGTTCACGGTTAAAATATTTGACTAACTGTACTATTTGAGATTGACGTATAAGAATTGGCTCTAGCATGTCTGCATGTATAAAATATTTACCTATTTGATGAAGTTTATACCGTATCTCACTCGGTGATAAATGATATTAATGGAAATAAGCTATAATAGACTCGCTCAATTAATCGATCAGAGTTCGGTTTTCGTAAAATCAGATGTAGTAGACTAAATAATTTTATTTGCAGGCAAGAAGTGAAGGAATAACTACGTAGATGAGAAAAAGAAGACACGTGCTTTTCTGTATACACGGAGTATCCAATAGCGATGAATTGAGTTTTGCGCAAACCTTGTAATAGTTTAGCTCAAATGGTGTGCCGATGAACGGGTTAAGCGTGCTGACTTTCAAGCAGCGAGTCTCATTACCGATGAAATTATTTTAATTTATGAAAAATTTTTGATTGTGAAAAGAAAATTAAAATGTATTTTCTCACTCTACGTGCTGTATACGGACCACCAAGGCCACCAAAAAACTGTTTGGCGCGTGAAGTTGTATGTAGATGTGAGAGAAAGAAAAAATAACGCACGTATACGAACCAAACAGCAGTTTGGTACATAATACTAATGAGTGTGAGAGAGAAAGGTAGTGTTTTTATCATACACCGGAAAGATTGAAAAACAAGTACTTTAATTCACATAGTGTGTTTGTACGACGTACATTGTTTATCAATTCGCATTTATCGAGTAGCGCTGGTAAGATTTATGATATGATGGAAAAAGAGGAAAATATGATAGCAAGAAAAATTTATTTTTTATCATGATCATCGCACACATTTGTTGTTAGACCAAACGACAACCGGGTACCAATGAGTGCGATAGTGAAAAAATTACACATACTGTATACTCTACACCGACCAAACTACGCTTTGGTACATAAGACTTTATTTGAGAGAGATATACCATTTGTATTCCTACTTGTACTATATTTCTCTCTCAGATACATCACCAAAGAGTAGTTTGGTGACCTAGATAGTCAATACCTACATGAATTTGATTTTTTTCTCTCATAATTAAATCCGTACAAATTATTCTTATGCACCAACTAGTCTTGGGCACATTTTTCTCATCTTTGACAATGCATTGCTCTTCTGCATAATATATCTTCAAGAGTCTATCTGAGATATTATTCTCATTAATATTTATAATATATTTTTATCTGATTCATTTAAATTGATTGTCTCCCACTCATCGCTTATATCTGTAGAGGGTTTTCTGAAATTCTCTTTTTTGTATATTTTGTTGGGTCTCTGCTGACAGATGGTGTATGATAAACTTAATTTGATTTGATAAACAAAATTGACCTAATCTATTCTTGGGAGTGAGAACATTTCTCTTTTTCATTTACAGTATTTATTGAGCGAGCTTTAAAACTACAAGGTCATTAGCTCGACGGTATGACATGGTATGAAAATAGATGAAAGATGAGTAGATAAAAATTGACGTGGAGAGAAACTAGTGTGAACGGTCAGGTTGTTTAGATGTTGGTGTAAAAGTCAGTTGATTGTAAGTATTGTAGGGTACCACAAATGGTTTCATGGTTGTTTTTGAGTGCTTGAGTGAAGGAGGAGGGTGTTGCATAAGGAATATTCCAAAGTTTCAATTTTTCTGTACAAAAGAATCTGACACATTATATTTTTTAACAAACTCAGATACTGAGTTTTTCATGACATCAAAATAATTTTTTTATTTATCATGGGATTATTAGACTATTGGATATGGGAGTATAACTTACTTTCCAAAATATTAACAATAACACCAAAAATAGTATAATTGTGACGCGTTTTGCAAAAACCCGGCTTAAGGTGAAAACTGGGCTTGTACGACTGATCTTGGCGCAAGACGTTGATTGCCGAATCAAGTGCCGTCAGCACCAATTTTTCTTCTTTTTTTTCAACCTGAGTTGGCTTTTACAAAACGCGTCACATTTCTAGAGAAGGGCGGACATTGAGTTCAATGCGTTGCGACACGAGCGCAGCAAGTAGGGGGGAACACTCTCTCATCGCTTTTCTTAGATGACATTTTTCTGTAAATGTATGTATGCATAGAGAAAAAAATGTTGAGAGTTGAGTTCGAAAAAATAAATTTTCAATCAGTAACTCCTCTCCTCCTCGGGTACTCGGTCTTTCAGATTAACAAACAACCCTTTAAAACGTCGGCCGAAAACCGAAGGGGCGAAGAGCCGGTCCTAACTGGAAAGAGAACTTTTCCAAGAAAGGAAGCCAAATTCACCGAAATTTCTGCCGGCTCATGAAGTGGGGTGGGAGGTAGTAGAGTCGAGGTGTTTCCTAACCATTCTCCTACAAACTGTAGCGTCTATGGTTTTAAATAGGTACCTAGATAAGACCTTTACTTTCTGTACTGCTACTTTGTATTCATTTTTACCTAAATATTTCCTAGTTTTTTTTATTTTATTGCTCTTCGAGAGAAGAAAGTGGAGCTCTAAACCTTTAAGCTGGCTACAACTTTGGGATGGGATCCTAAATTACATCTCTCCTCATGAGCATAGAAGCTGGTCTAAAACCCAATACAAGGTTGTTGAACCTTGTTCCCCACCTGATCAAAGGAGAGCAAACTGCAGCACAAATCACTGCAGCAAAAACCAAGGAGATCACCACAGTTTCAGTAAACAATGGGGAAAACAATCGTAATAAAAACTATTTTGCCATTCTTTTGATACCAACTTGAAGAAAACACAGTTGGGTGATTCTTTGAAAAAGATGAAAATTTGGTTCCAATCTCCGTTATTTTTCAAACATGATTTTTCATATTTTTTTTTTTTGGAAACGTCTTGGGGTTCACCCCTAGAATGTATATGTTACGCCGAATTCGAGCAATTGCACAATGCGAGCAGTCTGCAGCAATTCCACCAAATGCGTGCAGCCATCAACCACTTTCCTGACAGTACGCAGTCGGCATCGTGATTGCTAAATATGCGCAAAATACTGATGAGTGCGCGCGATTGGCAATACTTGAATGCTGATTGCGCTCATTCAGCAAATCATCATTTTGAGTAGTATCCTGAATTTGTGCAGTTAACAAGTGCGCGCAGTTGCTAAAAGAAATTCTGCCGAATTCATGCATACAAAAATATATTGGGCATACATATAGGCCAAAAATTGAAAGATTGATTAATTTAAAAAAAAATATATCAAATGACGCTAAAAATATTCAATTAATTAAAAAAGTTTTAAGTTGTCGACATGTTATTGTCGCACGTGCGGCCGGCGTGGCAAGCAGAATTGCATTGGAGCCCAGACTTGACGCACGCACATCGCTTTGTGAGATACTTTTGCCGGCAGTTCCAGCGACACCCTGTCCAGTTCTAACGAAATCGAACCGGACCAATTCTCGAATCCTAAATTCAGCTTCCGGGACATCGCTCACTGCTAAGGAAGTACACTTTGTCGTGTCCAGAGCATTTCGTTCAAGGCGACGATCGACGCGACGCGTCCATGTTTCGTTCTTACCATGAATTCACCATCTTCTTCCATTACGACTATGAAATTTTGAGCGTATTCCTGATCAAACTCATGAATACGTAAGAGAGCATTGTCTCCCTCTTTCTAAGGAGGAAGTAAACCTTTCCCTCGAGTAACCATTCTGTCAGCTTGTTCCTTCAAATTTTCAGTAGGTCAGATTTGTAGACTATATTAATCAATCATTCATCACCTGTTGATATATGTACCTCCAATAAACTTGTCCTCATCTTTGCGTGACGTTCGAAACGATTGACAAAATCGTAGAGTTTCAAAAATATTACCGAGTCAATGTCAAAAGAAGGTGTACACGAATGCGCGTATTCCCCAAAAAAATATTGCCGAATTAGAGTCAAAAAATACATTCTCATCATTTATTGCGCGCAGTCGGCAAAAAATTTTTGGGATGTGTGCTGTCAGCAAAGTGGTTGATGACTGCGCGCATTCGGTGAAATTGCTGCAGACTGCGCGCATTGTGCGATTGCTCGAATTCGGTGTAACATATATATAAGGTTACACAAACAAGTGATGGGGGGCAAGAACCTATTAGCACGACGATGGAAAATTCAGCACGACGATGGAAATTTCTAGTATAAAGCTAATGTAAGTTTCTTCGTCGTGCAAATCTAATTCCTTTGTCGTGCTCAAAAAGTCACGACGAAGGAAAATAAAACATTCGCACGACGATGGAAAATTCACCAATGTTACCCTAATGTAGAGCGCGAAAAACGCTTTTTGTGAAGCGGCGAAGTTGGATATTTGTCCAATTGAAATGATTTTCTTCTTCTTTTTTCCGGTGGTCTTCCATAGGTAAATTCCGAGCTGGCTGTAGTGAACAGTATCATTCTTCATGCTTTCAATATACTTCTTGTTTTTCTTGATCCCCTCTAACGATGTCATTTCAAATATGACCGTTCTTCTCAACATCTCTTCATTGGTGACTTTATCCGTCTATTTCACACAATGCATATTTCGAAGGCATGAACACATTTCTCGCTAGCAGTGATGTGAAGAAAGTTTTTCGCACTAGTTGTGTGATATACTAAAAAAACAAAAAGAAATTGATGTACTTACAAATAGAAAAGTTTGGTGCTTCTTATGACAAGACAATTGAGTCAGCCAAAAATTTTCCAACATTTGTTGATTCATCACTTAAATTTGATAATTACGAAACGAAAGAAAATTTCCGGATATCTCAAATATTTTTGTCCTAAAAAGTTGAGACTGATGATAAAGTTTCAAGAAAATTTATACTTACCATATTTCAATAATAGTTTCCTTATCAGCCAATGCATAGTTGAAAGGAAGTGTACGCCATTTTATACCGCAAATAACGTGATAATAATGACTTCGGATGATCGTATAGGTATCTAATTAATTCCTCTTTCCCATTTCAAAAAAGGTGATAAAATTAATATAATTATTTTGACGAGAAGTGTTCACTCTCTACTGAACGAATACTCCAGAATACCCTATAAGACAGTAAACAGAGGGAGAACTACAAGAACCGCCGAGGAAAAATAATGAATGGAGAGCGCTTTCGATTAAACAACCATCACGAAGCAAAGATAAGAAGCGACTCCATTCATTAATATTCTTCAAACAAAATTTGAATTTTTGGTCTGAGGGTGTGAGTATCTAACAAAAAGATAAATTAGTATATAGAAGAATTTTCAACAGACAGAAACCATAGATGAAAGAACGAAAGAAAATGTGATATCAGGAGACTATAGAATGAAGAGAGAACGCATGAACGTATAGCATTGAAAAAAAAAACAATTTAAAAGAAATACAGGCCTGAAATAAGTGAGTTATCATCATTGTCGCGCCAAGTCTTGCATACTGCCTGGCGTCTTCTACCTCTCGCCTCAGACTTGTTCGCATTATAATGTGAAATGAAACGACCTTCGTTCCGCTGTATACATTCCCTTCTATCTTCATTCCGACGCTGTCACATTTACACGTTGAATTCTAATTCTTCGTTCATCACAGATTATAGATTTTTATATCTCCTAGGCTAACCTACTGACTGAATCAACCTCAGCCATTATTTTAGTTTTAGCGCACTTCTTGTTTGTAAAAAACTGTACTTCTAAAAATTATATAAATTTTATGCACCACTTGGAATTCTTTTCGGATTTGTATGCGCCTAATAGATATATTTCGGTCAAGCTGAATACGAATATCTCGGAAGAATATGAGATTGTAACAGTAGTAGGTATTCTGATTTAACTTAACATGGAGTATTAGGTAGCGAATACGAATAGTTTCACAGCTTAGAATTAAAAGACTTTCTTCAATTTATACTAGGAGATTTAAAGCCTGCAATTCATAAGAATCTTTGTGCGAACACATATACATAAGGAAAGGCATGCATTTTTCGAACGCGAAAAATAAATGATATTACAAGGAAAAGAAACTGTTGCACAGTATTACAAAATTTGAACGCAAAAATAATTAAATTAAAGACATTTTTAAATAATGCACAAGACGCAATATGCTTCAAACGAGAATAAAAACAAGCACCCGTTCGGCTGGAATAGGTTCAAGCTCTAATCTATAATAAAAATATTATTTTCAAAACGTTGATAATACCACATCGCAAATAAATCGCAAATCGATCTCCAAACATTACTCCATATCGGATCATAATTATCGCAAATCAAAACGAGGTTAACGAAGTCGAACCCAAAAAGCAAAAAATGACTACCAACTCCTTTACATTCCAATACAAAAACTACTTTTCTCGTTGTAATATCAAAACACAATAATAACCATTACTTACCGCTCAGTCGCTCACACATCCCCCACTCTTCTTGATCACCAGGTCATGAAACGTACTTAAAAACGTGAGTTCTTACAAAACTCACGCTGACTACAAAAAAAAGCGATTGCAACTAAGGCACTGCAGGTATGCGCATCTTAAATGTAAACAACGAAAATGAAGAAAAATGAAGAGGTTGCACCATCAATTACTGGACAAAAAATGAAAATTACGTAAAATCGCGTTGTTTAATTGGAAAACTGAAAGCAGGATTGAATTCAGCTTTAAAAAATACACGAAATTGGACTATTTAAACTCAGAATATTTTCAATTTTTATTTTTTTGTTCGGTGCAACCTCTTCATTTTTCTTCATTTTCGTTGTTTACATTTAAGATGCGCTTTCCTTATTGCAACTAGTTCCGAGCTCGTACCGAGCTTGAACCCAAAAACGAACGCGATATTAATATAGTGCAGTACAAGTATACATAGACAAAAAAAAACAAAGGGAAATATTATTACTGCGTCATAAGAACTCGTTTGGCCTTCGAAGGGCGACCTCTTTTTCTTTTCTGGCCCAATGGAATTTGTTTGGTTACGGGTGGGACGTCCATTAATTTCAGGCGGATTTTCATTCCAAGTGAATGTTAGCATTCATTATTTTTAAAAAAGGCAGGGCACGTGCATGTTGCTTCTTCAGTGCGTACGGAGTTCAACGATATGCCCCAAATCCCAAAGTTCAACTCCTTGAAACTTCAAAATGCTGTCCACTTCTCTCGTTGTTTTCCAAAAGTAGCTAGGTCTTTTGCCTTGAGGGACTTCTGGTGCGTAACGTCCATTGCACGAACACGTAAAACAAGAACTTAATGAACGTCAACTTTATGTTAGTATTTCTATATGCTTTCAGTACAGTCTCAATCACGAAGTAATAGAGTTGAAATCAAAATACAATCCGACCAAATAAAACTCTACTTGCTGAGTCATAATTGTATACCAATATCCTCCCTACTGTCTTTTATGACTAATCATGGAAAAAGAAGAACAACGGTGCACCTACAGAATTTTTGAAAATAAAAATATATACAACGGAATTAGCCCTATTGAATACTATGTGATTTATAATTCGCGTTCCTGTACCTAATTAAGAATAGTGTTCGCGCGCCATCGCGTGAATTTCTCATCAAATCGCGATGTACAAATTATATTTATCGTACACCATCTTCGCGTTTAAAACTAATTTACTTCGCGTTTATTTTAATATTTCCCATAAGGAAACCGTTCGAAAAAATGGTCATGTCTATTTAGCTCTCGGCTATTTCGAATCTGCAGACAGCCCACTCGCTCTTCTAGCTCAAGTTGGGAGAGAGGGAAGGAGTGAAAACATGAATCCATTGCGGTTTTTTTCTTTCCAATATTCTATCACAAAATGAGTCGTAATTATGTACGTAAGAAAAATTTTCTTTTTACACTTACAAACGCGCTTACATTCGACTCTTTCATTCGGCAGCGTTCTCCTCTCTCATACCATACCAAACTTTAATTGGAAAAATACGATATCGAATTTCAATTTTCTATTGGTATATTTGTTTCAGAATGACTGTACCGGTACTCTAAGAACGTCCTTTGCCATCATCAACAGAAACAAATAAGAATGAAATTTTTTCTGCTGATGGATGTACCGTGAACCAAACAAGTTGGATCGTGACTGGGTGAAGGGAGGTCAATTTGAACGTTTGGTGGGCATAATTTCGTACGTTTGAAGTCGGACGATGTTAGCCTTAAACTAGGCCTCTATACCTTAGCACATAAATTAGGGTTATATGCCTTAGTATATATGTTACGCCGAATTCGAGCAATCGCACAATGCGCGCAGTCTGCAGCAATTTCACCGAATGCGCGCAGTCATCAACCACTTTGCAGACAGCACGCATCCCAAAAATTTTTTGCCGACTGCGCGCAATAAATGATGAGAATGTATTTTTAGACTCTAATTCGACAATATTTTTTTGCGGAATACGCGCATTCGTGTACACCTTCTTTTGACATTGACTCGGTAATATTTTTGAAACTCTATGATTTTGTCAATCGTTTCGAACGTCACGCAAAGATGAGGACAAGTTTATTGGAGGTACATATATCAACAGGTGATGAATGATTGATTAATATAGTCTACAAATCTGACCTACTGAAAATTTGAAGGAACAAGCTGACAGAATGGTTACTCGAGGGAAAGGTTTACTTCCTCCTCAGAAAGAGGGAGACAATGCTCTCTTACGTATTCCTGAGTTTGATCAGGAATACGCTCAAAATCTCATAGTCGTAATGGAAGAAGATGGTGAATTCATGATGGTAAGAACGAAACATGGACGCGTCGCGTCGATCGTCGCCTTGAACGAAATGCTCTGGACGCGACAAAGTGTACTTCCTTAGCAGTGAGCGATGTCCCGGAAGCCGAATTTAAGATTCGAGAATTGGTCCGACTCGATTTCGTTAGAACTGGACAGGGTTATTGTCGCTGGAACTGCCGGCAAAAGTATCTCACAAAGCGATGTGCGTGCGTCAAGTCTGGGCTCCAATGCAATTCTGCTTGCCACGCCGGCCGCACGAGCAACAATAACATGTCGACAACTTAAAGTCTTTTTAATTAATTGAATATTTTTAGCCCAATTTGCTATATTTTTTTTCAAAATTAATCAATCTTTCAATTTTTGGCCTATACGTATTTTTGTATGCATGAATTCGGCAGAATTTCTTTTAGCAACTGCGCGCACTTGTGAACTGCATAAATTCAGGATACAACTCAAAATGATGATTTGCTGAATGCGCGCACTCATCAGTATTTTGCGCATATTTAGCAATCACGATGCCGACTGCGTGCTGTCATCAAAGTGGTTGATGACTGCACGCATTTGGTGGAATTGCTGCAGACTGCGCGCATTGTGCAATCGCTCGAATTCGGCGTAACATATACATAGTATATTCGAGTTTCTACAGCAGTACATTAGGCGGTACTAACTGTAAACTAGGCCTAAACTATGTTTAAATTAGCCGTAAATGGATATTAGTTTTAAACTAGGCCTCTATACCTTGTAGCATATAAACTAGGCTTATGTTTTAGTGTACATCACTGAAAGAAATATTCTATAATAGTTATTATAAAAAAAAGAACCGTTATTAATAAATTGATAAAAAAGTCACAAGAGCAAAAAAAGGGAATAGTTACAATATTTTTAGCATCCAATCCTCAACTTTTACATTCCATTGTTTTGCTCTTGTGACTTTTTTTAAATCAATTTATTAATAACGGTTCTTTTTTTTTATAATAACTATTATAGAATATTTCTTTCAGTGTAGTATACTCGAGTTTCCCAGTCTTAGCATACAGTATATTAGGTTCGCAAACTAGGCCTTGACCTACTTTAGGGACTTGAGGAGTTTCGTTTGGCCTGTACGGTACTGGACTTATACTTGGCTGCTGTGGTATGTTCAGACTTGTATACAGAATACTAAACTTATACTAGAAGCGAGCAAGCCCCTGAAAGCTAGTTAGCTTAAAATATTGTATGCTAGAGACCATAAGATGATAAACCACTGATTTTTCTGATATTTTTGAAGGGCCAAACTGGGCTCGTAGGGAAATCTGCTGTTATATTACTACTTTAAGATTATAATTATTATGAATTTATGATTTTTTTTTTTCATTATCCTTTCTTCAGTTCCGATTTTATCTCCTACCACAATTATACTTTTCTTCTATTATGGAAATTCACACTTCCCCTCCGTTCTGGTTTCACTACGGTAATTCTGAGACGTTATTATAGTTTTCCCGGATTTGTAAAATTAGTTTGCTCGTATTTGTCAATATTCGCAAAATGTTGGCTTTATATCAAGTTTCATTTGTTCATACTCAGGTTAAGAATGACCATAGACTGTCGAATTAGTCATATTTAAAGAAGTATTACCAAGTCGAATACTGATTCATTTTAAAAAAACCTTCATACTTTGCCTAACAATCTATGCTTCGGAGGTCATAGTCATATAGGTACCGTACTACAAAAAAAAATTATAAATTCACTTTCGAAATGAATTAAATAATTCGGAAAATCTTAAAATAGCTTTTCATAATGTGGCAAACATCCCATAGAAATTTTCAATTTTTCGACTGAGCTTGCACTGTTCACTTTTGAGTATAATTAAAATTGTTCTTCACAAAAAAGAATAAATTAGATTCGCTTCTATCAACGCGTAAATGTATATAATTATAAACCGTGCATAGGATCACCCAGACTTATTGCGCAATGATATTCTCCTGCTTGTACACAACTATACCGTAAGTACCGCAGACTGCGATGGACAGTATAATTTTTATGCGCAAACATCAAGTGTGTAGGGAACAAGTTATAATTATAGAAATGAACCTTACCAATGAAAAGTAGTCTTTATACTAATGAAGAAGTGGCGTCGTAAGGAAAGTATACACCTATGAGACGACGCATAGCTTAAAGCTACGCAGCTAACACAAATACAGCGCGCGTATAGTGGCAGAGGGTGAGTTATCGTTAATCCTTTGTTTATTAGTTACAAAACGACCCTCTTCTATAGTACTCGACCGACCCTTTTTTTGACAGATATTGTCTCGTTATCCGCGACACCGCAAGTTTAATTAATCCCTTTTTCGCATTTCCACGCAGTTGCTATATAATGCTTATTTGATTTTATACGATTACCGATGTACCATTGATGTGTACTGGTTGGACAAGTTTTTTTCCTCTCCGCCGCGTTTACGAGAGCGCACTCACAACAAAAATAATGTTGTATAAGATTACGGGATATTTTCAAGTACAAGTACAGTGTACAACATAATTCTTCTTCTACGTATTTTTCTTCGACGAGTTGAAGCTAATATTCAAGTACCTACGTGAAAAAATGATGAATGATTCTCGGAACGCCTATTGGTTCATGCATATATTACACTATAAACGTGATGACATCAGGCATATATTAATGACTCGTTTGTTGAATACCTTCAGTCAACAGAATTGTTATAACAAAAGAGCATAATCAGCAATTTGTATCGGGAGACAAAGAAATGTGAAGGGAAATCAATCGAATCTGTCTTGAGTGGTCTATATTTACACGCGGAAGGAGAGGGCTGTATATGCAAGAAAATACCAACTTCAGCTCTAGTTTTATCATAACCGTTTTAAAAGATGATGCGTACTTTTTGATTGTCCAATTTGGCTAACACTTCTCACTCCTTTCTCTAACTGCACTCGTCTCTCCGAGACGTATTTTCCAAAAAACATATCATATGCGGCGCGGCGTACATACTCCATAGAAGTTCTTAAGAGTACAAATCAACCCGAGACCTGTTCATATAAAATCTCTATTGTCAATCGTTCTTGAGGATTTCTTTTTGACATGTTAATTTTTCTTTTTATCTGTGAAACTTCCAAAATTTTCATGAGCATATGACCTTGGGACTCATTTAAAAATCTACTCTACCCCTAATTTTGAAATTTTCGAGTGTATCCACGTCTGGAGTATGATCTAGAGCATAATGTTTTTGTATTTTAAGCTAAGCTAGCAGAAAAAGGGCATTAGTATAATCTAACGCATAAACCTATCACTAGACTGGGAGGAGACGAAATTTTATTTTCAAATTCTCACTTCCATATCTCTCATTTCCGTTGAACTCGTTCACTTTTTGGTCCACAAGAATGAGGTTTCTCACTCCCGTGTCTCCCATCATTCCCATGAAACATGCTCTTTTTTCGCTCCACGGGAATGAGGTTTTAAATGTGAAATACTAATATTTTATATTTTTCAAGTAAATTTCCTACTTTAATATAACCTTTTTAGATGTTTTTCAGCTCCAAGTTCAGAAATTCTAGTCGTTTTCTCAGTCCCATGCTACAGATACAGCGGAAAAATCTCATTTCCGTGAACAATTTCATTCCCGTGTATAACAGCTCCTCAAAAAAAGGTCTCTACCTCAAAAACGAAAAATTTCTATGAACGCTGCCTTTGGTTATACATTTGGAGTGGGTGAACTACAATTTTATAGAAAAAAAATTCTCAAAAAATGACAAAAATAAGATGAGATATTGAACTGAGCAATACACCGACTAACTAAGAATAACTCACATATTTTTTCCGTGGTATAGTTTTTTTAAAAATCGTGTTAATAAAAGCCGTTTTATAATTTTTCTACAAATATTATAGTTAATGACATATTGTATTCTTGAAATGACCCCTTGGTAAACCATTCAGTTAAATGTCGCGATCTTATCATCTCTCTCCCCCGTGAACTGACTAAGAAATATGGTCCTACTTGAAAATTTTGTTGTATTCTTCGCTGTTTCTGCTAATCTGCCCATAATAATCCGATTTATCTGAATCATCTCCTTATGAGGACTAAAGATAACGATCCTAGGAAGAAAAAAGTTGGAGCGCACGGGCCTGAGTTTCAGGTCTGTCTTGCTATGTATATACCTAGATGAAACTGCAGCAGATGAAGGCGTGCGGAGATTCTCTGGATTTTGTAGATCATCTCATTCCTAGTGATCGTGCACACGAGCAGGAAAAGATCCGAAGTTTTACTCTCCATTGAAAATTTGTAATGCAAATCGTTGGCTTTGAAAGAAATCGAATGCACACCGACATCGTCATACTTAAGAGGATTGTTCCTGAAGAAGGTTTCGTAAAAACGTTAGGCCACCATCTACATGCAAACAAACCTTGATCAACAGTTCTGGTATAGTTTCAGTCGTTATTTTCAGTGCACGAACGATGGTTATTCAATCAAGAGCGGCTCAGCATGTTTCATAAGTTCTTTCCTGCGGCCTATGTAAAAATAGAATATTTTTATTCCTTGTTTGATGATAATATGAATTCAGACTGTATCGACTCCAAATTCAATTAAAACAACGTATAGCTTGGATTCAAAGAAGAGACTCTCTGACAAAAATTTGTTCTTATCGAAAATGGAGTCGAACCCCCTCCTTCCTCCTCTTCGTTACGTCTTCAGCTAACCATATATGAGAGAGTTTTTCGACAGATTTTTCTACGGATATGTCGTTGAGTTCGCCCACATATCACCATCTATGACTAGGCAGATGAAATTCTCATCTTCAGTCAGGACCAGAGGCGTCTTCTACATAATACTCTTTTCTCGTTAACCAAATGGCCGAGGACCTTTGACGGGGGATGAGGTATCTTTTTTCAGAGAGCCCTTGGTCGAGTCAAACGATCGCAGATTTTCCCCCGTTACCGTATAAAAAATGATTCACGTATATTAAAAGTAAAAATTAGGAGAATAGAATCTCAGGCAATAGATTTTTCAATGTGTGCTATGTATTTTGCAAGCGACATTCGTCGAATTCATTGAACGAAATCGCTCTGCGAGTTTTTTTAAAAATGAACTTAGTTATCCTGAAACTGACTTCATTATCAAATTGTTCGTTAAAAACTGTCTCTGAAATTCGCCAGTATTCCATATTTTCATCTTCATTTTGCGAATTTTTCAAAGAGGAAAAATTTGAAGTAACTGTTTATCGTGATACAAAAAGGGACATATTATACGTCAATTCAGTGATTTTTTGTACCCGGATCAAATTTGACGGTCGAGTCCTTCAAAAAAACCGAAATAGCACTACAGTCTCATTCCATCCACCAGAAACTTATTGAAAATTTTTTGTCATGCGTACTGCTGATTGGTCTGTAAAATAAAGTAATGTGAAAATAGTAATTTGAAGAATGACTATTACATGCAGAATATTTTCGAATTCCTTTTGTTCCGAATTATCGAACGGAATCTGAAAATCAACTCTTCCTGTAACCACGTTTTATTTATAGTAGAGCCTATAAGAATAATGCTCGCGTCTTTTAGCTATCAATAATGTAACAAAAAGAATTCTCTATTCTGGCGTTCCGATATCGCAGCTGTTTCATCTTTCATTGTGCTCCGGTGAGCATAGTAAAACACCCAAACTGCTCATAGATAGCGCCACTCGTCAAAAACTATCTGGTCTCGATCGATTCGAAACGCCCACTTTCCTCGTTTCGATTATAGGATGACTTGTTGTAAGAAAACTAGGAATAGGAATGAAGAAATAATCACTGTATTGGAAAGATGACAATTTCGACGTTCTCGTGATCTAATAAAATCCTTTCTATCTGAAGTCATTTTTGAGTTATGGCAAGTTAGAGATTCAAGCCTAGAACGGACCAGTACAACTCGCAAAACTCACTATTAGCCTAATACTGTACAAGAGGAACGACGCGACGTCTCGACTTCGTTCGTTCAACGTATTATTGTTATCGTTAGGCTATTACCATTACTCGAGATTAATGTTGACGTAATTTATGAATGCCACGTCGCCTATCTTAATTACATCGGGCTAATGTATCATCGTCGTCTATATATCAGTGTAAATTATACCACGGCGCTGATGGGGCATAAAATATTTATAAAAGACGAGATGTTATATGCTGTATCAAGAGAACATAATATAGCAAACGTGTATCGTCGAGAGAAGAATTTCTACGTAGGTAGGCCTATCTTTATATACATCGATGTGTAGTTCAGGCGCGTTTGAAAAAATTGACATAGAGGAGAGCTGAACAGTATATATGGTTTGGCTTATGTTTAGATTGTTTAACTTATATCGATTTGTAGTTTGGGCGTGCACTCGAAAAAATAAAAAAATGACATAGAGAAGAGCTAAAAAGCAGTATATATAGGGTTTCTCGCGGGTGCACAAAATAACGTAAACATCATCAGACCTTACACGCCTTCCAGTTTTCTTTGCCCAGGAGAGTTGACGATTTTTAAACAAGACTTGTCAACAAGCATGTGGGAAGAGAATTTTTCCGAACATTTCAATATGAAAGAATGAATCAGTTTCAGCCCGAATGATATATCGAATAGATCTAAAATAATATGTTTGCATTATTTTTTCAAAGAATTACGAAAATAGAGTACGTAGGTATTCATGAAAATATGATTAATGCTGGTCATCATTAATTTTTCATGGTAAAGGAAAGATATTTTCTTTTTTTATAAATTCAATTTCGATGTTGAGAATTGATTTGAAAATTGAAATCTCCAAAAGCCAAAATAATTTCTCTGAGTCCCCTCTTTTCTTTTTTTTCTATAGTGTCTCATTCAGGAACTTTCTCTGTGCGGGGAAGGTTTATTCCGTGTTTTTGACATTACTATAACGTAGCCCAACAACCCGTTTAACCGATAGCGCTGTTGAGCTTTCAACATCTCACAAATCGGATGGCTATTTATGACCCTTAGGGTGGTTCATTGGATAGCAGCATTCTTCTTTAGCGTTTCTTTCGTAGGAGGTAAACACCACTTCCTCTATAGCTACGTATTTAGATCTGGGTGGATGCATTTCTTCCTGTGTTTTACTAGTGACTCATATTTTTTATTATTCATATCTAGAAGAAATTTTTATAGCTGACAACAACAAATAAGAATTGATAGTGGGTGTAGAAGAATTCGTTCCAAAAACTCGTTTCTCTTTGTGAGCAGAGTACTACTTTAATTAGTCGTAATCATATACTGTTGAAAAGCGAGAAATGGTCTAGCCGACTCGATTGTATAGCCTAAAATGCGAGCGTTAGCTAGCCTATACGTATACACGCATACATTGCATGATTGGTTTGTTCTTTTTGCATAAGTTAGGTACGCGCTCCTTGTAATCGAAAGTTTGCCATCATTTCTAGTTTCACAATAGTCTTGATAAATTATACATTTATGAATTATTAGGGAAAGTAAATAAGTACGTAAGAATCGGACCTTGGTAATAGAGGTGAAGGGACTCGAAAAAAAATTCTAGAAAATCGAGTGCGGCCTGATAAGAAAGGTTATAGTTTCGCCACAAATTTTATCGAAAAAAAAAATTATTTTTGGGACTTCTTCCAGAGATAAAGCCCTTAGAAAATTCAAGCCTAGAAGTAAAACGTTTCTCTTATTGTGGCCACGTTAACATACACATCCCACTGTAGCCTAAAACTTATGAGAGGATTAGTGGCAACACAACGCGGTTCGCTTCACGACACGAAACCCACAGACGAAACGTATTTCAAGCGTTACACGCGTTGTAGGTCGTTGATGTAGGCTTATAAAATATAGTGAAATTTGTTATAGGCTGAGTACGGTTGAATAATAATGAAAGTTTTTGACGTATATTCTACAAACGTAAATGAATACAAGTACATGTACAGGTAAAGAGAAATATTATAATATGATGAAGGCCTACTTGATAATTCTCGGAATAGGTTACACTATATAAATGGATCAGACGGAGTGGAAATAAAACAGAAGAAAACGAGAATATTACAGTATAGGCTAAAAAATGGACGCTTTATATACCTGGCAAATAAACATCAATAACTCGATATTAATTTTCTCTAATGAAAGTTTCATAGAGCTTTCACTATATTTTGACAAAACAAATTTTTCTTCATATACCTAAAGTATTGTGGACTACTCGAGCAAGTTTCGCTACTGGATGCAATACTCGCCACGAACTAATTTTTTGTGACGGTTTTCGTGAAGCTGTGGAAGTTGTCACCGCAATTAAATGTCGAGCTGTTCGTGTTGTCGAAACAACTGGCTCGGTGATTGCTCGAGGTGTGAGTGATCTGGTGAGTGATCTGAACGAAATCTCCTGTGGAGTGTTATATATTATCTTCGATGCAGGTGGTGAGACATGAAGTACGAAAAGTTTGCAGAGCGCTGAATAAAACTCCACCGTGTCCTCCTTCACGAAGCGCCTGAGTTACCCAAAGAATATTCGATATACTGTCCGTATCTTCATGCGGAAGGAATATTCTTGTTCTCTTTGACTATGGTTGACGAAAATAGTATTTTAATATTCGGTAAAGTTTGCGCCATCATACTTGATGCTTGCAAAATGGGATTTTATGATAGGACTTTCGATGAATGTTACTCGGCTTTGAAGAACGGTTTGGTTGGACTGCTTATACTTTTCTGTGTATGCTCTGCTATTCCAAATGAAAAAACAAGAATGTATACCGCGCAATGTTTGAAGCGGTAAAGCATATTGAGGTCTCCAGAATAGGCCCAGAATATAGAGATTTCTTCTTCAATTATTTTCTTTTTCTAGGTTTTACTTCATTGATTGTTCGATTAAAATTTTTCACTGACAGCGAATTTCATTGTGGCTAATTCTATCCGCGGAGAATTGTTTCTTCGGAAAATGGAAAATACAAATTAATGGCGAATTCAACGCAGGCGCGGGTTGAGCGCTTTTGGAGGTTGAAGACGCAGCGGGGTAATCTAGAGGGGCATCCAGGAGAAAGAATTTCTTCTATGACTACGGAATAATTTCACATTATAAAATTTGCTCGATGAAGAAGGCCATACTTCTCCCCCTTCTTTCCTCAAATCTTGGCCTCACCACTGTGAAGATCTCCATTTCTCTTCAACGAGACCCAATTTCACCATATCAATTTCGAATGTTGATTACCCACGTACTGGTGTATATGTTACGGCTGATTTGTGTAATTGCCGAATCCGAGAAATCGCGGCAGCTTTTTTTCCGAGTTCACGAAATCAGTATAAGCAGTGCTGAATTTGTGAACTTGAAGCAGCCATCTGAAGTATTTTGTAAACGAATTTCATTAGTCACGCAGTTTTTTATAAGTATCAAATTATACGAAATGGTTTTTGTGGAGAGTTTCTACTCCCCCTCGTGGAACACGTGTTTGCACTGCGAGGAGGGAATAGTCTTGGTGCCTAGAGAAAAAGTGTCGACTGAAGATATGTCTCCTATTTTTATTCACTATGACTAAATTTTACAGTTAAAATAACTGGAAAAACTGATGAAATTGACAAAAAAAAAAAAAACGGCTGTCTCAAGTTGACACTTTTTTTCTAGTCACCAAGACCATTCTCTTCTCTCAGTGTGGCCTTGGTGTAAACCGGAAAAAATCGCGATCAATAATTCTCAAAAAACATCATGCTCGAAAAACGTCACGCAAGAATATCGATATGCTCGCACTCAAGTATCAAAAGATTTATAGAGGTATAAGAATGAAGAAAAAAAATCATCAACATGAATCTACAGAAAGGAGACTAGGTATCATTGATTTTGGGTTCAAAGGGAGAATCATCATTTTATTTCTCGCATCATTTTCGGGAAAATATCCAGATGAAATAGTTATTTACGCTACAAGGGTTAGAAACGAGCTATTTCTTGATGAGTCATACGAATCAAGAAATTGCTGTTTCTAACCGTGTTGCGTATGAGATTTTTCTTCATTTACGAAATTAAGATCGAAAAGTAGAAGACAAGTGGCTCGGGTTGCTAACTTTGCACTCGATGAGAAATGGCTCATTTTTCTCCCTTGTTGCACAAATAACTATTTCTTTCAAGCTGTCTTCATTTATAATAAGGAGGAATTTGAGATCAGGACCTGCGGATAATGTCATCAACTTGTCACGACATCAATCTAAGTTAGAAGGATTTGTCTAGGCTAAATACAAAGTATTATTGGAATTATTCTAGGCTAGACCAAGTTCAGAGAACGCCTTCAGGAGATATTTCCTGTTTTGTATCGTGCAACATGATAAATATTTCATCGTATACACTGAAGTATGGTACAGATGCGGATTGCTATAAGCATATAAATATTCACTCTCGTACAGCTAGAGCCTTCCTCCCAGCAGCTTTTTTCTTCGAAAGATGAACTTGCTTTCTTTAAGCCACGCGTTCTCCTTCCACCATTTCAATCGGGTTTGTACATCTCAGAGACCTAATACATCTACACACTTACAAAAGAAAACAGAAATAACAAAGGCTGTTTTCCACAAGGCCGTGAAGCTTGCGGGTCCCCCGCTGTACCATCGCAAAGTTCGCAATGGCCTCTTGATTTTTTTTTTTGTAAATACTCGGCGATTAGATTTGCTAAGTGATGAAAATAGTTATTCAACTTCAGTATTCTACAGAACGAACTCTTCCTGCTGAATTACTATGCCCTCAGATTCAGATTGTAAATCATTCGCACTCAGTCACATCAGAGTAAACAGACTTTGTTTAGGTATATGTAAGATGCGCTGGAGAATATAAAGAATACATCAGCCATTGACAGTCATTCGCTTGGTTTGTGTTTGGTCAGTTCCTCAGTCTTCGAGTTTTCTCAGTCATATGATACCATCACGATAAATCCAGAAGTTCCATATGTAGTTCCAAAATTGAACATCACCAAAGAGTAAAAACGCGGTCTGCTCGGTTAAAGAAACCAGGAAAGCAAAAATAATTGAGTACTAAATAATCTACATTATCAGGAGGTACTGCTGTCTCATTAATATTCACGAAGGGGTTGGAGTTGGTGGGGAAGAGATTACAAATTTACGTTTTCGGACCATGGTCTTTATAGCTTTTGATTAGTTGCTAGCTGAAAAGCCGAGTGCTATAGTTACATTCCAATTTTTGCCTATGAAGTTTGAACTTTTGCATGGTTAAGGGCTAGTTTTACAATACCGAGTTAACCAATAATCCCTCGAGATCCGAGTGAAGAACCCGGGGTTATGGAATAACTCAGTATCATACAATTAGCCTTGCGAATATAGATCTACTCATAAACATTATTGTATCCTTTGCCTGCGTCATCCCATACAAAGAAGGGTTTTCGGATAAAAATTTGTTTGTGTGTGTACACTTCTCTAGATTTTAAGAGAAGTTTACAACGTGGCAATAATTACTGGTCAGCTGAAATCAACAGGATTTACAATTCCATACAGTAAAGTGCGGAAATAGCTCACAAATCATCATTAAACAAAATGGTACGTGTACGCAAAATGGAGTTCAGCGCAGGCCTATACATCTTCCTCGAATAAATCCGATGTATAACAGCGCTGATATACAGCATATTGAATAAAAGTTACTGGAAAAGTTTCTTCTCAGTTAGTTACGTGATATCGCAAACGTATACACATTCAATTCCGCTTATTCAACATAATTTTATCTGCCATACCGAGATGTGAACGTGCCACGTTCTACTCTTCGTCCTCAGTCTATTACCAATACGTTTGCAGCTTACACTATTCTACGTCAATGTAGCTCACGTTCTTTTCCCCTTCCTGTATATCATCTCGAAAACTGGCCGGTTTTGAACAGCGTTCTCGACGAGCGAGGACGAACGTGTGCAATAACATAAAATTAACCATTTTCGAGCGACGTTGCCAGTTCGTTTCAAAAACAAGCATGTCGAAAAGAAATAATAATGTTCATTTCGTTCGTTCCCTGCAAACGTGAACAGCCCTCGCACCTTCATTTCCCTTAGGGTCTTTTTCGTATCGGATAATAATAACGTTGGTTGAATAGACAGTCTCTCGTCTGTGTATGGGCTATAAACTTTTATAACAACTCCCCACTGCGAGTGCTGTTATATGACGATTTATGAACGTAGTGGTCCTTAAAAAATAAAACTCGATTTACGTAAGTCGAGCGTATGAGTGTGCACTTGTCCGTGTGTTACTTCGATATAAGAGTGCAATAAATGACGATACTGCACATACACAAATTCATTGGGTAGCTCTCATTTTCCCATATACAACGCGAGGCTCCCTTTTCTCTTCGTCGTGGTAAAATTTCCACAAAGCTTTGAACGAATGACAAAAAATTCATATTTCTTTTGTAGGAATTCTAGCTGAATATTATTTACGAGTGAATTATTACTGTTGGGAAGCTGTCGAAAGGCTTTGGCGTCTCACTTGAATTCAAAAATGATCAATTCAATTTTACCGAAAAAAGAAGAGAGGAAAAAAAAATGGGAAGAAAACACGTACATATTTATACATATTCGTGTCACGTAATTCTCATGGTGTACCAAAAGTGAAGGTCTCTTTTCAGTTATATACGAACTTGTTTTACCAATTCAGGTACGAAATTACATACACAATTTTAAAAATATGATGTAAAATGGTTTAGAAAGTATAATCTCAAAGGCAAAATTAGGACAAATTTTATTGTAAACGGTGAGCCGTTTCATTGAACATTGAAATAATTGAACTATCATAAAGACTACAAATTATGGTTTTTTCTTCCAGACGCGCGTTAGAATTTGATAGAAGAAAAAAAATGGACTGTAGTTAATCTGAAAATGGTTCTTCTCCGCTATTGAATCCTCGGATACACGTCAAGTATAGATACCAAAAATTTCTTCAATTTTTAACATAACTTATGATTAGAGCTAGGATTCCTCGGTTTTTGTCGAATGAGTTTGCTAACGGGCAGATCAGTAGAAATGAAATAGGAGTACGTTTCATAGTGGTAGGGACACATAAAAAAAATTTTATTTAACCGAAAAAAACCGAAAACCTTTTCAAGTACCGAAAACAGGCATAAAACCGAAAATGACGAAAATGGTGAAATTTATCAAAACAGTAGAAAAAAACAGTACATAGCGAACAATTTTGAGAAATGGAAGTACAGAAACGATGCAAAAGATGAAAAAAGCTGTGTTACTGATCTACTCCAGTCGACATAGAACGTTCGTTCTCCGATTGTAAATATATTCTTATGGACAGAAGACACTCTTTCACACAAGATAACCTCGAAAAGCACATTGTCGTGCTCTTCAATAAGCAGTTGTTGTAAAAATGTCAAAATTTCAGAAAAATTTGTATCATTTTTAATTTTTTTTTCTATTTTACCGAATAAAACCGAAAATGAGATTTCTTAAACCGATTTTCAATGTTTTTACAACCGAAAAATCCGAGCTCTACTTATGATAAATTTATGAATGAGCACTTGTTCTTAAATAACAACTGTTACACCGAATTCGAGCAATCGCACAATGCGCGCAGTCTGCAGCAATTTCACCGAATGCGCGCAGTCATCAACCACTTTGCTGACAGCACGCATCCCAATGATGAGAATGTATTTTTTGACTCTGATTCGGCAATATTTTTTTGCGGAATACGCGCATTCGTGTACACCTTCTTTCGACATTGACTCGGTAATATTTTTGAAACTCTATGATTTTGTCAATCGTTTCAAACGTCACGCAAAGATAAGGACAAGTTCATTGGAGATACATATATCAACAGGTGATGGATGATTGATTAATACAGTCTACAAATCTGACCTACTAAAAATTTGAAGGAACAAGCTGACAGAATGGTTACTCGAGGGAAAGGTTTACTTCCCCCTCAGAAAGAGGGAGACAATGCTCTCTTACGTATTCCTGAGTTTGATCAGGAATACGCTCAAAATCTCATAGTCGTAATGGAAGAAGATGGTAAATTCATGGTAAGAACGAAACATGGACGCGTCGCATCGATCGTCGCCTTGAACGAAATGCTCTGGACGTGACATAGTGTACTTCCTTAGCAGTGAGCGATGTCCCGGAAGCTGAATTTAGGATTCGAGAATTGGTCCGGTTCGATTTCGTTAGAACTGGATAGAGTTATTGTCGCTGGAACTGCCGGCAAAAGTATCTCACAAAGCGATGTGCGTGCGTCAAGTCTGGGCTCCAATGCAATTCTGCTTGCCACGCCGGCCGCACGTGCGACAATAACATGTCGACAACTTAAAACCTTTTTAATTAATTGAATATTTTTAGAGTAATTTGCTATATTTTTTTCAAAATTAATCAATCTTTCAATTTTTGGCCTATACGTATGCCCAATATATTTTTGTATGCATAAATTCGGCGGAATTTCTTTTAGCAACTGCGCGCACTTGTTAACTGCACAAATTCAGGATACTACTCAAAATGATGATTTGCTGAATGCGCGCAATCTGCATTCAAGTATTGCCAATCGCGCGCACTCATCAGCATTTTGCGCATATTTAGCAATGACGATGCCGACTGCGTGCTGCCAGCAAAGTGGTTGATGACTGCACGCATTTGGTGGAATTGCTGCAGACTGCGCGCATTGTGCAATTGCTCGAATTCGGCGTAACAACAACTTCAGAATCCGCAAAAACTATAAATACAGAAATTAAATATATCTTGAACGAAAACCCAAGTTATTTAGGTACATGGAAATAATTAATATCAATAGTATCAAAATCTTTTTTGGTACCGTCCCCAATCTCTTTCAGGATAAACCCAATAACAAACTTTTTGGTTCTAAAAACTAAAAAGCATCTCCTCATGCAAGTTGGAGATCGGAAGCTTTTGAATTCGCAACAATACTCAAATTTCTTGACGTTCTTCTCTCTCTACCTGCAGCAGTGGTTTCTAAAACCTAATAAGCATTCCCTTACGAAAGTTGGAAATCGGTAGCATGTAAACCCGCAACGATACTGAAATTTCTCGATGTTTTTTTTCTTTTTTTTCTTACGTACAGCAATAACCATCTTCTTAGTTCTAAAAACTGAAAAGCATCCTCTAACGAAAGTTGGAAATTGGAAGCCTTTGA
This sequence comes from Aspidiotus rigidus, assembly GCA_035079385.1. Taxonomy (NCBI): domain Eukaryota; kingdom Metazoa; phylum Arthropoda; class Insecta; order Hemiptera; family Diaspididae; genus Aspidiotus; species Aspidiotus rigidus. Next base: position 7,773,895 of record JAVHKY010000013.1, read on the forward strand.
AGATGTTCTTTTTCTCATAATTATGCAAAGTTCAGGATTTCAAATACTCCAAACTTCTTCATGTTTTCTTTTTCCCATTCTTAGGATGGAACCGAGGTAATCAGCTCACTGGCGATCGAACTTGATTTTATATTTAAACGCAAAATATGAGTAAAAAGATTTATAAGTCTGCAAGCTTCGAGAAGAGGAAAAAAAGCGACGAAAAAGAATATCAGTACCTAAGACTTTCTAAGGTCTACTGCCGCACAAATCGTTGATCGGGAAGAAATTCTACAAAGTTCATACGGCTTACTCAAATGTATAAAAAATCGTTTCTATGATTTTCTGGTATGAGCAATTCAATTATCATAATACTAGTTTTTCGATACGAGCAGTCCTCCTGATTGGAATTTAAACTCAGAATTGGAAGGTTAGTAGCCCTGACGATATTCACCCTTTCGTTCAATGCTTTTTAAATGAAGAAATTTTACGCACCATAATTAATAGGATATTGTTTTTTAAAGCAAATACAAGCATAAATTTTGTAGTCTGTATCATCAACATTAAATACAAAAAAAATTGTAGCAATAAATTATATATTGAAAAAAATGTTCTGGCGTAGCCAAATAAATGAGGATCATGTTTCATGTCCTTTATAAGATAGCAAACTAGTTCATCTTTGTCATGCTTGCTATGCTTGATCTGGGAGTACCACCTTCTTGTTCTCCTCACGCGAGTAAACCCCCTTCTTGGACTAGTATAAGTCTACTTTAGAATATTTCAAGCTAAGGGCTTTTGGGAGGCTCACTCGCTCCGCTCGCCCCCCCCCCCTTCTGGATTTAGTATGATTCTATACTTTAGAATATTTCAAGCTAATAGCTTTAGGGTATTCAAGCTACTAGCTTTTGGGTAGCTCACTCGCTCCGCTCGTTCGGTCCACCTCCTTGGTCTAGTATAACCTCAGCTTAGAATATTTCAAGCCAACATGGTCTAGTATAACAAAAACTGACTAGCTCCTCTTATACAGTATAGTAGTGTATGCCTGGTTTATACTAGCTACGTTGATATGCACTCTCAACATACAAATGTGAAACAAAGCTAGGCTCCGATTTCTCAGATCAATATTTCCCAGTTATTCCATCATTGAAGTAGTATAGTAGTTGCAAAATCAGCTGTGAGGGTATAAGAGGAAAGAAATAGAAGGATGATCACGTGATTTTTCAATACGAAAACCTGTACTCTTCAGTAGAAGAAAAAGGTCAGTATCTAGTTTTTTGGATCTAAATTGATTGAAATCAATTTTGTAGATCTATTTGAAGAAATCAACTCAACGTTCTAATTAATCAAAACCAAATTGAATTTCGCTGTATAGTTTGATGGTAAATTGTGCATATAAGATCATCTTTTCATTACGCAGGGCTGCCAATACTTGGAACTCCAAGTTTTATCGCCTATTACTTTGGGGATTTTTTTCTATCCGGAAAAAACATTGAATCGTGCATATGTCTGTGCATTTTCTCTCAATATAAGCTAGGTAAGGGTTGAGAAGTTGTTGAAAAAGCTTGCAGATTTTATCGATCATGATGATACAGCTTATATCGATAAATAGGCTAAAAACTGATAACGCAATCTTTATGTTACATTCACCATGTGTTAATACAAAATAGGATATTGTATTCAGGCATCTACCTCTAGTGTACATCGGAGTAAGATAAGATAAATCGGAGACTCGGCGATAAACGCAACTTGTCTCTTCGCAGTAAATTGAACGTGCAACATTTCAAACCTCGGCAGTTGGAATTTTAAAAGATTCAAAAGTCATTGAGTGAATTTTTTGGAGAATAAAGAACTGTTCACGATTCTCCTCAGAGCCAATTCTCCTCAGAGCCAATTTCACTGATGAGAAAAAGTGTTATTCGGCGATACAGTATTTTCAAATAAAAACTTATTTGGCGGTACACTGCAAAATTAACGAAGTTGGCTTGCGAACAGCACGTTGTATAAGAAATTCACTTCCCAGAAGTCGACTTCGTATCTGCGCGGCAGTTTTGTTGAAGGAGCATAACTGTCGGACAGGTCTTTTAGGTCTGGTCTTTCTCGAACCTTGATATTGGAGTCAAACTTCTGATCTTAAAATTTGCTGTTCACTTGACCTGCGACGTGCTTGGCGAAAAGCTTTCATGAGGAAGAGGAGTCATATTCGTGACTTTTCGCGGTTATTCAAGATACACTTGACTGACTTCTGCGAAGCGAATTTCTCGTACAACGTGCTGTTTGCAAGCTCACTTTGTTAATGTTGCTGAGTACCGCCAAATAACTTTTTCTTTGGTGGTACCGCGAACCGTCAAATAACCACTTCGTCTTTTTAATTGTTGTTTTATGACGTATCAACGCGTGGTTTTTAGCGTCCATATTTACATATACAAATACATATATGATTTACAACTTGAATTATAGCTTAAATAAGATTAGTAAGGCTCGTATTTCTAAGAAAAAGAAAGAGTTTGCGAATTGCTTCTTTGGTATCTATAACACATAGTGATCTCGTCGCAGGGAAATCATTGGCGCGGCTAATAGCCAAAACAGGTCCGGGGAAAAATTTGCCTTGTTTCTTTTTTCGATTCATCTATGATTGGTATAAATAAAACAAATGAACAATGACAGTTCAATTTTATTGTACCCTATTATCAAGTTATACTAAATTGAACTTAATCAATCGTTCAAGTTATACAATGCAAAGTAACACCGCACAAGTACATCTTTCATTTGATCACCTTGCGGTATTCAGAACATACAACAGTTGCAGCCAAAGAAAGTTTTGTCTCGTATTTGTGATGAGTTGAAATTAAAAACATTTGTATGCTGTACTTACAATTCTATTATTCATCAAAGACGTGTATATTCCTTCAACGTATGCATATAGTTCATCACGTTGTATTACTGACATGTTTGGAGAATCTGAGACACGAAGAAAGATTCTAAAAGAGCGAAAAAATGCTATGTACACCAAAATATGGTAAAATAAACGAAATTTTAGCTTCGTGTTTCAGTCGAGGACCATTATCTAACTTGACTGAAAAATATTGAATCTCGAACACAAAAATGAAAAAATTATTCATATCATGGACAGCAACTTGGGGATTATAAGCAATTAGTCTGATGAACGGAATCTTATAGGACCAGACTATCGCAAAAAAAAATAAAAAACACATATACAATGTAATATTGAAGAGCATCGTAACATATGATAGCGAAATCGGGCCCTTGACTAAGAAAGCAGAAAAACTCTTCTATGTACATGAAATCCACTCTATTATCTTGAATAGTAATATACCATTTGTAGACGAGCTGCAGGAAAGTAACGAAGAGAAAGGATCCGGAATACGAAAATACAGGAAATTATGAAAGTCGAGCATAAGCTTGGGTGGACGGTGTGGCATGGCCACTTGCAGGGAATGGAGAACGACCGATTGCCAAAAAAGATACTAAATTAGACCCCTACAGAACGACAAAGAAGAGGAAAACCACGAAAAAGTTGTATCAAAATGCAGAGATGCGGTATACCTCACAACCTGTGGAGCAACCGAGGAAAATGGAGGCTAGAAATCGAAGACTAATATGATGAAAGACGGCAACTTTTGTGTAGCATTGTTTCATTTGCTACACATGAAAAATTTGGGTGCCCAAAAATTGCTCACCACATATGAGAATTTACTTTTTTGAATACCAGCCTACTTGCGAATGAAGCGAGTGAAAAACTTTTGCTATACGTGGAAAAAACGTAAGTTTCCCGCATTAGATTGTAGTGTCACGTTTGTAAACGTCATTAGCAAGCATGAGATAAGAGATGCCCTCGTTCACAAAGCAGCCATGAAGATTCCAGATATCCCCAGTATGTTCATCTTTTCTCTCTCAATCATACTCATTATACAAAAGGTAAACTCCACTATTTCATTTAAAACTGTGACCTGGGATGCAAAAGCAGATTTTTCCAACATGTGATTTTTGGTGACTTTGTCATGCTCTGGACTCTTGTACCCAGTTACCGACCGTAGTCAAGATTTCACTTTGGTCCGCTGTGTCCAACTTAGGATCTTTGAGACTCAACGGAAAACGTTTGGGGGTCTCTTGAAAAAGTAAGGCGACAGAGGAAGGCTCTTAGTAAACGATGTAGTTTCTAGGATAAATTGCCTAGGTAGGGAAGCCCGATCTATTCGTCTTCTTTCTTTTCCTTTTCAATCGCTTGGAGACTGAGAAACGATGGAATCGAGAATCTAAGACTTCAAGTTTTTTGCGAACTACATGACTCTCATGAATGTCAGTGTCAAAGTTATTTGTCTTCTTCATTTGAGTATTAGTGTCCAATTCTTTTCAGGCGCGGATTGTATCCCCGCCCGAAACCTCAAATAAAAGCTAAAATTACGCAATTTTACCATATTCGGAGTTACAATGTTTTTGGGCGGAGAATTTTGAATTTCTCTACAAATGTCAAATATTCAAGTGACGTACGAGTGATTTGAAGTACATACATACGTAATTTAGAATTAGTGAATGACGCATGACGGTATGAAGTCTGGTCCAATAGCAAGAAAGGACTTTATTCGGCCTTCAACTGGTGCAAGTAGTCATTAGGAATCAATTTGAGCTCAAATTTGGTAGGTTGATTTGGAATATTGATAGTGAAAGTGGTTCGAAATTAGGTATTATAAATATTAGAAATATTCTTTAATTCAGAAGACATGGAGCAAAAATCCCACAATCACCCTCACCTTAGAGTAAATTATATTCAAAGTATAAAATTATATAGTAGCCTACTCGGTCAGTTATATAAGAAAATCAGCGACCATCGACGACTTCTCTAGTTCTCTTCAAAGATTCGCGAATCCATTCTATTTCTTCTTCATGATGTTCTATCATAGGCCTACCCCTTCAAAAGACTTCAGTGACAATTCGTACAGACCTCATTTTTCCTCAAATAATAAAAATTAATCACATCGTCATACATACCTTTACCGAATGTTGGCTCTTTCCTTTTGCTTTTGAAATATTTTTGATTGATACCTATTTGAGAATTTTATGAAAAAATTCTTTAATTTCGATCCGTCCGATTGTGGTACGACATATTTCAACAGAACATATAACACAAAAAGACAACAATACCAGTGTTGCAAATTTAACCACGTTTCGCGCAGTGGGGAAAGGTGTGACAAATGTATTTTAAATATGCGTGGTTTTGCCGACTATATCCATTGTACCTTATCACATCTCTGGACGTTTTTTTCGGTCGTTTTATACACGTTGGCGTAATCCACATAATATACAGTCAGAGGAATGAACTGAAAGCCGGAATCGTCCATGTAAAATTGGAGGAATGGGTTTGAGGGTATATGTATAGCGAAAGTCGCGTTGTTAAGAATTCACCTGTTTGATCCGGAAGCTTCTTTAATCGCAGTCAGCGTTTCAACCTGTTCTATACTATTTAGAATGTGGCCTTTTTCTTTCCGATGAATCAGGCGAGATGTAACACTATCGAAGTGATGACTGTCTCGATGACAATGGAGGGCCTAGGCAGATAGATGTGAACATTTCTTTTTGGAAGTGCAGTTGTATAGATTGTTGAAATCGTTCTGGTGCGTTTTTTAAGGCGTTTTTTGGCCGACATATTCAGCAGTGCAGACTCCACGAGTGAGCTTGTAGATGCTGAACTGGCAACGGTCTGGAATACGATCCTTGAGTTTGGATGAAGACCCAACTGAAGATAGGATAATTTAAACGCTCCAGTTCCTTAGCCAGTACCTTTGAGGGACGTCCCAAAAACAGTGGACGAAGCCAGAATGTACAAATAGGTGAGGTAAGGGGGGAAGGTACTGGTAAGGTGGGATTTTATCTCCTATCTTCAGTTGGCTAACGACGTTCGCTACACACTCTCAAGCCCATAAACCCATTCCTCCAATTTTACATGAATGATTTCTGCTACCTTTAGTTCTTTCGCTGATGATGGGCAACCATATCCCGAAACGCGTTCGAAGTATTCTCCTATCGGTTCTTTATTAATTTTAATAATTTTTTATTTTTGATTGTAATTTTATTCGTTCTGACCCTACTTTTTCTATTTTTCATTGTAATTTCACTTATTTTGACTCCCCCCTTTTTTCCTGTTTCACACCGAATTCCAAATTTTCTACCTTTGTGATCCGTATACCGCGTGATTCCAAGTAGAGACTGTCTGTTAGGTATGTTTCTTGACACGTATCAACCTTGAAGAAACCATTCAAAAGTATCCACATGCCAAAATACCTGTTCCATACTCGCCGATTTGATTTACGGTAATAATCATAATAATAATGACAACGATAATGACGCATAATTTTGACACGTGGAAGTGACTTACGCTCATAACGTATTTCAAATCCTTTTTTCTTTTCTTTTTTCGGTAGTATGTATTTAGTCGATAATGACCGTCGGTCAAAAACGTTTCTAACTTACATTAATTAAATTTGCGACTTTGGTAATCTTTGTTTTTTTCTATTATATGTTCAGAAAAAATTCTCTTTTCAAGAACGTCAGTGTTTATTACTCTAGAACACTGGGATACGTTTTTAAAAGTCGTTTAATTTCTTATCGTTTTACATCCTCTTTGTTGTACATACGTATTTTATGTTCGTATGCATAATAATCTTTACCCGACGTTATACTTATCAGTGTCACGTTCTAAATACAGACTGTTGAATGATAAGGCGTGTAAAAATATTTTGAATATCGTTGTGCTCAGACCATGATGTCATGATCGAATCATTCTTTTCGAGTAAAAATTAGTTGGGAATAAGAATACGTGGAATGCTTTATGGTGATACCTTATCGATGATCTAGTGCAACTTTTGTTGAATTCTGTTAGTGTAGTGAATTGTAAAACTCTCCTGCAGTCGTTCTCATTCTGATGTACATCCAACGGCCCATATATTATATCGCGAACAAAATCAAAGAAGGCGCTCTCTATATTTTCTGTGACGGTCGTTTGCGGAAGCTTGGCGAAAAGGTGATGATCTTGAAAAATTCATCCGAGATATTTGAAATTATATTCACTCGACAGGAAATTACCTTCAACCATACTTTCCCCTTGAACTGCTTAGTGCTCACAGGGAGAGGTGCACACCTCAGGTTTGTGACCATGTTTTCAACATCAGAATTTTCCTTCTCCTACCCGGTCACTGGCGGAAACTCCACCAGGACCAGGAAAAGAGTGGTATGGGATGTGGAGGCTCAGATGGCAATACACAACCTCATACAAACAGGACGTGAGAGCCACCAGGTATAGAGCGTAACCTCATACATGGATATAGCCCTGATGCAGACGTCACTGCCTTCGCCAGTTGACGGTTTTCTGTGGGGGTTGTCCTTTCCTTATTCTCTGAGCTCATACTCTAACCAGTAAGGAGATAGCTGGGGTTTTTTATAAATGTTCAGGGTTTCCTTCCCTACGGTGTAATAAGAATCGACTTGGAGTTTCCTTTTCCTAGTACCCTTTGTTAGAGTGCTAACGCTCCCACAAGATGCCGACCACCTGCAGACAGAGAAGTGGACAATCGCGGCCAACGCCGCACCATCTTCACATTCAGCATTCAAGTCCAGTACCCAAGCATCCACAAGGGCACCCTACATAACACAGCTCAGTTAAGCACCAAGCAAAAAAGATCACCTACAAAACAGGTTCTCTTCTCACCTCAATGGAGTGATGAAGTGAGAGACCCCGCGTCAACAGCAATCTCCCTCTTTCAATAATCCTCGTCGCTTTTCTCATTTTCTTCCTCTTCTTTTTCTACTCTCTATTTCCCGATTAGTAACATGTGTTTAGAGGTAGCTACCCACTCCATTATCGATGGTCTTGCCTACGTCATTACTAATCTAGTTAGGTTCAGTCTCGTCGTTTACTTGGTTTCTTCATTTAATTTTCGCAAGTGCTCATAAATATTTATTCAAACAAAAATATTTGCCGATAAAATTGCTCAATTTATCAAGTTTTGTCAAAATATGACAAAATTTCGAATTGCATGATTAATTAGTAAGGGCCAGTTTTACCATCAGTGTCCAACGTTCGCTGTTTTCGGGTGATCAATTGGTCGATCCGCCGGTGAAGACAGCCACACAGCTAGTAAGTATGAACACAAAGGAAGGCGTTCCCAGAAAAATCAGGCTCCTGTTGCAGGTCTTTGAAGAGTTAACTCTCATTAAAAATCATAAATGAAAGATGTAACCGTTGCTGAACGAATCCTACTTTTTCGAGACAAGTATATACATAGATTGTGATTCCCTATATTCTAGTTATGCGGTGTTTTTCGGTGGGGATTGGATTTCATTCAAACGGCAGCGAAGGGAGAGTGTAACGTGAGGCAATAACGTCGCGTCGACATTATTTCGTAAATATATACATTGGGTCGCGTCGCGGAGAGGAGAGAAATGAGGATGAAAAAAGAAATAATGAGACCGGATCGCAAAATGTTTTTAGTTTTGCGCCGAAGGGTAACCAAACGAGGAGCAGCAGCACAATTCCCAATGTGTCAACAATTCGTTTCATATCAAAACTTGCTGCCGCGCACACGGAAACATCCTACTCTACGGCGAAATCTATACAGCACGCACATACGAAATAAAATTACAGCGTACACAAATCCTACGAACGTGTATATAGTATACGTAGGTATTATATTATTACAGTGGAAAACGCTGACTTCTGCATCCTGCCTTCGTAGTCGACACACAACTCCCAACTTTAACGTGAAAAAGAGCGCACGTTTTATATTCGTGTTTGTTAGGACGGCGAGCGCAATTCCTACTCAAAACACACAAATACGAACGGTCGCTTTACACGCAACAACGTTCACGAGATAAAAAAATAAACAGGGGAAGATATTTTTTATCGTCTGCTCGAGCTCTCTTTAAGCTACACAGAACCAGATAAACAGAAAAGATAAAAAAAATGAGTTAAGAAACTTCTTCATATTCTTGGCCATTCGCTTTCAACTCACGAGTTGACCTTACTTTGTCCTTTAACAATAAAACACAACTAAGAATAAACAAGTATAACCGCGAAGACGCGGATAAATTAACATTACTTTGATTAAGCGACGTTGCCGCGTCGTGTCGATGTCGCGCCGCTTCACTACGAAAATGAACGTAAAGCAGAGTTTTAATGCAGCATACCTCCGTACCTGTAAATTTATTCGGCGCGCTGACGCCGACTGCCTGCTGTCAATAATAATGATACTCCGTCGTATCGTAGTTCTGTCGTGAAAATAATATTATTGTTTTCTTTTGCTTTTTTTAGCCTCTTAATTTCACGGTATCATCGAACTTGGTGGAAACGAATTTCATTCTCAATCAACTATTCCTCGTCGAATTGATTCTCAGTTGAAAATTTTGCTAGTATATACTTTTTTTTTGTAAATTTTAATCGCGTTTACTAGCCCTTGTCCCTGCAGAATTTATATCACAACACATTTACCACAAATCGCTACCGGTACCTATCGACGAAATTTAACCAGGATTTTACCACAGAAACCTTGTAGTGCGTTTATACATCTGAAAAGTCAATCCGATGGATATTTTTATTACTCTTTCTAAAGGCTGATTCGAAGTTGCTGTCGCCATGTTATCTCGCCATCGTGGAGGACGTTTAGGTCTGATGAGAAAAGAAATCGTTGTAAACACTCCATTACCTCTTACACTATTGCCCCGTACAAAAGAGTCATGATTCAATAAAGTCTGATTAGGTGAGTGGCACTAGTGTATTCGGCAACAATCTTTAAGCACGGAGGTCAGTCACCTCCGATAATCTCAAATACCAACACGAGTATTAAGAGAAACAACTGCAAAGACGCACACGTAACGCAAGTCGCTTGGCATCCAATAAAACTCTTGAGAAGGAAGTAAGGTTAATCTATTCTTCATTCTGAATATTCTACCTACAACAAAAAAACTAGTGATAGAACTTCTCGAACATAATTTTTCCCCATGGAAATTACGATGTTCGTTAACAACACTGAAAATATAGCCTATGTTGTCCAATAAATCTTTGGGCGAGTAGCTAGTCTCGATAAATCATGCTTGGCGACTTACGTCCTTAATTTAAAATTGAGGTTGAATCGACGGTCGACATGGTTCATCAGGATAAAGAGAGCTTTTTGCAAAAAACATTATTATCAATTTCAGATAAGATCTTCGCATAATTTTGTGTACACAGAATATTGTAAGGTACGAGATTGGTCGGGGGCGGATGTAAGCGGGAGGAAGAATCCGGAAAAATAAAGACGAAAGTTAAATTCGAGGCCAAAATCAGTCTTATGTTATCAGGCCCGCAACCAAGGGGAGTGAAGGGGGCTGAGCCCCTTAGATATTTCACAAGCCCCCCAAGCCAAAAGTACAATCCTAATAAATCAAAAAATCATTACTACGCTGGGCCTCTTAATTTTCATAAGAACTCCTCCTACAAATAGACTCTAGTTCCGGACCTGTAAGATGTCTCTCGCACCTATTCAAGAAATGAATGTAGAAAGCACGTGTGCGGAAGGTCGAACGGTTTCAGCTTTTGTCGCCCCCGCCCTTAAACTACAACTCAGAGTCAGACCCGACTAGATTATTACTGGAGAATTACAAAAAATAGTCCTGAATGATAATCATTTATTGTCAGTTTTTTTTCGAAAGAGCAACTGGACAATCAACATTCGGTAATTACATGGGACTAAATCAGATTTTTGGCACACAGAAATAAGTTCTAGTAGTAGTAAGTAGTAGTAGTAGTATAGTATATTATTAAACTAGTGGGAAAATATAGCGAATTGTGAACGAGTGCAACGTTAGCAAAACGAGGCAAAGCCGAGTGAAGCTACGCAGAAGTCGTACATTGCTATCTTGACTACGAGTTTAGTATTCTATCTTTCTTGATCTTTCCGAATCGACATTATAGGAAAGTGTTTTGTCTTCCAAATGTTTTTATTTTTTTCCGAGGGCTGACAATTTTTCCCACTGAAATACGCCATTCAATGACGTCACAGTGTAGAAATAAGATCAGTTCTACACTAATGAGAAAAAAAACTGTCTTCAAAATTGAGGGCTCTTTGCTCATCGAAGTTTACTGTGGAAAAATTCACGTTCCTATATATGTCAATTCGGGGTACACTGAAAGGAAAATGTTTAATATATTATGAATTCTTGGGACAAGAATATAGTTCGCGAATAGGTATAACGAAATTTAGGTAATGATTATTGAAGTTGATCATCGTCTTGTCCCCAGAATTTGGTAATGATTGCCGAAATTTTTTTCAGGGTATATGCTTCATCGTCTTTCAACCAAGAGAAGGGTCCCGTGAGAAAATTTTCTTCCAGAAGAAATGTCAGTTTCCTTTTAGAGAGCACTATTTTCAGAGACTTCAAATTGTGTACTCACATATACAGGTGGCTTTACTCAACATATCCCAACAAGAACCTGTTTTTTACGACTATAAAGGGTTATTACAAAAAAAAATCTACACTGTTTGCTTAGCCCTGACGAGAGGAGACGAGAGAAGACGAGAAGGGGATTGACGTACAACTTTCCAAGTTGATATTCTCAAAACCTATTTTTTCGAATGTCCAATTTCTCAAGGTCAATCTCCCGAAGCCATTCTCCTGAGTAATTAATTTCCCGATTATCCATTTCCCCAGACATTTAATTTCCCAAATTTTTTTAACAGGGAACCTGTTTTATGGGGGGCTTTTTGAGAAATTTGCCGTCCGCCGTCCAGCGAAAAACTTGGAAAAATTTCGACTCTCGAGCCATATATGATAGGAGAGGGACTTGGAAAAATTTCGACTCTCGAGCTATATATGATATGGAATGGACTTGGAACAATTTCAACTCTCCAGCTATCATATATAGCTGGAGATTCGAGAAAAATTTAGACTCTCAAACTATATTACACTAGGCTTATAGAAGGTCTAGGCCTTACTAGCTTTATCTAGGTCTAGGCTTCCTTGAATTTTCAATACCAAATCCCATTTGACTCATAAAACAGGTTCCCTGCGTTCCTCGTTCAACTTCGTTAAGGAAGCCGTCGTTTTTTCATTCATAAAACAGAAAGGTTCTTACATTTTTCGAATGTTCTAGGCTTCTTGTACTCTTATTGTCTGGCTTGTTTTCTTTATATATGTACTTCGTGACTATTGATTGAATCCAATTCTGTAATTTCACTTGTGGACTAGTCTTCACTATCTGCCGAGCGACAGCTCAACAAAGCTTTGACTTCCTTTCGTCCTGTTCTTTTTGTACCTCCTTGTGCATATTAGGATGGTGCTCCCCAAGGAGCAAAGCAAAACGGTTATACCAGCCTTTGCTGACGCAGCTGATTGAACCCATATCTCAACAGCATATTCGGGTACGACAGCTTGCCTACGGCCGCGACCTAGCTCTTTTCTTCATACCGGGGATGTGAGCGCAGCTCATGCGGGAACTCATCTTCGAGTATTGCCTAGACAGCTATAACCGTTGGATGAGTATGTGTTACAAGTACCTTAAGCTACATGTGCGCAAATTCTTTAATGGAGCTTATTGTACTCTGTCCGCTTGCCTTCCTCCTGGATTTTTCTGTACCACCTCATTTTCGATTCTTCCTCATTAGTGATAAGAGGTCGTGAAAAAATCAGGAAATGTGTATCGATAATAATTTTCAACGATAAATCCAAAGAGCTATATCGACCAGTCTTCTTCGTTCAATACTCGCTCCACAATTTGCATTCAAAAGTTGACTTAGTTGTGCTCTTTGATATCATCAGGAATATTTTTCGGAAAATCAGGTCCCCTGAAAAAAAAAAAAAAAGTTTTCACGTGAAATCCTTATCCAATTAAAAGGTCAAAATTTAAGGGTGTATCTCACAATGTTGAAAAACTATTAGCTGTTCGGCTGTAAAGCATTATTCCTCTCTTATCACGCATCATCAACCATGAAGTTGATCATCATCTGACATTTCCTGACTTTTGTATACATACTTCCTTCTTTTACATACGCTTGTCACTAACAATATAATAAAGCGGTCAAAAACTTCTTGGCAATAGGTACGCTTTTTGGAGGATTCTTTTACAGTACAGATCGTATTTTAAAACATAGTTGATTGACGCGATTCAGAAATTCTGAAATAGGTATAAGCAGCGCTAAGAATTTTCGGGAAAAAAAATGGAAATTTGGCGTTTATAATCGTAATTTTCGGCTTTATTCGGCACTCAAAAATACTACTAAGCAGCCAAAGACTCAACCAATTGCAACACCATGACCCTGTCATGGAAAATTCCAGCGTCTGACATCAAAAACCACTACTGCCCCAAAATACTTGAAAATGGTCTTCCCTATGGTCTAATCAACTTGAAAACAAACTCCTCCCTATCAAGGCTAATCCTCTAAAACCCACAACTTGCAGATCATCTACAGAAAAAAAACGTCCATCCTAACCCGCCTCAGAATAGGACATACCCGACTCATCCACTCACACCTTCTTTTACGTTCAGAACCACGCAACTGCTCAAAATGTCTTTTCAATATAATAGACATAAACCATATTTTTACATGCCCTAAATTTACAACTTTACGAAACTCACTAAACATACCTCCTCTAGAATACAATCACTCAAAAATGACACCTCATACGCAGAACTAATACAATACATATAATCTCAGCCAAATTTTTCTCTCTGCTCTAAAACATTTAACCATTAACCATCTATAAAATTAAAAGTAAAGTAAAATTAGTCTTTAAGTTGTACCGTTAGTCTAAAATATCAAGCTAATAGCCCGAAGTGCAGCTTGAAAGCTTGTATTTCGCTCGTGTGGATAAGCAAGTTCGAATATCGTTCGTTTTCGACACGAATTACAAACAGTACTTTTTATAATACATGAAGTGAAAGGAACACTTAGGCCTACAATTTAAATGTTCAAAAATAATGTTTACAAATTGTTCGAATGGCACCACTGACTTCACCACTGATAAAACATTTTCGCCACGGTTCTGATAACGGCATGTTTCGCTACGAAAAACGAACACGATACGCAGCACTTTCGCTTCATGTATTATAAAAAGTGTTTCTCTAGGTTGTCTTAGGTAAAACTGTGTTGTTTATCACTTAAGAGGCACTTGTAATCAGAAAATGACCTCTGTCCTCTTTACGTCAGCTAAAACGATTGGAGCATATGCGTATGCAGGTATCTGCGCTGGTGACATACGAGTAGATAAGTCACATGTAGGGGCAGTGCCGTGAATGAATGAAAAATTTATGTCTTTCAATTTTATGAGGCCAGTATTCTTTGTAAAAACATTTTCAGCTTTCTCTTTAATATGCTTCCACGAGAACTCGTAATCTGAATGAGCATCGCGGAAACATCTTGGATAATTTCGAGTTGATTGTGTATCGATTAGCCTCTGGTTTGAAGTTTGAATAGTAATCGGCGGAGTTTGAAAGAATTTAACTCCGAGAAGGGCTAAATAATCTATAAGTGAAAAGTAAAACTAAAAAGTCTTGATGATGGAAACAGGAAAGAGAGATTTCTAGAAATCGTGTATAGGTAATGGGACTTGAAAGATTTTTGACTTTAAGTATACGCGAGTAAGACCCTCCCAAAAGTTTTGATCTTGCCATACACCGGGCAATTATCCAAAATGATCATTTTAGGATCAATTTTCAAGTAGCTGTCGAAATCTTGAAAAATGATAACGCTGTAAACTTTAAATCAGACGTCGATGGTGTCATTAGCCTGTTCTTACCGGTCATGAAACGTGTACCTCATCATGACTAATATTCTTTATGTAGTTCATTCGTATTTCTGTTTTTCTCTTTTTTTTCATTCACGTTTTAACCCTTGAGAATGACAGTCGTTACTGTCGAAACGTCGGGTTTTTAATTAATAGATAAATAAATAGTCATTTATTTGTTTATTTTTTTGAATTTTTCATATTTTGGACGGCAGTGCCGGACATATTCGACTCTCTATAGAAATTAATATTCCTTTTTCCATCGCGTGATATTGCTACGATTGATATTATACAAAATAATATAATTTGACAAGCTGTTGAAAGATCTAAAGAGTCGCAATAATAGAATTCACCTCAAACCATGAACCAACTGTATACATACCTATACACATATGTACCACATACACGGGCGCAAATAACGCGCATCAGTTTTCAGTTTTTGAACGTTTCAAGTCCCTGCTGCGTACCTACTATAATATGTGGGCTGACTTTATTAGCGAATTCAAAAAAATTTTCTAAAAGAAGGTTCTCAAAAACCGTACCGTATAAGGTAAGTCGTTAGTTAGAGCAGAAATGTAGGCTTCCTTTTTAAAAATAAGTTCCTTTCTCGACTCACTTAATGAAAGATAACCCATGCACAATCATTTTTTAAAAATAATTTCTAATATTTTATTGTGAATGGCTCATAATATACTTACTATATGTTTTGATTATTTGAGGCGAACCTTTTTACAGAAATGTATTCGCTGAACTCTGTCTTTTCGGAGAAAATTGCATTTTTACAAATAACAGGAAGTGAAAATTGGGAAAAGAAAAAGAGAGAAAAAAAGAGAGAATGTCACAATTTTTCTTCATTGCCCGAATAGATTGAACTGCGCGAGCGCCTCTGGCACCGGCCATCACCAAAGGTTCTAATAAAGGAAATTGTGAAATTTTCACAATTAGACACTCCAGATTGTAGAGTATTGTTTTCCACCAAATTAGGTAAATTCTTTTTATTTCTCAAGTTTTTCTTTCATGTTTTTCGTTAACATTTCAGTGTCCTGTAAAATTGAAACAAAATGCTGAGACAGAGGAGTCTGCGGGTTTCTCAAGAAAAGCGCCATTGACTCAAAACAAAGAAGAAAAAAGTCAACGAGACAGGATAATCTATTCAATTTTCATATTACTTGGAGCTGAAGTATATATTGTAACGGGTAAGCGACGCTAGCGTCAACTTGCATTGTGGGTGAAAAGTGTAAATCAATGCATTGATTCCACAACTATCCAACTTTCATTCTTCATTTATTCAAGAATGGAGCATCGCACAGAAATTTTTATTAGAACATTATTCTTGTATTTTTTGACGTTCTACAATTTTTGTCTTTTGAATTTTTTGCAAAAAACCGACATTCACCCTGAAAATCACAAAAAACTAATCTGGACCATACTGGTTCCCCGCCACGTGTGCTTTGGCACTGATCATATTATTACTACTACTTTCCATCCTAACAGCGCAGGGAATGTAAACTGAGAGGTAGAACAAACTCCCCTCTCCTGCATATAAAAGAAAAGTTGAATACAAAATTTCTCAATGTAGGAGAAGTAATTTTATTCGACCATATCTTTTACATTCAAATTATACGTTTTATGCAAGAGTATTGTTACACATTTCGCAAATTACGCGATATTCAAACAACGGCTGCGTAATTCATAGAATATACAAGGATTTGCCGCTCAAAAATTTCACAAATCACGCAAGTCCCTTGCGTATTACGCCTATTGAGCAAAGTGGTCGCGTACCTACCTATTTCGTGAATCACGCAACATTTTTGCGTATTTCACGTACTACTTATTACGCAATTAGGTACACAAACTACGCGTAAAATGGATATAATGTAACAGAAGATATTTTTCATAATTTTATCCACTTGTAGTACTCGTTAGGATGGAATATTCTTAGATATTGAAAAAGAACAAAATTCAAGGCACTTTCGTCTTTTTTATTTTATGTATAAGGTTGATCGACGTTTCGAACATACAAACGTTCTCCATCAGGAGTGCCTTGAATTTTGTTCTTTTTTCATGATAAATATCGTCTGGACAAGTCTTTATTTCATTTTCTCAGATCTTGACCATGAAAACAAACTTTCAGAAAAACAATCCTCAAGATACGTCGCATTTTTCCCAGTAAAAAACATGTGGACACTGCCTATGGTATATAACAAAATTTTTTTTCTAAAAGTTTTTCCACGTTTTCTAGTTGATCAATTTATTTTTATTGTTTTGCTTTATATGAATAATTTTGAAATTTTTTGTAGGATATCTGAAGACATACAAATACTAGTGCCAAGATTTGATGATGTGGAAAAAAAAACTCAGCAAATATGATTGATTTCTATACAATACCTTACATTTAACTCACTGTTTTGTGTATAAGTATAATAATATTCTCTAATTTAGATGTTGCTGCTAAGAAAGAAGGGTGTTATTCTCCTACCACTTGTAATAGATCACACTCAAAGCTGAAAAATTTATATTCTAGGAATATATTCTTGAAAGAATAAAAAATTATAAATTTCAGTAATATATTACGATTCAAATGGGCGAAATATCGCGTCAGGTCTTAAAAATATATCTCAGTCACGTATTTTATGAGCTACGACGTCGGCACTCGAAAATTCTTAAGCTCGTGATATTTTTAAGAAAGAATAGGAAGCATAGTTCGGCAAAACGAATTAACATTTGAATGTAGTAGACTACTCGTATTTACCATAGGCTACGTGCAATTACCCGCAGCATGAGCTGTTGTGCGACATTTTGTTCTTATAATATAATATAATATAATAAAAACAAACTGGTTTGTCTGATGACATCAAAATAAACATGTATACGATAGAGAGTAATAAAGGCATTTACCATATCTCGCAAAAAATCTGAAAACCACTTTTTAACTGAATTAAGTGTTGTATAAAATTTTTTACTATTCCCATAAAGTATAAATAAAGTAATATAGTGAATTATAGCGCACAGGGTGCAAAATTACTACCATAAAATTGAAATTATATTTACACTGAATTTTTTTGTCGCTCTACAACCACAATTTGTATTATAATCATTTATAACGACTAAAATTCTCTTCAACATTGCCTAATCTGATGCTTAAAATTTCAAGAACATTACGACACATAATTTTGCCGAGATTTTTCTCTCAAATTAAATAATTATCTAGACTCTCGGTATCAGGTACAGAGGGTGGTTCAGAAATGTTAGTCTCTATATCTTGTAAATTGTCTCTAAAAATAGTTATAGGTGTATTCAAATATTCAGCTAGGGGATTGAATACGGTAAGTAAATTGTATATGATTGTTCAATACATGAACAAGATTGAAGCTTCTCTGAATTAGAACAAATTCACTCCAATTACAAATATTCTTTTCAAAAATTGGTAAAAAGATGAATTTCATGTAAGGTTGTCTTTGCGTAAGCGCAAAATATGTATTTATCAATTATTTTACGACACTAAATTGTTGAACATTTTACATCAAATCTCTGTCTTTTTTAAAAATCTCTTGTCTTAATATAATTGGGTCAGAATTTCGTGAGTTTTACAAAAAATATACACAACTTCAACAGTTTATATGGCTTTCAAACGTATTCTAATGACACATGAAGTTTCAATTTTGTTAAAAAAAGAAGAATCATGAACATTTTTACGGCGATCATTTTAGAAAAATATTAGCAATTCACGGACTTTTTGATTTTCTGGAAGTACTTAGTACTGAAGAAACGACACATGCAAGAGAGTTTGCCCAAAAATTTTTGAGGTAATCGGGAATTATACTTGAGGACTTTGTTCGCTAAGAGAGAGGCATAGGAATCAAAACCTTCCTCTTACCAAAAATACCAGATTTGTATTTTTCAAGATCGACGTAGGTAATATTGATAGATATTGCATCACACATTCTAAATTTTCATTTTATGGACCATTTGCATTGAATTCTTGCTATTGTTAGTTTTCCTTTCTTAATACAAAAATTCTTTAGTCTGGATAATACTCGTTGAACTGTTCATCTCAGTCGTCTGATTTCTTTCTGACATTAAATTTCTGATTTAAGACCATCATTTTCTTTTGTGTATATCAAAAACTGTAAACTGAGCACAAGAGTCTCAAACCATGATAAAGCCACAAAGAATGACTCGACAGAAAAATCTTCCATTGCATCCCTTCTCTTGGTAACAGGTCACAGTTTTAAGAGAAATTATTAAGTTTGCGCCTTTCGCATAATGAGAAAGGTTGAGAGATTACGTCGAGCCGCTTCCGATAGTATTTGTATAACTTCATCATAGTAAACGAGGACATTTCCTATCTCGCACCCTTTCTACAATAACGTTTACAAACTCGACACTAATCATGATTGCATTTTTTTATTTTAATTTTTTTTCATATTTTGACTCAAAAATTTCATTTTTGCGTGTTCATCATTTGATTCTTCCCTCCTGGAGGTTTCTTTGAGTAGGTACACCACTGGATTGACCCGAAAATAAAAGGAAGGAGTTCGAGTGATGTTCTATTCTCGATGGTGAAACTGAGCGCGCATAATGTTGACCCAGCACGAATATTTAATTGAATAAAATGCGCATACTCGCACAGTCGAATCGCTGGTAGGATAGTTTTGCAGCTTTTTCCTCCAAAATTTGATATTACTTAATGTATTTCATGGATCGTTAGTGAACACGTGCTCACAATTGGTAAATTGAAAACCTTCTATTTACCTATAAAAATGGCACGTATAGTGGTGAAGACTCAATTAAATTCACGTGCACACAAGTTTGTGTAAAAAATAAATACAATCGGTCGATTAGTCATTTACTTAAGAAACTGCTCTGGTCATTTCATATAACCGAAGTACTATCTCGTAAATTATTATTTGTATTTTTCATGAATAGCGCGTTATTCTACGCCTTATAATGGAATTTGCTACTCGAAGTCTAACGTCTTTTCCTATATTTATTAGGTTAACATCCTATACACGTTGTGTAAAATCCCAGCTGGTAACAAGATCCCTTCCTTTACAAGCGGCGAATTCATCTTTTATTTATATGGCCGACAGCCTAAGAATACGTTCTGCGTGCGTAATTTGTCTGTAACATCTGGTATGGATTTTCTCCAATGCTCTCTGCAGATATTCTTTTTCATTAAAAATTACAATCGATTTCCATCCATCAATTCTTTCAGCGCAAACCCCTGGGTAAAGAAATTCGTCTTCGTATAATAATGTTATAAATAAGGTCGTATAGATTTATCGCGTGGGACGGATCTGTTTATACTTCCAATTGATCTTTAGAAAATTTTTTGCAAAAGACTATCGGAGACCTTCCACAAACAACGAATGAAAGTAGACTTCGATAAATATATTAAATTTTATTCTGGGAGGTCTAAGTGTATTCCTCAAAAAGATTTGTAAGTGAGTGTTTGTAGTTCAGAGCAATGTTTGCGAAACGAAGCGTGACCAAGTGAGCAAATTGTCTCGAAGATGCAAACTCACTAACAAACCTTGTTGTGAGGTAAAAAATGTGAAAATTTGGAAAAAATGTGTTTTGATAATAATTTATTGACCAGCCTTCTACGTTCAATATTTGCTTCACAATTTGCATTCCAAAGTCGATTTTGTTGGTCTCTTATCATGAATATTTTTCGGAAAATCGTTTCTCGTGAAAGAAAACGTGAAAGAAAAAAAAACTCACTCTTATTTTGTTGAAAGGTCATAATTCAAAAACGCAATTAACGATGTCGATAGAACATATAAAGAGAATTTTTTTGTAAAAATTATTGACTATCTGGCTGCCTAAACCCTTGAAACATTATTCCTCCCTTATCACACTACCATCATTTACCATGAAGTTGGTCATTGTCAACATTTTAAAATATACTTCCTCTTCACATCTATCCAGTTGGAAGTTAGACCATGAGGTAGATCGAGTGTAGTAATGAATCTTTGAACGGGGGAACTGATAAGAAAACATAAGAAAATAAGGGGCGCTGGACTTTGTTTACAAGTTACAAACAATATTTGTCACGTACGCAATGCGCATAGACTTTGCACTCTATTCTTTAGAGAAAAACCCAACGCGTCTTTATTCTCTGAAGAACGGAAACACGACCTTGCTTCGTTTAACAAAACACGTAGAGTACGTGTTTTTGTTCACATGTTATTTCACTTTTAGCGTGGCACTGGTAACTTAACGACTATAAGCCAAAATTGGAGGATATGAAATTACTATAGAGAGGAAAAGTTTATAGGCCGTTCAGAACCCTGCATCATACAAAACCAGTATACAATAGTGAAAGCAGGATTGGTTTTACAGCCACAATGCTCACAAAAAGGTGCAAGTTCGAGCTTCTTCTGGAAAAGGTTTCACAAACCTCCTCATTCCTATATAATTACTGAAATTATCTGGAATTCCACTATCTTATGAAAATTGGGTTGTGAACATAGACTTTGTTGTCCTAATTTACTTGAGTTGATGACAAATTAACGTGTGCTGAGCTACTTGAGCTCGAGATTCTTGCCCTTGTTTTTGTCGCTGTCAAGTTGAAGCCCTCAATATTCTCTCTCTTAGAATTCATCCTTTTTTTTTCAGGCTTCATCTTAGTAAGTGCTTACGACAGCTTATATATTGAGCTATTATTGTGTTCTTTGTGTATTTTTATTCAAGAGGTGGAACTCCCATTGATTCAATCTTCTGATTTGGTAAAGTAGTGGAATCAAGGTCACGGGTTTTACTCCTATCCGGACAGAAAGATCCTTCTCATCTAATATAAAATAAAACGTTTGTCTGTCTGTCTATATGTATGTTCGTCCATAACTTTTGAACGCCTTCATTTATCGACTTGGAATTTTTTTTGGAAAATTTCGTTTTATTTGGGTCAGGTTTTTGAATAAATTTCGACGTTCTGACTCCCTCAAGGTGGAGTAGGGGGCGAAAAAATTAGGAAAAAACGGGCATTATCGAGTACTGAAACGTACCCTAGACGTATGCGCATTGTCCCAACCGTTCAAATGCGTTGAGCGGTGCAGTTTTAAAAATTGAACTATCCTGATAACTCGAGTTTTACTCATTTTTATGAAAAATTGAAAAGAACAAAAATTGTAGCCCCTGTGATTTCCTTTCAAATGAGCCCGATCCCACATTTTTAGGAGGAAATTTGGGAACTATTGGTATTTTGACTGATGTGTATTCAACATCATTGCGTTCACACAGAGAGAGCATTTAAACCGGTTGCTCTGGATGAATCTATAGAGACTATTCAAGTTTTACGTATTCAATTTTCGATTTAAAAAGGAGACTATATATAAAATAATTTCTTAAAAATTCGCTCTTCTCTTGTGGTACGAGTAACATACATCAGATAAATATCGTGGTCAGAGTTTGAAACTACCTAAGAAAAGGTACTGGGTTCGAG
This sequence comes from Aspidiotus rigidus, assembly GCA_035079385.1. Classification (NCBI taxonomy): domain Eukaryota; kingdom Metazoa; phylum Arthropoda; class Insecta; order Hemiptera; family Diaspididae; genus Aspidiotus; species Aspidiotus rigidus. The sequence goes on from JAVHKY010000013.1 coordinate 7,796,090, forward strand.
AAAGAACTGGGAAAATTACATCCTGTTTCTCATACAGGAAACGACTAAGTGCGTCGCATGCCTCTATACAGACGGATGTAATGCGCGTCAGGCTTCTTACCTACAGTCCATCCATTGCCTTCATTGCGATTAGTAAAATATTGATGAATTAGTCCGTTTTTTGCTGCAATACAGCCCTTACCAGACAAGTCGGCTCTTACCGTTAAAATCAAAATATTTACAAAACACAGATATCTACTCAGCACACAGCTGGTGGTCAAGAGTTTTGTTTTTCACGCACATCAGTCATGGCCTGTAACGTTGTTGAATGAAAAAAACATTCAAAACGTATTTGATTTAGCACAGGTTTGTTATAAGACGACATTCAGAGAACGGAAATCATCAAGCCTCTCGAAAATATCATAAGAGTGACACTGAGCTTCTTAACTTTGGCTATACTCAAAAATTTTTCTACATTGGTGATTTATTGAAAAAATTTTGGGTTACTAAATCGTCTTTTCCTAAAAAATTGAGAATAGTAACCAAATTTCTCATATGGACCCATTTTTACCTAATAATTTCTTTCTCTTTCATCTTTGTATTTCCTCTCTCTCTTTTACTTTTTCTATCTCTTCTTTTTGCGGAATATTTTCGACAGATTGTCAATGAAAGTATTAAACTAGTATTATTCGTCGATACTTCGTGCGTAAAGAATAACTTTGGCCTCTCCAAAATATGATGCAAAGAAAAAGTTCAGGCCCATGCGCGTGTAAATTTATAAAAATGTCCACAGCAGTCGGAAGAAGAATTTAAAATCTCCGTGCATTATTAGACCTTGATCGGCCTTCACGCCAGGAAAGTGCTGCACATTATATAAAAATATAGTTTAGTTCGCTTATATTTTTCGACTCGAATCTACGGGCATAAAGTTCAACGGGCACAGGCTGTTTCATCTATATTATAAAAGAGTCGTTCTGACGAGTAAACGCTGCGTACAGCGAACGGAATGTATTGAAAAATGTCTCAAAAGAAAGCTTGGATTCTCTAGAGTGTTTGTGTCGAATAATATTGCTAAAACGTTGATTCGTTGAGCTGTAATTAAGCTCGAAAGTCGTTTTGCATTTGTGTCTATGTGTGCGTGCGTGTGTAACGCTCCGTCAGCTGTTCCATGAAACAAGGAGTGTTAGATCAGAGTTGTTATGCGTATGCGTATCGTAGGTATGTGTGTGTAAAACGCTCTGTCAGCTGGTGTTAGATCGGTTATCGGTCCAATATTATAAAAGAGTCGTTCTGACGAGTAAACGCTGCGTACAGCGAACGGAATGTATTGAAAAATGTCTCAAAAGAAAGCTTGGATTCTCTAGAGTGTTTGTGTCGAATAATATTGCTAAAACGTTCATTCGTTGAGTTACTAACATTACAAAAGGGTTCGAAAAGAACATTCTTATCAGTTTTGTGTTTCAAACATTGTTTGAAATAGTACTACACCTGTGTATGAAAATGTTCGTCGCAAAGAAAGTGAAAATAATAATGTAGTGAAAATAATAATGTTCGAGCTGCGTCCTATTACAAAACGAGAATATCTTCGAGGTATCAAGCTGCTTTGTATCACAGAACGAGAATATCTTCGAGGTATTACAAAACAAGAATATCTTCGAGCTGCGTAGATATTGGTATGTGTTGTAGAGTAACGTGGTAAATTATAGCAGTGTCTCTATTACAGGATGTCCCCGAAGAAACCTAATATAGGGCGCAAACGACATGAAACAAGTCGTCAACACAAGTATGATGAATCTAAAAAGATGATACTAGACAATGAGCATAAGCGTCTTGCTTTCAATTTTCCCGGAAATGGGAATTATAAATCATTAGCTGATATTGGTGACCCAGATGTCATATGTTCTCATTGCGAAGCAAAAAATTGGAAAGACGAATCCAAAGGTTTCTGTTGTTTGAGTGGAAAGGTGCAATTACCACCTTTACCAGAACCACCTACGCTTCTTATGGATCTCTTATCCAGAAATGATGAACGTTCAAATATATTTCTTCCAAAAATAAGGGCGTATAACAGTGCGTTAGCAATGACCTCCATTGGTTGTACTGAAGTACGTGAACGCAATTTTATGCCCACGTTCAAAATCTCAGGTAATTTATACCATCGCATAGGCAGTGTATTACCATGCCCTCAAGAATCCGCCAAATTTCTACAAATATATTTTGTTGGCAATGATGATGCGGAAGCATTACTTCGATGTAATTATAGCGACACTAATGAACATTTAGAGTTAATGAAACAACTGCAGGAAGTGTTGCATAGAAATAATAGGTACGTGATAGAATTAAAAAGCACCTATGAGAAGGAAGTATTGAAGAACCGCAACATTGAGGAGATAAAAATTGTAATCAAAGATGCAGTAATACCGAACTATCACAAACGTCAGACAAATGCTCCATTGTCAAACGAAGTAGCTGTCATAATATGTGGTGATGAAGAAAGTGTCAAGAGAGATATTGTCATTGAAGGTAAAGCAAAACCCTTGGATCTTTGGCCTCCCCAACAAGTATGTTCTGTACTATCTGGGAGGCCTACAATGTATTATTTATGCCTTTTCCATATTAATATTTCAACACTGCTCAATTGTTTTAGGTCGTGATGATAAGTTGAAAAGGATAACTGAGAAACATGTATCGTATGATCCACTTCAATATCCTTTACTGTTCCCATATGGTTCGCCCGGATATCATATATACATGAAGCAGAGTGGTGGAAACCGCAGTTTATCAGCCATGCAATTCTATAACTTCAGATTGATGATTCGGGATAGTAACTACTTGCTGCTCTACTGTGATCTACTCAATCAATATATTGTGGACATGTATGCTAAGATTGAAGGAGAACGGCTCTTATTCTGTCGAATGAACCAGAAAAAACTACGTGTTGAACAGTATTGCCATCTCAAAGACTCTTTAATATTACTGATTCTACTGAAGCTATTGGAGATTTAGTTATATTACCATCCTCTTATACTGGCAGTCCAAGGTACATGTGCGAAAGGATGCAGGATGGTATGAGTTATGTTCGTAAATATGGGACAGCAGATCTTTGTATCACCTTTACGTGTAACACTAAGTGGAAAGAAATCACAGATGCACTATTACCTGGACAAAAAGCGCAACATAGATACGATGTTGTATGTAGAGTATTTCGATTGAAGTTAATGAAACTGAAAACGCTAATCCACAAGAAGAAGATTTTTGGAGAAACTCTGTGTTACATGTCTTCAATTGAATGGCAGAAAAGAGGTCAGTATTGATAAAACAGAGGAGTAGATAGAATATTTGAGTTTTTATTATTCCGAAGATGTTATCCAAGAAACGCTCTATACACCTATTTCAGAAGTCAGTAAATGCCAAAGCAAGAGCTTCGTAGATGTGATCGGACGAATTGAAACGACGCACAAAGCAGAACGTATCATGCAGAATGGAGACGTTAAATCCGTCATCATTGTGACATTACGAGATCAATCAGCGTATATCGACGCTACGTTCTGGGACCACATCGATGACGTGGAACATATTTCACCAGACAATATGACAATACTGGCGATTGAAAGTGCGACCGTTAATTTTTATAAGGGAGCAGTCACGCTGAATGTCAACCAATCGGCAAAAATAATAATCGATCCAATTGGTGAAACGTCTGATAAGTTATGTCAGTTGAATGATCAAAATGTATCAATAAATCTGTCTCAGTCCTCGCAAGAATGTAGCCAAGGTAATGAGTCATTTTCATCAACTACTCTGGTATCGGCCATTAAACGTAGTTTGGAGCGCGTGAAGGAGAAAGAAGAACGTTTGAAAGTTAAAAAATATTTATTACAGGAGCAGCTCCGTCATTATGAATCCAAAATGTGATACTATTGTGATAGTGCTATTTTCAGTTTCATAATTTTTCTATATGCAGTATACTTTTTCCAGTTTTTCTTCCTATTTTTCTAAGAATGATTATTCTCTGTCTTCATCTCATGTGTTTTTGTTATGACTTAGAATGAGTTTTGATTTTCTATTTTTTAAATTTTAAGTTTTCTACTCAATTTTTCATATGATTATAGATCTCGCGTCTTCCTTTTATACTTAAGAATAATGTTTCTTTGAGTTTTTGATTCCAGTTTTCTATTTTTTAAATTATAAGTTTTCTACTCAATTTTTCGTCTGATTATAGATCTCGCGTGTTCCTTTTATGGTTAAGAATAATGTTTCTTTGAGTTTTTGTTTCCAATTTTTTAATTACCCATCATTATCATTAATTGTTAACACTTTTTCTCAAAGTATAGCTGAAATTCTTACATGTGTGTGTATTTCTTTGTTTCACGCCTAATGACAGAAGTTGTCATCATCATTCAATTCATGACTGTGTTTCTTCCAGAAAAACTGTTGCCCGTCCGTAGGACGGGTAGCTTGGCTTGTATTTTTATACTGACAACTCGGAATAGTTATAGACATTTATTTGTTTGATATCTTTCAGTAAATATTTGAGCGTAAACGAATGCTGAAATATGCTAATAGCATAGTACAAAAAAATAACGAGACCAACAATTTAAATACGGTATACGGACGTCACATCGACGTGTAGACAGTAGACGATCAATTCGGAATGACGCGGAGATAAACAAAGGAAAATAACAACAGACTACTGTCGACGTCGGCGACGTGCCCTATACGACGCGATACGGCCCGCGCGTTTCGTCTATGTATACGCGAGCTTGCGCTCTAAAGTTCACCGCCACTCTCTGTCAATGACAACTTTTCGTTTCTGTATAAATTACCTACGTCGTACTTGCTCAATTCTCGCTTGTTAAACGTGTATGAAAATGTCGTAATGTATTTTAATGAGAAGGGGAAGACAAACCGCCGACGCGGCTTGGGCAACAAATGTACACAGCTTTCCTTCGTTAATTATTATAAGTTACTCGTCGTAATGAAAATTTTCTTTCCAAAGTCTAGTACGAGGTTTCCTCGTTTCATTCATCATAATTTTACTGATAATCTCGACGACGACAGGGGTGTAAGATAAAAAGGAAATTCATTGTACAAACAAAATTGACTCTCTGAGAGCTACAAAAAACTTTTAAAATTCAAGGAGCTTTGTAATTTAATTTTAAAAATATCGAATTGCCTCTATATTGAATGCTCTGCAGTCTGTCTTATTGCTAAAGGGACAATTGAAAAGATGAAAGGCTTGTTGATATGTATTATAGTTCAAATAGTGGTATGTTTACTGGTATATGAGTTCACACTACAGGAAATAATTATAATCATATTTATTGATTATGTACGCGAGAAAAAAACCGATCAGTTACTAAATCGTTGAATGGCTTGCAACACGCAATACACACTCTGGTATCATATGTACGCGACAGGGATGCGCAGCCGATTAGCATTGACATAAACTTTAGCTTTTGACTGATAGCTAATTCTAATGAATTCATAAGCTGGATTTTAGCTTTTTCAAAATGGGTCAAAATAATGACTTAAAACTTAAACTTAATTATAATAGCTTAATTTTACCTGCAACCAATCAATATTTTCTAATGCTGGCTGTTGGCTGAAAAGCTGATGTCTCAAAATTCATTAGCTGTCTTTTATCTTTCCTAGAAATGGTCAAAACAAGAGCTTAATCTAAACTTAAGCCAATAACGGCTTTAGCTGCGCATTCCTGGTACGCGACAATACGTCAACAGCTATACTCTGTTCACGTTAAGAAAGGATAGAAAGTAGTACAAAGTACGTACCCACGAGAACGGAACGCTCCAGATACCTAATTTTAATATACCGTTCCGTTCTCAAGGTACTACTTTCTATCCTTTCTTAACGTGAACAGACTATATCATATTATTTACAAAGTCAGGCAAAGGGTCTGCTGTCTAACGGCAAAATAAATTCTGTTTGCTGATTAGTGCAATTTGGTCAAAAAGGTGAGGATGCGAGAAAAGTTCTGCAAAAAATCAGGTGTTTAACTTATCTAAAAGACATTTATGAGAACTACAATTTTCATTCTCTACATTGTTTTTGTAGGGCAGTAGAGTTAATGTTTCATGTATAACCTCTCATGGTCAAAAACATTAGGTTCACTTTTTAGTTGCATTCTAGGTATCACCACTAGCGCTCCTACTAGATTTTGAATATTGTCGGTGTGAAAAGAAACGAGTGTTTGATCTTATGTCAGTATTAGAGGAAGAAGTACTGGTAGTACCTCCCAGAATTCAACATCATCTCCTCATAACCATTCTCCATTCCTATAATTCTTCAAAAAAAACGACGGCTTCCATAACAATGTTGAATGAGGAACACAGGGAACCTGTTCTATGGGTTGAATGACAATAATTGTACTAATATGCCTCGCATTATAGGATAGTTTTCTCAAGTAATTTGACACGCGATGCATCATACACAGGGTTGGGTATACCGTAACAATCGATTGTTCCTTACTTATTGTTATCCTTTTGGTAGGTTACTTACCGGTAACGTTCCCCCCTCTACCCCCACAGAATATTTTTGAATTAACGTTCCCCCCCCCCCTCTACCCGCACAAAAGATTTTTGAATCGTTACTGTTACCTATCGTTATGTTTATTGCAGCTAAAAATTGGGCTTCCCAAGTCTGTTTGTACACCAATCGGCTTAGCCCCTTCAATGAACTAGAGATTCAATTTTTCAATTTTTGTGGTCAAATGTTACTGTATAATAAGAAAATTTGTGCTGTTTGTGTTGTTGTTGTTGTTTTGAACATACGTACATTGAAACGCAGATTACAAAAACTACACAAAATACAGCAGTCGCGAGCGCTTTTGGTTAAATAACCATCTTCAAATCGTAAACGTAAGAAAGCGAGTACAATCTCTTGTCATAATAGCTGTATTTCTGGGAGTCTTTAAATTTAATACAAAAAAAAAAAAACATAATCAACTGTTTTTGTGAAATGGGCCTATTGGGGAAACCACCATAAAAAAACGCACTATCAACTCGACCTCTAAGGTGGAGGTGAATTGAGTTAATAGAACTTTTATATTATAGTCAACATTTTTATAAATCCCGTTTCCAAGATATTTCTTGGCTTTCTGAGTTGATAAGACTTTCATACGTATACATTGAAGTCAAAATTTGTATAAATCCCATTCCCATAATATATGGCTTTTTTTTTTTTCATATAAAGGCTTGAGAGTGGGGAAACCACCACAAAAAAAAAGTACTAAGATGGCGTGGGACTGAGTTAATAAAGTCAAAATTTAAATCAGAGTTGAAAATTTTCAAGTCCCCCTCCTATCATAGCAAGAGGGTCGAAATTTTTCCAAGTCTCCTTTCTATCAAAAATCGCTCGAGAGTAGACATTTTTCCAAGTCCCCCCCCCCCCTCCTATCATAAACTCGAGAATTGAAATTTTTCCATGTACTCCTCCTATTATACGTAGCTCGAGAGCCAAATGATATTTACACAATTGTCCGTTAAGGAGCCGGATTGCTCTAGGCTGTTTTGATTGACACATTATGGTGTAGGGTATAGCTGACTGATATCATTTCGGTAACACGGACAAGATTACTTGTTGATGCCGTTATAGTATGCACTCTGGTACGTTTGTGTGCTCCGCCGTGAATGTCTAACTGGTATAGCTGATCGGAGCTTACAACCAAGCTGTCGAGCGTTCGTGGCTGGATGCCAAAATCGAAAAATTGAAAAGTATGAGAGATGCTCCAATTTCAACCTTTCAGTTTCACCTAGATGACAGCTTCATCTCAATGACTATTGCTGGCGGATGTACAAACGCAGTACTCCTGGCTTATTCTTTGCCAGAAGGAATTTATGTGTACCTAACTCACCATTGACAATAATTATGACGAAGATATTTCATATCTTGTACTTCACAAGACTATTTCTAGAGACGGTCTTTTTTTTGAGAAGACAATGAAAACTGACTTCCTTGTCTCCTAGATAATGCTAATAGGCTTACACACCATTATAAACAGACGGAGTGCATTTTGTATCAGTTTCATACTGGCGGAAGAACACAGTACCAATAATCACACAGAGCGCACCCTATACCGGCATCTTTCGTTCAATCCAACACTAAGTTATTACGATAAATGTTTTTATTATGCCATATAATCTTGAAAAGTTATATTGGTTCAGCCTAATGTTGATACAAGTGATGAAAGTATATACATTATGTCTCCCGTGCTCATCGTTTCATTCTAATACTTTGAAAAGTTTTCTTTTAATTTTGTTATCTACTTTAATTTTTCTATCACGGTCTTCGACATTTATTTCTACATCACGCCGTAGAAAATTTGAATTTCGTTGTGTAGACGCTAGGCAAACATAGGTTTCAATCCAGATGATACACCTCACCTCGTGTTTAATTTTGACGATTTTCTTCCAAATGATGTAAGTTACTGCAATATACGTAATAGTAGTGTGTAATTGTACGTACCTATTATATGCTACTCTCTAAAGTGATGTCTCTGAGGTCAATTATGTACACCAAGCAGACAGAATCAACCTAAATTATGCTCCTTCATGCGGATTATAAGAGTGTATTTGAGTAGGGGTTGCTATGACCAAATCGACGAAAAATTACATTATTTTATGATCCGATCGAGCTAGACAGTTAATATACTCACTTACACGAATGAGAAAAGAAGTATAAAAGTTTGTATGTACTATACACTAAATTTCCGACCCCCTATCCTTCCCTCGGTGGTAAGAATATACTCCTACAAAATGTTTTCGAGAGAAGAAGAAAAGCTTATAATACTTAGGATCACGATCACAAACCGAGAGAAATAATCATATTGCCGTAGTCGATATTAATAAACATCCGTACGGTCAAAATATTTACTGTCATCAATTATCTCGATGCTTTATTTTAACTTTTGATATTTGTATTTGTGAATTTTGCGTCTACTCTCGCGATATATGACTCCCTCTCTGCTGTTTAAAGAAAATCTCATGAATACTTATTCCAGTTTGAAAAGCACCAGTTAAGAATGGCGTACTTGAGATCTATCTAGCAAACCATAAACTTTGATCAATACTAAATAAATAGGTACATGAGAACTTCCTTTTGTCAAATTAATGAAGCTCTATAATAAGGCTACAGGTGGGTTACAGGAAAAAGAAATTTGGAACACGATGCTGAGAAAATTTGTGTAAACAGAAGAATACGTAAACAAGTTTGTTGTACAAGTGTGCACAACAAAATACTATAGAACGACTGAACGAAGTACAATTGTAACGATGATAAGACTAAAGGAAGTTATCGCTCTATGAACAACATATTATTTTTTTATAGTGTGGGTAAAATGCGTTTTTCCTTATACTGATAGCGTATTTTTAACCACGCTGTGTAAAGAAATTATATATTATTCATGTGAGATAATTTGCAACTCGTGCACAACACACCTTCGACTCCCTGAGTAAGATTATAATTCACTTGCATACTAAATACCTAACTATTATTGTCCATTTTATAGTCGATCAAAATTCATAAATTTGCGGTATACAATATCGTGTGAAAATAAAAGTTGAAGCTTTCGAAGGTAGAATTTAAAAAAGTTTCATCTTAAATGCTCTCAGTCCATGTTGATGACAATTTTAGAATTTACACCTGCATCGCGTAGTTTTGGTCTGAACTCGGTAACTTGTAGTTTCTGTTATCATCTGTAGGAGCGCTGCACAGTAAGTACAACGATTGGAACGTGCTGAGCTTCGATCATGTTATATGGACATACCACACTGATAAAAACAAGAAGCCAAACAAATCCATTCCGAGAAGGGATGAAATCCTCCCTTTTTTTTCAGCAAAAACAAACTTAAGATCAGCGGATTACGACCAAAAGCCACTTTTTGGTATGTCTCACTTTCAATTGCTTTTATCTTCTTATCGGTATGGCACGTCCATGTAATATATGGTCGACAATGGTGAATGATTACAAGTATAAATGAAAACAAAAATAAAGTGAGAGACTTCTCAAATTGATTCCAATTCATTCTGACTGAAAAGGCAAATAGCCAGAATTCTGTTGGATGAAAATTGAAAAGCTCTCACCTACTCTAAACTAAGTAACGCGGAGAAATCTGTTTAAATTCCTGGTAATGTAAATCTAATTGAGGACCTATCCGTATAAAGGGCGTCCGTGAAGAAAAATTTATTACAGAAAAATCAGTTTGAAGTTTCAGTTCAAAATATCTCCGCAACAACGAGTTTAATAAAAAAAATGTTGAGGATGAAAATTGAAGACTGAAGAGCAACTCTTCTTTTATAAGAAACGATAATCACATTTTGAATACATCCAGAAACGGACGCCCTTCTTGCTGAGATGGAAAAAATTGTGGGTTAAAAAAAAAAACAAATTTATAAAAGATAGTTTATGGTCTGAAACGCACGAAAATCGAGGTCTTCGCGAAAAGGGCGTCCGTCCGAGGGACGCCCTTTGTACAGATAGGTCCTCAATTGGAGGGGAATTCAAAATGTCGACATGAAAAATGAACAATTGTAAAAATCTTAAGACTATGACCTGTGTGATACAATTGTTATGATCTTGGAGTATTCAGGCACCTGGGGATACAAGTATGAGCCTACATTTAAAAAAAAAGTACTACATTCTAAAATTTAGGACGGTACAAAAATTGTACAATAGCCAAAAAATTAAACTAGCCTTGAATTCAAAATAAGCAGTTTTTTATAGCTTTTGAATTTTTTTTTTTTAAGGGAAATTGATTGAGGGTCATCAGTAATGAAGTATCCTATTTCTAATTGTATTTTTTCAATACTCAGTGGTACCATCTTAAACTCATTTGTACAAGAATGATGGACTAGAATAAGATTTCTTAAGATACTATCTAGATTTGTTTGCCTCAATTTCCTTCCTCATTATTTTGAGCTCATGAGCTCATTTGGATCAAGAAAAAAGAGAGAAGAAAATTCGTATTATGTAGATAGTTGACATATATATCAAATCAATTAAGGTTCAAATTTGAAGGGGAAAATGAAAAAACGGATTTTGAATAATGGACCCCCAAAAAAAGAAAATATTTTTCTCCTACTCTTCGACTTTTTCTGTTTTTTTTTTTACCAACTTTTGGTAATGATTCCGCTGCTGCGTAGAGTTTTTTTTTTGTAGATTCAATAGTGAGATTATCACGTATTGCTTCAAAACTGGAACCTTGAGTTTTAGGAGGAAATGAAAATAGTCCTCCAAAATCTACCTGGAACAGCATAAATATTTAGAATCGGTAGTAAAATTTATTCCAAAATAAGTCATATGTACATATAATGAGAATCGCCACAAAAACTATTCTTAATATTTTGATATCATGGTCGTCTTATTTTGAGCTCCACTCTGTCTCCAACCAGCCGTATACCTTCAAAGCATTTTGGACGTTCTGGAGTTACATGAACTAGGTATTTTCTGAAATATAATATAAAAAAATCTTCTGGCAGAGCCAAATAGAAGATCATGTATCATGTCTACTGTACTGTGTAGGACGCCATCGCCTAGGCCTAGTATAAAAATAGTAAAGTCTAGTATAAATAGAGCCCTATAAATACGAGTGAGGACATGGTCCGCCATATTTAGTCGTCACGTCATCATTCATCTCCACAGCTCCCTATTTAGATGAGGACTTTGTATGATTAGTGAAGCTATTTTGCATTTCTCAATAGTATTAAGTCTTGCATTTTGCTTTGGCACTTAGTCTAGTATGTTCTCTTATTATTTTCAAATCATGATAAACTGTTATCAGTCATTAGAACAGGAGACTGTGAAAATAATGATGACGTAACGACTAAATATGGCGGACCATATCCTCACTCGTATTTATACGGCTCTAGTGTAAATATAATGCAAGCTTAGCCTAGTATAGGCCTAGTATAGTGAAGGCCTACTGTAGTTTATACTAGTAGTATGAAGAAAGTGGGGAGGTCTTAGCCTGGTTCAAGTCCAGTGTACTGTATGCTAGTATATAAGGAGAGGTCAGACGGACGCAGATTTTAAAAATAGGGCGGAGGTCAAAGCACAGAAATGAAACCTGTCAAAAGCGTTTTTTTTACGAAAATCCAGATTCTTCATTATAAATTGAGCCCTTCATTGTAATTCCGCGCTTTGTGCGTCCTCACTCACCCAATCCTTATACACGTGCGTTAAGGCACGTTTGTCGCGTAGTATGAAAAGTTTCCGTTTCACCTCCCTGTATTGTCGAATAAGTGTGCTCTTATTTTTGGAACAAACCAATAGTGTACAACTAGTGATTATTGCTTGTGTGGTTTACTACTCTCGCCAGCAAGGCTCGCTCTGTAATAGACCCACCATTGTTGTCAACTCACGTTAGAGCTACAAGCACGTATTTGAACCGGCCAGCGTTGTGTTCTTCTTTTACTAAGCAGGGAGAGATTGAAAGAGGTATCTAACCTATGACGGTACGTTGGTGAGAATGGAAAAATGGGAAAAATTGAAATTCGAGCCGGACAGTGCAGCGTCAGTATCACGAACTAAAATTGATGGGAAAGTTTGTTCTCTCCATTTTTCTCTTGAACTGCTTCGTTTCCAAAGATTATTGTACATTTAAATAGGAAAAATGTCATGCTCCGGTTTTCTATTTCGTCGATCGTAATACTCCTAACGGTTGTCAGGCCCGAATAAAAATTGAATGAAGCGGATTCGTTTTCCGGACGTCCCATAGAAGATATTCGCAAAGGCACATTCTAATGAGCTTCTGAACGAATTTTCAAAAAATCTGTAACCGCACGCTGATTACACATTTCTGAACGTACCCGGTTGTACACCGAAAAAAATTATTGGGGAAGGGGTAAGGAGGTGCAAACAAAATTTCTTGCGTGAGTATTACTAGATAAATTTTTGACATTTTGAAATCAAACCCAACATTTGTTGATTCGCCCTGAATTTGCTTTTTCGGACGCTAAACGCTAACAAGACACATCTAGCGTTGATTATCAAGAAGTCTCTGATCGAGTCGAGTATCAATCAAAATGGGGGGGGGGGCGAAAAAACCACCATTCTCTTTTTAGAAGAATACGTACTCATATTCTCTACTTGAAGCAAGAAATACAAAGGTCTGAATGATGTATTCACGATATCGCGAGTAAGAGTCTATCGTGGGATTTAAATATCCCACTGCAAAGATTAAGAAGCTACTCCGCAGGTTATCGAGGAAGCGATAATTTACATTTAAAAGAAAATACTTGTATAAAAGATGTATATTTAAATAGTTTCTACGATGTGCTTTACATGTCACCTCTTTATAATAACTCGAGTTGCGCTAGGTAGGCTAATGTTAGTACCGATACATAATATTTATAAATGCATAATACAAGAGCCATAGAAAGCACGTATCACAGGAGAACATGCGTAGGTTGAAAACCTTGAAAGAACATGATTATATTAGTCTACTTAATAGATCTCAAAAGATCTTCAGTTCGTAGACTATATTTTATTATGAGTTGTCTACTCTTTAACCTTGATTTACGAAGTGTATTATAGTTGTGTAGAGTATACGCCCGATAAAGAGGAGAAAGAAACCAACCATTCATATCTGACGATTAATCTTAACAACGTAAAATAGTAATAGGCTACTCTTATAAGATAGGTAGTAAATAAATGAAAAATTTACATTAAAGAAGCCTATACATCGGTAATTTGTAGTGCAAAGACTTTACCAGCGTACTATTGACTTCAACAATTAAAATTACCCCATCATGTTGGAGTGCGGTTCTGAGAGAAATTTTTCGACAAATTGGTGTTCATTGTTCAAGTATCATCACATCTGGTAGCACTGACAAGACTTCGGGTGCTTTCTGTTAAGATGATGTACATGCGCAGTGTGAAAATGAAAAAAACCCTCGCTTCAAGTTTACCCCTAGCATGAAGTGGTGTAAAAAAGTACAGCATAAGTAAATATGAAGTACCTCATAAGAAAAATCGATTATTATCAACATGTATGAAAAGACGAATCCAAGAAGAACGCATTTACATTATTACTTTTCGTGAGGGTCGTCAAGCACTATCGCCCGTATTACATATTAACGAATGGAAATAAAACGGGAAGGAAAAGTAGAAGAGGACAACAAACCATACCAACGATATAGCTTGGCAGGTTTTCGGAGGGTTCGAATCGAATACGTCACGCTTTATTAAGAAAAGGAAAATCAAACGAATTTAACGCAGCCATAGGCCTATAAAGATATCTGTGCGCACTACACAAAACGAAAGACAATAAGGAGCGTGAAGTAAAACGAGGAGCCATTTTGTCGTGGATTAAATTCGAGTGACGTTATATATCTTATACACACAAAAATCGAATAACTCTCTTATGTAAGGGAAAGCCGCGAGACTATGTGACTGTATGTATTGAAGGGTGACTAAAACGTTATAATAATATACTCTGTGATACAGCTCGGTGTGCATGTAAGTTGTGCGCAATACAGATACATTTTTCTCGATCATGTAAACCTAGGGTAGTTCCACTGATGTGTAAATATAGGCAGGAACAGCTGCACACTTCATGGTGGTGGTGCAATGAGTTCATTTTGTCTCTGTGTGACTCCTGACTTGTAGGAGGTACAAAAGGTCTATTCAAACGTTGTTCTATTTGATACGCTTTCAAATAGCCTAGGCCCAGCTCTGTCATCATTCCACTTCTGTCATGATCCAATGTACTGAATTTCATACGAGGTTGATCTTTTCACGTACTAAAAATAGGATAGAGTAAGCGTTCAAATGGGGAAATAGAAGGGAAGAGGAAAATCTAATTTCTTGAGAAGCGAGGTAGATAAATGAGAATATTATTTTGATTCAAAAATTCGGATGGTTTAGTACCAAGTTGAAAGAATTATTTTTTGTAAATTTTGTATACAGTACTTATTTCTGCAATAAAGATACCAAGTTTGATGTTTGAAATAATTGAAACAGAGTCTTCAACAGTCTTCTATGATAAGGGAAACAAAGAAAAGAAAAAACTTGCAGCTTTTATTTTTTTTCTCGGCTCGAGGTTTGGTTTTATCTACAGCGTGAATTAAAACAAGCTGGGGACTTGTTCTTTCAGAATTCTAACTGTTTCTGTATCACTTTAAGAACAGTATATTCGCGCTAAATTATTTTTGCATAGCCCTTTATTTTAATATCCTTATATTCTCAGCAATCTATACTTGAATTGATAAGAAAGATGAAAATAAAATAATGGTAGGTGTATATATTTTATGGAAAGTATTTTTCCTGAGTAAAATATACTTGTTGGTGCGCCTATGTATTTTATACGTATTTTTAGAATGATCATATGACTTATGTGTAGGTATTTCGTTATTCACAGATGCCTAAAGTGTCACAGGAAAAATTCCAAATTTGAAGCTTGTTTCTAACCTATATTGGTATTCAAAATGAGTAGATAAGTTGATAAACCACGGATCGAGCCGGTAAGAATAACATTCTTGGAGCAAGTAAGCTCGTCACACAGCGAGTTGAGCTATTTCAAAGTGTATTCCAAATGATTGATTTTGAACATCCTCGAATCAAGCCGATAAAAATAGAATTACAAAAGAGTAATTATGAGTCACGAACTGAATCATTAAGAAGGGTGTCCGAAGTGAATAAACCTGACCATCACCAAATTAAGCGGTTGAGCGTTAGATTGCCAAGAATTGAAACAAGTGAGCATGCGACGCCTAGAATTGACTTCCCAAAATGTGAATTTGAAATGAATACGCTAGAGAAGCCTCGAAAAGAGCCGGTAAAAATAAAACTGCGGAGAGAAGGAACAAAAGGTCACGTTGGGCTACAAACTGAGTCATCAAAAAGTATATTCGAAGTGATTAAACCTGACCATCCTCAAATTAAGCCGTTCAGCATTAGATTGCCAAGAATTGAAACAAGTACGCATGTGACGCCTGAAATTGATATATCAAAATGTGTATTTGAAAGGGAGAAGCCAGGTGATCTTAAAATTAAACCGTTGAAAATAAGAAGGCCAAGAATTAAAACAAGTAAGCACATGGAGCCTGAAATTGAGCTATTGAAACGTGAATTTGAAATGAATAGGCCTAAGCCGAATGATTTTCAAAATAGATCGGTAAAAATGAAATTACTGAGGTATGAAAGAAAATATCATGTTGTGCCGCCAATCGAGTCATTGACAAATACGTTCAAAGTGAATAAACCGGACAATTCTCGAATTAAGCCTTTAAAAATATCATTTCCAAGAATTGAAACAAGTAAGAATAACCCGTTTCATATCAAGCCATTGAAAACTGTATTTAAAATGGATAAGTTGGATGATCCTCGAATTGAGCCAGTAAGAATAAGACTACCGAGAGTTGAAACCAGTCAGCCTGTTGATCCGAAAATTGAGACATTAAACCGTGTATTTGAAATGAACAAGCCGGATAATCCTCGAATCGAGCCGATTAGTATAAGATTACCGAGAGTTAAAATTGGTAAGTCTATTGATGAGCCGCGAACACTTAAAATGAAAGAGCCGGATAATCCTCGAATCAAACCACTTAGAATAAGACTACCGAAAACTGAAACAAGTACGCGTATTGAACCGCGAACCGAGTTATTGAAAAGGGTATTGAAAATGAATAAGCCTCACAGGTGTCAAATCAAGCCGATTCGAAAGAAGTTACTAACAGTTGAAATCCGTGAGCTCATCAGGTTCCAAAGTTTGAGATTGAGAAGGAAACTAAAACTGAATAAGCCAGACAACCCTCGTATTGAGCCAATAAGAATAACATTACCAAGAATCAAAGAAAGTGAACTAACTGAACCTCAAATTACGCCATTGAGAATAATATTACCAAAGGTAAGTAATCCGATATTTCGACGTCTTTATTGTCACCCCCCCCCCTCCTTACTAGACTTATACCTGGCTAAGATGGGATTTAAAAGAGCGGGGCGAGTAAACACATCAATTTAACTATAAAAT
Source organism: Aspidiotus rigidus (assembly GCA_035079385.1). Lineage (NCBI taxonomy): Eukaryota > Metazoa > Arthropoda > Insecta > Hemiptera > Diaspididae > Aspidiotus > Aspidiotus rigidus. Next base: position 7,813,057 of record JAVHKY010000013.1, read on the forward strand.
GGAAGTTAATACGTATACTAAATCGATTAAATTCGATATATCGATGTATTTTAGCCGAACATGGATTAACTAGGTATATGGGGTTGATCTAAATTTGAAACAAAATTTAAATCACTTCAAATACGTAGGACATACAAATGGGGCATTAAAAATGATCTCCATTTATTTGGCTCCACCCGCAGAACACTTTCATCGAACCTACCGAATTTTCTGAGCAAAATCACAAAAATCCGCGATTGTTGGATGCAAATACAAATCACCCCTCAGAGGGCAAATCCTCACTGATTTCGGAGTACGCGTGGAGGGATGGTTGTATTTAGCAAAAAAATTGAAATTGTTCTTTGAAGTATTTTAATTCTTCTGTAAGGTACCTATAGTGCCTCAAAGGTGAATAATTGAAGAAACATTATTTCTTGGAAATAAGTAATTATTATTTAATTGTTTAAAAGGAAGGACTTACCTTGATTGCACCACATTACAGAAATATGTGACTGAGTACATTGCTTGTTCTTGTGATGATAAGATGTGAATCAAGTAATGTGTCAACAAATCGGTAACCAGTCAGAATGTGAGAAATATTTTAAATGGGTGTTTCTTTATGACTGTGACGCCCTTAAGATGTACTCTTATGGCGAATGTACTTCAGATTGTTCAAGAAAATTTCGGTCTAAAAGAATTAATTTCCATTGACTTATTCAAATTTGAAGTTGAACAGCATCCTATGGGAATTGGGATTAAGCAATTTGCTATGCAACCAGTTGGCACGCTAATTTTACACGCATTTTATGGCGAGTCCGACGTCTAGATTGTTTATTCATGCGTTTGTGATTTTATGTCGTGATGAAAGAAAAGAATAAAAGTGATGTTGATGAGTGATCTGCTTGTTTTTTCAGGTCGTCAGTTTTTTCCCGTTCTTACACTGTAATAGTGTTTAGTTATGTATACCTGAAGAAGGGTGTTGGTCGTCGAAACACGTTGTGTACCTGACAAAAAATTTTGTGAAAGTTAGGTGGAATTTTTTCATCTTTAAAACTACTGAATTCCACGAAAAAAAAATTAAATTATGTCGTGAGAAAGAATTTTTATCGCTTTAAAACTTTTCCTGTCGTTAGTTACTACTTTTTCTGCGTCACTACGTTTTATCACTCAAATTTAGTCGTTTTATCGTTCAAATTTAGTCGAAGGTTATATTTTATGGCCGGGCATGTGTGGATTAAGATAAAAACAATCTCCATGAACGTAAGAACATTAAAAAATAACGAAAACCTAACAGAATTAGAGAAAGAAATGGAATGAAGAAAGATAAATAGTTTCAAACAACAAAGATTAGAAAAAAAGGATGAAGGATTATACGCATTAAAAAGTTGAGAGAGAAGTTAGAAAAGGAATCAGAAACTGCGTCAAAAGAAGCAGTAGAGGAAAGAGATACCTAGTAATAATGAAGAAAAATACAACTAAGAAAGCGGGAATAGAGCTAAACCTTGTATGATGTAAGATGATAAATTAAAAAATGAGAAAATAAAATAATCAAAAAAGACATACAATGATAAAAGAAGTATTGGAAAAAACAGAAGGTTCAAAGAAGATAGGGAAAATCTAGCTATCGGAAAGAACAGGATATCAGGTCTAAAAGACAAAAACGGCAGAAAAATTTATGATAGAATAGGATGGAGGAAAAATTATTATAAAATGTCTAGCAGAACTATGCAAATTGGTTTTGGTATTGAGAATTCAAGCAAGTCTAGATTTAGTATAAAATAGGATGTCGTCATCAAAGACCTGGACCTATTTGAAGGACTTTGAAATATATATCTCGAGAGTCGAAATTTTTCCATGTCCCCTTCCTCTCGTATCACATGTAGCTTGGAGGCCGACATTTTTGAACCCCTCCCCCCCTATCATATATAGCTCGAGGATTCGAGATTTTTCCAAGTTTTTCGCCGGACGGCGGACGGCGATTTTCTTGAAAAATCTCCCATAAAACCGGTTCCCTGTTGAAAATAATATAGATCCCAAAGGATTGGAGTTTGACAGAAATAATAATACTACATAACAAAGGAGATACATATATGACATTGAAAATTATAGACCCCTAAGCTTAGGATTGGCCTCTGCAAAAGTTTTTATAAAAGTAATGGAATATATTGGAAGCTCAGCAACTGATGGAACAGGAGGGATTTAGAAGGAATTTTTCTGCAATAGATAATCTATTTGTAATAAATCAAGTGATAGTTTTAGAAAAGCATAGAATATAATAAAGATCTATATCTAGATTATACAAAAGCATTTGACTAGGTAAAACATAACTGTGTAATAAAATTGCTAGAAGAACAGGGAGTCGAAGTAAGATATATTGAAATAAGAGTGACCTGTGCCGAAAGAACGTTATTAGTGTGCAATGCAACAAGCCGCGGAAAGGTGCTGATTCACGACAGAGACCCACGTGTCTGCGCTCCCTGTGTGGATTGTTACAGTGCACACTAATAACGTTCTTTGGGCACTTGGGCACAGGTCACTATAAAAAACTAGCGGTTGGTGGTTGGTACGCCTGACCACCAGCCATGTATTGGGTAGATATCTGTATTTTGTAAGCATTTCAATTTTGAAGGTATCTTCTTTCTCAAGAGGTCGCTTTGCTAAACTTCTACACTTTTCAAAAATTTAGTACTGCTGATGATATTACTGAAAATAAGATTTAGGCTGAAGACAAACGGGAATGTGGATACACGCGTTATAAATTATACAAAGTTACGCAAAACATAAAAAATAGAATTTATAAAATCTATTACGGGTAAAAACTAATTTGCACTGAATACCGATTTCGAGGACAGCTAACCTGAACATAACTGTATTGTAACAAAAAACAGTTCAATAATTCATTGATATTTGGCCAGTCGCAATGAAGGAAATGGATGAACAGCAGATAAGAACCAACCATGACATCACAAATGTAGAGATCTTCAAGAAAATATTTTCAATAAACTTCTTTTAAAATCTAGAATTGAATTGTTTCAAAAGGAGTTTATAGGGGCTGCAATTTTTTATTCAATTTAATTTTTCCATGAAGATACATGGTAAAATTTCAATAATATTTCTGAATTCATCGAGAGCAACCGGTTTAATTATTCCCTCTCTTCATGAATACAATGATGTTGAATATGCACTGACAGTGCACCAGCCAAAATACAAATAATTCCAAAATTTCTTCCTAAAAATTCGAAGTTAGACTCTATTGAAAGGAAATTACAGGAACTACAATTTTTGTTCTATTCAATTTTTCATTAAAATAAGTAAAACTCGAGTTATCACGATAATTGAATTTTTAGAACTGCGACGCGGGACGCTTTGGACGTCAACAAGACGTACAGTGAGAAGCAGTTGTATTATGTCAATAATACTATTTTTTCCCAATTTTTCGGCCCACCGCTCCACTCCGAACGTCGAAATTTATTCAAAAACCGAATAAAAAGAAATTGTTCAAAAAAAATTCCAAGTCGATAGGTGAAAGCGTTCAAAGTTATGGAATTGTATACAGATAAACATTCTATTTTATATATTAGGTTAGAGGCTAGAGTTAGAACAGATAAAACGAAAAAATATTTCAGAATAAAGAAAGGAGTAAGACAGGGGGCCCCTTATCGACTCTACTATTTATTTATTTAACGTGAATAAACTTATTTCCTATACAGGATACGTTCACGGCATGGGCTAGTAGTACAGTATTTACAATTTATCGCTAAGACCATTATTAAAGAAGAGGTGAATTTTTTCAATACATATTTTGGAGTTCCAAGGTTAGTTGATGATTTGCGCGTTTGGCGCACTTGAGACATCTGGATAGTATATGCTCCACTGTAATCCGTCGTTGGTTCGGATATACATCACATGTTTGTCACATTTTTGGTGGATAATGGGTGTCCAGTCAGATGGGTCTTTCTTGATTTTGACGATGTTATACAGATGTTTAATCGTGTCCTAGAGAGTGTTTTTAGAGAGATGAATTGGGAGGGGACAGGGGTTAATATAAATGGCAAATGCTTGAATAATTTGGGATATTATTCTAATGGAAACAAAACCAAAACAAGAATTAAGTGAAGAGGTCCAAACACTAAATGAAGGAAAAAAAAAGGAAGGGTTGGACATGAATATTAACAATACTAAAATATTAAGCAAAACGAATGATAAAACAAAAATAATGATTGACGGGAAAGCGATTGAAGAGGTAAATAAAATCATCTACTAAGGACAAAATATTCAGATGAAAGAAAGAACAACCGAGGAGATTGAACGTAGAATAACTTTTGGGTGGAAGAAATTTTGGTTTTTACAGCAGACAGTCAAACGTCCTCTCTTGATAAAAGATGAAATAAAAATAATGATTGGCTGCATATTACGAACAGTTACTTATAGAGCTCAAATATGTGCTGCAACAAAAAAGACTCACGCAGTGACTTTCCTTCGCACACATTCAAAACTCATCAAATCGAGTGATCACACCCACTCTTTTTTTAGAATAATAAAGACCATTCTCCTATCAATCAAGCCAGATATGTGTAGAATGAACAGTAAAACTCAGTTGAATAATAAAATAAAAATATGTGATGCGCTCATAGGTCACGTCAACTTGGTGATGCAACGTTAAAATTGTAATTTAATTTTAGGAAGTTAATTTTCCAAACAGTCAATTTTGCAGTTTCATAAGTTTCCAAATCACATCATTCTGCCTGTAAAACAAAAAAATCGTACGTTTAATTTAAAATTTGCTCTCTTAAGATTTCGTGTTGTTTTATCGGTAGAGCGTTTGTAAAAATATCGGCTAGCTGTCGTTTAGATTCAATCCAGTGTATTGTAACTTCTTTCAACTCTACCGCTTCTCGTACAAGATGACTCATTGGATTGATCAAATGTTTCAGTTTCGTTTTACCGCTCGTTTGAGTACATTTGATTGTTGACATAGTATACATTAGCCGGATAAAGATTTTTCTCTAATACTTGTAATGCAATACCATTTATTGACATCATTTCTCGTATACTTTCATTCAGAGCAATATATTCAGATTCACACGTTGAGTGTGCTACTCGTGCCTGTCGTTTAGTAACCCCAAAAATACTTCACTCTCGTCTCAAATGAACATCGTCATTACTCTTATACAGTATTATAATTTCCATGGTTATCTTAAATGATATTGCCAACATATATAGGTAGAAAGATAAAAACCGGCAATTGAAAATAATATTCCCACCTCCTGAGGTACCTCAAATCATCTATAAACTACTATCAATTACGTATACACGAAAAATAATGAATAAATCAATAGTGAATACTCATCCTATCCTTAAAACAATTGCAGGTGCACATCTTCAGACATAGGTAACACTATAATCTACCAAAGTTTTGAAAAACATTTACCCAGTAGTCGTAGTCCTTCCCTTTCCCTGTCAACCTTTATTATTTAATATATTTGAAACGCTGTTCAGAATTATCATCTGTAACCACCAATAAAGTTTGTGACCGTGAATGAAAAAACGGGCCCTAACAGCAAAATGCTTCTTTTGGGAGAGAGAAAAAATAAACTTCTTAATTTCAAAAAATAAAATAAAATGAAAATATAGAAAAAAAAAACAATTATTGAAAATAATGTTCCCATCTCCGGAGACACCTCAAATCAACTATAAACTACGATCAAATACTTATACACGAAAATTTATGTATAGATCAATAATAAATTTAAAAATGAAGTCACTGAGAGTCTCACAGCACACTTGATGAAGACTAGAAAACTGTCTTCAATTCATTCAAACTGTAGGTTTTCACTATCGAGTATGACTAATAATAATGAAAAATAAGAAAAATCAAGATGGGTGGCTCAATTCTCGATCACCTCCAATTATAGGCATACACTCCAAATCAACAATAAACTACTATCAATTATGTATGCTGCACGAAAAAATGATGTATAAATCAATAATAAAATATTTAAGAGTGGAGTCACCAATATAGTCTAGCAGCACACTTGATGAAGACTAAAAAATTGCCCTCAATCATTCAAACTCAAGATTTAACAACAAAATTCAAGGCTCTAGGTGCAGTGGGAAGCGAGATACAAGAGTACTAAATTTCGAGGTAGGAAGAAGAATAAAATATTATTGAAAATTAAATTCAATGAATCCTTCGTCAGGAATGAACCTGTTAAATAAAAAGTTCTCCATCACAATACACGTACTGATAACAAAAAGGATAGGATTATCCACCTCTCGTAACGTAGGAGTAAGCAGCTACCCGTAATAGTGAGAAATTGAGAATTATTCATCCAAGGTGCACATCTTCAGATATAATGCTACAATATGGCCAAGTTACAAAAAAATTCATCGGGTAGTTTCGGAGGAGTTCCGCGGACAAAAAAATCTTATAAATAAAAAAAATAAGGAAACCTGAACGGACGGGTGTGATAGGAAAACTCGGTAAAAATAAGAACGGCACAGAACGCGATGGAAAGATCAATGATGGGCCTAAAACTGCAACAGAAAATAAATACGAGAAAAGTATACGAAAAAATGAAAACGAGAAATGATTGAGAAATGATTTTCTATACGCAGCAAAAAGGATAAATGGGATTAGACTGGTCACATATAGAGACAGAACAGAGAGAGATGGTACAAAATTAAAAATTGGTTTTTGGTGGAAGGGAAGAGAAAAGGAAAATGAAAAATTAGACGATGATTAAATATAAAATTCCTGGGAGGGAACTAAACATATCATAGAGTGGCTTACGATAAGCATGAATGGTACAGATTAAGGATTCTGTTGGTGACGTTTGTCTTTGAAAAATTGAAATTCGGACTCTGAATGAAAAAGGTTCTTTTTTTCACCTAGTGCAAAGATGTAGGTTCATTAATGCAAAAATGAAACTACTTTCTTCGCACTTTTTGGAACAAATATAGTTTGTAACTTGAGCAAAAATATGAAAATTGCATGAATAGCTATTCTTCGCTGTTTTGTCCTCGTTGCAAAATATAAGTACACAATTCCCGCACAAATTTCATTACTGCAACATCAGTGATGCGACTTTTCAAACTCATACTCGTAGAGTTCTTTATTGAGCTTCAAAGTACTGATGAAACCAAATAAAGATGGTGAAATGTTTTCTCGTAAGCGGGCCAAAAATGAGAAAATTTTTAAGTCAATAGACTTTCTGTTATACGTAAATACAACGCGTACTTTGACGCTTCATTGTTGGGAAGGAAGTCGCATTCCACTCTTCAGGAAAAGATAGCGAGTTTGCTACCAAGCGTTGACCCCGTGTCAACCAATTAGAAGGTACTAGTATGGTTAACCCATGGAAAAAACGTTAACTATGCTAGTATCCGGACGCTTGTATAATTAGAATTGTGTGTCCTAGGCTTTATGTACTTGTCAGTTATAAGGCGTGAAGTCGCGTTTTGTTCTTTAGGGAGAAAACGCACCTGGTTTTCTCTAGGGAATAAAACAGGTTGCGCGTGCGCATTGCGTTTTGCCACTGCTTGGGTCGCCAAAACGCTTGTTCAGACACCACCTTAGACCATACAACAGATAGACCGAGCAAAGTAATGAATCTTTGAACGGAGAACATCATAACAATACACATAAGAAAATAAGGGGGACTGGACCTTGTTTACAAGTTTGACGAGCGGCGCGGGTGTACGGTGCGTTTCACTGCTCCGCGCGTTCACCCGCGTTGCCTTCATTGAGGTCCAGTCCCCCTTATTTTCTTATCATGTCTTCCGTTCAACGCGTTGTACACGCTTATATGGCCGTTGCTCGGTCCATCTTTTGTATGGTCTAAGGACACCACTTCCATTATTCTCTTGTAGTGTCATACACTATATCCTCATCGCTAGTAGCGGGCGATGAGAAAAAAACAGGAAACGATTACAAGAAGTTCTACTGAGGCATGAGTACATAGCTATATCTTCTTTGTAATTGTTTTATAATCCTCTTACGAACCTATCGCAGGTCATTCTACAAAATTGTCTCAAGAAAGTGAGCTATGTGGTTTACAGAAAATTTAACCAAGAAAACAGCATGATCAGAAAATTTTTACGCCTGTGTACGTTCCGGTCATAACTTCATTTGTTGTTAAAATTCAATCTCACTTGTTTTCTTGTACTTTTAGTCATCGTTCCTGGGCATTTCATCTTCGCTTTCTAGTTTTATCAGAATAGACTAGTCTAAAGCTAGAAAACTCTTTGATCTTGAAACGCCATTGTTCCTCGTAAGATTTGTGCGGGAGAAGCCATGTTTTTAATTTCAATTTTTCGTCACGCTCATCTGCGGGATTTCCTGTTTATGCTGATCACTATATTATTGAAAGGAGTAGCACTGTGATGAAACATAGTTAGGTACTTGGATGATGAATCTTTCTAAAGACTCAGAAAATCATAACTCAGCAAACCATGCATGATTCTTTAAGCCCTTGGGATTCATTGTTATAGGAATTTTCACCAGCGCATCATGCATAAGATCCAATAACTACTTTGGGCTTTGAGAACTTCTTTTTTTTTTCATTTTTTCTCATCCTATTAACTTTGAACGCAAATGAGGGTTCGATTATGAATATTCAACGCGTTAGAACTATTTCGTCATTCGCTTGGCTTGAAAATAAGACAGCAACGTTTTAAAAATAACAAAAATCAATGGTATCGCAATAGAAACGAGTTTGGCGTTCCAAGCACTCGTATCTTTTCCTCCATTCCTATTTATCATTCATTTCTGTGACGTAATTGAAATAACGTCGTGAAAAAAAAATTGGGACCGAACACGCTTGAATTATGGATGCTTCACTAAACGCTGTCTATTGAACGACATTATTAAAACGATTTATACACGCTGCGGCGTTATTTTCCAGCTGGTTCACAATGGAAAAAAGATCCATTTCTTTATAAATCTATCTCCTACTCGTAGGATTACGTTGACGCCAAATCATTAACAACCTTCTATTGGATCAGGCGTGGCCTGCGCAGAACGTTTCGCTTCGAGAGGGGTCTCGCTATACACGGAAGGAACAATACACAGTGACGAGAACGGCATTCGAGTAGGTCGACGGTACGCGGGACGCGGAGGAAGGGTCAGAGATTCCTGTTAGCGTCGCCAGCGAGGGAAATGTCGTTTCGTCTTTCATCAGTATACGAGGAGTGTTGTGCTGCGCGGCCTCGCGAGAAGTCGTACGGTTGTATTCAGTTGGTTTCTTGTTCTTCTCTACTCTCTTTCCACAACAGTGCACGGTATGTACATTTACGCTTCTATGTTGCTTATACGAGTATAGTTTTCTCGACTATATTATTGTGTGCCTAAACGCGTATTTTTCGTATTTACTGTATTATCTCGAACGAGTGCTACTTTTTTTTAAAAATCAATTTTTGGCGTAGCAAAAAATTTCATTTAAATATTATTTTTTTTATTCAATTTCGAGTCGCCCTCGTTATCAGTGCAACGTGTGTGTACCTTATGTAATATTGTATTCGGGATTTCGAGAGATCGCCTGCTTGTATAAGCGTGGCGTTTGTAACGGAATCCGCGGCTCGCGACGTTGCCATATTTCGCGCGTACTGACGAGCTTCTTCGGAGTTTTCGAGTTCTGAATTCGTGCATCGATAAAAAAAATGCGTTTCTGTTATCATCGATAGATCCTAATTATAAACTGTTCGGAAAACGTCGACGTTGACGAAGGGGAAAGGAAAGGTAATGTATTTAGAGTTGATATCGTGACTGTAGTTTACGATTTGTAAAAATGTTTGTAGAAAGCTTTCGTCCACAGTGGGTATGTACATAGGCAAGCTCGATTTTGTCCTATACGTTTCTTGCTCGCTTATGTATTGTAGATGCACGTTGTTAACGACGGTAGTTTATAGAAGTATTGTGTTCAGCTCACGTGATTATCTTATCGTCTACGCTCGACTGTACTCCATTCGTAATTAGGTACCACGTGAATGCCTCGAATAAGGAGGACTCGACCGTACATTTATTCCCATGGAATACATTACTGACGGGTAAACCAGACCGGGTGTATCCGGTTTACGGGTGTTTTTTCTCTCCTTGTTTTTTATTCTTATTTATTAAGAGGGTGACATTCGTACGTCGTATCCTAACTACCTTGTTTTTTAAAATGCTAGGGAAGAGAAACGTTTTTGTAGTCTTTCTGGCTGTCCTTCAAGACTTTTCATTTTCCAATGGTACAGTACGTAAACAAAAAGAAAGCTAGAGTGTGGGGATGGAGGGAAAGTGCTATATCTTATAATTATACGATGGTTTTTGAAAGTAGTAATCGTTATATTTTTATGGGTTTTTAATGCGTCTAACCTTGTGTGTCAATTTATTGTATAAATATAAGAGTAGCTTACTTGTTAAGCGAGTGTTCCATGAGTTTATGCAGTGAGCAGTTTGGGACGATAGCTTCGAATAAATTCGTTCGAATTTCCATTTTACTTAACAGTTTACACTGCTTGTGTACAGAATTTAAATAATTGAGTAAGGTAGAACTTGAATCACTGACAAATTTAATGGTGGTGGACTGCAATATACTAGCTTCTCGCTTTGATTTTCATTACGCTATATATTCTAAGCTATACCTAATGTATTCTTTTTCAGTCCTTAAGCATGAGAGCTGTAGTGAAACAGGAAATGAATGGAATGAAAAGGAAGCTGGGAGAATGAAATGAATGTAATGGAAAAAGGATTGGGTGATGGGAATGAAAATTGGACCCAAGAAAAGAAATATGATTACCAGATTAGATGAGATCACAAGTCGAAGAAGGCTGAAACAAAAACTTATTAGATTTGAGAGTCAAGATGTAGAGAGTGAGAGGGAAAAAGATGAAGAGAAGGGGAGGTAGAAGGGAAAGCAAAAAGTAAGGTTGTTGTCGAGTTATCTTCCCTTCTAACATCTATTTTGTGAATTGACTGTCGAAGGTTTTACAAGTTCTTTTTTTAACAAGGAACCTGTTTTATCAAGAGGGGGGGGGGGGGGGGGATGTTTCGGAAAAAACGTCCGCCGCCCAGTCGGCCGGCAAAGCTCGGTGGTTGAAATTTGTTCAAGTCTCCCTCCTATCATATATAGCTTGGAGGGTGGGGCCTGTGACGTTACAATTCGATGACGTTCTGGGTCAGCTTTGTGACGTCACAATCTGATGACGTCATAGATCAGTTTTTCTTCAAGTTCCCCTCCTATTATATATAGCCCCAAAGTCCGGACCTGTGACGTCATAATCTACAATTTTCATATCCCACGTGCCCCATAAAACAGGTTCCCTGCCCTGCCTTGTTTAACTCCGTTAAAGAACCCATGTTTTTAACAGGGAACCTGTTTTATTGGGTTAAAAAACGTCCGCCGTTCAGCCGGTCGGCAGAGCTCAAAACTCGAAAATTTTCCAAGTCCCCCTCCCATCATAATATAAAGCTTGTAGGCCGGGCTTGTGACGTCAGACGTCATGGATCGGCCTTGTGACATCACAATTTGATGACGTGATAAGTTTTTTTTTCAAGTTCCTCTCCTATTATATATAGCTTCAAAGTTCGGGCCTGTGACGTCACAATCTACACTTTTCAGATCCCATGTGCTCCATAAAACGGGTTCCCTGCCAATCCTCGCTTAACTCCATTAAAGAACCCGTGAATTTTTTCTTCATTTTGGCTTCAAGTCCTGGGATACCCGTAGTCAAACCTCTACATTTTTCACTCAAGTCGGAATTCCCGCTTCTATCGGAACCACAGGTAATGGAAACTTTTCCAAAGAAGCCCCCATGAAACAGATTCGGTATAATTATTAAAAGAAATATGTGAAGATTGTAGTAGATATTAGGGATGGGAGGGGTGAGAATGGAAAAAAGAAGAGTGAGAAAGAGAAACACACGATCAGAGGTTAATAATGAAATGAACTCAAGAACCGTGAGGGAGGGCGGAGAACCCCGAATTCGTCACAAAAAAATAGCCATTCTTCAAACCACGTTATCTTCCTACCTATGTCCAACAAAGCTCACATCCGATTTGTATTTCATTTAAGAGGCAGTTTCCTAATACGTGCCCTTTTTCCTTTTGACCTCTTCTTCATGTAGATGAATTTGTGGTAACTTTGCTTGAAGGAGGAGCACAATATGAGAGAACTTGATACAACATAGAAATGAAGTTGATCATACTCCCTTTTACTCTGTTCTCCCTCACGTTCATTGTTAGGGGTTGTATCAGTATCAATCATCATGCTGAAATGAATCTAAAAGTTTCCATGGCGATCGATGGGGAGCAAATATTAGCCTGAAGAGAAAAATATGAGTAGACCACTGCGCACTGTGTCTCTCTCTCTTTTCTCCCTTCATTTGTATGCTGCACAATTTTATAAGTTTAGGGGAGAAGTTGAATGGAATTATCAAGTCAAGGTGTCTGTATAGAAATTGATCAAAATCCTTTTGTTTCGAGTAACAGTAATTTGCACCAAAAGGAGAATTATGAAGTTGTGTTCAAGTGATATCAATATATTGTGCTGAGCATGGGTGATGGGCGTACCAATCAGTGGTACTAGGAAACTAGGAAAAGAATTTCCCATCTTCGCATTGTTCCATACCTTTTACCATCATTCCAAACTGTAATGCATGCTCCAATTGCGTAGCCAGACTAAATTAGGGCTGGGGCGACTTGGACTTTGACAAGCTCTTATTGGATCATCACTCCTTGCATTATTTCATGAGACTATGTCTACTTTTAACGAAATCCCGAGATACTAAATGAATATATGCATCTGCCCTATCACTCGGTTGATTTATCCTTTAAGATGTGGGGTTCAATACATTGTGCGTTTTCATCTTTTTGGTGATGGGACCACAACCTAGGAAAATAATTTCTCAGCTGGGCCATATGCTCACCTTCGACTCACTGTGGCTACGCCAGTGATTCACTCTATAATGTATCGGAGGAGGAACCTTACCAAGAAGACTGGAATGGTATACTATATGGAGATAATTGGACGTGAGAGAAGATGAAATGATACTAGACAAAGGCACATTCCTCCGTACACCCTCGCATAGGAATAGACTCTCAGCTCTTTATTTAAATATTCGACGGCAAACTTTGCTTTGTGTGCGTATTGGATACAATTTGTTGAAATTTCTTTCTTTCATCACATTTTAATGACATATTTTTAAATGCGAGGGAAGGAGGTACAGACAAGTGATTTTTAAGTATTTATTTCGCGACCTGGTTTCATACTGGCTAGCGGTACATCATCAGACGACGGAAGAACGAAATATTTTTGCATATCCTTGGGGTAGTCGAGAGATTCCTCGTGGTCTCGTCTGTCTAGACTGACGGGAATATTTTCTGTCACATTGTTTTTCGAGTTTATGGCGAAAACATTTGTAGGTCCATTGATAGATTATAAAGTTTGCAGATTTCCTCTTTCTTCGTTCTTTCGTGCGCTGTAGTTGTTCTCATAGCTGCGATATATATACAAGGGCAAGTCAAACTGCAAGATTACCCTATATAAGGGGAGTCATGTTTAATTGGCCGCTGAGAATTCCGATGTTCGTATTATTGCATACGTTTCGGACTGCACCCCACCGTGACGTTCATTCACCAACTCTTGTTCGATAAACTGAAATAAAAGATACGTTACTCACGTTGGATATTGAAATATATATCATCAATATGTGTATAGCCGCCCTCCCTAGACCATCCGCTGTTTATTCGTAATAAAGGAGAGGAAAAACGCAGAAGTATATGGTGAAACGTTCACTTTCCTTATTTTTTTCATAAAAACGCATCCACGACTACTTGGTAACATGCTGCGAAGAGTGATATTAATCCGCAGAAAGTAGGCTACGTAGAAATAAAGAGAGAGTGAGTGAGAGGAAAAAAAGAGGAAGGGACAGAAATAGAGAGCTAAAAAGAAAAGTTAAGAGTGACAGACAGCTCGGTATGTACATGAGAACGTGTATAATGAGCGTATTTTATATATACTGTTGTATGTATGTAAAGTATTTAATCTGCGTACCAGTTTGTATGTATGTATAAAGCGCTGAAGTTGGACGATTATTTATGCTCGCGATACGGCGCTATAAGGAAACACCCTTCGCGTTATTTTTCTTTTTCCGTTTCTCCTTGCTCGAATGTGGCCCGCAAGAGTTTACCAACTCGCAGCACAACGAGTACTCGAGCTGGTATATCGAATAGGAACAATGCGTTTCACAACACGTTGCGTTTGACGGCAATTTATAGAAGTGCTTGGGCGTCGTCGACGAAAGGGAATCCAGAGACCCGGTAACTGATGATATTTCCCGCTCCCATTCCATCTTTCATTCTTCATTAAAATTTGTAAATCCTATCCCATTCTTTCCTGCGCTATGGGTTGACTGCGACATTGACGCACCCTCCGTCGAACTTTGAAATTAGGTTACTCACGGACAAGAGAAAATTATCATATACGCAGTACACGTAAATGAATCTTTGTACAGACAATCGAGCACGAAAAAAGGTTGATGGTTAGGTTCTGTCACGGGCATAACGGTCCTATATGGCATCAGGTAGTGACGAGAACTGGATTACGACGCTCGTCGAAATGTAATTTCATTAAATTATTCTGACTGCAATAACCGTGCATCGCGACGATATAACCGAAGGGGAAGCGATTCATAACTGTGTACAGCGCGAGTTAAATCGCCGCGCATCCCTTTCAACTCTACGCAGACTTTAAATAGGGGTGCAAATTTCTACGGTATTTGCGAGATAACGATGTATGTGTAGATCTATACACAGCATCAGCGTGTACCGAATATAATAAATAGTAGAAGCGGCAGAAATATATACAATAAATATTTTTGCCCCTTTTTTCTCTATGCGCGTACAGTCGTACACCGCACACCTTTTTTTTTCTGACTATCTTTCGTTAGCACCCTCTTTTCCCTCTCCTTTTGAAAATCAAACAAATGGAAAGCTTTTATTCCGATGCACTTACAAATGTTCATAATGTGTGTACATATACGAGTGCAGGGTAGAAGGCTGCACATCCATTAGTTGGTATATACCAAATCAGCACCTGGTTTTCAGTTCATCATCATATTATGACATCGAAATGTTGTCCGCGCGGATTGTATCGCATTTGGGAAATCATTCTTTCGCTCAATCAAAATTTTGAGGGAAGACGAATGGTCAAAAAAAAAAAGAGGAGGCGAAGTCGGTGCCGAACTGTATAATATGATGATAACGCACACGCACAGTTAGAAAAGGGTTGTGGTGGATTTTGTTGTCGACGAACTTGAATCCTGCATTGTAATTCAAAACTGGCGTAAATGTTTCTAGGAAAACGCGACGTCGACGGGAGTTAGGAGAAGGAATTTAACAAAGCAGGAAGTTAGTTTCCCGAGATAGGGTTGTACTAATTATTGAATCCCATCGGTCCGTGTAGGATGAGAGGAACGTTCGGTGCTTAAACGTTTATCTGTGTAGTATTGTGACGCTTGGTGGTTATACTGATGCCTTTACGGAAAAGTTTATACTGTACTGTACTGTATAAGCATTGATGGTTTATTCTTTGAAAATAATATTCCGCGCTGATAACACCCCATTATATATTTGATAAATTTTAAATTAGCCTTAGTGGATTTGAATGCGGTCACGTATGAGTGAGAATTTTAACAAAAGGTTTCTCAGATGGAAAAGCTGACGTGATTAACGGGGTTGCCATCATGTTTTGTAGAATTGGGAATGATAGAGATCTATTGTTTTTTTTTCCTGAGATTTTTGTGCTGTTTGATGACCCACAATTCTACTGCGGATTGGAGAGTCTTCGCCGAAAGTATCTCAGAAAAGTCAGTTTTTGAAATGTTTGTATTGTGTGTACAACAAAACGTGGAGGAAGAAAGGAATAGAGGCTGAAGAGCTTGAAAATTGCACTTGAATCACTTTTTCTAGCGTTGGGGTTAACGGGGAAGCCCAAGGGGCTAAAAGTTAGCAACCTTGTATCGAAGGCTAAAAGTTCACCGAGAGGTTCCAATAGTTTACCAACTTCTACTCAGGATTTAGAAACCTCGTACGTTTATAGGTTGAGGCTTCAAGGTTAAGAAGGGAAAATTATGATAAGATATACTCGAAAAGAGTATAAAGAAACGATTACAAAGACCGAAGTAAATTACACAGACCGAGCGCTTTCGGCTAAAGAGCCATTCTCGAGGTATAGAAAGCGACTGAATCCAACACCAACAAGAACAAGTAACATCGAAGAGGTCATTAGTGAACCAGCGGGTCATCAAAATGTGAATCATTAGCCTGCCATACACGGGCGGATTTTTGGATGGATTTCCGATCCGCGGAACAGATTCGCGATCCTTCAGACTTGACTGAAAGATATGCGCTTCATCCGCTTACCCACAAACAGCAGTGACGGATAAGAGGGCGGAGCGAACGAAATCTGTTGAAAAATCCGTCAAAAAATCAGCTCGTGTATGGCAGGCTATTCTCATAGACTAATTCAATCAACCCCTCCTCAGGAATATACATGTTCAACACGGTAATGTCGTTTATTTCGGAGACGAAAAATTTGGAAATGTCTCGATTCTACGATCTCCCTCCCCCGAGAGTTGCACCTTGATAGTAAAGGAAATGGTGGATTAGGCTGCCGTTTCCGGGTAAGTTTTCTTCGGAGTTAAGCCGTGTCCTCTGTCCCTTTGGTTTTCGGTCGGCTTTTTACAGTACTAACACAGTGAAGAGCTTATTGGTTAAATTAAGAGACCCCATTCCGATGGCCGAGAGGGGGGATGTTTATAGGGTAACTTATAAGTATCGCCCCAGGTATGTATAGGTATAACCAGCCGTCAACTCCCAATTAAAGTTGATGAACACAGAAAAGCGTTGGAAAAAAGAAAAGTAGGCGAGTCGGCTTTTGCCGATCACTTATGATCGAAAGTGGTCACAGCCTCAAAGGGAGGTCCGAAGTTCTCTCCCACAGAGAAAATTCGTATTTCAAACGATTAGCTCTTTTCTTCACCGGAATAATAACGACATTACCGCGTTGAACAGGTGTATTCCTGAGGAGGGATTGATTGAATTAGTCTATGAGAATGATTCACCGCTGTTTCACTCATGACCTCTTCGATGTTACTTGTTCTTGTTGGTGTTGGGTTTAGTCGCTCTCTGCATCTCGACAATAACTGTTTAGCCGAAAGCGCTCGGTCTGTGTAATTTATTGCGGTCTTTGTAATTGTTTCTTTACTCTTTTCGAGTATATCTTATCGTAATGGATAACCCTAAAATTCATTGATTCTAAGGGGAAATCACTTGTAAAGTTTTCGAAATCATACGATATTATATTTTCCTTCAATTTTCAAGAACCCTCAAAGATTTAACAATCATTTTTTCAAGTAAAAATTTAATATGCGAGATTTATTTACGTCTGTCACGTTTGTGGAGTCTTTTATTTCCCAGTTCACATTCAAAATTTATTACTTTTGTTTTACTGACTTTGTATTCAAAATTTTCATTCTATCTTCGTTCGTTTTAGGCCAAATGACTTTGAAACTTATTCGATCCTCGAAAAATGAACGCGTGGGCAGCCTCTCTCTCTCTCGCTTCTCCAATATACATCATAATGATGTTTACAAAAAGGTGAAAGCAGACTACATTTTTCATTCCTCCTACCTATTACGTTTGGTGATATGCTTATACAATATATTATGGAAACACACTCGAACTGTTCAACCCATTTTACGTCAAAGTTGATGCATGTGTTGCTAATGTATAGACTTTTAAACGTTTTCGAAGAACGTGCGCAATTAATTAGATACATTCTTTTTAACGAAGTTGTAAATTTTTCTAGCTCGAAAAAATGATACGAATACTTCTCTATACTAGGACGAATCGCTCGTTATCGTCATCCAGAACTGAGCGTATACGAGTTTAGAACGTGACGCTGATGTCTTGTCAGGTACCTATTTAATGAATGCGTTCTCGATGTTCGTATATTATTCTGTATTAGGTTTTTTCTATAGGTAATGTACGAAATATAATATTGTTCCCATTGTACTCGATCATGTGACACCGTTTCTCGTGACGCGATTTTATATAGCGCCCCGGTAAAATTTTGACTACATACGTACCTACATGTACATTGCGATGAGAATCTTCCGTATTTTCGCGCGCGCGGCAAGTTTCAGCTGATTATCATCACGTGCTCGTGTTTTTCAACCAGCATGTTTGTCTGTGTAGTGGTGTGTATATGAGAATAGGGACGGCGCACGCGTTTCCACTTTTCTTTTATTTTCCGATCGATAACGTCATCGTATTCTAGCGCCACCAGAGCGCCACAACAGTTACAACCTCATTATAGGAAAAATAGGTTTCTGCATATACGAGTGGTGGTGTGGGTGTCCTTAAATAAAGTTTAATTCCTTTTTAACGTTTCCGTCTCTTTCCCTCCCTTTCTCCTTCTCTCTTTCTAACACTTTTCGTTCATGAGCTCGTCGCACGCGGGTAAAACAAGCTTCGTATTATTATGTTGTATTTATCTCGAGTATATATAGAATTAATAAATAGCCGGTGCAGTGTGTTCGCTCTCTATTTCTCTCTCTCACGTGGACAGGATTATCGTTCGCAGGTGTTGTATTTATATAGAAGTAGGAGGATACGAAAATTCCAGAGATTTACATGAGTTATAGGTTCACATTTTCCTTCCATGTTACAAACTATAGGCGACCTCTCCAGGTTTATATATTATACTATTACTGGTAGCCTACTCGTTAGAAAATTTCCTGTACGTTGTTTCAATATATTTTCACATTGCTCGTTCCTATTATTCTCTCTGATTTTATGATTCACACCCTCAGAATTACAAGATCGAATAATTTCAAAGATACCGCTTTCCTGAGTAAATTACACGCAGCTAATGTGGCAAATACATTGACGACGCTATGACTCCTTATATTGTGTCCAAATAGGCCGACCACTGCAGTGAAGACTGCTTCCCAATAAACAAATCAACCTCCTTTCCCATTGTGAGAAGTGCACTCTATTAAGAAACGGTTAGGTGAAAGTTCAAGTGCATGAAAGTATTTCGAAAAATGAAAGGCGGTGTGAGAAAAAGGAGGTTTAAATTATGACAATGTGGCTTCAAGGAAGAAGAAGACACGTCTTTCTTGGGAATGGAGAGGGAGACGTTATTTGGTGAAAGTTCACTGAAAGACTAAAAAAACTGAAAATATTGCAACATATTAAACACAATTTTGGTTATTTTCTGTCAAGGAAATTTTGATAAACAAAAGGGGAGAATACTCAAAGGAGTATCAAGACACAAGAAACCAAGAGGAATCACAAAACACGCGCTTTTGGTTACCCAACCATCATCATAGAAAACGACTCTCCTCCCCCGAAAAACGAATTGTTTCAAAATTTTGTCGACTTAAATGGAGAATTTAGACCCATTCAACCCCCTCCGCCTCGTTCCATTTTCAACTAAGCTACCCTGATAAACCATGTCAACCTTTGAGTTGACCAGCAGAAATTGATCCAAAATTGACTGAGAATTTACTTTTTTCAAAGTCTTGGTCGAAATTGCGGCTATATATTGCTTGAATCGACTGCGCGGCGACTCAAGTCGATTCACGTTGACTACCCCGATCAGAAAGGGATTGCTCTATTGCGTTGATTAATATAGAATCTCAATTATGCTTGACCAGTAGCTAGGCAGCCACCTAGAATCAAAACGTCGTAATTCCCAAATTCAGTGGTTTTTGAGTTCTCGTGACGATAATACATCATTCTAGAATAATAAAATAACGTATAATTCGCAGCATTAATTATGCGAAAATTAACAAATTATTAATCGTGTTGTAACGCTATTCCTATCAAAGAAATCGATTTTGGGCACTTCTGTAAAATTAATACTTCCGAGATACGATATTTTGACTCCAGGCCGACGTTAATCAAATGTCGATGATAAAATGGATCGAATAATTGTTGACAAACTCCATCAGATCATGCGCTTGAAATCTATTTGTAATTTTGATGTTGATTGCAACTCTTTTAAGACCTAAAATAGACCTAAATTCGACCTCAAGCAATAATTAAACAACAAATCTGACAGCGTAACGGGTGTGTAGACTTTTTGAAGAAAACTTTCAAAACAGTAGTGGCAGAAACGGCGCAGCAGGCAGTTTCCCACAGTGATCGCGTAACGCTGTTAGATCTGATGCTGTTCAGTTGTTAGTAGGGTAGGATCTATACAATTTTGACGTCGACAATGAATCGATGGAACAAAATGAGTCGTTGATGTGAGTCGATTTGCGGTCGACATTGCGGATGGAACTGAATCGAGCCAAAAGATCCTCGAGTCCTGATCGCTCACAAGGTACGACTGCCGTCTCCAAGTCATTGAAGGTTTTTATCATAAGATATATGATAAGAAAGAGAATCGGTATTGCCTTTGAAGAAACTCGAGGAAAGATTAACTGTTTTCCTGAATGTGAGCTGGAAATTGTCTTCTATTTCTGAAGTTGCCGTCAATTTGTTTTTTCGCACTGTTTTGCTATTATCATTCAGCCCATCTTAGCCAGATACCAAAGAGACTGATTTGAAGCTTTTAAAGAAAAGGCCTTAATTGGCACATTGTGCATGAAATTTAGTTATTTGGCAAACTTAATCATTATTGGACATCGAAAAAAAATCAATTATCAAGGTCTTCCTGTCCGTCCCTCAATCAAGTAGTACGTATAGCCTTCGCTACGGCTCCTAACGAAAGTGTCTTGTTCAAAGAGAGAGAATTGTAGTATTTACTGCTTCATCTCTTTACAATAGCGCAGAATACACCACTCTAAGATTTTGAATCCTAATTTAAAAATAACGCGTGGAGGCACATCTATGTCGTATAATTTCACGCTCTTAGAAACAGAAATGAACGAGCAAGTATAAATTTCCTTCTTAAAAGCGTGACGTGGAAGTACGATTTCGGTCTTCTGGTGGATACTCTGTGAAAGCAAAAACCTACACCACCGGTCAATGTCCACAAGTTCTGTGGTCCGTTGGCGTTGAATGAAAGAACTTCCATGTAGTTACTTCCAGTTGAGTCAAGATTTTGCAGTGGCCAATAAACATGTACTTATCATAAAACATACAGACAAAAGGCCTTTCTTTAAAGAAGATGTGAGATGGAAGGTGAGAAGTGCAAGAAAAATAGATACAAAACCTCTAGCTAAATACTTTGTAAACACGATTTCGAATAGTTCATTCATATCGATAAGAACTGAAATGGTCTTGTAGAGAATAGTGCAAGTGCTAGTTTTTGTGCGCGCACACAAAAAAAGAGTAAAAAGTAGGAAAATGAGTGCACGATGTACTCGTACACTGGGAAGCGGTAGCACAGCGGCCTGTATATCGCTTAGAATGATCCGGGCCAGTGAGTACGTAGTGTTATTAACCGGTACCGTAACAAATTGGTAATGATGATGTACAATGACAGAGAGTGTATCCTTCCGCCGCGTGATCTCTTACAATTCGTGGTTTACGGTATTAATCTTCTCAGAGTTGCTTGATTTTTGCTGAAAGAATGTTTTTCTATTACAACCATGGATACACTGCGGTATTAGTCTGATATATGAGTACGAATTGGATACTGATGGCGTACACTGTGATGCTGCGGTTTTTCTACATTCGTACACTCACAAAAGACGGTAAATGTATTTTTTTCTTGTACACACGGTAGTCATTCAACACTTTCTTTAGTCACATTCGCCCTCGTTTTCTCGGATCACGTGGCTAAAAGAATTTTCTCCTCGATTAACTCCATTTATTGAAGTGATGGTCGTTTCCTTTTGGGAGCGTGCTGTTCGATAAACGTATTTGAAAATTGTTTTTCTCTATGAGGGTGTACGAAATACTGATTGAGTGGAAACTAATTTTATTAGTATTATCGATATTGCACGTCAGCCACATGGAGTGATCAGCGTTTTTTTACTAAACTGATAAAAGAGAAGAAAATTAATGATTTGGATTGAATGAATTGGATGGTATGTGGATTCATGATATTATGTGTAACAATGCAAAATTTCTATCCTATTAGGAAATGATGAAGATGAGTTTTATCTTCGAAATTTTTTTGCTTTCTGTACGGGGGATACAGTAAAAACTCTCATCATTTTGGTTTATATCTCATCTCGCTAAAAGCTTAGTTTCTATATATGTATAATATTCATTTAACACAATCCTCCAATACATATTGTGTTTCCATCATAAAATTTCATATTTGCTTTTCTTAGTATTCATACGTTGATTCACAACTCCAGAAAAATGAGAAATTATGGAAAAACAAACGAATATCTGCTCTAATAGAGTTCGAACCTACGACTCCTACATGGAAGGTGACTTACCATTTCCAATTCAAGGTTTGAAGAAATTCTAGCACATTCCTATTTAGACTTCACTTACTTACACAATTGGCAGATCTATTATGTATAAGAGAGAGCTGAGACCTCGTAAGACATTCCTTCTCTCTTTTTCTTCATCCGAAAATCTATATTTTAAGAGAGGTTATTCGAGAAAAATATCCATCTTTTACTCTCCGTGGTTCCGAGGGCGCTGGGCGCTTAAATTTATCAGCACTCCAAAAAATGTCGATTTCGAGCTCTTGTTTTCAAGGATTGGACATAAGGGAATTTTGACTCTTGAGTCATGTAGAAAAGAAGAGAGAAAGAGGGAACGTGAAAAAATTCCAATTAACGACCGAAGAGATATTTGAAACAACTCGAGTTTTGAAATTGGAGGAGACTTGGACAAGTTTTGATTTTGTAACTGTGTATATTATGTTCGACCATCGAGCCTTTCAGATAAGAAAGATAATGAAGGGAGAATGAACACATTCCAATCATTGAGCTATAAAGATAAGGAGAGTACTGGAAAAAATTTTCAGAATCCAGCGAGCTCGATATTTGGTGGGAGGAAAACAATTTTGTATCTCAAGAGTATATTTATAAAGACGAGTTTCGCGAGGATTCTAGGTAAAAGATTATGGAAAAGAAGTATGCGGAAGTGTGGATTAGATTTCATGGAATTGAGCAAAATATATGAGGAAGTTATTAGTAGGATGATGGAGAACGTTGAGCTATTTCTTGAGATTGAAGAAAAGGAGAGTCTTAAAATGATGGAACCTTAGTTTTAGTTGTTTGACTGTAGATTGGAAGTGAGTGCGTATGAAAATATACGTGGGTGAGACAGATGTGCG
Source organism: Aspidiotus rigidus (assembly GCA_035079385.1). Lineage (NCBI taxonomy): Eukaryota > Metazoa > Arthropoda > Insecta > Hemiptera > Diaspididae > Aspidiotus > Aspidiotus rigidus. The sequence goes on from JAVHKY010000013.1 coordinate 7,836,279, forward strand.
AGAATTTTGATGGCCTTCAAGTATTCAACTTGAAGAGTTTCTTGATAATGAGAATTCAAGAACCTTTCCAGGGGAATCGAAAGATTCAGCAAAGTATTGAAGATTGATCTTGAACTCTGGAGGAATGGAGAAGGGATGAAATTCGAAGGGTAATGATTTTTCCCGGAGATAATCGAGCATTTTCTACTCGAGGTAAGTCGAAACTGATGATCTAGGATTCAAATTTTAAAAAAGTACTATCAAAGAAGAGGGAATCTGCTATGGTTTCTTGACGAACTATGGACTTGTCCTCGAAGTAGTCGTACTTGAGGCGGATAGGCATGAAATGTGAGAAACCAGGATCATCTCTTATTTTTCTTGAAATATTGGCCGTAGGACATCAATTTCTTTGTGATAGAATTGAGTTTTACAGAGAAGAAGAAAGAAGTTGGATGTAATTTTTTGAACTTGTATGATCGAAGTGTCATGGAGCTTTAATTTTATCTCCAGTAAAGTGACCAAAATAACGCCATGATTTCACTAAGACTCAAAAATAAGTTCCCTTCATTAAAACGATTTTCTCTAAGCACTTTTCTCGCTTGTTTAGTATAATATTGTGTTGATCAATTGTAGCCCTTACGATGATGAGCCACGAGCGTATATATTAGTGATCGATATCATCAAAGTTTTTCTATAATTATGAAATCAAGTGTTCCAAAAGTCTGAGTTTCAGTTGAGCACCATCATATCAAACTTCCTATTCTCTCTCACCTTAGAAAAATTTATGTAATCCTGCTCCTGTAAGTACAAAGTATATCCTTATGCTCTTGGCTTTCACGCTAAAAAATGGTTAAGAGACTTGCGATATAGACAGGATATATATTATACGAGTATTATAAAGTCTATTGAAAAGAAACGTGAAAAAACACCGCCGTCGTAGATTTCATTTCGTTTAGCATAGATTAAAAAAAGCAGCAGTATTCGACGCCACAGAAGTAAATAAAGAAAATTATAATACCGCGTACCATCGAGGCATTTACTTCGCGCGCAAAGCGACGCTTCATTATACCGAGGGAAAAAGAGATAGAATGAGAAAGAAAGGGTGTATAAACGCTTTGTAGAGAGGAGAGAAAAACTAAGAAAAAAGAGAAGAGAGTGATGAATTAATACTCCCACGCGATTTAATTCACCGAACGAATTACTCGGCTGCTGATGCTGCATTACAGTAAACGGTATTTTTGACGAACGTATGGTGTACAAATGCCTCTTTTCTTTTTCTCACTTCGTAAGCTGCGCGTTGATTTCCTGGCGCGAACTCGTCTTCGTCTCGCCTGGCAGAAAAGAATTTCTGAGATGGGCGAGTCGTCGAATTATTCCGCGTCATGCATGCGCTGATACAGTCAAATTTCTGCGCGTAACCTCATATAAATTATTATAATATAAACACGAAGTGTGTACCATTGTTTAAAAATTCACTCGTATATATAAAGTCGACGATGGTTCAACATCGAATTGAAAATATCACGCGAGAGTTTCTCGAACCGTAACCATATAACTTGGCTTCTTGATTGCGCTCGCTCAGCCAATAAAACGAAAAAAAAAAAAAAAACTACCTAATCGAAAAGTTTACTCTCGAGATCTGTTATGTAGACCTATAAAGTGTATAGTGCCAGGCTCGGCGAGATGTTTACAGATTGTTATACTGTCGCGTATATATAAATTCATGCCAAAGCGTAGTGAAAAATGTATATGTATACGAGTTTGAATCGGTAGACAGCCACGATCTTTTTCATATACTTTGTCGAGTTTTACGTATTTCCAAGGGGCAGAGGGAGAAGAAAGGAAGAATACGATGACTACGTTTCGATGTCGCGTGATTTGTAGTTAATGAGCTTGCGAAAGATCGTTCCCTAATGTTACCATAATCTGCGACTCTTATAACGATGGATTGTGTCGCGAATATAACGACTTTGCGTTATAATTGCTGCGTAAAATTTGATTAATTTTATAGTTTTTACGCTTGCGTGTATGATGGGGACCCTCTCAAATGTGTGTAAATTCGTTATGAAGGAGGCGAAGGAGACGTCATTTCCCGAAGTTATTTGAATTATAATGGCATCGGTCCGTTATTCTGTCACCTTGAATTATAAATGTTGGATACGACTACGAGTATAGTAAACGTTTCATATTTTTTGAATTTTAAAGAAAGTATAGTTCACACGTAAAACATAAACTAAAAGTCACCTCCACAGCGTCCGTCTTACGTGTAAAATATGTAAGACATGCGATAATTTTGATTGAAAAAACGCTTAGAACCTGTTTTAAGAGTTGAATTGGTTTTGGTATTCAGAATTCAAATTCAAGTCTTGAAGATTCTTAAGGTTTCCTGTGTATGTAGAATTTCTCTGAGTCCCTTTTCTTTCTATCATTATATTAAGACTTGAAAGTCAACATTTTCTTCTAGTCCCCCTCCTATCATATATTATGGCTCGAGAGTCGAAATTTTTCCTAGTTTTCGGTCGGGCGGCGCATGACGCACACCGTACGGCAAATTTTTCGAAAAACAACTCATAGAACAGGTTCCCTGTTACGTATTGTTGAAATTTTTCTCATCTTTTCTGAAACCCAACCCTAGTTCGCAAACCTGCGAGTCTGCCCCCCCCCCCCTCCGTTGACGGAGTTGGAAAAATTTGGACCTTGAGATCTCTGCCCTAATTCTGAAATCTGTGAGCTTACCCCTTTCCCTTAGTTCAGTATACAATATATAAAGCTAGTATTATGAAAGTGGTATCTAGTATTTTGCCATTTAACCCTCCCCAGTATATGAATGGAATTATAGGATTGAACGCTGAGAATTCAGGCAGGTGACATGCTAACGTTTTGAGACGCCACAATAAATTTTAGTTCTTCAAGCTTTTTCATGAATCGATCTTTCGTTCTTATATAATTTAACGTCAAGTACTCGGCGACTGCAGAAGGACGGTGGCCTCTCTTGTACGCGTTGAGGTGCTTTTTGAGACTGTGGTATGGTCCATCTTGCCAATTTAAATGAAGTTTCAAGAGTCGCAATCAACCTTATAAACACCGGGTTTGTCTCCGGGAGGGAGGAATTTTTCAAAGCATCAGAAAGCTTGTAAAGATTACTATGTATAGAACGCAATATTGAATTCATAACATTTCAGTATACAGGCCAGTTTGTAAGATTGAGGACCAAGACTGGGCCATACGAATCCAGTATGATGTCCTCAGCGAGGTGATATAGTAGGTGAGAGGGATGAGACCTTACAAGAAACAGCTGCAATTCTATTTTTTCTAATCATCTTGTCTTGATGTTCAACCCAATCCTATTTTTTCGGGCGAGCGATCAGATGTTTCCTTTTTGTTTTTCGAATTCTTTGGGTTTCAAAGAAAGAGTACGCAGTGCAGTCTATGAGAGTCTGTGGGGCATCAATTTCTGCGCAAATTTCAAGAAGGTGAAATAAAAGAGAAAAAAGTACTTTGGTATTATTAGGAATGAAAACAAACTCTGAAGAAGAGCTATAGAAGGTGTCCATAAAATCCGTGAGACGACTTTTCAAGCCTCTCCCTCCTTAATAAGATTCTGTCGCCTCCTGAGAAAACGCGATTACGACCATGCATTGGAAACTTCCTTCTTTTAGTATTATGAACTTATCGTATTTCCTGTTTTCTTTAATTTATACTTTGGTTATCAAATAGAAGGATGGACTCTTTCCTTGGGCTCCTCCAACGTATCTGACAAGTATTACTATTCCTATCTAATACGAGTACATTCCCTTTTTATCAATCTGAAGTGCGTCATCTCTCTTTCTAATTCTAATGGTGCAGAGCTCAACCAGTGGCACAAATGATGAACAAAAAAGAGGAGAAGAAAATGTATAACAGCCTCTGTATGGGTGCGTGTCGATTACGTTCAATATTTGAGAGACGGCGATTCGTTTAGATGGGAAAATTGACGAATTCATTGAAATTAATTTCACGGCTAGTAAAATTGTATAGAGGATTTTTAGTTTTGTCAGTAATTGTTACGATCTATATGAAGTTTACCATCAAGTGGACCTGTATACATGTGTGAAAAACGTCTATTAAGGTAGTGTTTCTTATTTCATTAATGGTCTTCAAATCACTTCTATTCATTCACGATAGCATAATTGCTTGTATTAAGAAAAGAAATACAATTTCTGATTCGATTCTTATTGTTCGCGATGAATTTTGTGTATAAAAGTCGAATTTTTTTATCATCATTCTTTGAAATAAAGAAGATGACTTCGTCCTTGCACGAAGTATAAAATTCCATGCATCTTTCATTCTTATTCGCTGTATGTCGTTCACTCCTGAATGTCATTTAGCTATCAACTAAGCATGATAATTAGTATTTACGGAAGTGGTTATCATGACATGCAAGAATATTGGAACGCGTGTGTCGAAAGTTAATTTACTTTTATAAGACGTTCTTTTGATTATTTTCCTTCTCGTTTAGATAGAAGTTCATATAATTGTCGAAATTTTATATACCGTACTTTAACTGGACGATCTTATGCTGATTAATATTTTACAACCGTATAATTTGAAAGCATTGAAAGGCTATAGATTGCCGCGAGAAATGTTTCTGAAAATATTATGTTATCTGAGAAATATCTCAATGTCGAGAGACCATTCCCGTAGCTCTTTGATTCCTTAGATTTTCCAGTACTGTATAGCAGTTTTCTCTCTCTTGGACTATGTGCGAATTCTTCTTAATTAGGCTATGCGGCTGTAATTTACATTTTCGTTTGAGTCCACATTTATGCAAGTTGAAGAATATTGATAAGGATTACTGACAGCTCATAATTATTTTGAAATATTTGTGAGTTATCCATTTTCACATTGCCCTACCGAAAAGAAAATGGACAATTTTTGCGAGAATGACGAATAATTTTCAAGGCTATCAAGAGTTTTTTGAATTTTCGATAAATATTTTTCTTAATACTGAAAACTGAACAAACAAACTTGAATTGTTCTCGGGCTAGAATGCATGCTATTTTGCTTGCGAAAGTAAAAAACGTTTATATTCCAACCCGGGAACACACTCGTGAAGATAATTGTTCTAAATTTTTCTTAGAAAAAAGTTTGTAAAATATATACGAGTACTTTATTTCATAGAGCTGTTAGTATACAACGTTGAGCCGTTCTCATTTTTCATAAACTTGAATATATTTGCTTCGTCTTCAGATAAGTAAAACGAATCGCGAATTTTTTACTCACTTTACGAACAGGTTTCCGTATCTGTACAGGTAAAGCACTGCACTGTTCTCACACCGAGAATGAAAAATTCTATTCTCATTTTTCTGTACGTAAATCTATTACGGACTCTCCAACCGTTCATGCTGAGTGGTAGTCCTCAAATGATCACTCCAATAGTCAAAATTAAAGAAGTTATTTAGAAACGCGAACGTTTGAGTCGGTTCGTTTTGTGATGTCGTAAATACTGCAATGTAGAATCAAACTTGTCGTCTGCCCTTTCTCATCTCACCATCAATTCGTTTGATACGAACATCCTCCCTAGTAAAACAAATTGCTTTTGCTTTATCGTCTAGAGGATTTCCTGTTCTTCTTATCCAAATTACTTATATATTTTTAAGATTTTCCCACTTTTTATACAATTTGAGCTCTGAACGAACGTTGAGTTATTTTTCACAGACCTCGGATTGGAAGTCGATATTGTATGCGCATTGAAGTATCTTTTAATATTTCTGTTGAGAACACATCGTCGCACTTTTTTTCGAAGATAAAATTGAATACATGTATACGGAAATAACTTCTCCAGTATCATACTAGTCGAATTATGTATGTTGAATTGTAACATTCTGGCTTTATCAATGACAAGTGTTATCAGCTCATCCTGTAGAAAGTCCGGATATAATATACCGACTAAGTTTCAACATCCCACGAAAAAACGTTCCTGCTCGTGAACTAGCACTAGCACGTAGTTGGCACGTATGCGCTTTAGGCTTTGATGCATCGAATGTTTGAACGAAGTCGGGAATCGTTTCATAAATTTTGTGTATAGTACACTGCACATCGAGACAGTTTGCTGAATTGAGCAAAAATATTTTACTGTACAGCGGCCTGTAAAATTCGGAACATTCTCATTGACGTACCTACCTATTATGCGTGAGTCATAAGCCACATATGTATGGAGAACTAAGCCCCTAACAACGTTGTGTACCGTCACCCCCGTCATCGTCCAAGCCTCGAGTTACATAGTTTGCTAAATTCGTATTTTCTCTCACAAAATTAGAAGTCCTGAGAGATAAGTTCGTGAATGAAGCAACGACCAGCAGCTAACAGTTACCGAACGTGAAGGATGATGATTACCAGACTAATACAGTAACATTAGTAATTACCTGTACTATAGTACACATTGTTAATTCTACAATACATAAGTACCAGTTTTGGAATCATTACCAACTGATCCAGTAACAATTACCTTACTGTTTGTACTGTAGTACATGACAGTTATGGAGCCATTACCAAACTTAACAGTAACGGTTATCCTTCTGGAAGAGAAAATTATCCCTCACTTCCTCCGTGAATCTAAGCTTTTACTCGTGTTTTCCTCTGTGTTTTCCTCTCAGAAAACGATTATCTTTCTAATTCGTTTTCTGTTGTGTGGTTCGTAATTTTCTTCTCTTCATCTTCCTCCGCGAAGGGACAATTCTTCAATCTCCTTTCCTCCTACGCTCCTTTTTCCGTTTTCCGTTCATTCATCGTTATTCATTACGAAGGCACCTACTTACGTGTTAGGTTTGTATTGAACGAAAACTCGCGTGTATCTCAGAATAAATCGCTTTTTCATAAGGAATACGAGTACATAAGTGGTAATTCACACTGATTTATCGTTTTGAATGGCGAAATTCGTACATTTGTGCATACATCAAAATGGCGATCGATTTTTGAAATAGGAGAATTCGCATGTGCTATTTCTCCTTATTTACTCCCAATCAATCATTCTCTTTTTGTATAATTTTTTTTTGTGACCTACTGTTCTCTGTCTGTTTCCCCTTCCATTTCACTATCTTTATGCGAATTTTATAGTTTATATTTTCGAATATCTTCATAACTTACATTTTGAATTTTATACTACAAAATTGAAGTCTTACGAGACCATGGCCTTTGAAAATGAGAAAAACCTCCTGTCATATTTATACCAGGCTCTAATTTTTCATCCTCCTCGTCCTCCCTCAGTGTGGCGTCAACTGCGTGCTTGTAACTGGGGAAAAAGAGATAGGGATTAAAGTAGAGGAAAGAATTGCATCAAATATGATACGAGTTTGAGTACTCATTTGAATTACAGAATGGAAATGGCAGAGGTTCTCAGGAAAAGTTACCAAACAAACTGCACTGATAGGGTGTTGGAGGAGATCGTGAAAAAGATTGAAATATTAGTTGCCTAAATAATGATGAAAGTTTTTCTTATGTTTTCATTACAGTGCTCTAATGTAAAATAAAGATATCTTGCTCCCACTAGTTATTACTCATCGAAATGCGAAGCAAAAATTCAACTCTCATAAAATGAATACGTTAATTGCTTTCTTTTTTTTTTTTTTCTTGTACTTCTAAAATTTTCATCATCATTGTTCATAAACTACAGCCCTTATCTTGTAATCCGTGAGATAAATTACGTACATACATGTAAAAATGTCGTATAAAAGGTATATTAAATCTCAGATGCTTGGGTATTTAAACACCGGGTAGAGAATTCACATTATAAACCAATTGAATTGTTTAACGAAATCTCACTAATAAATTTGTAAGCGCTACGACGAATAACAACAGGTACACATTTTTCAGATTCGTGTGGTCGTGATTATAAATTGATATAAACCACATGCAGATGCGTCGTAAATGTACGATAAAGAAGTACATTGAGCGGTACGAAAAGTGGTCCTATACAGTATTAGACTGAATGTCGGCGCGAGATTAATAGCATTGATGGTCAAGAGAGATGTGCGTGCGGTGTAGAATTGGGTGGTCGTTGTACAGTAGAGAGGTAGACAAAAACAATTCTCCGAATAATAAAAGCCTTCGTTCTTCATTTCTTCTTTTTTTTTGGTAACAAGTTTGCGCGGGGAGGTAGTATACTGCGCGGTTGAATTCACTCCTCTTGCTATTCTTCTTTACGCAAATTGTTTATGAGCATCCCTTCTCTAGAAGATATGTATTATACTATACGTATTCTTTTTGCATATCTTCAATTTCATTTTATGAGAATGCATAAAGATACATGCAGCCAGGAGTTTTCATAATGGGCTCGTATCAGATTTCTTACTTGTATTCCTATTCTCGGTCCATTCATCCTTCACGTGACTTATTTTTCGGTGAGAGACCGTGTCGCCTAATGGATTTTTCCTAGTAGAAGAGGTACCGGTGTGTGAGATCTCGTTAAAAGATAGAAGAATTGGGTGGAACACTCTTTATCCCTCATATTACGTTGAAAAGCTGATATCTAATATTATAAAGCAGAAAGTTTGTCAGTCCGTCCTCCTGTCCGTTTATAACTCGAGAACTACTGGGCCGATCGCTTTCAAACTTTCAGGATATATTGTCCTCATCCCAGAGCAGCACATAGACTCATAAAAATAAAAATTTGACGGGGAGGTGCTGAGTAATTTCAAAAAAGGGCGAAAACAATGACTTTTTTCAATATAAAAAAACGTGGTGGTGTAGCTTGCCATCGAACGCGCTTTGTTCCAACGTTACCGTTCAAAACGCGTTACCGGCGTTACCGTTCAAATGCGTTGAGCGTTGCAGTTATAAAAATTAAGTTATGGTGATAACTCGAGTTTTACTCATTTTTATGAAAAATTGAAGAGAACAAAAATTGTTGCCCCTTTAATTTCCTTTCGAATGAGCCCAATTCCAGATTTTTAGGAGGAAATTTTGGAACTATTGGTATTTTGACTGATGCGTATTTAAGATCATTGTGTTTACAGAGAGAGAGAGAGCATTTAAACCGGTTGCTCTGGATGAATCTACAGAGACTATTCGAGTTTTACGTATCCAATTTTCGATTTTGAAAGGAGACGTTTATGTAAAATAATTTCTTGAAAATTTGCTCTTCTTTTGTGACGAGTAACTATACATTAGGTAAATATCGTCGTCAGAGTTTGAAACTACCTAAGAAAAGGTACTGGGTTCGAGAAAGAATTAAGAAAATTACATCCGGTTTCTCATATAGGAAACGACTGAGTTCGTCTCATGCCTCTACACAGACTGATGTAATGCTTCGGGGATATGGCAGGCTTTTTACCTACTGTCCATCTATTTCCTTAATCATTGCGACGGTTCATGAATTAGTCCGTTTTTTGCTGCAATACAGCCCTTACCTGTCAACTCAGCTCTTACCGTTAAAATCGAAATATTTACAAAACACTGATATCTACTCAACACACAGCTGGCGGTCAGGCGCGCCGGAGGCGCGCTGCCAACCGCTAGTATACCTATACTATAAAGCCTGTATTGAAAAAGCTGATCCTCATTCGTTTTTCAAGCAATAGTTTTTTCGATGATTGAACTACTCGTAGATACATGAGCGGTTTAGCCTGTCTTCCGTTCCAGTACGTTCATGACGATGCATAAGGAGGATTATAATGTACATCACGATCACGAAAAACGAGTAGATTTGATGACGATCGTGTGCTCATTTCAGACAGACCAAGTTGAGAAGAGGTTTGAGACCAGACATAGAATACCAAAACTTTTTTTAAATTTCATTTACTCCCCGTGTATCTCCTCCCACCTATAGAGAGAAAAATCCCTCTTCCTCAAAAAATGATGATAGAGTGCGATCTCACTCACGGTTAAGAAATCTTCATCATCAAATTTTGAAGACGAATATCTACGGTTTGATACAAAGCAATGAATTTGCTACACATATACGTTCCACTCAATTCTTCGAAGTTTTACACTCGCGAACTCATAGTACCTACTCGTATTTTAAATTCATGAGTAATCATATTAGTAACTATAAGATAATACATGAACAAACTTGTGTATAGGTCAATTTAAAAGGTACATAGCCTAATAAATCAATTCTAAATCGCTTCATGTAAGTATTGCCATCTGTATTTTATACTGCAAAAACAAAAATTATCGTAAAAAGGAAAAAAACTTGTCGGCCTTTCCGTCAAAAACTTCTCTTTTAATATTCAAATGAGGTGACCGACGTTCGAAGTTTACACTTTTTTTCTTCGGAGTCTGGAATATTACTAAGAGTATAACAAAGGACGTCGGTCACCATATTTGAATACAAAAACCGAAAAGTTTCGCTGAAAGTGGTGAAAGTTTTTTTCCTTTTTATGTCAATAATCGTCTTCAAAAAAATTATCATAGTTTCACAAAAAAGCTATAGATTTTAGACTCTTCAAATCTTTGAGATCATCTATGAAAGTGACATGAGAAAAATTCAATTTATTTCTTATAGTTATAATCTATATACGCGGAAATGTCATTGACACAGCGGGTATTCAATAATATTTATAAGTTTTAGACATGGATAATCAGTCAGAAGCTTATGAAACTTCTACAAGTATGATGAATAGGAAGATTTCTTCGTAGAATTTACGTACATCTCGCTGTCATAATTTGGGAAGTAAAAAGAAATTGGATATGTTTTTTCGGAACAACCGGAGATAATTTTACACTTACTATATTTCGAACTCAGAATTCTTGATTTTTGAAAATATTTTGATGAATATAAAAGGAGTACGGCCTGCGATTGGCGTGCAAATTATATTGATCATTTTGTCTCCGAATATTTTAGTGAGAGAAGAAGGCGATTATTTTACTTCTCTATGGTGGATGTTCTTTGAAAAAGGGTTTGTACCCTTAAAAAAGAAATTTACATTGGAGAGTCTGCATTCTTTGAAAGAGAAGTCAAAGTTGAAGTCTGCGCAACACCTACAAGTCCAAGTTACAGTAAAAAAATCCTTTTTGAGATGTTTGCGCACATTCATTCGGTATCTCATCAATTCGGCAAAATCACTGCACCGCGTATTCCACATAAAATACAAATTTGAATTTCTTGACGTCTGAATAACCAGCTAAAAACTTATTCCTACTCGAAGTCCAGTTGTAAGAAGTGAAGAAGTTACATTTTTCGTATAGTTTTAGAAAAATTTATAATCGAGACCTTTTGTCTAAAAAAGTAGAATACGACGATCGTCGTATGGTCATGTTCATCGATATTTACCTATTTGTCATTCTGATGATGCATTTTTATGCGATTGGCTTCAATTATAAGGTTTTCTACAACTATACGAGGTATAACTTCGTTCATTTCTTTCGGGGATGTCGTGAACCCCTTGATCCAATAAAGAAACTCCTTCCCCCAAATTTTAGTTTCATAACTAAAAAAAATAAGGAAAAAAATTAAAAAAAAAACATTAAATGGCCCCTCCTAAAAAGATTATATTACGAAGAATCGTCTTCATGAAAATGGCCTTACGACACCCCCGTCTTTCGGTCAACTTGAACTTTCCTGAGTTCCTTGTATCATGGTGTATGTAGGCTAAAAGTGAGAATTTTTCGAAGTCTCTTTCCTTCCAACCATAAAAGTCGACATTTCCTTCTAAGTCCCTCTATTATGGCTCAAGAATCGAAATTTTTCCAAGTCATTCTCCTATCACATGTCAAAATTTTTCCAAGTCCCCCTCCCATCATTATAGCTTCAGAGTCGACATTTCTTCAAGTCTCCCTCCTGTCATATATTTCGAGGCACAAAATTTTTTCAAGTTTATGGTTGGAGGGCGCACGGCAAATTTTTCGAAAAACCCGCGGTATCATCAGAATACAACGATAGTCGTGTTCATCAATATTTACCTACTTATTATTCTGATGATGAATTTTTATGCGATTGGCTTCAGTTATAAGATTTTCTAAAATTATACGAGGTGTAACTTTCTTCATTTCTTAACAACTTCAACTTTGTAACACGATTGATCAAAGAATCAAGCGTAATTTTTCTTTCTACGAGTCTAGGTATAATATAATTGAAATTAATTTCATCTCTTAAAAAATTCATAATTTATATGATGAGAAAATGAATTCTTTACCAACCGCGGAAGGATTGTTTGACTTACAAGTCTCAAAAATTGAGAAAAAAAAAAAAAAACTTATTTTTAGGTTTTTTTCAAGTGAACCTCAAATTATTTTGTTTGTTCGAGAATATGTACGTACATAAATACTCAAACTTCTCCCAGTCGTTCAACTTTCTGGGTATTTTTTCGAACTGTTCCATACGAAAATGTGAGCTTGTGTAGGTAGTTTCTAATCCTGTGAGCATTTTCTTCACTGAACTTTCTTCAAGCAAACTCTCAATTTTATGATATGCTCTATCCAGAAAATTCTAGGATAGAGTACGAATTTTTTATGGTTTACAGTTTCTCCACTTTCCAAGTTTTATTTTTTCAGAGGGAGGAAAGCTATCTATACTCTAGCTTCTTCTCGAATTCTCGTCTCTGTCTATCAGGATTCTATAATACAAATTTTCATTTCAGTGATACCATTATAAGGTATGAAAATCTCGGTAAAAGCTTATCATAATTTTGAAAACGTTTTCCGCTGACCAATGAGCTGAGTTTTAGTGACTTCACTTACTGTTCTAGTATACGTCGGTTGAACAATAGTAGGTATTTTCCTATGATCCCAACAGCTTTTATCGATACCTACAAGAATTCTATACGTACAGAGTACATTTGGATATCTTGTGAATATTTAAAAGTATGAGTATTGAATGACGAACACCAAGTACATTTTCAGATACCTTCAAATTTCCCCATTTTTGAAAGAATTAACCTCTGATTTCTTATATACGTATTAATTTCTTACTTTCAAATATAGATTTACGAATGAGCGTAAGGTTTTTTGTGTATTCTTAAAGGAGTCGATAATACCGCAGCTTCAGTTCACTGTTGTTCATTAAAACCATGAGTGTTGATGACGACACAAACACTTGGCTTATTCTATTGCGCGTCATGATATCGATAGGAAGAAATGACGTTGATTTCAGAATTGACGTAAATGCAGGAAAAATCTACGCTCCTCTCCCTTAAATTCTGTTCTATAATCTGCTCACCCTTATCGGTTTCTTTGAGATTGGTGTTAACAATGACTGAAGTATTTGTTGCATGATATAAAACATAGCAAATTGAACTTTCTTCTTCCTATCCGAACTTTGTTTTTCCTATTTTTTCTTTTTTTTTTCCGTGTAAAAAATTGTTTCTATGGCGAAACAAAGTACGAGTACAATCTTTTTCGAGTACAATACTTTATAAGGTTGTTAATTTGTTCTACCTTAAAAAATTTGGTTTGTACTCGAGTTTTCATGGTACTTTTCCGTCGTTTTTCTCATTCTCTTAATGAGATGTAAGTGCAGATAACGCGATAATTTTCCTGATGTGAGATCAATGTTTTTTTTTTCTTTCTGTCTGCACATGCCAATTACTCGAGTCTTATCTCTCACTGTTAATTTAATATCGATTTACGTTTGTGAAAGTATCCATTTTATAAGGTTTGTAATGTTGCTCTTTGTAGTTACACGTGGCTCGTAGTACGATAAACGAATGCATTCCACTGCTACTGCGAGACTTTCTCTTTGCACATTTTGTCGTCATTCATTAACTACATTTATACAGCATGCGAAAAATATATAATTGAACGGTAGAAAGTACTCAGACGGACGAACGTGGGGTCTGAGTGAGAAATTATTTCATTAGCACGAATAGACGCTATAATACGCACCTACATCTATAAACCTTTGATCAACTTACTGGGTATTCTTTGTACATTTATTTTATTCGCCCTTAGAGGCGACCATGTTAGTAGTCCCAAGGCGCTATTTTTTTCCGCGTATAATTCATCTAGTTTTGTTTTTATATAGAGAAGTAATATCATACATTGTATGCGTCTGAGCAAACCGACTAATGGCTTCCCTTCATCGACGTTCTGGGATGTGTGATGTAGAGCGAGGGGATAAATATTTTATAGAAAGCGATCTTAACAATGGTTGATGGATATTTATTCGTGCGATGTCGAACATCGAACACCCTCATTTTCTTGTTTCAAAAAGGTCTTCAATAAACGCACACGGTCTATATGGGCTATAAATAAATACCGCGCGCGCGGAAGGCACTAAGCAGCGCTCGTCGATTTTCTTTTCTACTCTTCACATCATTCTTCACCACCCTCTCACATTCGCCCGATCTTGCTCGTTATGCTTTATCCTTCTTTTTTCTTCTTCGCCTGCTATTCTTCTGCTTCGCGGTTCTTCATTTTTTTTTTTAATTTCCAAGGGAAGTGGAATAGCGGGGAAGTTGAACCGGACCAACCTTGAAATACGGTAAAGGGGCCCCGCCCAACATCGCCATCGTATACGATGCCGGTGGTTCTTCATGCGCTTGTGCTCGTGGGTCGCGTACACAGCAGTGTAAAGGCTGGCATGTGGATAGTCGTGTATTGTGTGCGTTAGTTGTGCGTCTTGTTTCGTCCGGTCTTGTTCGTTCAACGAATTTCTGCTGTTATCTGTACGTTTTAGGCGGTATGTTATACACTTAGTTTTCTGAAGATTAGCATCAAGTACGTTATTTTTAAGAACTTTTATACGATTTTCGTTATAAATACGGGCTATAACAGCTTCGATAACGATTTTTCTCCCGCTTTTGAGAAGTACATCTGCCTACTGGAACAGTTTATAAGTTGAAGCTTTGTTTGACACATTGTTGGCGCGTTATATGTGTTCTATGTTCGACCGGCGTTCAACTTTGTATACGTGTCTTTTTTCATTCGTATATGGTTTTCTAACATGATATTTTTCAATCTTCTGTTGTAGATTCGCGTCATGGAAGACGTGACGGAAGATACAAAGCCGGTAAGAGGTTTACCTTCGCAAGAGCAAAGAAAACCAATGCTAAAAGACTTGAATAATTTCTTGATGTGTCGACTCTGTGGTGGTTATCTAGTCGAAGCTACTAGCATAGTAGAATGCCTACATACATGTACGTATTAATTATCGTTTTGTTTGAATCTTATAATGAAAATCAGATAACTCCCAGTTTTGACTGGTATTTATGTATATGAATGTAATCAAATCCTTTACAATTTAACAGATTGCCGTTCCTGCATCGTGCAGTTCCTTCAGAACAGTAAATGTTGTCCCATCTGCGAGACAAGTGTGACAAATAAACTGAATCCTTGTCTCAGCTTGAGGTGAGTTTAGCTTAGTTATTGTGTTCTTACGTTTGTACACAAAAGTATGGTTTAAACTTGCCTACTATTAAGAGCAAAGCAACTTAGCAACAGAAAACAAGGCAACCTACGCACACTAACGTATAAGTTTTGTAACTGTGTAAGCAGCAAGCCTGGTTGCTGAGTTGCTGTTGCTTATAGTTGATTCTTCTGTGGTCAAGCACTGGGTGTAACCCGTGGTGTAATGCGGAGATTGAGTTCAAGATTTGACAAGACAGTATGTTAATGAAAGATCTCGAATACTTGCTATGTGATCAGTTCCTGTCATTGATTGTTGCAAGTAGAAAGAGTGTATCACCTTTATCCAACAACTAATGCTCATAGATGATATTTTTTTGATAGATTCTTCCTGGGTTCTCTTACGCTATAATGCACAGAAAAAAGTTTGGTTTCTACTTGAGTCATTTTCAACTTTTGGAGAGAAGACAGTTAATTGGTTACCCATCAAGAGTTTCCTAATACATATTTTTGTGATCCATGACCAAATTGACTTGTCTTCTTAACAAGTTGAGAACAGTTAGGTACTATCTTTTTGTCATTGCAGTTTAGATACTAACTTTTTGTCAGTGCAGTTTTCATGTTCTTTGAAATGATTCAAAAATAAAATGGCGGTTAGTATGGCCAGCGAACAAATTAGATTCCTAGTACTTGTTCATAATTTCAAAAAATATTTGTTCTTGTTACCGCTTGTAAAATATAGGTGCGTTACATTTGGTCATATTCATAACAATAAAAACTTATTTGCATGATGATACCACATTTTGCTCAAGTGGTGTTATCATGTAGCCTCGTCCTATAGTTGTTGATCAAATAAGATTGAAAAATGGATCTGTAAAGTACTGTTTTTATCATTATCTGCATTACCAGATTAGAAAAGTGAGTCAGCTATATGCTTTTGGTTTGCACATATTCGCGCAATTACTTACTGGATTAGGTGCTTACCATTTATTTCATTAGACCTAATTGGACCCTATTTAGCCAAACCTAACCAAGCGACATGATAACAATCTAGAGAAATGTTCCTTTACTATAAGGGGAGATTCTCCGTTTTGCCAGATCGTTATCATGTCACTTGGTTGGGTTTGGCTAAAAAGGGTCCAATTCACTGTTTTATATGTTGAACCCAAAATCTTCACTTTACTTTGTGCTTGGTCAGAAATTTCATTATAGACCGGTTCATTGCCTCTTAGTCAGAGTTTGGAAGATTGAGTTTCACTCAGAAAAATCTCAGCAGTTTAAATAATTATATGTACAGAATGAATATAGTTCCAACGTGCTACTCTGCAAAAAATGGTCAATTTTACTAGAAAAAATAGTAAATATTACTAAATTTCATCAATGTTTACAAGTACTTATTTCAAGCTGGACTACTTTTTTTAGTAATTAGTGTCATGAATTGTAGATCAGCGTTTCAAGACTACAATCAGTGGTCATTTGGATTTTGGAATACTTTGTTCTTTGTAACAATACTTTTCTAAACGCAATTATGATTTGAGGTCTGAGAATTATCAATAGGATACTTGCTTGCTTCAATGGTAATAAACTCAAATATAGAGGTGATATGTACTGTAGGTGTTGCTATTGACCATGATTGATTTTATCAAGAAGATACTGAAAATGATATCTGAGAGACCGTCATAGCTTCTGCTTACAATTGAACAGCAGATCTAACAGCGTTTAACTATATCACTCCGTGAAATTGTCTTTTTTTGAAGAGAATGCTGTTGTTTCTGCTATTGTTTTGTGGCAAAAACGACAGTTTTCTTCAAAAAGTGGCAATTTCACGCCACGCTGTCAGAACTGCTGTTTGATTGTTACTCGGGAGGTTACTCGTTTCTTTGCTGCCAACATCATTAGGAATTTGATCTGGTAAAATAAATGCGACAAAATATCTTTGTGAATAGAGCTTGATTGCTCTATCTAGTTTAGAACAACTCATTTGGGACTAAAAAAAAGGACTAATTTATTACAAGTTGAATCTAAGAGGTCTTTGGCTGGTCCTACGTGTTAGTGAAAAGAAAACCTAGATTGATGTGTCTTTGAGTATAAATTAGAATGGTCTCCAGTATACCTTCTTGAAGAAGAAAAGTTTGTTGTCTGCAGATACTTTTCTGGCTTGTATTTGTGAAACTTCTTTGCTCCTAGTGTGATCAAAATCAAGGTCCTTATAGAACAACATTTGCCATATTTCTTCAATTTATTCAGCACTGATGGAGCTCCAATATAGAGTGAATTTTCAGTTCTCAGCACCAAAAACTATATACAAAACTGTTCAGGAGTCATTAATAGAAAGTTATTTTAGAATAATTAGGGAGTTCTTGGTGTCCAGTTTGGACATTTTTTTACCAGATGTTAATTCAATATATCTTATCCAAAAGTGCTAGCACAAGGTATCTGGTAATGATGACAGGAGTTGAAGTCATGCTGGACACTTGCTACCAGCTACTTAACATCCTGTAAAATCCCATTACACAGTTTACAGTCGAGCAGCTAGTACTCTTGACTTGCATTGTTGGATAAGTAGACACTGACTGTTGTTGTTTTCTTATTTATTTTCTTTGATACTATCAAGTAGGTTCACTTTTACAATAAGTATTTCAATAATTGCAGTCATTGGGTGCGTGTATTTGTCTGTCTATATATGTTTTTATCAAGGTAAAAAGAAGAACTCTTTATTGGTATATATTCTGTGGTTTCTTTGAAGATCATTTATCTTTTTGAGTATCCAAAGAATGATTAATATATTTGATCTCTACAAACCTGATGATAAGAAAGAGCAATATGTGTTATAGTGCCGTGTATGCGAGATGCTCTTCTGGAAAAGAAAAACAACTGATGTGTGCTGAAGTAGAAACAATGCCCCTCCCTCCACCCTCACATACTTGACCTAGATCCAAAAAACCTTGAAGTAGAGTAACAAATTCTCCTCGGTTTCAATTTTGATTCAAGCTTATAGTGTACTACCACTTTTTCTATCTACAAGCAATCTAATTTGGTTTCGCTACTTGGTGAGGAATACTTGTAGGGAGTAAACTTGAGTCTTCCTAAAAGAATTCTGTAATTCCTTTCTCAATCCGTTTGTGTAATTGACACTCTGGTCATTCTCATAATAGGTGTCGGCTCAATGTGATTAGGTAGAGGTTAAGTCGGGTTTGGCTGGAGTAGAGCCCTCTGGTTCCACTTAGTGCTTGTGATCTGTTATTCTTGGTATATTCTTGTGTTGAAAATTTTGTAACATCAAATAACGTCCTCGATATATACTTGATTTACCTATTTTCCTTTTCAGGCCTGATAAAATTATTCAACGACTCGTGTACAAAACAGTGCCCGGTTTGTACAAAAATGAACTTGAACGGCGTAAAAAATATTCGACGAGTTCAGAAGACGCCGAAGGCAAGAAGACGATAACCGAAAGCGGTGATCTACCGACTGAAGAATATTATTTCGCTCCCGAAGAACTCATTAGTATTTCGTTGGAATATGTCGAAGAAAAGTAAGTTGATCGCTTATAGATGTGTGCGTGTGTGATTTCGTTATTATTTCTCTCTCATTGGTATATTATTATTCCATTGTAATATATTGAAGAAAAGTACGAGTTTATCGCTTAGGTACACGTGTGTGGTTTCATTTCGCGAGTATAAACATCCATTAGGTTACAAAGAACATCAGTTTATATAGATTAAATTGTATATGCCTATAAGTTCCATCATACTTATTGCCCGTGTTTAAGAATGTTTGAGATAACACGCATGTGTAACTTTCAAACGTAATTTTCTTCGTATACATTCATCTTAACGAATGCTGCGTTCTTTACGTCATGCCCTAATTGCTATATGTGATACGAAGTTCGAAATTGCCTCGCTCTGTCATAAAATGAGCTCGAATTACTCTGCATGTATGCATTTACAGCTGGAAGAAGTTTCGTGCCCTAGTATATTCCAAAATATAAATGTCTATGTGCAGAACGATTTTTTTGCGTCCCGCGTATCTCGCGTTACTTATCTGATGTTCAACAGCAAAATCAAATTCAATTTGTCGAAATTTGTGTGAAAGATTTGAGTTTTTTCTTGAATTAAAGATATAATAAAATTTTTTGATCTAATCAGGCCACTGTTGATTAAAAACCACACATAAAAATGTTTTATCCTTGTGGAGTAATTCGATCGGAAAGATGAACGCTCGCACCGTGTCATATCGTCGTCCGCGACGAGGCGCGAAACCTCCGCGAGCATTTTCAAACCCCAACTTAGGTTCATATTATTAGATAGTAGTCTGTTACGCTTTTTTCATCAATTGTATCTCTTCATACATCGCATTCTGCGGATGCGTACACAGACGTGAACGCGCTTTTCCTCTCTGGTTTATACATTCCCCTTCTCGCGTCTCTCGTCTATATTATCATAAATGAAAACTTCTTAAAGCGCGGAGAAATTATGAAGGGCGGATAGAGAGCGCGGTCCAGCACTTGCATCAGCCCTCGTAGTACAGAAAGGCTATGCATGGCGTCACTTTTCGTTACGTATAATTATGAAATAGTTTTCAAAACGTATCACGACAAAATAATATCACAAGCACCGCGTATGGGAGAGTAACGAGGCTGGACGGGTACACTATACATAACCCTTCTTTCGCTTGGTTGGAATGTCAAGTTCAAGTCATCAAATCGACATTGAATATTAATAAAACATTAAGAAAAAAAAATGAGTATGTATTTCGCATCGGTCGTACTTCTTATTATTTGAAAAATTTCACATGTACTGCATGATGCAAGGGAGAAACTCTACCCTGCTTTGTCGTATACGAACTATTCGACAGCACTTCTTCCTCAACTTATATACCAACGATATATTTAGTATAATAAAATAATCTATACATCTGCAGTTTATAGGTAATACCTTTTTGCGCTCTTTTGTATAAGTGCATCAAAATAAAGATTTATGATTAACGCGTAGGGTATATTGCGAAAGACGAATGGAATTCGAACCGTTCGTTCATGTTCAAGTATCATTTCATCAGGTATACGTACGTCATTACTGTGCTATTGTGCTGCGACGTCGAACCCGATGTATGAGAATTAAGGCGAAATAAAAACACGCGACATAAAAGTATGTTCAAATTTAAAATGTGTGTGTGTGTGCATATCGTGCACAGTTGTGCACATGATGTATTCTGCGAATAGGAGGATGAGAATCATGGATGATGACGTGTCGCGAGCACATGTTGAAAACCTGATGCGATACGAGCGACAGATTTTTCTTTTTCGATATGTACGCGCAAAAAATGCGAGTTTATTCAACTTTTTTTGTACGAATTATGAATTGCACTTAAAATTTTCACGTAGCAGACACTTGTCTGCTTGTAATGCTATCCCTAAAAACGTATGATGTTGTGTATATAAACAAAGGGAGGAGCAGTTCAACCGAGTTATTTGCATTTCATTAGCTTCTTCCCCCTGTTTTCGTTTTCATAATGTAGGAATGAGTGTTGAGAGATTCTTTTTCCGACGTCTACTTTAGGTGTCGTCGCACGCATAATTCACGAGTTTTATATCAACCTACATCAAGTGTTTTACAAGAGTCATCAATTGACACTAATCCATCTACGAGTTTTGTAAGCTACGCAAATTCATCCACGAGTTTGGTACGTATTATAATCGCTGAAATTGGAGCCGAAGAGTACAGAATAATTCGGAGCTCTCTGCGTGCACCAAAAATACTTTTCATTTATGAAGAATCTCGTTTTTCTTCTTTCATTCTGTTTACATCATTCGAAATCCATCGTTTTAATTCTTTTTGGTCGTGTAAAATCTTCTCTTACTTCTTTCCTTCTCTCATCTCTTTCTTCGATTTTTGACCAGAACAAAATCTTTCCATGCGAAAAGCGGAACTTGCGAATCTTTCAAAATAATGCAGACGCGCGTCAGTTACAATAATGTAGGTTGACATACAACGAAGTTTTACATGTGTGAATAATCATAGTTTATTCCCAAACAAAAGACGTGTCCTTTTTCTTCTTTTCTTTCTCGTACGAATTAGGTAGGATTGGTAAGTCTCAATGCTTTTGTACGAAATGAGATTCTTCACTCTATATGCGGAAGTTTCCATATCGAGAAGTAACTTCCATAACTTTTGTTGATTATCCTTAATTTTTGTGTTTCATTTTACCACGTGAATATGTCGCTCAAAAAGTTTGATAGTTTTTTCTCTGAAAAATTTTTATTCTACTGTCAAGTCATTTAATCATATAGGAATTCTAAGTCAGAAGAACGCGGTAACGTAAGAATGTAGAAAGAGAGAAGAATGTAGTATTCAATTTTACTGCGTCAATATATCGTGAGCTATAGAGATACGAATGGAGAGCAGTTGATCGCTTTCTTTCTTTGTAAAATATGAATCGCAACGAACAGTCCCTGAATTTTATTTGTAGGCTGGGGCAGGGACAGGGAAGAGAATCAATCTAGTTTTCTTTTAAACGAAGAACCCTTTAAAAGTTATTTCCGATCTTCATAGATCTTTCATATTCCGAACCTGGGTACAAGAAAAAAAAGAGAAAAAATTAACGGAGATAAATTCAAATCCCATATCGGTTCTAGTTCGAATTTTCTGCCTTATATATGCTTTACCACCCCTCCTCCTCCTCCTCCTCCTCCTTGTTCTTGTACGTTTCTAGAGACTGTTGAGGATAATAAATTCCTCGAAACAGAGATTATCAATAACTTCTTCTTGTACCAAACTCTCCAAATCTATAGTTTCTGTGTGGTTGTTCTCAGAATTACTTTCGTGAATTTCGATTGGTTCTATTAGTTAATAAAAATATAGGTGATAATAACAACCACGTCCTGTATTGCTTTGTTCGCAAAAGTTTTAACAAACCTATTTTTGGTTCTGGAGCACCTTACCTCCATTAAGTCCTGTAAATCCACAATTTCTCGTCTAAAAACGTATGATCGCCACTATTGAAAAGGTATGTGAGAACTTCGTTACAAACTTTTATGAATTAAAGAGAAGAGTAAAACCAATCAAAGAACGATGAAGCGCGACAAAAATCTAGTTCAAGAATGTAAATAAACGAATTAAACGTAAAAGTTTATTTTCAGAAAATCTCGCCGGTCAACTCTCCCATGCAGTTAAAATGTATGTAATATAGCAGATGTGAATGGTTTCCAAAGAATGAGTAAATGATAATGTTAACAGATTTGTTGTTAAAGACTTGTACGCCAAAATATACGTCATTGTCTATACAGAAGCATTCAGTCGAAAACGTAGTAATATCTTTGCACTGCTTTTGTTCTCACTCTATACTTCTAAACGTGTAACATAAAAACTATATTAAAACTGAAAATACGTTTAAAATGTCGAGGAGAGAGGAAAAAGAAAAAAAGTCTACGTAAAAGAAAAATTTCTCGTTATAAAAAATATATTGGCGACATTAATGGTATGAGAATTCATCGTGGTCGATGTCATTTTTACGAGCATCGTTACGCTAATAGTACAGCTATTTCTTGAACGTACACATCCTCGGGTTCATAAAAAAAGAAAGAAAGAGAAAAAAAAAAAAAAACGCGCAAACTTTCCTTTGCGCGAGTTCTGTTCACGTCTTTCAATCGAGTTGTAAAATAGAAGCGAATTGAGTTAATTTGAAATTTTTAAGAATGGGAATGAACTTTTTCTGCTGGATTCATGTGCTCGTATAATATTTTGTACATCGTAGTCCGTTTTAATTGTCAATTTTATAACGTACGCATCTCGAGTACGTCCAATTTCTTTCCTACGAGAAGGCGTCGTAGAAAGTTACTACGTATTTAAAATAATAGGCTACTGCTTATGTATAGAAAATATACTCCTAGTCATAAAATTGCATTGTAATCCGTTTTAATACCTTTTTTTGAGCCCGAATGTACTTCGACAAAACATAGAATTCTATCATCGTCCTAGAAACAGTCAACAAAGTATTACCCCCCTCATTATGTAGGGTTAGCTGACACTAATTTTTCAGTATCGTGTCTGTAGTGAAATTTATAGATATTAGAAACTTGAATTTCAATTGAACGTAGAAATCTATAATTCCCTCCTTGGGTTTTCCTTTTTCTGGGCACCCCTCAAGAATTCATCATCAAAGTACTTTTTGTTTGGTTGCGATGCCATTAATTTGTGTTGTTGGTGTTTAACAAAGTATTGCATATTTTTGATAATTTTAATCACTAAGAAATTTCTGAAAACCACAGTAAATGAACCTCATCAAAAAATTTAAACCATTCTGTTCTCCTCAACATAAGTTTATAGAACCCAAACGATAGTATTGTTCTCATCCCCCCCCCCTTACGCTGGGTTTACAGTGTTTGATCGATCCTACCTAATTCTAATGAATTACAAATGGGTCATCATCATCTCACTAGACCTGACTCATTAAATCGGTAAATGTGGCAAAAAATTAATCATTTCTGCTTGTTTTCTTGGCTGTTACAGAAATCTTGAATCTAAAACTCCGTCTTCTAAAGCGGATAGTACTGATATGGTGGAGTCATCAGAAGTTAATTCAACGACCGCCCCCGAAATAATAGAGCTGGTAAGTCATCTATATTTTTGGTATTCACGTATACCTACTGTTTATGAAATTATTCAATTTTGTATTTTATTTGTACCCGTATAGGTTACGCACAAACGATATTTACAATGTCCAGCTGCTGTAAAAATTGAGCACATCTATAAATTTATCAAACTAAAGTACAATTTACAGAGTAATCATGAAGTGAGTATTTAATATTGAGCTCTATAGAGTCTCATTTATTGAGTGAAGCTAAATTGCGAAATTGTTTTTCTTTTGTTACAGGTTGAAATTTCTTACGAAAATGTGAGGTTACCTAATTATTTTTCACTCATGGATACTGCTTACATGTTCTCCTGGAAGAGGGTGAGTTTCAATGAGAAATTGAAATTTAATTTGTAATATCGAAAGAAATAGTAGAAAACTTTCAAATTTCATTTCTTGTTCATAAGTCCAGTTATGAAATGAAATATGGTATGTTTTAGCCATTGGACGGAGGGGGGTAAATATATAGATTTGGAAAAGGATATAACTGACCTACATTGTTGGTAAATCTCAATTTCTATTTGAATAAATTTCTTAAGGATGGTTTGTCCAAACGGTCGATGAACATTAAGTATGACTTCTTTAGGGTGATTTCCAACGTTTCCCAGTAACTTCATCGTTGATTTCTTTGGGTCAGAATATAAGAATGAAAGAGGAACAAATCCACATTTCACCTTCTAGATTCTCTTTCTCAAGTTTTCAAGTTAATCGCAACAGTATATTCCATCTAGACTGTTCTACCACAAAATTTTCACACTACAGAGTACAAAACCATACCATAACATCGTATTCTTTTTGACCTATGTTGCAGGAAAAACCAATGCGTCTCTGCTATCAGATCTTTGAACGTACTTTCATTCAAGTTCCGGTTGTTGTTCCAAATAAAATATTAGATGACTACGTACCGCCTGTGAAAAATTCCTCATATCAAAAGCAGTCTTTATCGTCAGACGTAAATTCTACTGCCGACTCGAGAACGCAAAATGATAGCAAACAAAATAGCTACGGATTGGACGGCAATGCATCTAAATTGAATTTCAAGCGGAAATCCGACTTGGTGAGCAAAGTCGCGACTGAATCGGAAAATTCCAATGATACGTTTGAATTTTTGGAACCGTCTGTTAAAATTCCTCGAATCGAATCTAACGGCAGACCGTCAACCGAAGTTGAAGGCAAAGAAGAAAGAACCGAAACT
Organism: Aspidiotus rigidus; assembly: GCA_035079385.1. Lineage (NCBI taxonomy): Eukaryota > Metazoa > Arthropoda > Insecta > Hemiptera > Diaspididae > Aspidiotus > Aspidiotus rigidus. Next base: position 7,861,345 of record JAVHKY010000013.1, read on the forward strand.
CAACCCGCACCCGCACCCGAACCACCATCATCAACTAAGATGGATGTGGATGTAGGCACTTTGTCTGGAATTGATTCTGGCTGCGACACATCTTCGCCTAGAGCTTCCAGTCTTAATTTCAAAGATTACGAGCAAGATATTGAAGAAGTGGATGAAGTAGAAGATGAAGTGAATGATGACGAGACTCGTCCAACGCCTCTTCCTGAGCTGGTAATCGACACAACTGACAATTATGAAGATAAGAAGTCCAAGTATAAGAGGAAGAGCAAAAAATCCAAACACCATCATCATCGTAAACATCGGCATCACGAGCGCAAGAAAAGTTCTAAACAAGCCACCATTCTCTCGCCAGATGCTGATACTGGTATTATGAAATTGAAGTTGAAAATAAGTAACACACCCACCGAATCCAGGCACCACAAACAAAGCAAGCGCAAGCACAAGAAAAATTCTGAAACATACTTCTCATACTCTTCAAGCAGCAGTGTTACCCTCTCGTCCCCTGAACTGAATGTGACCTCTAAAATTGATGAAGATTCATCTCATTCGCAGATATCTGAATGTTCAGCCGAAAGTATTGCTGAAAACAATCTATCTAGAAGCGAAGCGCCTAAAATTGAATCGTGTCGTTCTTCCTCTGATATTTCTGCCACCAAAGTAGAAACCGTATCAAAAGATGAAAAAGAGATTACCCCAGACAAACAAAAGTGTTTGCCAACTGTAAATACCAAGGATGAATCACCAATAGTGCGCGATTCTCAAAATAAGGACAAAATTGTTTGTTCATCTCCTACACCTGTAAGAGCTTCAACACCCGCATCATTCAACATTATGAAAATGAGGTCTCCTAGTAATAAAGATAGAATTGCCCAAATGCGTAAATTTAGACCAAAAAGTATTGCTATAGTGCGACCAGAAGAACACATTGATGAAAAGGCTGAAGCAATGCGCACCAAAAATGATGACAACAACAATGATAAACCGGCGCCAATTTTATCAGCGGTGGAGCCAGAAAAGCCTGAAGTTGGATCACTCAATGACATTCGCCGAACAGCAGCATCTGCTTTGACGGTTAGTAAAATAACTGCTGCTGAAATGAAGAAAGAGCAGAAGAAGCTTCAGCTATTCACAAGCAATAAAGAAGAGCCACCCGCCCTGGAGATCACTGTAGTACCTGCTAGTAAAGGATTAGCTGCAGTCCCATCGCCAACACTCAATGATAGTACAGCTCTTACAATTAGACCTAGTAAGCCTAGTCAAAAACCTATCAAACCAATTCCAGCTGCTATTCCACTGTCCCAGTATCAGAGGATGAAGTCAAGTGAACAATTCACTAGCAGCAATAGTTTACCTAAACTGACAGAACATAACCTACCAAAATCTTTAACCATCACTCCTCATACTCAACGCACTCCAAAGTTGAATGGAGATGTTTTGAGTAAGAAGATGGTATCTGATATGAAAGATACAATGAAACAAAGTGTCACAATTTCATTATCAGAGAACGACTCGGTTCTGGATTTATCAGGAGCTCCAAAGCCACAAGTCCTTTATAGTCAGAATAAAAAGGTTTTAGGAAATGGTTTGCAAAATATAGGGTTGCGTATGAATGGTATATCTTCACATTTCTCACCCAGTCTTGGTAACAAGATGGCAAATGAAAATGTTGTACGTCCAATGCAAAAAATACCAGAAATGCACATTGTTCATAAGTCGAGTGCTTCGCCTTATCCAGTGGTTTCACTTCCACTAACATCGTCGTTGTCTTCAACTCCAAAGAATGTAAAATTGACTACTTCATTCACTCCAACCATCTTGAGAAGCCAAATGCCTATCCGCATGAGTTCAATAAAAATCAACAATAAAGTTCATACTTTGCCACAACTTAACGAAATTAAAACTGGTCCGCCTTCAAAACCTGGACCAAACCAAAGTGTTAGAAGTATTCCTACAGTGAACACAATCCTGCAGCGACAGCAACAGCAGTTGATGTCCACTTTTCGACCTACACCAACTGAAGTGGCAATGATGCAACAAGTGATGTCATCCTCCTGCTCTTTCAGCAACTTGAAGAAACCAGACAAATGCCCTCCTGCCATGCCAATTCATAAAGCTTACATCGACCGCTCCAATTTGATGGTGACTAAATAAATTTTTATTTTTTGTATGGTTACATAATTATTGGTTTTGTTGCTAATGCTATGCAATAAGGGATTGTTTTGGATATATTCTTTGATAAGCATTTGTTTATGAACTTGACTTATATAAAAATTTTCAATTTTGAAAAGCATTCTTGGTTGTGTATCACTGCCCAGTCAAGGTTAACTTATTACTTCTGTATCTACTTTTTTATTACTGATCTCTTATACCTTTAGTTAGAAATCCGATAGAAGTTGCCTTGAGAAATTTTTATAATTATGAAATAGGTTTTTAAGATATATAAAAGTTGGTAAATTTTATGCCGATGAATCTGTTTGAACCTTCTCGCCCACTTGTCATATATCTGTAGTATTTCACAATGTAATTAGAAAAATATTGTAAAATACATACGGGGATTCTGCAATATTGTTATCTTCTTGCTTGGCTAATCAATTTATGGTGTGCATTTAAGATATATTTTCATTCTTGTTGTAAAGCATACATTTGTTCCTAGTCCTTTTATTTCTTTTTATTGTACATAAATATTGTTTGAAGTTATGAAAAAATTTCTTGAATCTAAATTGTTAGTCATAATTTTTTTCAAATTTTATTTTCTCTGTATCACTTGTTTGAAATAGAATATGAAACATAGTTATGGTGATAGAGGTTTTGAAATTGTCTTCATACATGTTAAAGCCAGAATTACCACATAGTCATTAAAAAAAAAAAAAAAGAAAAACTAAAGTAGATTTGATCAATATCTTCAATGGTGATGATCAACTTTTTTTGTCCTGATTCATCATTTTGGTTCTGTCTCCTTCTGGGAATGTCATGATGAATAATGACAATTCTTGATTTTTCCTTTTGCATAAATATGGTTTGAAAAGTTAGGTAATTTAAATCAATAGTCCTATTGATGAATTGATTTTATCAAAATAAATTTATAATGTGTTTTTCGGGTAGATGGATCTAAACTCCAAAATTAGGTATGAATATCTATTACGCAAAGTGTATTTTGCAAATAGTTTACTTATAATTGTACATATTTTGTTAAGTTTCTGTCGTTTTCTTCTTTTGTCCTTTACTGAGTTATTGTGAGAACTATATTGATCTGAATAATGAAATATTTACATACTTGACTTCTTTGTTCTCATTCCTTATTGATGAATACAGTTCAAAAAGTTGATGAAATTTAGTGTTCTGATTGATGCAATTCAAAATTGCTATTCTGATCTTGATCTAGGTAATACTGGATTAGAGATATACAAAGAAAGAGGACAGTTTTATTGAGCTAAACATTGGAACTCATGAGTATTTGTAACAATGTCTTCAGAAACCTGGCCAAGCAATTTTGCAGATCTATCACTTTTCCCAATAAAGAGTGGTAGATCTGTAGAATTGCTTGACCAGGTTTCTGTAAATATGGTCACATTTGTGAAACTAATGTTTTAAAGTGTATGGAAGCTGAATTCTCACAGGAAGGAAATCCAAGAAGGTTGTTTCTGCCAATTGATTTTCTGCTTTGAAGAGTCTCTAAATTCTCGCCTCATCATCCACAATTATTCCAGTTTAATTAAATTTTTCGAAACCTTCTCTCAAAAATTTGATTGTGCAATCAATTCCATCTGTATAGTACTCAAATAAACGTTGAATTTGTGATTTGAAAAAGAGAAAGTATATGATGTTCAACTGAATCTATTTGCTCATATTGACACTGGAAGACAACAATTAATAAGGTCAATATTTTAAAACCTCGCATAATCAGAAAAAAGTACTCATAGTAGTGCCATTGGAGAATCCAATCATGAATTTTCAAGGAAGGTAAGTGAAACCAGGTAAAATGAGATGACAAAAATCTGAGCAGAGATTGTAGATGAAAAATCTAGTTGTACTCATGGGATGACAAAAATTTGTATTGTGCTTGAAGCTTGTGGACGAGGAGCGGGAAGATTTTTGGTAAACGGTTCAAAAATTGCTTCTTCATTCTATCCATCTACAAGCATTTTGAATAGGTGCTCTGAATTTTTGAATTGGATTTTCTACCAACTGTGAATTATGCTGAAAGTTCGAAGTTTCTAGTACCCTATTGAGTGTAAAGAAGCTTCATAATTCAAAATTCTTCCGAGTCTATAGCCCAGATTTGATAAGTTGGGCATCATTGCCCCCTCCCTTATAATTGCTCTTGTCAGGCCAAATTTGTTGGTATAGAAAAAAAATTGTGAAGTGGTCCCTAATCCATAAGGTGAAGAGCAAGAGGTTTCCTCTTTACTGAAAAAATGAGAGCGAAAATTTGTTCAACCTATATTGATGGAGAACCAGAAAGTGTGAATATTTCAGAAACAAATTGAAAACACCAACTAAATATCATTTATGGTATGAAACAAAAAAAAAATTGAAGATGAAGCGTCGGCAAAAAACTTTAACCTCTTTCCAGAGTGGTCGTCTGATTCTGAGTCTTTTGAGAATACAGAAGCAGCAATCTTTGTTCCCTCTGGGACTTATAGGCACTGGCAATAACATTTCCGGTAGCATAAGCAAAGGTTACCAGAATAGTCAATTTTTTTTCAAGTATCAAAAATGGAATACAATAAATGACTGCGTGTAACATTTGTTATGACGTTGAAAATTCAAGTTTAGCATCTGATTAAATATTAAGATATTTTAGTATGATCCTACACCAGCTAGATGCCGAGTATTGTACCTATGATATACAAGAAAATTTTACATAGGTAGGTACTTGTTTAAATTTACCGGCTGGAATTTTTTAATTTTGAGACAATATTGCTCTAAAAATGGTGGTATTCTAATTTCTGATGATGACGATAATAATAATAATAACAAATTCTGAATTTGGACCGAATATCGAATATGAATTTGCAATAGAATTAGTTGCTGATGTTTTTTTGGGTACGTATTTTTGTTTCTTTCAAACAGAGAGTAACTTTTAACAGAATATGGTATACACCAACACAGGATTCATATTTATTTTGCAAGAAATTTTATTAATTTAAGGATACTTTTACCCCATAACTATAGTGTATCTACATTTCTATAGCCCTCAGGTCTACAGTCACTGAAGAGGAAATCGAAAAAAATTACTTAAGCACATTTAGTCCAGAAAATTTCATGGACCTGTGCAGAAAAGTTACTGAACACGATTTACAGTTAGATGGATTGAACACAATTGCGAAAATATACCCTGCGCAAGAAAGGGTATTATATCACATAAATGGCAAAACTGAATCGATTATCTCACGGAAATGTCCTACAGAACCCAACAGCACGTATTTACACATGGGGAAGTCCAATGCTCATATAAAGATAACAAAGATAGATGGATTATTTAATCGTTTTCCATTCAAAATAGCGATGGTGAAAACTATATCATCAAGTAAACATCTTATTTATTTTAAAATTTTGAGGATATGCTGTCTATCTGACCCGTCCCAATGGAGAGACTGATTCTGACTAGGTTCAGAGTTTAAGGTTATCAAACGGAGAAAGTGAAGAACTTAGATTCAAAATAATATTATAATTTTAGTGGCTCCTCTTATTGTCCTTTCATATAACGCGATTACTGATAGATACGTTTTCCAATCAAACCAGTCACTTCAACACTGTTTAACTTAGATAATGTATATTAAATATCTATACAGTGTGTAATACATTATATTTTTTGTCAAATCAAGAAATATTCATTATCGAAACATGTGCCGTAACATTTCGGAACGTATCCGTGTTATTGTTTAACGTATCAGTCCTTTGAAAAATGTCTAAATCTGTTGCGCAGGGCTGCTTAGCTAAGCCAAAGCCGTTATCCGAGCAATTTTCATCTAAAATTAGTTTGCCGTTTAGCTAGCTAATGAAATCACGTTAGCCATTAGCTTGACCGTTAGCCATTCAAATTGGAATCGCTAATGGCTATAATTTTCTCTTCCCCATATCTCACCCCTCCCTTGTAAGTTCGGCTACAGAAAAAGCGAGGAAATATAGCTCAGGGTAGAATTCAAACCGCAGTTTAAGAATTCCTATAAAATTGATCATCTTCCCTGTTTCAAAGTCTATTCATGCTAATCATCTACACACTTTTTAGTCCGTCCAGACTTTCCTGAAAGTAGGATTCAACTAAACGCTCTGAACAATCTATCTCCTGAAGAACAACGACGGCTATGTGAGGGTGTCAAAATGTTCGCCTCAGTTGATGGAATGGATCCAAACAGTATTATGGATCCAGTCGCCGGAGTTGAGCTCACTTTCATACCAAATTCTACGCGTCCACTTAACCTGGCAGGGTTACAGTGTCCTACCATACCACTTACAATATTGAGCTATAGTCCTGGTAATAAAGCAGAAATTCACATGGAAGTTGAATTCTTGGAGAAATCTTTTAAATTTATTAAAGAAACAATAAAATCCGCCTCTAAATCTGGTGAGTTACCAAAATTTTATTTTGTATCTAAATCACAGGAGGCGTGGATCCCCAGAGCTGGAGAGAGAGAAAGATAATTATTGCAAAAAAAGTGTGGTCTTCCATGGCACTTTAAAGTGGAAGGAATCCCCAAATTATGTATTTTTACTGTTATTTTCATTGATACATTCCCAAATCATTGTACGGCACAAATTTATATTAAGATTTTTCATTTTGAATTTTACTATGGTACCCTATTAAAGTTATATAAGTAAAGGTGAGCGCTATTGGAATGAACCATTATCAAATAAAGTAGGACTCGCGTTTGATAATGGTTATTTTGAAAGCGGTCACGTTTACTCACATAACTTCAATGCAGTATCATAGTGAAATACAAAATTTGAAACAAAAAGTCTTACTTATTTACTGTTATTGCTTTTCAATATTATCGTCTCCCCGCTAGAAATATTTTTCCAGTAATGATAATCTTGCCTCGATATCGCAAATGTTTGATATGCAGTCTTTTATTTAGATTTTTTTATGGTCTTTAATGTGCCACTGTCCACTGTCTGAAGCAAATGCTGTTCATATATGTTTCATGACAAATTTGATCAATTCATAAAGTTTCAGCAATGGATGATAAGAAATTGGAGCCAGAAAAAGATTATCTCTTCTCACTGAATGGTGGGAATCGATGGAAATTGTGTAACGCAGCCCATATAAAACTTAAGCCGACCGTTCAATTACGTTGGAGTACAAGGAAATCTTTTGAAAATTTCGAGATTTACGATATCCAATATCCGGAAGGACACACAGTGCAACACTTGGCTTTTCCTTGCTCTACCGAGCGCGGAGATACTACATACTTACGATTGGGAAATTCTAAGAACGAATTCATAGTAATGCTATACAGGGATCCTCTGAAGTTACCCCAAGCTTATGATTGATTAAAAGAAATTCTTTGTTCACTATGAAAACTGTCCCGAGTTCAATTGAAACAAAATAGCTTTCATTTCTATTGAAAGTGAGAGCCACTCCTTTTCAGTTGAAATATTTTAGTTATTTACGACTCTTGTGTAAGTATTCTAATCGAAGTTTTAAGTTGATAAAGGTGGAATATTCTCAACAATTGGTATCAGCTGTTGGTGTTGGCTATGTAATAGAAAAATAAAATAATATGTGGTATTGTTATAGCTCTTGGGTATTTATTGTTTGCTTATCTAAGTATCGTCCTATTGATTGTATTATTTTATGGAAGTGATTATACGTAGGTAAAACGTTATTCGTAGGTATAGTACAATGACTCACGAATTATCTTGTTGCCCTATATTATCATGTCTTTTGACAAATATTTCTGTATTGAGTATGACACAGGAATTATCTTGTAGGTAGTAACTTCTCGCAGCGTCTTTGATACTCTGAAGCTCAATGAGCGTGGATGCACATGCTCTTTCACAAAAGCTTGAAGGCCCTGCAAGAACGCAGGCAGTACATGAGTATTGAAGATGGAGGCGTTCGCGAGATGTACGACACTGAGGCTTGCACATATGACTGTCGAACCACATTTTCTTGCAACCACCAAGCACCATGCCGACATATCCTGCTGAAGCGGGAGCACGACACTGGCTCTCTTTGTTCTGTGTTTTCCGAGGCTCAATTCCAACCACGGTATTACAAGAGTTCTCATGTTTCTACCAGCCAGTCAACACCCTCCCTTGATACTGATGTTGTGGATGATGTAGTTCTAGATGATATAGACTCGTGTGCCCCAAGAACCTTGAATACTCACGAGAAGTACCTACAATTCGATCTCACCCGTCATGATGAACATAGCCACCCTGGTGTCGTGTCATGGCACTGAGCAATTCAACTCATACTTGGCAACCATGAAGGAGATGGAGAAGTTGATTAGATCAGGCTCCGATATTCGTCCAATGCTATTTCAAGTGTTGGTTCTGCGAGAAGTTAGTACAAATAACGTTTTACCCGTAAGGATACTACCTATGAATAAGGTTTTAGCCGTAGGCATACAACTACTACCTACGGATAACGTTTTTAGCCGTAGGTATGCTACCTACGAATAACGTTTTAGCCGTAGGTAGGTACTATACCTACGAATAACGCCAACCTTATTTTATAAAATGAGGTGCATTTGAGATATTTCTTCATTTATGATTGAAATAATTTATAAACGTGTTTGTGTCCTTTTTATTTCTTTTCATTGAAGATGAATATTATTTGAATGTAACATGTACAATTTGAATTCAATTGAGTCCAACTTCTTAGTAGCTTTTCTGAAAATTTGAATGTGCAATCTGTTCACTATTTATTTAGAGTTTGAACTGTTACTCTTGTGGTCTGAAAGAGAGAAAGCATAGGCTATATATTTTGGTATCTATGAATGCCGTCATAATTTTGAAACATTGCCCAGTTGGATAATTTTCATGTCCTCAAAATAATGTAGAAGACTCTTCTGACATTTTCCATGTCTTCATTGATCCTCTGCCCCTAATTTCAAATTTTGCGAGTGCCTCTGCTCCCCTTCATCGTTCATCCCCGATTTTTGACTAGAAGCGTGTGCTTGCGTATCCTTGGTAGGTGATTCACAAATCTGCAATTACGCACCTAACGTGCATGTTTCATATCTTTGCTGGCTCATTTTTGGGCCTAGAAAATTTGCGACCTCTGCTGTTATTGCCTATTATTATATCAGCTGGCATACAAGATACTCGGAGAACTAGTTAGTCTGAAAAAAGGAGGGTGAACTAGTTGGCTCAATATACAGTATACTAGATTTACACTAGACCAAGATTGGAGGCGAACGAGTGGAGTAGCTCGACATGCAGTTTAGTAGACTTATATTGGACCATGAATGACAGTGAGCCCCTAAGAGCTAGTCAGCTTAACATGCAGTATACTCTGTGAACTAGTTTACTTAGCATACAGTATATTCTGAGAGTTAGTTAGCTTAGCTTACAGTTTACTACAATTATACTAGACTAAGAATAGAAGCAAACAAGCAGAGCTTGTGAGCCCCTTGAGAGCTACAGTGAGCTTAATAAATAGTGTATTTAGATTTAAGGATTTAAAAATTAGTCAGCTTGACATATAGTATACTAGACGTGAGTAATGATAGAAGTAACCAGGAGAGAAGCAAAGAACTAACTTACACTATGATAGATATGCAACAAGTTCTTTATTTATTTGGCTAAGCCACAACTTTTTTTTTTTTTTTTCGAAGGCCCAAATCATAAATTTTTCAAGAAGTGCAAGTAAAAGCACCATATTATGCTTCAATCTATAGGCCTACCTGTTCCAGATTCCGAAATAAAGTCAATATACCGGTACAATAATGAAAATATGCGGAACAGAATAGTGAATAAAAACTATCAAAATGCTCGCACATGATAACAAAAATACGTTTTATATTTACAGCCCATGCAGTTGCTTATTCAAGAAGGGCAAAAGATTTGTAGGAAGATAGTTTCAAAATTAATTGTTCTTTCTATCCGTATACAAGCATTGAAAATTTTTTATTTTTTTTAATCGAGTTACCTACTGCAGTTGAACGTGACTAAAGCTCAAAGTTTTTAGTGCCTCATTGAGTGTAAGAAAGTTTTGAAGTTTGAACTTCATCCAGCTTTGAAAAGTCGAAGAGAAATGTTGGAAAGTGAAAATTATTGGCAAACGTCCCCGCTACTCTCTTAGAATAGCCCTCAATAGATGCATCCACCTTCAATTGACAAAACAAAAAGAAGAAAAGAAATGAAAATAAAATTTGTAAAATGATTCTGAATTATTGTACTAATAATATTTCTGAAGTGGATATCCTCTTCGGAAAATTATTAAGGGGAGGGGAGCTAGATTGGAAACAAAATAACATATGTAAAAAATTTTTAATAATTATGCATTCAAAGTGAAAAATTATTGGGGGGACGAGAACCGTCATTCCCTTCCCCTCCAAGTCGGCGCCTATATGCAATTATGTCCCTATAATTAAAGCTCAAAGTTTATAGTACCTTATTGAGTCTAAAGAAGCTTCAAATCGTCCAAATATATAGCCTAGACTTTATAAGTGAAGTAGAAACGCTGTGCAGTTATCATTGCCCGCCCGCTTAAAATCTCTCTTTAGGGGCGAAATTATCATCAGTTATGGGAGAAAAAAACAAAAATGGAAACAAAACGATAAAATAGTATTAAATGTACAGGGGTGAGGGGCGATAGATTTTGTCCATACTGAAAGAATGAAACGAAATTGATGAAAATCTAGTTGGCGTTAATAATATTTCAAAATTGAAGTGAGGACATTTATCAACGTAAAAAATTACTTCACGGTCGGTATTTACAACAGAAAAATTTATTTGAATCTTTTTTTTTCCTCTGATGATGTGGGACGTAGCCTACGAAACGTTAGGTTTCTCCGTATTTTCAAATTTGTGAACGGCAGAGCCGTAAAATTCAAATAAATTTTTCTATCATCATTTGTGGTAATGCAATGAAAAAAATAGAGTATTTCTCGCATGAGCACGTTTTCTGTATATTTCCTTTCAATTTCTCTCTCTTCCCCTCCTCAAAATCGTCGTCTAAATTTGAGCCCGTTAAGCATGAAGAAGCAGCAATATTTGTATCCTCTGGTATTAAGAGAAGTAGTATTTCTTGCAGCACGAGTCTGACGTTACCAGAAATAAACGTTTCTCCTCAAGTACTAAATATGAACAAATATCTAAGTACATATAAGTATTATGTATCCGAGCAAATACTAATCTTTGTCGAACAAGAGATTTATCTTCATATAAGGCTTTCGTTCTTTTCAAAAATTGAGTTCATAACTTCACTCAAGCAATCTAAATTTTTATAGGTGCGCGTAACATTTGTTATGACGTTGAAACTTCAAGTTTTAGCATCTGATTAAATATCAAGTTTGTTCAGTATGATCCTAGACCAGTTGGATGCCGAGTATTGTACGATATACAAGGAAATTTTATATACTTGTTTAAATTTACCGGCTGGGATTTTTAAATTTCGAGAAAAATATTGCCCAAAAAATGATGATATTTCAACAGCATTTATTCTATTTCCTGATATTAATAATAATAAACTTTGAATTTGGACACAATATCGAATACGAATTGGAAATAGAATTAGTTACTGATATTTATTTGGGTGAGTAATCTTTTTCTTTCATAATGAGAGTAAATTTGAGTAGAATATAAAGGAAATCGTTGTAAGTGGTATACTTATACAATATACAGTATACTTTTTTAGTTTACAAAGGAATTTTAATGATTACAAGGACATTTTCACCGCATAAGTATAACATATCATTTATATTTTTGTAGTTCTCAATTCTGGAATCACTAAAGAAGAAATCGAAGGAAATTATCTAAGTACATTGAGCCCAGAAAATTTCATGGACCTGTGTAGAAAAGTGACTGAACACGATTTACAGTTAGATGGATTAAACACAATCGCTGAAATAAACCCTGCACGGGAGACGGTATTGTATCACATAAACGGCAAAACTGAATCGGTTATTTCACGAAACTGTCCCACAAAACCCGACCGCACGTATCTACACATGGGAAAGTCCAATACTCATATAAAGATAGTGAAGATAGATGGATTATTTACACGTTTTCCATTCAAAATAGTGATGGTGAAAGCTATATCATCAAGTAAACACCATATTTATTAATAACATTTTGAAGTTACTCTGTCTCTCTCACACGCATCAATGAAGAAATTGATTCTGACTAGGTTCCGAATGGGGTTACCAAACGAAGAAAGAGTTTGGATTTGGAATGGTTTCATTCTAGAGCTCATCTCACTGTCCTATTATACCGCTACTGCTAACATGTAAACCTTGAAATCAAACAAGTCACTTCAACAACGTTTAACGTTTCAGTCCTTTTATAAATATATACATTTTTGAGATATGTGTAAATTTGGTAGATCTTGTAATCCTCCCCCACCCTCATCTCATTAAAACCTGCAGCAAGGATTCTCGCGAATGATACGTGTGAGTTCTGCTACAGAAAAGGAGAAGAAATATTATAGCAACCAGTTTAAAAATTCTTATAAAATTGCGATCATTTCTCTTCTTCAAAGTCGATTCACACTAATCATCTACACACTTTTCAGTCAGTACAGACTTTCCTGAAGATAGGATTCAACTAAATGCTCTGAACAATCTATCTGCTGAAGAACAACGACGGTTATGTGAGGGTGCCAAAATGTTCGCCTCAGTTGATGGAATGGATCCAAACAATATTATGGGTCCAGTCGCCGTATATGAGCTCACTTCCATACAAATCCCTACGCGTCCATTTACACTTGCTGGATTACAGTGTCCTACAACACCAGTTATAGTTTTGACTTGTGGTCTTTATAATAGAGCAGAAATTAACCTTGAAGTTGAATTTTTGGAAGAATCGTTCTTATTTATTCCAGAAACAATCGAATCTGCTTCTAAATCTAGTGAGTTACCGACATTTAGTTTGTATCTAATAAGATCACAAGAAGCGTAGATCCTACAGAGGCAAGGATTGTTGCCAAAAAAAGTATGGTCTTTCTTGGCACTTTGAGGTGGGAGGATTTTCCATTTTTACTGTTATTGTTTTTCAATATTCTCACCTCTCTGCTATAAATACTCTTTCGGTTCGCATGAAAGAAAATACATACTCTACATGCTTCTTTATATGGCGCGAGGTTGCATTTCCATTTTTCGGGCAAGAAGCGTAGGAGAACAAAGTATGCGTCAAACTTGTGCTGTATGGCGGCCCTCGCTAAAGCTCGGGCTTTGAGCATGAATATAGTAATGGAGGGACAGAAATCGCTAAAAATAATAGTTTTTTGTAGATTGCTTGGGGTCTTGATAGAGCTTTTGCGTTCGCGTTGCAACTTTTTTTAAAATAGTATTTTTCATGCATTTCATTTTGTACAACTGATATTCAGTTTCAGTTGTACAAAATACCGTTTTAACGTGCTCTATCAAGACCCCAGCGGATCTACGATTTCCTTCTCTCCATTACTATTTATACTCAAAAAGCTCGGGTAGCCAAAGCGCTCGTTCAGATATTGCTTACTTTGTTCTCTAGTAGCATAATATATCGATTTTGGTGATTATAATCTCCCCTTCTATCATACAGTAGACATTCTGTCTTTTTTTAAATTTTCCTTATGATCTATAATGTTCTACTGCTCATTATCTGAAGCAAATTCTGTTTCTATTTGTTTCACGTCAAATTTCAACGATTCATAAAGTTTCAGCAATGGATGATAAGAAATTGGAACCAGAAAAAGATTATCTCTTCTCACTGAATGGTGGGAATCGATGGAAATTGTGTAACGCAGCCCATATAAAACTTAAGCCGACCGTTCAATTACGTTGGAGTACAAGGAAATCTTTTGAAAATTTCGAGATTTACGATATCCAATATCCGGAAGGACACACAGTGCAACACTTGGCTTTCCCTTGCTCTACCGAGCGCGGAGATACTACATACTTACGATTGGGAAATTCTAAGAACGAATTCATAGTAATGCTATACAGGGATCCTCTGAAGTTACCCCGAGCACATGATTGATTAAAAAAACTCTTTGTTATAGAATGACGACTGTCCCACAATTGAAAACAAAATAGCTTTCATTTCTTTTGCAAATGAGAGCCACTTCCTTTCAATTGAAGTATTTTAGTTACTTATAACTCTTGTCTTGTATTCTAATTAAAAATTCAAGTTGATGAAGGTAGAACTTTTCTCAACATTCGGTATCAATCATTGATGTTGGCTATGTGATATGAAAAGTGCTTGTGGTATTGTTATAGCTCTTGGGTGTTAATTTTCGCTTATCTAAATATTATCCTGCATATTATTGATTGGATTTATAAAATGATGTAGGTGCATTTCTTTTCTTTTAGAGTGAGAGTATCATTTAACAGAATAAGTTGTAACTTACAAATCAATCGCCCTGTAGTATTTACAAACTTATTTTATTTTACAGTTACATTTTGATGATTTGAAGGTTAATATATAATAGGCTATGCTTCTCATTCCATCTTCATAACACATTTATATTATTAGTATCACTAAGGAAGAGCTACATGGAAATCATTGAGTCCAGAAGATTTCACGGACCTGCTTAGGAAAGTGACCGAGTTTGATTTACAACCGAGAGGATTAATGGACTCAATCACTTAAAATATAAAATTCACAGGACACGTTATTATATCACATTGATGTTAAAACTGGGAAGGTTATTTCACAGAAAGGTCCTTCAGAATCCGGAAGATTTCTACATAAAAGGAAGTCAAATGCTCATACAAAAATATAATAAAATAAATGAAAAATCGAATAATTTTCTTTCATAAATATAAAATGCCAAAACCCTTGAACGATAGAAAGTGCAAAATGCATGTACGTGTAAGTACAAAGAAAATTGAACTGTCATTGAGCTGAATAAACACACTATAAATCGTTATTGATAAGCAGGACTTGACAGGAAGAGGTAAAACAATAAAGAGTTAATTTATGTACAATACCTACCTATCATTACATCCCCCTACTGAGGATACGAACAGGGTGAGTAGTTCAAACCAATAACTTTTCCCTTTCTCTCTCACTTTTTATCTTATTTTATTATTTATTTTATTCTATTATTTACGTTTACCAAGAATTTATTATTTTATTATTTTATTTTTTTGGAGGTTGGTTTTCATTTCTGTTTCTTTTATATTACACCACATAACCAAATTAGGCTATGGGTCAGTACAGTTTCCTTATATTTTCATAATATTGTTTCCTGTCTAACTCTTGTACATTTAGACCCAAAATTTTCTGTTCATGAGATATATTTTCTGTTTAATTTTTTAGAAATTTTGCCTCTCCGCTCATCGTTTTAAAGGCTACAGGTTTTGGTACAAAGATGATATTCTCAAATTTTTCTAGTTGACTTATACTCTAGTATTGTAGTATTTGGACCCGGATTGTATGTAGTCCTAAGGCTTTATTATCATTTATTTCAATTTCTAGCGTGATGAGGAAGGGATTTCTAGTTTTTTTGTTCGATTATATTTTTTAGAAGATCTTCGAGTTCGGTTTTATTTATACTTGTTTCGCGATCTTTTCATTATTTTCAAACTTGCTTACGAGGTCCTTGTTCCACGGAAGCTGTTTTGCTTTACTGTCGGCTTCGGGGTGGAACCGTTCCCTCCGGCCGGCTTTTTCACAATAACTGCAAGGTTTGCGATGTGTACTCCAATCACTATCAAATGAACTACAGTGGAAACTCTATATCGAACTCCTATATAACGAATTCCTCTATTTTACGAATTTTTCCGTGGTCCCTCCCCCTTCAACGAGTTTAACCTATGAAAAAATCTCTTTATAACGAACAATTTACTCTATATAACGAATTTTTTTCGATATTTCGAAGAAAAATTGCGTATTTTTGACACTAAATGAGGCTAAGAAAAATGGTAACGTGTTATTTGACCAACTTTTTCCCCTTCTTTCTTGATTGTAATCATTTTTATATCGACATTTAACAAAAATTAAAAATTTAACGCACCGCATGTTCAATAAAAAACACACTGAGCGAGGGTGGTGGGGATTATTATCATCTAAAGGTAACAAAAGTAATGAAAACCAGGGGTGCCGTGAAGCCACTTTTTTGAAGACAATTCTTCGTAGGAAATTCTGGGGGGGGGGCGTTTTTTTTTTTTGCTTGTCATTGAAATTTTTTTTTGGGCGGGCGAAATCTTCGTAAGCTTTGGGGATCACGACACCCCTGAAAACTAAGTTTTGCTCATTACATACTGTATGTGCTTTAAATTTACTGTAAAACAGAATGAAAAAATAAAATTTCTATATAACGAATTTTCTATAAAACGAATTTTTTTGGCGGTCCCTTCCGATTCGTTATAGAGAGTTTCCACTCTATTATTATTGTTACAGTGAAAGCCGCTTAATGTGTTCACGCTTAATAGAATAATTTGGTTAAAAGAATCAAAATGGGTGGGAACGGTCCGGCTGTATCTAAATGTGTACTAATTTTGCCGCCTAATGTGATCAAAAAATCGTTTAATAGAATCGATTTTTCTCTGAATGCAGTGAATTTTTCGGCATTGTATGAAAAAATTCTCACGTTTCAACTTGAAATATGTACAGTTCATGAACAAAAGCGATTGTTTATCACCCGACCAACCGACTACCCGATTACAGTACAGTACTTCTATCATTCCGTGGTGGTTGTTTTATCAAAGTGCATAACAGTTTCTTGGACAAGTTTTGATTTTTCCGGAATGAGTGAGCCTAAACGTCGCGATTTGAGTTTATCTCAACGAATTGATCTTTTGAAAAAGTATGATGATTTGCCAAAGATGGGGCAACGAGAGGCAGCAAACGCTTTAGGTATCCCTCAGTCATCCCTTTGCAAGCTGTTAAAAAACAGGTACGAGCTTGAAGCTTCTTTGATCGATAATGAGTCAACTTCGCGGAAACGGAAACGAGCTGGTAAAGATGTTGATGTGGAAAACGCATTGAAAAAATGGTTTACATCAGTTCGCGAAAAAGATGGACGAGTGAGCGGTCCTATTATGAAGCTGCAGGCTGACAAATTAGCGAGAATGATGGGAAAAGAAGATTTTCAAGCGACTGACGGATGGCTTGCTAGATGGAGGAAGCGAGAAAACGTTACATGGTCTAAGCTTCAAGGGGAAGTAGGCGAAGCTGATGTTTCTGCTGCAGATACGTGGTTGCGAGATGTATGGCCTTCACTCATCGCAGAATATTCTCCCGAAGACATTTATAATGCCGACGAAACAGGACTCTACTTCCGTGCTCTACCCGAACATGCATTCATTTTCAAAAATGAGAAAGCAAAAGGTGTGAAAACATCGAAGGAACGGGTCACAGTACTCTGTTGCGTCAGTATGTCCGGTGAAAAGAGGGAGCTGATTGTGATCGGAAAGAGTAAAAAACCGCGATGCTTTAAAAATGTTAAAAAGCTTCCAGTTCAGTATTTTTCAAACAGTAACGCGTGGATGACGTCTAAGATTTTTGAAGAGTGGTTGATGAGTTGGGACAGACAACTGAGGCGGAAAATTCTTCTCTTAATCGATAACTGTTCGGCACATACTGATTGCAGCGCCCTAAAAAATATCAGAATTGTATTCCTGCCAGCGAACACGACCTCCCTCATTCAACCCTGCGATCAGGGAGTTATTCGTACGACGAAACACTATTACAGGCACGAAATGAGGCTCATGATCTTGGATTCAATCAATGAAATGTTGGAGAAGGGGGCCAGTGACATTCGAGCGAACGATTTAGCTAAAAAAATAACGCTTCTTGATGCAGTTCATTTACTAGCGAAGTCCTGGAAAGAAGTTTCCGACAGTACTGTACGTAATTGTTTTCGTAAAGGAGGCTTCACAACTCCTTCTCTAAGTCAAGACGAAGTCCATAATTCTGTTCCCCTAGCAATTCCAGACGGTATTCATGAAACTGAGTTCCAAGAGTGGGTCGCCATTGACGATGATCTCGAAACAGCGAGTACTCTGACTGAAGAAGAAGTGTGTTTGCAGGTGATGGGTTGTAGCGAATTAGAAGCTTGTTCAGATGACGAAGACGATGACGATCCTGCTCCTGAAACCCCTTCTCATAAACAAATGCTGGATGCTATCGATGTTTTGGGTCGAGGTTTCAAGTGCTATGGTGAAAATTTTGATTTACACTATACTTACGAAAAATACATTAAAAAAATGATTGAAGATAGTAAAAAACAAACGCGTATCAACGAATTTTTTCCAAAAAAAAAGTGAGACTGTATATTTCGTATGTATACGTTGAAAATGATCTAAGCTACGATTTTGTGTTGTAGTACATAAAATAAAAAAATTATGACGTTAAAAATTTTTTTTTTTTTTATAAAATTTCCACCCCTGGATTTTAGAATCAGTCGGTTATTACGATCACTTTGACCGCGAACGAAAGCGATCACATTAAGCGGCTTTCACTGTATTTCTATGTTTTTCAAACTCATTTTTACTTGAGGACTTTGTATAATTATTTTTTACCAGTGCCCTATCTAACTGATTAACTTTAGAGATTAATTCACTGACCGTCGTTGTCTTATCCCTATCAATTTTACTACTTATATTACTTGGTACCTATACTAATTATAACTAATAAAATTTTAAACGTTCAGAAATTGATGGATCGACGTCCACAAAAAGACTTAATTTTCGAATAACATATTAGGTATTCAGTGAGCGATCCACCAATAAATTTATAATTGATAGCGTACATACTGTCTGACCAGCCCTTAGTGCAGAAATAGTTTTTAAATGAATTTTTCCATTCTCCACAGTTGGCTGTCCCGATGAGCGTGTACGTAGTCTGGTACCATTCCGTGGCAAGTGCGATACTGCGCGGTTTTCGGTTTTGATTTTTAGGCAGTCGCACTCGCATTCCTTCTCAAAATTTCGGACCCAAGTCGGTGCGTTTGGCGAATAAACATTAAATTTTTCTATGACAGCGTCCTTTGTGATTGACTGAAATGGTGTCGTCTTTGTATCAGGTTCGGTGGATTCGGCAGCGGTTTCTGTTTGGACTCCGTCGAGAAAATCACCGTTAAAGCAGGCTTCCCCTGCTGAATCGAAGTGTGGCCGTCGATGAGAAAGGGGAACTTATTGCCCACTGGCAAGAACACCCTTTCTCTACGGAATAAACCCAACGACGGGTTCTCTCGGCGATGGGCAATGAGTTCCCTTTTCTCATCGACGGTCACAAGTGAGTGTCTCTGAGCGCTTTGTTGCACGTCACCAGTATCTCAATTGATTTACCGCGCTCCTTTTTCTTAGCACTTACGACGGTTCGCGATTTGATGAGCTCGGCGTGTGGTGCAAACGGCCTTGTCCGTATCTTTCACCTGGATAGTAAAATAATACCATTCGAATAGTGGTGGATCGTCACCATAGAAAAGGTGAAACCGAGCTTGGAACGCGTAACCAGTGTTTTCGAGTTAAGTATAAGATGAATGAAAAATCAAATAATTTTCTTTAATACACATATATGAAATACCAAAAACACTTGAACGTTGCGATATGCGTAAAAACTGAGTTGATTACACCGAGAGTGCAAAACGCGTGTACGTGTGAGTACGAAGAAAATTGAGTTGTCATCGAGTTGAATATACAAATTAAACGTCTTATTGATAAGCAAGACTTGACAGGAAGAGGTTAAGAGATAAAGCGATTAATGTACGTACAATACTTAGGCCTATATCATTACAAAAATAACAAAAATAGATAAATTATTATCTCGTTTTCCCCTCAAAATAAAAGTGGTCGAAACTATTCCATGTGAACGTATTTAAAAAAAAAAAAACCGTCAGTAGCCCTAAACTTACAGACAAAAAGTTGATTTTGACTAAGTTTAGAGTAAAGTGAGTTGAAATATCGATGCTGAATGACACTTCTTTGTTAGTTCTTCAGTTTTTTGGTGCATAACATTTAACGATCAGGATGAATATTTCTTTTCAACATTATGAGGAGTCGTTATCAATAATATGTGAGCTGGTACAATGGAATTAGGCCATTGCTGATCGTAACTTGTACATACGTGTGTTAGCGTCAAGTTACCGGTGATGGGGTAGAAACGACACATTATCTATAGATCCTAATCAGCCACTGCTAGGTAGGCCTCATATGCTTCTAGCTGTTTCAAAGGTTTCCCGCCTAATGGACGTCAAATTAATATTCGGATATTCTCCCGTTTCAAATTAGGCGACGTATGTTCATCAAAAGTTGGGAAACCTTCTCCCGAGTTCCGACATATTCAGATTGTTTCCCAAGTGAACAGTAATGCTTCTTAAAAAGTATACTGTATATCAGGGAAATGCCAAACAACTTTGTTGCATTTTATCCAAACGCTACAATGATTCTCGAGTGAAATTTATACAACCGCGCACATTAGTGCGGTTTAGTGTTTGTTACATTTTTCGGTGTTTGCAGTACTTGTCTGTTAATAGGCCTGTATGTATACATAGACAGGCCTAATGGAAATGTCAAATACGTTGAACATGTCCAATTCTGAAGTCCTACAATACAATACCTATGATGTTGTATGCTGAAGTCTGCATCTGTTAATTTAGACCATACATGTCAACAATCGTTCTTTCGTTACAGCTTGACAGTTGCACCATTTGCTGTTCTACAGCACACGAGTATATTCTTCACAAAGTAAACTCGATAACTCGATTATCATAAGAATATGCTCGGGTTGACATTATGTTAATCCTATCCGCATTTGTCACAATCACCGCTTACATAAACTCTGTTATGGTGACGTGTTTGCGCCCAAAGTATACACCGTACTCATTATGCCTCCTCATAAATTGAATGAAGGCGCACTTCACGCAAGATGCTATACAATATTATTTCAAGTTTCTCAGCCAAGGTAAGTATCACAAAAAATGATATATTCATCAATAACATTTAAATGTAGGAAAGTTGAAAATATCCATTCCGAAGAAAAAGAAGAGAAAAAAATTCTGTCTATACAACAAACTTTTATCGGTGCTATAGTAGAGAAGAAACTGAATCATTTTGGAAGTTTACTAGCCGCTACCAAAGATATTCTAATCTTCAGGTCTGGTATATCATATGGCACATAGGTATACGTTACAAAGAATTTTGCAAACAGAAGATTTCTTGGGATTCAAACATCGCGTACCTATCCGATATTTCTATTGGTCAAATACAGACTTGCCTCCTGACATTAAAAGTGACCTACAAGAATTGAAAGAACCGACTATGGTCAAGAGAAATTGGCATCTCGGAAAGCTGTTCTACAACTCAAATACAGTACTTTTTCCGATTGTAAACAGAGTCTGAAACGTTCATCGATCTGCCGAATATCCACCGGAAAAACTGTCTTTCAGCGATTTCCAACAATACTTAATTATTTTAATGAATCATCAATAATTCAAGATCCTTAAAATTGATGAAAAGTAGTCTTACGTATCATCTTTATTTTTCTTAATTCTAAACCACTAGAACATATAACTTTATGAAACTAAGAATGACACAGTCAAACAGTCACGTAATCGAGTGCAACGTATAGTGTAGATTCAGAATTAGCAAACTTTGAGTAATATTAATATATTAAAGAACCACCGGTATAATAAAGCGATACAATTGGAATCCATCTCGTGTAAGATTAAGTCTGCAGTAGATGATGGCTGCGCTCGAATTTAGGTTCTTAGTTTTTGGTACGAAATTACGTTATCAATCTAAAGTGACGTGATCAAGGTGACAGAAAATGGGAGGATGCAATTGCAGTCACTAGCTGCAGACTTAATTCCATACAAAATCCCGTTATCGGCCAGAGTCAAGGTTAGGGAAAGATTCCGCTTTTCCTCGCTCAAAAATTAAGGGATCAGTCAAAAATCTCACCGTCATCCAGTAAGAGGGAAAAGGGCCTCAGAAGTATCCCAACAATCAGTATTTTGCAGTTGTTGGAAGCTGTCCTTGCTGAAACGAATACATCTATTTCTTACATTTTTTTATAATTAAAAGTTTGTCAAAAGTGGAGTCTCACGTGATACTTTGCAGAAAAAAAAGTTCGACAAAGATTACCAAATTCTAGGAACTAGACGATGGTTAGCTAAAGATTCCCTAATAAATTAATAATCATTATCTGAATTACGCGTTTCCTATTCGCGAACTATGTTCTTGTCCAAAGAATTCGATAATGATTACCAAACTTTTTTCTCTCGGTGATCTTCCTCTTAGCCTATTCCTCCAAAAATTGTTATTTTGCGCAGTATCTCAATGAAAATCCCCATCGGAGCGACCCGGACGTATACTATTGATTCTGGTCTTTCAAATTCGAGTAAAACCTACCCCATCTTACCACTTACATTGTGCCGGTACGTATCCCTTCATCTTCGCGACAACAGCCGATAATCCGCAGGAAATGTTCATAATGTTTAGGAAATAAACAACGTTTCTACCTGAAATGAAGATATCGACGAGATTATGCCCACAAAAATATCATTAATCATCTCTAGTCTTGTGAAACCACACGAGATTTCTATGTATAGATATAGACATCGACAACGGAGTCATCAATTATAACGTATGTATATGAAATCCCATTCTGGATAAAAAGTTCTAGAGCCATGTTTGACGCAATCATTTATCGTCGCCTCTTCACGATTTTTACAGCCATCAAGACAGTTACATTATGGGTTAATTATAGTCTCTCCTCTCAGAAAATCTATAAGTCTCGTTCCCGTCTGTGATGCTGTAGGTTTTTTTCTCTCTACATATGTCCTTCACCGTGCAAAATATTCTCCGGCGAATAATTTTTGGCGCCAAAACTGCTTGTCCATTCATCGTTTTAAATTGGAGGGTATGAGTTACTGGTATAATACTCGCTATGTACAAGTACACGTACGCATTTTCATGAATAACTGATGAAAAAAGGGTTTCTTTGTCTAATTTCCGGCTGAATAAAATGGTCTCTTTGGGTGTGTGTTCATCGATTACACGTAGTGAAGGTAGTAATTACGTTAGGTGTGTGAGTCTTGCATTACACTAATAGTAATTTGTTGGCGCGGTAACATGCTCCATGTTGCGCGGTGAGGTACGCATGAATAGTATAATAACAGGACGTATCCCTCATAGCTATAATATGCTGCATGTTACCTTTCGGTCATCACCTGGGTACGCACGCACTTGCATGAGCGAACTGAAAATCAATAGAATAAAGTTATATCCTATAGCGCCTTCAATACACTCCTACAGTACGGAAGGTCTTACGAAATTTCATATTATTGCATTCATTAATTACCTATTGTTTCATCGTATCACACGAAAAAGCGTAATTTGTCATCTTCAGTAGAATACATCGCATTCGAAGAACGTCTATGTACAAAAGATTCCCATTAGTATAAATGAAGGCATTTTGTATTACGAGAAGTATGAGTCTTGACGTACGAGTGAATGAAAAATGCTGTGCGGCACGTGCTCTGACGCGTCGTCGCAGTAACAACCCTAATATTTGAACCAGCATCTTGTATCTATGACTCCTCGAACTGCTGGTACTTGTCTTCTTTCCCCTTCAGTTCTTTTACTTTTCATTTACTCTCCCTTCATCTAGATAGAACGTGACCTGTCGGTAAGGAATCCAAAAATACTTCACTTAAAAGTCTTCCTTTTCTAATTTATTCTCAGAGATAGCCGCATAATATCCTGCAATTATGGAGTCGGTTAGTAACCTCGGAGAATTTCGTCGAAAATTTATAAAAGGACGTAATCTCAATGCCTCTCTTGAACGTTCTGAATAGGAGAGGAAGCTTATAATTCATACCCTCAAAATCCGTGCCTCAACCCTAGTCTCCCATGTATAGACGATAGAAAGTCGGACGTATAGAGAAATAGTACACATAAAAGTATACCATTGGAATCTGGAGTGGTACCTATCTTCTGTGGTAATTGACAGTCTTTTGTGACGCATGAAAAAGTTGCAGTTGTTTCAGTTGTATTCTAGAATAATATTGACCAAATTTTCAAGCCAAATATTTCAAACTGCTATCAGTTACCTTCTAATCTCTGGTGTCATCAAATTGAAGTGTGATTAGACGTATGTGTAAATACCGAAATTCTTGTACGGGTTCAAAGAATACTCGTCCATGATATACTAATTTAGTCTAGTACAAGTTCAACCGCATCATAACCAAGTTCTCATTTGTATTGGGATTGGTAAAGCATGGGCCATATTCTTCAAAAAATGGCCATTATTCCACAAACTTTGGTTAACCGTAAAATAACAGCAAAGACCATATTTATTAGATTTTAATGGCTCTGCCGTCCACAAATTAAAAGCAATTAGAGTTTTGTTCCTCTGATGATGTAGGACGTTGCCTACAAAACGTCAGGCCCTTTCTTTTTTGTTTTTAATTTGTGGATGACAGGGCCGTTAAAGTCTAATAAATATTTTAAGAAAATACCGTCTGATTAAGAAAAATTTTTTACGTTCGCAAAGACCACAACAGATTTTTTTTGAAAATATCAGAAGGTGGGAAGTGGTTGGACTGAAACTCAATATGAGTAGAAATTTGTCTTCTATATGAGCCATTATAGAAATGTATAATCACCACAGACAAGTAAAATTATGACAATGTATTTATATCTATATTGCCCTTTGTAATCGCAACTGATGCAGTCTAAAATGAATCATTTACCTGTGTTAAAATGGAACCGATTTGATAAACCTGTAGATCGGACTCAAAATGACCTTAGGAGAATTATTTTTCAAAATCAATCCAATTCTTCAAGATTTGTAAATTGCGTGGTACTGTACATCTTTGGTGTCGCACACCATGTCTATGATCTTTTTTCGACTGAAGAGTGGAGAGCCCACCCTAATGATAAGACTTCATTATTCAAATTGTGATGATTTGAATTCATCAACTGTATGGTGCTTCAAACTGTACATGTACCTAAATTGATAATTGGAATATGATATGTACTCGGAATCCTTGCATTTACAATTCGGCAATTGCGAAGAAAGAGAAACAAGCATGATCGGAAATTCAAAATAGGTACATATTTCTGAAAGCTAGGGTTCAGCATCGAAACAAATTTGAAATCTCTTGGAGTTCGTCGGTACCAAATTGATACGAACAACGAGTCCATTGGCTCATCAGTTGATGGTATAACTGAACGTAGGTGTTGGAAAAACGATAATTTGGGTAGGTTTGCGTGGGCATGGCATGGCAGTATCACAGTTATTACCCATACTTTCTTTAAATTACACTGAGAAAAAAAATAGTTCAAATGACTACTCATTATAGTCCCGGCGCTCCACTTTGCAAAAAATTGTATAATTTACTTCAAAAAATAAGTAGGTACCTGAACTTACTAAAAAAGTTGTAAACATTGTTATTTAGTGATATTTACTATTTTTAAAAGTAAAATTCACAATTTTTTGCGAACCGAGTGCCAGGACTATATTTATAGTCATTTGAACTGCAGCGATTTTTTTCAGTGTATATACCCATGCAAAAGACTATTTTGCCCACAATTCAAATCCTCTCTGTATGTATCAAAATAAGGCGTATAGCTACCTATTGGTAAATTTTTGAAATGTCTTCCGTTATAAAATGTAAACTTGTCTGTTAAATCTCCTTTGAGCTCCTGCCAGATCCATTTCGACAGATTAATATTTGTCCGTCTGAACAAATAATACTTGTGAAAATGCGCTTGTATAACGTCAAAGTAATTCCAAATCACATGTTGAGATTTTTACGCGACTATACAATTACTCAGAAATACAATTAAATATGATAGCCTGTTATTATTTGTAAATTGAGTGAAAATTAAAAAAAAAACCTTTTATTCAACTTACAAATGACGGATTTACAATGGTGTTGCAAACATGCTGTCAACATGTTGCACAACAGTTATCCAAATGCAATCAGACAGAAAATGTTGTCAACAAAAATGTTTCCAACACCCTGTATTACCACTCCAAAATGTATCACCAACCGGCAATCAATATTTATTTATTGTTTCTTTGGTAGAGTGCCACAAACAAACGTTTGGTCCAATTATTTGCAGCCCCCGACTGAAAAAAAACGGCAACATATATTCATGAACATGATTCAGCAAACAACAGATATTAGAAGGGGAAAAGTCTTTGCCACCACCACCACAGCTCTACTCCAGCATACTCTGAAGCCTTCTCTTGAGTTCCTCTCGTGCCAAATGAAATATGTCCAAGTCGGGATTCTTGTCCCTCAAAGAAGTCCAAGTATTTACTGCTCTATTAAGCACACTGTATTTTAGGGTGTTTGTGCGCACGTTCATTGGGCGAAAAATGAGTCTCGAGCGACTATTAGTAGAGCCCTATAAATACGAGTGAGGACAGGGACCGCCATATTTAGTCGTTACATCATCATTATTTCCCCACTCTCCTATCCTTATTATGACTGATAACAGTTTATCATGATTTGAAAATAATTAGAGAACATAGGTACTAGACTAAGTGCCAAAGTAAAATGCAAGACTCAACACACTATTGAGAAATGCAAAATAGCTTCACTAATCACAAATTCTTCATCTGAATAGAGAGCTATGGAGATAAATGATGACGTAACGACTAAATATGGCGAACCATGTCCACACTCGTATTTATAGGGCTCTACTATTAGCTCTAGGTACGCTCAGGTGTATTTTTGATAAAAGATACGGCTCGTATATCCTGCCATGAAGAATATCATGGAGAAACACAATTGATCCTATTATTCTTCTATTATTTAGAGAGACCAGCTAAGATCCTTTCAGAATTCATTACATCCTATGTCAGTGGGGTAGTAATTGTTTCTGAATTGTCTCTATTTTATCGATATCATTACCCGAGTGAAGATTCCACATTAATGCATCATATTCTAGATTTGATCTTACCAAAACAGAATATACTGTTTTAAGATTTTCCATATTTTAACTAAACTTGCTTTCCTAACTATGAACCAAATTACCCGTTTCGCCCTAGTAACAGTCTGCTTAATATGCATCCTGTAGTCCATTTGCCTGTCCGTCAACACTCCCAGATTCTTAACATATTTAGTCTCTCTGAGTGCAACTCTGCCGATTTTGTATGTATACTTCAACACTGCAGTAAGATCTTGAGATCATTCGCATATAATAGCAAATGCGAGCTTTTCACATCATCAGCAATATCATTGATGACCAGTGTGAATAGGAGGGGATCCAGGTTAAACCCTTGAGGAATCCCCAACGGGCAACAAAAAAGCCATGACACCACCCCCTTGTACATGAGTGACATACTATTTCTAATTTGTATCATTCAAGTACGATTTAAAGAATTGCAAAGTATTCTGGGTGAACCCAAACTTTCCAGTTTCCTAATCAACAATCGGTGATCTACCTTATCCAATACTTTTTGAAAGTCTGGACACTGCGTCGACCTATCCACATTGATCTAGCTATATAGAATCATCATTTTATTGTTTTAAAAACTGAAATATAAGTCTGCGGCCATTTTTTTTTTTCTTAAATCAGGTGATAAAAGGCTATTTTATAGGCAGTTATTCTTTGAATTACATTGATAAATATCATACATTTATTTTAGTACCTATCTGGCATGACTTATCCTAAGGAATTTTACCAACTGCACAAAACCTTAACGTCCAAGAATTTGCTCAAAAATATCCAATATTATCGACCGCAGAAGTGGAGATAATCCCAACTAAACCCTATCAATATCTGATGAAATTACAATGAAAGGGGGTCCAATTCTCATTTGGCTGCAATACAAAATTTCAGTAGGTATGATAATACGTATTGAACAAAAAATTTTAGACGTTAATATTATTTTTGTATAATCTTTTTTAATGTTTCTCGAATAACCTCGTTAAAGAAGCCAGTTTCAAACCTCGTCTCTTCGAGAAACTTTTACCTCTCTCTGCACATCTTTCTCCTTGTTTATAGAGTTTCTTTTCTTGATAATCCTCTGTCAAGCCTATCAATGGGTAAATTATGTGTAGACCTCCTCTCTCTTTATTTTCACAATTAGCGAGGTGATATGAATGGTGTTGATAGGAAGGAGAGAAATGGTACAAAAGCAAATGAAATGCATTATTTAAATTATACTCATCGATTAATTATTTACCTACATTATAAGTTTAACTTCGTGGTTGATTGATTGATCAATGAAAAAAATTTTTGCATTGAAAATTCTTACAAAATGTAGTAATGTGCGCCCAAGAGTACGTTATAGCAATTTTTCTCACAAAAATTAGTGAAAAATACAACTTCTCTGAGATAAAATACAACTATTTGCAAAATTTGCCATAAATGGATTGAACTATAGTGAGTAGTAGGCCTACAATGAATTTTCTTTGAAATATATTTCATTACATTTTTGTTTATGGGCGCAGTTCACTGCAAAATGTTGGAATATTCATTATAATTTTTTTCAGTGATTCAAAACGGATTTTTAAAATGGTAACACATTTTAGGATCTCTGATTGGTATCTTTGTATTGCGTAACTATAGATCTAAGTACTCGAAATCGGGAATTTGAAATCTTTCGTTCATTTATCAAGTGCCAAAAACTGAGAAGTTAGAATATTTATCGTCCATAAAGCATAGTCATAAAATGTTTTGAGAATCGGTTTTCAGTCACAAAATACCATCTTACTTTCTCACAATCGCTTCATCAAAAAGTATTTACTTGGACGTCTGTTTGCCTAAATCAAAAACATATACTACAATTGGATGACAATATTATGTAAAAGACTATAGGTACCAAAAGCCAATGATACAATCTGGAGGAACAACAAAAGAGTATCTTTAATACGCAACCAAGAAGTACTTTATTGCTGTATCATTGGGTTAGGCAAGTTTTTGCACAGAGCCATCTACAATATTGATAACATACGTGTACCTTTATGAAGAACAAATTTATGGCTTTTATGCTTTCGTCCTCCAAAGCTCGCTCAAATAAGTAGTATTCTATTTTGTCGAACATCATAATTTTTTTAAATCCTGCGCCGCTCATTAATTAGAACGCTGTTTCTATATCGTTTTGTAAGTCACGAGGAAACAATAAGGGTAGAATCCTTGCGCCAAACTTTCCATATGAAGGATTGGACCAATTCTCTTTATAGCTGTAGAATCGCAATACTAATCGTGGAAATGAAGATAAAAAAAAAAATATTTGAAATTTGAAGACGAACGGTCTGCTTTAGCTGTTCAAACATCAGTGATCAAGTATTCATTATAACAATAGAATAATTTAATTCTCACATACGCGTTAAATATTGAGCTGCCTATAGTTAAATCATTGAGAACGTATTCATCGAATTATATTTCATAAATTACAAGTCAATAATTAGAAAGAAAATTTTAAGGATATTATTTTTGTGTAAAATTTTCATCAACTTATGATCTTTATCTAGTAGAGTTTTATGTTTGTAATTTAACACAATTTCGAGGAGAAAGGGTGGTAAATGTAAGGCTTTATCAGAAAATGAGAAGGGGTTTCGTTACTCATAAGGGCGGGGAAAAATTACGTAAGTTTCGCGTATGACGAATTAGAGATAAATTAGCCAGTGATTTTAATCAGGCGTATCACAAATGGAACTGCATCTGTTCATTACAGAGCAGATACAAATAATTTTTTTTCAATATTTCCCACTTGAGGACTAATAAATAGATCGTACACATATATCAGTCATCATACGAAAACGAGAAAGAATAATTTAATTGAGAGTTACCCTCGAGAATAATTTTAGTTGACACTGATAGGTATCAATGGTGAAAAATTTATTACAAAACGCTAAACGCGAGAACGCTACGTGAAGTCCAGAAGCTTCCAAGTCTAAGGGGAGGAGCTTTACGTTCGAAGTCACGCACTATTGGTCAAGTCGCTCCGTACACTACACGAGTGCCTTTGATAAGATGTCGTTTAATTCTGTTATTATAAACGGCTCATTATTATTGCGTAAAGCCAAAAAAAAATTAAGAATACAGAATGGATATTATTTGACAAAAGCGCGAAATTTCGAACAGTTCAAGTATTTTATACTTGTCGTCGTGTTACGCGTCAACGGGAGAACGTATTTTAGTACATAAGATGTATACACGTGCCCGATATTCCTTCATAAATTTAAATGTTTACGAGACTGTTTTTCTCCCGTGGTCGCCAAAATTCATATTTTCAATCAGAGAATTAATGATGCACAGTATGTATATCTCACCTACAATGTTGTAATGATGCAACAAACCAATTGTCTTCGCAAAAATGAATAACGCATATAGGCCAAAAAAAAATAATAATAATAATATGTAAAATTTTTGCTTAATACGAGAAACGATGTTGCGGGACATGTTTAATTATTTAAAGTAATATACAAAAATTTACAAAACCGCACATGTAAATTTTTGTATAGGTATTATGTCTAATGTAAAATTTGTTTACACTTTCGATTGTTGTGTCATACAGACTGAGATAATTTCTAGGGTATATCCTGATTCAACCCCTGATGATGGTGGTCGTAAATAAGAAAAAGAAAATGGTAGCCATATTAGAGAGGAAAAAACTTTCGAATTTACTAGCGATAGAATAGCCGATTCTTCTCCGAATACACACACAGCAAAAATTGCAAAAATTAAGGAAAAATTTTGCGTCTTTCTAGCTTTGAAGGATACTTCCTGCATAGAAACAAACTCAATACTACCAATAATTTATGACGAGTAAGCAAGGTTATCAGAGTAGGTTTTGATCGAATTCAAAATTAGAAGATGAAAAGCGATTAATTACTGTCTGAAATAATCGTCCGTTAAAAACTTTGAAATCGACAAGAAATGCAGAAAATGATTCTGTCCTTAAGCAGAAAACAAGTACTTAGGAGTCACTAATATCAGAGGATCTCGGGGTAATGTTTCCAGAAACGATGCAGATGCGTAAAGAAAGAGCCTTCAAGTTTGTGAGAAGAAATTTTCCAGACTCAAAATCCATGAGTGAAGATAACCGCAAAGTATTATGGTAATGAAACGAGAGGTTTACGCGTGGTATATTAATTAAGAAATGAAAAAAATAAAAGGCACTTTATACCACTATTTTTGTATTTATTTGAAATAAAATTTGACGTTTCGTCGCTCACGCGACACCACCAGGATACAAACGGAGATGTAACTAAGAGAGAACATCAAAAGTGAAGATTACCTAAACAGATTACTCTTTTTAAAATGGACTTGTACGCTCCTGAAAGTCCGTGCAAATCGGTCTTAAAATTGACAGTATTGTTTCGTAATATAATTTTTCTTTTTTTATTGTTGCTTTCACGACCTACAATCTCGGTACGTTGAAAATCAAACTTATGACTAGTATTGAGAGAGTGTTAAGCCAGAGCAGTGATACCATTACCACCTCTTACATCAGTTCCATGCTGGGAGAGTCTCTTCTTTAAGAGTTGAGACGTCTCTCCTACATGAACACGGAGGCAACTGGAGCAAGGAATCTTGTAAACAACACCAGAGTTTAAAGAGGGAGGGAGTTTATCTTTGGTTTTCGAAAATAGTTTTTGGTACATGGTGTTGTGTCCGCCAAAAGAAATACGAATTTTGCTATCAAAAAAGGACGGGAGTTTCTTAATGATGTCACTGCTTGGACCTATATAAGGTAAAGAAAAATATAAAATTTGGTCATTATTATTAGTATGGTCACTATTTCTACTATTACTACTATTAAAACACAGAACTTCATGAATGAAATTGTCAGGATAACTATTAGGTCTAAGAGTGTCAGAAAATTTGGAAATAATTTCACTATGAAAGGTGGGGTGAGATAATTTTTTACGTTGTTCAATAAGATTTACACAGGTATTAAATTTCTGCCGATTCGTTGCAAAACCACCACGTTTGTGATTTTCTCGTCCAGGATATTATGAGTAGTCGTCGGTACATGAACATTTCTAACGCTTCTATTTTTGCATTCATTGCTTTATTGAGGGTCCACGCTTTGCACCCGTACGGCAAGACCGAGAGTACATAACACTGTACTATTCAAAGGCTCAACTTTGGGCTATTTCTTTTGTTACAAAGAAATTCTTCATTGTAATGAAGATCGCCTGTTCAATCCTCGATCGTATATTCTCTTGCGACATTACAGTTCTCCTCAACAACTAGACTTCTCAAGTACCTACTTGAAGATTGTTACATGTTGTACTGTCTTTCCCTTTACTGTAATAGTAATTGGGATGTGCTGCTCGATTTTTGTGCGTTTCAGATCATAAACTATCTTTATGATTTTTTTTTTTTTTTCTAACCCATGACTTTTTTCATCTCAGCGAAAAGGGCGTCCACTGTCATATTTTCAAGGATCTCTACTTTCTTTGTAACTGAATGTATTCAAAATGTCATTGTTGCATCTCATAGAAGAAGAGTCGCTCTTTAATTTTTATTCTTATAATTTCTTTGATTAAACTCATGGTTGCGGAGACATTTTGAGTTGAAACTTCAAACTGATTTTTCTGTGATAAATAACAATCCCAAATTGGAACTCGACAAAAAATAAATTGGAAATCAAAGCCATATATTCACAATCTGGAAGGTTCCCGGCGTTTCGGCATTTATTTTATTAATTCATGGGTAGACATGAGTCCTAAGAAATTTTTAATTTTATTCTCAAATAATCGCAGTCAGGTTGGATGTTTGATTTCTTCCCGAGGCTACTTCGAAGTTCTGTGTTGATGATATTGGCACTAGAATTGAAAATTTCAACAGTCGACACCTGGCTTGGTTTTTTTTTTGACCACGTTGTTTTCTTCGCAAGTCTTGAAAAACATTTGTTTTGTTTATTGAAAAATCAACACTTTCAAGTGACGTAATGATGGCGTAATTTCCATGTTACGCTAAAATTGCACCACAAAGACCTCGACTCAACGGGGTATGAATAATCAAACAGACCTATTGCTCCCTGTGTTATTCAGATTCTTGCGTGGGAATCGAAAAGTTTGTGCCTCGACATCGCGTCGGGTATTTTTGCTTGCAATAATTTCTTACTACATGACGTCATAGGTCCAACGACTAAAGTGCGCGGCCTACCTCTCTATATTATTAAAATCATTAATTGTTTTCAAATTGTGGTCAACTGTTATCAGTAACATCAGTAGGGAAGTCGTTTAATAAGGCGCTGGGGGTATACTCATGAATGTAAACGAGGACGCAAAGCGGTGGTCAGTTTTGAGGAAGCAGTGCGACCTTATGCAACTCTATATTATAGTAGTACTGCTTCCTCAAAACTGACTACCGCTTCGCGTGTTTCTTTACATTCGCATTCATGAGATACCTCTAGCGCCTTACTATGACTCTGATTAGAGTGGATAGTAGAGACAACCTTGCTCTATTTTTTGTTTCTTCTTAAAAACTGAGATACTACATCGACATCAATAAAAAGTTTGATTTAATCTTATATTCAATAGATTTCAAATTTCTCTTTATCAATTTGTTAAAAGCTGTGCATATATAAATTATGATCAAATGCAAAATCGCCGAAGTCCTTTTCCTTTTCCCGTGTTTTTGTGAGGAGAAATTAATCCTAGTATGTTTTATGATGAATTTGGAAAACATTGTCGAAAACATATTGTAAGCTAAGTCAAGCTCATGAGTTTTCAATCCCCAATCAAGTGACAAGTTTCTTTTCTTTTAGAAAAATGTATATTGTTAGCTAAAAGATTTAAATCATCTAATTTTGCAATTAATTTTATCAAAGTCTTCTCAATAAAGTTCAACATTTCAAGAGTTACTCTTTCAACATAACAAGTTTTAGCTGTAATAGTGATATATATTACTGTTACAGAATGGATCTCTCTACATTTAGGACTATAGTTATTTTCAAAAAATCTAGACGTCACAATTGTAAGCTTTACCGATTTCAAATAATATTTTCTATTCTCTGATGAATGGTTTCTTGACACCAGGACCCTGGTTGACACATTACTATCACATATAATCGTCACAAACATGAACGGTCTACTCCGCACAGATTACTCAATTGTGACGCAGTTTCTTACAGTGCGCAGGTCATTTGCGTTTATGATCAAAAGAGTCGCCTTCTAGGTTTATTGTGGCAAAAATTAATCGTAACTATCAAGGCTAGCGCTTCTGGAGAAAATCACAGACGTGAATTGAGTGTAACATACGTTGTTTGCAGCACTTGTGACCTATTACAAGAACAATATTAAGGCTTTATAAATTGATCACACTGAAAGAAGAGTCTGATAACCAAGGCAATTTGGTTACCCAAAAATTTTACAACATTGAGTGAAAAATTACCAAGTTAGGTGATGACTTTACCACGAATTTATCACCAAATGTTGGAAAATCTTTGGGTAATCAAATCTTCTTGTCTTTACAAATTGAGAGTGATCACCAAACACTTCTCTCGGTGTACTACGTACATGAATAATATGTAATCATGCAGTCAGTCCAAGAAGTATAAATATTTTTTCTCGGAGTGTTTTTGCCATAGAAAAGAATTAAAAGATGGTTAATCAAACTTAGACTTGAAAAAGAGCATTTATCTGCTCAAAACGTCCCAAATTTAAAACTGGTGTTTATATTGCCAAGTATAGTTTGATTATTCTTTAAAAAAGAACGCTGTTGAATAATTATCTTGTACTGAAAAGATTGTATTTTTAAAATTTCCAAATTTGAAATGAAGAATAAGAGGTCCATTTTAGTCTCCTAGAAACTCAATCATTTTGACAGATGTGAGCCTACTTTATCCCCTTATTCATATCAAAGAATCATTGAAAGCTTTTCTTATAGAAAAATACATATGCTAAAAACATTGTTCAATTTTTCGACTGTATGACTATATAGATCAGCGCGATCCTCTTCACTTTTTTAGATAATTTTCATCAGGAAGAAAAGATTGGTCTACGAGGAAGCTGGGTTTTTTCTTACAAGCGTGATGATTCTTGTCCTGCAAAAAATATGAGTATAATGTGATTGTTCACACATTACAAAGATATTATTTTTCTAATATTGTAACGAAGTGATTATATACTGGTACTGTACAGGTCAATCAAAAGTTATATACCGGTAGTGTACTTTCTATAGTTTTCTATCTGCTAGCTCGCGATCTGAACATAGTCAGGAGTCGCGTGAGGAGTCTCTTCTTGAGCCACATGATGAGGAAGTAGTTGTTGGTTCTGAGGTCGCAGGGAAGTTTCATGATCTAAGATTCCGGCCCAAAGTGAAAGCACGAGGTCACCCTAAACGTTCTCCGCGACAGGTGTGCTCTTCTATAATAAGAGTACTGCTGATAGGAAAGTGTCAGGAGAGCCTCGTCAGAGAAGGAAACGTCAGGCGACTGCGGCAGTACCAGATCTAAAGAAACGACAGCGCCGGTCATTCATCATTGCCCCGTCTGCGCCTCCGCGATTGAAGAATTCGAGTCTGGTGTAATGTCTGCAGAATGCTGCTGCCTCCCCGTGGGGTAGAGGAGTGTCCAGACTGTGGAGCACCGTGAATTTTTCGTGAACTATGACGAAACCCTTCTTAGGGTGGATGAGAAAGGTGACTTACGTTTCCATAAATTATAACGAAACCCTTTTTAGGGTGGATAGAAGACAAGTAAGCTAACCGCCACGTGGTGTCTTCTATGTAGCGCTAATTGGCTTACAACATAATGACACAACACACAAAGTGCATTAACGGTGAATAAAGTACATTACCGGTATATATAACGTTTAATTGACCGTACTGTACCGGTGTATAACGTTTTATTCACCGGTACAGTACCGGTATATAACGCCATCCATATCATAATACATCTTCTTCCACCAAATTATCATTATTGTTGTACCGGTATAGGTATAGGTGTAAGACGAAAGGTGTATCCGCGACTTGGAGATTATCCAAGCAGTGAGAGCTTACATGTAGAACAAACCTACAATAAACGGTCGTCAGTTGATTTTTCTATTTGTGACCTGTCACAAAGAAATCGACCTTATGAGATTCATACCGCAGCTAAATTTCGGCAGTATGCATAATTCAGTACTGCAGAAATGTAGCTCTACTGCATAAATCTTATAAGGTCGATTTCTTTGTGACAGGTCACATTTGTAAGAGTTGATATCGGCGAAACAGAATGCCTAATATGATAACTAATCACTTGATTCTTAAAAATCAACTGACTCACATCGAGAACACGGTTTGGTGTCTGGGCAAAACGGAATGGGACTAATAAATAGTACGTTACGAAACCACGAGTCTATCTTCACCTGGCCCTTCTACATACCTGTAAGTAGGTGTATATCATAGGGTATGCTTACCCGGTTTAACCTGCGGTACATATTCGATTTAGGGACAAAGCATGTTCCTTGAGGACCAAAATACAAACATTGGGTGGCCTGCAAAGTTGATCGGGCGCTCCTCGTTTGGTGCCTACTTACTTTCTCTGATGACTCGGTTTTTCTTTCTTTAAAACCCGATACTTTCTGTGCAAAATCGATTTTTCCTACCGTGTTTATGAATCATACCCAAAACGGAATACCGGAAAGGAAGTCAAGGAAATACAGAAAACCCTTAAACGATCATGCATTAAATTCTTCTCTGGTGGTGGATCTTCCTAAGAAGGGGTGATAGGAGACGAAAGGCGTTTCCGCAAGTCGTAAATTATCCGGGTCGTGTGAGCTCACACGTGTGCCAGATACCTACAACAAACGGTCGTCAGTTGATTTCTCTTTTTCAAGAGGTAAAGACTAACAAAATAGAGAGCTAAATATGGTAAACGATCATTCGGTTCTTATACACATTTGTAGATGACTCACAAGTTTTTCGATGCTCGTAACTTTTCGTCTCTATAAGAAATATCTATACTTTCTAAGGGTTACCCAACAAAATTGTGGATCTCTCAGAGTATAATATGTATTGTGTCAGGCGCCTTCATGCTTCCAAATTCTCTTTATCGTGGACCCGATCCAAATTCGAATGTAGAAGAGGCAAAATGACGATACCAAAAAATATGAAAACGATCAGAATTGCAGACAGTCGTGGATAAGGCTTATCATCGTAGATAAATACTGATGAGATATGGATTGCATCAACTGAATCATCTGTACTTACGTTTATATTGCGTGTTTTGTACTCATAATTTCCTCGATTAAGTTATTTGTTTACCTACTGTCTTATGATGCCAGAAGTCCGATAGGTGTGCGAAACCACACGGGTAAGATATGTAGGCTTGTCTTTCTCTCGTTCCTAAATAAATGATGTACTTGCGAATATTGATCCCGCGTCAGTTTATAAATACGCTCCGATGGTGATTTTTGAGGATTAATTCTTCAGTCGAAACGGACATAGAATGACCTGTGGCCTCTCTCACTGGTTGTTCATTGTATATCGAGCTCATTTGTGCTAGCATCCCTCCGAAAATGATTTCATCGGTCTAATCGAATAGACGACCTTGAGAATAGGCTACATTTAATTTGAATGATGTATCGCAAGGGCTCCATTGACAGAGATTGACAGGGATTTCTAATTGGAATGAACTATAAATTAGAATCCTGTTCGGACTTAGTCAGAGAGCATTGTCATAGAATTTTCATAGCTGCCGCCATTGCTTTAAGAAAGACGCATGTAATCGTCGGTTCGGTCTGTTCTTTGTTTAACGGTGTATTTATTACCTTCTTCTCTCTGCACGTTGCGGGAGTAACAGGGATACAACAGGGATACGTAGGTACCAAACATGGACACAATCGTAACGCATTTATCGCATTTATCACGTACAGAAGAGGTAAAGATAGAATTCACTTTAGTTGATGCACCGTGAAAACTCAAAGTAAAATATATGGGTCCGCTAAGCCTTCGGTGAGAGTTCTTGACAGCCAATATCGTTACTAAAAAATTGTACCTTTCACCATTTATCTCGTGAGAGAGAAAAAAAGAAAGGTACAGAATACATAGATGCGGTATACCGTCGTGCTGGTTATATTATATAATTGCGGCATACTCTCTATTGCGAACATTATATTGTAGTATGTATTTTATGCCACATTCTCGGCTCTTCAGAGTAGGCCTGTTGTACACACACAGACACACACACTCAATCAGAATTAATAATTGCGTTATTACATTGCTGCATGCGAACAAAGTCGTATCAACTTCCTCGTGTATAATACACATAAATCAGTCTAGGCCTAATATTGTGCTGTATAATATGCAGATTATGTACATTTTTATACCGTACGCAGGTTTATTGTACTTTTTATTTTCCGTGTTTAGAAGAAAACCATAAAATCTATCTGTGAGCGATCTTCATCGCTGCTCGAGATACCTCGTTATTCATTTATTATTTATTTCTCGGCTACATTTTTTCCATTGGAGCGGAACGGACGGTCGACAAGAGAGAGTGTACGCCGTACAACTGCTCGCACTACTACTAAGGCGCAAAATTCATTTGTGTACTAGTTTCTCATTGTTAAGAACTTCCTTGGTGTGAAAGTGTGTGCGTGTGGTTGTTTTGTTCGCTTTTCACTCGCTCTTGGTTCTCCACCCTTCGACCAAAAACGAATAACTTAATTTGGTGCAACGATGCAAGCACTCAGCTCTTTCCCCTTCTACACAGCCATCAAACACACTCTCGTACATTGGTAACTCATTTCTTATATCCAGCTAGCCGATTGTATACACGTACACAGTATACAAACGCGTGTGTAGTCCTTATGAATGTGTGTGTATATATGTATATACAGTACACGTCCGCGAAGAGCAATTTACACAGATGAAACGCATATTATCTGGCACCATATGGTTGCGTTCTCATTATCAATATGAAATCTGATATACGACCGCAATAATAAACCGATACTAGGCTACACACGTATACTTAGTAGATACAAAATATTTGTTCGTTGAAAAAATTCCGAATTACCGCCGGCATGTACTTAATTTATGACAACCGTACGTATTGCACAATATGTCCATCATCAGAGTTGAGCGCGAATTCTTGAAAGCTTTAATACTGGCTACTTGGTCTCTTGTCATTAATTTGAATATTTGGCACTATACACCGTATGAACACAAATGAGGTGGAAGATTCGACTGCTGCTGCAGACTACTTTCTTTCTCATCAATTACCCACTTATGGTGCTCATGACAGAACACAAACCTCGCGGTTAATCATACGCCTATCTTTACTCAAGAGTCGTGGATGTTTATTATTTTTATAATGAAAATTTTCTGATGTAACTTCGGTACACAAAATCGACAATCGACTCTTCAAAATCTATAAACACGCGCTGGCTTGCATACATTGCTGGCGTAGTAATTTATTTCCTCGAAATTATCGCACGCATATACCAGTAAAAAATAATTGAGGTTATTCTGGTGGAAATAAAAATGCTGCATCATCATTATCGAATTCAGTTGCTCGCTTTCCAACCGTCTCAACATTAATCGTTTGTTTGGATTAACTTATTTCCTTCTGTTCGAAAACGACTATGTATAGGCCTGTGTATAACAGAGAAGAATTGAATGTGTTTGTAAGCAATCAACTTCCCGGCGGGAATATGGCGTAATTAATTTTTCTCTTTCATTATCTTTGTCGCGTTATGTTCTTTCTTTCTGTCTTAGAAAAGTTACTGATAGGCCTTACTAACCTTGGTACTCTGCTTGTTGTCGCAAAATTAAAATCTTTCCATCAAGAAATACGATATTATATCTCGGTACAAAATGAAAGCAATTGAGGTCAAATCTTGTATGTAAGCTTTTTGATCTAAGTTCGTTGAGTAATCGATACCATGTCCTCTATTAAGAATTCTTCGTGAAACCGATTGAAGACCTACGTTCATTATATAATAATTTACTCGAAATAGATTTTTTTCCAGAAATCTCTCTAAAAAGGATGGACCTCAAAACACATTAAATCATGGGTCTATCATCAGTTTCCCCACGTCCACTGTGAAAATTCTCCAACTTATACTCGATAACTTGACATAAGACTTCAACAAAAAATGGAATCCCTTGAGAAGTTGTTGAAATTTTGAAGGGTAACACTGTAAATTACCAACGCGATACAGAAAACTTCGAGATAGATTAGGTATACCAATCACCTATCAACCAAGGTAGATAATTGCAGAATGAACAATAAAACTCAGCTTACGTCACATCAACTGATAACAGAGTAAAAGTATGTACCCACGATCCAATAAGGAAACCTGAATTTTATTTTATTTCAGGCTGGAAATGATCTAAAACCTACAGAACGTCTCAAGAAAATTCATTGCCCCCTCCCATTGTCCACCTTGCTACGAGGCTATAACGGTTGTTTCTACTGTCTTAGCAAATTTATATTTCGATTAGTTCTCCGAGTATTCTTACTTCAATATGATTAACCATAACCTAGAATCGTACCAACTCAACTGGAAACAACGTATTGATGAATTACCATCAATTAAGCTCATCCGATCCTAGAACGAATCACAGATGCGCACCTCTAAGTCCCGAAAAAACCATCCAGTTTTGGAAAAAAAACGTGGACAAAAAAAATCTTATAAGCCTAAATGTAGGCCTATATATTTGTATAATTTATATAAGGAAAGGAAACCTGAAATTATTAGCCTAGTATTGGTCTAGTATACTGTATCCTGGCATCACTTAATACTATCTCCAGCCACTCTTCTTTCCATAGATAGCAACTTACAATTCTCCCAGGGGGTACTCAACAAAATTTTTCAATTTTTTTACTAGGCAAAAACTAAAAAGGCATAATTATTTAAAATCCCAGGGGATGGCCCAGTCCCCGAGCCACCAATACGTTGCCTCCTATAGTTCTTTCCATCCACTCATAAATTGTATTCACGCTCTCATCACCATCTTCTAAACAAACTTCTCCTCAAGATTCTTTGTCTTGGAATCCAGGTACAAAGACAATCCGGCAAAACAAAAAAAAATCGATAT
This sequence comes from Aspidiotus rigidus, assembly GCA_035079385.1. Lineage (NCBI taxonomy): Eukaryota > Metazoa > Arthropoda > Insecta > Hemiptera > Diaspididae > Aspidiotus > Aspidiotus rigidus. The sequence goes on from JAVHKY010000013.1 coordinate 7,902,399, forward strand.
TGAAGCCAAACCCAATCACCCATTAGTTAACTCCGCATTCCTTCCTTCACTCACCAACCTCTCCAAACGCATTAACAAACAAGTACATCACCCGAGCCTGGTTCACTCAGAAGTCTAACCTCAAATCTCATTCAAAGTAGCTAGTCCAAATTGAAGATAATATTCTCATCTCCCGAACCACCTCAAATCAACTCTAGAATCCTAAAATTGAGTATATCTTAAGAATTACCTACCCAATTCCCAAACAAATTGCAGGTGGATAATTTTACGTGACCGCATTTTGAGAAAACCCATCCAAAATAATCTCGAAGTTATAGTAATGGGCCGATCCTCAAAAAATTGCAGGTGCACATCTTCAGATATAACAATATAATCTGCCCAAGTTTAAAAGAAAAATCATTCAGTAGAAACAGTTCCGCGGACAAAAAACTCTTATAAATAGATAAAATATAAATAAATAAATAAATAAATAAATAAATAAATAAATAAATAAATAAATAAATAAATAAATAAATAAATAAATAAATAAATAAATAAGCTTATAATCCACGAATAAGGAAACCTTTAAGAATGAAGTCACCAAGAGTCTCGCAGAACACTTGATGAAGACAAAAAAATTTTCCTCAATTCATTCAAACTCGAAGGTTTATAATATATCGTGCATTACTAATAATAATGAAAAAGAAAAAAATAATAAAATGATAAAAAGTTTATTTCATGGCAATACACGTACTGATAACAAAACGGATAGGAAAATCCGCTTCTTGTCACGTATATAAGCAACTACTCGTAATAGTGAGAAATATTTTTCAAAAAATTGAAAATTTCTGGAGAATTTCTTATTTGATTCTCAAAAAAATTACTGGTGGACATCTTCAGATATAATACTAAAATATGGCCTAGGTACAAAACAATCCATCGGGTAGTTTCGGAGGAGTTCCGCGGACAAAAAGATCATAGGCCTATAAATAAATAAATAGGCAAATAAGCAAATAAATAAATAAATGAATAAATATAAGAAAATCTGAATAAACGGATGTAATAGGTACCTACCTTTCCTAAAGAGAAAACTCGGTAAAAGGACACTCGCGCGGTTGGACAAGTGCCGTCCAAAAAAAAGTGGGACTCGGAATTTTTTCGACTTATTTGTGAAAGGGGAGGTGACTTCAAAAATTTCCAATATTGAGCTATATATGATGGGAATTGGACTTGAAAAATGTCAAATATCAAGCTATATCTGATAGGCTGAAACTTGGAAAAATGTCAGCTATACGTACCGGTATGTGATATGATAGGAGAGGAGATTTGGAAAAATTTCAAACAGCAAGTGGTATCTCATGGGGTGGAGCTTGGAAAAATATTGGCTTTCGAGCTTAAACTCTAGAAGTCATGATGACCAGAGTTCAATCTGTATTCAGAAAACAATATAAAAACAACAAGACTCCTATTGAACAGGTTCGCCGTCTTGCCTTGATGAAGCAATAATAAAGACAATCCCAGCTGCGAGTTTTTTTACTCAGTGCTTGTTTAGTATCCTCAGTTAATATTTTCATCTGATGAATGACACTAATTGTCCGAAACGTCATCAAATATACCTAATCGTTTTTTTCTTTCCGAGCGGGAAGATCCATTTTATTTACATATAACTGATATAATCATCTTGCGCGCAGAGAAATTTTCAGAAGACAATTTGAAGATTGTTACGTTACTATTAATTATCAGAAACCTCTCCAGAATCATAAGTTTATCAGCTAATGCTTAGGACTTTCTTAGTCATAATTCATGAATATGCTCCGCTAAACTTTTTATGGCATTTATTTTTTTGAAAACTTGGATCATATATACGTGAAGAAAACCATGACCGAGAAAGACCACGGCCTTCTATAGTTATAACAGGCCGGTAGAGCATCGGAAGTTCGGCAACTTATCACAATCCAGTCATAGAAATTTCTTTTTTTTTCAACTTATTGCCCCTCTTGGATAAGATTTTTATAAAGAGAAACGTACAAGAACACAACGAATTTTAATTCCAAAATCTAAAGCATCGAAAATTGATAGTAGGCTATAAATTTAAAAATAAAGAAGAATTTTAGAAATTGAGATCAGAAAATTGTATTAAAAGCGTCAGAAAAGTAAATTATAAACAAAACAAAACAGGAAAATAGAAGAACATCGGTAATTTAAACTAGAGGTAAAATTTAAACAATCGAAAAAGTTGGAAAACTAAAAAATTTAAAAAACTTGAAAATAATTATGATGGCCGGTTTTGAGAAATACACATCTCATCACCAGAAGTAATTAGAATAGGAAAGAGCGAAATGTGTGATCACGAATTGAACAGTGAGTACTAATCGAATATGAATCGAGTTAGAGGGTTTAAAAATGTGGCCAATAGATCATTTAACACGTTTTGACTAGAATTTTTAACTTCGTTGATAGTTTTGTATTCTTCGAGACGATTTAAATTCCATTCTTCGGGGAAGGGTGGATTAATGTCCATTTTAAGCCGTCAAAATCATGGTTAGAAGTGACGCAGTGTCGAGTAAAGGCTGATACATCATTTTCGGTCCTGAAGGTGAAGGAGGTACCTTTTTGATTCCAGGCAGATTTCGGTAGTCGAGACGGTGTTTGTATCATTATTGTCGAAAATTCATTGTCAACTTTATTTATCGTAGGTATCGAGGAAACTCTAAATCCATCAACATTTGACATAGGAATTAAGATATGATTGGATATCAAACTGATTTTGATTTTTTATGGCATCAGCGATACCTATAATCTTATTTTTTGTATCAATTCATAAAATTTGAAGATATGTACTGATATCAGAATATGGACGTCAATGATATTAAATATACACGACCAACATCACGCTGGAAACTTCATAAGAAATGCATACATTGAGCGCTGTTGCTTGTCGCTGTTTACCATAGGCGGCGTAACCTACACTAGGTAGCGCTAGTTACAAAGGTGATCATGTATTTTTTTCTTCTAGACCAAATACATGCGTTAGTTCAAACGCATTTTCTGAAGTTATTTGACTTTTAATCAAGAGAAGTGTGAGAATCAAAGTTGTAGAAAATTCTGAAACGAACATTTTTTGTAATAAACAATTTTTTCTAAAGCTCATACTTAAATTGGAAAACAGAATTGAAAAACTGTTAGGAGATACACAAATTTAACCACAATCACCTTTGTACGCAGGGCTACCAACATTGCAAACTCCAAGTTACGCCGCCTATTAATCACCTACACTAGGTAGCGCTAGTTACAAAGGTGATCATAGATTTTCTTTCTTATGGACCAATTACATGCGCTAGTTCAAACGCATTTTCTGAAGTTATTTGACTTTTAATCAAGAACAGTGTAATCAAAGTTGTACAGAATTCTCAAAAGAACATTTTTTGTAATGTAAACAATTTTTTCTAAAGCTCATATTTAAATTGGAAAACAGAATTGAAAAACTGTTTGGAGGTATACAAATTGGCACGCAATGCTACCAACACTGGAAACTCAAGTTACACCGCCTATGGTGGACGTTATCACAAGATATGTTATAGTTTAGCGTGACACCGCTATGTTGCACCAGCCATCACTTCCCCACGTTAACACAGTACTACTCACTGGTTTTCAAAAAATCATTGAAAGATTAGGAATTAATATCAAGACCTGAAACTTGGTTATCGTAAGCTATACATTAAAGAAACAAATATCCTTCCAAGTGAATTCCTTGATTTCATATAATCTTTTAGAAATCATCAATACTATGGTATCTAGGGTAATGCAAATGGACACAGAATATCCTATTAAACGTAGCGGAATTTAAAAAACAAAAATCTGTAATAAAACAAACATATTATACATCCTAAAATAATCAGCTTAATTAATATCAACTTGCTCTTGTGTTTCAGTTAGCAGTAATAATCCCTTGTCTGATGAGTTCCTCGCTAGTGTGAAAATGGTTTTAGAAAAAATACAAACTACCTATCCTCAAAAATTTTTAGATTAGTTTATTGTATAGAATTGCCTCCACCCTTGTCCTCCTCAAATATATCGCAGTTTGTTAAATTTGACCATCGGCTGAGTCTAACTCTATTCGGCTGAGTCTAACTCTATTCGCCAATAAAGGTGGAGTATTTGCTGCTATGCGGAATTTCTCCAAAGCTTGCACTTGAAGGTGATGATGATTGATAATGACTATTCTTTCTTGTAAAATTGAAATGGAAAGCTACCCAAAAGAGTTTTCAAATAGTTAGAGTAGACTCGGCTCCAACTTTTGTATATCTAATCTTTTTAAATTAATTAATCAATTAAGTTGTGAGGAACTGTTAAAAAAATCATTCCTGTGTTATTTACGTAATGGGACTATATTACACACCATCACCTTTGAGTGTAGCGTGGAAAGTCGCGCTCCTAGCAGTGTCCTTATTGGCAAATACAATAGTATATCACGCTACAAGGGAACAAAGTAAGCGCCGTGGTGAGGGCCGCTATGCAGCGCGAGTTCCTTGCTCACTTTGTTGTTGTGAGGCGCTATTTTTTGGTTCACATAAACTATGTGTCACGATGCAATGCGCATGCATGCGTAGCTTCTTTCACTCTCTAGGGAAAAATCGGCGTATTTTCCTCCATGAAGAATGAAACGCGATTTTGCGCTGTGTCACAAACCACATAAAGAACGTTCTCTTCGTTTACAATCAAAAATCGCCTTATAGTGCCCTCTTAATACTAGTGGCAAAATATGAGTCATATTGAACGCAAAGCATGAACTGATGCGACTGTAGGTACGTTTACTTACTCGTATGTTTATTTCGCTGTGAGTTTTTTCTCGTTTTAATTTCGCACCTAAAGAATATTGACGAGCATCATTTATCTGATGATCTCCATCAGTTCTGATAAAATATGCACTGGTTTTTTACTTTTTGATGGTAAATGAAGAAAAATCTCATACGCAACATGGTTAGAAACGGCTCATTAACCTTCGCTTCGCTTGAGTCGCTAACGTCAAACTCATCAAGAAATAGCTTATTTCTAACCTTTGTAGCGTAAATAACTCTCTCATTCGTGATATAAATAAAAAAAAATGTACAGTTTGCATCAACGAATTAAATGTACTAATCTTGAACGGACAAATCAAAGTAAGAATTTAGTTTTCCTGTGATTCAATTGGTTATTGGGATATTAGACAACTCCGACGTGAGGTATTCTTATCAAATAATATAACGCGCTTCTACAAATTTTTTTCCCATTTCAGCTTTGAAAACATCTTCACCTACCTGATGATGAAAAGTTGAATGGTCCTAATCCAATTTGCCGCCAGGACAGTTTGACAATTTTATTTTTTGCCTGGAGTGGGTTAGCTTCGCTCCCTGTGTAGTCGTATTCTTCCCACACTGTGAAAAAAAAAAAATTGTTCGTCCCTTCTTTTGATGAGTAAATAGGGGCCCGGGGGGAGATTAAACGAAACTGCGCTCAATAACGATGAAAAAAGGTTTTAAATGTTTGATGGATAAATACTAGGTTCGAATCCACACCAACTATGCGTTTTTCATAATGCACTTCTCAACTTTTCCATTTTTTATTCCCCAAAAATCGATGGATTCTTCTCAAAGTTCAAACAATCTTTAACTTGATTTAAATATCTTGGATGTCGAATTTATCTTTTGATCATCGGATTAGCATTAATTGATGCTTCAAATGATCAGTAAAAATTTTTTTTCAAGCCTTCAATATTGTCACACAAGTTAGGGAGCTAATCTCGAAGGTTAAATTTATTTAGCTAGATTAAAGGAGTAGAGAGAAAACAAAGACTCTTGACTACCTCGCGAACGACAATTCGGGTGTTAATTCTATCACACAGACAGTAGATCCGAGGAAATTTCCAAACTGGTACTAATATTTTGTTTTTTTGTCGTGTAGGCTTATTGACACAACCGCACACAATTGCCGAGTACATAAAGTTTAGCCTATGATGGTCTTTAATCTTCATCAGGAGACGTTCTCGATCGTCTTGCGTAGGCTTGAAAGAATAAAGAACAAGCATTCCGAAGTATAAATTAAGTTTCAACTTGACAACGCCGACCAAGTAATCCTGCAGTCGGCAACCTTTTATTTAAAGAAAAATGAAGAAAGAATGAAAAGAAAAAAAAAAGAAGTTATAAGAATAAACTTCGAAACAATCTTTTAATGACGATCGTGTAAGTTGGAAAAGAAAAAAAACGAAGATGAAAGAACTGGTTACAATTGGAACGTCGTTGCCCAGCGAGTGAAACGAAATTGTGAACCATAAATGGGACTGGTTCCGCTTCGAGTATGAAGTTGAGCGTAACTTCTCAACATTGTAAAAAACCAGTATAGGCTTACACAATACTGTACTGTTTTATCTTCTGTAGTTACGCGTCAGTGAACGTACCAGTACACGACGTACAAACAACTTCAACAGTGAACTGTTTAGCATTCGACGTATAGGCTAGCGATAATATAATTTTTGAAAACTTTTACTCGGTTTAATTCGTTTTTTCACGCCCGCGATATTAACCCTCTACATAGGCCTATGAACTGAGACCATTCAGAAACCTGTACAATTATGTATTTGACACAAGCCTTCTTGAAAACCAATTAGGTTTATGGCACCTACCTATCGTATTTATATTACATAAGTATATCAGTGTATCATGCACGCGCTGTAAAGATAATAAAATATGTTCGGTAAATGAATTCGTATTGAGAATCTGGATTCATGTTTGAAACTAGCGAAAACTAACTTAATTCTCTTTTTTTGAATTCGATATTTTTGTAAGAGTTTGCTTTGTTGTGTCGTACTGTACACACAATCAATGTTTACGTGATTAGAAATGAAATTTCAATCTAAATTAGTGGAACGTGCTTAATATGCACAATCGTAGGTACGTCATGAAAATCAGCGACAAAGCGGCAATTATAATGAATTCTTGCCAAATACGTGCATTAAACTTACAGATAGGTCAAAATACCGTAGTTTTAACCCGTACACAATTTCAAAAAATGAACAGCTTAAAAATTATGACTTGATAATAGAATTAGCGGGATTTATTAACTAAGACATGATCAAATTTTGATGAGATAAATTCATTTATCAAAACCAATATCAAGTAGATATTTGACTTTTATTGAAACAATAACTTTAGGGCACCTGTACCTGGAAAAACTTTGATATAGGGCTACTGTCGAGGCTGATGGATTTTGAGCTGATAATTGAAAAATTGCTACCCAAAATATTTGGGATTGGCAGTTCTGAAAAGAAAATTGTGGATCTCGTTCTTATTTTCTCTCTCTCTCTCCTTCAAAAGACCGCACGTCTCAAAAATAACATTTTTCGTTATTATATTCACTTTCCCGCACTCTGATGTCTAAAGATGAATACCTGATTCACGGTTGATTGAAATATTTCTTGCCATCGAGCATAATGATAATGGCATTAATGGCTCCCATGAGGAATACACAATTTGGGGAGCAAAGATCATTAAGTATGTGAAAAATACAAAATAATTTCAGGATGAAAAGTTATTTTTTAAATTTACGAGTCATTGGTTTTTTGTAATGGACTTTTTAGAACGAGCAATCATTAATTTACTCTCGCTATGTCACGAAAGAATAACACAGTCTTTAACTACCGCAGGCCTCAAATCACTCATCATATACGACCCAGGTCATCACATCAGCACTTTGAATCGTAAAGCTGCTCTCTGCCTCAACGAACGGGGCTGCGTTCTTTTTCATCAGAGTTTGAAAACACTGCAAAAACGTCGAGGGGTACAGGTACGGTCTGAAACCTATCTTGTAAGCTTTGCTGCAGGATCCTAAACGATCGTTCAATCCTATTGTTAGTATTATCTCCGTATAAGTAGGAAGATCTCGCCTGTAATATGCAGCTCACATTTCTTTGCATGTGTGCCAGTTGTTGAGAAATTGTTCCGGGATTCGTACTTCTTGTTCACTTTCACTTGCACGCCGTCGGCCGACAAGAGAAAATCATTCTTCTTCTGTTTGTACTCGCCTTCTGTCCACGTATACATTGTAGCCTAGAATGCGATCATTGTACTCTCTTTTAGCTCTAGAGGACGGCCAAAACGCAGTGAACGACAGTTGGTGTTCCTTCAATAAGAGTACTGCTGACAGAGGAGCAGCACAAATTACCCGTCGAGGAAGGAAACGCATCGGCAGCGGCATAGTGACTTTGTCTAATCGACGATGTTACTCCCGGCCATGTCAAGGAAGTCCTCGGTACTGCCAGGTCTGCAATTCCTCAATTCACAGTGACGGGAGTGACCTTCACTGATTGCTAATCCACGCAGAGTGTACTAATAGGCTTACTCTTTGGTGCACAATACTTTCATCCACGGGTGCTGTACCTACAAATAATGTTTTATTCGTCCGTATGTGTACCTACGGATAATCACTTTGTTAAAAAATTGTCATAGCTGCATTTGACTGTAATCGTGGTGGTAGGTATGTGATTGAGGAGCTTTGTTACTAACACACTTACAACACATTGCGCCGAACAACTGATCTCCGTGATTGTTGTATTGTAGATATGTCGACTTGACTTTGTATAACAGTGCAGTCCACATATTTCTAATATGAGAGCCATTATTCCTGATGGAAATACTTGGGTATTTTTGTCAACAGTAAATCAGATTGTATTATCTCAAAAAATTTTGTATATCCAGCACCAAATGTTCGGACTATAAGCTAACTGTGAAATAAGTCATGTACTCCAGAGTTTCAGTAGTCAGATGTGTGTGCGTTGAACGTCTACAAATGAGTCTGGTTCACTCTTGATTTTGGAGAATAAACAGAAAACCCCTCTCTTCCTCTAATGAAGTACGGTAACAAGGAGTTACAAAAGCCCTAGATGTTCTATTATGGCGCTATGGCTCTTGTAACCCTTTGTTTATTCAATATGAAAGGTTGCACCTTGAAATTAAGAATTAATTCTCTCCTCATTTACAAAATCAAAATTCTTTAATCAGGAGCCCGGTTTATGAGCCCTAGTGATCAGGTCAATGTAGCTTCAGAAATCAAGCTATTGTAGGCTAGCCACTTGTCAAAATGTAGGAGAGCGTTTCTTGTTGTCATATCAATAATAGAAGAAGGGTACTTTTGTAATGGCAATCTGATTCCTAACGGAACCAAAAACCCATAGTTCATGAACTCTTGTGTCGAGCGAAGAAAATGTAAGTCGCTTGTGGTCTAGACACAAATGATTTTTTGCACTCTGTCCCAATTTTTTTTGTAACGTCCAATTTTTGATTACCAGTTACTATGTGTGATTTCACTAGCACAAAATTCAAGGACCAATTATTTTACATGCAAAGCAAGTTCCTCCCTCTTTTTTTTTTTTTGTTTTTCATCTTTGCATATATATTTGTTAGAATGTTGCATATTCTTGTACACCTAGACTTGCAGACAGAGTATGTAGTGAGAATTTATAAAGATGAGAATAATAATTCTAACCAGTCATCAGCTCATTTTGTTGTTTGTGCAAGTGAGGATCGGCAAAAGGGAATGCCTACATGGGTGAACAATCACTCAATTCTTACAAATCAACTTTCACAGTTTGCTTTTTGGGCAAAACCAAATGCGGGAAAGAAAGATAATCCAGAAAACCATTAAATAACTATAGACATTCTTTTCTGGTGGCGGACACCCGTAAGAGCGAAAGATATAAGAAAATTGCATATCTTTGTGCACAGTATTTGCAGACAGACAAGGTACATAGTGATAAGAATAATGCTAGCCGGTTGTTGTTGATTTTGCTGTTCAAGCAAATTAAGATTGGCAAAATCAGAATGGATAAATGATCACCTGATTCTTACACATTTTCCTGTTCTCTCTATATATTCATCATACAAGCATTCTTAAACCGTCTTTCCATCAAACTTATAACTTACTTCCTTCATGTCACAGTCGGAATACATCAAATGATTAAACTTTGCTCTACTAGTACTTCCAACTTTGCAAATCAGTGAAATTTTGCAGATTCTTGAACATAAGTAAGTTATTGGTTTGTCAAGTGTTGGTAGAAATAGAAGGTCAGTTGATTAGTCATTATCATAAATGTTCACAAGTTTTGTTGAAACATTTGATGTTATTGCTTGAGCATCAATAGCACGTATAAAAAAATAAAAGATAACTGCCTGCTACTTTTTTTCTGATTTATCACTCATACAAAAGGCAAAAACAGAAACCTTCATTCTTTTTATTAAGAGCAGCTAAAATCTCTAGTTCTGTATTAAGAGTCATTTTTGGACAAGAGTTCTATAATCTTTTGAGGGATCACGTACAAAAGTAAAAGTCAGTTATTCTAAATTTGTTAGGCTCATCAGAAATTCCATTGGTAGATCATTTCCAAAAGTAATTCTCAGTCCCTCATATCAGTCATTGAGAAATTTTCTCCTCTCAGGAGCAATGAGACTGAGCACTTTGCTTTGCAGTTCTTGAATCAACAGCCACCATCAGATTTCATTTTACTCCTATAAATAAGAATTCCAGTGGCGGTTAAGCCTTCGGCCGCTTCAAAGCATCCTCCAATATACCGCTTTCTTAAAGTAAATTTTTCAATTTTCCATTCTTCACTAGCATAATTCATCATTTTCTCAAGCATTTTATGCTTGATTTGTCGCCCCTAAAAATTTGCCGTCCAAAGCACGTACTTCGTGTACTTGTAGAATAATCCGCCACTGAGAGAGTTCTGCTGTGCGATACCCAGTTCCATTCATTACAACACTATATGGACGGATTTACACGACTAATCACTTGGCTAAAAAATAGCATAAACGAATGAAAATAATTTGCTAGAATTGGATGTGATTATAAGGTTGAAAACAAGTATTTCAAGGACTGTTTATAAATACTCGTATGCGCTTATGATATATAAACTTGATCATAACCCGATATTAAGAAACATTGAAAAATTATTTTCAGCACGGGATAATACCGTCACCCAAGTAAATTTATGAGGATATTTGAAGTAGAAATTCATTGTTATGAACGTATAATCAAGACGCAAATAGCTTTTCATTTTAAAGAGGGAGCACGTCTATATGTGCGCTCGAAAGCTCGTCCGGATTGGAGATAAATAATTTATCAATCACTCCATCGATGTAGTCGAAAAACCTGCACGCACGCCTCGAGTCCATTTATAACCGTGCTGGTATCGAATAAGCGTCTATAAAAGGTATACAAGACCCAAGTAGAAACCGCGACAAGAAGAAAACGACGGAAGGGGGAACGAAGATTTGGTAAAATATTAAAGAGAAGGAAGATTGGAGAAAGAAGCTGGCCGGCAGTTAACGATTTAGGAATACGAAATGCGCGTAAATGAGAAAGAAAAAGCAAGAGAGAAAGAGAGAGAGAGACGAAGCGAGAAGGAAAAGTGAAAGAGAAGATGAAATACAAAGGGTGGCTTTTAGTTTCGCAAGCCTATATTATAATTCAAGTTCCACAGCGTACGAAAGGGATCAATACGCTAAATTGCCTCAGTTCCGGAGGGTTCGTTTTGTTTACCCTCATAGAAAATTCACCCCGACTACTTCGTCTAATCCGCGTTATTCTTTTTTTTTTTCAAGTTTCGAAATACGTGTACACTTTGATACTTACGAAACTTGGCTTATACGTTATAACATAGCGAACTGTGTTTCACGTACAAGCCTATACACATACCCTAGTCATCTCCTCGTATTAAAAACAACCGTATTATGAGGCCGTTGAGGGATCGACTGGAACGTAATTCCTTTATATATATTTATCTTTCACTGTTGAAACCAAGAACATAAAAGCTTGTACTGTTTATTATTTTTATTGTATACATCGTTTCGCAGAATTATATGACATTTTAAAAAGTTTTCACGCATCCCAATAGCGAGATTTTATTATTCCTACGGAGTAAGTATTTAGAATGTTGGCGCGAATTTACTACAGCAAAGTTTCATTTTAGATAAAAAATCCTCAGCACTACCCATATGCAGTGCGCTGCGCCGTCGTCTCACTATAATTGGACATAATTTTAACAATTGAAAGAAATGAGATTCTATAACGCGTTGATTGTATAGCCCCAGCGAGTTGAATTGAATTGCTATCTTCCAACCAACAATCTTCGTGAAACTAAGTTCCGAATTTAGTTCGTTATATTCTATAACTCACCCGTATCATCAGTAGGTAAGTATTCTGAGAAAGTTCAATAATTATACTTACGTAGACAGTCTCTATAATGTTCTAAAAAATGGCAAAAAATCTGAGGAAAAAGTATCGATTTTGTTTGCTATAATATGCGACGGAGACGGCAGAGGTGACGACGACGAGTTCTTTCCTGCAATATGCGTTTCGTCTTTGGAGGAAGTTATTGAATAGGCGTCTTTCAAAACTTTCCCTTCACTTTTATTGCGCGTTCAAAGGAGAACGAGAAACAATATAATGAAGTAAAAATAAGATGTATTGCTTCGTCCCGTTCTTTTTTCGTTCTCGCATTCGTGACTGTAAAATTCTTAGTCATCTTCAAAGCGCACCCCTCTTTTAATAACGCACGAAACGATATCGGTGTTCTATTTATATTCGTGTAGATTTGTAGGCGTACCTCGGCAAGCTTTCTTTTCTTGCAAGAAGCGTCTGGTCTGCGTGTGGCTTTTATAAACTAGAAGGCAAAAATGCGAATTCATGCTCAGAAGAATATAACTCAGCGCCTTTTTGTGGGTATTCCAAGCTGTATTTATATGCTCGCCAAAAACCGAGGTTTCTCTGAGCCGAATTCAAGTCAAGGGGCATGAAGCCACTGGTCCTGGACTTTCAGAATCCTCCATACTACATGTCTTGTGCGTTCGAAAAACGTCCTAATTCAAAATACTATCGGGTTAGATGGAGATTACGTATAAGATAATATCCTCAAGCACACTTTTAGCTGTCCTTCAGGTCTCAGATCTGAAAATTTTGGGACCGACCCCGGCCTTCTTATTACATAAATATAAATTTGGAAGAAAAAAAAAGCCGGGCGGTTTCGTTAAATAAGTTAATTGAGGAAGGCAACTGGGGCCAAATATGTCTTCAAATTTTTGTTCACAATCACCTTAATACTCAAATACGCTGGTATTAGAACGGAGGAAGCACAAGCGATATGGTTGATTCGAAATTGACAAACTCATAAAGTTACTAGAGTCGTAAACATATTTATTAAAATGTGCAATAAGCATGCGCTTACGGATATAGAAATCCACTGACAATCGCAAAAACTTACAAGTCTAGTAACTTTATGCGTTTGTAAATTATGACTTTACGTATTGTAACAAGGAACAGAGAATTATTCATCATGGTTGATACTGCAGTATGGCTTAAATCGATGTCTCACTTCTTCAAAAATTCGCCGCTTGAGGTCCATTATCTTTGAACATCCAAAAATTTCGATATTTGCCGTTGGATTAAGACTTAATGATCGAACAAAAAGTATGGTAACTTTCTTCGCAGCTCTCGTAAAAACTCTCCTAAAAAATTGAATTTTGCTCGCCTTCTAGAAGAAAATGAACAAAATTCAGTCTCCATCTTCCAAAAAGTCCAATCTTCTAAAAACAGGCGTAAATCCATCACTTTAGCACTTAGGGAAAAAGAGAATTCAAATTTCTTAAAATTGTGTAAGCATAAAATAGGAACAGTTTAAAGTCGAACCCATATCCACGATATTGTGGAATGGTTTTCAATAAATAAATCAGGCAAATTTGAGAGGAAAGTTTTTCAAGTCCAGCAATTGTAGCGCGATGCGGGATACGGAGGAGGGTAGGATAGCGACTATTGTGATAAGAAGTTGAAGAAAAAAAAATTGTTTCAATTCCGACCACGGTGGCGCGACGTAGGACACAGTTGGGGGTAAGGGACAAAATGACAGTCACAATTATTCAAGTCCTCGAAGCTCTTCAAAGTCGAATGCCTCAAATGTGACGGTAGTTAGTTGATCTTCAGCCGTAAAAACAAATCCATGTCAAAAAATGATTAGTATAAAAAAACAACGTTTTTGTTTTCAAATCGTTCACACAAATTTCATGTTCTACTCTTGTTTGCCATTCACATCAGCGGGACTCAATAGTTTTGCAAATGATCGACTATTCATTTTATAGAATTGAAACTGAAAAAATAAAATTGCCATTAGACAAGGCTACTGAAGTCTCTCAATTATCTTTGGTTAGTTTTTTTCTTTTTCTTTCTTCGATCATGGATGTAATGCAATCAATTGGTAGATCGCCCAAAACCTACTCTCAGCATTTTTTGTTTACATAATGAGAAACATAGGAATGGAGTAGAAACATTTTGCGTTAAAGGTATGTACTTCAATAAATATTATAAGCAAATGAGGGAGGCTCTTAGCGCGCTAGAGAATTCTATATTTCTATTTAATAGGCAACGCTTCAATTGCACGTAGTGCTTTTCATACTCGTGTGATCGAAATGTGCTCGAGATGTTACTGTTCAAAAAAAGAGACAATTCTCATTTTTAGAGAATTCTTTTTTTTTCATACATATTTAAATGAAATGGAAATCTTGAAGTCCTTAAAAGTAAGTGGATTTGGAAAAGTATACATCGAGAAACGGAATAAGAACAAATTCCGACAATCGCGAGATACACATGAAGTCTTGAGACAAAACAAAGTTATATCAGTTTCACAAGCCGGTGAGGGCAATACAAGACAGCCCTCATGAACAATCGAACACGCCTCAGTGGTGGAATGTTCTCGATAACCACCTCATATACCTATATATTAACTCATTGAGCGATAGGTTCCAGGTTGAACACCCACTGGATAGGAGTAAAAGTAATAATTTCCCAATACCTCTCCCTAATTAGAGTTACTGTGAACGTCAGCGTCACTCTGAACTTCATAATTATATCAGGTACGAATGTTGGGTGAATGCATTAACATATGGAGAACATACCTTGGATCCATCAATGAAGCAGCAAAAGGGGGATATAGCATGGGCCGATATAAATATTGCCTATGTATACGTATTTGCCATCTAAATTTGTTTGAACTTCTTTTAGATCCTTCAATTTTAGTATATGAGTTTTTTTGCACCTATACCTCTTTCAGATCTGGATAATTAAATAAGTTCCAACTTTCAAACTATAGACATGCGGAAGCCGAAGTATCGATTGTCCTAGGCGCCGAGTTTTCAAAATCTTTCCTTTCTTCGCGATAGTCTTTTGAAGAAGGAAGTTGTAATGTACAAGTAAAAAGGCCTCTATAAATTTGTAAGGGAAAAAAATTATAAATTGATAGAAACAATAGCAGACTTAAATCTCATTTCACATCAATCGGTATTGTAAAAATGCCACGATATGATGACCTGATTTCATCATTCTTTGATGATATATACTAGAAATTCTAAAATAAAATATTACAGGTTCTAACGTATTATTTGAACGACGAATGTTTGCGGTGAAACAGCATGAATATTAATTAAGATAAATAAAACTATGAGGTAAAAACACCGAAGTGAGTATAATAAGGATATACAGATATAGCCCAGAGCTTATATAATTAAAATGAATTCCGTGACTTCTTCGACGCTTTTCGTAGGTACAGACACTAATGACAGAGAAGTAATGAACCTTTCAGACAAGATGTACAAACAATCCAGCGATATAATATAATGTTTCCATAATTTCGCTCCTTACACTACTATTCGAAACCTTCAATTATCTATACAATTTGAAACTTTAAATCGTAATACGAATAACTTTTCTCTTAACAAAACTCGCACACGTATGAGTATAATATCTTTTAGTCAATCCTCTTTTGCACGAAATTTTCGCCGCGAGTACATTTCTTTTACCCAAGTACGTGAGGTTCATAGTGACGTCGCAGAATCACTGATGAAAATTCATAAGGTGACGATGAAGAAGATAATATATAAAATCGTGAGGAGGTACTTCTTCTAATTCGCAGTTCATACTCTTCTGATGATGTCTTATTAAGAATGAGAGAGCTTATACATAAGATTTTGAAATAAGAAAAATTTACGCGTAGTTTTTTAATAGAACAATTAGAAACACTAGAAACGCTTCAAGGTTCTATCTCTATCCGCGCGCGCTTACGATTTTAATCTATGCGTAGTCGCATAGCTCCCTAATAAAAAAAAAAAAATCTATTTGTATGATTTTGATGGAACAATGAGACAAGAAATCAGAATGTCATCATTAATAAAAATACGCATCAACATACGACCACCGCGGCTGCTAATTCGTTCAAATTTAAATAATTTTATAATTATACGCACTAGATATTGTTGAACGAGTCAGAAGTAGGTACCTACAAGTAATATTACGTATATATCAAAAATGTATAACATCGAGTGCGTTTGATAAAATTTTCTTCAAACTCAATAAATGTCTTTGTTAAAATACAGCCTCTATATAATTATTATCAAATCATAACTCTGTTAAATACCATACTATAACATGAAGGACGAGCGTGATAAAGTGATGAGCGTACTTGAAGTATTTTTTTTCTCTGCAGATTCTGCTGAGCGTTGATTTCGTCATCTCGAGTTACGGTCACAGTCACGGAATGTGATAAGATGATCAAATTGTGTAAGTTTATTCATCGAACACCGCCGAGAAGATAAATTGTTAATTTTCTTGCTAATTTATAGCTACTTACTGAGCTACAAAAAATTTGATAATACTTGGTTTTCTACTATTGACCAGGCTTCTATACTCTGCTAAACTCTCATTAATATTTTCAACACGAGGAATGCCGTGGGATGACATCAGCAGACTGCAGCGACCATAATATAGCGTTTTACAATTCGTTATCAAAATCTTCAAACAACATTACTCGATACCGGATCACGTCGCAAATCAAAAAAGCAAAAATAACCACCAACTCGTTTACTTTCTAACGCAAAAACTACTCTTCTCTCGGTACCTAGTAAAACAATCGAAACAATGTACCTCATCACACAACTTGAAAATCAAAATCTTCAGGTCGGAGATAACAACGATTGAAAGACTGAAGAAGAAAAAAAAACAATTACAACTGTTTGGGGCTCGTAGAACAAGGACGAACCTAAAAACTTTGTTTTCAGAATGAAAGCAAGTCTGAACAAATTTCAGAGAAATCGGCACATTGAAAGTCGAGAATTTTCCAAGTCCTACTGCATCACTCTTAACTCTAATTTCAGCCTGTTAGGGGAATTTTTCCCAGTTTACCCCGGGAGAAAAGTTTGGCAATTGTTCCGCAGTTTTTAGGACAAGACAAAGGTTTGGCGATGATTTCTCAACAATTGGTATAAACTGTAGTAGTTTTCAACGAAATTGAGCAAAAACGACTGCATTTCTTGAGGTAAAAATGACGCTAAAAAGTTTATCGTCACTTCTTAAACTTTTTTCTCAGTGTGGGCTTAAAATATACGATGTTGAAAAACTGGAAGAAAGCATATATAGATCATGAAATTTTCCGTATGGAAAACTCCCACCTTCCCCTCCTTCTTTATTGCTTCTATCAAAGCACCGTGACTTGTACGTTCAATTATGGAGTTTGTCTTTTGCAATCGCTGAAGGATTTATTAGGTAGGTAAAGCAACAATAAAATCTTGATATTTAAAATTTTCTTCATGCCATAAGACTAATAAAATTTTCTTTATGCCATAAGACTGACCTGAGCTACACCGGTTTATAGGTACGTCAGTAGGTCTAGCTACTTACGTCTTTTTCACAATTCCATTCAGGGGCACCTTTTATCGGATTACTGCAAGATATAACAGATACAAGTATAAATACTGGTGCATGGGCAATTTAGGAATACTAATCACGGTTTAAAATTATCAGCTTCAAATTAGATAATATCTCGTGATGTACAAATAGACGATATGATCAATTCTAGAAATCAATATAGCTATGAACGCTATAGTTTCACTTAATATTTATACAAAATCAACAGAAAAATAAGTAACTGTGCGTTATCATTACCAAGGAACAATGTTATTTAAATAGCAAAATAACGAAATTTGAAATAATGTCTGCATCATCGATCAATTTTTTGGATATTGAGATTTCTTGACTTCCAATACAAATTTTCATAAAATTTGGCGCGGATTTTACGTCGTCATCAATTTTTTGCGTCCTTTTTTCTAAATGAGTCTCTGTCTTGATGACTGGGTAAAGTATGATACCCTCAATTTTCATTTTTCAATTTGTTAAAGACTGTAGAACACTTGCGTGAAAGTCTGGTTTTTATATAAATTTTCGGGAGTCAAGCATTGAACTAAATTTAAAAATGGTGATTTTCTTATCACTCTTTTTGAACGTTTGTGAGAATATAATGGTCAAATGTTCAGAAATTATTTATCTATAATATAAAAAAAATTCTCATATTTATTATAATACAGTACCTGTTACAGCTAATTAGCCTCTGAGTATACTTTGATTCAAATTTTTTGTAGCGTCAATCGTGTACATTATGACTCAAATTCGCACGAGTCCATAAAAGATTCGAATTGATATTGAATTCAGTTTCCTCGATGTTAGAACCCCTTGTAAATAGGCCTAAATAAATTTTTAGGCAGGTGATGCAGATTTACAGAAAATTTAATTCTCTGAACGTTTTTGGTTTACGAAGGACATCGCACAGGACAAAGCGAATTTTCATACTTAGCACCTGTTCAACAAGTTTTTCATTTACTCGAATTTACTATAAAAATTATTCCTACTGGTAGTAGCTACACAATTCACGAGCATACATCAGCATCATGTAATCATTCTTTTGATTTTGTAAGAACTCGTCTTTTTCGCCGCAATATTAATGTCTTCGTTGAAGTAATTTCATCTTCCATAAATTATAATCAAGTAATATAATATTCAGAATATGGGCGAAACAAGGCGACGGTAAGAGATAAATATGTCATCATTAATAAGATAGCAAACAGGAGGCCTATTTCAGTACCTATATTATATTTGTACGTCACGAAAACAACTTTTTGTGGATGTGAGAAGAATCGTGACGGTCGACTACCACGAAGTTCGTGCTGTTGGTTCGTAACTGATGATGGTGACACGCCTTCAACACGGTGGTCTGTTTCAGATCAACCGATAAACTAAATATTTGAAGCGAATTTTGTTCTCTGCTAACAAAGTTTTTATCAAGATTGAGTGGAAAAGAAAAAAAAAAATAGTTGAAAAGAAAAAAAAACCAACTGAAGAAAATTTCAACTCTTGTCATTTTTCTTCTATATGCTCGTAAAAAAGAGCAATTTTAGAAAAATTACGCCTTTCTTTCCTTCCTGACGAAGATGATAAATTTCTGAATTTTTTCTACAAGACTATGGAAATTTATACGTGCGCGCATCCATCGTACTTTTTTATCCATTTTTATAATAAACTCGAAACCGGACCCATTTTTGTGGAGAAACAAAAGAATCACTTCTCATATATAGGTACATAAATAAAAACCTTACACTCATTTTGTATTCTGGACAATGACTTCTTATCAAGCATATGAACAAACCTAAAATTCTTAATCTCGTCGTTCTTAAATCTTATTTTCGAGGCTGCCTTCCATACTTGCTTTTTTTTCTTTCTTTCTCTTATAGGTACTATACTTGTGCAAACAAGAAGAACAATCAAACATTGTTCTCTTTTTTAAAAACTGTAATCAAAGACAATATCTTTGAATTTTGCCATGATGCGTGGGATATAATCAAGATAGGTTATAAGGTATGAGATAAATTCAGCGTAAATTGATTTCTTTGCAAAATTCCGAAATCAATACCTTTAGTGAACGAATCCCATGGACACAATAGGTACGTGTAAATTTTGATGTACGAAAAGTTATTTTTTCTCCATTTTCATTGACTTCAATGAGCAGAGTGCAGATTGCAACCTGAGGGTCATTCTCATATAGAAATAAATCGTACGAATTGCTATGGCTGTAAAACGTTTGCGCAAGTTCATGAATAATAGGTGACACGTTGCCCAAAATAATGAAGCACGTTTGCGCAAACATTGATTTTCATATCCTATAATAGCCAAGACAGAAAACCTAATTGTTACTATCCGTACTGTCAAATTATTTGCTGTACCTTTCACTTAGGCCAGGCGTGGTTTAGAATACTGCAGAAAAGTAGCAGCCTCTTAATGGAGTACACCGACAGTAACTCGGAAGGCAGTAAATGGCCTTTGGTCGTTGTACGATGGGCTTGCCTATCTCCCTCCGGAAGAGGTTTCTGAAAGTTTCATTTCGTCGATAGAAGTAACAGCGATTGAAGCCACCTCACACATTGAATACCTTCATCTCAGACGACGCGCTATTCCCTCCAGCATTATCCTCATTCCTCAAACCCTAAGACTACTAGTGCTGTCGAGAGTTTTCATAGTCACTACAACAGTCTATTTTATCACTCATCGCTTCATATTCCCTCGTAATCGGAGCTTTGCAATCAATTCAAATTAAAAGTGACTTGAAAATCAACTGCATTCGAAAAAATAAAAATAGTCCTCGATTGTTGGTGACCGAAGAAAAATATCAAGTAATGATTGACGCGTACAACCACTTGTAGTTGCTAATTTTAGTCGGATGCATACCTTAAAGTACTAAGGTATCATAACCAGCCAAGTTGATGATATATTTTCGATCACCCCTTCTTTATGCAGCCAGTTCTCAGCCTGGTCAAGACAAAAAAACGGCCCATGCACTGCAAACGTTTACTTTGCGCGAAAATGATAGGCCTATATCTTTAAGCGTGAACGTGTTGTTTCTACTTACGGGCAAACGTGTCCTTTTTCCATGATTTGTACGCGAACTTTACCACCCATTGCGATAAAAGATTATCTACCATTTTAATTCTCATGAATTTTGTAAGACACGAGTACGCATAAATAATTACAAAAGCGCACTTCAGGGTCAAGCTTTTACTAACTTTTACTCTTTCTCAAGCGTAGGAGGAGAATTACGTGACGATTACACGTGCAAAAGTTGGATTCAAAGCTCAAAATAAGGTTTATAATTTTTATCTTTTGGTAAATAATAATAAAATATTTAAATTTTACCTATGAACGGAGATATAAATCCGCAAATATAATTCTTCGTTTGTTCTGACAATTGCGATTAAGTAACTTATTAACGTGGATTCACCTCCTTAAGCCTCATACTATCAAAATTCACGTGAATTGATTCTCAAGAATTCCATTTTCAGAAAATTCTTTTATAATATCAACTCCAAATATCTCTTATTTCTATCGCTTACCTACCTTTATAAGATAATGATTGCTGAATATAATATTTTGGCATTAATGATCATGAATGCCATTATTTTACCTTTTTTCGGAAACTGTACTAAGGACTGCAGGTATGCGCATCTTTCAATGTAAACAAACTTGAACAAACGAATACCGGTGGAGGCATCTTTCTGTGTTACCAAAAGGTATTTAAAAAGTATTTAATCGAATAATTTCAATCTAATGATTCTATCTAGACAAATTATTATTTACAGTAATGAGTGAGAAGTAGAAGTTCTTCATTCTTTCAATATAAAATACAATTTTTCACAACACTTCGTCGTTGTGATAATCTGAAAGGGATGCCTCCACCGGTATTCCTTTGTTCAAGTTTGTTTACATTGAAAGATGCGCATACCTGCAGTCCTTAACTGTACCACTCTGGCTCCATTTTGAAGGACCATTATCTCTAATGTAGGAACTAGCTCCCTAATTTTTATTAAAAAATAGTCGTATTTCATCTCAATTTCTCTCAGACTGAGGTTGCAAATTCATCCCTTTTGTTTCATCTTCAACTTTTTCATGAACCCTCTCACAACTTTTCGACGTCAATCATTGTCATTCTGTTTCAGTAACAAGGACTTCTGTTTTTTTCCATCATCGGTTATTATCAAGTTTGAAACAAACATTTTTGCTTAGTATTTTTGATGACTGAATGAGTCTCTGGACGAATTAGTAATATAACTCAAGTTATTTGTAACAACAACTAAAATACGGGACTTTAGCCACTACTTTGGTTGATTTTTATGCTCCAGAGAATTTTTGAAATATTCGCTCATTTCTTGAATAGCTTTGTTTGCATCGTATTGCAGATAATTTCTTACGCTGTATCAGTCTTTCGAGGCAGGGAAGGTGAAAATACTCTATCCCGAATGGGCTCGGCCCTCACAGCTATTAAACTTAGAGATTGTTTCAGCTCGTCAACTTATTCTTCTCTAAAAATGATATCCAAATTTTTTTGTATATTTATGGTATTCTTTTTTGTTTTGGTCGTCGCAGTTTTACTTACATGCTTCAACTTACATGTGTGGGTAAAAAATCGAGCTTACCGTTTGAAAATAAATTTTATCGATTCGTAAATTGATGAAGTGTGACTTTTTCCATTCCTTCGTTTAGTTTACTACATACGTAGGTAGCAAATTAAAAAGTAAACAAAAAGCTGAACTTGATAACGCCTTCTTAATCGAAAGGCCACGCATGCCTTTCTGGATAATAACATTTACGAATAAGTAACTCTCTTTTATTCTTTTCGAACAAATATTTTATTTTTATTCTGTATGTTTGCAACAAAATGGAACGAAGAATTAATGAAGCACATTATTAAGGAACTAAAAACACAGGTGCAGTAATGCATCGTGTATGATCGTCAACTAGCTCCCTAATTGTACGAATTTAAACAGCGGAAAAATGAAAATGGCGGATTCCCGTGTATCGTGGTACTTATATTCAATTTTCCCAATGATTACAATTGAAAACTTCGTTTATTTGAAGTTGTATCTTCATTTTTTCAAATAAATCATCTGATTGGATGATACGCAACGTAATGAAGCCAATAAAATTGCAAAGCTTTGTTTGATAAAACTTGATCTTCATCGACTTGAAAAAAATACATCATCAATATTTTGACCGCATATTGTATGAAATCTCATTTTTAAAAGAGAGAAAACGGAAGATTATTTTATTGAGAATACGTATCAAAATTTTAGTCTATTCCATAAAATTTGGTATTTTAGAAGGTATCAAATTGAATACGCTTAGTTCATATATAGGGGAGGGGGAATGTAAGTTATACATAAAGTTAAAAGGAAAAAAACAGGCTGAGTGAAAAGGTCTTGCAAGAATTTATTCAAGAACAACAAACACGTAACTATAACTCAGAAACAAGAAAAATTAATTGCGTGAAAGCAACTCCAGTATTTTATGATACTATAAAGCTTCCAGTTTACGATTGGAACGAAAATGCAGATTTTGTCCGTAATGAAGGTTATTAATAACTTCTTTGAGACCTTTATCTGTGATCAACTATACAAATGGGACTGTCGAAAAGTGCAGGAGCGGATTTAAAAGATTATTTTGGGAGGGAAAATTGATGAGTTTTTTAGTTTAACAAGTATAAAAAAGCTTTCTTGCTCGTTTCTGAATTTCCTTTTTTTTTATCTTATTTTCTAATTTTCCTTTTTCGAGGGAGGGGGAATGTCTTAATGACCCGATATTTCATATGATATTTAAATTTGTAGATGTTTTAATTAAAAATATTTTCATAAAATTTTTTTAATTTAATTTTTGAATTAAAATTTATATTTAATATACATATTAATATTGATAATAAAATTAATATGATAATAAATTTTTTTAAAAATATTTTTGAAGAAATTTTTTTTTTTTAAATTATATAGTTAATTTTTTTATATTTAACTTGGGGCCCCCCTCACCGTAAATCTGCCTTTCAAAATGAGTTTATTTTGGTTATATGTATCTACATACATCAAGCAGAAAGTTTGTCTACTTGTTTGTCTCTCTGTCCTTTTAAATATATCTTGAGAACCGCTTAATCTACCGACTTGAAATTTTTGCCACATTTTCGTGTTACTTAGGAGCAACTTTTAAGGCAAAAAAAAAAATTTTGGCTCCCATAGAAAAAAATTCTTATAAAAAATTGTGTCCCCGCTGTACGAATTACTTGAATAACTTGACGTGAAGGTAGGCAAAGAAGATGACCAAGTATCATGTGCAGCAATGGCGATGTTATTCATAAAGGATTATTGTTCAGCGGTGGTGCAAGCCATGATAACGGATTATCTGGTGATGTTATTCGTATTATTCTGTCCAACGCATGCCTAGCCAGGCGAGATCGAGGATACTGTCTGTGAGCAATTAGTTGGCGGCTGTTGAGAGTGCGTTTTCCTCCGTGTCGGCCATGTACGCAGACGCGTTGTTGTTGCAAGGAGTATGTACGCGGACCTCGAGCGCCAAGCGCCAGTTAATTGCTGCATAGAGTGGACTGTAGTTTTTTCTGGTGTCGTCTTTGTCCCATATAGTCGGTATTTGGGTATTTTAGCCCATTTAGCCGTACAGTACTCCCGAACATGTAAGCAAAGAGTCTCATTCTCTTTTCCTCTTTTGATTTCGGCTCAAACTCTGAAGCAAAAATGTGAAATGATGATGATATTTATTTCACAAAACGAATTTGAAATGTTCGATAAGATTGACAGAATACTTGATAACAGCTAGCTCCGGCTTTTTGTCAATTGTAAGATTTGGAACAGAATGGAATTTGTAAAAAACTGAATTGAAAAATGTCGTGAGAATGCGTAGGTGTTCAAAACAAAGGCATTTGCGAGCTTCCATCCCTCTAAGAAATGAAAATTAAATTTCTAGAGTAAAAAATATTTAAGGGGAGGTTCTTCAAGAAGGAAAAGCAAATCTACAAGAAAGTTTAACTGCTCACTTTTTCCATGAAAAATGGATTCTATAGCATCACGAGAAATAAAGTGATAACTATAATTTAAGATACCAAAAATTGGGTCAATTGTAATAAAAAATAGAATTTGTAAGATTCTGATGTAAAGTGATCAATTTTGTGATAAAACTCATAGTTCTTCAAAATATAACAGAGTTTCTCTTAATTGTACATGATGAAAAGGGATTGTACTCAAATGAGTAGTGGATTACAAAACACCACACGAAAATTATTATTGTAGTTTTATCTGTTCTGTCACTTTACTATTTCCGGGTAGAATACGCGATTCCCCATTTTACATAAGGGGGTATCGCTTAACTGTCCCCTAACACTTACCGTCCAACCAAAGGAGTTATTAAATTCCTATAGTGGAGGTAGCTTCAAGTTATATGTTTGTCGCTCACCTGAAGCGCCACAGTTGACATTAAGATTGTACAGGCAGAGAGACGGGATGTGGAATGTCGAGAGAAAGTAATGCATTTCTAATCGCGACAAAGCGCTCCTTGTGAGTAGCTAGCGCCTAATTTGGAACAAACGACACTATTTAAGATAAGGTTTTGAGTTGGCTATCTTTTCTCTGCGTCCAATCAATAGTCGCGGCGTACAAATTGATTCTTGAACACTTGGTCTTGATAGAGACTCTGAATATGATTTGTCGCTTTAAACTTTTTACTAAAGAGAGTAGTTGAAAAGAGTTGAAATTATTCTAAAGGTAATTTATACCACAAAAATGAGTCGTTAGCTCAAGAAATTCAAGTAATAATCTTGTTTTGTTATTTGTACAAGAAAAATAGGCGTGGCTTAAATAGTCTTGTACAAAATATCATGCATTCGAATTTTTTTGTAAAAATAACAAGAAATGGAATTTTAAATAAGATTATTTTGGATTATAAGACTTCTTTTTCAAATAACTGATGTCGGCTCTTCTTTTTGGGAATAATTTATAAGAAAAGAGACCCTGTCAACAATTTATTAGAATAGTTTGTTCAAGTTAAGTAAGAGTTTTTTTTTTTTCTTGCGTGAAAATAAACTATACTATATACGCTACCTCAAAATTGAGTGGTCTAACTGTGAACTCATTGGCCAGAATAGAAATATACCGATTTGAGTCGATCTACTTTGAAGGCGTCCAGTGTCAATATTTTTCTGTCTCTTCAGTTTAAAAACTATACTCTTGCACCGTAAACCTCATTTACTTACAGTATTTAAAAAATTTTCTAAAAGCATTATTTGAACAAAAAAATGAGATTTGCACTGGTTTACGTAATTTCGAGGTTGAGAGGAATTCGATCGTTCCAGCAACCAATAATAAAATTTTTCAAATTTCCATAAAAATGTACATCTTTCCAAAGGCAAAAGATTTCTGAATCCCATGTTTCCAAAACGATCAAAATTCGTATCTATTTCTGTTGTTACTTTAAAAAAAAAATGTAGATTCCAAAATATAACAGCTGTACAAACATACATAAGTTCTCTTGTTCACCCTTTCAGTAGCGCCCTCTGGTGATGGTTTAAACCCCAATAAGTGGTAAAATACCAGAAAATGGCTGCTCAACTTTATTGGAAGAAAATTTTTTCTGGCTTCCTCTTTCCAAGGTTTCACTATTTTTAATATTGGAAACCGTTGAAAAGGATGTAGCACGTACTTTTCTGAGATTTCATAAACAAAAATTTTTGTTGATTTTGTTTAACCAACATTTCATTATAATTCAGAGTAAAATTTCTGTCTTTCTCATGAGTTACCTATTAGAAATAGGTTATAATATAATTTGGAAGTTTTTATCTACACCGAGTATTTCAGGTATTCAGCAAAATTTTTGGGTCTAGACTGGAGTCAAGATGAAATAATTTTTCTATTTTGAAAATTTTACAGATATTTTTATATACAATTATAATTTGTCTACAAAATGTTAATATAGCAAAAAATTAAAAAATTTCAGGCTACACCTTCTACTAAGTTTCTGATTCGTAAAAACAGGTTTCTCGCATTCCTCAATTGACGTTGTCGGTGGAAACGTTAACGAAAATTCGCACATTTTTTCGAATCATTAATGGACTGAATTTAGAAGCGGCCACAAGCTGAGAGCGCATTCTGTCGAGTTCGATCTTGATTCGTAAATATTGGTTTCAGGCAACAATAAGCATTGATACCAACTCTATTTTACAACAGTAGGCCTATGAGACTACACTGAGAGAAGAGAATAGTCTTGGTGACTAGAAAAAAAGTTTCAACTTAAGACAGCCGCCTTTTTTTTTTGTCAATTTGATCAATTTTTCCAGTTATTTTAATCGTAAAATCTAGTCATAGTGAATAAAAATAGGTGACATGTTTCAAGTTAACACTTTTTTTCTAGTCACCAAGACTATTCTCTTCTCTCAGTGTGAAAAGCAAAAAATTTTAATCGCGAGTAACGTAGGTTTCCCAATTGACCATTGTAGTTCGTTCAAAAACTTGATTTATCGCCAGCCCTCGCCGTTCTTTAACAATGGATGGAACCGACATGGTGCGACGAGGACTTTTTTTTCGCATTCAAAATTTTCACGTTAGCAGAAACTGAGTTCTGAAGCGTATACTTATGTATGCACTTAAAACTTGTTTCACGATGTCTAACACGTCGTATCGATTCCCAACACAACAATGAACTATATAGTAATTCGATCACAATTCTTCTATTTTCGCTATGCTTCAATTCGAGATAATTCTTTCGTGTCCTTGATGAATGACAGCTCGCATCAACTGAACAAGTATACCTGGTTTTGTTATCACGTATACGGTAAACATCGAGCTCTGTACAAACTTATACGAGAAAAAAATTGCAGCGTTTGTTATTATTATTCTCATATTTCACAACTTGTTTTTATTAGGTACGTTACTTGTGACTTCTAATTTCATATATGTATACACGTACCTACAACGTGTAGTTGTCTACATAAGCTGTTTTTATAAACAACAATATAAATTATTGTCGTTTCTTACGTACATCGATTCAAACAATAAGAAAAAAAAAAGTTCTGAATTCAAAGAACTTACCTATATAACACAATTTAAAAAAATATATCACAACACACGTGCTAGCTTTATGTTCATTTTACACGCGTGTTCCTATAGGCCTACTATTGAATGGAAAACATTATGTTATACTGAGAGAAAGCGGAATCAGCAAAAGTTGCGAAATTTTTTTACACAACAATAATATGATCTCAATAAAGTCCACACTACTTCACACCCTCGATATGAAAAATATCAAATCCTATTGAAACTAGTCCTTATAGGCCTAATTACTTACAAAAACGAATCTGTAAAGCAGAAAATATGCGAGGAAACCATTCAATTCAAAATCTTCAATTAATAGCTAAATACCTACATTTTTCCTTTCTTCATCAAAAACTTTAGTTCAAGTAGGCCTATATAATCTAAAAAGCTTAAAAATTCATACGGTGCCAATACGTGTATCATCAGAGTAACCTACTCATAAACGGATTCCGATTATTCTTTTCATTTTCAATTAGGTTTATTAGGTATCGATTACAAATCACCGCTTTTTCCTAGATTATTTTCATTTTTTAGTGTACATGTATTTTGCTACGCATCAATAATACTCGTACAGTATTTAGTCATAACAGAATAGCTTGACAGATAAAAAATTCTATTCGCTCGAGGCGAAAAATAAAACTGCTCTTTCATTGTTTGATGGGTATCGGATTAATTGCGTATCAAGTAATGGTGATATGAACGCACGCTGCACATAACACTATACACTTTGTACACTCATTGCACGACACTTAATATGTACATTCGTGATAGAAATAGTCAGAGGGACGTTTTAGAAGGGGGGATGTGCGCTTCCGCTTTTTGTCTCATAGACGACATTGTTTAGGCTATGCGTTATGAATACTCCTCGTACAATCCATAAGTTAGGGATTAACAAAATGGCGTATTCTATACGAAATAAAACAACCAATTATATACTCTGCATGAGACGAAATTGATTTGAAAGTTTTTGGCGGATCATATTTTCGTTTAGAGTATGTGTAGCTATGTTCTAGACGTAGGTATCTTCGTTTTGACGTACAAGGTTAAATTGACGTACCTATTTCCGAAACAATAATCAAAAATACGATATTCGCATTTGTGTAGGTTGGATGAAATCTTTTCTCTTATTTATTTATAGTAAGAGATGACAAATGAAATTTTCTCTTTATCACTGCAAGAAGAGTTTGGTAATCATTCTCAACTCTTTGGATATAAGATGATTTTTGGTTGCCCGAAAATTTTCAACATTTATCGATTCACTACCCAAATTCGGTCATGATAAATTTTACCGAATGCTGGAAAATTTTCGGGTAACCAAATCGTCTCTTACCGACTTTTCTCAAAGGAAAAGGGTTCGACGCGTAAACATAGAAAATGATTAGCATGAAGAAAATCTATTTTACATACTTTTGAGGTAAATGACGAAAATGATATTTGTTAAGAATTGTCAGTCTTAAATTTACAAAAATTTAACAAATCTTATTTGATGAAAAACTTGCATTTCACTTTGCTTGCTGTTCGCGAGTTTTTTATTTTATTACTTGCGCGTTAATTGAGGCAGAGCCTTCTTCAAGGGAGAATCTTTTGATTTCGAATACGATTATAGGTGGCAGGCAAATTGATCGCAAGAAAATTGACCGTACGAGAAAATTTACAGCAGAAAATTCGTTGTTTGACAATTGAAAACAAACATTACCTATTCAATTAACAAGAAATTCGTTGTTAAAATGATCACACAGTGGGAACAGTTATTTTACATTTTATACAAATTGAAAATACCGGATGAAAACTTATTGCAATAAAATATTTTACGTAACACCCCTCAAAAAATTAATGAGAGGGTTTGCGTACTCGTCATTGTCTCCATCAACGTCGCTAAAACGTTGTATTCGTGAAGCTCAATCGAGGTAATCGAGGTTCTTCTTCTCATTATAAATGCTGTGTCGAAGGTTGGCCAGCAATTATGAACCCAGTGACTGTATGAACCCCAAACTCGTTTTCCCCAAAGACTGCTCGTGGTTTAAAACTTCGAGAAGCTTGAAAATATTTAGATGAAGGGCGACAAGTGTAGCTTCAAAGTCCATTTTCGGCATCGGTTTTGCTGCTATACCGGGAAACAATTTGATTAAATTTCCAATGGAAATTTAGGCGGACCTCTACTCCTACGGTGAAACGACAATGTCTCTAGCTTCTTCTGAACACAGGTTGTTTGAGTCCGTAAAAATTTGACTTAAAGTATCGGATGAGTTGAAGGCAGGCCGAAAATTATAGGTTTAAGGAACATGGAAGATGTGAAAGTTTTCCATAGATAGGGTAAGAAAATCCGTTTTGAATTTTTGTAATAGTAAACGGCGAACGAGCGAGGGAGGTGGTAGAATCTCAGGTCATTTTCACTCAATTTTCCATCAGAGTTAATGAACACCTCCAATTGCCTTCGCTAATAATAAACCCAAAGAGTTTACTTTCCCCGCTCGAGCTCTACATTTTTGCGCATTGGTTTTTCTCTTTTGCCCTTTTTTTTGTGCGGTAAATTTTTGTACCCGTTGTGTGAAGCGATTAATTGTCGCACGACAAATTTTCCCTACTTCCAATTTTTACTTGCGATCAATTCTTAAACAACGAATTTTCTGCAGTAAATTTTCTTGTCTTGTCCAAAGCCAAATTTGCGCGAACGAATATCGACCATTGTATACAGTTGGATGACTGATGGAATTTCGCAGTACCCTGCCCCCATCAATATGTATTCATAGTTCCGAGGTCGGAATTTATTCAAGCCTTCTCTCTTCCTCCAAAATATAAGTCAATAATTAGAATTCACTCATCAACTCTTTGTGCATATACCATGTAAGTCAAAACTTTTCACCCTTCTCCCATTGATATTTATAGTACATTGCATTTGTCAATGCCTTGCAGGCCTGCAATTGGCTTTGATTTTCAAGTTTTCAAGATAGGCTCTTACCCTCCCACTCAATTTTTCCCCAGTTACTTATAAAGCCAATGATTACACACTTATATGTTAGTTTCAGTCTAATTTAAGTAAACTCTGGGGTAGCCGGGCCTTACTCTCAAAGTCAGACCTGATGCTTCCATCCGCATGAGCTGACTGTACTTAAGTATGTATCTTGTTGTGTCTAATTGAGACTGGATAATGTCGTTATGTACTTATGTATATATTTGTATGCATGTGCTTAGCAATCTATATCATCCTTACTATACCTCAGTACAAACGGCACGATCATGATTATGGTGTATGATACGGAACAGTAAACAACTCTTGAAGCCTCTCTCCTGATCTTCTGATTTACATCGGAAATGGGATTCGCACTTAATAATCCCTCAGACACCGGTCAAGATCTTGTCAACAACAAAATGAAGCAATTTAAACGCCAGTAATAGAAATGATCGCAAATTCAAATTCATAGTCGTTTATTGTTGACAAAATCGACTGCAATGGCTGAAGAAACATTCGGTAATTTGTTTGCCATTTTACCAACAGAAACAGTCAAACTTTTGCCGAGCTATTGAACCTGAACGCTGAACGTCTGTCGCTAACTGTCACATACCACCACATATTTGTGAGCTGATGCGTTATTCAAGTTTAGAAAACCAAAGAAAAAAGAACGGATTTTCAGAACTGACACACTAGTCAAGGTCTGCTCATGGTTGTATGGGATAACCATAGGCATGTTTGTTTTCAACCAGCTGCCAAGAATTGTCCAAATCCAATATGAAGCAGTGTTATCTACAACATTACTGGATTATTTGGATTATCAACAATCGCGCTCTAGAAGTGTAAGATTTCCATACAGATGTGCAGAGAGTGGTACATTGTAAGAACTGGTTAGAAAATGCTGCTGAGCAAACTAAAAAACCCTTAGAGAAGAGTCACCGGAAGCCAATAAGTTCAGGAACTACCAGAGTTGTAGACTCATTGGTTGCAAGAAATCCGATCCAAATTACACTACTATGTCTTTTGCCGTATGGGTATACCAAGAACAAAAGATCAGGTGGTTTACCAAGATTGCTGACAATGGAGTGTACAAACAAGTCACAGGGGTTGATACGTTTGCGCAAATCCATATGAGATTATCCAACAACAATGTCAAACAAGAGGTCAAGAAGAAATTGACAATGTCCGCCACTACCTATATGTCAACCTGTACCTGTCGAAATTTGAAATAGGACTTAACTGTACAATAAGTTATTTCATAAAACTTTGGAAGGAGTTGCATATCTGGATATCGCCACTTGTAAACAAATTTAATGCAGACAACTTTATGTTTATACATGACAGAGACATCGCCAGTGGTGTTGCCAAGTGCTACTACAAATGCAGAGTTTTTGGAGATACTGGGCTGTAGGATGCAACAAATAAACGAGTAAGCTGAAAATTTTAAAGTTGAGGAGCCTTCCACTGTTCGACTCCAAAGCTTGAAGCCGGCTTCTCAAGAGCAAGAAGCTGGAGCCGGATCTCAATTTTGACTCATAGTTCCAAGAAACTGAGAGCACAGTTTTCTAGGAGCCGGCTTCCCACCTTTTGAAAATTCAATTTAGGTTTTTGCGTCCTAGTTCAATAAGTAAACCTACCCTCTGTTTCTACCCTGCTATATGATAAATGTAGAGCGAGATTACGGTAGTAATTAAGAAACTAGCAAATTGGTGTACAATATTATATGAAGGCACGTCCCGAACTATCGTGAGGAGTTGGTAGCAACGATGAAAGCGCAAACCTCCTACTTTCTTTCTACCGGTCAAAACAGGCTGCTGTAGATCAGAATTCTGTTCTTCAACAACATGTAACAACGTCTAATAATCGAATCATAGTCCAAAAAAGCTATTTTTATTTCTATGGCAACAGGAAAGTTGCAATGGTTGTGAAGTACCTATATTTTACCTTATTCTAGTGCCTACCGATAAGAACATTTTTCCCAAGACTGAACATTGTGTAAAAACGGTGCCTTTTTTGCGCATCTATGAAAAAAAAAAAGATTCAGGCGTTTTCTTTTTCGCGAGGGTAAAAAGACTATCACCACCTAGAAATAATTCTACGATGGAAGCCACGACCCATCGGTAGGCCTATGCGGTTCCGGGTCTCGTGCAGGAACACATTTTGGAACGTGCTGTACACTGCACCAGCTACGCTGTGCGCACCCATATTATACTAATCTAGAGGACGTGAATGGAGAGGACGTAGATGATGAACGATTATTGGGAAATTTCAAATGGAAAGACGAATACGATACTACAGTTCGAGTACA
The DNA here is from genome assembly GCA_035079385.1 of Aspidiotus rigidus. Classification (NCBI taxonomy): domain Eukaryota; kingdom Metazoa; phylum Arthropoda; class Insecta; order Hemiptera; family Diaspididae; genus Aspidiotus; species Aspidiotus rigidus. Next base: position 7,935,442 of record JAVHKY010000013.1, read on the forward strand.
GTCGGGTGCGAAAGAAGAAGATAACATTTCGTCCTACTGTAATGCTACAGTGAATAGGACGGTGGCGGCGAGAGAACAATTCATCAGTAAGCGAAAAACGTTTCGGAATAGAAATCCTTGATGATAAGCGTTACTGCCTGCTGAGCGAAGATACCCACGCGGACGACAAGGACAGAAAGAGTAGTCGTAACGAGAGAAAAAAAAACACCGACGGAGACGGCTGTGGTAGAAAGCGTGGTGGTGAGTGAAAAAATAACGCGACAGATAGAGACAGCTGACGACATCAAGAGGGAACGAGAACGAGTTAGAGCGAGTAAGTATGAGAGAGAGAGATATATAGAGAGGGAGAAAGAAAAATTTCATTTCATTCTACGGCAGTCAGTGCTAGCGGCGGCACTGGTGCTAGTGACGTCGACAACCTTTCAATAATGACGCCACGTTGCCGCATATCTTGCGCTTTCAAAATGATACCGTCGAAGAAAAAGCGTCGTTTCTCGCCAGCATTGCTGAGTGCACGTCATGCGTCAGTCTCATATACGGCGCTCACTATTGAGGTTGCGTGTAGGAATCATTACGAAAAACAGGGGTACCCAAAAAAAGCAATTCAATTCTACCGCTAATCTTATTTCTTCTTTCAGGCAGACCTACGAAGACGCCGATCGATGTTCACAAAGCCGAACGTAGCCTATCCGACTACAAATAGGGCTTCATCGACGACTAATATATTTAGGGAGTGCCCCTTTTCTTGATTACTAAAACTTGTACGTACGTGGTTTAGGTACGGGTGTAAACGATACAGTTGCATGTATTGCTGTGTGATCTCTCCTATACGAAAGAAATAAAAATAACTTCTCCATTATAATGTAGGTACGCGTTTAGTGTAAATAAAATCGTGTTTTATATTTTATTTCAAGTTATTAAAAAAAACTCGTGGATTATCTTACACAAATCTATTCACTCCACGTCTTAAAAAACGACAAGTATAGATTTACTTTTAAATGTTTCTTATTTTTAAAAAAATTAGTGCTCCCGACAATCTCTCTAAAGCCGTCGGTTTTCTTTGTGCGGACATAAAATCGTTTATGTGGACTGCGACTGTTTATTTGGTATTTAGAGCGATTCTGCTTAATATTCGGTACAGGCCCTCTAACCTATAATGCCCTCATTAACTCCGCTCGAATCGACATGAAAATTCCTTTCAATTGCGAGCTCATAATCTCTCGAACTAGACAAATTAATTCTTTTTTAACGAACTATAGTAAGAGTTGATAACTTCTCCACTTCCGCAGTTTGAGAGATTATCAAGAATAAAATGAGCTTGAAAATCGTCATATTTGAGGAGTACATTAACCTGTACATAGGTATTCATTGAAATTACCTTGCTTACGATCATGTTGACTTCCTCTAGCCCGTAAATTGGAAACGCGATAAATAAGTATCTTTACGGAGCTGTCAGGAAGTATAGCCTAATCAAGCTCTAAAACGTTTGATAATTTTTATTGGGTCCAAACTTACAAAATTAACGAAGCTATCACATGAGAAAAAAAACTGAAAATCACTGCATGTAAAACGTATAAATAAAACTAGATCGTCGATATTGCTATGGTGTTCACACCTCCGATCATCTATCACAATATGGAAATACCATACTGATAAGAACTTGGAGCCCAAAAATCAACTTTTTGATGTGACGAAATGCGCCTCTTCATGCCAGCAAAAACGTAGGTACGTAAAATCAGCTAATTATGATGGAAAATCAGCCCCTGTTCAGTGTTTGTCTCTTTCGATTCCTCTTTTTTTTTCCATCAGTTACGTCTATCTAATATAATGATTGAACGAAATTGAACCTTCAGACCATACAGTATACATGGACAGAGTATAGAGATAAGTGTCGAAGATTTCGACGGAAAAAGCTTTATCCAAGCGGCCGTGCTAATGTATCATAATTGTCAAACATAAATGTATAATGCCGAAGAAAGTTGGATTGATGTAAGGTCAAACCGTCTAATTGTGAAACGGGGTAATTGTGAACAATGTCAGCCTGCAGCTTGCAGTCGCAGTTTCGAGTGTGCTGTAGGCCAATCCTACAGCTTCACAGTCCACAGAAAAAAAAGTGCAGAGTTGACATACCGGAGCAGGAAAAAACGTTATCATTTTTATCTCTCAAAAATCAAAATATTTCTTGTTCTTCAATTTCCACATTTTAGATTCTAACGTTCCTTCAAATTAATGTTTCAATTTTGTTCCAAGTTTATGGTGTTCAGATACATTTTATGATGACTGTAATTAAAACTCCAAAAACATACAATCATATGCGTCTCCTTAGATGAGTGTTCACAATTAGACGACCGTATTTTTAGTTCTAGGGGTAATTTTGAACATACGTGTTTTAAATGTATTTTTAGATTTAGGGGTAATTGTGGACATCCCATAAGAAATACACTATGTTCACAATTACCCAGAATTGGGGGGGGGGGTAATTGTGAATATTGGGTGTCTAATGGTGAACATACTGTAGCCTTTGACCTATTGACTCAAAAGTAATGTTTTGGTCATATATCAGTAGTTGAGAGTATTACCTTTCAATCCATACCAAGAAATCTTGAATCGCATCTCAGTGAGGCGCACAATATTACTTCAAAAAAATACAATTTTCAATGAGTTGATTTTTGTTCACAATTCGCCGGTTTGACCTTACGTATCTGCGAGGGAACGACCAAGAGATGATCGATTTCATTCATCAAAGAAAAAACAAGAACAAATTGAAAAGTTTTCCAGAGCAATTTTCATCGAGAAATTTGATAACATCGCCAATCAAGGTGTTCATTTTTGATATACATTTCACTGAATTTACAGATACGTCAATTCAACTTTATACGGCCGAGTAGCTAGAGGGATATATTGCGTCCTTGAAGTTTGTAACTTGTCCAACAAAATGCTGTAAATTCTTTTGCTACACTATATAAATTTTACGATTGTCGTTATCAGTAAACTTGACCCCCGTTCTTTATGGTCTAAGGTAGATCCTGATCTTTAAAAGTCAACAAATTCACTTCACAAGCGCACGCGTGTTACCCACCCTTGAATCGCTCTCACAATCTTTTACAATGCAGTTGTACAGTATCCCTCTTCCACCATTCGAAAGATTTACCAGTTTGTCTGAGTTTGGCCAAAAAAGTTGACATAAATAACTTCGAACACCCTTATGTTGTCTGGGTTTGCTGAAGATGATCTATGAGAACATGAAGCAATAAAAGTCGATATGTTACAGGCATAATGTAAAATCCAGACATTTAATAAATTGATTAGACATAATTATAATTAAATGAACGCTGATTTTAGCCAAATTGTGAAAAAACAAAAAAAAATACATATTACGACTAGGCCTAGGTATTTAACTAAATGTGCAGGCATTTAGTTAAATGTCTACTGCACTTTAGGTAGGTACATTGTAAATTAACATTTTTCATCCCAAAAAATGTTCGTCTCGGCATCAGCGTTGTATTAAATGATTCGCAACGTTGTTGTTCAAGTTATGTGAATCAGTTTCATATCACATTAGTTCGAGAGACTCGAAATTGAATAATTTGTTTGGTTGACTAATGAAGCGGGTAATAATTAATGAATTCACGAGCGTATAAGGTATAGTTGAACATACAAATAAATAGATAGGCTAATAATTGACCATTAAATTACATAAGTGAGTTACTTGCTGGTATAAATTTCTGATCATAAGTCATAACTTCCTACTAGTTACGAATCAACCAATCAGGACAAGGGACATAATTTTTCTGTATTCTGCCACTTCGTATTGGATGGGCTGCCTCTATCGATACTATGTACAATGATTATACCTTCGTAGGTACATGAGTACTTGTGTCGTACAGAATCTGATGTATAAGGTCGTCGGCTGTTGAGCCCATCATAAGTTATTAAAAGACGGAACACAGAGAAGAGAAAAACTCTAGCTTAAGGGTTTACGAGCGTACGCATTCGTCAAAAATGTTTACGTATATGATAAAAATAAATTTCGTACAATATTGAATTGGACGATTATATTATTATGTACAGCCGCTGATTATGTACTTATACAGACTGCAAATCAGTACGTTGAGCAACATTCCAACATATTTTTATCGTCTTGAGAGCTGTGAAAGATGACATCGAAATATTTCAACTATTTCGTCTATTGATTGTTCGTCGAATAATCTCTATTCGGCAATTAATAAAGTTCAAATTTTTCGGACAAAAGTGCATCATAATTTTCGCACATAAAGGTACGTCTAGCAAAGTTCATTCAATACGAAATGATTTTGATGTACTCGCGATGGCAAGAATGTGTGTAGGTTTTATTTAATGACTTTTCGCATTGTGAGAGGTTATAGAACTATAATAGCGCATTTGGCATGGAGAACTATTTTAAACAATTATTAATACGCCATCACAAAGTTGTTAAACTTCAAATCATTTCAATATAGCCTCCTTAATTATCTCGTCTATTACTCTATTAGGAATCAAAGAATGTTTCAGCATGTAATGTGTGTAAATGTATTGACATTTAATCAGAGTTTATAGGGTCGTTTCTTCCGTGTCGTTTCCTCAGTGGAAAATATGTTTTGTTAATTTAAATTTATATGTTTTCAAATTTCAACTGTGGAGGAGGTAAATATACCTTCTATTATGATGGCGTTTATTATCGTAAGAATTTTAGTTTACAAGGTATCGTAAAACTGGAAATCACTCTCAATTATTATTTATAGCTAGGACCACATTGGGAGTTCAACGGTTCAAGTGTGGAGACTTAAGGAAATTTCGATGTTCAAACGATTAAAATTTCAACTCCTACGTCCTATCGCTTCTCGTTTGGAAAATTGTTCCGAAGAGGGTGAAGGCTTTGATCCAGCTTAGAGAGTTTGGATTTTTCCAAGGATGACCACAGGGATCCGATAGGGTAGGCTTCGATCAAGTTCAGGTTCGTACACAAATTTAGACTTTCGAGCTAAATATCGAAATCGTGAAAATAGAAAAATTGTGATCTTAGCAGAGCTAAAAGAGCTTAAAGAAATTCTTCTTCTACATAAATTTCTGAAAAAATAATCTCTGTAAGTTCTATACTTTCGCGGCGTCCAATTATGAAACAACCCCGAATTTCTGAAACATTCGATTTGAATCGAAATAAATGATTAACATCGATGAAAAACTCGATTATCGAAAATCGAGATCGAAATTATTCCTATGAACAGGCTTCCTGCTTACCTCGAACAACGTATAATTAATGAAAGTGCTAGTTTGCTCTGTCTCAATTGGTTAATTCGTGTATGTCAGATTGAGATATATTTAATTAGACGTGTCCATGATCATGTTTGGAGTCGATTCCTGTACCATGAAAATAAAATCTTTCATACCGAGACGTCCGCGTAGGAATTAGAACTCGACATGTTTTAAAGTCCTTCCTCTATAAGAATTTAAGAAAAAATTTCTTTCAGGTTTCCTCCAATTTTCTGAGAAATTTACCTTCGAAAAATACATCAAAAGCGAGCTCTGCATTAAAAAAAGTATTACCATCCTCTCAACCCGTCTGCCCGTCAATCGCCCCCGCATAATGTCGTGAAATTATGCAATTTCTAAGCATTAAACTTAAAATTGGAGAAGTAGGTAATGTCTTTCAAGAGAAGAAAAAAAAATGCTTGTTATATCAAAATACATCCCTACAAAAACTTACGCTAATTCATCGAAGGAAGGGAAGATTATGTGGAAAAACAAAAACGTCAAAAAGGCACAAATTTCTTAAAATTAGAGATTCAATTGTGTCGAATAGAAAACACTATGAGAAAAGAAAACACATTGATGGAGGTCACGTTCTACGATATCCCGAGAGAGATTTAAAGACCCTTCCCCTTTCCCCACATTAAAGAGGAATTCGGAACTGCTCTAAAATGCCGAAAAGTTTCGTTCAATTATTGCTTCTTATGTGCTTTGAAGGAAGTACTAGAATTTTCGTATCATTGCCGCACCTGATTGTTTTCTTATACAAATTACTTCTCAATAATTGAACAAACCTCACTTTTGAACATATCAAATATACAGATTGCAAAAAATTTGTTTTCAGACTTCAGACTGAAATTATGTTCCAATGCGAAAGAAGAATACGGACTTTGAGATTAAGCCCGGTGACGCTTAGCGCTCGAGCTCTTTGACGAATAATGATCCGATGCCTCTGCAGCTGGAGATAGCATTAAGAGATGACAGGAATTGGAGGTGATAAAGAATTGAACCACTCAGTCTAATATACAGTATACTAGACTAATACTAGGCTAAGAATAACGCATAGGAAAAAGTGATTGTGAAGCTCTTTTTTTTACAATTTTACCAACTTTTCTAGCTCGAAAAGTGAGGTGTTACGTCTGTAGCAAGATTGGAAGCAGTGAACTTTCTCGACGCTTTGGAGGCCCAACATTACTTTCAGACTACTGAAAAAAATTCAGGTTTCTTTATATAGGTCTATATATTTAGGCTTAAATAACATTTTTTTGTCCGCGGGTCCTCCAAAACTACTGGATGGATTTTTTCGAGACTTAGACAAGTAATAGTCTCGCACATCCGAAGATGGGTACGAACAATTTTTTCGAGGATTAATTTATTGTAATTCCTCAGCGCGTTTCCAAGTGAGTTAATACGATTCTGTAGGTTACGCTTAATCATATTGAAATCAGAATATCAATGGAGTAATCGTAATATAAGTTTGCAAAGTCCGCAGGAACAACTGTTACAGTCTCGTAGCAAGGTGGACAGGGGGAAGGAGAATGGATTTTCTGGAGACGTTTCGTAAGTTTTAGATAGCTCCTGGCCTAAAATAAAATAAAATTCAGGTTTTCTTATTGGATTATGGGTATTTTTACTTTGTTATCAGTTGATATGACGTCATAGTGATAGAATTTATAAACTGAGTGTTATTGTTCCATCTACAAATATTTGGCTTGATTGACAGGTTATTGGTATCACGACTGCGTGAGTGTTTTTTGAATCGATTTTGTTACAGAATATTTTCTGATATTTGTTCTTCTATTGATGAATCAATAAACGTTAAGAAATTTTCGGTGACAATATTGTCTCATCATAAAGAGAGTGGTCTTAAGAGTTTATGACGTTCCAGTCGAGTTTCTCATTCGATAAATCATTATATTCCCCTTGGAATTTCCTTTCCGATGAGTTTATTTTGGAGAGGAGCCCTTTAGATTTATTTTTCCCACGAGAATACATGTGAAACGACTATGGGCGACATCGGGTGTGATAAATTTATAGAAAATGGAAAATCCCGCGGTTTCTGTAGCGAAATTAAATGAGGAATACCGGGAATCTGATATATCAAACGTATTTTTTCGTAATATTCAGAATCAAATTGAAAGTTGATTGACGGAATACTTTCTGAGCCCCCTCCCTCTCTAATATAATATAGCTCGGTAGTCGACATTTCTCTTCATATACGGTGTGCATAGGTTGAAAACGGATATTTTCTAAACTCTCCTTCCTGATACAACTCGATGGTCAAAATTTACCAAGCCTTTTTTTAAAATGTAGATGATGGAGAGGCGAAATTTCAGTTCCCTTCTTCCTGGTCGAAATTATTCTAAGTCTCAATCCGAATTGGAACAGGCCAAAAAACGGCAGTCGATGGACAATTGAAAAAAAGAATGTGGAACAGATTCTCCTTTTACATATCAAACTCTTAAAGTACTCAGTATTCGATGTTAATTTATGGGTCTATACACACGCAAACTCTATGTGCGTTTAGAATACGGTTTACAAACTCTTAAACTATACTAGGCAGTGCACTGTCGGTATTTTGCCTTCGAATGTTAATTAGTCGTCTTGCCATACTATTTATGTTAATTGACGTATTTACAGTCTTCTGTAAACAGTATACCATCGTATTATGTGTGTACTATTTTCTAATGCATAGGTAGGTATACAATTGTGCATCAGGAAGGAAATTGAGGTCTTTGCGAGCGCAGACTTGCTCGCGTAAGCTTATTATAAACGAGTAATAATTTAAAAAAGATAGAGACAAAAACAGAAAAAAAAGAGAACAATAAATTCTTTTTTCTCAATGCCCAGCACGGTTCTTGCGGTTGAGCAGCGAAGCATGGAAAAATTTCCGGTGGCACTGTGATGATAATTAGAATCTATTGGAGTAATTCGACCACAGATTGATACAGAATAAAATGGGTCCTCTCTCTTCTTCTTGTAAAAATAGGTAAAGATGCCGTTCGCACGAACGAATGAGAGTCGACTCACCTTCGAAAACTATTAATTATACAATGTTTACGGCGTGAAGTTTAAATTCATGCTTTGTAAGCTAATTATGCAACAAGGTTCGTGTATATTAACAGTGTTTATTGTTTTGGTAAATAGTGGAGACTAAGAACAATAATTAACGAACGCATTACACGCAAATAACTTTTTCTCTCAGAAAATAAATCTAAAGAACCGTACCTACGCCGATGCGTTTCGCCCACACGCCGTATATATCGCCGCGAATCACAAACCACCCTATTCAAGATTAGTCGAAAGGACACGTGCACTTTGCCGTTAAGCTTTCATATCATCAACACTGCCTACTCCCTCTTGTTAAGTGTTCGAGGGTACGAATTATTCTCAATAAACACCCCCAATATGACCAATGAAGAGGAACAGGTTTTTTTTTTATGAAAGAAGGATAAACAAATGCCGCGATTTGATTGTATTATATGAATCAACTGGTTCATGAACGTTTTGGAAAAACTTGGAAAAAATATCGAGTGATTTTTCAACAAAAATAAGTTGGGGTCGAATCAGTATTGTTCAAAAATATATTTGAGGTTACGGTTTGTGTGAGTCAATAACAGTAAATAATTGAACACACCTGTACTAATGTTGTACCATCAATTATGAGGGGACTGCAGGAATAGTTCTAACGAAAGTGATTAATTGCCGCATGTTTGATTACATGAGACGTTCAATTAATTTATAGCAATTTTTTTGCGAAAAAATGAGTTGAAACATTGCAAGCCTTGCATTACTTTTACAAATATAATGAGGTCATCGTAAAATTCTTTCAAGTTTGTATGCTTTCCCTTATTAATTAGCGACATAATTCGTACTCAATATACCTAATGGTTTTGAAAACCCTGATTTACGTCATTAGTATTGTATGTTAACGACGTGGTGTTGTAGTACGAATTGTAAAAATTATGTGTTAATAATTAGTTTGGTCTTCCATTGCTATGAAATTAGCAAACGACAAACAAAATAGTAGGGTGCGTTGCACTTTGCAAAATTATAGTAAACTTTCTTGATCGTTTTCTCTCCGCGTAAAGCTTTAAACTGGGGAAAAAAAGTCATACTCCCGATAATTTTGCCATGTAACCTTAGACTTAGATAAACTAAACAAGCTATGTCGCGGGCGACATAGTATCAGGGTCGGCCTGAATCGGATAATAATATTAATTTTTCTTTATTTCAGTCAAGAGAGACTCGTCAAAAATCCAATAAATTTTTCTGATCGTCGTTTTTGAAATACTTCTGCTATATAGTTTATACTTTTTGCTTTTCCAACATTTGCTTTGCTTTTCACTTCCAAAAAATGTCACCGCTTTTCGCTTCAAACTTTTCGCTTTTCAGTTAATTTCCATCTCAGATATCTTAATAACTTCTTATCCTCGAAAAATCTAGTTGTTAATATTTTGAAGCTCCACAATTTGAAAATATTTCAAAGTCCAACACTTGAAAATATTCCTTTCAAAGTCCAACAGTTGAAAATATTTCCAAGTCCAAGAATTAAAAATGAAAAACTTTATTACAAGTCCGAGAAGTATGAAAATATTTCAAAGTCCAACAATTGGCGAATAATTCCAAGTCCAACAGTTTAAAATATTTTCAAGTCCAAGAAGTACAAAAAGTTCATACTCGCCTCTTACTCCGAGTATGGCAGTAAACCGACGGGTTACCCCATCTCGGTTACATAAACTTGCGGATGAAACGACAGAATGAGACAATCAAAACGCAATAACGCATAAAAATAACCACACCTTACTGCATCGTGGACAGGCCGTGACGCGAGCGTCTGAACTTACCCCAAGAAAGAAAGAAAGAAAGAAAGAAACAGAAACAAACGCCCAACAACTAGGCATTCCATCAAAACAAAATTTTTGGATTCCAATACATATTGGTATACATTGCAAAATATTGATTTAAGATGATATTTGGCTTCTAACACCAGGCGTAAGAACCGGCACTAGACACTAAATGTACCTTGCAAGTTGAAATAATAAAATTTCTATAATTATTCATCCAAACTGTTCATCATACCTCATATACTTTCCACTCAGGTACTCACGTTCTATCGAATAGAACTACAAACTCAGATTGGAGACTAGAATCATTGTAATTAGATACCGATTTTATGATCAGGATACTCAACAATCATTCACTTTAGATTTTGGTCTAAGTACCGCTGCACCATTCACATTGTTTAGACCAATTTCAAGAATTCACATTTGATTACTCTATCTATATTCTTTTCCATCGCAATTAAGACGTTTGGTTCCATTTGTAGTCAATCTTTTCAATTTGCGAACGTTGGATAAAAGACAAGACGCTACTATTTTTATTGTTTCATTCCTTCTCGTCATTGTAACGAATTAATCAGCAGCGGCTAATTAATCAATAATAATCATAAATAAACTAACTGTTCCCAGATGAGAGCCTAACATTAATTCAGAACTCGTAATATTATTTACAACTCTCGTTATCAATTGTTAATAACGACAGTTCCAGTTCCGAATAATATTACGAGTTCTGATTCAATGTAAATCTGTATCAAACTATCACCTAACACTTCGAAAGAATTCAGAACTATTGGTTCATTTTGCGGATCATAATTAGTCGCCTCGGAATCAACCTACATTCTTGTATATTTATGCGTTTTACTTCTGTGTGAAGCATACCCTTAATGCTTAACCAATGATAGGTTCATGAAAAACGTTTGTGCTCGTTTCAACATTATAAATACAGATTCGAGTCTTCAATGAATAATTACGGCTAAATTGACAAATTAAACACGTACACGGTAGGTAATTTTTGACTCAATTGAAAGAACGCAAAACTGTGCGCAAACCGCAATAATAATGATAATTGATAACAAACCTTACCCGCAGTTTATACTGCGTTGTGGCCTACTGAACGTGACGACGGTGACATCCGTGATGTGACGTGCGCGTCTTAACTGAGCCGAAGACGAAGAAGAAGAAGAAGAAGAAGAAGAAGAAAAAAGTGATTACAATATGGTCGGCTTCCGCGACGCGAGCCGACCCTAAAAAGTGCAATAGAACGAAGAAACGATCTGAACAAATGTCCTCAAATTTTCTTTCGCTGAGCAATTTTATAAGCAAGAGGTATTTGGGTGGGAGTAAATGGAGGAATTCGATGTCCATTGAGCATAAAAAATTGCCCAGTTCAGAGTATATCTGGTCCGAAAAGGCTGATTTTTCTCTTTTTTTCTCAAAAATCCTCATACTAGTGTTAGTGATAAGAATACCACTTTCCTTTAATAGTGGTTGAAACTGTAACGCTGCAGTAGAAAAGTGTGTTTACAATGAAAGCAATAGAAGGACTTTTCATAGCGATACCAATCAAGAGAGGGGGGAGGATTAAGGGCCTTTCACATTGAATAAGGAAGAGTTCTACGTAGTACCCTGTTCAATTTTTTCGGAATCCCCTCCTTTGTAGAAATTTGGCAGTTTCCAGTTTGCAACTCGGCCACTTATATGTCTACAGAATAATACAATATTTTAAAATGCGCGTTCGATATTTTATTTTTGATTAAAAAATTATCCAAGTGACGAGTGAAAGCAGATACAATTTTGCGTGCGCCTATTGTTTGGTTTGCACCGATTTCAATTAGTTTTTACGTGGGAAAATTTATTAGGGGTGGAAATAGAAGAAAATATGAATCTCTTAAAGTTGATTCTAGAAGATCCTAGATGAAAAACAAAAAATAGATGAAAGATTTCTGAAAAATATTGATTAGAAACTGAAATATTCGGTCGAATGTTTTCCGAGGTTTTATCGCAATTTTTTCATGCGGAGCCGTCATATTCCTGTTAAAACTGGTAAACGCGGGGAAAATGAATAGTAAATAAAACTAAATTTTATCAATGTTTACCATTTTTTATTGTAAGTTAAACTATTTTTATCAGTAAATTAGACCATAGATTTGTTAATGATTTCCTCGGTAATGATCACCCAAATTTTGTTAGGTACCTGTCCTCCTCGTTCATGGTGATATTCGAATTCAGTAAACAAATCTTTCCATAGGGCCTAAACTTTGCGATCAGGAGAAAAATTGGATTCGATCATTCATTATTATTGGAAAGAAGAATAATGAGAAAGAAAGGAAAAATTCATTTTCAAATACTCACCTGGAAACTTCCTGCAGATTCTGATTACCAAAGTCGGATTCCATAATTATTTCTTAATTTTCAATATTATAACAAATGGTCGAAATGTTCCTTGTGTATTTTTATGGAAATTGATAATGTTCTAAGCACCCATCGCAGTAGTAATAACGATAACGTTACGGTGCTATATCGCAGAATATTGCCTACTATCGATCACAAATACGAGTACTTTTGGCTATGATCGCTCACTGACTGTTACCAGTTGGTGACGTCACGAGAACGAGGTCCATGTTTGCCCCCAGAATTCGGTACCTGATGATTACCGAACTTCTTCAGTTTTTTCTTTTAAAAGATGTTCATTATTCCATTTTTGTTGCATAATTATAGAGAATAAAATACTTGTATGAACGAAGAGTTTAGAAGTGGTTAAGTACTTTTTACCTTTTCCTGATTGCGCGTGGTGTTTCTTGTTCAGCAAATTGCAACATCATCGAATTAGATGGCAGATGTTGTTCAGAGTATTTGATGCCGAAACAACTCTGGAGCAACCCGTGAGGCCAATCATCTACGGTGAATCGCCAGCGACAACCATTCGATCGTGCTTCCATGTGGCCGTCTCTAGTTATAGGCCGGTATTGACTAAATCTGTCAATAACGGCCACCTCTACTAGATTTGTATTAGGCTAAACAACTCAAAAAGACAACGTCGCTACAATGAACGCTTTGATATGCGTGCGGGAAGGGTGATACAGTACCACACTTCGCCCCTACTTGACTTTCAATTTCAAAATTATTATAACTCGTTCTGCAGCTTAGTACCATATAGGATATAGACCAAGCATAGTCCCAAAATCGTGACTGGAAAATATAATAACATTTGTGACGCGATTTATGAAAGGGATCCGCTTTGCGTAAAATCAAATTTTACCGGAGAGGCCAAAATAGGTCAAAAGAACTTGATCTCGCGAAATTTGAAAAATCGATGGAAAATGTTAGTACACACCCTCCCGCACTTTTTGAGCAAAAAACTGTCGCATCCACAAGTAGCGCGGCGCACGGCATGATTTAGAATTAAATATAGATATTTGATTTTGCGATAAGGGTATCCTTCTCATAAATCGCTCACATTTAGCATTATGTTTTATCCCACTGGCCACTATCCCAATTTTTCATAGCAGTATCTTAGTACTGATATGTATGTGTGTGTAATCTTATCTCATTATCCCAATTTTCTTATCACATTTTGCCGTCAACTCGACAACACTGTTGTTATGGCCAATGGTTGGTCTATATCCTTATGGTCCTAAATTTTGTAGTAAATCGATTTCATCGAGACTAGGCTCAAAAAATTGGAAATTGTTAATTGTTTGCTCTTTATAGTTTTTTTGCATCACTTTCTTGTGGAACCCATGGTATTTGTAAAATAAATGATTTTCCAAATTTTTAGTGTTTTTTCCACAAGATTCGAGCGTATGTAATGTATATTTCATGTAAGATCAACAGAATGGCGACGGTCTTTATGTAGGCAGCGGGGAAACATCCCTATTCCCGCTGTCATCAAACCGTTATCCCGCTGTCCACATAAATATGTTGCCATTTTGTTGATATTACATGAAATATACTATAACAAATTGGACGGCGGTGATCAGCTGTTTGTTGCATTGCCAGATTGAGTTGTCCGGTTTGATAGTAGGGGTGGCCGTGTGTGAACGCTGCATTCAGCTCCTAATATAAACAATTTGGGTTGCGTGGGGCAAAGTGTTATGGTGCCGCACTTCGTCCACTACCACGATTTCCCATTTTCAAATGATTGTCGACTTTCCATTTTCAAATGATTGTCGTTGGATTACAAGTGGACAGACTTAAACGAGACCACCCACAAAAAATAGAAAAATGTTCCTTCTCTAAATGAAGTCTTCTTTATTCACTTTTTCTTTAAAATGTATTGTACTTAAAATAAAATCGATTATTTTAAATTCCTTTGTTATTTTCTATGAGAGTGCATTCAAATATCAGCCCCCTGGCGTTGTTGCCATTTTTCAGCCTACCGGTCTGTAACTAGAGACGGTCATGGTCACGGTACACTAAATAGGTATTGACACTATATGAAATTCTTGTCACACAAAATAATGTAGTTCATACATAATTCTGCTGCGTTCGCTGCGCCGTTGTGAATGCCTTCCGCACCCCACCAGCGTTGTTACCTTACCGACTGACAAATTTCCAAGTGTTATAAAAAATCAAAAAATTTAGTAATTTACACATGAGAATAATTTTTTTTGAAATATGTAGAGCATAATGAGTAGTCTATTCGCAACAAGTTTCAGATTTTTTGGTTGATTTCTGACTCTTCCACAATTTTTTTAAAAACAGTGAATTTACTGTGTCTAACCGGGAACGGATCATTGGCGCTACATAGTGGCAAAAAACTCAAGTACATCATTTCTCGTGACAGCATTAATAGTGGTGAACATAGGCAAGTGTCAATACCTCTTTGTTTTATGATTGTAAGACTGAACCGTATTATACAAAAATACAGCTGTCGTAGTTTTGAAATTTAGAATACTGGACGTTTCAAAAAATACAGTTTTTTCTCAATTAAGAGCACATTTATACATTACAAGAACAGCTACCCGTTTTTCGGACGGGATATGTTCTTTATGCCATAAAGAAATGAGACACCACAACACTGATCCAAACACATTCATCTAATTTTAAAAATGATAATCAAAATGAACTTCGAAATAAGAGAGTAATTAAAGCAAAGTAGAAAAAATTACTATTATTGAAAACGTTCAGTCGTTACACGCTTATGACGTAGGTAATTGAACAAATGAGGGATATCTTCGATTTTCATTGTCATACTTACTGATGGGAGAAAAGCAGTAAATTATGTAACACGCGTACAAAATGTACCTACCTAATGAATGAAATTAAATACTCTGAGGTGAGAGATTCATAAGATTTGTTCTGTGGTTCCGGCAATATGCCAGCCAGGAAAAATTGATACCACGGCTGACATTTCGCCAAATTCTTGACAGAACAACGGACCACGCCCATCTTTTGAAATTTGATCAATCAGAACGCTTAAAAAATGCTGGGCCATTTGTTGCAAAAATAGCATTGCCATATGGCATTGACAAAATTTTTCCCAACGAGTGGGTAATTGCACTTCCCATTCAGACAACGAAAACCTTTACTTTCATTTTTCCATATTTTTGCCGCACAATGACTACATATTATTGAATTCAAATTGCCAATAAGCTAATAATTTATAGTTTTCATCTGCATTGATAGCAAAAGTATCAGGACGTTCATCATTACTGATGGTAACTTTCTTCACCTTTAAAGCTCGAGAAAACTTGTTACTTGTTTTTTGTCTTTTTTGGCAATATTTCCTCAGTAGCGACCCGAAACCCTCACACATAGTCACACATATACACATTATTCAACTTTAAAGCTTAATTAAATCTTAAAAAGCTTGAACTTCATACTTTTTCGTCATGTTTTGCGCTATTAACACACTGGGGAATATAAGCTTTTTTTATGGCATCAAACATTCAAATCTGTTTTCTCTATAAGACAAATACTGGACAGAACGATCCACTTATAAGGTAGATAGACATATACCTAAAAGTTTGCATCATGAGGACGAGTCGACGACGCACTGTTAGAGAACTAATTGCAGACCAATCAATAGGGATGTGCACGGATTGCAAAAAAATTATTCAAATTGCGGATCTTGAATCATCGGTCTCATAGCGGATCAATTGAATTGAAGTTTTGATCATTATTATTATAGAGATTCGGATGATAAAACGGTCGTGAATTATTATTAATGTTCGAAGTTTTCGAATCATTCGAAACAATTTGGATCAAAATCAATATTTAAATTAAAAAATGATCAAAATCATGGCGGATCAAAAAACGCGGGAGAAAAATGCGTTCCATAATCCATGATCCACGATTTGATCCGTGTCCGACCCTGTTTTGTCACAGAGAGGAGTATAACCAATTTCTGCAATTAATGGTCAGCGAATAAGAACTTAATGTCGGCGTTATCGACTCTTTTTAGCGCGAACTTTTACGTAGGTATATTTACACATCACCATATTATCTTCGTTGAAATAATTCGAGGACGATGTTTCCTAAAATATCGAGCCTTTTACTTTCATTAAAAAATTCATTAATCCGATAGCACTTTACGAAACTATATTTGATTTGAATCTTCAATTACAATTTATTTTGAGAGAAGAATGACATAACTTTTCCTTCTATTTACTGTTTGTAGATAAGCCCGTTTATAGAAGAAATTTTGAAGATCAAGTATAACTATCCTGCAGGTATTTACTCGAACTCGACAACTCACAAAAAATTATGTATTTAAATCATCTTATATATTATAAAGACAGAACGTCATATTTTGAGGCCGGTGTTCTCAGCATCTACCCCTCAATAAAAGTAAATAGCTTCGTTCAAGCGGTTCCAAGGTTTTTTCGAATTTTCTTTTTGAAAAACCCACCGGGGATTGAATGGTGGATGAATTTAGGCCTCATTTTTTCCTGTAATTGACGTTGTAGTGTGCGTGGCGTATGTAGTGGCCCGCTTGCCGTGAACTGTGCCTAAAATTTGATATTTTAATTGGCGTCAGAAAATTTTATGGAGCGTTGAAAAATCAGCCGCATGTTTGTACTGTAATTCTATCCCTCCCATCTCATATTGTTTCGAGTTCATCATTGCTCGACGTATTTGGGGAAGCGTATAATATGAGGTATTGAACGATCCTCGAGGAAGATTACCCGAATGATCTGTTCCTGATAGTGACAATATTACAAACTAATCTTTATTTTGTTCGAGGTTTATGTCATAATGACAGAACTACATTGTATTCCAACGTTCTGAAATAGTCTAGCACAGTACCAGGCACATTATGAGCGTCATATTCTCGGACGATATCCTGGACACAGTCTTGCAACGTGCTTCCTTCTAGAATTCTATACGAGTAATACAGGAATAAAGATCAGCGGTGGTCTTTCTAACTACTATACGAAATTGATTATGCCACTCTTCGGAGCTATTATTTATGCGATGCAGTTTGTTCTTGGCTATATTGTAATTTCGCAGTCGAGATGGGTACCTCGCGGCGGTACAAACCCTCGCTGTGATCTTCCGCTCTCGCCGGTACCTTTTCCCTGATATGTGTTTTTGATCGCATTTCATCAGGACAGGTGGCGCAAAGTTCATCTAGAGCGCAATGGTTAGGTTAGGTTTGCATTATTCATGAAGAATAAGGCACCACCGAACGTTCGAAATCAATTGGGTTATAAATTATTTTGGGAAATAGATTTTCAGGTACATAATAATTCAAGAAATCGAATTCAGGTAATTGTGATCCGGAATTTAACCAGTCGAGAAAATGTAATTCAGGAAAAAATACTCCGGGAAAATGACTTTCGTGAAAACATGTTTAGAAAAATGATAACCCAGAAATAGTGTCATGTGTTAGTTTATTTGAAAAACATCCTTATTCTCATAGCTATTGCGTGATGAGCAATGAAAGGGCTGGCCATATCAGAAATTTAGTCTTTGCGTATTCTTATAGTAAGAAAAAATTATTTCTAGATAAAAACAAAAATTTTTCTGGTAGTTGAACAACTTCCCATCTTTTTACAGAATGGGGGTTGTTAAATTGCGTAGGGCGAGGGAAAATAAGTCGCATATGTATTTTCATTAAGAATATGAATACTCGATTGCAGAATTATGGATGAGTGGGGAGAACTCATAAACCGGGGTTTCGATTTTTCATACTGAACAGTTGGAGGGTAGATAAAAAATTTGAGAACAAGGAAGTGTGAGTCGTATTTGACTAAAGCAGCGAAAGTAAAATTTAGGTTATTGATGAGGGTTTTTGATAGGACAAAATATTTAATCAATATTGGAAACCACTCATGAGAATACATAATCAGTGGTAAGTGTTGCATACTGGACAGTCGTGGCGAGGGGGCAGGGAAGTAAGAAGGTGTCATTTCATCGGGACCGCGCGATTGAAGAGAATACAGATGAAAGTTTAGTTATTGATCAGGAGAATATCGGATCGATTGAAAAACATATTATGAAAACAGCAAAAACTCGTGAGAATAGAAGATCGATTGGAAATTTTCGGTATAGCATAATGATGATAGGGGAGGGGGCTAGAAAGTTGTAAATTGTAACTGGTGAATTACAACTCATTCACGGCGTCAAAAGATTTGTCTCACAAGTATAACATTCTCTATGCATTATAATTTAATGTAAGTAGTATTGAATCGTATAGGGATTTGGTTGGGTGTGCAGAAATTCCATGTAGTGGAATTGATGAGAGAAAAATACAGAAACGAAAAGTTGTAGTGCAAAAGCGTGTGGGAAAATTGGGATACATGGAACTTTTCCGCTTTGAACAGAAAATGAATTTGATGCTGAAAAGTTTTTGCTGAAGAGATATTTTATACCGTATTTGTTCACATATAAGTACGGCGACCAGATTTTTTTTCAAGGAAGAAGTACATTTTTCCAAAATATATAGCAAATTTATATAGCGACAAAATTGAAGAAAAGAAAAAGAAGGCAAATGATGACATGGAGATTCTTTTCTTTTCCAAAAAAGTTGCGCATATTTCCAAACTTAATAATTTATGGAAAAAAAGAAATAAAATGGAGACTGAAATAAATTGAAAATATTAAGATTTGTTGAAATATCCGTGTGTGCACGCCGATAGCGAAATTTCAACTCCGTATTTTCTTAAAAGGCGATAAAAAGTATAATTTTCAAAGAGAAGTGCACTTGGAAACGTACAGATTTTATGGAAGTACATTCAGCTAGAAATAAGTATTGTACTTCCAAAAGAAGTACGTCTGGTCACCATACATATAAGACACACTTCAAGTCGCTAAATTATGACACGAAAAAAAAAAGGACAGGAATGTAGGAACATTAGGACGGTAACGCCTAAAAGTTGTCCATTCAAGGAATATAGGGACGCAAATTTTGTATTAGAACCATTTGGTTTCAAAATTCCTCTTCATAACAGAGTTGGTTTTCCAAATATACACATAAGAATACCTGGGGTGAGCGAGGAAGTTGCGGGATAGCGGCTTGTATTGAATAATTTTGAAAATTTACCGCTTTTTTAAAAAATAGTCGTTTTATTCAGATTTGTTAACTAACTTATAGAAACTTAATTATCGTTATATGATTGTCGTATTCATCAGTAGTCGGATTTATAAGATTTTTCCCAACGAATCTCTCTGTCAGTTTCATTACAAACAAGCTCCCATTCTCATATTTCCACTGCTACGAGTCGACATAAACTGCAACATATGAACCAAAGAAAATGGTTTTGTGCTTTAGAAATTTTTTTTTTTTGATTATACACTGAGGGAAGAGTAAGTTCTCGTAAGTGTATATGTTGTGTTATTTGAAACTCTTGCGAACGAGATTTTCTGTTCTACCATTATACTATTATCTTGATGAAATCTTTTCCTCTAGTTTCTATATTTGCGTAGAGTGCAAACCGTACAACTTTGAACTCACGAAAAATAGACCTACAAAAATATATGATCTGTTTCATAATAGGCTAGTAGTTTATTTCCGAATACCTACATCAAATTTTAAAATACATAGAAATTTTAACACTATTGGAAAGAAGTTTAAGGTTGTACATTTTTGTTGTCTTACAATAATTTCGACATAAATTTACTGTTTTAAAG
Organism: Aspidiotus rigidus; assembly: GCA_035079385.1. Taxonomy (NCBI): domain Eukaryota; kingdom Metazoa; phylum Arthropoda; class Insecta; order Hemiptera; family Diaspididae; genus Aspidiotus; species Aspidiotus rigidus. The sequence goes on from JAVHKY010000013.1 coordinate 7,955,625, forward strand.
TTAATTTATGACAGTTCTATTAAGATTCAGTTGTTGATGGTATAAAGCTCTATAGGTACAATATAGGAGGATCGATCGTCGGGGTACCCAACCTGTCCTGATCATACTACGTGCCCACTGTCTTTGCATATTTGTTGTACTGCTACCTGGATTGAAATCTGATCACAACCTTTGGAACCAAGATGGTAGGTCTCCGTCCCATCTAGGGTACAGACATTATTTTGTCCGCCAGAGTCGATTTTCGTTTATAATTCCTCTTCGATATTTCCCCCGCTCTTAATTTATATTATGTCTCACATTTCGAACCCGGCTCGAGGATAAAAGCAGAAAATACAAATACAAAAGGCATATGTTGAGTAATATCAAAATATATATGATTTGGATGGTGTCGAAGTGAATTAAGAGATGATCAACGAAAATTCCTACAGTAATCCTTTCATCATACGGCTGATGAGTTACGGAGATGGCAAGACGTTAAACAGAGAATACCCTGTAAAAATTAAAAGGGGAGCAAAGATCATCAGGAAAAATGATTTAAAATGAGAAATATTTATTCAGAATCTAGAGGGGGGGAACAGTGAATTTTCTTGAGACGTTTTGTGGGATTTAGATCACTTGTAGCCGAAATAAATTGAAATAAAATACAGGTTTCCCTATTGGATTGTGGGTACTTTTACGCTGTTGTCGGTTGACATGACCTCATGGTGATAAGCTTTAAAAACTGAGTTTTATTGTTCATTCTACAAATATCTGGCTTGATTGATAGGTAATTGGTATTTAATCTAAAAAGTGGGGGTGACTTTCTTAAGGGGTTTTGAATTCAGAATTGTGAGAGGAAAAGTCGTGTACTACTTATACGACTGCGTGAGTGTTTTTTAATTATAAAGGAACACCCCAAGGAACACCGTGATCTTAGCTCGTTATGTTATTTTTATGAGAGCCAACTTGCGTCAGTTGGATCAACGATGGACAGTTTTGCTGGCAGTTATTTGTTGTTTGACGTCACAGAAACCCGGGCTATTCACGATGTCAGCAAGTGGCCACTTTGAACGCTGAAAATACGTATAAAAACCAAAATCGAGAGAATTATATTTTTATAATCCGGAAAATTTCTGAATAATTTTAATTCAAAAATTTGATAAAGTATTTCTTGCGGTTTTTTTTGTAGTCGGCTAACAATTTTTCCAGTATTCATTGCCCAATCTATTTGTGTTTCTTATACATATGTAATATCGCTCCACTTAGAATGATGCAAATAATAATGCGGCCATTTCAGAAAAATAATGTTCGCCTAAAATTGATAAAAGTTATAACGTATTTTACCAAGATAACAAGAGCAATTTGCAGAAAGTATTTCTTTATCAGTAGCATCCAACTCATAGAAGGTCATCGGCTGCTTATCATCCTCATTTCTGCACGTGCTTCACTAATTTTATATCTCGTCTTGTATGTTTATCTATACTTATATGTGAGGTTAGGTGAGCACGTTTTGTATTTATATGCTTTCGAAAACTATGAGTTCTAATGGTAAGTTGCATATAGCTAAATGTGTATATTGACTCCGAATACATTCTATAGTTTATGCTTATACCGTCTACAACACAGCCATGATAGCAAAAAAGGAAGAGAGAAAAAAAGAGGTCGGTTAGCAATAAAATTACCATTGGGTGATTAACCTATTGTGTAGCACAGTGCCGTTTGTAATGGTGTATGAAAAATGAGGTCATACGGAATATGTAAAGAGGAGAGCTACTGCGAGAGAGGTTGGGTACGCGGCCAGAAACTGCTCGTACCAGGCTGCCAACATCGTCGTATACGGTCGTAATGCAGCAACGCGTAGTCGATGCGGTATTACAAATACTAACACACGTGCATACGCTTATACGTAAATTATAGAACATACGACGCCGAGGTACGGTATAAATTATACGTTCGAGTTTTTAGAACATTCGTACTGACACGAGATGGAGCCACTTGATGGAAGCTGATGGGTGGAGCAACGTCACCCTTTTTAAATGCAACGTGTATTCATTTTGACGGGTCTTCTTCGTTGCCTTCGTCGTTTCTTGTTGACAAACGATACGAAAGCGAGGTATGTACACCAGCCTATACACAGTAATTTTAACCCTCTATTCAAATGTAAGTTGGAAGAAACATCTGCCGATTTATGGTCGATCTTAGATATGTACGCCGTTCGTTCGTAATTGGGGGTACGCTTATGGGTTGCTGCCATAAGTATGCGAGACCCTGTTTGTGAAAAGTCGTACGCACATATATTTTCTTGCGTTCTTTTCACGCATAACTTGTTTTCATCGAGGCGTTCTGCGAGTCTTCTTGTCAATAAATACAAACTTTGGTCGTAGGCGATAGCCTAAAATATTCACAAAGATAAGTTTCATCACATCGCAGCTGTAGGCTCATAAAAAAAGAAAACAACTACATAAATAGATGACGACGCCATGTACATTGTTTCAATGACGCACTATTTTTTGTAGGCCAATACATCGAATTTGTTGACGTTATTTGTATAGCGTACGTGACGAAGGAAAAAACTGCTTTAACAAAACCAATTTCTCAAGCTGTGCATGAGTGAGCTTGTAAATTATTATTATCATACTCTTTTTCTGTCGATCGCAAATTATTTTGATCATGGGTTTTATTGGTATTCAGAAATTTCTTGGAACAAATCACTAAATTCGTCTTATCTATCCTCATCTCTATCCCAATCTTCTCTCATCTTTATGATCTTTCTTATGTAAAATTATCGTAAAATAAGTGATAAATTCAAAGTCAAAATTCAGAGGTTCCTTGTAAGACTTCACAAGGCTTCTCATAAAATCAAAGACAGTATACGATTATTGCGGACTATTCAGTATACTAGCTAACTAAGAAACAAATTCGAGATAAACTCGTTGGAAGATGGCGCTCCTTTCAATAAAGTCAAAATTAATGGGACATATTTCTGCAGTTGTACACCTACAAAATTATTTTAGGAGGGGGTGTGGTAGGTTCTAGAAGAAAAACGGCAATGTTGGTAAAAAAATTTGAAAACCGAAAATATCAGAGGCTTAAAATGTAGTAAGATATAATAGTTATACACCTGCTGATAATCGACGTGCTCTTGGGAAGAAAATGTATATTTATTTTTGAAAATACTCCTCCATAAGGGGGCTTGATCGAGACTACGCCTCTTACTTCTCTAATTTGGAGCTTCTCGTTATATTTCATCGAAAAAGCTTCAGATTTCCTCAACCAATCTTATTTTATTTTATTTTATTTTATTTTTTGAGGTGGTGCCGACAACAGTCCGTGGACCAATTACTGCCGACACCACCTTTACATACTTACAGTAATAATAATTACAATTCTAACTAAAAAGAAAAAAAAAAAAAAAAAAAAAAACATACATAGGCGTACATACACACACACACACACACACACATCACATCACCCATCCACATGAATCACACCTCATATACACCTCACTCTTCATTTAAATTAATACAATTAGCATACAGCTTTAAAATTATTTCTCTATAAAATCAATCCATTCAATATTTCCACGATCAAAGTCAACTGCAATTATTCTTATCCATACATTATATTATTTATTTGGTGAATGTTGATCATTGATTATTGCGGAATTTTAAAAATATTATTGAGAAGCTATGAACTCTTTCGAAATCATCTTTGTCTTCCTGAATATGCGGTATCAAGCTAAGTTCTCCATAAATGTTATCTACTGTGATCACAGTTACTTCGTAGTATTTAGTTACCTTTGAATTTTTATTTGAGTAATGAATAGCCGGAAGTACACGTCGGCTGTTAGTTGATAAGAATATCGTTAAAATATTGTGAATGATCATAACAGTAACGGAAGTCATTTTTATGATAATATAATAATATTCGTTTTTTAGGATCTACCGTAAGAGCAGGGCTATTAGTGGGAAAAAACATGATATCGATTTTGTTAATCAACCTGAAAAAGACGCATGAAACAATTTCATGTTCAAAAGAACACAGAGAGGAAAAGGAAAGATTTTGGAAGCTCAAACTTAGGTGTATCATAAGCTGTGGAAAAGACAAAAAAAATTTAGAAATAATCATTAAGTAGAAGCGAAGATTGTACGTTTGTATCAGCATATCATTGATAGCGCAAAAACTACCGGTGGAATTTTTTGATAACCCATCTTTTCAGAAGCCATCACGAATACAATGAACACCCATGATAAGTAGAACATATGACCTATCATCGTCGCGTAAAACCAAATTTTCGCGACATCTATCGCTATTACTTACTGGCAGAGAGAAACTCCTCAGCTTTAGAATGAATTTTCTGATTAGGACCTGAAATAAAATAAGAAAAATTATTGTGGGTAAAATCTACAACTTTTTATTTTTGTTTTCTGAGGGAATTGATTTGTTGCTATACGCAAAGAGAAGTTTGAGGCATCATCTACTCCCCACAACGGACATGCATGAAACTCGGAAGAACCCTGATAAATCACATTTGATTTACCTTCACTACTTGAACATCATAATGAGAATTTAATCTTAAACTATGTATTTAACCTGAAGACGAAAACCCGCAAATTTTACCATGTTATTCACAAAAATTGGTGAGTGGCGAGGTTTCAATTCAAAATTTGGATTTGTTCTCGAGATCGATGTTGAAAGTAGTATAGCATATTCGTATTTAGCGGAAGCGGATGCACGACGAGGCAAGAGTATGGGAACTTATATGCTTCTTTAATTTCCCCTCCCCACCCCCCCCCAAAAAAAAAAAAACAGCGCAAAGTATACAGTTTTTTTCGAGCGAAGAGGAGTTCAAAGTACGTATTGGGCATCTATATTTTTTAAATATTTGGATTTTAAAGGTATCTTGCGTCTCTAAGAGTCGCTTTGCTAGCTTTCTACATTCTTCAAAAATTTAGTACTACTGACAGTACTCCATTTTCATAAATAATATTTAGGTTGAAGACAATATAAATTACCAAGTTACGTAAAAAATACAATAATAATAAAGCACAGTTTGTTTACAAACCGTCGAACGTGGTGTCTGTCGGTGGCCACCGGGGTGCGCTCACTCGGTCCTGCGTGTCGACAGCGAGGGTGCTATCGGCTATCATTCAGCACAACATCGATACCTTGAATTTTTTCAGAAAATTTTTATTATTATCAAAATTCATATGATTGTCATTATTATCATTCTGCTATTTTGTGTTCGAAACTTTGAAATTGGAAGACGACTGAACTGAACAACTGAGAAACAATTGATATTCATTTTTCAGCCAGAATAACGAAACAAAACTAAAAATTGTTCGATAGGATAGTGTTGGAAGACATAAATGGGTATCATTGATTTGTGATCGCATCTAGCTTCGGTTTTTCGTATACTGGTATTATATGAAATTTGGAACGAAATAGGATCAGCGAGAGGTTGAAATTCTAATTTCCTAAGAAAACCAATACAAAATGAACGGCCAGGTTTTGTGTTTTCTGTTGTGGATGAAGTCTATTGGATGAAAAGATCAATAAGCGCAAGTGAACTATTACTCATTAACAGGAGAAAGAGGTTGAAAATAGTAAGTACGGTAGGTTGATGTGTTCTTGATCGATTGTAGAAATAGAATCGTGATTCGAATTATGAATACAGAACGTGATTCTCGATCACATGAAGTGATACTGCTCTTACTTATTTATCAATCCAAGTATCCGATACTGGTACCTAGATGAATTTTCCTCATTGTTAGACTATTTTGTAGGTACCTATGTTTTAGTCCGCAAGTACCTTGATGAATTCTCGAAAAAACTAGCCTGTGAGATTTATTTCACAAATCGCGGAACAACATTAGAAAATGTTTGATAATGTCGTAAGAGGTAGGTATTTTAATCGACAGTACTGATGATACTTGATCGCATGTAGCTTCTGCTTTTTGTGAATTATGAAATTTCAAATTATTTTGTAGGTTCTTAAGTTTTGGTTCTCAGGAACTCGAATGCTCTAAATCAAAAGAGAAGCGCAATGAGATTTAATCTACAAATCCCGAAAGTAAATAGAAAAATATCATCTGAATAGTAGGAGTAGTTTGATGTGTTTTTGATCAATTGCGATGAGTTTTTGATCAATTGCGTAAATACAATATGTAGAATCGTGATTCGAATTATGAATACAGAACGTGATCTTTGATTGTTTGAAATGATATCTACGCTTAATTTATTTACTTATCAATATCAATCGAAATATCCAGTTCCAGTAGGATTTTATTATCAGAGAAAGTGGTTAGACGTGGCTGTCGTGATATTTAGTGATGTTTTAACAGGCAACCTGTTCTATAGGGGGCTTTTTGAGAATCTTGCCGTCCGCTGTCCAACAAAAAACTTGGAAAAATTTGGACTATCGAGCCATATATGATACAAGAGGGACTTAGAAAACTTTTGACTCTCCAGCCATATATGATAGGAATTTTTTCAAGTCTCCCTTTTATCATATATAGCTCAAGAGTCAAAATTTTAACAGGGATCCTGTTCTATGAGTGGCTTTTTGAGAAATTTGCCTTCCGCCGTCCAACAAAAAACTTGGCAAAGTTTTGACTATCGAGCTATATATGATAGGAGAGGGACTTGGAAAAATTTCGACTCTCGAGCTATATATGATAGGAGGGAGACTTTGAAAAAATTTCGACTATCGAGTCATATATGATAGGAAGGGGATTCGAAAAAATTTCGACTATTGAGCCATATATGATAGGAGAGGGACTTAGAAAAATTTCGACTCTCGAGCTGTATGTGATAGGAATTTTTTCAAGTCCCACACCTATCATACATAGTTTGAGATTCGAGAAAAATGTTGACTCTCAAACTATATTATACTAGGCTTATAATAGGTCTAGGCCATCTTTATACTACTTTATCTAGGTCTAGGCTCCCTTGGATTCTCAATACCAAATCCCATATGACTCATATTGAAGAAATTCTGAAAAATATAAGACTATGATGGTCAGAAACCCACACCTTGGTCTTGACAGAGCTAGGACAAAATTAGCCTTTACCCATGCCAGCGGGCTGTTTGTTGGTTGAGTTTGGATTTGCGTATGTGTGTGTGTGTTTACTGGTGGGAACAGTGAACTAGATGGCAAGTGGGAATACATATTTGACTATTGAAAATTCAAACGTTATGAGCTCTCATGAAATATAAAAATCTGCTCTGTCGCGTAGGTAGTAGGTATCTTTCAGCAAATGATAGTCCGTCGGCGGCGTGCTCTTCGCGAGCGCGAAGCGCGAGTCTGTCACGACAAAACTAATAAATAGAGCCCGGATTTTTTGGTATTTATAATTTAATTTTCGGTACTAAAACTTTGATTTTCGGTATTATTCGGTATTTAGAAAATAATGACCAATTTTTACATGATTTTGCGTAAATATTGGTATATTTTAGACGAATTGATGGCCAGTTTTCGGTAAAAATGATGCTTTCGGTATTTATAATCTACGTTTTCGGTATTTTACCGAAAAATCCGGGCTCTACTAATAAACAAACCAGCGAGCGCAAAGCGCGAGCCCGTAATCATGAAACAACGAGCGCGAAGCGCGAGCCTGTCTGGCGCCGCAAGCGGCTAGTACAATAATAATAAAATCTAATATGGGTAAAAACTGATTTGCACTGAACACCAATTCACTTGAGGGCCGACTCAACACGTAAAGACTGTATTGAAATAAAAAAAAACAGACTAATTCATCAATATTTCACCAGTCGCAATGATTAAGGAAATGGATGGACAGTAGGTGAAAAACCAACCATACCTCTAACGTATTCAATGTATAAAAAGACGCATGAGACGCTCTCAGTCGTTTCCTGTATGAGCAACTGGATGCAATTTTCACATTTCTCTCCTGAACGCACCACCTTTTCTCAAGTGGTTTCAAAATCTGACGACGATATTCATCTGATGCATTGTTACTTGTATCACAAATGTACAGCGAATTTTCAAGAAATTATTCTATTTACAATTTCATTTTAATCTAAAACTGAATTCATTCCAGAGGTTATAATTTTTATTCACTTCAATTTTTTATAAAAATACGTAAAACTTGGATAATCTTTCTAGATTTATTGAGAGCAACCGGCTTAATATCTCTCTCTCTCTCTCTTTCTTTTTTTCTGTGAACTCAATGATGTTGAATGTGCACCGGAAAAATACAAATAGTTTTCAAATTTCCTCCTGAAAATATTATTTGCAAAGAAATTACAGGAGCTACAATTTTCATTCTGTTCAATTTTTCCTAAAAATGAGTAAAACTCAAATGGTTGAATTTTGAGAACTTCGACACTGAACGCGCTTGAACAATTCGTACATACGTCGATAATCCTCGTTTTCCCTAATTTTTTCGCCCATTACTCCACCCCGTGGAAGCCAGTACATTGACATTTATTTGAAAACCTTACCCGATTAAAAAGGAATTTTCCAAAGGAAAACCCAAGTCGATAGGTGAAATTGTTTGGAAGTTATAGAATTATATATTTACAGACAGATATAAGATAGCCTCAGGAGCTCGTTCTACTATTCTTGGGGGTTATATAGAGGGGGTTGGGAGGCATGCGAATTGACAATAAACCGAAAATCGAAAATTTTTGGGATAGGTGGTTTTATAACTGAGCCGACGTATTGACTCCCATAAGAAAGGCTCAGCGAGCAAAGATCGTGAAACAACTAATTGACAATAAGGAACATCTTAGCTACCAGAAGTTTAATTGCAAACGCTGAAAACCTTCGATAATTATTTTTAGAATCAACGACTTTTATCACTAAAAAATATAATGATCTCAGCTCCTTGTTTTTTTCTTACAGGACTCATGAGTGCGTTTAGCCAAATCAACAGATTATCGGAACTCATAATGAGTGAGTGAGGTGTAAGTAGAGCACTAATATTGAAAAAGGGTTTTCCAATTGTACAAATCTACTTTATTAGTTGCTTTTACAAGAGTACTTTCCGGTGTTATCCCACCATCAGTTGCGACACCCTTTTTCAAATCAACAGAGTTTCTGCTAACGTACTTGCTGAGTGAAGTCACAGGATGAAGGTCTTTTAACTTTGTTATGCAAAAATTTCAAGTCGATAAGTAAAGCGGTTCTCGAGTTACCTATAAGAGGACAGACAGCAAACTCTTCTTAGATTAAGTTCCAAAGCTTACAAAAATAATTCAAGAAATATACGGCTTTTGTAACCTTTCAAATTCATTTTCTTAATAATATGTCATGAACTCGAGAACAGAATCAATAGGAGAAAAAATAATATTTCTTACAATGGAATACACGTCCCTCTTTTTAACGTGTATTCTTTAATTAGCGTCGGAAATTCATGAGATTCGAAGTCCATGGAATTGATCGACTTTAAGAACGCTCAATATCACTTTCGTTCATTTTACGCAGAGGACTAGTGCCTCAAACTTCCGCCTTCAGAAACCAATCTTGACAGAAAACAATCGTGAAAACCAGTTTTTACCGGCGAATTTTAGAATTCCGGTGAGATTTATCTTAATCTTTCTATACTACGCGTACTTTATTAATTTTGCATCGTCTCGTGTTATTGGCTCATTAATATAAATTTGATGCCTTGACTTTTTAAGAGTACTGAAAAATTTTGATACAAGTCCCAGACAAATGACAGTTGACTTTTCAAAATGACCCTAGGAGACTTTATAACGATGAAAGGAATGGGATCCCAAGAGATGAAGACAGCGGGGCCGGAACGTATACGCTTTTTTCGAATATAAAACTTACAAACCTTTCAAAGAGGGGAACGCGTCGTCAGTCGATTTGACGTCGATTCTCACTTATGGTAACGACACTGAAAGAAGTTTGGTAATCATTTTCAACGTTTTAATACAAGACGATTTGGTTGCCCTAAAATTTTTCAACATTTGTCGATCCATTACTCAAATTCACTAGGTATCGAATCACCAAGTAAATGTTAGAAAATTTGTAAGTGGCCAAATCGTCTTCTACCAGTTGAGAATGGTTACTAAACTTTCTTCTCAGCAAGAAAATCGACTCAAAATCATTTGAAAATCTACGTCTTTCAAAGTCTTTCTGTCGGATCAATTACGTCGATTTGACTCATTTGTCATGACCAGAGCCCGGATTTTTCGGTAAAATACCAAAAACGTAAATTATAAATACCGAAAGCATCATTTTTACCGAAAATTGGTCATAAATTCGTCTAAAATATACCAATACACTCAAAATTATGTAAAAAATGGTCATTATTTTCTAAATACCGAATAATACCGAAAATCGAAGTTTTAGTACCGAAAATTAAATTATAAACACCAAAAAATCCGGGCTCTGGTCATGACGATTTCAGATCAAGTTGAAGGCGACTTTTTCAAATTACCTGCATTTGTTACGTGATTTAACAGTCAATTCTTAGCGCTCTGGAAATGTATCCTGGTTGATAAAGTCGATCTGGAATCAATGTATACAGTTGCTCCCTTGTAGGTTACTATAGCTGACGGAATGCATAATAAAGGTCGTTGAGAATCTCAATCATGGTTTACCATTGTAGCAATCATCAAGTACACTGAGGAAAGAGTTTGGTACCCATTGTCAGCTTTTTGAGACAGACGATTTGCTTACCCGCACTCAGAAAAAAGCTCGGTCACGAAATTATTAGGAAAGCAGCATTTGCAAACCGATTCTCTCACCCCCAATGTCGGGTCTGGTCACCGATCTTTTCTTTCTGTGCGCGAAAATTTTCCAATATTTATTTGTGGTTAAGAAAGATACTCGAAGGAGTAAAGGAAACAAATACAAGAACCGCAATAAAATTTAATACTCGAGCGCTTTCGCTCAACAGCCATTCTCAAGGTATGGGAATCGCTTTCTATACCTTGAGAATGGCTGTTCAGCCGAAAGCGTTCGAGTGTTAGAAATTTATTGCGGTTTCTGTATTCGTTTCCTTTACCTCCTTTGAGTCAGATTTCGAGAGATTGACAAAGACTTGACTCGTGTCTTTTTTGCGAATTTGGACACACTTTTTTGACAAAATTTTAACCAATGAGAGACGCTGAGACGATTTTGACACACTTTTATCTGAGTTTTAACAAATAATCCAACCAATAGCTGTATACTTGATATTATTTTGGGCTACATATTTTGTCAATTGACACTTTTTTCTGAGATCGGGGTATCTTTTTTAAGTATGGATATAACCATGAATTGAAAACGTATATTGATTCTATTTCTGCCGTGCAAAGTTGAATTGACGTATATGCAAAAACAACGATCGCAATTTGTTGTAAGCGTGTTAGTAATGAAGCTCTGTTGTTACGCACCACTACTATCACAATCGAATGCATATACGTCAATTTTTTTGACGTATATGCATCGTGATGTGCCGTATTTGAGAATTGATTATACTTATTGAAGCAAATTATTACTATTATTGAATTTTAAATTGAAAACTGTAATTAGAGAACAACTATAAACGTAGAGATCTGATTTTCTTCCAAACACATTTTGCGACTCGTTTTGATACTTTTCCATGATCGTTCACGGAGAAAAAACTATAGTAAATTTGACTAAGAACATAGTGAAGCCCGTCCAGTCACGATTTTTTAGTAAAAACAACTGAGCAATTTCAGTAATAGTTTCATTCACTACTTTTTCTCGTAAGTATAAGTATATTTTTCAGTCGTTATAACCATAATCTTCGACTGGACCGGCTTTACTATGTTTTTTAGTTAAAAGTACCACCAAAATTTTTCTCAGTGTTGTTTTTGCATATACGTCAATTCAACTTTGTACGGCAGATTTATTTGTGGATTCATTGACGAATTTGATTAATGAGTCGACAAATGTTATAGAAAAGTTTCGGGTAACCAAATCGTCTCCAATTTCGACGTCGATTAGCTATAGTCCTTTGTCGGTGATGTATAATCGAATAAAAATCGATGTCGATAGAAGAAAATGAGGGGTCGGTTTCTAATCAACCTTCAGTCATTTTGGGCGGGTAAGGAACTAAAGCGTGACGATAAATAATTGTTGTCGATTTTGGCTCTTCTTTCGGTCGAAATAAAGGTCGTTTTGGAGGGGTCCGGACATTTCGACTTTTCAGCGCGAACAAAAAACGAGAGTTGTTACTTACTTTATGGTCGGTTGACGTCACCCAACAAACGGTACAGTGTAGCAAGCTGCAATCGTTATTAGTTTGTCGAATACTCAGTGTGTCGTGGCGATACTATTCGGTTCGTAAATGGTGAGCAATAGCTTACAGGTATTTGATCGTGGTTCTCTCCTCGTAATTCTGCACAATGTTCAAGATCTATATGTGTCGTCCAGAACTTCTTTTTTTCGATAGCGGGACTCAGTTTTTGCTCGGTTTGTAACTTATAGTGGACCCCTTCCACTACGTTGTTAGTTCTCGCTCTGTGATGTAGTGTACGATTTTACACATTCCACCCACATTTGACCATTCGTGGGCACAGAGCTGCTCTTTTCTTCCTCCTCTCAGTCGTCTCCCGACATAGTTATCCTCCATATGATCTAGGACAGGCTGCAAAGATGCGTCGACAAACTCTTCAAGGTCCTCAGCAGATTGTGTATGCGGAAAGGCGCTGGTTAAGCGTCGTTATCTTTTCACATTCACTTCATCAGTCCATTTAATCTCTTCTTGTGCCAAATGTCCTAAGATTATCTCGCGCCAAAGAAATGGCGCCGAAATAGTCGCGCCAAAACGTTCGTAACTCGATTTGGAGTTGATGTATGTAATTCATTAGAATTTTGCAGAAATCTATCTGTTTGCTGACATTTGCTACTCTATTAGATTAACGGGACAATGGTCGGGTGGCGATATCTTTGAAATTAAATTACGATCAAAATTTAACTCATTTTTAATTTCAATTTTTTATCCCTTTCAAATTCTATCTTTAAAATCTACCCGAGTTCGACATCGTTTGCAAGTCTTTTGCAGAAAGATGTTGCTTAATAGACCCTAAATCGATGATGATTTTCAGTTTACATTGAAACCTATAATATCACTAGTTGACTCAATTTCGATGACAACAATGAAGTAAAAAATTCAAATTGGCGGCCGTGTTTGAGTCAAATTCCAACCATCTTTGGTCGATTAGCGGTTGAAATTAGGCGGAACTCATTCGAAAATATGTCGATTTCGAGACAACAAATCAATTCGGGATCGACCTGATGTGCGAAATCGACTTCGACCTAGAGTGGATATGGTTCTTTAGAGGAAGGTGGTTCCTTCAATTTTAGGAATACATTTTTAAAATTTTTTTCGAGATGAAATTCCTAAGCTATTGGAGGATGAAAAGTACCAAAATTCCATTTAGGCTATGTTTATTACATTCTGGAAATCGGTATAGTGTACCGGTGTTTGTTATGAAGAGTAAAACTTGTTTCAATAATAATGTCCCAATTCTTAATATTATGCATAGAGAGAAGGTCGAGCGATTTACATTAAAACGCGTAAAATTTATAACAAAATATTTATTTTTTCGTCCTCGTTTTCGAGAATCTCTGATGCTATACAAATGCCACTTCCTTAAAATGGTTTCCGTAACAGGAGATACATAGGCCAAGATAGACCTGGAGAAAGAGCGAGAACAGAAACAATTAGCAGTCATCCCACTTTTTTTTTTATACAGACGGGTTTTCGCAAAGATGAAGAATGACGAAAACGTTTTCTTGGCGGCGAGCGAGCCTAAAACGTTAATTTTATTGATCGAACGCACCGAGTGTTTTTCCGGCTGGCGTATTTTCCTCATTGCACGATGCCGTTATAACGTCGTCGTGACGCAGCGAAGTCTGACGAGAAAATTTCAAATTAGTTTTTCGGCCCCGCGCTAGAGCGGAGCGTACCGCAAACGCGGCGTAAAGCGTAGACCGATCGATTTGAAACGCGTTTACGTATTTTTTTTTATCAACAAAATTAATATTTTTCATCCGAAAGAGTTTTCTCTTTTTCTTTGTCGACGTCGTTTGCGTTGTCAGTGTTTTTTTTTTTTCTCTCTCTCTATTCACGTCCTATAGCTTATTTTAATGGGTTTTGTATTCAATCGAGTACGATGACACTGTTCTCGTCGACAGCTAACAATGCGAACAAACATTACAGAGACGACCATCCGATTCGTATTCTCATTATTACTTTATTTTTTATCATCGCAGGTAGATGGTCTATGACGTTTTCACGAGTTTTCGCCGTCTCTCCTATCAAGCAGCGACACGAACTGCGATATGCGCCTGTATTTGCGTACATACATTGTGTATATACAGTAGCTTATGCGTGGTAGACTAATATTCGTACATATTATTTACCGAACAATGATATCAGATATAGGCACAGTGTACGTGTTATAGTTGAGCCTGTTCTCATTTCTGTGTAAATAATGCGAGAGAAGAATAGGAAAGAATAAAAAAATATACGAGGAACGATTACGGAAGAGAAATAGGCCCATCCGTTACAACGATTGTACTTTGATACATATTTGTATTATAATGTACCAGAACCTATTTTGCTGACTGGGTTCACAAATATCACATATCAAGCTCCCAATAAAATGGAACAACATTCTAGAAAATTTTAGCATATTCTCATACACCACTCAATGGCACATTACTGCAGCTTCTCACATGGAGGAATTGGAAACGGCGCATCGGCAGCTCTGTGTTACTGTCTTCCAACTCTCAGAACTTATCCAAATTGCGAATTACCGTTTCAGGAAATGACTGTTTGATGACTGCACAACTTGAGAACAGATTTATGATTTACTGACGGAAGTTGACCGAAATATTCCGACACTTTTGTTTTACGGTTTTGACGAGTGTAGAACTTGCTAAACAAAAATATTGCGTCTGCCTCCTTACAAGACTATAATTGACAGCCATCACATCCTGCGAAGTTGCATTTCTCAAGCAGAAAATGTTGAAGGAAACCTTGTTTTCCTTCAACATATTCTGCTTGAGAAATGCACGCTCGGTCGTACTGATGAAATTCTATACGAATCTCCGAGAGGCAGGAAGCAAAACAAAACAAAATACAACAGCTAGTCACAAGACAAAATTCTCCTCTTTAGGTCGCATGTGAATCAATAATATTTATAACAGTGATTCCCCCACAGACCTCTTTTTCTGGATCTAATGAATCCGTATTTAGACGTCAAGAGAAAATTCTCATCAATGTTAGCTAAATTCCAGATGTTTCTGTTTGTGTTAAGATGACAATGAAATATTTGATGTCGCTGTTGATTGCAATACCAAAGCGCCATCAACCTGTCGACCACAATTTGCAACATTTGAAATTTATCTAACATTGATAGGAGTCTTCTCTTGCTGACGAGTCCTCTTCATGCTATTGCTAAGCGAAGGATTCCAAGGAGATTCAACCAGAAAAGGTAGTGGATTTTTCAATGAATCTATAGGTACGTCCAATAGTCTAGGCAAACTACGCAATAGAAAAAAAAAATCGGTAGAAAGTGGCTGTTTGCTGGAATGTGTAGAGGAAAGTACCGCAAAGCACCAAAAAAACCTACCTCTTAAAAGCTTGGGAAAATTTTTTATGGCACGTTTTAGCCCCCAAAATTCAGTTTTTGGACTATTTCTCAAAAACTATAGCGTTTTCCAAAAAAACATTTCGCACAAAAAATGTTCCTATTGGGAAATTTCAAATAAAATGATGTATAGAACGGTCAGTTTAGGCCAAATAGTCGGCTCAAAATTTCCTTCGGAGTAATGCAGTTTTCAAAATTCATCAGTTAAAATTCATTGCTGAATTTTTACCGACATCTCGGAAAGATCAACTTCTAAAAGAAAATGTGTAGGAAGAAAAAATTTTCCTTGTAATATTTTTTATAAAATGAAGTTAATCAAAGGTCCGCAAACTGTGTGCCATGATCTACCGGTAGGGGCGCCGCGACTTATTGATGTAATGTCAGACTCATCGTTTCAAAGCATATTCCTAGTAGTTTCATTTTTCCAGTTTTGGGCTGCAGTAAAAGTTGAATACTCTGAAATAGGGTGCTTAGCTTTGCAATTGCTTCTACCCTTTGGTTCATCGTACTTATGTGAGCAAGGATTCTCGGGTCTTGAGGTCCGTTTCAACGGCCCCCTCCCCAAGTTCAATTTCGGGGTCAGGAATGTTTGAAAATGATTGTTCTCAATTTGTTCTAAATGTTCTTCATAGTTTCATGAATTTGAGAGAAAATAACTCTTCTTTTTTCTTTAACCCCACCCCCCCCCCCCCAAACTTAAAAGTACAGTTTGTAGATGAATAAAGATGGAACAAATTTTGTAACCATGGAGAACATTTAGAACAAACTGAGAACAATTATTCCCAAACATTCCTGACCCTAGAATCCTACTGCGGGGCCACTATTGCTGTAGCCCCCAAACTTGTTCTTCAAATACAAGAACAAGGAGGTGGGAACGAATTCCGAAACTATAAAAAACATTTAAAACAAATTGAGAACAATCATTTTCAAACATTCCCGACCCGAAATTGATCTTGGGGGGGCCGTTGAAATGGACCTCGGCTCTTGCGTCCATCAAGAGCAATTACCATTTGAGGCTAGATGCAGAACGAGAACTGCAGAGCGTTGCAATATCGCAACTTGAGCCATAGTTTGATAGTTTGATGGTTAAAAAACAAGCGCATCCGAGTCATTAATTTTTCTGTAGTCGTGCAATTTTTGTATTGTATTTTTTGTAATTAATGCTGTTTGACTCGATAGACATATATTTGTATTTTGTAATTCATATTATTCCACTTTTGACGCCTTAGAAAAAAAAAATCCTTCTTTTTTGGGGGGGAAGTGAGGGCACGAGAATTTTTCCGGTAATGAAAGGCGCCGTGGACAGCAAAAGTTTGCTGACTTCTGAGTTAACTCTTGAGCAAATGTAATGATATCTTCTATAAAACACTCGGAAATGGAGGAAATTTCTAGTAAAATGTCTTATCCTGTGTTGAACCGAAAATATTAATTTAGTTATACAGATTTACAACAGGATAAAGATAGAATTAATCGTCCATATTTTCTTTAGATAAATAATCTTCCAAGTTTGTTGTTCTCGTTTTCTTCTTTATCAACTTTATCAGCGTTTACAGCAGAATTCAGGCATGAAACACCCAAACAATGGGTGCACAGTTCCAAACATTTCAAACCTTCAAAAAAAAAGAATAATTAAACAGACCAATCGCTTCCCACCCTTATAAGCTGTGTATAGAATACAAATGTAAAAGTGTGCAAAGAATTCTGGGTGACAAAAAATTTTCTGGCATAGCCAAATAAATGAAGATCATGTTCCATGTCTTTTATATTTTATCAGTCATCTTGAAATATTTTAGTCTAGGCTTCTACTAGGTCAAGTGTTCGTGAGATATTATTCGTTTACCCCCTTACCTATCTTGGCGTCGTATAAGTCTTGTATTCTCGGTTGGTATTGGGTCGATTTATATGAAATTGAGAATAATTGAAGTTTTATATTTGCTGTATGGAATAGGGTTATTTTTTTGATAATCGGATTGATAGAATTAAAGATTTTTCGATTTTAATTTAGAAAAATTCGGAGCGGGGTAAGTTGAACGTCAGTTCGTTAACCATCCGGCGTTAAAGGAATGAATGTTGCTATGGAAAATGACGAGTGTTACTGACTTGTGCGCGAAAAGTGTTTCTTTCTCAGAAGGGGAGGGGGTTGTAAGTTGTGTATTATCAGTACACGAGATTGAATAAAAAATAATGGTTGGCAAGTTTTGAAAATGAATTTCTATCGGAAAACGACGTCATTATTGTCGTTATTAACGAAAACGACTATAAGTGAAATATAATGTAGGCCAGCCAATAATGAACAAAATGGAAACTAAAAGAAATAGAGATGTACAAAAATAAGATACAAAAGTCGGTTTTGCTTTCGCGCTGCGAAGGCTTTTTTGAGGTATCACCTTTCGTGGGGTGAACTCGCGGGTGCGTAATTTCTTGGTGACACCAGTGCCGGTGAACGCTGTCAATGAAGGATCCACGGAGTTGTTTAATCTGCGCGAGAGTCTCATCACTTATGAAGACCCGGTCGCGAGTGTGCTGCAGATTCCGAAGGATGCAAGAATTTGTATAGTAATGGAGGCATTATGACTGCATCAAATTCAAACGAAAGGAAACGCAAATGCTACTTCTATGGCGACAACGCGCAAACTTTGTATTGCTGTCGAAAATTCCTCAGCTTATCGACCGAAGCCAGGAACCAATTTGTAAGAAAACAACGTTTATGTCCAGAATACTTCGAAGCCATCCAATTCTCTCACAGTTTCACAAATGGACATTTTCGAAAAAAATCATCGCCCATCAATCGAGACTCGATAGCTTCCTGTACCACCGATCACATTTGGCTTCTCGGATTCAACTAATGCTCCAAAATGTCGCTGATTAATAAAATATTGTAAGAACTGCAATAAAGTTTTTTATTGCAATGATATTTTTAGAAGAATACTGTCTCCGTCTTGATGTCGTTCATTTCCAAGGAAATGTAAATTAAAATCGTTGATCGTCGTGATTTGTCACACATTACGTACAAAAATGTAGAAGCTTATAAGAGAAATGCCGAAAGAGAATTCAAGTCTCCTATGAGAAATATGAGGTGTCGCATTTATATGAGAAATATTTTGAGGTATCACCTTTCGTGGGGCGAACGAGCGGAGCGACCTTTTGTATATTTTGAGGTATCACCGTTCGCCCCCTGTCTCGCTGTTCTATTGGAATGGTGTGAGAATATTCAAGTCTTCTATGAGAAATATGAGGTATCGCCTTTATGAGAAATATTTTGAGGTATCACCTTTCGTGGGGCGAACTCGCGGTTGTTTGATTATTTATTTATTTAATTATTTAAGCACACGGGGTTTACTCGCAAATTTCTGAATCACCCACGGGGTAGAGATGTGCACGGACGCACGCTTGCACGGACGCACAGACTCTCGGACTAATTATTTAATTATTTAAATTATTTAATTATTTAATTGAAGCCTTCTTTTCAAGAAGGGCGTATCTCGAAAAAACGCGTTTTGAGAAAAACGAACGCTGGTACGAAGCGTAGAGAAATCAGAATGCGAAGAAGTGTGGTCAGTGCACAGGCGGCATCGATCATCTTTCAATCCCCCCCTATTACCCGTCCAAAGAGCGTAATTTAAAAAATTCGTTTACCCCCTTACCTATCTTGGCGTCGTATAAGTCTTCTATGAGAAATACGAGGTAGCGCGAACTCGCTCCGCTCGTTCGCCCCCTGTCTCGCTGTTGTATTGGAATGGTATGTGACAATTCAAATCTAGGGAACTTGGAAAAATTTCGACTATCCAGCCTTTATTTATTTAATTATTTAATTATTCAATTATTTAATTATTCAATTATTTAATTATTCAATTATTTAATTATTTAATTATTTAATTATTGAATATTATTTATTTATTTATTTATTTATATTTATTTATTTATTTATTTATTTATTTATTATTACTTCTTGTACTAGGTCAAGTGTTCGTGAGATAGTATTCGTTTACCCCTTTACCTATCTTGGCGTCGTATAAGTCTTGTATGAGAAATATTTTGAGGTAATTATGGGTGTTCCATATTTTGAGGTATCAACTTTCGGTGGGGCGAACGAGCGATCTCGCTGTTGTATTGGAATGGTATGAGAAAATTCAAGTCTTTTTTGAGAACTATGAGGTAGCGCGAACTCGCTCCGCTCGTTCGCTCCCTGTCTCACTGTTGTATTGGAATGGTATGAGAAAATTGAAGTCTTCTATGAGAATGATGAGGTAGCGCCTTTATGAGAAATATATTTTGAGGTAGTTATACATCAACCTTTACTAAGGAAACACGGACGCTAGGGTTAAAAAGCATATAAGTCAAGAAGTTATCGTTTGAGAAAGCAATATTTCGGACGAGCTATTAGTGCTTTTTATAGTATTTAGTAATTTACTTATTAGCATTCACGATAATTACCTATGTAGAATAATAACTGAAACTTGAATATCTCTTGTTCGGGTAGAAATAAGCGTTCGTAATTGAACCTTCTGTAAATATTTGTTGCTGATATCTTCGTTTTGTTTAAACATCGTCGTTGTAGTTACTCCTAAAAGGGCCGGTACCATCACATTGTCGGACTCATGATAGTGGAAGATTTGTAGTCTTTTCTGATGGAATCTGTTTATGGACGCGTATTCTGGCTCGGGGCAGAAGGCTTTTTTGGTCGACCACGGCTGTGATTTCGTCGTTTTGTTTAGTAGAAGATAGAGTTGGTACCGTAATAATTTCCGATTTACGACGGCGACGGAGAAAGGTTGTTATTCCTTCGTGCAGAATTTTTCGTCAGTGTTCACGACTTCGTCGAACATGGACGTCTTAAATTGTTCGTTGCATATTAACTTTGTCTCTGGCTCATCACGACTTCTTCTTGATGGAAGTGGAGGCCTCTTTTGGTCGACCATGGGTGCGATTTCGTTAGTTTTCGTTTGTTGAAGACGTCAAATCCTACACTGCTTTTGTTAGGTAGGAAAATGCGTTGCTTCTTATCGCTGTTATCGTCCATGCCCGAAGATCTGTAGCTGTACCGTCACAATTTCGCATCCGTGATAAGGAGAGGTTTCTCTTCTTCTCTGAGAAAATCCGTTGATGACCGTTTACGATGATTTTCGGAAATAATTTCTGATGTGTGGTCTCTCATGTTTCGCAGGGTTTGGAATGAAGATTCGCCGAATACTTTCTGGTTGCGTTTTAAAGAACGACGTACTTATAGGAAAGGTCTTCAGTGGTATACGTATAATTTTGTGCTTACAAATTTTGAGTTCCGAAAGAGAAAACGAGAAATTTTGAGATGTGGCGAAGATACGTCCGATCGGTAGAAGACCCATTTATTTGCGTACCCTATTACAGGGTACGCAAATTACACGGAAATGTCTTCTACATCGGTCGAACGTTCGTTGGTGCCAAGTCGCCGGAAATCTTACTGGCAGAGGGCAACCCTCATGCCAGTAACCGTCGACGACTTGGCACCCTTCGCCACAGTAGTCCGCATTTATGTTGGCTTCCACGCCGGATTTTGATGTAGTCGAAATTGTGAATCTTGACCTGTCCATTTCTTCGGTTAATGAGTACTTTCTGGTTATTGTTTGTTAATTGCGCGTATGAATTTTGGTTCGCAATTAAAATTTTAGAGAAAAACAGTCATCATTTGGATGTCGTTGATTTCCAAGGAAATGTAAATTAACTTTGTTGAACGTGACCTATTGCATGCAGTTTCACGTAGAAAAATGTGATTTTTATACCATAGACATTTTTCTTTATCGAAATGGAGACGCTATAGATAGTGTATTGATTTTATGTTAACGCTATTTAATTCATGTGTTCGTGAATGAGATTTTCAAAGTTATAGATTTACGTTAAATGAGGTTTTATGTTTTGATTTGCGTTTCACTATTTTTTAGGTCTAATGTAGGTATTAGTATATTCTTGCATTCATTTAGAAACGACGAAATTCGAGATAAGTGTTTTACTCAACGAATAGAGATTTATGCATGAAGGTTTGCTGTGGTACTACATAATTTCGAATCCATAATATCGAAAGGTTTCTATTTTCTTTTTTAGAGTTTGTTGCAGGGCTTACGACAATTTTTTGGAACAACTACTGATGATGCTCGCGTTTGTTTTATTTGTTATAATACAGCGTTCGAAATGCATTTTTTCGTGGAATAGTTTCTGCTTTTGTTTTGGATGACGTTGTCGTTATACGAGAGGTCTTCATTGGTAAACGTCGCTGTTGTAATTTCTGCCTGAGAAGGTCTGCCGTTGTACTACACAATTAATTTCGCTTTTATAATATCGAAAGTTTTATATTTTCATTTGGTAGAGTCTGTTTCAGGGCTTATGACAATTTTCTGGAATAACTATTGCTGATGCTCGAGTTTCTTTTGTTTGGTAGAAAACAGCGTTCGGAATGAAGTTTCTGCGAATAATTTATGTTGCTTTATCCGCTTCTTCGAACATCGCTTATGCCCCTGTAGAATTTAGTGAACAGCGTGTAAAGATCGCTGTTGTCGTTTCTGCCTGATAGATTTGTCTTAAATACAAGAATTTTGAGTATAACGAAACTGAAAACAAGAACTTTTGAGATGGATGAGACACTTTGGATCGTTGTAAGCGACATATTTATTTGCGTACCCTATTACAGGGTAAGCAAATATCGGCATTATATCGCCTACTTCGATCGGAGGTTTTTTGGTGCCAAGTCGCTGGAAATCTTAAGCCCAGTATACAATGTCAAATAGTGTAGCTCAGACTAGTATGAAGCAAACCCAGTATAAAAAATGTCAAATAAATTTTTTCGAAATTAGGGTAGGGCTTGGAGCTCGTTCGCCCTTTCTTCGTTTAGTATAAGTTTATTAAAAAAAAACTGCCGAGAAGTCTGAATGATCTGTGTTGTCTAGTCTTACTTTTGATGTATAACTCACATGATCGACATACTTGTGTCGAAACATTAAAGTGTTTTCAACGCATAAATACAATTTATAATCATTTATAAATATATATGCGTATGTTATATAAGATTGACGTATAGATATAACATCGGTACCTAAAAATGAAGCTTTAATTAATTAGTTAAATTATTTTCGACAGTTGTAAGGAGAGGTCGATGATGTGAAAAGTAGGATATATATCTAATTATTAATTATATTAATTATTTAATTATTTATTTATTTATTTATTTATTTATTTATTTATTTATTTATTTAATTATTTAATTATTTAATTTTAACAGGGAAAGAAAAATTTCGACTCTCGAGCCATATATGATAGAAGGGGGACTTAGAAAAATTTCGACTCTCGAGCCATATGCGATAAAAGGGGGACTTAGACAAATTTCGACTCTCGAGCCATATATGATAGGAGAGGGACTTGGAAAATTTTCGACTCTAGAGCCATATATGATAGGAGAGGGACTTAGAAGAATTTCGACTCTCGAGCCATATATGATAGGAGAGGGACTTAGAAGAATTTCGACTCTCCAGCCATATATGATAGAAGGGGGACTTAGAAAAATTTCGACTCTCGAGCCATATGCGATAAAAGGGGGACTTACACAAATTTCGACTCTCGAGCCATATATGATAGGAGAGGGACTTAGAAAAATTTCGACTCTCAAGCCATATATGATAGGGACTTAGAAGAATTTCGACTCTCGAGCCATATATGATAGGAGAGGGACTTAGAAGAATTTCGACTCTCCAGCCATATATGATAGAAGGGGGACTTAGAAAAATTTCGACTCTCGAGCCATATATGATAGGAGAGGGACTTAGAAAAATTTCGACTCTCAAGCCATATATGATAGGGACTTAGAAAAATTTCGACTCTCGAGCCATATATGATAGAAGGGGGACTTAGAAAAATTTCGACTCTCGAGCCATATGCGATAAAAGGGGGACTTGGACAAATTTCGACTCTCGAGCCATATATGATAGGAGAGGGACTTAGAAAAATTTCGACTCTCAAGCCATATATGATAGGGACTTAGAAAAATTTCGACTCTCGAGCCATATATGATAGAAGGGGGACTTAGAAAAATTTCGACTCTTGAGCCATATGCGATAAAAGGGGGACTTAGACAAATTTCGACTCTCGAGCTATGTATGATAGGAGGGGGACTTAGAAGAATTTCGACTCTCGAGCCGTTTATGATAGAAGGGGGACTTGGAAAAATTTCGACTCTCGAGCCATATATGATAGGAGAGGGACTCAGAAAAATTTCGAGACTCGAGCCGTTTATGATAGAAGGGGGACTTGGAAAAATTTCGACTCTCGAGCCATATGCGATAAAAGGGGGACTTGGACAAATTTCGACTCTCGAGCTATGTATGATAGGAGGGGGACTTAGAAGAATTTCGACTCTCGAGCCGTTTATGATAGAAGGGGGACTTGGAAAAATTTCGACTCTCGAGCCATATATGATAGGAGAGGGACTTAGAAAAATTTCGACTCTCGAGCTATATATGATAGAAGGGGGACTTAGAAAAATTTCGACTATTTATTTATTTAATTATTTAAATATTTAATTATTTATTTATTTATTTATTTAATTATTTAATTATTTATTTATTTATTTATTTAATTATTTAATTATATAATTATTTAATTATTTAATTATTTAATTATTTAATTATTTATTTATTTAATTATTTAATTATTTATTTATTCAATTATTTATTTATTTAATTATTTATTTATTTAATTATTTATTTATTTAATTATGTAATTATTTAATTATTTAATTATTTATTTATTTATTTATTTAATTATTTAATTATTTATTTATTTATTTATTTATTTAATTATTTATTTATTTAATTATTTAATTAAATTTATTTAATTATTTATTTATTTAATTATTTAATTATTTATTTATTTAATTATTTATTTATTTAATTATTTATTTATTTAATTATTTAATTATTTATTTATTTATTTATTTATTATTGATTATTATTATTACGCGGGGTGTACTCGCGAATTTCTGAATCACCTACTGGGTAGAGATTTCTCTTGACGGGGGGGGAGGGGGGGGGGTGTACTCGCGAGTTTCAAAATCGGGGTCTGGCGAGAGAAAAGACATGGAACATGTCAAAATGTAAGTTAACACTAGGTAATTTCATGTTTCATGGTAACCGAGAACGATAAATACCCACTTTCCCACAGCTGCACACACTTGTACACCCTCTCTGGCAACCGCACAATATTAAATGCAGGAGGCGATCAGGAGCTGCAGCGACAGTTACCGAAACAATTGGATACATCATCAGGGTACATCATTTTCCAATTATGGATTTAACTGTTTCATCAAGAGCGCACTGTATATTTGACGTCACTCCCACCCACACAGGAAGCAGTTCGACAACATAGCTTGCGAGTGTATTACCAAATTCAAAAATGAGGAAAGAATTAAAGTCACCACTGGACTGAAGATTGCCTCGTACAAGGCGAGTATGTACCTATTGGCTGCCACATAAATTTTCTCTTTCGACGTATTTTGGTCGTTGAATGCTTTCTGCTTCAGGATTATCAAACAAGATGGTACCTTTCCTTTCTGGTACATTGCCGAGGTGATCACAACCTCTCATTGCGTGTGCAAATGATATATTATTTTACATGTTTTGAGTCATGCCGTCTACTATTTTAGGAATAGGTAGGGGATAAGTCATTCTACCCGTGTACAAATTTGTAGCAAACAACACTATTGAATGACTCGTTGATACAGCGCCGCAAACGATTTTGCATAGAGCTTAACAAAATTCACTTTTGCAATCATAAGTTCTCGTGGTGAAACCTCCCTCCAGAAAAAAAAGGCGACTTCAGAAGGATTTACAATGGAAATACTTTCAAAAAAAAAAAAAACGCATGAAACGCCTCACCATACTGGCTGCTATTTCAAAACTGGAGCTTACATTTTTGCAACTACAGTCCGCAAGAAACACGATCCGTTCTGGTACTGAAGAGCAGTGAACCAAGTACAGCATATGAGCATCTGACGACTACATCTAAGTATAGGATCTGAGGTGATTTCGTTGAACATTTGAATTCCCAAAAAGAGTCCAAAATGTCCTCGTTGGGAACATATATCAAAGTCATAATGGGAGAGTCGTGATGTTTTGGGGAAATTTTATTAAAAACCGGTATTTCTGTCGTGGAGACATGAAACGTTCAACTGGGATCTCATCCGCATGCTTCTGATTTCATTTAATACACGTCGTTGAATGGTATTCATTAAAGCAACTAGACCAGTATTTTTGCCTCTTCTTAGATATCAAATTGGTTCATTAATCTCCAGACAGGTACAACTGTTATTGTTGAAGACGGGCTACTTACCTATAAACTGAAGTATTTAGTACAAAAATGCTTCAATATTTAGGCAGCGAAAGGGGGCTGTGCCTTTCTCCCCTTAGCCCATATTTGGCAATGGAACTCGGGAGACTTCCAAATATTCTCTGTGCAATTGTAAATTTGGAGAAGTTGGGCAATCAAGTTCAACAAGATTAGCGACGACCAAATGAGCGATAGTGCGAGGAACTATACTACGTGGTGTGCACTGGCTCAATTTTGAACAGTGCAAAAGTATGTACACAAGCAGGACTGCAAATGAGTGTGAACAACCTAAGGGGAAAGCCGATAATAAGTATTTGGTGAACAATCAAATCCGGACTTGTTCAGAAAGTACGCAACGCCAGACAATGAGCTGTGTTTTGAACTGGGTCCATCGTTGAGAAAGTCGATTTTTTGGCTAGTCCATAAATTGGGCCTCCATAACCGAACTGCGAGCGAATTAAGCTACAATAGACGTGTGTGCAAGATATTTGAGGATATTTTGGGTCGGGTTGCATTTACCTTTCAGGTATTTGATATGTGTTGTCCAGGTCTCAGTCTGGTAGAAATGAAGGCCGAGAATTTTCGTTGTATATTTCATGTGGACTGTTTTCCGTTCAGTGTTAAGGGGGGGGGAGGGGATAAATGGTACTAGTTTTCTGTGCCGGAAAATAGTCAGTTAAGTTTTCTTTTCTGAAAAACGGAATCCATTTCTGGAGGCTCATTAGTCATTCTGTCAATTTGTCAAGCTTGTTTTGAAGCAGGTGATGAGCTCGACTTGGTAATTTCAATTTGACGAATATACTGTAGTCATCTGTGTACAGCCTTTGGGTGGGTGAGGGGAGGGGTTGAATGTTTCTAATAATATCGTCAATGGTGACCATAAATAAAAAGATACTAAACATTGAACCTTGAGGAACGCCGTTTAATATACTGTGAGAAGATGAAGTCTTGTCTTGGATTCTCACGTTTATGAGTCCGCTTCCGAGAAACGTTTTGAGGATGTTAGGTAGATCATCGCGTAAGCCATTATTGTACAATTTTTCATTTACCCCCAAAAGTTCCAAAAAGAAATACCCAATCCGAAAATTCCAAATTCATCAGTGAAGGTATGGTACGAACCACGGTCCATTGTACGTTAGGCTAGAATGAATAATGACTCCAAAGGTTGGCATAACCGTTTCTAGACACGCGCGGGTCGTCATCACCCCAACTTTTATGTTTTCTTGACAGAATTGCAAAAAAAACAGGGTGACACGGAGACCATGTTTCAACATATTACGCTAGGTCAGCCTTTCAAGAAAGGGATTTCCCGACGCCGGAAAGACACGCTGAAAAGTGCATTCTAAATTTAGTGTCACGCTACGAGGATTACGTTACAGGAGGGAAAAAAATGCAATATTTGAAGGCTGTGGGTTATAACGTACATTTTCAAGCTGAAATTTTTTTCAATGTTTTGGAATTTTTTTTTGAAATTATAAATTTTTGAACATTTTAGTTTTGGAACTTATTTCTTGGAATTTTCGGATTGGATACTTTTTTTTGGAACTTTCGGGGGGAGGGGGAGATCATAATTTTTGGTTGATCAGATGCCTCCAAACTCGGAAAGGGCGAAAAAGATCGTGCGTACAGACTTGATTTGGATATGAGGGCGTCTTGTACGTAGTATTGTAAATCAGCTAAGGCATAGGAGGAGCTTCTCTTCTCACGTGAACTGAGTTGATATTGTGAGGTAAGGTTGTTTGATTTGAGGTACCATATCAATCTTTTGTTTAGGATTTTCTGAAAAAATTTTCCTATAGAACGCTGGTTAAAGTGATAACGCGATAAGAGGAGGCCGATGGGAGGGGGGTTCATAGCCCAGTGTGGGATGATGATGGCAAGTTTCCACTCGTTGAGATATTGACCCTGTTTGAAAATTTCATTAAATATGTAGTTTAAGAAGGTAGTGAACAGATTTTCGTGTAGATTTTTGAGTGCGAAGACTGTTGTTGTTTATTAAAAGAAAATTGTCGTTCTTTTCTTCTCAACTATTTCCGTAGTTTGACAATTGTCGCTTACTTTAAAAAAATTTTCGACCTTCTAAATTAGTCGTTACCTGTTCGTCGTTTATTTCATTATCCATACATTATTGCTTCTGTCGTTCGTTTAGTTTGAGATCTGACAGCTTATTCCAAATTTTTGTACAGTAAGTAATTCAATTTGTACTCTTTCTCATGCACATCGGGAATATTCTCCATTGTTGCTGAAAAGATTTGATATGTTGAGCAGTATATGTATAATGTAATATATTGTAAGTAGGTGATATTGGGTTCAGAAGGGTTTATTGTTGAAGAGATAGTCATTATTCTAAAAAAGCGAAATAGTTCTGTGTCTTCTGGTGACAGATTTTCCTCATGTTATTAAGTGACAGCTGATAGAAATATTTTGTGTCTGATCGTTCAAACGACTGTAAGTCTATTGAGCTAAAGGATGGTTCGAAGTGCCTAGAATCTTGAATATTCTTTGGGCTTGGTAGCCTCTTGTACTTGTGCTAATTGCAATGAAATAAGAGAATATTTTGCAAATGGTTCCCTAACAATTAGTGACTGATCACCTAAACTACCAAGTGACGTGCTCTTTAGTAGATATATTATAAAATATTCATCCTGGTACAGTCTGGCACAATCATGGATTTCTTCATTTTTGACCTAATATTTGAGGAAATTTAACGCATTCAAAAAATCCCTCACTTTCCAAACCAATATTTCCAATGTATAAAAAAATCACCGATCTTTCATTTTTGAGACAATATTTGAGAGAATTTCATACTTCCAATTCTATAAAAAATTTAAATGAGATTTTCACGTTTTCTGTGTGATTTTTAACTGTATATCATATTCATCCTGATGCAATCTAGAGCAATCACTGCTTTCTCCACTTTTAAGCTTATATTTGAGAGAATTTAGTAGTTTCAATTTTTCACCATCTTCTAGGAGGCACTATCTTGCCCTATATCACAAGAGTGAGAGGGCAAAGCAGTGCAATTACTTTGATTTTTAACGTCATCGTCATTCTTGTGTTAGTAGACCCTCTTTTTTAACAGTTGAGAGGTCACATAGAATGTATCAGGGCACACCAAACAGGGAACCTTGTATACAACATCAGAATTTTGCAAGGTGATTTTAAGACGGATACTTCCAATCTAGCCAACACTCATGCGTCACTCATTTGTGAATTGTAATTTTATCTTCGGTCCTGATCTTGTTGGCACATGCTTTTTCCTTCTCTCACGTTCATATCTGGTTTCCTCTCTCTTTATATTTCTATTTTATTTCAGTACGTTTCTCCTGATGATGACGTTTCTCCTGATGATGACGACAAGGTGCATCGAGTTTTGTATAATAATAAAGGTGGCAACAAAAGCAAATTGACTCATTTAATTTACATCTTATTCTTGTTATATTACACCATTTTTAACCTGTTCAACATATTTTATTTTGAGGAAAGGCTCTAGCACAATTACTGATTACTCTATTTTCAAGGTGATATTTAAGCAAATCAAATAGTTCCAAAAAATTTCTCATTTTTCAAACCAATAATTTCATGATATAAAATTTGATTCTTTACGCTACTTTTGCACAAAAAGTTCTCAAAATTCATCCTAACATACTTTACACGCACCTCTCATTTTTCTAATTTTTGAGGTCATATTTGAGAGAATTGAATAGTTTCAATTTCTAACATGTGCTGAGGCTATTTTGTTATATTTCTTCATTTTTACCTGATTTTATAATACTTTTATAGCATTGAAAGTATTAAATTCTCTCAAATGTCTCAAAAATGAAGAAATTGGTGATTTTTTTATACTTTGGAAATATTGGTTTGGAAAATGAGGGATTTTTTGAATGTGTTAAATTTCCTCAAATATTAGGTCAAAAATGAAGAAATACATGATTGTGCCAGACTGTGCCAGGATGAATATCTTATATCTACTACTGAGTACCTAACTCGGTAGTTTAGGTAATCAGTGACTAACTGTTAGGGAACCATTTGCAAAATATTCTCTTATCCTGTAAGTTAATACCTGGTTACCGAACATTTCTCTCAGTGAGTACCATTTTGAGAAATTTGTATTTTTATAAATTGATAGCCTTCCACGAAAGGTGAGATGGAACACTCGATGACAAAAATTCTCCGCCCCCCTCCCCATTACCGGATGAACTATATCGACTGCACGTGAAATAATCACCCCATAATCGACTAAAGTTACTTTGAGGAAGAGAAAACATAAAATCGACGTCAATTCATCTTCGAATGAGGTTCGACAACTGCAAATATCTACCAAGAATGATCGGAGTTCAACTCTTAATCAACGGCCAATTTTGTAGTGTCGCGTCAAAATTGAGTCGTTTCTTGGAAATAAATTTCGATGTTCATTTTATAAGTGTACAATCTGAAACGGTTTTAGAATTGATGGTGAAAATGAGTCGATGTCCAAAATTTTAAGATCATCTCTAAATCGACGTCCGTTTCGGATTCATTTTATACCTTTTATCGGCGAATTCGACTAACAATCGACGTGGAAATCACGCAGATTTTCAATGCTCAATCTGATATGTGGATCAGAATTGAGATCGTATACAGGTGGTAAGTGAATTTTTAGTCGATTTTCGGTCGACGTAAGGTGTTACCGTCAAATCGACGGTTGAAATGGTGGCTGAAGAGGGGGCGGGAAGAGACTGTACATCGACTCGCAAGATCGACGTAACAAATTATTCAATTTGCAGTCGACAAGTGTTAACTCAATATCAACTTATGTCAATTCAATATCAACGTCAGCGTTAGTTATATTTTAAGGAATGAGTGAAATAACGTTTACAAACTTGAAGATGAACTAGCGTCGGTTTGAAACCGCGATAGTGGACTCGGTAAACAATTAGTCTCCTCTCTGGAGCCCCGGTAAAATGGGAAAGACTACCTCGTTGACCCCCATTTGTAGCCCCGTTGATCCCTTGTTCCCGCTTTTTTCCCTGTTGAAGGCTTCATTTGAGAGCCCTGTTTCCTCTTTTGAATCCCTGAAAGCGGGAACAATGTTTACCACGGGGACAATAAAATTTTTGTGCAAATTTGTAAACGTTGTTTCATTCATTGGACTTGGAGAATGGCTTGCAACGCGTGGGTCACACTTTTACTTATTTTTTAAAGAGTTTGAAGTTAGGATTTTAACTTCAATTTGAGGTTGATTTAAAGTCAACCAGCTCAAATCCTTAGAACACCATGGTATGGACGTAGATTCGGTATTCATGAGTAATTATTTGGAAATGATTGATTCGAAATCAACTAAGTATACAGATTGACGTGACATAGAATATCGACTGGATATCGAAGTCGACATACAGTTGACTATGAGGAAATATAAAGTGAGCTTTTTGGAATCGATTTTTAAGTTGATTTCTGCACACGTTTTCAGAGTACTATAATTTTATTGTTAATCGACGCAATAGAGCGATGATCGAAAATATGGAGAGGTTGGCTCAAAATCGACATGAAATGAAAGCGGAAAAATATGAAGTTGACATTAATGGACGCCATATCGACTCGTTATCAACGCCAATGTACAATCGATTTTTATTATATATCGACGCAATTTCGACAGAAATTTCGCAAAAGAAGTAAACGTTCAGTCGACTTCAAATTGACATCAGTGGCATGTACTTCAGAATCGATGTGAAATCGTATGAGGTTGACATTCATCGCCTTCCCCCCGCGCTTCTTTGGTTGACTAAATTATCGGTTCATTTATTTTTACAGTTCCCGACTCAAATGAGGAATTCGTACAATTAGTGGAGCTGTTTTGCATTTCTTAATAGGGCTGTATTTTGCTATTTGCTTTGGCGTTTTGTATTTTCAACTCGTAATGAACTCTTATATCTCTTATCAAAGTAGGGATGTCTGAAGATAAGTGATGGCGTAACTACTGAGTATATGGTGATTGACGTCCGTATTTGTGGTTGTAGGCGTGGGGACGTGAGTGCGAATAATTTTTTCCTCCAGTAAATTTACGGTAGAGTTTTGCATTTATAAGCCCGATTAAGCTAAGGGAAGAGTTGAGATATAAATCGAATCACCTTGCTTTCAAATATATTGAAATTATGACATACAGCTAGATGAGTCAAACTGGATCTCGATGAACCTTGTCGACACGTTATGTCGACGAAAAATCGACTCAAAATCTACCGCTCTTCTTTACGATCGACTCATCATTATTGACGTCGAGATTGAGACGACTCGCAGTACTATAGATTGATATCAACCCAAAATCGACGTCGATTTCAAGTCAATTTTGAGTAGACTTGTGCAAATTTTTGATCGATCAAAAATCAATTGTTCTGTTGAGCTGCTGCGATTTCAAGTTGCTATCTAGTTTTCTGGTAATGAACACCAGTCGACTTCAAATCGACGTAAAGTCAATCGGTCGGTATTTCACGAGCACCGAGTGTCGACTATTATCGACGTCAGAATTCAGACTAAATTCAAAATTTTGAGAGGCATGACTCAAATCGACTACAGATCGATGTTTCAAATCAGTTGGACTATATCGATTTGTTGTCGACTCCAGTTCGATTTTTAGTCGACATTGATCTAATATCGCGGGAGTCGACTCAATTTCGACGTCGACAATGAATCGACTTCCAGTCCATTTGCGGTCGACATGCGAGGGCGGAATTAAATCGACGGTCGACGTGGTTCATCGAGATGGCTCGTGAACTATGAAAAAAGCTAGAATATTTTATAGGTCAGAAAACCATTTGATTATCGCAGAAAGAAGGCAGGAATGGATAGATATGAGAAACCAAGAGGAAACAGGCTGCTGTACACCGAGTTGCGATTCACAAAAAGTACTCTCTGAACTCATCGTCAACTTATGGTAAATTGGAAAGCAACCACGTGAGTTCAAATTGTCAAAAAATAGGCAAGAGGGAGTAATGAGCTATGGAAATTTTAAATTTAGTATACTTGAAATTTTTATTCGCCTCTCAGGTTATTTGAATAAGTTTTACGTGTGTACACAAGTACAAAGAGCGTTTTCGTAAATGCACATATTATAGGTATTTTACAACTTAAGCCTATATTTCAGGTTAACAACGTCAACAGTTCAACCTTGAGATTAATGAATTCTGACATGCGGTTTCAAAATGACCATGTCCTCTATTACTTTTTCGATGCGCTCGAGTTAATTACGAAATCAAGAACGCCGTGAAGTACTTGCCTGTACATGTAGCTCGTGCGTATAACCTATACATATAAATTAAGTGACCCTATATATACCTATACTTGTACGGACTTGATTATTGTAATACGTCGGGTATAGAAGAAAACGTCGTCCACTATATGGAATAATGTATATTTACACGCTATATCTTCGAAACCCAAAAACTTGAAAATTGCATTGAAAAGCAAAATTCAAACATTTTTTTTTCCAGATTTGAAAACCGGTTCTAATAACAACGCGCACGTTTTAAAAACCGTATACGATCGAATGAATGATTGAGAACGAGAGAGAGAAAAAACAAATATATGACGTGAAAAACGACTGTAAGATAAATAATTACGACTATACAGGTACCAGTATGTATCTATATATGCTTCTTTTTTTAAAAATCATCTTATATCGTCGGATAAAGATACTATCTTTTTGATATTTGAGAATAGGAGAAGAAAGAAGAAAAAAAAAACTAGTTTCCCTGTATCTTAATAGTTATGTGCGCGTTAAAACTGCTCCACGAATACTCGTCAGACGGCTTCAAAAATTGAAAAGATACTTTCTACTCCATTACTGCAATCAACTCCACCCTAAACGACCATAAATCTTCTAAAATATTATACGATGTTGAATGTTCGTTCGATGATAATTAACGTATAATCCGACGAATCAGTCGAATTTCTGGCACAACGTAGCGTTTTATATACGAGATACACCTGCGGAAGTTGTACCACAGCCCATTCAAGGACTCCAGACGCTATTTTTCTTTAAAATATTTTAATCTTAGGCCCACGTTACACGAGTAGCAGCAGTTCGTGACCAAGTGAAATAGCATCTAAGAATCCATTCCCCGAAATCTGGTACATGCAAAATAAACTAACGAATAGACATTGAGATAATAGCTGGTTGACCTTGTAGCACGTATGATTTCTATTATGTGGGCAGCCTTCCAGAACTCTATAGAAGGACAAGAGCAGATTGAGCTACTTGCATACACGTAATATCGTGGGCCGTCGTAACTAGAAACGAGACATTGTTTGTCATTTTGAAATAGACAATAAAATCGTAGGTCTCTAGAGCGCAGCACTTCCCCTTCTTTGTATCATTATAGCACAAAAATCTCCGCAATACAATGCGAAATTATCCGCGCACTACACACGCTCTCCTTTTGTTGTAATTTTCATAATGCGACATTCTCGAAGAGAGGAAAATCGAAAAAGAGAGATGAAAAATTAAATTAAGTTACCCTTCACAGGTAGGTTTACGTCGTTCAGAAGTTAAGTGGGATGGAATGGTGTCCCAAAAACTACCCTCGTCGTACGAAGTGGAAATATCGAATTCGTCGCCCCGCGGGAAAGTGTTTTATGCAATCGACGACCGTTCCGTGGCGCGAGAATAACGACAGCGGAAACGAAGGGGAAAACTCTATTTTCGTAGCGCAGGAAGTTAATTTGCCGAGCTGCCGGCGTAAAGAAAACTCTATTTCATTTCATTATCGATTATTCGACGGAGAGAAAGTAACGTTTTCACCACGGCGCTCGAGGAAAAAATAAATTCGAATTCAGTGGGGCGTAATTCGCCCGATGCGGACGCGTTTCGTGCCTGTACACATCCATAATATATGGCGTTCTGCTATATGCAGACACGTACGAGAATTTTTGAGCCGCCTCAGCGCTTTCAACACGTTTCTAGCTGCAGTTTATCCGCAACCAATATGAAATTCATTCGCTTTAAATAACGAATGTTCTTAATTTATGGGAAATTCAAGTTTTTCTTCTTGAGACACAGTAAAAAGATTGAGAGACGCGAAAAAGTAGACATAAAAGTACAGGGTAGGAATGGCCTGGTACAGGAACTAGAAACCTCTTGAGAAATCAGACCTCTCATAGTGATGTATGCTATAACGATAATATATTCTCTCCAATAGGTGATGCTTCATTTACGAAAAATGCAGAGTAAAAATCTTTACGTTTATCCGAAATTACTGAACAAATTATTCTGATGGCACATTCATTTTAGAGCGCCATTTTTGCACTTGCCATCAATGAATATGAATGATGATTCGTCGGTAGTGAAATTTGCTAGGTAGAAATTACCGATTGAAAATTTTTAGTATGTTGGTCAATATAAACTGTAATGAATATAAAAGCGTAGAGCCTCCATTAAGAATTTCAAGGGGATGAAGAAGGAGTTGAAAAATTCTAAATATAGAATCTGATCAGAAAAAAGAAATGATGCAACGATAGCAGGGCACTCGCACGATCCCTCGTCTCTGCAATGAATCTCTCCAAGTCCAACGTCTCATATAGAAATACAGTTCTTAAATCTTTCTAATTTTTAATAGCTCGTGACTCATTCAACCCTAACCCTCTGTTCTCGAGTCGAGATTTTTCTAAGTCCTTCTTCTCCATCAGATAGCTTCTATAGCTTGGAATAGTCACACGTCTCCATAATTAAATCAAAATCATCCACACATGGGACGCTATTTTCTGTATATAGTTGGTGACTCGCAATTTCGACGTCTTTAGGCTGAAGGTTTACAAGTTGACTGAATTAGTAATTTTAACCCTTCAATTCTTTTCTGGATTCATGTTTCTGTGTCTAGGCAACCTGTTCGGGCTGGTTCTACCAATAGAAGAAGAAGAGAATAATGCGAATCAAACTAGTTATGGAGGAAGGAATGTCGCCTATATCTAAGGGGGTACGCCCCACCCTCGGCCTAGCTTGACCCTTTTTTCTCCTTCCGCTAAAAGAAGCTAATAAACGATACTAACTGATTGATCCATAGCGTCCGAGCACTCCTTTCAGGCTAATTTGCTATCCTAATCTGTATAGAAGGAAAATATGGAGATAATGTGGATCAAGGCGAGGTGAACCGGTCATCTCAGAATTAAGAAAAATTTCTACTCTTTTATCTTCTTCTATCTCAGTGATCACACAGGAACGACACTAGATATTTTGAAAAGCATTCCCTGCCTCCAAAAATTGATTGCTGCGTGGGTCTAGGAGTGCACGGAGAGGGGGGGGGGATTCCATTGTATGTAAAAATATTTCTTCCGAGCGCATTAAACGACATAATTTTAGCAATTTTTATAGAGTTTTTCAACATATTTTATGTCTTTGCCCTAAGCTCTCCTTCCTAATTCCGACATTCGTGTGCGCGTTTGCGTATGCAGTATAATCCCAAATTATTCCCTCATTCCATTTAGTATACTGAACTTATACCGGGTGAAAAATGGACGAGTGAGTGAATCCCAGGGAGCTAGTTAGCCTAACATACAGTATACTAGACTTTCACAAGACTAAGGCATGGATGAGCTGCGAAAATCTATAGTCAGCCTGATATACTGCATTCCAGACTTATAATAGGCTAATAATATTGATGCGAACGAGCGGAGACGTAACATACAGTATGGGAAACAAGAAACATGATCTTTTTCTATTTGGCTCTGCCGGAAGATTTTTTATCAAGTTACGTCATCAATTGAAGTTACGTTGAGTGTTGTACAGAATTTGTTTAGGCTATATTCAAGAAAAACATAAGTCTTTTGAAACTTATTTCACCCCCAGTATGTGTTTCCAACTATCTGTTTTGATTAGGAAAAAGGAAGTAAGGAGAGTACGTCATCAAAAACCACCCGCGTTCAAATCTGGTGACATCATGAATGTGAACGTACCTAATGGTAGACTAGTTATTTTTCACCGGATGATTGAACTTGCGAGTTCCCCATTTCCATGGCCTCTGAATTTTTAACGAGGAACCTGTTCTATGATAGGTCGAGCACGCCCTACGATGTCCACTAAAACTGACCGACCCTTGGAAAATTTCGACTTTCGAGCCATAATACTCGTACTTGTTTTTCTTATTCCTATTCCCTTCGTAAATCCACGTCAGGATTGAAGATATGAAATATGATCTTTATTTTGGGGAATTTTGTTTTACGTCAGGATTGAAGATATGAAATATGATCTTTATTTTGGGGAATTTTGTTTTATCCTCATGAAATCTGGAAGCTCTCGGAGAGAGGGTGAGCACAAAATGAACCGTAAAAACGCCATTGGCGTTGGTAATAATGTTTCTTCAGTTGAGAAATAATCGGTGTTGTGACGTCAACAAGAAAATTTCCATATTAGGTACTGAATTTTTCGTGAATGCATCAAGTTCTTGATAACTTGATGGGAGCATCAATATTATTTCCAACGAGGATAAAGAAAATCTCTCTCCCCCTAGAAGTTACGGGCCTATACCAGGCTCTCACTCTTGTGCTCCATTGCGATAATCCATATATAACCATATTGTGAATTTGTACTGTGCTACCATCAATGGGGGTGGGTGGGCCATTTGCCTAAACTAAATCCCTATTTTGGACACAAAACTAATACTAATAATAATCAAAGGAGAGAATCAGGCCTTTTTGGAGAAGGAGAAAAACAATAACAAACTCTTTGAATCTTTTCTTCTGTAATAAGGAGTGCAGATTGCAGTACTGAAGCCGGTGCAGGCCGCAGTTGACCAAGATTCCGGAGCGAAAAATCAATAAGTCAAAGCGCTTGCTGACTGACTGGCTTCGCGCTTAATGAAGCAGGGAATTAATGACTGACTTATCATTGGCCTAATAATATCGTTAAAACATTAATTAGCTTAAGCTTCGGCTTGAGCGATTATTGGCTCAAACTTGACATCCCTGGGAATACCAAAGATCGTGCAACATAATATCTTGTTGATTTTTTTCTTCGCGATGCAAGTCTTATCATTTTTATTTTTTCCGCGTTTCCAATATACCAAATATTTGTTGGAGTAGGGAAACGGAAATTGGAACAAAACGGTCAAGTACATTATTAAGCAGAATATCTAATTCAAAATTAAGGTATGGGATGGGATGGTGCTACATTGTACCACAGTTGTTTCGCATTGTGCTGTCTTTTCTCATCCCCAAAGCAGATTATTGTCCCTCTAGACCTCCAGTTAGGTTTGATATATTTGAAAGTGATTAGAGACATCGGTTTCAATGCGTTCATTATGCATTAAATCGCTGATTCTGTTTTCTTCAGTTTTTAGTTTGATATTTCTCTACAGATACATTTTTCAATGGATGAAATCTCTTATCCGCATCAGAAGAAAATTTCAAAGAAAATATAATAAGTAGGTACCGGTACATGAGCAATTCCCATATTTGTGTAAAGTGATAGACCGATCTAAATTCCCACGTATTACTATCGTCGCATACCACCCTCAGAATACCAAGAAATATTTCAAATGACCTTTGTTTTATATTTTGTTCCGTGCAGGGTGGTAGCCTATAGTAGCTCATTCATTATAGTAAAAAAGGAAAAATCAGAGTGAAACGAAAGCCTTTAGAAGTGATGACGAAAGAATCTCAAATACTCAGAGATGTGAATAGTTTTCAAGGCATTTATTTTTGATACCTAAGTGAAAGTCGTAGCGTCTTAAATGTAGAATAGATCAAAGCTTCGATTTTAAAAAGTTTTTATAGTAATTTAAAAGTATACAGTCTCAGCCATAGGTCGAAACTTCAATCTTCAAAAGTCATTAAGTAATTTGGATGTACAGTTCTCTACTCAATTCTGTGACCTACGATAGAATTTTTCCATCTTGGCAACTAATTTGAATCATCGACTGAATTGTGAATTTGTAATTTTCACGTTTTCATAAATAATTCCAAGTTACTTATCAAATAATATAGGCGTGCGAAGTTGGTTCAGACACACCTCGAAAAGTAAACTATGATAGTTATACCTCACATACGCCAACCTTTTCGTCGAAGAGAAAGATAGAATGAGGAAACATATTACGGAAAGAAAAACAGAACGTTCTTCACCAAAAATTTCGAATTAACAAGAATTCCGCGTTGCATTCACTCCGTTCACTTGTGAACCGAGAATTTAGAGACTACGAATTGCTTGAAGAAGGTTTCGTCAAACGACCTTCCCCCTTCAACTTCATTGACTATAAAAATTTTCGACGATTAGTTCACCAACGTGATACTTTCAAGTCGTACACTGCCTCACAAGCACGAGCATTATCAAAATTGCACACACCACTGCGCAGCGCGAAAGTGCCTCAGTAAAAGGAAAAAATCTACTTATCAAATTCGTATTTAATATTGCGATAATTTACATTTCATTATATCTCTTACGTAATTATTTAAATGAGCAAAATAACCGCTATTTAAAGCTTCTTTTAACCCGCTAATAAATTCGTCGTCCCAGGTTTGTACGAAGTACAATAAATTTGCGATCATTTTCTTACCTTCGCTTCGATCAATTTTACGATCGGAAATTATTTCTAAATGAGGTAAATTATCTGCACAAAGAGAGAAGAATTCAAACAATGTAACAAATAGCTAAGAATATGATGAGAATTTGTTGCTTACTTAAAATTGATTCTATATATCCGTCTAGGCTGTTAGAAAATGCTGGAATATTACATCGAGCTACATTCGCTATACATTTTACCATATGAAATGATACTCTTTTCTCGGTCAATAAATTTGGAAGCGAATCCAACCAAGAT
Source organism: Aspidiotus rigidus (assembly GCA_035079385.1). Taxonomy (NCBI): domain Eukaryota; kingdom Metazoa; phylum Arthropoda; class Insecta; order Hemiptera; family Diaspididae; genus Aspidiotus; species Aspidiotus rigidus. The sequence goes on from JAVHKY010000013.1 coordinate 7,995,315, forward strand.
GTTAATTTGGTGGAGCTGTTCAACAAATGAAAAAAAACATAGTTAATTCTCCAACCAATAGAAGCACTGAATGACAATACTTATTAGTTTCTCTTTCTCTCCTTAAATTTTGTAGTTTTAAAAAAATCATCCTTCGTTAAAATATACGAGTCTTAAATTTGTAATTTTATTACTTCTTTACATTACGCCATCAACTTACTTAGCAGCGTTACGTTTTTCACTCGAGACGATTTTATACAAATAACTAAAGGTTTTTTCGTTCACGAGATTATGATGACCGTTATTTTTGCTCGATGAAGCTTCATACAATTGCTTTATCACATCGATCACATGAGCGGTATCGAATTTCAAATTATCTCTCTTCCAATCTAATGCAAATAACGAATCGGCGCAATTCAGCAACTGAATAACGGATTCGTGATCCATTTGCAAACAAGAAGGCAGAACATCTGTAAAGGAAAGATGAGTAAAGCTTTGATTCTCCGATGAGCAACGACATGAAACAAAAATCATGATGAAATAATATTAATTGAATCAACTTGTAGGGCGTTCAATGTATACTATAACACTAACTTTCAAAATTTCGGACAGTGAAAAAAAAAAAAAAATACATTAACCAGTTTAAAACCAGGGAATTCGGCGAATATTTTTGACTTCTTTTTTTTCGAATTTGAAAAAAAAAAAAGATTTCAGACGGATGTTCCCGATTTATTTCATACAAACATACTAACTCGTGATATACTGCAATACAGTTTTGAGTTCGCGATGATTTTTCGAATATTTGCACAGTAGCAAGCATACGTGACTCAAAGTGACGTTCAGATAAACACATTGCGAATCAGCTAAAAATTTCGAATGTTCCGTCAAGTAGCCAGGAACGTGGACAGTGTTCTTATTCTTTTTGCCCGTTGTCGTCGACGCTCGGTTGTGTTCCTGTAGAATGTAGGGGAATCGTCCGAAGATCATTCGCTCGAGGATCGTATCTCCGAATTCGTTCGAGAACCACCCTTTCTGAAAAACAATGAAGACAGATTGAAAAGGATTCTGTTACATCAATATCTTCAATTTGTTCCTCGACTTCCACCTCAATAAGGTCTATTGACACGAGAAAGAGCTACATTTTATTTTATTGTGGAGGACGTTGAATTAAATTGCTTCGACAACTTCAGTTCGAGGGTTATAAAGCTTACACAACGTCTTCCGAAAAATCAATCGGAACTTCAGTTACTGAATTCTACGACCGAGATCTTAAGTTCACAATTCATTCAACGCATGGGTTATTTGAAATTCATGTTCCTAAGAATTCCAGCGATTTAAAATTTTTGGAGAACTGAAAAAGACCAATGTCGATTTTCATGCGAGTACGTTTTCAAAATGAGTTTTAAAAGTGAAATAAAAACAAGATAAGAATTGACAACATTGAGTACAATACAATACTCATTGACATGACACACTTACGAGATAAGTCGACGAATCGCATGATTCAAATATCTCCCACAGTTGCAAAATCACGCTAGATAATAAATTTAGCAACACCGCTGCTTCATTCGATAACTGAGCTAAAAGAACACACAATAGAATACAAGAAAAAATCAGCCATATCTTTGGCGGGTCTATCTTGAATTTTATTACCTGTCCTCTGATTTTTCGATTTTTGAGGAGCAACTTCGACGAAGATATCTAATAATAGTGGTATCAACAATTCCGTATAATGCTGCAGGAAGTACGATGCAGTTATTAGAACTATTTTTAAAGAATTTGATACACGAAGTCGTGTTTACTAACTTTAATTTCATTATTTTGGTCAAATTTTGTACTGTCTTTGCTGGACTGCAACCTAGACAAATCGAGGACTCGACTCGAATCAAATGGACAATGATATAACGAAACGTTCAGAGGTTTATCGCTTTCCCATTTGGCACGTTTCACATACTCTTGCTCTTCTTGAACTACACAAAGGGCAAAAGTAACTTCAATTTCTAATTTCTTCGAGACTACTCATTCAAGGTTAAATTGAATACTCACCTAAATTTTCCCCTTTTTTAACGGACACAATAGCATTTAAAAGCGCTTGCAAACGTATCAACACTTTGATACGCCACATATTTGTAGTCATTTTATCGCTATATTGTAGGATAAGTTTGCGTTCAGAATCCGCATATTTAGTCGAGATCAGATCTAAAAAGGCAGGTAATATAACAGGCTGACAATGTTTTGCCGTCAGCTTCGGATGCTTAGCGATCAATACGTCGAGAATAGCGAGGGAATTTGATCGAACATCGGTATCGATATGACTCATAGCGCAAGCAAGATGCTTGATGATAATTTCGAATAATTCAGAGAGCTGTTCCGCAGAAGTCTGCAAACGATCATAGCATTAGAAAGGAAATCTGTATTAGAACGTGATGGTAATTAACGCATTAAAACATTACTTTGCTCAAAACTACAGACAATAATTTGATAGCTTCTGTTCGAACATCTTGATCTTTGTCCAAAATAAGATTGGAAGCAGTGTGCAGTAGGACCGACAAGTGTGTGTTGAGAATGGAATTTCCGTGAGTATCCACAATTTCGCTGAGAGATGAAAGCGAACTCACACGTAAAGGAGCATTGTGATGGTGCAGTCTCGATAGTAAATCCTAGAAAAGATGATTCTTCAGCATAACCGAAATTTAGTCTGGTTTATTCTCAAACCTGTTTGATTGATAGCTCACCTTTACATTTAGTTTGGATTTTGAAACGATTTCTCCTTGATGTTCCTTCAATTGACTTCGAACTACAATTTTCTTGACTTTAAAACTGGTATTGGTGATATTCTGCCCTTTAGGTAGCAATGTCTTGTGAGAAACTTTGAGTTTAGTTTTCGCTTTTTCCTCCTTCAATAATTTCTTATACGGGGTTTTGCGAGCGTGTTTACCCATTTTGAATTGAAGTATGTATTTAAACAAACATTGGAAAGAACAAAATACAGGGATACTATGAAATAAAACTATAGATTGGGAAAAATTGACAAAATCGAATCGAGAATTGAAACGGATAATTAAATTTGTTCATCTATGAATTATACGACACGAACTGTCCAACACGTGTGTTGTGTTATCAGTTCATCCACGGAGCATTCCATTCCGTCATTCATACAATCACCAAAAAGCCTTTAACCAACAAAGAAATAATCTTGATACTAGAATCTTAGCAAGACCAACAAAATATCCTTTTCTCCAGATTGTGTGAAGTCACGTTAGCGCTTCCTCCGTCACGTGTCCCAGAAGGGTGGGTATGTAAACAAACATTCTTGTAAACAATTTAACAATCATTATCATCATGATTGTGAAGTTCATCGGATTCCGAGTTCCGACGAAGCGTCGTCCCAATTTAATTTATTCAAGTTCATTAAGTAGTCAATTAAATTGGCTGTAATTAAGTGAAAATAACAACATGTAAATCGCGGACACTTTTGCCTCACATTCCTGCGAATTGCAGGACAGTAAAGAAAATGATGCTTCGCAATCAGTTTCGTCAGAATTTGTACATTTTAATTGGTGTTTTGCTCGGACTCTTATTCGGAGCGTTCAATCCATTCGAGAATGACTGCGCATCGACTGATTTTGAAAAATTCGTTTCCTCGGACAGCGGTGCTGAACTGGACGAGTATTCTCCCAAGGTAAATCTAGCAGCGAAGCCTTTAAAGGCGCAAAAGAGTCCCCAAAAAATATCTCGACCTCGATATTTTTCTACGGAACTCGGCATTAGGAAGAAATTATTCGTAGCCGTACTCACAACTCAACGTACAATCAATACCTACGGAGTGGCAGTAAACAAGACGGCGTCGCATTTGGTCGATAAATTGACATTTTTTATCGATGCACCCGGAACTCAGAAATTGAACGTATCCTATTTGAATCTACCGGGAATCGTCGGTTTTATCGACACAAGAGTGGTTCTAAAACCGTTTCATGTACTCAAGTATATCAAGGACAATTTTATCGATAATTACGATTTCTTCTTCATCGTCAACGATAATGTCTTCATTAAAGCCAGGAAACTGAACGATATCGCCGAACAAATTAGCATTAGTCAAGATATTTACGCGAGCACGAAATTGGACGATTCCAAGTATTGTTCTTTTAGTAAGTTTCGAGATTCTTGGTACGGTAGTAATGTCTAGAATAGAATATCAACGTTTTAAATGTTTTAGGTGCCGGTATTCTTTTGAGTAATTCAGTTGTTCAGAGCTTGGTTTCGAATATAGACTGGTGCGTAAAGAATGTACACTCGTCATCAGATGATGAAAATTTTGGTAAATGTGTTTTACACTCGTCGAATATCGAATGTCAACAAATAGTACAGGTATGATGTTTGTAAAGCTGAACATTGTATCCTCCAAGAATTGGGATTACCTTTTTCTCCTGTTGCAGGGACAACATCTCAGCAGTTACAATTTGAAAGAAGAGAATGAATTAGGTGTACATCATTTGGAATCCGAAAAACTGCGCGAAGCGATTTCTGTGTATCCAATTCGGTATATGAAAACGTTTTATGTGCTGCACGCATATTTCTCAAAGGTACAGTGATGTTTTGAGTCAAGATGTGAAAAATTGTATCCATCCAATTGAAATTTTGAAAATCACAATCATAGTCCTCTCCTCCTTTAATTACAAGAAAAATATCAATTCAAATCTTATTCAGTCAATTTAAGGTTTGACCTCTGAAAAAAAAAAACAGTACAATTGAACGTACTTCAGAAAACGTATGCCGAAATGTTTCGATGTGTTGGCATTGTTTTCTAACTGAGTCATCGGAGAACGAATTCCGAAAACTTCTGAAAAGACCAAAAATCAGATTTAGGCGGGAACTAACATATATTTTACCATAATATTTATGGAATTGTGATTTCCTAATTGTACAAAATTAAAAAGCTCTCATGAAGAGTTAGTCGTGCTAAAAACATTCTTTCCTCGCCACGAACTCGGACGATATCTGTGATAGAATGAGGGAGTCTTCTATTTTGATTCCTTTTTCGTCCTACGATTACAGTTTTTACAAAAATTACTTGGAATCGTCATCAAGGTGTTTTTCAAGTATCAAATTTTTTTTTTTTTTTTTTTTTCGTCTGCTAAAATAATAAAAATCTATATTTTTGAGACATTGTTCAAAAACGAACTTTTCGTAACTGCAGCTAGAACTTGGAAAAACCAATGAAAAAATAGAAAAGTTTCGCGAATCCATAGCGATGATGGCGAAATTCACTCCAGGTGGTGAGGGATCGGTGACGTGGCCAGTTGGAAATCAACCTGGTAATAAACCGATGACCAGATTCGACTTGCTTCGGTGGGATTACTTTACGCAGTCTCACATATATCTAACGAATGAATTTAATACGTTAAGAAAATTGAACGAAGCCGAGACGCTAGACATCCAGGTAACTCGTGGTCCTTGCATTGTTCTCTTGTTGTCAAATTTCCTTTTTTCTTTATTGAATTAGCGCTCATTGCTCGCAGATTGTTATAAACTCATCTGTCGAAATGCTGAACACGAAGTACGACCACAATTTCCAATTTTATTCGTTAGTTAATGGTTACAGACGTTTTGACCCATCAAGAGGTATGGATTATAAGCTAGATATCGCATTACGTAAAGTGAATACCGGGGACATCACGCAAAAGCGGTATGTTATTCATTTTTTTCTAGTCAATTCATTTACCTTGAAATTTTTATCGTATTTGAATGATTCTAGGGTCGAAGTTTGTAAACCGCTGGGTAAGGTAGAACTGTTGTCAGTACCCTACGTAACCGAGAATCGTCGAGTTAATATGATTTTGCCTGTTCGCGCTGATGATCGGGCGGACGCTGTTCAATTCCTAGAACAGTATAAAACCGTTTGTCTTGAAAAGAAAGAGAAAATTTTTCTCGTATTGGTAAGATAATTTATAAGACCAAATTTCATATTTGACGAGGTCCGTAGTTGAGATTTATGCGCTCTTTCCGATGTCTTAGGTGTTCATTTACGATTTCAACGCCCCGGGTAAAGGTACGCAAGACGATGTGTTCAAAGATCTAAAAAATCAAGCGCAAACGCTATCGCAACTGTACAAACGAGACGAGAATAGAGTTATATGGGTATCGATCAAAATACCGTTCACTGATAACTTGGCGGCGACTGCTGCTTTGTTGAAATTTGCTATTCTAGATTTGTCGCTAAAGAAGTTCCCTTACGATTCGTTGATATTGCTTGCGAATCCTGGCATGGAAATTAAAGTAGAATATTTGAATCGAGTAAGTTTTCCTCCTCGTTCGTTGTACGGTCGTCATCGTGGATAGCTAATGATATTTCCCCGATTGTGCTTAGGTTAGAATGAATACTATCTTGGGATGGCAAATATTTTGTCCGATTCCGTTTTCCGAGTACAATCCGATTGTGCATGGTATGGAGCAACAACAATTTATCGACGTGAATAAGAAGAACGGTCATTTTGACTCGTTGAACACGGATCATATTTCTTTCTACGTTAAAGATTATTTTAATAGTGAGTATTGAGAATTCGTTTAATGTATCACCGAAAAAAGTTTGTAATTTCCGACTAAATTCAATTCAAATTTTATCATCAATCAGTCATTGTTACCTTACGTTCAAAGAAGAATTTTTCAAAGAAAAAATCACGCCTGTAGGTATTCTGGGAAGCGAGATCCGAGGGTCCTAAAAGTCGATGGTAGAATGAATAAAAGCCCCGCGGTCAAACAGTACTCGGTGGTGTGCAACACCAGAATTAAAAATCATTGCAAGATCATCTTGAGAACATCGTATCATTTGGAAAGCAAATAATAGTTAGATAATTTAGGACACGAAAGTATGCACTAATTATCCTTCATCGCAGATCGAAAGTTCAAGAGAATTCAATATTCTTCCAGAAAATAATTTGCAATTTTTGGAAACCATCACGATATTTAACATTGTCGAAGCACAATGTTCGCCGCAAGACCACGAATCATTCATTCGAAGAATGTATTAATCTTTCAAAAGTTTTAATGCGATGAAGGATGATTTATGCTATATTTTAATATTGTAGGTAGTTTATTCACTTATCGTTTGTTTTCAACATGGTATGCTGTACTCAAGATCATATTCTGTACGGGGTTACTTAAAAACCTGACCTACTTGAATAGACACGTTGTTTTCATCGACATCATAATTATGTGCATTACTGAGAACTGGTTTCAAAATCATGAAGGACGGAAGACGGTGCGTAATGATTCATCTTGTACCAAAAAATGGGTACGAAAAGATGAAAGAAAAGAAGCGAAAGAATTTTCTTGATAACGATTCACGTATATGACAAGAAACTGCTAGCCATGATTAAAATTTCGGTAGTGAATTTCGGAACCAAGGTGCAGGTGGGTTACGAGGTGCAAGACTGTGATAGGGTGAGAATACTTGGCCTGACATCCCACACGGTTCTTCGGATGCAGAACTCAGGGCTTTATCTTAGATCTTGTTATCACAATTGCGACTTTATTCTGTATTCTATTTTTCAGCTCGTAAAAAAATGGAGACGTTGATTCCGCTCGTGCGAAGTGACGCGGACCTACGACTATTCAAAAGTTCTTCGTCCAAGGACGAAAATTTCACTGATTTAGCCGTGAACACCATTTACTCGATGTTCGTGCGTTTCGGCGACGTGCATGTCATACGCGGTGTGGAACCGGCGCTAAAATTGCGTTACCGCGAACTGTCTTGTACTCCGTTCCTGAGTATTGCGGACAAGACAATTGCCGCTCTCTATAAACACTGCCTTATTTCGCGGAACACGAATTTAGGTTCCCGCGGCCAACTATCCAGATTGTTACTCGATTATCAAGAAGCGAACAAAATTAACTTACTTTCGTGACGAACGTATTTGTCGCAATGAAAATATGCTGTGATTTTTCTATTGTATAATATTTACTTAGATTATTTTTATTATATTCTTCAACGCGTTAGTTGTACGCTCGGCTCATCATAAGTTTTTTGTTTTTTGTGTTGAATCTCATTCTGAGTTATGATCTACGTTACCTTGACATTATAACGTGTAATTCGTGACAATTGTTCGCCTTATTTGGTCGTTGAGTCAACATCAATTTACGTGTAAAATCAGGAGTAGATAACAATAATATCATTGGCGACGAGTCGATATACTTTTATTCAGTTTTATAAAATAATAAGATAATACATACGCGATAAACGGTTTTCAGTCTTAACGAGTGTACGACCATAATATTCGAAGAACGTTCAAATATAACTTTTTTTACTTTTTCCTATCGAAAGTTCAGCGGGTAAACATAAGAATCGTCGATTGAAAGAACCGTAACAGATTCTTGGAAGGAAAAAAAAAAAAAAAAAGAACGAGAGTCTTAAGTAACTCGAAAGGAAACAAGATATCGCGACGTGATTCGCAAACTTTCTTCGAAATAATACGGACATATATGAAGCTTGACGAAAGAGAAGAAAACGAATACATTATTCACGATGAGGAACATAAAAAATTGTTACGATAAAAAAATTGTTTAAGTTATACGAGGAGGGTCACAAAATGAGAAATCGGACACAAGACGAAATTGACTATTTGGAAGGCAATTCAATCATAAAGAAACAGTATCATTTAAAATCGCATTTGTTTCGTTTTCCTTCTCTTTGACGGAACAAAAAACCATTTCGTATCTTACGAATTGATAAGAAATAATCCACGCATTCCGTTGAAATGTTTTTTATCATAATGAGCAAAATGAATTATGGTTAAATAGAAACTAGGAAGAATTTTACTAATTTTTCGAACATAAACTGGGAAGAATCCAACAGTTCTACGCGATCCTCCTTTTTATGGAAGGGGGGGGGGGGGGGCTTATAAATATTTAATAAAGCCGTCGTTCCGAACTTTCGAATCACGCGGCGTATTCTTAATAATATTTTTTATCACTTGGTTCACGCATTGGTAGCAAAGGAAAGAAAATGGAAAAGTATAGAAGACGAGACAAGAAAATATTTGAATGAAAATTAATAAAGTAATCAATAGAAGAAGAAAGATAAGTCAACATTGAATACACGAGAGCGATACATCGATTAAATCAGTGAAGACAGAAAATTATCAACTTCTTCGAGAAATGGTATTTTCCATCGAATGCGCGCGCGTATTTTTATCATCGATCACAATAAGCAAACTCCATGGTACACTTTTCGGTCAATCACTATCTGAACCTGTCTCGGAAAGTTGCAAATCTTCTTTTAATAACTGGCCAGTCATAGTCTTCGGCGAGAGAGAACCATTAGGGTAACCTGGACAAATAAAGAAGTTAAATTAGAAAAAAAAAAAAAAAATCCGCACATTTTCTGGTTTAGTAAAATGTAAAACGAGGTCAACAATGAAAGAACCGGAGGATAGGGCTATCAATTGAAAGTTAGTCTCGTTAAATACGTCAGCGAGAAGCGGTCGCACGGAGGTACGCAAAATCTTGTTCACCGATTAGCAATTTTTTTTTTCTTTTTTAATCGGAAACGCATTCCACTTCAAACAAAAAGAGTTACGATTAGTCAACTCATACTAACACTGGTTATGCAGTAGGTTGATTGCATTCTTATACGTAGAAATGAACCAAACGAGTAACTAGTTCTTTCTGTATCCCTTCTATCTTTCATAACTCCCCGACTATACGTATGCAATTTACGAGACCACGAAACAAAAGCATGAAGTGCCACTTTCTCGTCGCGAGCGTGCGTGACTCAAGATTTCCTTGAATTTAGGTAGTTTTTCCCCCTTGATATCAATGAATCGGTGCAACGACGAAACTGACAAAAGAAATTATTCGTTTACGTGAGCTAGAATGCAACTTCGTCACCTAATCTGTGCAGAATACTCGTCAGGAGCAACCGGTCTTTTGAACAAAGAGAGTCGAAGTCTTTTATGCTTAGCGTTGAAAGATCCAAAAACAATTTTAGACGGAAATATTAAGACGTTTACACGTGAGGAATATTCGAGCAAGTAGTTAGAAAACGTTCTTGAAGCTATTACCAATAGGAAATACCAGTAATTTTGCGATCGTGAATAATAGCTTTATTATAATTTTTCAGGTAGTGATAATCGAATTTTACTATTTTTATGACTGCAAAATAAGTTCAAAACAATGTGAACACAGTCTTGCAAACCGAATAAAGTCACTTGAAAAACTACGTTCTTCATTAACAGCATGAGAATTTATCCACAACTCAATAATTGGAAAAGTTGGGAGACTCAAGCACGACAGAATGGACGACCTTGACTTTCGTCTATTTTTCATCTTAGTTTAGAACGTGATGGAAGAATGAAAATCAAACTAGAAAGTACGAAGTTTATAACTGTTAATGTGATCTTGAGATGAAAATGCATGTCCAATCCTTCGGAGACGAAAATCAACGACCCAATAATAGAATGACAGAAAAAATAAAATAAAAAAACCGAATCGAACTAATACGCTACTTCGAACTGATATAGTTTCAACGACATTCTCAATCAACCACACAGACGACGATTAAAATTTTCCATTCTACCAACCAGTTTTTTCATTCAAATACTCAATGCACCAAAAATACACGTAATAAGGAAATTTTTCGAGAATGATACGTGGATCTGAGTATGTATTAAGAAACTTACCATTAACTCGAGCAGGAGATACTTTTTTGCGAGCATCGGATGAAGAAGACGACGAGGAATCACTATTACTATCACTATCACTGGAAGAGTCGGTCGACGAATCACTAATACAACCAATAGTAGCAGATAGCTGCGAATCGAAAAACGAAATTCATTAGCTCTCAAAACACGCAAGCAAATCATCAAGATATCAAAAATAGTTAGCAACTAACCCCGAACTCATCTTCTTGAGGCATATTTGTCAGTACGGGTAAATCAATTGGATTATTAGATTCAAATCCAGTCATCGAAGATTCGTCATCATCCAGGGACAACATAGTACGTTGAGAACTGTTCGCTTCTGCTTCTGGCGAGTGTGTGGAACTGGAATACAAAGACAATAAATGATTAGTTTGAAAGCAGCGATGAAAACTTTATCTCAAATCCAATCGTTTCTTACCCGAAAAATTTATAATCACTAGTGGAGTTCTGAGTACTTTTTGATTCGTTCGGTGAACTTCTCGAAGGTGAAGGATGAAGTGGCGAGTGTTTCGAAATCAGACCGTATTGCTTATTTCCTAATTCAGGATCACTATTTGTAGTCTCTTTCGTCTTCTGTTTTCGTTTGGCCTTCTTTTTCGAAGTTGAAGGCATATCATTAACGCGCAATTCCGGGGAAGAGAGGCATTCTTTCTCCGGTTTCTTATTTTGATATTTGACTTTATTGGCATTGTTATTTATTCTGTAAAAGGAAAGTTCGTCGTATTAGAAGCAACAAATATAAGAAAATGGAAACGAAAACAAGCTTTGACGGAAAACTCACTTCGTTCGTTTCAATTGAATAGTTGCAGTCAGCTTTTCTAGAGTAACATCACCGGTAACATTGTCGATGACTAAAAAGTACTCTTTAGGAAACTGTTTCATCGTACCAGAGTACATGAAATCTGAAGAACCTTCATTACTGCTCTGCGGGTACTTCAGCGTAACTTGATTAGTTGATGAAATATCCATCATAGCTGATTCATTATATTCTTCACTACTTGGCTTGAAATCATCTGCAACAAATTCGAAAATATATAATATTAGGAAAATGTTCATAAATCAGCAGCATAATCTTTCTCGCGAAAACAACGTAATAAATCCTACTGAGGAAAAAAATATTCAAAATCGCTATTCGACTTCGAATACCTGATGGATGAAAAAACGATGACATGTCACATTTCCATTGTCTGGTTTTGAAATGTAACGACGTCGACAATAAGAGGAAGAGGAATAACTATACTAACATTTCATTCCGTAAAAAGAAGTTCCACTATTCTTCAAACTGTCCCCGATCTTCAATTCTCGACGACCAGTGGGTAACTTAAATTCGGGATCCATTAGAATGCGGAATGAAGTACGATGGTTCACCAGCAATTGAATTGAGATGATTACATGCAGCATACATATAATTTCTACTATCGCACGAGAGAATAAAACGAAGAATTGATGACGACAACCGACGCGGCGTCCGAGCGCGATTCGATTTTTTTTTTTTCTAAATTCGTAGAAATAAAATCACTAAGGTATCGATCGAATGATTATATCACGAGAAAAATGGGTAATGATGAACTTGTCGTTGCAACGGTGGCTTGCCATCATCTCAGATGTCTCATCTTGAATTCAGACTTGATCGATTGGGGAAACGAAATGGATTACGACTACGAGTATAAGAATGGAACAGGATACCTTCATTGCTTTAAAATACTTTCACTATAAGTGAATGACAAAAAAAATTTGAATTTCAAGTCCAGGGTCCGGTCAGGAAAGAAGGCACGTATGATGGTGAGGCGGGGTAGCGGTGACGGATCACGGATGATATGCGTGAACGCGTGAACTAAGTAATTCAGAGTCACCCTCACGGGCTCATGGTTGGTTGCAAACGCAGACGCTACACAGCTACGCTGGAAGCGCTCGTGTGCAGTATTGACTATTGTGGAAAATAATATCTCTCTCTCTTTTTTTTCCTTTCTTCAGAACCCATTTTTTTCTAAATATTTCATTTCATTATTTATTTAAATTTATTTATATTTACAGACATTGAATGAATACATCATGCACTCTAACCAGTCACATAGTTTACATGATTCAGAATTTACTTCAATTGGAGATTGAGCTCCAATTCATATACGTCGGCCTAGAGTCAAAATGTCGCAACTCCATGGTACAGATTTGCTACAGTAGTCTACACTAACTCTACAGAAGCAAGCAAAAAAATGCTTACACGGCTCACAATTTTTCACCTTTACCTACAATCAAGTTTTAACAGGGAACCTGTTTTATGGGGGGCTATTTGAGAAATCTGCCGTCCGCCGTGCGCCGTCCAGCGAAGAACTTAGAAAAATTTCGACTCTCGAGCTATATATGATAGGAGGGGGACTTGGAGAAATTTCGACTCTCGAGCCATATATGATAGGAGATGGACTTAGAAAAAATTTCGACTCTCGAGCTATAGATGATAGGAGGGGGACTTGGAAAAATTTCGACTCTCGAGCTATATATGATAGGAGAGGGACTTGGAAAAATTTCGACTCTCGAGCTATATAGTCCAAATCTAGACTTCCTTGAATTTTCAATACCAAATCTCATTCGAATCATAAAACAGGTTCCCTGCGTTCCTCGTTTAACTTCGTTAAGGAAGCCGTCATTGTTTGCTTAAACGTTAACTTTAGTACTCCAATTTCTTCAATGAATCGTTTTCTCAATAAGATACACACATCCTCACCATCTCTTGCCTCTCTAATTCATTCTTGATCATCTCCGATTCTCAAGCATCTTTTAATGTTGGTTATTGTAGACTCACACACACACCCATCGCATCACTTATCTTATCCTTCTTTCATGCTCTCATTGCGATTCTGATACCTCCCCCCCCCCCCTCATTCAACATATCTTTTCCTATCCCAAATTAGTTTTACTCCCGAACTCCTGACTTATCTCTTACAATCACATAAAAGCACTATCAGGTGACTTTCCATTTGTCGTCAACATCTTTCAATTCTTCCAACAATTAAATTCCTTTTTCCACATCTTCACTTTTCAAACCACTGAGCTCATAGCTCTGTGACACTCTCGTAGTAACTCGTTAATTTAAAAGAAATCTAAATGAAAATAAAAAATGGAATAATTTTTACCTCTGCCTACAAGTAATCATTTCGCTTAAATCCTTTCTTCATAACTCCAACTTATTCTATAAATCGTTCTCTCAATGAGGCTCACATATATCGTCACCATCTCTCAGTAGTTTAATATTAGTGTGATCCTGACTCACTTTTTTTCTCCCATCATTTTTCATCGTATTTCGTTCTCTATTCGATTATTTCCATCAATATTCAATGCAAAAACAGCTAAAATATCACCCTTTAATTTCCTAAATTGTCCACATTTTTTTCATCATTATTTCACATATTTTCAATCATTTCAACCAATAATATTTGATTAATTTTAGTCAGAAAAACACGGTCACTTTTAGTGGCCATGATTCATCATTATTCCACTTATTTTCTATCAAAAACATAATTTTTCCAGGAGGTACAGTCATACACCCTGAAATTTCATAACAAATAAATTTGTCTATTTTCTATCAAAAACATCCATTAATTTCTCCATCATTTTTCATCGGTTTTCACTCTCTATTTATTCGTTTACACCAATATTCAATGCAAAAACAACCAAAACATCACACACATATTCTCTAAATTGTCCTCATTTTTTCACTAATATTTTGTCAATTTTCACCAATATTTAGTCTATTTTCTATCAAAAACATCGATTAGATAAGACATATTCCTTCTGGCGCACTTCCTCATTTCTCTAGCGCAGAGTAAAATTTACCCATTTTTCAACCTCTCCAAAAAAACCTAGAAATCTTCCATTTTTCACTCTGTCTATTTTGATGTTTTCGTGGTAAATAATGAATAATTTCACTCTTTTTTTCATCTCCGCTAGTTCGAAAATTTCAGAGCTTTTGTATCATTTTTGTATCAATTTTTAACATATATAAGATATTTTTTCTAGCGCAGTCAAGCGCAAAGACTAATTCCTGTCAATTTCTGTCATTTTTCATTGAATTTTAAAAATCCTAAGAAGAAGCGCAAGGACCTGTTTCTCTCATTTTGAGGCAAATTTTTCTCATTCTTCATTGAATTTTAAAAATCTCAAAAAGAAGCACAAGGATCTGTTTTTCTAGCGCAGAACAAAATTTACCCATTTCAACAGTATATTTATCTGTTTTTGAGCAGTTCGAAAATTTCAGATTTTTTGTATCATTTCTGCATCAATTTTCTATATTTTTACCATAAACTAAATCTCTCTCGTGAGAACTACATCCATCACTCCTAAAATACAAGAAATTTCGTTCTAGCGCACTTATTAATTTCTCTAGCGCAGAGCACAATAATTTTCTCATTTTTCAACCTCTCCAAAAATCCTAGAAATCTTACAATTTTTAAACTGAATATTTAGCTGTTTTTAAACTAAATATGAACCCCTCCTTGTTAGTTCAAAATTTGAGAGATTTTGTATCAATTATGTATCAATTTTTTATATTTTTACCATAAATAAATCTCTCTTGTGAGAGCTACATTCCAGCACTCCTAAAATACAAGAAATTTCCTTGCGGCGTACTTACTTATTACTCTAACTCAGAGTACAATTTTCTCATTTTTCAACCTCTCAAAAATGTCGTCAAATTTTTTTCAACCTCTCAAAAATATCGTCAAATTTCCTCAATAACTTGCTAGTTCGAAAATTTCAAAGTTCTGTATTTTTTTAATCAAACTATCAAGCTGAAGTGAGTTTGTTGAGCTTGGAAGCCAGGAGGTACCATCATACCCCCTGAATTCTACCTAACATGTCCGCAAAAGACGGACGTTTTTTATTCTTCGAATTTTCTCCTATTAAAATAGTCGAAATGCTACATGCAAGGCATGTAATTTCAGAGTTTTTTGTATCAATTTTGATCTGAGTCAAACGTGTGTCTTTTTCGCCGGCACACGTTCATTAGAAGCTATGAAGAAATCTCTTTCGTGAGAGCTAGGCCTACTTTCCAGTACTCCTAAAATACAAAAAATTCAAGTTTTAATTGTAATGACTTAAGCTAGCGCAGTAACTAACGCAGTAACCAATTTTCATCCAATTTTCTCAAATTTATTAGGGTCCGTGGTGCTGGACCCTGTAATTCCTTATTGAACTATTCTATCGCATTAACTTATTTCTCTAGCGCAGTGAGCAATTGTTTCGTCATGAATTTCTTTTCTTTCAATGTGCAGTACTGTAGGAACGGTTTTACGTATATTGTTAAACTGTACATTTTACTTCATGGACAGTCAATGGTACGTTTATTGTGAAGGATTCGTTTGTCGAACCACTACCTGAGTTTAAGAACGATAGTAGAATTTTGAATAGCGAAAATAATGTAACAGCCGTGTTTCGAGTAAAACGTAATAGGACTATAGTGGGAACGATAGAGGTTGAACATTGGTTACGAGTAGGTGATTATCCTGCCGTTTTTAATGCTGCCACAATTGAATTTCATCCTGCGCGCTCGCGTTCTTATAGTAGAGGCTATCAAGATGCCGTTCTGCCTATGATAACTTCCCCACGCCCTGGAGATATCGAACGTACGCGGTATTTGTTATGTTCATAAATGCGGATTAAGACCGTATTATTTGGAACAAAAGTTAAATTATAATTTATATATACACTGTGATAGAGTTCAACCATACCAGCAGAAAAATGTTCCGTTAGGTATCTATGGAAAAAGTATCGACAAACGCGCGAGTTTTTGCTCACAAATCGCGTATGATAATTTACCCATAGCCTTTGTTGCCACCACAACATTCGAAAAAAATTGAACAAACCATATCAGAGTTATAGGAGTAGAGAATTTTTTTTTAAATTGGGTATATCTATAGAACTACTGATCCAATCGTCAAAAAAAAATGCAGGTGCACAACTTCAGATATAACACTACAATTTGACTAAGTTTCAAGAAAATCCATCCAGTAGTCTCGGAGGAGAAGTCCGGACAAATTTTGATCCATATATATCCCTATATCCTTATATATATGTATATATATAAGGAAACCTGAAATTTTTTTAATGACGTAGCGATGATCTATGACCTCTAAAACGCCGAGAAAGTTCATTTCCCCCTCTTTTCGCCACAACTGTGACGGGTGTAATAATACTCGCTTTTCTACGAAAAGTCGGTAAAACTGCACTCATTTTGGAGAAGAGTATTACACTACAATGGTACCAGCAAGGTGCAAAGTCACTTCATCAGCCTCAAGCTTACTACGCTGCAGAAAAAAGACCACGAATTTGGGAGTTATGATATTTTGACTCTAGACCGACGCATGGATGATCGCCCACAATCAGTGGCGGATCCAAGGGGGGGGGGGGGGGGCAGGGGGCCATGGCCCCCCCCAAAGGAAAAAGAAAAAAAGAAGAAAAGGAAGGGAAATAACGAAAACGCGAAAAAGAAAAGGAAAACGAGAAGAGAAGAAGAAAAAAAAAATAGGAAAAACGCAAAAGAAGAGAAGAGGAAAATATCTTTTGGAGTGTAAACTGAGAATTGTAGTTACAACAGCGTTATTTATTTCTTCGTTTTTAAAGATAGAATTCAATTATATACATACACTCATTATCGCAGTAAAAAATTTTTTTGTGCTGATACGGGAAATTTTGGCCCCCCCCCCCCCCATTTGGTTTTTCTAGATCCGCCACTGCCCACAATCGACTTGTATTGGGCTGAAGACCCCCGAAAATTCCTCCACAATATCTTAATCGCGGAATAGTAACGTCAATGGTCCTCCCAACCCAGCAAATTACTCGCCTTCGAAGAGAATGTACAAAGCTTGAGTAATATCATCGGTAAAATCTGCGACCCGAATCGACTGCTGGAAACTGCCACTTACAGAACCTCTTTGGGTCACTCAAAACTCACTCATCTACATATCAACGATATGTGTGATGCGTACTCCAGAGAAGTAGGTAATCATCACCGAGCATGTCCTCACCAAATATTCCACTTTACTATTGCCTAAGATACGTCTAAGCAATATTTATCATGGAGAAAAGATATATTAATTTCTGTTTTTTTTTTTTTTTTTTATATTATTATTCATTTGTTTAATTATTAATTGTTAGTACTCACATGACTAAAATTTGTAAATAAAAAAAAAAAAAAAAAAATCGACAGTCCAATGATGAGAAGACTGAATTATGAGAAACAATAACTCATAACCAATACTGGTGATTTTTTTAAATGGGATACCGCAAATAATTGGACTACGCGTCGGTTTGTGGCACCATACCAGATAAAGAATGTAAATGAAATAAAAATGGAAAATTTCTGGGACTACAACGTCTGCAAACTTGAAATAACTTGGTTGAAGAAAAAACTTTTTGCCACGTACAGTAGAATCTCGCGATATATTTAACAAAAAAGCAGTGTACTATCGAAAAGTTCATAAGAAAATTATAAAATACATACAGGTATACTGGAGGTACATATTCGATTTTTTTTTACATATTTATGTATCATTTTGCGTTTATAACATGTCCGGATCTCTTGTACCTGTACTACATGTTCAGGCAACGTAATAATCTACTTAAAAAAAAAAAAATCGTGATTAGCTAGATTTTTGCTTACTTGGATCGAAAAACCTCCGATCAGTTCAGATAATAGAGGTTCTATTGTATAGGCAGAAATAGAGCCTTATCGACACGTATAGGTACTCACCGTTTGTCCGTTATTCGGCCGAAGAACTGAACAGTTATTCCCTTATATGCCAGAAATGACCACTACCCAAAAAATCCTTTCAATCAAAAGCGTTTTTTTTTTTTTTTCTTTTTCTTTCTTTTACGATAAGCAATAACAAGAGAAATATGTACTAGTATATTTTTATACAAGTGAATTAAAGTGAGGATTTGCTACTCGCGCGCTTGTCCGAACACGGTTGGTAGAATTTTGCTCTCTTGTAGCAAAATAATTAGCACCTTAATTCATCAGGAAGATATATTTTTCTAAAAAAGTACTAATACAAAGGAACTGTTGAATCGCGTTTCAAGTGGCACATCACCATCGGTTTAAACCGTTTAACCGATTTCATTATTGTTTTTTATGAAATTAGGAGCTCAATCCAAGACTTCTTCATTTTTATGCTCAGCTTGAATTTGTAAAAAATGACTCATTCACCCGTTTGAAGGATATTGATTAAACAATAATACAACAGAGAAAATAAGACAGGAAACTGAAAAGCAGAGGTCATGCCTAGGAAAAAAGGGTAGAATGTAAGAATAAAATGAATGAAATTAATAATGAAAATTCAAGTAGCCTACATCACAAGAAATCACGGTCAGACGTTTATTCTAAAGTTGGCGAGATTTTCACTGAGCTATCCTTTTTGAATAAGTTGATAGAATTTTTTGTTCTGGTTATTTTGATTGCCTCACGTACTTTCCTTTCACAAATACTATTTTTAAAGACTAAAATATCAAGTCTACGTTTGAATTACACGAATCCGTTCCTTTAAGTTACGGCTAACATTTTTTTACTCCACGTCGGAGTATTCCTCTTTATTGTTTAGTTTTCTACGTTTGAAATTAAATTGATGGAAGCTGTCTGTATCCTCGTTTAGTTTCTGTAGGTACCGTTGACAGATTTTTTTTTGATGTTTAAAAGAATACCGTACCTAACTTCTAAAATATTAGGTAGGTAGACAGATAAGTGCTAATTTTCAGCCATACATGAGAAGTTTTGCCATCCTTAATGGAAATAGTACCTAAGTCGTATCACTGCAGGTACCGATTCCGAAAGAGTATTATTTTTTACCAAAAAAGGGTAAAAGAATATAATTGGGGTATTGATTCTAAGAAAAAAATACAAGATACTTATCTGAGCATCTTGCGATTTTTAGCCCAAGTGCTCTATTGAGAATAATGAGGTTCCCTTTTACCGTTTGCTATATTAAAGAATTAATATTAATGATTCGAATTACCATCCTATATAATAAAGCACATTGACTATAATATGCATTATACACTTTGTAGTCAATGGAATTACGGTTCGAATGTGGTTCGAATTGAACAATGTTTACTCAGGTCATTATGTTATCAGTATTCTTCCTAGCACCTTATTCTTCCCCGCTCCCACTGACAACTGACGAGGCTTATCAGTATTTCAATAATAAGGCGCTATTTCAATTACCGCTTTACCGGCATCGGTAGAATCGTGAGAAAAAAAGGAGGAATCTGAAGTCCAGTGATGTATAATTTATTGAGATGATTTGCAGCCTTATCTCAATGAGCGAACGTTTGAACCGTCGATTGGAACACGATGATTTCCGTCGTTCTGTCCGTATCGTGCGCTTCTATACTACGCATAATAACTTACTTCTAGTCGTCATCTAAAAAGCTACGCTTATGGTCTCTTCGAGTTGGTCGTTACAGTGAATCAATATCTCATTAGAAATCAACGCATCAGCATGTGTATTGTCCGTTTTAATTGCACCATTTAAGGTAGAATCAAGTCGCAATTTTCAACTCAAACTTTCTGTTTTGTGTTTGCGTCATATTTCGAAAGAATGATCTAAGATTTTGTTACTGTTTTCAAGGAAAGCTGCTAAACTACTGAGTATCTGTGAACGAATATTGATAATATCGTAATGGAAAGTATGGACGTTACGAATACAAAGTTCCTCGATATACCAGTGAAGAAAAAAGATGTGAAACCTGCGGTAAGGATGAAATTATTGCAATCCCTTTGTTATCCAGTCCCCGTTAATGTTTTGGGTACTCTCATCGCTCTTGTCGAACCTGAGTGTTATAATATCGATGTGTACAAGGATGGGGAGAACTTTAAGGCTGAGATGACTATAGATGGAAGAATTTTTGAATCCTTCGCTCAGCAAAAGAAGAAAGCTCGTGATTTAGTCGTTACGCAAGCATTGTTCCACATTTTCGGCGACTTTATAGAACGCGTACGTCCATCAGATGGCGATAAAGTGGTCCCCGAAGAGTCAGTCCCATCGACCTCAACAGTAAAAGTTCCTTTATCTACATCGTTACCTAGTCAAGTATGTGCGCAGAGTATCCCGTCCACATCACATGGAGATAAAGCTATCGCCGAAAAGTCAATCCCATCGAACTTAACAACAGAAGTTACATCGTTACCTAGTCGAGTAAGTGCGCAGAGTATCCTCTTCACAACAGACAGAAATAGAGCTGTTGCCAAGGAATCGATATCGAGGACCCCAGTAACAGAGAGCGATAAAGTGATTCCTTGTACGTCTTCGAAACCAATGATCGACAATTTAGAGTTTCCGTCAACGTCCCCTAACTGTAATTTATATTATGGACCTGTTTGTTCTGGAGCTCAACCAACAGATGACCGTGTAGGTGTTGACAAACGTCCGCGTGATGATGACGATCAAGAAGAGAAAACCAACTTTAAAAAGATCAAAGTAGACTGGAAAATGTCATTCGATATTAATCCGTATCAAATCCCCATAAAAAAGGAAATTAAGCAGCAAGTATTCGAACGCCTCATTCATCAAGCTCTTAGTTCGTCCGAAAATCCGAATACTATTACCGCCTTACATTCTATATTAGACAAAGATCACTTTACATTGGACGTAAAAGCACTGCCAGATACTGTTGGAAAGTTTGTGGCTAATTTGAAGGTATTTGAATGGACTTATTCGGCTGAAGGCAGTTCGTTGAAAAAAGCTAAAACGAACGTGGTAATTAAAGCGTTAAAGGATTTATTCCCCAAAGTTGCCTCAAATTGTAGCAGTTCTAACCAGAAATTGGAAAGTCCGATCTTAAAGAATGGAAGTGAGAGTAATACTGTTACTGTTGCTACTGTAGCACCTATTGTAAGGGAACCTTTTTTGCCTTCTACGACTCTAGAAAAAGGAAGGGGTATTGCTGACCAGGTGGCCTCTGCGATCGTATCTACTTACGACAAATTAATGGCGGGACATGAGGAACATCTGAGGAGGTACAGCATAATATCCGGAATCGTCATGATCGAAAATAACAATGCGAATTCCATGAAGATAATAAGCATTGCTACCGGTAAGATTTTTAGCTTTTCTTCGCTCTTAGTTGTAATCAAGTTCGTTTTCATCTTGTCATTTCTTTCATGTTCTAAGGCAATAAATGTTTGCGTGGGGACCAAATAACTATCCAAGGTGACGTTTTGTTGGATTGTCATGCGGAAATACTGGCTAAGAGATGCCTCATCCGATTCTTATATACTCAGCTCGAGTTAGCGATAATGTCAAAACAATCAATTTTCGAAGAAGTCGCGGAGAAGCGGTACCGCGTCAAGGACAGCATTGAATTTCATCTGTACGTCAATTCTGCTCCTTGTGGAGATGGACGGGTTTTCAACTTTGCCTCACCAAAAAATCCGGAGTCCATGGGCAGAAAACAGTTCGGTAAACGGGGTGTCCTCCGTGTCAAACTGGAATCGGGTATGGGGGGTATACCCGTGACCGAATATGGGGATCCGATAACATCGTATGAAAGTTATATTCGAGGAAGACCACTGGTTTTGATGTGTTGTTCTGAAAAACTGATGCGCGCCAACGTGCTCGGAGTCCAAGGTGCTCTCTTGTCTCGTCTCATCGAGCCAGTCTATTTGGAGAGCATTCTCATTGGCGACGTTTTCGAAAAAAGTGAGTTATTATATTCTCGTGTGACTCGTTAATAAATTACAATATTATTTGTAAAAATGTTGTTACAGCTAATGTAGAAAGAGCTTTATACGGAAGAGTAGCAGATTTGGAGAATGAAGGAATTGTATCGTCTCCGTATCGAATTCATAATCCGTACGTCGAAGGAATCAGCAACAGCCAAACACCGACTAATGTGAGAGCCGGTAAATCGTGTATGAATTGGATTGTATGCGATCCAGAAGTAGAATTTCTGAACACGAAAACGGGTAAAACATTGGAGAATGAACTTTCGCGATTGTGTAAATTGAAATTGTTTTCCCTATTTATAAACGTATTCAGCTACACGTCTAACATACGAAGATCGACTCTGTCGCTGGTTTCTTATGAAGCTTACAAACAAAAATCCATGATGTACGAGAGCATCAAGAAAGCGCTCTTCGAATTTCTAGAAAGGAATGGTCGCGGGAGATGGTTACGAAAACCCAGAGATATAAGCGCTTTCTTATTGAACGAGGATCTTTTATCCAAACATTCTTGACTTATTTCTTATTTACGTATTTCTTACTTCTTTCCTTTTGTATCGTTATACTTGTTTCAATTTTTATATTTTTATCACTTTTCTAAGATTACGAATAGAAATAGTCTATTAATAGTGCTTGCGTAGTTGACTACTTTTCTCAAGTTCATGTTATTTTTTCTGGTCTGATACAGAAATATTTTGTGTTTCGGTGGAGATTTATTTTCAATAACGCGAATCGAATTTATAATTTTGTAATAGCCTTTGCGCGTTGTATGATGATTAATGTACGTAATTGATTGCTCGAAAAAACAAAAAAAAGTGATAATCACCAAAAGTAGAAAATACCTAAGTTACATAACATGTGATATTACACAATTATTCGTAAGTCGTATTATAGCTTTTGTTATTGAGTTTGTGTGATTGTCGAGTCGGAGCTACCGTAGCGATACTTTGATAACATCAATATTCTTACCTCGCATACACCTTATCTTGTTTTCCTATATTACGGACGGAATATTATATCTATATAGAAGCTTCTTATCGACGATGCGTTACTGCGTGCTCGCATTGTATTCATTAGGAAACACGTATAGAGCATAGTCCTATTACGACAATATTTTCTCATTTGACTTTGATTTACATAGTTGAAATAAACAATTCCATTTTCTAACTTAGGAGTTCTTTAAACACTCAAATCCCCTGTAAAAGAAAAATTGAAGTGTATAGATTTTCGACTGTAGAATTTCAGATTTCAACTAAGTTCTCTGTTAAGTTCTATGTAATACTAAAAACATATAAAACACTAGATCGCAAAATCAATCGATTTTACAAATAGCTGATACAATTAATGTCTCTTATGTCTATATGATTTTCTAAAATAAATATAATATTTAAAAGTGGGCTACTTTATGACGGTAGAGCGAAAAAAAACACGATAATTTGACTCAGTTGAGGCCTCAATTGGTACGTGCTTTTCGCTGTAATCTACAAAGTAGAATTGCAATGTCGCTCATTTCTATAATACTTTTATTATTTTTTTTTGCGGTTTGTAACCCTCAACAAACTCCTACGCCAGCTCAAACGCCCGCTTCAAATTCTTATCCGAAGCAAGAGAGATGTCCTAGTATTCCGGCGAAAAAAATATCCTCTGCCGGTTCGTCGGTCGGTTTACAAACATCAATATCAACAATTTTAAGTGTACCTTTTCTTCACATATCTATCCTGATCCAGAAAATCTTTTTAGGAAGGAAAATGGGCTCTGGTTAAAGTAACTCCATTAGCAGATCCTCCACCTTCGCAGTATGATATGAACACCAATTTTTGTCATCCTTTCAGTAAGTTGTAAGGGATGATTGATGTAGGGTATAAAAATATTATGATCCTGATTATTCGCGATTGTAGGTTATATTCCTGGAAGATGTCAAGGGATTGCGGTACAAATTGACGACTACAGGCGTGATAAATCATTAGGCTTGTTTACTGTAGGCTACAATAACCTGTAAGTAAAAGCACATTAATCTAATAATTCTTCTTGAAATGATTATTTAGTAGCCACCATAGAATGCAGAAGAGAGGGCAACATGATCAGATGAATCGAATTTGAGTTCGAGGTTCAAATTATAGACTTTCGCGAACGATTATCATGTTACCTATCATATTTATAAGTTAGGCCTACTTTAAAACAAATACTTACACGTGGGCTCCTATTCCCTTGAAATTTGGTAGACTTACTTACTTTAATACTTTGATGAATCGTGCTCGGGAGGGAGGGATTAAGACTAAGAATTCCTTTTCTCGAAGTTATGATAAAGCTAGAAAGTTGAACGTATTGATTGCCGATTTTCTCTATGCATTTTCTAAAGCGAAGTTTTTCATTTCATCGCGTTCACGCCCAGGATATGTGTGAAGCGTTGAAAAACAACCGTGGCGGGTTAATGGTTCACTTATTGCCATGGGAAAGGCTATCATCCACATATTTCGTTACAAAGGCAATGTAAGAATATTGAACCGTTCCCTGATAAGAATGAGTAGTTTTTCTAAAACAATCAATGTCGTCGATGATCGGAGATAACAGATTTCCCCCAGCCACTCCCTCGGCTAGAACATAAACATAGCCTTTCTTCAGGCAGAACGTGAAAACCTTGAACGGTACAGGTTCATGAACCTTGCCTGCATGATCAAAAATTCAACTAGGTACCTTATTCTCGTCCTCGCCTTGTTGTAAGTACAACGTATTAACAGTATTTACTATTTTCAAGTACAAAAAGTTCAGTACACTTTGGATTTATGGCCGAATTACACGACTCGCACTACGCGGTCTATCAAGAAGTCTATGACCTCTATCCGCATCTCAGTGAGTATTTCTGCATTCACTTCCGGGACGATCATCTGTTAGGAGTGCTATAATTGACCAGTTTGGAACCGGGATCAGGACAATTTTCCAATTTTAACGTTAATGTAATTCAACGGAGAAATTAATAAAACAATTATTTTGTAGAACGTGAAAAGCGTTCGCCTCCGCCTACCACCTGCACCCTTAGACCATACAACAGATAGACCGAGCATAGTAATGAATCTTTGAACGGAGAACATGATAAGAATACACATAAGAAAATAAGGGGGACTGGACCTTGTTTACAAGCTTGATGAGCGGCGCGGGTGTACGGTGCGTTTCACTGCTCCGCGCGTTCACCCGCGTTGCCTTCATTGAGGTCCAGTCCCCCTTATTTTCTTATCATGTCTTCCGTTCAACGTGTTGTACACGCTTATATGGCCGATGCTCGGTCTATCTGTTGTATGGTCTAAGCCTGTACCACAATCACAATGACAAATCGATTGTCTCCTTTCCAGAGTATTGCAGCCGAAAATTTCAGCTTTGCCTTTTAGCTTGAATTCAAGACCTTGAAAAATTTGGCTTTTGGCTCAATTCAGCTGATTTTCACCTGAACAATTATTGTTATGAAGAGAACTATGAGTCCAGATGAAACGATCAGAAGAATTGGGGCTTTATTATACTTGTGAAAGATGATTTGTGTTGGATAACTCCACTACAGGCGTCTGTGCTGAATGGCTAAAAACCGCTTAACTGAACCAAAACCAACCTTTCTCCATACATGACGAACTAAGAACGGCCTTTAACACGGGTCTTATGGGAGAACGAACGGCTATCCGTTCGTTCCTATGGAAAATTAAACGGTGTTTTTGCCTCGTTCCTTAGTTGGTCATGTTTGCCTTTCTCCTCTTTATTCTCAAGGGCGTGTTCACCTGGTCACTAACACAAAGACACATAGAACCGTGGGAATGAAAAGAAGTGAGTTAAAATACCAATTGGCAATTACAACTTCAAACCAGCTCCAAATTCTACGAAACTTTGAAGATTGAAAGTCAAAAGTTCTAAAAACAACGCAAATTGGTTTCTGATACAAAAAATGTTTCTCATGTTGTTATTCTATTGAAAGGAGTTGAGCTCGTTTGTCTAGCGCCTTACCTTTGTACTGATAACGTGCAAATAATCATATTTTTCAGTTTATTGTTATTCAAAATAATAATGAATGAAACTAGCATGTGTCGGACGCCCTTTTGACAGAAAGCTCCTCAATTAGTTTCTGTTATTGATGGAGTCATCTATCAGCTGTAGTAGATTCCAAAATCCAAAATTTCATGAAATTTAGAGCAAACTTCAAATTTTAATTAGTATTTAATAATAGTATTATAGATTCCTAAATATTTTCCCATGGTGTACTGCGGATTGCGGAATTTCCAGTATTTATAGTGTATGTCATATGTGTTAGTGACCAAATAGAACATGCCCTTAATTCTTTGACAAAGTTTAATCTGATCTAAAGAAAGGAGCAGTTATACTTGACATGTGATAGACAAATTTCCTCTGACGTCATACAGATGACAAGAATATCCGTTCCGGTGTTTATGATCTGACAAGAGTACCCGTTCTGGTATTTTTGATTTGGTTGCTCGCATAAGAATCACGGTATAAGATGAAGAGGTAATGACACAACGCTAAAATCGTGTCCGCAGTTTTGAAGTTGTACGTACAAACTTCCGCTAGGTTTGCAGCGAACACTCGGGCTGTTTCCCTGTTCCTTCTACACCCCACCTGCGCCGAGACGTTACCGTTGGTACCCTAGTATTGATGAAATTTCCAAGGATTATAAAAAATCCAAGAATTTACTTAGAAGGGTGATTCTTTCAAAATTTTATTGAGTAGATTAAATGGTATTTTTATGCCAAATATGAAATGCATCGGCTGATTCCTGATCCTGCAATAAATTTTTGAAAGTAGCGGCGTTCCCATAAGACTCTGTACATTACCCATCACTTTCATCACGAGCGCTGCGCTCGGGATGTTCAGAACTACTTCAAAATCACGGACAGCGTTTACCACAGTCAGAATACGTTCGTGTCACTACCTCTTCATCTTATACCGTGATAAGAATACACGGGGAGCAAAGATCTAGGTATAAATATACAAAAACTACACGGTGAACTTGACGTTAAAATTAGTATTTTCAATTTATATAGTTCCTAGAACGTGTTCATGTACTTTTGGTTATTAAGAAATGGCTTATTTCCAAATAGTAACACTTCAATCTTTGCTCCCTATGTTATTCTTATGGGAGTCAAAAGTCTCCTAAGCCACCGTGGCAACACTGATTCCTAACTATGACGTAGGCAGGAAATCGGTCTCCTATTAGTAAAAATTCAGTTGAATTTGGCTTTTGGCTTTCAACTGGCTACAATACTCTGCCCCTTCCATGTAGAGTGTGCGGTACTAGCACCAACCTGGACCACGCACCCTCAAACAGTCAAGCGTAGTATTTGCTCCATAAGTATTCAGGCAAACAGTCTGCATTGTTGCAGCAATGTAAGTTGGTCTCAGACGGGAATCAAACACAGCATCTCTCTATTGCCGATCTCGACATATTCGACGTTCACCAAAGGAAGGCGGTAAATATCGACATTTACCGTAATTATACAATTTTGTCATCATTTACTGGAATGTCATGATTTACCATAACATAAATATTTAAAAATCTATCATACAAAAAAGAAAGTGAATCAGTGCAGTGTAGAAGTAGTTCTATGATAAAATCATCATGTGAATTGTGAACGTACTGATTGACTCTTGGAAGAGATATCACAAGTATCTCAAGAGCTGAATAGTGATGATTGCCTAGTCTAAATAACGTCAACTAGAGTATTCCGATCTTTCTTATTTTTTTTGTGTCAGTTATCACTTGTTATGCCAGCTGTAAGCTAACCCTTTGACAATATTGAAAAGAAAAAAAAACTGGGAAAAGAGTGTCCGATCAGTGTGTTTTTCACTGAACAGACACCTATGTCTGCAATAGCTTTATCAAGAACTATCACTAGTACGCCTACCTATGTGTACTTAGATTGCCTATGAGAGTTAGGTACGTGAAGAAGCATTTTATACACCCAGAAATCCAGCAGGGGATGACTGTTGCCAGAGTATGTCGCAACAATGTATAAATTGTGAGAAAGATACATAGCTTTGGTGCCTTAGCCTAAATTGGAATGACGATGATGGTCACAGAAATATTTTGTCTTTAATCTTCACACATATCATTGTAAGAATAATGTAGGCCTGCCTAATTATAATTTATCTGATGTACCTATTTTTAGTGGAAGAATATTTTGATGATGGTCGTTATAGCTATTCCTATCCACCTCCCCGATTCATCTTCGACATTCAAGGTTTGCCAGAAACATCATTTGTGAATATTTTGATATCTACCTATACCTAAAAATTATTGCTGGCAAAATTGATTCAAATTGACTTTTTTTTTTAGGTGAAGAATTTGTAAAGGTCGCAAAAGGTGGTAATAATAAATGGATGATATTTCAAAACTGCGTTACAAAATGTATCTATACCAATCAATGAGAAAAGATAATATTCTTTGCGAAATTTCGAAAAATCGAGCCTAGATTTTGATTATTCAGTTTTTAATTTTCAGATGCTTGGGTACTTCTTAGAAGCGATGTCACTATTAGAGAACTCTGGAAATACCAGCACGAATATACAGCAGCATTGAGAAATATGAAAATAGATATTGACAAAATGGTAGATGTTCCAATAAAAGATAACAAGTGGGACCATCTCGATGATTGAAATTATATCTTGTTATTGAAATAAATAATGAGAATTTAATTGCTTTTCGATTTCAACAACGCAAATAGTCAAGCAGGACTGGGTACAACAACTAAGAATTTAGAGAGGAATCCGCAGTCGTTTCGTTTGGGGAAGGCAGATTTGGCTACGCGCGCGTCCTCATCTACGTCCGACTTTGATGATGTCATCAAATTAAGTTAGTTTCAGCCTCGGATTTGTGCGACAGAGCCCCTGACTCATCCGGCACCTCCTTTGCCTGACTAGCCGGTACCGATCGCCAAGGAAGTTCCCCATTTTGAGCCTCACAATGATGATGCCCGGAGCTCTCGGCTCCTCTTGACCTCGACGACTTTATTAGCTATTTTGTTAGACTACCGTATATTTCGTTAAACGTACTTTTCATTTAGGGTACAGATAAGAAGTTGAAAAGTTTGAAGAAGCTTATCTGTCATGAAAGAATGGAGATTTAGTCTAAGGACGTATTAGGAAAGTCAGAGCGTCACGAAAACTTACCTATCTCTAGTTAGATTTGCTGCTATTAATAGTAATCAATGAACGCGTCGCGGATTCATTCTGAAACTCATTGCAGCAATATCAAGGCCAATTGATCGTGTTAATCAATCATCTAATTTTAACCAAGTAAAAGAGATTATTTTAATGTTTTGTAATTAGGCCACATGCTCTCTTATCAACATTTTTCTACAACTACTCGTAGATATCTTTTTATCGGGACCAATTAATGAATGAACACATTCAGAGGAGAATTGCTCCATTTTTATAAACTTGGTCCTCATTTTCTCGCATTTGTACTAAATCATAAAGTGTTACATATACAAGGGTCATGGCGTGCGTTTTCTACATCCCTATAAGATTCATTGTAACTACTTTCACTTTCGTCGGTTTTATGGTGATGCTCTACCTGAGAGCTAACCTAAGTATCGCTATTGTTGATATGACTTCCAATCGAACCATAAGTCTCGGTAATTCGACTTATATAAAAGTGAGTCGTAACAATCTTTCAAAATTGAAAATATTTATAAAATCCGTGAAATGAGATTTAATTTTTCATTTGTAGGAACCTGAATTCATTTGGACTACTTTCCAACAAGGAGTTATAATTAGTGCATTCAATTATGGATATTTATTCGCTCCCCCTGGTGGTATGTTGGCTGCCAGATATGGAGGGGCAACGGTATTCGGGTTAGGGGTTCTCATCACTGGTTGTTTGACAGTACTCACACCAGTTTTCTGTCGTGTTAATCTGTTCGTCTTCATATTGACTCGGATGGTCGAGGGAATTTTTGAGGTACATGATGCGAACATATCTTTTCTTAAAAAATTCTATTTCAGCTAGATTAACATTTCAGGCGTTTTCGACTGCTGCCACTGCGGTAATATTTGCTCATTGGGCACCTCCCGACGAACGGGCTCGATTGATTTCGATTTCCATTGCCGGAGCTTATCTTGGGACGAGCTTGAATTATCCGATCTCAGGATACATAGCCAAGGCATTTGGATGGGAAGCAGTCTTTTACATCTCAGGTAAGGGAAGAGAATGTAAGAATCTGGAGACATAAAACGAATTTTTTATTTTCATGTAAAAACGTTGAGTAAAATTTTCACTGGCGAGAACTGAGTTGGAATGTAGTGCAAGAAAAAAATATTGTTGCTGTAATTGTTCAAATCCAATCCTATAGGGGCCATATCGATTGCGTGGTATTTATTGTGGATCAGTTTTGTGACAAATGATCCTTCAAAACATAGAAGTATTAGAGAAGATGAACGTGTGTATTTGAAAAGGACAATCCAATTTGTGGACAAGAAAAAAGTAAGTTTCATGTCCGAAGCAAGGTTTGTATATTTGTACTTTGTATAATAGACTTGGTCGGCTGTTTCTCCCCCAATTTTTCCCCGACAAAATTTCTCATCATTGGCAGATTTTCACAAGAGGTGGGCTTGGTCCCTCATTCTTACATAGATTACTCCTCTGCGTGAATTAAAGCAGACCCGCTAGTTCTTGCTTTACTTGAGGAAAGGAAAAAATCTGCCAAATGAATTTAATTTTGTAACTTAGTCCTATAGATATTCGGATATTTTAGAGATGAAATGCACCGTAAGCATTTCTTCTGCCCATAGAAATCTCTGAAGTCATTAATCAAAACTTTGTGTCAGATTTTACTTACAGCGATATAATTTTAGATTTCCTATCCATGGAAAAAAATATTTACGTCGAAAGCAGTATGGGCTCTATTCATCCATCGTTTTGCAAACTCATGGGCTTCTGTGTTCGTTTTGCTTTGTCTACCAATGTATTTCAAAGGTAAGGAAAGAAGAAATTAAAGGCCTTTGCACTTTTTTCAATGGCGACGAGAACCCGCGATCTCTGCCGCATTTAATTGCCTCTATCTAAGTACGTCTAGCCAACTCTTTCCTCTGTTCTTAAGTTGAGATATTTGAAAAATCAATTCTTGTTTGGAATAATATTCTCCTAGATTCTTGTAGCATATTTTCCCCTCTATCAAATCCTATTAATGAAGTCACACCTTGAAGATAACACAGCCTACTCAGGTTTGTGAATTGACGTCGCGCAGTATTTTTTTAGACCTTTCTTGTTGGAAATCTAGGCCGAAAATAATCTGATGCTGACGTTCTTTTCCGGATGTTAAGTCCTCCTCCAGCTCGGAATTTTAACACACCCTTAAATTAGGTCGAAGTCGTCAGACTTTGATCAGTCATATCCTCTCGTATTCACTTTTTCTAAATTTTGGTCATGTTGAGGGGATGAGGTGACGCTTTCCTCGGTTTCAGTTTTTGAGTATTAAATAGAGGATGGAGGGAATTTTAAAAGTCGAGTTCAACAGGCGAAGAAGAATTTGAGAAAAATTTTCAACTCGAGGGAAAGGAGACACGAAAAAATTTTCAGTTCTAAACTTTAGGGCTAAGAAAGTCTTGACAAATTTTGAAACCTGTCGTTGAGAAAACGGTTCTTTAAACAGATTCAAGACCGTAATACTGAATACTTCGAGTTCCATTGAGGAAGTAGGATGGGACTGATCAGCCTAAAATATTCGTGTCGGTAAAATTCTTAGTGACGTGTCCCAAATTGTACTCTGCGCAACTGCATTCCAATAAGGTAATGTAAAAATGAAATTCCTTCTTTCTATTTACAGGTTTATTTCAAATGGATATTGCGAATATCGGAATTTTGTCCAGTATTCCTAATTTTTGTACATTGGCCACTCAACCGTTTGCTGCTGTTTTGTTCGACTATCTTCGTAATGAGAAATATTTGAGCAGTACCGGGGTAAGATGTAATGGGTAGAAATCATTTGTTGAGTACGGATAGTGTGGAAGAGTTGTAAGACACTTCAACCTGCTACCTTTCGCGTAGACGTTATTCTAAATTTTGAACGCGCACGAGATTCCGTGTAGATTAAGAAAGTGGCTCTGAAAGTTTGAGAGGTTGCGGACCTATCTAATAGCCTGCTGCTTTTTCACAGCCCTCTTACGAAGAAATTGTTATTGATTTGATTATGGTCTTCCCTTTGTTATTATCAAACTACTTATTTCTTTCATCCTTCTTGGCCCCAGTTTGCGAACAACTGGGTAAGGATGCACACGACAAAGACATTGAGAATGAAAATTTTCTCGGTAGATTTGAAAAGAGAATCACAGTTTGTTATTTCTTCTACGTTGAGTCAAGAGATAAAAATTAAGCTTCCGGATTTTGGAAAATATAACTTTTGGCTCTTGGCTTCTGTCTCTAATTTTTTTCTACAACTTTCGAGTTTCAACTTTTCAGGCTCCAAAGACTTCTGGTTTTTAACTTTCTTTCAATTTCCTCAAAACAAGCGACTAAAGACGTGGCTATATGGTTGCGAGCCGACCCTTGAAAATTCAAAAAATAAGGCTTTTGGCCCTTCGCGTCTGTCTCTAATTTTTTCTACAACTTTCGAGTTTCAACTTTTCAGTTCCAGTTTTCAACTTTCTTCCATTTTCTTCAAAATAAGCAAATAAAAAGGTTGCAATACAGTTGCGAGCCGACCCTTACAAAATTCAAAAAATAAGCCTTCTAGCTTCTGGTTTGTACCTCAAATTTTATTCCAGCTTTCTGCATTAGACTTTTAAGTTGACTTTTGGCTTCAAACTTTCAGCTTCTAGCCAGCTTACTAGCTCTGGTTTGGGGTTGTAGAGAATGGCAGACTGTGGTTTGCGTGGGACATTACTTTTTTCAAGATGCAAACGCACTACATTTTTTGAATCGAAAAATGTAGGCAGCCCGTGTTCCTCAGATTAGAGTGAGGATGTAAAAAAAAAGAGTGATAATGGAACTAGATGAAGTTGGCCAAAGAAGAGGATTTCAATGCTATTCTTGACTTCTCAATCAATTAATAGAGGATTTTAATAGCAAATTTTTTCCGCTACGTAATATTCTTGAACATCTCTTATTACAGGTTCACAAAGTATTCACCTGCACTAGTTACTTGATTAGTGCCGCAATTTTGCTTCGAGTTTCCAAGTGCACGAGCTATATCGAAGCATTGACTTATTTCACACTTCTAAGGCTGAGTTCTACTCATGGAGAAACATCTTATTAGTGAGTAATATTAATACTTATGCTCAAAACTTACTCTGCATAAATTTGTACACACCACTTTGTTCTTATTCTCGCAGCACTTTATCAGTAGATCTATCTCCTCAATACTCTGGATTGCTGAATGGCGTTGGTACAGCGTTCTACAGCATGGGATCTTTGTTGAGCCCCATGGTTCTCGGATATATTGTCAGCGATTTGAGCGTTAGTACACCGTACACAGTTGTGAGATGCTGAAGTATTTCATATTCGAGTAATCGCAAAGCGCTCTTCTTTCAGGATCGAGCGTTATGGAACATTTATTTCGCTTTACTGAGTTCCATTTTCGTTGTTTCTTCGGTAATGTTCTTTTTCCTCGGCTCTGGAAACGTGCAAACTTGGGAAGAAGGTCCTACGTTCAGAAAATCGGAAATTGAAGAACAGAATTACAATGACGACGATACGATTCAATAATTACGAGTACTTACGGATAGGAATTAGTTTTCAATAAAGAGATTCGAATTCAGAGGTCGTCTTCTAAAAATGTTTTGTGTATTAATAATGGTTCTAGGGGAAGGTCCCCGACGCGGGCGGCCAAATTTTTAAAGCGATCTAAAAATTTGAAGAACAAGATCTACTGAACAAGGAACTTGATTTTTGAGAAATTTTCTTGAGGAAAAAACGTGGAGTTTAGGATGAGCGAAAGGTTGTTCTAACCTACAATCGACAACAAAAAGATTGTGGGTTCCACTGTCCTATCAATGTAGTTTAAAACTTGAAATTTTTTCAACGTCCCCTTCTCGTATATACCTATAATAGCTTAATGGTCGAAAATTTTCCAAGTTCCTGGACATTTCTTCCTATATGGTGCTCTAGTACAAGCCGACTCCATGGAAATACTCTATAGAAGGAGAGAGATGGTAAAGATTCAACAAAGAGCTGCGCTGAGGTGTGTTAGTGCTCACCGCACTGTCTTGACGGACTTTAATCTGACGCAAGCGTGCTAGGTTCTGAAGAAGTATGGAACCAGGTGTCTGCATTTGCAGCCACAGTCATGAAGAAGAAAATGAACCTGGGATGAAATAGGCAAATGCAGACATTTTTGTAGGAAGAAGAGGAACATCAGCTGAACTTGAAGTGGTGTTGTTGTTGTGTGTTTTGAAGTTTCGCGTGCCTGGGAGCACTGCAGCTTGGCGGGTGCCAAGAAGAAGTGGGGGTTTGCTGAGTAGATTCTTCCAACACTGAAGTTATACCCGAAAGGGTCGATTCTGGTGTTGAAGGAAACAAAATTAATGCGTACGCAACCCGCATTCACCCCACCATGGAGGACGGGCGGCGTTGCATATGCGATAAAAGCAAAAAGTTCTTGGACATTTATCACAGTAGCCGGGCACGGATACGTTTACGTTCGTGGACATTTTTTGAGGATATCCCCTCTACTAATAAAACATATAGCGGGTTCTCAGACCCAGGGTGCATTCGACGTAAAAAAAGAACTCCTCTGACAGACTGTATATATTTTTACAGGTTTTTCTTGAGTATAGGTATTGGAGCTAAAACAAGTTTAACCGAAGTAGAAAAAGTGTATGATGGTAATTTAATCGTAGGAGAATGGTATTACCTATTACGACATAAGGTGGTACATGTATTCTTGCATGCATCCACCCAATTATTCATAGACAAACTTTCATTAGATTAAGACGCAATATATTATTCAAAAATATTACATTAAAGATATCGTTATATTTGGTACCTATTAATAGTAAAATGAAATGATGATATTACGGACTAGATTTTAATGGAACTTACACTACAATAACTGAATTCTCTTAATAAAGGCAGTTATTTTTTCACACGCTACTGTAGTTATGTTGAACAGATTATCCTATAAAGTAATTAAAAAAAGAAAACAAAAAAACAATATGAATTAGAAGAAAAAAAAGAAAATGAGTAGAAATTATTTCTAAGATAAGTTTTAATCATATTAATTCCTTAATAAAAATATAGCAATAATAATTAAAAAGTTAAGCTACATCATACAACTCTGAATACAGGGTGCGAGATCATAAAATTTAAATTGTAGTTTAGGTTACTGTCAAATTATTCTTTCAAAAAATTTTTCTCCATTTTCAAGAGGAGGGGGAGTTATCAACCTCTTGATTTATTAATTAAGATAGTGTTTTAAATTACGATCGAATTATTTATTCGTATAAGGTCTTCTGACAACATTTTTCCAAAAGTACCATTTCACGCAGGTGACAATAATTCGATGAAAATCTGAGAGGGTCGGTCAATTCGCAGATGAGGAACCTAATTTCAGGGAGGTGATCTCTAATTGCCAAAGAACGTCACCACACCACTAGGAAGAGTAATTTACAGTACGAAGCGAGTCTTAGAAAAGAATTAAAACGTACATTGAGTATCCTAACCTTAAGAAGAAACGTTCGTCGAGTCATACTTTCGATATAAAAATATAAAGTCTTACGTACGTACAGAAAAAACCGAACTTATACAAAGAAGTGGAAAGGGGAAAACAGAAGAAGCATCCCATAGCTAATCTAATTAGAAAAAAACGTAAGCGACATTTCTTCAATCTAAACCAAATATAGACACCCTGTAGAAATCCGAAATTTTTACACAAATATCCTAAATAAATTGTTAAAGGTTAGACAACAAAAAACAATCTTAACATATAGTACAATAATAATAGGCTTACGATGACTCATTGTTAAAAGACTAGAATTATATTTAATTTTACATAATTGTATTACGTTAGTTCTAAACGAGAAGAAAAAAGAATGATACAAAGTACATTATCGACGAAAAGAAGAATTAGCCTCTCTAGCGTCTTCATCGTTTTTTCGAAATTTGTACGATAATTACTCTAAAGCTCGTATTTTACTCGTAAATATTATTTGAATGATCTTCGGGAAATCGACCTGAAGAAATACAATTTTTTCGATCGTATCCTTAAAGACAAACGAAAATCATCTCATTTCCTTCGAAATACCCGGTTGTTTTTGTAACTTACACATTCAACTTAAAATATAATTTATCAAATAGAGCTTAATATTTTTAAATGCAACACGAAGCAATTATTCGAAAAACCAATAAACCTTATTCATATACTTAGAAACAAACAAATGAACAAATCTATGTATGTACAAAACGAAGAAAAAAGAAAAGATGTAACCCTAGGTGAAACGATATGACCGCATGTTGGGGA
The DNA here is from genome assembly GCA_035079385.1 of Aspidiotus rigidus. NCBI lineage: Eukaryota > Metazoa > Arthropoda > Insecta > Hemiptera > Diaspididae > Aspidiotus > Aspidiotus rigidus. The sequence goes on from JAVHKY010000013.1 coordinate 8,032,148, forward strand.
AAAAAAATCAGGAAAAAAATGAAAGTTGAACTTACGATAAAGAGGAGATAATGATAAAAAGAAACAATGCAACGTAAATTAAAAGATGTCTCGAAAGGCTCTTTTATATTTTTCGGATGCTGTTCATTTTTAGGTCTACGAGCTTACATGGTACTGCGCCGGATGAAGGCTACAAATGAACACACGACTGTCAGGATGGTTGGCGCGTATTGGACTCCAGAATTCCTGTACGGACCCATTTTGGCCGCAAATGCCATAACATACGCAACATATGTCTGCTCGTGTACACCGTAGAACATGCCTGCGTGCGGACCTGGAATTTTCAATCACCAAAGAGAGTTGAAGAATCAGGATTTTACACTCGTAGAAGAAATTTGAAGGTCATGGTTTTGTGGTTACGTTGAAAAGCGGAAAGAGGGGATATCTTGGACTTAATTCATTTTCCTTTTAACGCTAATAATCGAGACCAATAACTCGCTTCCATACATCTCTTTTTAAAAGTCTTTCCTTCCTCTTTTTTAGACTTCATCTATACCTCACTTTCTTTCTCGATTTCCCATCTCCATTATATCAAGAATTTGTACTTTTCGATTATCTCATAAAATGTGACGAAGTATTCTGTTTTATTAACAGTAAACCTATATTCAATGGAAGAGGGGTGACCTGGTTCAAAAAAAAATCAGGAAGCGTCTAATATCAATCTAAGAATCCCAAGAGACCCGTGTCTCCAGGTCGATATTTGGACAAATATGTACTGCTTTTTCTTGGAACTAGGTCACATATCCGTATGTGGAGAAGACATCCGCAGAAAATCGATCCCGAGAGTGTGGAAGCTCCGATCTATTATTTCAGAGACGAAGAAGATTTTGATCTTTGAGGAACTTGGAAGGATTTATTCTTCTGGGCTATGGTAGGAATTCATTTTTTGGTATGAAATTTGGAAGAAAAGTCGCCTTTCTGCCGTCCTTCTGTAAAATAGTTGTTCTGTTGGAGGTAAGGGCTCTGATCTACTTTATGGTCTCGGAGAAGCTCCAACCATCAAGCGGCATACATTAAGGAGGGACATGGAAATCTATCTTCCACTAAGCGGGAGCGGGGCTTTGACTTAATTCAGGGGCTTGAATATGACAGTCGAGGAAATTACATCGAGAGGAGGGTACGTGAAAATTTTGACCATTGAGCAATGTATAAGGGGAGAGGGGAGGGAATTATGCTCCTTAGATGGCCACTGCTCTGACCTACTTTAACATCTTGGAAAAATTTGTACCATTGAGCAGTATATGAATGAAGGAGGGTAAATTGTGATTTTGGAGGGGAGCATGAGATTCGACTTACTTTAAGGACTTGAAAAAATTTCAGTAATTGAGCAAATTATATTGAGAGAGGAAAATGTAAAAATTTCGACCATTTGGCTACACATAAAGGAAGAGGGTACATCGTGTTTTCGAGATGAACAACATATGGAAAAATCTCCCCATCTTAAGAAACTCGCAGCCTACTTCGTTAGCTGCTAGGGGTTACCTTCATTAACTGAGTTCATCGCGGGTTTCTTTGTTTGTTCCTCGCCAACATGAGAGTTTGATCTTGAAAGACCATACTTTTCCAAGTTTCCGCCTATCAGATACAGCTCAATATTCCTCTTATCATATATAGGTTGAGGGCCAACATTTTATAGCTCAGAGGTCGAAATTTTTCCAAGTCACCACCCTGTCGCCTGGAGTTCGAAATTTTAACAGGGAACCTGTGGGGTTTTTCGGGAAGCCAGCCGGTCGGCAAAGCTCGGAGCTCGAAAATTTTTCAGTCCCCCTCCTGTCATATGTATATGGCTTGAAGGACGGGGCCTGTGACGTTTCAGTTTTATGATGTCATAGATTAGTTTTTTTCAAAGTCTCCCTGCTATCACATATAGCTAAGGAGCTCGAGAGCGGGTGAAATGGACGACCATTTTGGTTGTAAAATGAGGTTAGCACCTCTTTGGTTAACATTGGAAAACACAATGGATGTCCGGCAGACCTGCGCTTTTATCCCATAATGAAGCCGTTGCGTCAGCTGTCAGTAAGTTACAAACAAAATGGATGTTCATTCACCTGCTCTCGAGCTCCCTAATATAGCTTGTCTCAGTTTGATGACGTCATAGATCAGCTTTGTGATGTCACAATCTGAGGATGTCAATAATCATTTTTTTTCAAGTTCTCCTCCAATTATATATAGCTCCAAAGCCCTGCTCTATGACGTCACTATTTGATAATGTCATAGGTCAGGGTGACGTCGCAATCTACATTCTTCAAATCCCATATGCCTCATACCACTCGTTGTTCAACTCCGTTGAAGAATCCGTGAGTTTTTTCCAAGTCCACCTCCTACCATATACAGTTTGAAGGTCAAAATTTTTCCTAGTCCTACGTTTTGCCGGACACCGCCCGGCGCCCGTCATTTTTCTTAAAATCCCCCCCATAAAACTGGTTCCCCGTTGAAACATTTTATACCAAACGATCAATCACACATCAAAATCAAGATGATAAAGAAAAAAAACGTGAAACAGCATAGAAGCTAACTTTAGAGACACATACTTACTTCCTATACTTTGATGTAATACTTATATCGATTTTTTCGATCATATTGGACCTATTCTATCTATCATATCGACTTTTGATACGTCTATCTGACGTCATTGTAACGCCCTTTTCCACCAATATTTCTTAACTCATGATAGCCTAGTACTGTGTTTGTTAGGCTGTCTAGCAAAAGAGTCACTAGGACTGAAAACTATGACTGTTTTTCAAAAGTAATCTCAGTCTTATAAGTATACAAAATGCTAAAGTCCCCCATAAAAGAAGGTCAATTAAAACTTTTTACACACATGGGCCTCCCAACTCTACAGTAGGATAGTCATGATTACGTCAGAGATAATTTATGATGCATAGGATAGTAAAGCATACCTGTTGCGTAGACACCAACATCGCCACCACCATGAGTTTCTTTATCTGTCAATATTGTCGCTTGTTGATGATACTCTCTTGAAAGTAGATCGTCTTTCAACGGGTCTTCTCGGTACACCATATCATTCTTTCCTCTGTATTGAAAGCTGGGTAATGGTCCAGTAGCGTATGTCAACGTTGTATATGGAATGGAGTCGTGTTTTGATTTTTCTGCAATACCTGTAAAACAAAAAGGAATACCACGCGGGATTTAATATATCATTTACGTAGAAGGCACTGTTTGAGAAACACTGTAACGAAGAACACCACAATGGAGAGGAAATAGTTGAAGTCATACATATGTAGAGAATTACACAAAAAGGAGAGAACTGTGGGAACAATTGGAGATTGCAAAAGCAAAGAGGAAGGTAATCACATTTACCAATGAAAACCTGATGATTGGACGAGAGAAGAAGAACATAACTGACCAGTAAAATGGCAGCCAATAGAAACGTAGCACCTAGGCCAAAAGAGTGAAACAAAGAAAAGCACATTATAGCCAATAAGAACTCAGTGTCATATTATTGTAAGAATAAGTTTTTAAGTGTGAACCAATCACAACACAGCATAGTTAGTGTTTTATTATAAAGACGCATGTTTAAGGCCTTGTTCTCCAGTTGCGACACAACTGATGGTGGGTTGACACCCGAAAGTACTCTTGTAAAAGCGACTAATAAAGTAGAACTGTACACTTGAAAAACTTTGTAAACAAAAATGGCCAATTCTCTGTTTCATCTCAAATTTTGCATCTGCTTTACTTTTGAGAAAATTGAAGAATTTGTCAGACTGAGGAGGACAAGACAAGGGTGTAAAAGACTCATTCTTCGTTGGAGCATCACAGATTTCAAAGAACATATTATTCTTAAATGTTTAATAATATCTTTTTCTGGTACTTACCCAAGATGGAAGCATTACGATCCGGATATCCATTGATAGACATTGTATGACCATGACCTCCAGTGACAATGACGAGTGTTTCATTTGTAATACCCAAGTCATACAATACTTGATTGACTCTCGCGACTGCTTTGTCAAATTCCATTGTTTCTTCGAGAGCTTTTCTCGCATTTCCTTCATGATGTGCTTTATCAACGAGACCACTGTGAACCTGTGTGGCAGTGATTTAAAGTAAAATCTATCGACGATCGGGCTAATGGGCATGTATACTTTATACTTATGACTTGAAATTAGGTGAGAATACAAAAATTGTCGAGAGGTGTCTATCAAAAGATCTCTCTGTAGTATACCTAGTTCAGAAATATTTCAGTATATGTAAGTATAATGTGTTTTTTTTCTTTTTTTTTTTGTTGTTTGACGACTTGCAGATACAAATTAGGGTCGTAGATGTGGGACAAGCAGTCATCATTATGTTGATCCGCTGCAATCAGCAACTTTTACTTCTTTCCAAGAAGAGGGCAGGTCCTTCAAGTATTCAAAACGTAAGCCAAATAGCAAAAACAGTATATGTGTAATTGAAAGTGGAGCGTCAAGAGCTCTGAGAAGATCCACAGAAAATGACTCCACCCTATGTCTACGGGCATAGCAAACATTTGGGAAAGAAAAAAAAGAAGCAGAAACATCATTAAGGAATATGATTGTAAGGAGGAAGAAAACATCTAGAACTAAACGCTTTGTACTTGATGAAGTCAGAAAGGCGTTCGATCTTGTTTTGTTTTGATTACGGTATACAATTCAATTCAGGATTTACAAATGAAACTGGGACACATTCGTACTATCGTTTTCCAGAGACACTTACCGTGAGTACAAATCCTGGATGGCGATATCTTCGCAATATTTTAATCGCTGGCTCGACCATCATCTCTAACGAAGGAACTCCTCGCACACTTTTATTACGGTCAGTCTCGAACGGCAAATGTGAATTCGCGAACAATCCTGTGATTTTGGAGAATTTACGCATTAGTCTTACAAATTTGATTTCTTATTTCTAAGAAGGGATTGGATCAACAAGGGATAAGGTTTAATTTTAACAGAGAAAATCCAAAACAATTTTTTCGTGCAAGGAAATTTCATTATTCAAAATTATTTTATTTTTGGCTCTGCCCGCACATCAGAGCCAAAAATAAAATAATTTTGAATTTAACAGAGAACCTGTTTCATGGGAAGAGGGGGGGATTTGTTCGAAGAAACATGCCTGGAAAAACCTGGGACTTGGAAAAATGTCGACCTCTGAGCTATCTATGATACGAGGGTGACTTGAAAAACTGATCTATGATGTCATCAAAGTGTGACGTCACAGGCCTCGCCCTCCAAGCTATATATTATGATGGGAGGGGAATTTAGAAAAACTCACGGGTTCTTTAACAGAGTTAAACGAGGGGTGGCAGAGAACCTGCTTTAAGGGGAACTTGGGATCTGAAAAATGTAGATTGTGACGTCACAGGTCCGGACTTTTGAATTGTATAATATGACAGGAGGGGAACTAGAAAAAACTGAATGACGTCATCAAACTGTGACGTCATAGGCGCCGCCCTCCAAGTGGGAGAGAGACTTGGAAAAACTCACGGGTTCCTCAACGGAGTTAAATGAGGGGTGGCAGGGAACCTGTTTTACGGGGTAAGCGGGATCTGAAAAGGTAGGCAAAGATGAGTATCGCGGTTGTGTCCCCTGAGACTATACGAAAATGAAGCCTCCGTATGTACATCACAATAGTTGCAGTTATTCATTATTATAAGCGTGGAATTATAAATTCCGTTGGGGGAACGTCCCTCGAAAAGGCGCCTCTGTTTTGATTATCTTGAACTAATTTAGGAGCTTGAAAGAATTTTGGCTCAAGTCCTCGAGGCATCGGGATTTAAAAACATTACAAGTTTGGATTGTAACATCATCGTGAGACTGAAAATTCTTTGGCTTGAATCATTGCGGAGGAACTGTTGTCTACCGTCTCTCTAGGAAATTGTGGTTCGAAAGGAGGCGATGCTTGTGACTCACATTAGAGAATTGAAAGGAAATCTTGGAGATTGGCCATAAATATCTGAGGATTTAGGGAGAAAGAGGAAGAAGAAAGAAAGAAAGAAAAAACATGAGGAGAGGCACTTAGAAAACATTGAGGTCGATATTTGAGCTAAAGAGAGGGAATATTTACATTATGGTGGTCGACCATATCAAGATGAAGCACACCCACCAGTTACATCCAAGGGTATGATGAAGTACCTTTGCAGCTTTGTATGCTGATGGTCTATCGTTCGAACTCAAGCGACCACCTGGACTTTACACATGTAAAGAAGTAGAAAAGAACCTTCCAGCCCTGATCAACTCATGCTACTTATGGTACAACACGTATGGTATGAATCAGAGGCTATAAAAAAACAATGCTGCAAGGCATTCTAGGAGCGTATTTCCAATACTGTTTGGTAATGTATAGACATGTTACAAAGAAGAGTGTACAACCCGAAGGTGTAACAAATTATATTGAACCACACACTCTTCTTTGTAATATGAATAACCATAAATTGCAAGAACGCATCGATTCGGTATAGACATGTCCTGACAAAGAAAGTTAACAGCGCCATCGCAAACCGGTGTAATGCGTTGGTAAATTATACAAGACAGTTTCATATAACCCAGCCACCGTGATCAGCAACTGGCTGCCAATGCTGTGACTAGACTACCGTTTAAGGGTTTGAAGACATCGTGTAGGGTGGCAGCACGGGTCCTTTCTTGCATGTCTGCTTAGAACAGGCAAGGAAAGTAGTCTAACCTGTAGTAGCCTGTCCCGGTGGACTACGTGATTCAATGCCAAATACCCCAACACACACTCACCAAGGGCAGACCAGCAAGGTCCAATAAAAATGAAACAGCTACAATGGCCCACCTGGAGAAAATGAGTGAACAATCATGGGCAGAAGAACAGAGTTGTATCCGGGCCGGCAGGAACCGAGCCTGGAGAAAGAAACAACGAGCGTCGAGAAGGAGCACAGGAAACACATGTACCCCAACCCCACCTAGAGGACCTCGTAATCACTGAGATAACCATTCGCTCCTAGTGCGCCTACGATACGATATGGGGCAAGTGGAGCTCAAGTAAATGCACAGGATAGAATTCAACGCAAAGACAACGAGGAGGCCAATCTGCCTCTCCAGTTCCTATTCATACCGAATTTGAGAAGTCTCTGGACGCAATGAGTATGAAAGGCGGCCTCATATGAATATAATATAAAAAATATGTAGATATTTGAGCAGCAATAGCAATACTTGTCTCGGGAGGCCAATGTGTACTCGTAAATTTTCATACTAGGGTAGGGTGTCACTAAAGACATGAAACGTGTCACAAAGAAATAAAATGATACTCTTAACGTCGTGGAAGAATTCAAATTTTATAAATAGTAGTCACCTAAAGCATATTCTGTTCTCGACGTGTCAAGTTCCATCAATTCTTGCGAGTTGTGTACGATCATACTTTTTATTCCTTTCTGATGCTTATCTCGATTCCATTCTTCCATCAGATCTCTACCGTCAGTCCGCTGGCATGCAAACAAATCAACTTTGTCCGCCATGTCATGGTATGGCTCAGTTTTGAGAGCTTGTCTACCACCACCGAATATAACCTACAACAAAAATAGTCGAGTTTCAGATTAGGATTCATATTTTGAATGAAAAAAATGTATTTTCTCACTTTCAAACTACGGCCAGGCTCATCTTCTATTAGCTGTCTAGCGATATCTTTACACATCCCATCCGGTACAACACTATTGCATTCCCAATACTTGGACGGTGAGTGAGCGTACAGGGAACTCGTTATAGCTTCCGTCACTCTTTTATTAGTAATGAATCCTGTCGAACAAAAATCTTTGATTAAACCTCATCTATTTGTCTTCTCACGATTAGAAACGCGATAGGATTGACTAGGAGTAACTTAGGTCATTTCTTTATCTTTCGTACCTGTGTTCTTTCCCTCGACTTGTGCCCATTCCATGATGGATGAAACACGAGCGTGTGCTGATAACGAGGGCATGCATTCCCCCATTGGAACAGAGCTATCGAGACCGACCAAGTCGTTATTAGTTTTTATTCCAGTATAGAGCGCGGTACCAGTGGCTGCAGAATCAGGAACTTTTTTATTGGCTGAATATGTCTACAACAAACGAGTCGTGTAATTGTATCAGAAAGTATGACAAGGCTAGGTAAAAATGAAGTCATAGTATTCGTGAACTCACTTTTAGTAGACCCATATGAGGGAACCTCTCGAAGCTTAATTTCCCTCTTTCTGATTCTTTCAAAATACGAGCAGCTGTAACTGTGTTTGGATCCATACCATCGCATACCATGATAATAATATTCTTTGCCAATTGCCAGTTTACTGGTCTTCGGAACGCGTTATTTACTTCATCTTCTCCCATCCTGCTCCAGTATTCTCTACCTGAAATTAAATAAAATAATATTTAGTGGATGTACACATAGGCTATTAGGCGACGATTTTGAGTGGAAATACATAGGTATATCTATGAGTCGACTGTACTGAACAGCATTGTCATTTCCTTTCTTTCTGTGTAAACGTTCGGTAATAAAGTGCAATATCTATTTTCATTTCTCACATTTGACAGTCATTCATCACTACTGCGTTGAATGATTATTCATCCTTATATTTATATGGTACCGACTCCGGAAATTTGAAATACAATATGATCCTCGCTTTTCTTATATAGTCGGTTAGAGCATAATATACATACATTGAAAGATATTTTAGTAAAATGAATGATTTTTGGGCGATAAAGAAAATTTACAGTGGCTATTGCTGAACACGAGACACAGGGCGAGACAAATATTCTATCATTTATTTTATCAGATTAACGAAATTCTAGCTATTTGTTAGACGTATAAGTTGGAAGAAAAATCAATATAGCCTCGTCTTATTTTTATCCGTTCTTAGAAATCAAGCAATAATTCACCGTGATAAGATTTCCATGACAGGAAATTTGAAATAAGTACGATTACTTTCTATCTCCCTTTCTGAATTTCATCAACAAAGTACATATCTCAGTATTATCGTGCATGCAACACAAATTTTTTCCCTTCCCTACAAATCATCTAAAAAATAAATAAAAACGTGAACGAATATATAGGGGTTTATCTAAGAGACAAAATGTTCAGAATATAGATACAAGAGCGAATGAAATCAAAATTACGATGTACGCATAATTCGATAAAAATAAGAAGTCGGTCGTGTATTTTCATTATCTCTTACGCGGTCATTTGGTTACGTCAATTCAAAAAAGGGTTGCTCTTCACGAAAGGGGAGCGCTCATACTTCATTACATTAGTTCTCGTAAAACCAAATTCATTCGGTTCTAATGACTGGGTCCGGTGGAATTTAATTTTCAAAATGAGTCGCTTGGGTAAGTCCTTAGCTTGGGTCATGTGTGAATTTCCGCCAACGACCCTTATTCATCAGCGGAGTTTTAGTTTTTAAATTTTGCTTTCCAGCGCGTCGAACTGGCAAAGACCTGAATAAGTTAACGATTCTTCTCTTTGTCCGAAAATAACATTGATATGCGCTACCTGCACTCGTTTGCAAAGTTTGCACTGTATTGTCGACGAGGAACGTGACTTTTCGCAAAAACGTTAAAATATTGACCTTGTGTTAATCTCTATGTCGAAATTTTCAAATCAGCGATGCTAATATCGAGTGATTTATCTCGTGGATATTTTGAATTACCATTCTCGTATTGGAATTCATTCCATACAAAATTTCAGGCTACAATTTTGACGTACATTGCATTAGTGTCAAGATCCTATATTTGTGAGGTTCATAGAATTCTTTTAAGCTGTACACACAAAGTCTACGTTTGTTAGAGACGAGAACGTATTTTTGTACAAAACCCACAGGAAATACGTATAGGATTAAAAAACACTCACGCAGTAGCGTGAGTAGGACACGACTTCTTTTTCTCACCCACTCAAAACTGATTAAAAGAGTCGCAACTCAGTCAATAAAGTCTATCATCATCACGTCATATCAAACTGATAACCGAGAAAAAGTACCCATAATCTAATAAGGAAACCTCAATTTTATTTTATTTGATACAGAATGAGAAATTTTCTCAACAGTGTTAATACTATTTATGTTTGGAACGAAATTATCATCTATAATAATGACTGATGAAGTGTGTAACCGCGAATGAAAAAACGTGCCATAACGGCAAAATACCTACTTTTTTTTCGAGAAAAAAAAAACAAACTTTCTAATTTAAAAAAAAAAAAAAAAAATTGAAAAACGGCAATTGAAAATATATTTTTATTTCCTGAGACACCTTAAAACAACTATAACCTACCATTAATTATATATACAGGAAAAAATTATGTACCTATAAATCAATAATAAAGTCTAGAACAAAGTCATTAAGATTGTCTCGCAGCACACTTGATGAAGACTTTATAATTGTACTCAATCATTCAAACTCAAGGTTTTCACTATTGAGTATGACTAATAATAATAATACAACCAAGAAAAATAATGAGCTTAAGTAAAGGAGAAAACACCCTTCATTCTTTCCCTCACGCTCCGACCTCTCCAAATGCATCGACAAACAAATACATCACTAAAGCCTGGTCAAATTAAAAATAATATTCCCATCTGAGATACCTCAAATGAATTCTAGACTCCTAAAATTGTGTATATCTTGAGAAGTACCCATACAATTTTCGAACAAATTTCAGGTGAATAATTTTACAGAATATAGAACTACAACTTGACCACATTTTGAGAAAATCCGTCCAATACTCTCGGAGTTGTGGTAATGAGAATATTTTTTATTTATTTATTTTTTTTTATTGAGTTCTTCGATCTTCAAAAAAATTTCAGGCGCGTATCTTAATTCAGATATAACACGATAATCAACCCTATAGTCAAAAAAAAAATTCATTCAGTAGTTTTGGAGGAGTTCCGGGGACAACAAAAAATTTATAAATAAGTAAATCGGCCTATAATCCAATACTATTTACGCAGTCGCGTGATTAGTACACGACTTTTCCTTCCACAATTCAAAACTCAACAAGAGAGTCACTCCCACTTTTTAGATTTACGTACTAATCACCTATCTATCAAAGTAGATATTTGCAGTATGAACAATAAAGCTCAGTTTACGTCACATCAACTGATAACAGAGTTAAAGTACCCACAATCCAATAAGAAAACCTGAATTTTATTACATTTTAGGCTGGAAGTGATCTATCCGGTAAACATTTTGTGTCGCTTTTGAAGCACTTGGGAAAAACTACCCACGTTTTCCCCTCTTGAAACCCGATTTGATTCCTTTGAATCCCATCTGAATACTTCGTTCTTCCTCGTGGGAGCCCTTGTCGGAGAGGGCATCAACTGGGCTTCTTCCGGGGCCTTGTTGATTCCCTAGGACTGACGAGTGAAGCCCTGGATGGACGTCCGTTGGTGCCCTCTTCTGATGAGGGCTTCAGAGGGTAGCCCCTGATGAAGCCCTGTTGATTCTCTCTTTTGATGACGACGGAAAAACGTGGGTAGTTCTTCATAAGTGTTTCAGAAGAGAACAATGATTATCGGGAAAACTTACAAAACGTCTCGAGAAAAAACTCATTGCCCCTCTCCTTGTTAACGTTGCTACGAGGCTATAACAGTTGTTTCCACGGTCTTCGCAAATTTATATTTCGATTAACTCTCAGTATTCTTATTTCAATATGATTGACCATACGCATTGATGAGTTACCATCAATTAAGCTCCGATCCTCGAACAAATCACAGATGCACATCTTCAGATACGAGACTACGAGTGTCTAAGTCTCGAAAAAATGTTCTGGCGTAGCCAAATAAATGAAGATCATGTTTCATGTCTTTTATAAGGTAGCATACTAGTTCGTCTTTGTCATGCTTGCTTTGCTTGATCTGGGAGTACCACCTTTTTGTTCTCCACACGTAAGTAAACCCCCTTTTGGACTAGTATAAGACTACTTTAGAATATTTCAAGTTGATAGCTTTTGGGAGGCACACTCGCTCCGCTGGTTCGCCATCGTTCTGGGTTTAGTATGATTGTACTACAGAACATTTCAAGCTACTGGCTTTTGGGGGATGGTCTAATAAAAGTTTACTTTAAAATATTTCAAGCTAATAGATTTTGGGTAGCTCACTCGCTCTGCTCGTTCGCTCTTCTCCTCGGACCACCTCTTGGTCTAAAATAAGCCAGCTTCGAATATTTCAAGCTAATAGCTTTTTGGGGACACGGTCTAGTATAACAAAAACTGGTATACTAGTGTATGCCTGGTTTATACTAGCTACGTTGATATATGCACTCTTAGTATAAAGCTATTATAAAGTTAGAAGCTAGTATATGAACTGACTGGTGGGAACTCGCAGATTTTTGGTTCACCGACGGAGGAACGAGAATGAAGGGGGGCGGACTTCTTCGTCTATTATAAGTCTAATTTAAGACTAGTAAAATCCTAGTATAAAGCTATTATAAAGCTAGTATATAAACTGGCCGGTGTGAACCCGCGGGATGAACTCGCAAAATTTCAAATTAGGGGTTAGGGCAGTATTAGGCCTAGTATAAAGGAGCGTAGACCTACTATAAACCAGATTTATACTAGCTAAGATGTAGCCTAGTAGAGGCCTAGACTTGTTTAGGCCTAGTATAAAGGAGCAGCATAAAGCTATACTAGGATCACCTGTTAAAGAGTATGCGAGGTTTATACAAGCCAACTAGGCCGGGTGAACTCGCAGACTTCTGAATCACCCACGGGGTAGAGATTTGCACGCGTGGGTGAAGAGGAGGGGCCACTCCCAAAATTTCAAATTAGGGGTCAGGGCAGAGTAAGTTTTGGAAGAGATCCGCGGACAAAAAAATCTTATAAGCCTAAATATAGGCCAATCATTTGTATAATTTATATGTACAAGGAAATGAAACCTGAAATTTCTTACCTGTTATTCTTAGCCTAGTAGTGGTCTATTATTGGTCTAGTATACTGTATCCTGGCATCACTCAATACTATCTCCAGCCACTCTTTTTTCCATCCACTCATAAATTTATTCATACTCTCATCATCATCTTCTATGCAAACTCCTTCAAGATCTTTCATCTAGGAATCCAGCTACAAAGACAATCCGGGAGAACGAAAAAAAACGTCGGTATAATGTAGAAGCCGAACAAGCAATCAATCACCCATCAGTCAACCCCTCACTTCTTCCTTCAACTTTCGACCTCTCCAAACGCATTAACAAACATAATACATTACCCGAGCCTGGTTCACTCAGAAGTCTAACCTCAAATCTCATTCACAGAAGCTAGTCCAATTTAAAATAATATTATGATCTCCTGTGACACCTCAAATCAACTCTAGAATCCTAAAATTGAGTACCTATATCTCGAGAACTACTTATCCGATCTTCAAAAAAATTGCAGGAGCACATCTTCAGATAATTAGATATAACACTATAAGCTGTCCAAGTTGAGAAAAAAAAATAAGATCATTCTGTAATTGAAGACCTTTCAGTCAAAAGGGCGTCTATCCCATAAGAAATATATTGAGATTTTGGAAGGGTTCTGCGGAAAATAAATCTTATTATAAATAAGCCTATAATCCAAGGAATAAAAAAACCTAACTTTTATTAGAAATTTTCTACATTTAACAGCGAAAAATTATTCGGCCTGGTGATTGGACGAGAGAAGAAGAACAGAACTGATCAATAAGATGGTAGGAAACCAAGTACCCAATAGAAACGCAGCATTTAGGCCAGTGGTTTTCAACCTTTTTGAGGTGGCGGCACATTTCTGATGACAAAAATTTTTCGCGGCACACCAATTAAAAATATACATTTTGAAAATTGTTGAAATGTATGACAAATGTCGACAAGAAGTAATTAATATTGGCACATATTTTGTCAATACAGGGGCTGATTTTCGACCAACAAACGCGCATTTCTTGTTCGACAGATAGAAGGCGCTCCCGCATCTTACTTTTTATAAGAGTAAGAGCCGAGAAGCCCTGTTCGCAGAGATAGGAGGTGGAAAAAAGAAGTAATATGGTAAACGCTTTTTTAAACAATGCCTGCTATCCTCGCGAGATGTTGATCCAAAATTTATTCACGGATACTTGCTTGAACTTCAGTTCCTTTTAAATCTTGCGGCACATTTCGCAGGGGGTCGCAGCACACCAGTGTGCCGTGGCACACCGGATGAAAACCACTGATTTAGGCCAAAAGAGTGAAGCAATCACTAAGCAGCACGTTATAGCCAATAAGAACGCAGTGTCATATTATTGTGAGAATAAGTTTCTAAGAGCAGGCCTGCTTAGTAAAAACTTAGTCAAGAGCTAACGGCTAACACAGTCTCATTGGCAAGCTAACAGCCAGCTAATTTTGGGCCAAAATAGAATAGCAAATGGCTAAGAGGTAAAAGCTAACGGCTTAAATTAGGGGAGAGTGTCACTCTAAAAGGGAAAGGGGAGGTGGGGGGAAGAGAAAATATTAGCCGTTAGCAATTCCAATTTGAATGACTAACGGCTAAACGAATGGCTAACGCGATTTCATTAGCCGGTTAATACCTAGCTAATTTTGGATGAAAATTGCTTGGCTAACTGCAGACGGCTAATGGCTTCGGCTTAGCTAAGCAGTGCAGTCTAAGTGAATCAATCAGAACACAGCATCGTGTTATACTATAAAAACACATGTTTAAGGCCTCGTTCTTCAATTGCGACACAACTGATGATGGGGTGACATTCGAAAATACTTTTGTAAAAGCAATTAATAAAGTAGAATTGTACACTTGAAAAACTTTTTCAACTTTAGTGCTCTACTTACACCCCACTCACTCAATATGAGTTCCGATAATAATTAAAGACGAGACATTTTATGATCTCGAATTGAGGGCTGGAAACTCTGAATTTCTGAGTATTTCTAATCCTTCAACGATGAAATATTTTTCAAACGGAGTTAACTGTAACAGTATCGATGATTTTATTTTATTTGTATTTGTTAATCTTATTGTAGGGATCACAATTGCGAGTTTTTGTTCCATCTTTTCTTTTCAGTTTCTTTCTTTTTTTTTCATAATTTTTTTGAAATTTTTCGTTCAGTATCTCAGACCCCTCCTCTTTCACCTCCTGTCTTCGCTCACATTATTTTAAAATGAAAAGTAGTTTGTCGTCTGAGGTCCGGTGTTTTGAGACCTTGAGGTTCATAAAAATTTCATCTGTAAGTGCAACAGGCATAAGACAAATCGAGAAATTATGAAAATTTCTGCATACTGGGATCCTCTCAGGCTAGTTTGCCGTACTTGGTAATATGTCGTCATTGACAGAAGAGACACAGAAAGAGACGGTTGACCAAACTAGCTTCAAGTAGGCCGGTTAATGATGGAATTCGCCAACTAGGGAGAACAACTTGATAAAATACTTTGTTCTTCTCCAATTAGCTAACTAAAGGCTTCCCTTTGGTTTCTTTCTTTTCTAGCTCATCGAGTACTGTTCACGTTTGCCAGCGTCTCACAGGCCACCTGTCGATATACCCCTGGTGGTGACCTTTTTGTTAAATCAATTCTTTTTCATTCAGTGGACCATCTTTTATTAACTTGTAAAAATTGTAAATGCAGATTCTTCCTGCATGATTTCCTCAATACCAAGTTTTTTATATTTTATTTCTAGAGATTTTTCGTTGAGCTGCGTTTACAGTAGGTAGGTGAAATAAAAATCAAACAATTACGTGTGAATATAGCATCAAATTCACGAGTTCCTTCAACCGAGTTACGAGACATTATGACATTTCTCAGCATCGATCCATATCGTAAACAGAAACGAGGGAATGAACGAATAATGAGAATCGCATCACCCTCGATCTGATTCATAAAAATAAGAAATTATTACGTTCTAAGCGATTAATATCTCCCTACAGATCGTACTCATCGTGTCAAATGTATTCATGAACATGTAATAACGATATACTCGTATTATTGAGTGTACTCGCATATCACCTACTCTAGGATTTTCGAGGGTAGTGGATCGCTATAAGACTACGGCAGCGGCGACGACGGTGTTACGCTACCACGCGAAACCTGACGCCCTTTCTCGGTTCAATGAACTCCTCCGTCATTCGAAACCACAATCCGATCCAAAAGTGCGCAACTCCTTCGCAGTTCATTTCGTCGCTTTTTCTTTTTTTTTTTGTTTTAATATACGAGCGACTTTAATTTTATTCGAACAGAATTTGCAACGATACCGTTACGCAGCCGAAGAGGATCTTTTACCGCTCGCGAAATCGGTAATGACCTTTTTGGAGCGTTGCGTATAATCACGCCGACAGAATGTCGCGCCAATACCAGCCAGTGGGGCACGTAAACATCCAACAACGCGTTTGACCTCCATCCTCTCCCTCGAAAAACGTGGCCAAAATTCGCCCGTTCTTCTTTCCTCTTATATTCGCGTACGTAGGTATGTTAAACTTCGACGACGGCGTAAGATACAACCCTTCTGAAGGCGGATTTCTGGCGCCACCATGGTCGTACTCGCCGCCCCTGAGTTCACTTTGTTCGCACACGTTGCATATCGCGTCCGTCGTTCATCTCCTTGAAGGTATTGCGTTTACTTTACTACGTCGCCGTCTTACGTCTTCGACTTCGCGTTTCCGCATTAAGACGCAGTTCTCGTCGATGTAGGATAGTGTTACTTAAACGTTATAAATATTGGCACTGATAAAGTAGACTAATGGAATACGGTATCGCTATCGATTCGAAAGAAAATGGAATTCTTCGGTTCCCATCAACAGGCATTGTTTTTCCAGGAAAACGAGGCAATTTTTTTTCCTTTTCTCGATATAAACTCTGTAAATGGATATGCGTGAGTAGTATGAGTAAACCTTGAAAGAATGAACTTGATAACTAATCTATTAATGAGGTGCTACCCAATATTTTTCTGTCAGGGAAGATGTACAAAATTGAGAATTCCATAAAAAGTGCTAGAGAAACAATTAGTTTATCCACTCCGGACATCCAACAATTGATAAAATTACATTTGCATCTAAAAAGTTGGATGTGCAGAAAATTAGGCCCAATGACCACAGAGGATCCACAATATCTAGCCTTAATGAGTCCAACGGCTTGGCTACCTTCCCCTTTCTGTTTTTGAATTGCTTCGCAGCAAATAGCTGATGACCTGAAATATTTCAAATTTCTCAAATAGGTCAGTTAATTCCCAGCTCTTTCCTTGGGTTGACATTTCTTCAAATCTCTCCTGTAGCGTAGGACGTTGGGTTTTGATATCTCTCCAACTCTCCCAAATAGGCTAGCCATCACCCATTTTCTGTACATCTCATTCAACATTTTTTATTGTGTTACCCTCTGAAAATGTTTCTTATTCTATTTCGATGAAGTCACATTCGCTGCCAAGTGAGCAACCTTCCTCTCTGCCCTTCACTTGTAATTCTCTCTAGTCCCAATAATGACTTCACGTCCTTCCTTTTACAGAGATTTTAGTCATTCATCATCCAATTCCTGAAATTAGGTTACATTAGTCTGGACCCCAGGCCAAAAATGAAAAACTCATAATCATGGATTATCTCGTTCACTTCTCATAAGGTCTCGTTCATAAATCACTTGTTTGGATCGTTTTGACAAAAGAATTTTTCAATTCCAACTATAGATTATTTCACCATCGCGATCATTTGAAACGAACTTCTTTGTAACTCATTCAAAAATCAAAAACTTCACAGGTTCCATCATTCACACAATTTTATTAGGCTCTCCTTAAACGACTATTTCCATCACCATATCAAAATTTTACGCACTTATATTGCGCAACTCGATAGCCAATCTTTCCAATCCCGAGATAGAAAAGTTGGTAGTTACCTCCGAAAATTTTACCAATTTTCCCGAGCGAAAATCTCGTGTTACTTTCAAAATTTTCCAGCTTTTTAAGCTAGCCTCTCGGTATCTCTATTTTCCAAATGGAGGCAAATGTTTTCCTCCACAAAAGTTCCCACTTGTTAAAAATGTACAGATGTTTTCTAAGCAGATCCCGTTAATGTTTTTTTCGCGGAAGATCCGCTTTCGGTTTTGGTCAGGTACATCCTCAGAATTTTTCCGGGCCAGGCAAGAGAAAATTAAAAAAGAGGTATTTTCTAGTAGAGCCAAATAAAGATAATTTTTCATGTGTAGGCACTTGTAAATGACCTCATTTATTCATTAAGGAGACGCTTACTTTGTTATGAAATCATGGCTATAGCTCGTGAATTTTTCTCACAGAGGCGAACGCCCCTCGGTACTTGGACTAATATAGGTGTGGTCTACAGTAAGATCAGCTATCTAGTTCAGGGGGCCTCACTCGCTCCACCCGTTCGCCCCCTGTTCTTGGTATACTTGATTTTGAACTTTATTGCTTACGAGAAGTTCGCTCGCACACCTCGTTCGCCCCCATTCTGGATTAATATAGATGTGGTGAACTGTAAGTGGGACTATGTAGCTCACAGGGAGCTTACTTGCGGATCTGGTGACGTCATAAACATCCATGATGGCTCCCTGTGACGTTATTAGCATTTATAAGGGCTCTTCTTCTCTTACTCACTCTCCTCTATTCTCATGACTCCTGTCTCCGCTCATAAGCGGCGTTATGAGTGCCGATGACTTCACAGACAGTCATCATGAATGGTTATGCCGTCATCAGCTTGGGCTCTCTCTCTCCTTCCTTCCTCTCTTCTATTCGAGGGTTTACTCATTCCACTCGTAAGCCTCCCAACTGTCTCCATTATACTAGACCCATTAGTAATACAGCTAATATTGCTTGAATCTCCCTTATACTAGACCTACAGGTCACGGTTGATGAGGTCACAGATTTCAGGTACCACTTCTTAGTCTCCATCATCTTAGGCTATACAGTGTAATAAACCACACTATGCCGACTACTAGCCTTTATGAAACCAGGCCTAAGATAGGCCTCACACGCAGAAGTAGAAGAGCCTATATGAGGCTTTTCCAGTATTCTATATCGCATACTTATTCTCCTACGTGTTATCAATGTGGTAGTGTTTCTAACGTTGCTCTTATGGCAAGACCCCTCGAATGAACATAAATATGCAACCAACAACGCTCATAAGTTCAGCGTTAAGAAACACTACCAGATTGATAACATGTAAGAGAATAAAAATGCAATATGGAATGCTGGAAAAGCCTTACACTAAAACAGCTAGGTAGATATTGCAAGGATAAAGGGCGGTGGACGAGACCCCTAATTTTGGAATCAGACGATGACGTCATAGTTTATTATAAGAGAAGAGAAAGGATACAGTTTACAGGGTTATTAGGGGCTGGGGAACTCGTGGGGATGGTGTGAATCGCAAACTTTGGAATTAGGGGCTAGGAGTCAGGACTCGCAGGTTATCAGAATCATGTCAAGGGTTTCTTTCCGGAGGGTGGGAGGGGATAAACTCGCGGGGGTGGTGCGAACTCGAAAATTTTGAAATTGGGGGTTAGGATTGAGGAAACCTTAGAAAACTTCCAAGAAAAACATGAAAGATGTCGAAAAACTCGTCTTTGGAGGAAGAAGGAGACTTTGAAACACTTTAAATTTTGAACTATAGTTATGAGAAGGGAAGTGTACTTAGACGAAATTTGACTTAAGGCGAATCCATTCACCGCGTGAGGATTTTAAGGAGTATAGAACGCATTTGAGGCAAGTCACTCTAAGAAGTAGTAGTTAAGAGGATTCAGCCGAATGGGAGAGGGAGGATGTTGGTGAATTCTATTTAATTTGTTCCTTCGTAAGAAATAGGCCGAAGTATTGAAAAATATTAGGCTGCCGTTGCAAGTTTTGCAACGGCGAACGGGGAACCCGCAAGGCCCGTATTACACTGCGGAAGGTCTTTCAAAAAGTAGAACATATAGAAAATCCTATCATATATAGCTCGAAAGTCAATATTTTTCAAAGTTCCCCTCCTATCATTTTATAGCTTAGAGGTCGAAATTATCCTAAGTTCCTCTTTTATCATAAATAGCTCAGGAGTCGAAATTTTCCAAGCCCCCTCCCCTTTCTGTGACGTCATCAACCGGACGGCTCGTACTCGCGCTCGAGCTCGCGGACGAAAATTTCCTGAAAGTACTCCCCAACAAAAGAGATAGCGGAGAACCCGCTAAAAAAAAAGTCAGATAAAAAAACACATGTTTTGTACTTAGATAGGAATAGGCAATTATTACTATACAAAAAAAATTAGACGTCCGGTTTTTCCATCCCGAGAAATTCACGTGAGATTACGGAGAGGGGATCTCATAAGTTCTCACCGCTGGGAGCAGATCCTCTCCTCTCATATATGGCTCGAGAGTCGAAATTTCTTCCAAGTCCCTCTACCTCCTATCATATATAGCTCGAGACTCGAAATTTTTCCAAGTTTTTTGCCGGACGGCGGACGACGTACGGCAAATTTCTCAAAAAGCCCCCCATAAAACATGTTCCCTGTTAAAAATTAGACGTCCGGTTTTTCCATCCCGAGAAATTCACGTAAGATTACGAGGAGGGGATCTCACAAGTTCTCACCGCTGGGAGCAGATCCAAAAATTGTCAAAATTGGCTCACCTAATTTATGGAGCCTTCCTGAAAAGACGATCATGGAAAAAAAGGGATGGAAATGGACGTATAACAAAAGTATCGCAATATGAAGATAGGTTCGAGTCAAGAAATGGTGTAAGAAGCCACCTTAGGGGTGGGGAAATACTGAAAGTCGAGGTTGCTATAAAAATGGACGCTGGATACGAGAAGATGACGGGAGACAATTCGAAGTAAGAGAATCATAAGAGGCATCGAAAAACCGCAGTCGAAAACCAAGTGGTGAGAAACAAGATTTCGTAAAATACTATGGATCTGCAGGGTCTACGCGAAGAATGACGTTATACCCAGCTTCAAAGCAAAATTGGGGGGCGTAACAAGTTTTCTATATTCAATCATATCTCTATCTTTAATTCAACATCTAAGTAAGAACGATTCAGGTGTAGTTTGACACACTAAACTAGATCCTTTTAAATAAAATGATAAGCCTTTAGCACGCCCTTCTCCAATCTTTTTACAGACAATTTTATCGTTTCGTCTCTTTTTTTTTGCAGCTGTCCTCTATCATTTTACGCACGAATTATTCACCACTTACCCTCGTCTATCGGCTGATTCAACACGATAACAAAATGTAGTTAATTTTCTGTACGTCGGGGTATCCCTAGTTGAATGTACGCGCGTATAATAAGGTCAATACCCGGTTAGACAATGAATGCACACGCGATCGACTTTCTAACTACGTTCATTCACTTGAAAAGCCCCTACCTTAGTCAGGTATGTCGTTATAATTCTTGAGACAATCGTACTTTACGGGGACTGCGATGCACTACTGCAAATAGAGGGAGTGAACGAAATGTCTGTCTGTTTTAAAGGCTGAGAGGCAGGAACTTGCTTAGCAGCGAGGTTGTAAAATCGATAATCTCATAATAGTTAAGCTGTGAAGGAGAACCTCATTTGGAGAGCATACACATACTGCACCTAAGCCCATTTCTGAAAGAGTTTGGGTACATCGTCACACGCCTCAAGAGAAAAAGAAATCTACAATTAATTCTTAGATACATCTTAGTTTTATTCTGATCAACCCTCTTGACCACCTTAACATGGAATGTACTCGTACTTGCAAATGTTGGTTCCGAAATAATGTAGATTCATTGGAAATCGAAATATGTCCTCTGAAATTTTGGTTCAGCAATCTTTTCTCCTGTATATTTATCGAGAGATTGTGACGCCCTTTTTACTGAGTTCTCAAGTTTAATAAGGGTCAAGGGCCTTTCCCATTTGACCTTTACAAATTTTTTCTCTACTGGCTCAGACTCATATTCGTTCTCGAATTTGTTTCGAAAATTATTTAAGCAAATTTTCGGTAGCCCCTAGCTTTAAGCTATGTTTCACGGCTCCATCTCTGTAAAAACCCTCTCCTATTCTCAAATACTTTCCAGAGAATCGTCCAAAGAACGGAATATGTCCCCCTAATGCCCTCTTGGCTACGACATAACACTGCCTTTCATTCTCACGCTCTTTGCTATCTCTATTCAACTTCGCTGCTAACAAGTTACTGAATATCACTCGTTATGATGCTTCTTAACGTTTTGTTAGAGATGAGTATATTTGAAGAGAGGAACCCAGATCGTGAAGTAAAGAAAGAAACCGAGAAATCACCTGTCCGTGAGAAGCTCTTTTAAAGCATTTAAGGACCTAGGTTTACGACCTTCATTATAGTCATCTTACACAGAATTTTCAAGTTTCTCCTCCTTCTCCCAATCTCAAAAAATTCGTCAGTTTTACGTTCACCAGATCGCCTCTGAGGTCAAACATCAAAACATTAACGGACTGACGATATTTTTATGGAATTGGTTTTCAGTTGGAGGAAGACGATTAGGTGACGCGACGTCTCAAAATAAAAATTTTTCAACAAGATTGAAGACAACGATTAATTGAATTTATACGCGTATTATTTTTAGCTGTCAAGAGTAGACGGATCAGTCGAATGACGTTTTCCGGTCACATTGGATGAAAACCCACACGTTGACCGTATTAAAACGTTGTATAATGTTACAGTTAATTTCTACGGATTCTTACCTTCGAAATTTGTCGAACCATAACCGGGATACGGTGGATATGACTGGCCAGGATATTGAGGATACGAATATGGATATCCCGTATTCGGATACTGATTTGGAAATTGACTATTCGGATCGTACGCTGCATTACATAATACACAACCGATGAAGATATCAAACACCAATAATAATTTTTCCGACTTCATATTGACTTGGCTCACGTCTTTCACTATCTGAAAAATGATATTAGAAAAAATACATTATCATCGCAATAAAATTCTTACAAGATGTGGTATATGAAGCTTGAAAAGAGTTGAAAATACCGTAATGCTGGCGCCAGGTAATTAAGTTGGAGAAGAATTCAAAGAAATATCAGAACCCATGCGTGGTACAGAGGAAGCAAAACGAGGGAGCCAATTGCAGCAGTCACCTCAAAGAATGTGCTCCAGGATTCCGGATTAAGGATACAAAATATATCAAATTATTGAAAGGACAGACCAAATTCAGTGTTTCAACTCACTTCGTAGTAGCTTGCCAAGGGAAGAAAACACTCCTTTGTATTGGAAACATTTCTTGACTGGTCCAATAGGGCTCTTCCCCTATCTATCATATTGCATACTCGTTTCGTAATGGTACTCGGCTTACATTGGTCTTTTGACAGGAGAATTAAGTATGCAATAATAGCATATTTATTCCCCTGCCATAAAACCAATGTAAACCGAGTACTATTACGATAAGAATCAGGCAAACGAGTATGCAATATGATATAGAGGAAGAACCCTATGTGGCCTAGATCTTTGCCCCTTCACCTTTTAGAAAAAATTTTCTGGTTACGTCTCGATCTCAAAGTTGTAAACGATTCATATTGAACTCGAGGTGGAGACGTGATGAGAACACAAGGAAAGATTTCGGAACGAAGCTCAAGATCGACGCTAACTCAGGATACTTATAAAGCTTTTAAAGAAAAATTGATAACTACTGCATCATCTTTTGCAATGGCTGTAGGGAACTTGTGATCTTTGTTGCTTTCGTTGTTTTCTCTTTCTATGTAGGGTTCTGGTACCTCTCCCCTTTCTCTTCAATTTCTTTTCTGTTTTGAGTTGAGATTTTCAAAAGTCCGCTCCTTTTGCATTACTTAGAACGAAATGTTTCAAGGTCTCTTGAAATGAATTATCTATCTCTCCTCTCTACTCCTCAACTGACATTTTACCAGATCCTACGATTACCTCACACCCTGATGAGACTACATTCCTTTCTAGATTGTTGTCATACCAAGATTTTCGTAAGTCTTTTCTCTATACGTGAATTCCAGTCGAGTTTCCCTTCAGTTTGTAATTTTTTTAAATTTCTACATTAGGGCAAGGTCTTGTAACGTCAAAATCTCTCTCAGCTTCTCGTAGCTGAGTATCCTCTTGTTTATAGAACTTGGGGCCCCTACAATTTCTCGAAAGTCGTTTCAAGTTCTCTTTGATTTATACCGCACCAAGAATGACGTTCACGGTTCTTTTTATCTCTACAATTCGAAGCTGATTCCCGTTCCCTCAATAGGAGTTGAAGTTTATTTTTTATTTATTTATTTTTCAAGGCCTCCGCTGTAGAGACCCAGCTTCAAATTATTCAGCTCCTCCTTTAAGGTGGTTCAAAGCTTGAACTTTTTTCAAGTCCCTTATTCTCAAAGGAATTTCGGAGATCACACTTTTATGAAGCTCCCCTAGTCTTCTTTTTTGAATTCATGACTCGAATGTTGGAGTTTTTCTGAGTCCTACTTCCCAAATTGTCATGGCTTTAGAATAAAGAAGCTTTCTCAGCCACACGCGGACGTTTTTTCGAAGATGTACCCCAGCAAAATGGTGCAACTGCGACGATGTGGCCTAAATTGAGGTGACGAGGGAAACTTGGAAGATACAGATGGAATATAAAGATGAAGTCCGTATGATAAATTGTTGCAAATGATAGACATGTAAAAGGCTGCCAAGTCAAATTACGATTAAAAGACGCGGGTGAAGTAATAAGAAAGAAGATTTGAAGTTGAGTATGGTGTACATGTCACAAGAAAAAATAAATAAATAAATGAAATTTAAGTCATTTTTTAGATTATGGAAAATATTTTGAACTTTTTAAATAAAATAATGGATAAGGCTTTTGGAAAACAATGCAGAACAGCTTCTTGTACAATTCGCAGATCTCAGTTATGACTCACTCATTCGTAAGCCTTTCCTTGGTATACCAGCAAGATCTGATAGCTATTTTTTCGGTAGTACTCCCTCACCCCTTCTAATTTATTTATCATTTTTCAACATCTAGCCATAAAAATACAATTTTGAAAATCAAAAATTCTATCGTTTATTTCAATATTAGATTCAAACATTTCTTTAACGAATTGAAAGCTCTTAGAGTAGTGAAACAGGAGTTGGATGCTATATAGCTACTAACTGTGTATACACGGTAGGCGTTTTATCGTATTTACATTAAACATAAGAAGCTTCCTATATATTAAAAGCAGCGGGCGTCAGGCTTTCCTTCATGTGTGTATTTTGTCTATAATACATGTAATAGACCTCACGTCGAGCGCTTTACTCGAATTAATCTTATACCATTCCTTATTGAGAACGCCAAGTGAGAACGTGCATTCGACTTGGCACTATTTGAATGATTTGTAAACAGAAGAAAAATTTGATTTGAAAAAATACATCTATCAGCATTTTTCAAGCGACAAACATCCCAAGCTCATAGCCCTGAAGGCAGGCTGCTAGTAGCTCGTAAATTAAAATTAAAAAAAAAAAAAAAAAAAAAGCAACGAACATTGACAGGTGGTAAAGAAATGGAATTTTTTAAAACTCAAAGTACTTTGAATTTATTTACGTACACGATCGGTTTCGTAGTCAAAAAGAATTTTTCATTTCTGTTGGCGCTAAAAATAAAAAATCGCGACCAACTTTCTCAAGCTCTTTAATTTGATAAACAAATACTTAGTCCAGTATAGGCTTACACAGAAGTTATAAGGCAACTGAACTTCATTCATTGTAGCTTCTTCATGGAAGTTAGTAGACCCAAACTCAATTTATTTAAACTTCATAGGAAGCATCAACTTCATTTATTCCAGCCGTAAGGGCATGTCATGAGGCAGTGATCTGGCCTTTCAATCAGGCGGGTACCTGTTGTTAGATTGGAGGAACTTGATTTATTTCAACCTTATAGGGAAATCATTAGGCTAGGGCTTGATTCATTTCTGCCTTATCAATAAGTCGTCAGGCTAGAATTCCTACAAACGATTTATTAGGCGTTAATTCAATTTATTCCAGACTCTTGAGGATTATTATCGGAACTCATAATGAGTGAGTGGGGTGTAAGTAGAGCACTAATATTGAAAAGGGGTTTTTCAATTGTGCGACACAACTGATGATGGGATAACACCCGAAAGTACTCTTGTAAAAGCAACTAATAAAGTAGATTTGTACAATTGAGAAACCCCTTTTCAATCTTGAGGATTAGACTAGTATTTGATTTGTGGCAGCTTTATATGGGAAAATTGTTAGACTAGAAGAAGATCATTTTTTTTTTCAAGTATTATGGTGAAATTGTTGGGCAGGAGCTAGGTCGATTTGTTCCAGTCTTACAGAGGGATTTGTGCAAGAACTTCCTCCAGTGGTTTCAGGCTTATTGGGAAGTCGATGGACTCAGAGTCAATTTAATACGGACAAAAAATTTGATAGAAAGAAATGGTGGTTCATCTGTATTTTTAGCGAGATATTTTATTAATTGTAGTTCATGGTAAGGCATTGCACCCAGCTGAAAGCCAAAAGCTATAGCCGAAAGTCAGCCGTATCCAACATTGAAAAGTTAACAACCTAAGACGAAACTTGGGCAGCCGTATTTCTTGAAAAGCCAAAAAAAGCCGTTCATCCTCAGCTGCCATTTGGCTGTCTGAAATTTTGAGGATCTTATATTGTTATGACAATTGTGGTACTGCGTTTCATGTAAATGTGCGCTTGAGAGAAGTCTAGAATAGAGAAACTCGAAAAAAAAATAATAATTTAAACAAAAAGAAACTTATAATATGTATTGCAGACTGCAGCATTAGCAGACTCGCTGTAGTGCAGGGTCGGCTAGAATGCTGCCGGAGTTTGGGGTGCTGCTCTGCCTGCTGCAGGTTGCGTGAATGTGAAAATCAAAAGATAAGTGGAACACAGTTACAATTCTCATTGATTGGGCCGGACAGCGTTAGTATCACAAACTATAATTTATGTGTGGTACGGATACAGTCAATCCAAATCAATTTTTATGAGAGAAGATGATTTGTAGAAAATTTCATGCTTTACAAATTTTGTTTTTTTCATTTTTTTTCCTAAATTGCTTTGTTCCTATTCCTGATATCCAACCAGAATAAATAGCCCTCTTCTCTCTACTTTAGAGCCCTTTCGAGGATATTTCAAAGTTCTGTGTGTATCTTAAATTTTGAATGCAAATTAAGGGTTAGATTGACGTATCAAAAAAATTGAAAAAGCTAAAAGTGAACTAGAAAATAGCTAAAAGCCAGCTATATTTTTCAAGGCTGCTTAGCCAATTGTATTGCGACTAAAAACTTGGCTAAAAGCTAATGCTTCAAATTGATTGGCTTCGGCTATCAGAGTATCAGCTGATGGCTAACCCAGTCTCATTGGCTAGCTAATTTTGGGCCAAATGGCTGAAAGTAGGGGAGGGGATCACTCCAATGTGGAGGTGTGGGGAAGAGAAAATATTAGGCGTTAGCAATTCCAATTTGAATGGCTAATGGCTAAACTGATGGCTAACGTGATTTTATTAGGGATGAAAATTGCTCGGATAACGGCTAACAACTAATGGCTTTGGCTCAGCTAAGCAGCCCTGATATTTTCACAAAAGTTGAATGCCAAAAGCTGAAGCTGTATTTTTTCAAGGTCATAAGTCTACGCCAAAAGCTCAAGCTATATGATTCGGCTGCAATACCCTGGTTCATAGCTCTTGTCAGGCTTCATGTTCTAAACTTCAAAAAAAAATAAAAAAATCATAAAAAAAAAGGTATTCTCCACTGTGTGCATGTAAGAGCATGTTACTGAATGTATCTAAGGGTACTATCAACTATAGTACTGAAAATTTGACAACGATGAGGAAAAATGTGGCTAACAAACACGCACCGACCCTAAAAAGAAAAAAAAATTGTAAAAAGTGGCAACGTAGGTCACCTAAATCCAGCTCTGTAAATTGTAAATTATGTTCTGCCCTCTTTAGAATTTTTGATTGAAACTCACACTGAGTGTGATGCGCGAGGGGTCAGTAGAGCACTGGAACAATTGTGAGTCTAGCGACACAACTGATAATGAGTAATACCCGAAAATACTTTTGCAAGCCTACGTTTTCAATAGAGAATTTTTGACAAAATTTATCTCATAAGGCTTTTCCAGTGTTCCATATTGCATACTTATTTGCCTGATCCTTATCAATACAGCGGGTTTTCTCTTATGGGTATTGCTAGATTCAATACTCATTTTCATTCCGGTGTTAATCTACCATAAGGTCAATGTCGAGAATCAGGCAAATAAGTATGCAATATGGAACGCTGGGTTGGTTACCCACCATGAGCGCTACAATCGACAAAAATGAAGAGAACGAAATTTGTAGAGCATAAAATTCCTTAGAAGTTATGTTCTCATGAGAATTGATTTCCATCGATTTGAGAAGAGCTTTCGCCCAAAACTTGCGCTGTCCATCAATTGTACCATACTGTTTTCGTTGTTTGTAATAGGTAGGTACTAGAGCTGACTGATCCAAATTAGTCTTCTCTGCTTCTTGTCAAAATAATAGTATTTTTACCATTTTATTGATTAATTTTTTTTTTTTTTTGGAGGAGGGCGAGTGTAAATCTACATTTCAGTGTACGAGTGAATCAAGAAATCTAAAAAATCGTACCTGCATCAAAGAACGAGATACTTCAAAATCGACACAATTATAGAAGGAGAAGCATTAAATGGATGAAATTAAGTAGCTGAGATGACGGTATTTGAGTGTAAAGGAAATCGTGTCGGAGTTATTTTTGAAAGGTGGGGAGAGGAAAGAGAGAACGTTAAGCCCAGAGCGAAGGTATTCCAGTAGGGAGCAGATCTAGATGCGATCAACTTATAAGTTTCCATCTATAGGGGTGGATGGGTAATACGGGTATGGCGTACATTGAATAGAAGATATTTGTATTGAAGCTTATTGAAGAATTTTCCAAATCTCCCGAATGAAGTCATTACTTGATCCAGTTTTGTGTTTTTCGCCTCACTCACAAGTACAGCGGAAAGTCAATGTCTTTGACTTTTCCCGTCTCGGTATATTCAAAGAGAGACTGCTAGGCCTATATTTCTAATTTGACTCGCACTTTGCATGACGATCTACAAAACTGAAGCGCAAGCAGACGGATAAAGTTGAAGTCTATTTTTGCCTTCACCAGTGTTCATACATGGACATCGTAGGCAAACCCAAAAAGTGACGGAGAGGAGTACAAAACTATAAGATTTTAGTCTAAAAGAAGATCCTCTCAATCGAAGAATGAAAATGACTGATAAGAAAGACCCAAGTTCATTTTAGTGTAATAATTTTTTTTTTTTAATCCATGTAGGGGGCACAAAGCTGGAAAAATACACTTTACAAGATCAGAATAAGAGTGGATTCACTAAATAAATATATAACGATTCATATTGGAAAGAAAAAAAAGCTATCAAGGAAGAAATATACACCCTATTCAAAAATGTGAACTTGAAATCCATGAGGAGAGGATGTAATATTATGAGTTATTCCTCGAAGGAATTTACCTATAAATATGATTGAGGGAAATATGCTAGTATTTTTTTGTTTGGAACAGCTAGATATTGTTTGACTTGAAAACTAAAAAAATTGGCGATATCAATGCCACCCTCACTACATTCGTCTTCAAGGAGTCTTCGGCATTGCACAATCATTATTCTTCTCAATAGGCCAACATAAAATTAGATTTAGATACCTCTATTATTACTTATTTTTTTCAAATAAAATTGTTCGATTGAATACAGAAGCTTCGATTCAAACTTCAGGTACCACTATATCGTCACCGGTACAAAGAGTAATCAATGTGTCCCACTTCCCCCATTTCTACGAGTAAACTATTATATAAAACACAAAATAAAGTCTATAAAAATAGAACTGCACTACGATTAGGTACTCACCAGAAAGAGTGAAGATGCAAAATAGCAATCAGTTCTCAACACATACACAACGACATGCAATTTCAACACAATCACAGTGATCACTCATAAAACCATACACCGAATAGCCGCATTGAGCGGAGTACCTACCGAAGTCCGGCGAAAAACTAAAATTTCGCACTAGAAGAACGGCCACACGAATTAGGCAAGAAAAATCCTTCTGTTGCTAACAACATACGTAGCCGACCGTAGCAACGACTAAGTTACCAAAAGCACGACTTCGTCGTCATCATCGCTACTTCCTTCTCCTCCTTATAAACCATCGTTCCCGATTTCGCTTTACAATATACAACTCTGTATTATGTATGTTAATATCGATTGTATTCCCAAAAAATCTCGCCAATCTGCCGCCAATTTTGGCGACACTAAATCGGAGGAGTTCATCTCCGTACACGATTTCATCATTTAGCGCCACCATACAAGATTGTATTGTAATGTAACGAAATTTTCCTTTCTCCCTGTTTCTGTGCCATGTCTTTTTTCATGATTAGTCGTCATTATTTCAAAGGGTGGAAAAATATGGGCGCACGTTATTCTCCAATTTTAAAAATTACTTTCGTGTGCTCGACGTGCCCGTCGTAGAAATGCGATAGGAAAAACGGCCGCGCGGACACTTCATTGCACGAGTATTTTTCTATCTAAATTACCTACATGCGAATACCGTAGAGCATTTCTTTGTTTCAATGAAATTTTATTGTAACTTATAAAATGTTTTACAAGATTTCGGAGTGTATAGGTAACTAAGGAAAAAATTTCTTCACAAAATAAAGGGAATTTTTTCGCGCAGAGCTCCATTTTTTTCTTTGATTAAAAAATATTGAGTACCTATTTTTTTTTTAGCAAGAACAAAGGATAAAGTGGGTAATGCTGACATATTTCTCGACGCTAGCAATTCAGAGAAACTCGAAAAAAATTGAATCTTCAATTTTTATCATCCAACGAATAGTCTTAATTCTACCATTTTCAACTGGAAACTTAATTTGGCCTGACGCTGGCATTTGGAAAAATATTAGACCTAGTCCCTATAGCGGAAGGGGGTGACGTCCTCAAAGGTATCAGAAAAGTGAAGGGTGTGAGGTAATCAAAATAATAACTTGGAAGAAAAGGCAAATCACTTCCTTTGCTGCTCGCGAGATCTATATATTATTATTATTATTAGCTACGTGAATTGAGGCGAGCAGGGAACCTGTTTTATGGGACAGTTTGTCGATTTCGAGAACCTATTAGGATCAATTATTTGATCAGAATTCAAAAGTTGAAATATTTTCGAGCCTCCGTCCTCTCCTCCTATGTATAGCTTGACGATCAACCCTTCTCTTCTTGTGTAGGTAGATCAGAAGTCAAAATTTTTCCAAGTCTCTCCCCTCCCATAAGTACAGCTCGATGATCGAGAGTATTTCTAAATCCACATATTCTTTTAAATTAGCTAGAAATCTCTCCAATATTCCATGGTTAGAAGGCCTTCTCTCTCATACATGCGGCCTAATGTTTCGATTTATTTTCTACCTAGATGGTCAGAATTTCTTCATTTTTCTCCCTCCCCCTCCCCCCTTGTCCTTATATAATACAGCTTTTTCGAATCTCTTCGAATATTTCGGAATCTTCCTCCCTCCTTCGTCCTTTGATAGAAAAAGCTTTATTTCGAAAGTCGAAATTTTCAGATTACCCGTGCCCAGAAATGAGATTATCGTAGCGCAGAGAATGGAGTTCTTTTCGTTAAAATTATTTTCAGAAAGTCTGCTGCAAAAACCATTGTAGCGTCGGTATTTAGATGCCAGTAAGATGTAGATACTTGCAAATTATCGCAAACGATAGTGCATATACAGTCAATTTTTTTTCAAGTATCTTAATTTTCATACTACCGGTACATACCTATTACAATTTCAATACGTTTTTTTGAAGGATTCATCAATTGAAATGAAAAAATAACGAAATTGGTCGTAATTTAATCATAATTTGCACGAATACGTTCTTACATAGTATAGGTAGACTACACATGTTTTTTACCATACAGACCAATAATTGAGACAGTTAGGTAGCTCTAAGGTCGAATGGCTTTAATTCGAGTTTTCACTCAGTTTATTTGTTCTAACGAACGACTTTCGTAAAAGCTAATTTCGACTAGTTAAAACTAGTTTAACGGATCCTGGATTTCAATTGCACCATTCACTAAGGATAATCTACTTAGCTAAAGATATTCACCGTCTCTATTTTTTTTTATTTTTTATTTTTTTTCATTGTTTCTAAATTCATATCTATGTACCTTGAATCTCAATTGTTATACTGAGCTTTTTAACCGGCCAAAAGTACTTTTTATTAAGCGATAAAGTTCTCTACAGTTTTGTTCGACTCCTAATCCTTAATCAAAAAATATAAATCTTCTATCTAAACGTTATGAACGTTTGAAAATTGGTCGAACTGTGCATTGTTAGTAATGGATGCCTGCATAGGAAAATAAAAATCTATGAATAGTGAAGTATACTCCCAGTAATATTATAACTTTTTCAGAGGTAAAACTGGTTCACACGAAGTGAGAAATAAAAATTTATTACATGACATCGTTTTTATTGTAATTTGCGCGAAGTCACACTGCAGCCTTAGAATTCTACTAGAAGCACGTAAAAATGGTGCGAAAACTTCCACTTAACAGTTTTTTTTGCAAGTCAATAAAATTATCGATTCAAAACTTGATTCAAAATTATAATATACCAGTTGATTATCATGAAGCATTTTAGCTTGTTATTGGAAACGTTTATTTATTACGATATCATTACATAATTTCATTTGGTATATCCGATTATCTCGATTTTTTTTTACTAGGAATTATCATAAAAACACTTCGTGGATGTTGAGAAATTAGGTACTCGTGCTGCAAAAATGTGTATTCCCTGCAGTTGATGCCAAAGTATTTCTGATGAGAATTTTAAGAATATTTCAAAACTAATTAATCGCAGTTATAAACTATAATTTATAGGGCCAGTTCTACAAAGAATATTATTTTTATTCTTCACTGGGTATATTTTGAATAAAATCTTATTGGGTACCTATACGCACATAGAACATAGACTTACTGAAAAAAAAAAAAAAAAAAATCAACAATCTTGAGAATGTTAATTTACTTAACTATAGGTAAAATAATTCTTAGGTACTTCATAATGGTTTCCTTGACTAAATTAATTTTGAAAGCATATAGCCTAGGGTAAGTAAATTTTTAGCGCCGAAACCATAATATTATTTTAAAAGTCTCTAGACCTATGACTCGTAAGATGCCAGCACAATATGGAGAAATAGTTTGATTATATCATACGAGATCGATGCTATTACTCACCTGATAATATGTACTACCCCAATTTACACGACATACGCTTCTCAATAGGTATACCTATATGTGAGTATTTTTATTTCAAATGAAAATCGTTGAAATAATGAATTGAACAAATATTTCTACGCTTGTACCAACATAATCACTATAATATTATGATGATTTTTATCAAAATAGTTGTCGATACCAAATCCGCCTATTACAAATACGATTCTGCGATTATAACTATTAAACTCATATACCGGTACTTACTTATATCTAGGTACTTATTCGATTAATGGAGTATCTTAACAAATCAAGTAGGTACCACTCTTCAACAACTTTTATAGGTACCTACAGGGATGTTAATCCATTGCTGTATACGTACGGTAGGTATCATACACACACATATTTTTTGGAACGCAACGAGTAGTATTAAATTTTCAAAAATGATTCTTATTGAAAATTTCTTACGAATCAGCCTAGATAAAAATTTGAATTAGGTATGAAATTCAAACTGATTTAAAGCGAAGTATACCGGTACGGATATCACCACCGGCGCGGTAGTGTACCTAACACGTTTCTTGGCAGCTAAACAAAATAAATAGAAGAATCCAGTTGGTTTGTTCGTCGGTAATATAGTTCACACTGCTGCTTGATAAATTAATTAGGTACATAATTTTCGATGTACATTCAAAATATATACATAATATGCAGGCATCGTCTGAGACAGTATTTTTTGGGAAAGATTGGATTGTTTGATGATAGCTTCATTACGTCGTGATCGTCTTAAGAAGATGGGCTGAGTGAAGTACCGGTAATGGTTAAATGGTTTAGGTACCCCCGCTACAATATTCTTGACTAATTTTAGCTTCCAGAGAAGGATCGCAGTTTCACAGAATTCGAATCTTCGTTAGATGTTTTCATTTCCACCCCACGCGGCGCGATAGGATATCTTATTGAAAGAACGATTTAAAGCAGAATAACGACGAATTATGATTATACCTATAAGACTTATATACTTATTGCTAGTTTTGTCACTCCTAGCGAGGACCAGGAGGTGTGATATTTTTCTTAATGAAATTGTTCTTTCGTGCAAAAATCAACAGAGCTACACTGCGTAGGTAGACGTAGGTACCTATTATTCAAGAAACAATTGATAAAATTACTTATACAACTCAACAAAGTAAAATTTTTTGATGAGGTCAAGAACGAGTACGATTCTGAGAGTATTTTTCTCGCTTAATTCGGTACCAATATTCGTTTTCCGCGATTAACTCGATTTTCTTCTACAATCTTAACGTTTAGTTGCCGCGGCTCGTTGCGAAGCGTGGCATACATTCTTGTAATACTACCCAGTGTTCGATGCACTTCGCAACGAACCGCCGGAAGTAAACACCAGGATTGCACAAGATAACGAGGGAATCGCGAAAAACGAATAACGACATCGAATTCAGCGTGAAAAATACTTTCACCATCGGATATTCTCGTTCTTGACCTCTTCAAAAATTTTTTCCACTGCGGAGTTGTGTTATTAATCATCCCCTGGAATTGTAAATTTGAATCTCGGATCGGATAATGGCATCTGATTATACTGTACATAATCGACTTCATTAGTCACAAGAAGCGACCAACGGAACAGACATCGGGAAAACAAACGGAACTCTCTGTAATAATTTGATACGAGCTCGAATTGCATTTTTCTTGATTCCCCTACCACTGTTATTTCAGTCGCAGCATTAGAGCATTCATATTTACTCTTTGGACTTCAGTTATTTCTACGTTTTCCGGGCAGTGACGCAACTCGTTTTGCTTTCACGAAAAATAAGTTACTAAGTCGTTGCTAACGCGGTCAACCCACAAAACTTTCATTCGTCAACCTCACCTGCAACACGTAGAACCTTTTTCGAAATTTATCGTCAGAGTAGGTACCTACATACAAATATCAAGCTACAGTTCGAATTGATAGGCATCCAACATGCTATATAGCAACGCGGATACTGGCAGTAACTTTTTAGGTTGCTTATTCACACCAGCGTAATTACCAAACGCACAGTAGTCAGCGTCTACCTACGTAGGTAGCATTTCGTTCTCCTTTCACGGAAGAATAAAAATAAAACATGCCACACAGAATCGATGTTTTTTATTGAATAAGTTTTCCAAGCTCGGATGACTGGCTGAAAGTTGTAACGCGCTTCATCTCATGTAACCAGCAATAAATCTAAGATCGAACGCGGACTCGTACAATGATCGAAAATCTGACACTCTCCACATCGCGATATCATTACATTCGTGAATCGAATACTGCTTCGAAGCCTCGTAACTACAAATTAGGCGTTGAATGACCTTAGCATTCCATAATGCCGAACGACTATTCGACAATAGATTTGAGACAATAGATATGCTGTATTTACCAATCTTAATCGGTACATCGAATGAAATGAAAATTTACAAAAAAAAAAAAATATCGAACAAAAAACAAAAAAATAACGCTAAATTATTTCAATTAATTGACATTAAACCGAGCAACAAATTAAATGAAATGAACGTACCGCCAGAGTCAGTGTCAATTGCGATCTTATACGTCACTGACACACTAGCCTAGTTAGTTAGCTATTGATTGAAAATTGTAAGAATATGATCATTAATAGATACGTATATATTTTCTTATTAAGTCATCTGAACATGGTTTACGAGTAAGTACGAACATATAAATTTGAGATTAAGCGCGTTTTTAGCACTCCGAAGGAGATTATTATTAGTACGATCGTCGTTTCATCAGATGTTTCTCGAGAACGCCTCATCTATCTGCAAATTTGTCGCCTTCACAATACAAGCATAAATGCTCAGATTGCGGACGTCGTACCATACAGCATCAACCTGAAAAGATGGGTCCAGACAGGCCATCATCCAAAATAATCGGCGGTACTTCGACTCCTTACGGGGCTTATCCGTGGCAGGTAACTGGAACCAGAATTGTTTTACAAATTCAAATAGTAAAAAGTATTTGCACTAGGTGTTCTTCGTAGGTTGAGATACAAGTTTTTCAGGCAGATTCAAGAACGTGGCAACACCATTGTGGCGGGGCCATTATTTCGAATAACGTTATATTGACAGCGGCTCATTGTCTTCAACGTAAGAACAAACACGATTTGAGAGTGATCGCGGGTAAGCATTCGCTCTCGAGAACGGACAAATTCCAACTCATTTACAATGTCGAGCAGACAGCGGTGCATCCAGACTTCAGAAAAGGTAAACCTATCTACGATAAACGTTCCCATCATCCAATATTTTACAACTATCTCGTTTCTTCTTGCAGAAGGACCTCATAGTAACGATATAGCTCTCCTGAAAATTTCCGCCGAGAACAGCAGTTCCAGCGTGGAGGGCATAGCTTGTAATTCTCATATTCAATCAATATGTCTACCAGAGACAAATATACGTTCAAAAGACGTCGGCGATTGGTGTACGGTATCAGGGTGGGGTACTCGAATACGTGAGTTTTTGTTTCTCTAATACTAAGAATACGTATCGAAAGATATTCTATAGAAACGTTCACTATCGTTAGACGGTTCCAATAGCATTTCTGGTGTTCTACAAGCAGCATCAGTACCTCTTCTCGATTTAAAAACATGTAGACAAACGGAAGTGTACGGGTCAAAAGGACATCAGATGATCCTAGATAGTATGATCTGTGCAGGAACGCTAGATGGAGGAGTTGATGCATGCGGAGGCGATTCAGGAGGTCCTTTAGCATGCAAAATTAACGGTACGGTAATTCGCTTCACACCTCGCTTTCTTACGACCTTTGATACAAAATTCAATTTACTATTTATTACAGGACGTTTCATTCTTTTGGGAATAGTCTCGTGGGGTGATGGTTGTGCGCAAAAGAATAGACCAGGTGTTTACACCAGAGTATCGCACTTTATCCATTGGATCAACGACAGTTTGGTAACAATGTAAAACTTACTGTACATTAATGTGTAATCGCTAATGAGCGTAACTTACAAGAATTATAATGATTTACGATTTCTCCGTTTCATTGTGGCCGTGCACTGTGGGCAGTACCATTTACCTTCGGGAGCTTCTGTGATACCCACGCAGGAATAATGATACCATTCGTAAGGGCACTACAACGAGAAGGAATTAGAATAAATTTTCGAGAGCGATATCTTTCTAATCGTTTGGAAGAGATACTAACATTTTCATTATCACAAGCCACCATATCACCATAGGCAACCTCGTTACAAACACAATATCTAGGATCGTCGGGATCCGCTTCCATAGCTGCTGACTCATCGAGGAGATCGGCAGCAGCGGTTTGATTTACTAGAGATGTCGCTTTCGAGGTTGCATTCGAATGGCCTTGTCCACGTTTTCTACAAAATACGTAACACGTTCAAACATCGCGCGTAAATACAAAAATCCACGAATATATTTAATGTTACCTACCTTCTGTGGCGTTTATGAGTCTGCTGAGCGGCAGCAATTGCTGTTTGTGCAGCTCCTGATAGTTCCCTATTAATACTGCTAATATCGTTAGATCTATTGAAGCCTGTGGAACCGGAATTGATGGCCTCGTACGAAGCTTTCAAACTAGCAGTTCTTCGACCTTGTTGCATCTGTAATGCGAAGTGAAATTAACTTCTTCTGTCATGTCCAACATTTGTTAAAATTCACGCAGAAATCACCTACCTGTTGGGTAGCGACTATAGCTTGAGAAGCAGCAGCTGCAATCGCTGAGCTACCAGCGCCCATTTGATCGACGTTGAACATAACCTGTGAATGCGACGCATTCGCAGCGGGTAAGGAGAGTCTCTGGAATTTTTGTTCGACTGAATTCACTACATCTTGTCGTTTAGGTTCTGTAAAGATGAATATTACATGAAAAATGGGTGACTCGGAGATCGATATTCATAATTGTAGCGAGAGAACCAACCTATTAATAAATTATGTTTATTAATGGCAGCGTGATCGCCATAAGGTTGATAACATTGTCTTCGAGTACTTCGATGAACTGATGGAGCAGGTGGAGCTGGCGGTAATGAATTTACTTCTTCGGGTTCTTCTAATCCTGAAATTGTAACAGAATTTTAATAAAATTAGCCTCGTTTCTGCAAACTAGGTACCTCAATCGGATTTATGATCGTACTTTTTTCGATAATTTCGGTAATTCCACTGTTATCTGCTTCCAGTTCTAATTTGAATTTCAAAATATCTTGATCGAGCCGTCGCATATATTTGCCCAACGTCTCGGTCATTGTATTTGCTAACTGGACTTTTTCCTCTGACGACCAAAGAAAACACGACAATTTCAAGTCGTTCGTACTATGGCGTACATCTGGACCCAACACTCACGAACTTACCGGTATCTTCCAAAATTTTCTTGTATTCCTTTAAAATTAAATTATGTTCCGAATCTAGATTTTCTGGGGGCAAATGGTAAGCGCTTTGAAAGAATCTAGCGATACGCTTCTCGATGTTATCCATAGAATCTTAAAACAGAAAAGACAGAATCGTTTGTTTACAGCTGTCTCTCAAATGTTTTCGAAGTGGACTAGAACTCACTTTGGACTTGCAAGTCTAATTCACGCATGTCGGTAAGTCTATCAACGGTTTCTTGAGGCAGATGTTCGATTACTGAAACGAGAATGTTACTTTGAGTATCTTTCATTGGAGGACAAGACCGGAAAATTCGATAAATAAGAATTACATTCTAAATAGTCTTCCAAGTATAACATTGACATGTTCACCAAACGTTATTGACGATATCAGGATAAAATTGAGGAAAGTACAGAACGAAGAAACACGAGAGGGTCCACGTTCGAATTTAAACTCAAGTTGACTTTCAGAACAAGGGTAAAACAGACGATCAATTCGAATTCAAATTCCCATTCTTCATGAACACAGCTTTGTGAGAATTGTTTCAACTGATTTCCTGTATGAAGTTTCAGTTATTTCCTAGTAGCTTAAATTTAATAAATTTTGGCTGAATTTTACTTCTACAACACGATTATCAATATCATCAATTTTTATCAGAATTCAGAACTTGACTAAAATTTTGTGAGCTTTCAGTGTTTTCAGGACTCAATGCAATGCTGCAATGCTGCAATGCTGCAATGCTGCAACACTGCAAAATAATGATGCATGCTTCGACTTTTTACTCTGTTCACGTTAAGAAAGGATGTGCCGTTCTGTTCTCGAAGTATGTACTTCTATCCTTTCTTAACGTGAATAGACAACAGGGTTTTTACAATGTTTACATTTATTATCAGTTGTCGTCCGGTTAAGGACTGCAGTCAGTCCGGTGCAATTAAATTTTTCTATCGTTATTACCGATTTTCATAGTTTCCAGTCTGAAATATGTGCCTACCCGCCATCAGGATTCAGGAGAGACTTTTTAATTGATCATCTAACATCCTGAGATGAATTCATTTATGTCGTGTTGAATACTTTCTTGCTGGTTCATTATTTTGGTCTTCAGAGGAACAAGTGCTGTCATCGTCGCTCTTCAATTGACAAACGATAATATCATCACGAGTTCGCGGTAATTGCAAGAATTGAATGAGTAACTATAATTCTGTTTTCAAGTTTACGACATTATTTCGTCTGATGATGACTTTTTAGTCGAAAGCGCTCGCGCTTATTATATATTTTAGGATTACAGCAGTTTTTACGTTTTCACGTTTTACGTCTACGTTAATTATTTTTTTTATCTTGAATGAGTAACACCGGACTGATAATATTGGGACAAGCTACTCGTTCCTATATATTTTTATTACCACTCCTTGCTTGACAAATAAGTACACGTATATTTTTCAGGTTTTCGAGTAGACTTTCGAGAGTAGTACAAAGATATTCATCCTGGCGCGGTCATAGCACAAGCCACTTTTTTAAATAGTGCAGACTACTTTTTC
The DNA here is from genome assembly GCA_035079385.1 of Aspidiotus rigidus. NCBI lineage: Eukaryota > Metazoa > Arthropoda > Insecta > Hemiptera > Diaspididae > Aspidiotus > Aspidiotus rigidus. The sequence continues at coordinate 8,072,147 of JAVHKY010000013.1, forward strand.
AACTAGCACACTTGAGCTTTCTCAGTATCGCAAGCTATTTTTTTCAACTAGCGCAAGCTATTTTTTCAACTGACACACTTGAGTTTTCTCTAACATAGACTTATTTTTATCCTAGCGCAGCTGAATTTTCTCTCCGATGCGAACCTATTTTTTCTTACGCACTAATTCATGAATTTTCAAACTTTTATATTAATTTCATCCCTTCTAGTCGTATCACCAGATACCTACTTCAATATTAAAAAAAAAATCAGAGTTGGAAATTCTCATACTATACATCTCTGTTAGCCGTATTAATCTTATTTTAAGAAAATGTAACTTCTGCCCCATCGTCGATTAGGATGTACGTCAATTCAACTTTGTACGGCAGAGATGTTTATGGACGTACTTGTCGTATTTCAGTCACGGAGATACAGTCGGCATTTCAATAAGTATCTACGTTTGTCCATTATTTGATGTCTCTGGCCTTCGTTACGACTTACGGTGAGTCAATTGTCAATTTTGACAGTGGGTAGTTTGATGGGTGAATTACTTCGAAAATTTACTTACTTATACCGTTGTCACAAACTGAAATTTTGAAAAATTTTCGCAAACATCTAAAGGAATGAGTGATTTTATGTTCATATTATCACAATAAACGTTATCTCATTGCCCCGTAACCTCTAATATTCGTTCTGAGCATGGAGGCAGACTGTGGCTAAGAAAAAATAAAATAATCGTCATTATTGTGAAGATCCTTGACTAGTTCATCTTAATCTGGAAAAATTTTAGTAGCAATTCTTTAGACAGAAAATTCACAGTATTTTTCTTTATACTCAGGTTTAGGTATCTGAAAGCATCAAGGATGATGGCATTATTATAAGCATTATTATATTTATAAATATTACTATTGCTATTAGGCGTATAAGTATGAGTACCTACCGTTTCCTGTATCCAAAAATGGACTTTAAAAGTCTACAATAACCCTCGGAGGATTCACAAATTATGAGGAGTATAAAATTTTCAAGTCATGATACCTTTACTAATTTGTATAATTATACCTAGGTATCAGTGTTTTATTGCAAACCATAATTTGTAATCCAACTGTATTCTTTTTAGGGATGACAATGTTGAATTCAAATTACTGCTCAGAAAATACCAATATTTTTGGTGTTTGGATCAATAAATTTCTAATATCACAGTATTTTCTGGATGTGATCACAACTTTGATATTGGCCGTCTATCTGTTGGTATTCGGATCACGTTTTACCAGGATGTGTGAGAAATACGGTGTTATTCGACCAGCTGCCAACTTTTCAAATTTGAATTCAATTTTATACCGAGTACAAATATTTCTCACGTACTTCCTCACTGCAATCTCTGTCTTTCAATTCGTTACAGAGATACCTATTTGGTCCAATCAGCAAGTTAATTTGCATACGGTAGATAGGCTACACAATAAGTTTCTGAAATTCTCATAGAATGACTGCTCAAGTTCATCTTTTTTTTTCATTTCTTTCCAGCTTATTTCCAATTTTATTCACGCTCTATCATTCAAATACTGCACTACTTTGATCGGGTTAGGTAGAGATTATATTCTACCCAGTACAGGTACTCTTATGAGCAGAGGATGCAGTTTGACATTGTTAGTATTCTGGATATTATTATTTGCTGTCGAAAATACCCTTGCGGTAAATTTTTGGAAATCCTATCGGTACGTTCAATAAATATAACTTTTATTTGGGGTTTTTCGTCTTTGAAATATTGCATTGACGGGTTTGAAAATAATGTTACTTCGTATGTATTTTTTTTTTTTTGTAGAATTATGGCCGAAGTTGACAATGTGACTATTTTGTTCTTGCTGACCAGATACTTTGTCTGTGCTGTACTGTTAGTTCTAGAATTACAAATACAATTCTCGATAACGGCCTTGAGGAAACGTCTCTGGTCTACAAAACCCCATTCTAATCTTCTGTCAAAAGAGCATGTAAGTTACATTGTAAGAATTTTCAATGCTTCATCTACGCTTCTTCATATCGGTCGCAAAGTGATGAGAAAATTGAGAGCACGATTTTCATGAGGAATATATTTTATTTTTGATGAATCACGATGTTCCGCTTGTAGATACGGAAAATAGCCTCCCTAATGAATTGTAAAAGGAGGGAGGGGGAGCTTCATCACGAAGAATATTGAAGTTTGGGGCTTGAAGCCTCGGGATCATACGAATTTGAAAACTAGGGGCCAATTATGATTCTTCATATACCTCTACCTACTGGGCTCTTGCTTCTAAATTAATATTATGAAACATGTCGCATCTTTTTATATCTTTTTCATTTCTGTGTAGACTGAAACAAAAGATCAAGAAAAATCAACGTGGAGAGATATGTGGGCTAAAATAAAGTTTGTGGCGCCATATTTCTGGCCCAAAAATGATTTCAGTGCGCAGAAAGATATATTCATATGGGCTGGTCTCCTAATCATCGATCGTGCGATAAACACGTTCTTACCAATATATTCGAAAAAAATTGGTTTGTTATTCAAAAATTTATACCTATTATTACTTTGTGATATTAGGCTATAATATAATTTGTAAAGAAGAGAATAAGTCTCGATTCTTAATAAAAGTTAGCCCCCTCCCGATTTACTTATATTTAGGGCGTTTGATGGGAGGAAAGGGAGCTAAAGAACCTAACGATCTTGACCCTTGATGTCACCCCCTGGATCCCAAGGGACCTCAATCTACAACGGGAACTACCTTGGAAATCAAAAGACTTCAATACTCCTAATGAGCTCAATGATCTTGACTTGAATGATCCTGACATCGCACCTCTAATACCAATTGACTTTTATATACAGCGAGGAGGAAAGGCTTATTGAGACTAATAGTCTTCACCTGAAGGACTTGCGCCTCTCTTACCACTATGTTAGAGACTTTTAAGCTGTTCGCATTTCTCTCTTTCCTTAGTCCAAAAAATACTTCATTAATTATTCCTTCTTTTTTTACGCATAGTGGACAGTATATCTATATCACCGATTGAATTTCGTTGGGATTATTTGGTCACATTTGCACTGATGAAATTTGTACGAGACCAGTTATGTTACATGCTACAATCTGTTTTTAGGCGTAAAGTCATACAACACATGAAGATTGCAGTGAAAGTAAGAAAAACATCTTCTATGATGATAAATCATAAATTCATCTTATTTCTTTCTAAATACTATTGTCCATAGACAGATATGTTTCGTCATCTTCATAGCTTGAGCTTCAGGTGGCATTTGAATAGGAAGACAGGAGAAGTTTTGCACCTTATGGATCGTGGAACGGGTTCTATAACGGGATTAATCCAATTCATGATGCCAATGATTTTTGATATTTCCATTGCTAACTTTTGTTTTGCCTTCATGCTGGGATGGCGGTTTGCGACAATCATTTTCTCCGCCACAGTCTTATATGTGGGCAAGTATTTCCAAGATATTGGAACGGATTTTTGTTAAGGGGCAAGAAATTGTATCACCCACTTCTGGGTCCATTCCTTCAACCTACCACAATGCGGAGTGAAGAGGTCGGAAAACAATACAAAAATTCATGTTTTATTTGAGCTAATTGTATTTCAAGGTACCATTTTTGTGTATATCCTTTTTCCAAAGAAGTATGGAGAAATGAGAGAAATGAGAAAAGGTAGCTTTCTTTTCTCCCAAAAGGAGTTACAAGACTTGGAATAATGACTCAAAATTAAGAATAATTTATATCGACGATACATTTGGCATAAATTTGCCTAACCCGGTAAACATTGTTCCCACTTGATGCTCTCAAATTCAGAGGGCTTCGGGGATTCAAATGAGGAAACAGGGCTTCAAGTGAAAATTATTTTTTCCCAAAGAAGCCCAGAGATCCGACGGGCTTCAAGTTTGTCCCTGTTGAAGCCTTTTGAGCCTGGGAATGCAAAAGGTTTCAACTGGGGAAAAAATTGGAACAAGGGGATCAATGAAGCTTCAAATGGTGGATCAGAGGAATAGTTTTTCCTATTTTTTTTTTTTTTCTTCAGGGCTTCAAAGGAAATACAAATTGTTTACCGAAAAATTTACATCATCAGATGTAGACGTTTCTAACTTCATTTCTACTATCTTACATTAAATCATCCTATAAATTTAGTACTTAGTAAGGTATTGGAAGAGGGTAAAAATAAGTTTTGGTTGATAGGTAATCATGTACATTGTAATAAAACTATGTACCTTTGAATATCAAAAACTATGAAACCACAAGTTCCTTACGTCTTTCTATTTGTTACAGGGGTTACAATTTTGATAACCGAATATTGTGCAAATAGTAACCATCGAGAAATGAATTCTTATGACGATCAAATGGGTAACAAATGTGTGGATTCGTTGTTAAATTATGAAACAGTGAAGTATTTTGGGAATGAAAAGTACGAAGTGGATATGTACACAAAAGCTCTTCTTGATAACAAAGTAGGTCTTTATTGGTACCAATTAAATTCATCTTCACCTGCTATTTTTGAAATGTCATTTTCTTTTTAGTCTATTTGCTCATTACCTACATATCTATAATTATGTATAAAAAATTATATTTATTTTTCAAAGCTTATTGTAAATAGTCGATTGAATGAGGATTTGCGGTCATGGTCAATATAGATGAGAAAAACTGAAAAGGTTGATGAATTTTTCGGAGATAGAAAGTTGCTATCGAGGTGCAATAGGTTAACAGGGAAGGTAAGAGTCTTGGAATAAATTTAAGAACCAGAGTAATGGACTGATCTCTCGTTATGTAACAGTATCTAAATCGCAAAATGCTGCTTGCTGACGTTTGTTCAAGTCTTTGTTTACATTTTTATTAATGGAGGGAATATTTTGAAAACAGAACACAGATAAGGAATGGGACTATGGGAGTATTTCTTTTATAATCTAGAAGCTTTGTACTTTCAAGAAATTGACCTCTCCCACCTTATAAACGTTATATTTTTGAAATATTGATATGTTTTTAGAACATTAGTTCGCTTATGGGAAATTACATTTACATTGAAAAAAAAAAAAAGTAAACAAAGACTGAACGAACTTCAGCAAAATAGTATTTTGCGATATTTTGCAATCTATCGATATTGTGACGTAGTTAGGAAATCAGTACATTCTCTATACATACTTAAATTGTGAAACAGAGGAAAATTGGGTACCCAGCGGTTTTCAGCAAAGCGAATCTAAAAATTTTTAAATATTGATCAAGGATCACAGTCTTTTTTCCAATGTAATTTTTGTATTCCCTGGAGAAACGGAATTCTTAATTTAATGAAGAAAAGCTAAAGGTTTGCGATTCACTTCAAGTGTGACCACTGACCAGCATGTTCTTTATGCAGGATAAGGTACAACAAAGCATGGTTTCATATGATTTACGTTCAGTGGCGCAAAGTTCCATTATGGACTTAGCATTGTTGTGCGGATCATTATTGTGTGTCTATGACATAACTGTTCATAAAACATTATCTGTTGGTGATTACGTGCTTTACACGACCTATCTGTCGGAATTATTGATACCACTGCAAACTTTGGGATATTGTTACAGGTACTAAGCATTATAATAAGAAGTCCATGATGCTGAAAATAATTAAGGATTCAACTCCATTCAGATCTCTTTTATTTTTCTTTCTCTCAATGTACGGTAGTGCGGTACAGAAAGCAATCATCGATATCGAAAGCATGTACGATTTACTATCAGAAAAACCTGACGTTCAGGACCTTCCAGACGCCCAACCTATTCAAGTAAAAGAAGGAAGTATCGAGTTTAGAAACGTATGTTTTTCGTATATGGCGGAAAGACCAGTTTTAAAGGACATCTCATTCAAAGTTCAACCGGGAAAAATATTGGCATTGGTGAAACATTTTGATATTCTTATGTAAAGCAGAGGCGATTGTATTAGATTGAATTCTGACTTTATACATCAGGTTGGACCATCCGGTGGAGGGAAAACAACAATTGTTCGACTTATCTTCAGGTTCTATGAAGTGGATTCGGGTTCCATTCTCATTGACGATCAAAACATTAAAAATGTGACGCAAGAGAGTTTGAGAAAGTTGATCGGAGTCGTCCCTCAGGATACTGTGCTGTTTAACGAAACAATCAGGTGCCTAATTAAATAGGTGTGGTACCGTATCAATTCTGACAAAGTTGATTCATTGACAAATGAAGGGTATTAACACTTTACAGGTACAACATTCAGTACGGACGAGTTGACGCTTGTGAATCGGATGTGGTAGAAGCTTCAAAGTGTGCTGATATTCACGAACGAATTCTCACGTTTCCAGATGCATACAATACCAAGGTTAGCACAACATTCAGGTAGGCCTATTTACAACAGCCAAAAAGTTTGAAGTATATTCTAACAGGGGAGGACCAGTTCTGTGCCAGGGAAAGAGGGGTACGAAAAAAATTATCTATTTATATCTTGTGATTGGAATAGGGGCGGAGCTCTGTGGCCCTGTTTGGGAATTGAAAGAATTTTCGAAAGTAGCCTTTAGTTGTAGCGGACTCTGACTGTCATCCATGAAGAGAGGGATTGTGGAAACTTCGAAATTTGGTGCTATAAATTTTTGTAGAGGTGAGATTTGTGAAATTTGACTTCTTTCAGGTTGGTGAACGAGGACTTAAACTGAGTGGCGGTGAAAAACAAAGAATCGCAATTGCTAGAACGTTTCTCAAGTCACCGAAGATACTACTGCTTGACGAAGCTACAAGTTCCTTAGATACTTTATCGGAGAGGAATATTCAGGTGCGTGGTACCTACATTAATTTCACCAGTTTCGTTCATTTTATGATATAAATGCTATGGCTGGAGCTTGTTCGATTGAAAACATTGATTTTTTAATAGTCGTCATTAACCAACGTTTGTAAAGGAAGAACAACTATAGTAGTAGCTCACAGACTTTCGACAATAATTCATGCAGATGAGATTTTGGTTGTGAAAGACGGTCAAATCTGCGAACGAGGAACGTGAGTAGCAAACCTTCGTTCACTATAATATTTATTATTAGAACATAGTGTGCTTTCATTGTATTAAGCAAGTAAGTTATCTCGATTTTTCAATATTTTCTTCTTTTACCACCTCTGGAGGTTTTTCAACTTCATTCTTAAAGTTGCGTCTCGAAATTCTTTTTTCGAAAGAAAAAGAATAAATTATGGGGAACTTCTTATTTTTTTCATAGTTTTATATAGCAGATCTGAATCAAAAATTTTTAAAATTCTATGATGTAACTAGACAAATTTCTCTTCTTTACTCTCACAACCCTCTTCTTGTGTCTCAAAACTCCATTCTTCAAAAAATTAATCATGGACCTCTATTCTTTTCAGTGGAGAACCCGCTATTCATTTTATTGGGGGATTATTTTCAGAAAATATCCGCGTCCGTTCATTTGTGACGTTATTGCTTTCGGGAAATTGTCTAGGGCCTAGATGTTTCTTCATCTGTGTTTGACCTTGATTATTATATTGCGTTGCATAGAAAAATTTGTCTAGGCCAAATGAAGCAAGCAACAGCGGATTACATTTCTGCAATAACATCTAATTTTTTCTTTTTTTTTTCTCATCCCTATCCAGAAGATCTAAATCTAGATTTTTAAAATTCCTATTTAACTCGCTATGAATTGAAAAAATGAATTTCCATTCTCAATCTCCTCCCTCTCCCTTCGATCATTTATATTTCCTTTAAAATGAGGAGGGAAGGCGTACAAAAAGCCATCACCCTCATCCTGGCTACACTTCTTCCTCTGTGTTCAATGAGATTATACCTCCCGTTGATTATGTTGGTACCTACTCTGAAAATATGAGTTAGTAAATGTGTTTTTCATTTTGTAGACATAAAGAGCTTGTAAGTCAGAATGGAGTCTACGCGACAATGTGGAAAGAGCAATTGGATGGCGATGAAATTATAAAAATCAAGTCATGACCTCCGAGGAATTACAATGTTGCGGAAACGCTTTGCTGTATTTACAAGCATTTGTCAAATTGAACTTCTAGATTTCCGAGAGGTCAAGTTAATGAGAACTTTTAAATATTTTAATATTTTCTTTTCTGTCCTCTCTCTGAGGAACAGTTGCATATTCAAGTTGATATTAGGACCAAGACTCTCTAACAGACCTACTGTTTGTGTTGAAATCACTAACTCCTATGGCTTGCAGCATAGGACATCCTTCCGGCCATCAATGGTTTTGGTCTCAACATGTTTATGAAATAAAATTTATTGCTTTTCACCACTCCACGAGAAGACCAAGATCTTCTAAAAAAAGACCTATTATGATTTGAGTACTTGGTGAATAGATTCATCATCAAGGTGAGAAAATGAATCTAATACAAAACGTCGAAATAATACAAATAATATACAGAAATGTGCAAAAACATTAAAAAAAAAAATCAGATCGTAAACTTTCTGGACGAAGATACTTTGTTCAATTTTATACTTGTAAGATATTTCTTAACAATGTCTCATTATAATTTTTTCAATGTATTCATAATTATTTTTAAAAATCTTGTGAATAATGGACATAAATAGACAATCTTTTCTAACCTTTACAAATGCTTTGTGTTTAGTATTCTTCACTAATCTGATTCATAATATGAGTAGCCTAACCAAACCAAATGCAAGTAATGTAAGGTCACAAAGCCTCACTTCCAAGTGAATGGGTGCGTAAAAATTTTGTATATCTCTATTGCAAACCAACCTACCAGTGGTAGTGGAGCAAATTTTTCTAGAAGAGATGTAAAAAAAAGAGAAAAAAAATCAAAGAAATTTCTTGGTCGCATTTGTCACCAATCTCAAATTTATTGTTTCATACTAGCGCTACTTTTTTTAAAATCAATTTTTTTCCAATTTTTAAAAGAGGAGAGCCCCCTTGCCTTTTGTAATACTGTTTAGTTGTTACGTCATCATTATTTTCATAGTCTCCTATTCTAATGACTGATAACATTATCATGATTTGAAAATAATGAGAGAACATACGAGACTAAATGTCAAAGCAAAATGCAAGACTCAACGCTAAAGAGAAATGCAAAATTTTTTCACTAATCACAGAAATTTCTCATTTGGATAGGGAGCTGTGGAGACAAATTATGACGTAACGACTAAATATGATGGACCATGTTCTCACTTGTATTTATAGGGCTCTAGTAATATAAATGTCCATCAGCTCTGGTATTTTCATGAATACAATACAGAAAAAAATTCATCTTTAAAAACTTTAATTTTTATAAAAATATTGTTATTAGCTATATTAATTTTGTAAACAATCATGAAAATGGGTGCCTATTTATTAACGCTTAATCTAATAGTCAAAAATTTAGTAAAGACAAAAAGAGGATATTGAAAATATGTAATTTGTTTTGAAGCTGTGGGTTTTAGGCGCGTTAAAAACATTTTTGCGCTTGTTTACATCCTAAATTGTCACCCCTTATCATTGTCAGATTTGACTAAAGAATGAGTTTAAACGAGACAATACAATATGACAAAACAAACACTGTATAAATGCTCACAAGAAAAATAAGCGTTTGAATTATTAGCTTCTGGAACGTCAAGTTGTGCACCAAGTTTGATCCACCATTGCAAATTCTATTTTGATAAGGTAAGAAGCAAAACAGATGGCCAAGATATTTCTCATATGTTGATTCATAAACTTGGGAAGACAATAAATTCATCACTCATCACTGATGATAGAAGGCTCAGGACAACATTTTAAAAGGTTTCTCTCACTAGTCTAATGTTGGGAGCATTAAGACAGTTTGCTAGATACTGATGCAGGATTGCAGATATGTACCGGTATCAAACATTGGGAAAAATGTATATATGTACATTAAACCTCTAGCAAGAGGATTACACTCAAACTCTGTTGCTTTCATCACTGAAAATTAATTAAAGAAGAGTAAGGTATAATAATTAGGCATACCTAGCTACTATTGTTTTGAGAGAAACTGAATAAATCTGATTGTACTTTATTATTAATTTTTGTTGTGTAGGAGATACCTATAATGATTATTTCCATTGGAACTTATTTATTCTTTGCATAGTGCAAAACAAACTGCATTAAAAACTAAAAATTTGCTTTGAGATTATTCTACAGTTAGCACAACATGACACTCCAACCTCCAAGTCCAACTGTGACCATTCGGACCGGGCATATTGTAGATTCGCTAGCGTCGCCTGTGTAAAATACATAGAAAATACTGGTGATTGAACGGTGATTGTGTAACTCAAAACCAAAGGTGATTTTTTGATTTTTCTCCAATTTCTCCAAAAATAATGAATTTAGGCGTGTACTCGTAAGGAACAAAATTGAAGAGCGGAAAATTTTCTTTTAGATGGACATATTTTTGAACGATTTTAAAAACTTCAAAATTTTTGCGCGACGCTAGCGCTGCCCGATCCCAATTAGCACGCTCTAGCGAACGATCCAAATGCAAAACAAAATGGCAAACGCGCGTACCCCTCGTGCTGGCGCGGCGTCATCGCGGCGCTGCAGCTGCAGTCCCACTCTTGACTCTCGCACATCTTCTCGTTTCCTTGTGACTTGAGTTGTGTTTGATTCTGAATTATTTTCTTAATTCTTAACTGGGATGACACAATGTCAAGCGGACCGGAAATTACTTTTTTTTCTTTGTTTGTAAGCGAAATCAGTTTCTCGATCAGTTCTCTTATCGTCTTTAAAAGGTGACTAACATGAGAAATCAGCTACCAACGTGAAAGCAATCGCGGCTATGATTATCAATTCATCAGAAATTGTGATTCGATCATCCGATGAACCGAACATATACAATAATAATATTCGTATTCTTATAGAGCCATGTTCTTGTCAAAATCTTTTGTGATGATCTGATTCTAATTTGGAGACCCTGGTTCATTCTTGAAGTGAAAGTTAATGTAGAATCGAAGTTCTAGAAGAGAATGACTTACGAACTCAGTTGTGTCTTAGAAGGACACAAAGGTGATGTGCTCGGATTAGATATTACCTCTGACGATCACATAGTGTCCTGTTCACGCGATAAAACTGCCAAATTGTGGATACGCGATAAGTAATTGATTCTATTTCGATAAATTTCATAAGTTTTACGATTTTCATTAGAGCAATTTATTCTAATTGTTCCTATGTTCATTTATCAGATCTACGGATAAATACAGGTCAGTAGAAACATATTCAACCGTACAGAACGTGAAGACAAAATCCTTAACATGTGTTTGCGTCATTCCGCCGAGCGATATCTTCAAAATGGGATTAATAGTTACCGGAAGTAACGATAGTGTAATTTCCATTTTCGAGCCGGATGGTGCGGTTCCTTGTCAACAACTTTTTGGGCACAGTAATACCGGTGAGGTTTCGATTATGTAAATGGTTTTCATCGTGCTTTCGGTGCTAATCAAACGCAATTCTTGTGTTGGTTTTAGTTAGCAAATTGGTCAAGAGTTATGAAACGAATGTTATTCTGAGCTCTTCGTGGGACGCGACTGTGAAAATTTGGAAACTTGCTGCCCGAGGTTCAAAATGTATAAGAACCATCGAATTTCCTCAAACATCTGTGTGGGCCGTTTTACATTTGAAGCAAAAGTTTATTTGCGCAGGAACAGCCGACAAAATCGTCCGTATTTTCGACAACGACGGCAACTTATTAAGAAGTCTAATTGGTACGAATTAAAGTTGTTTAGATATAGTGATGTGTTTTGCAAAACCATAGGTCACCTTCGAATAATGCCTAATTTACCGGTGAATATTCTATTTACACGTCGTACTTTCATCACTGATCTTCGTGAACATAGATACAGAATAATCTTCGTATAATGTTGACATTATTCGAAAACGCGTTTCACACAAGGAGCTTTTACCATTCCGACTTATCTTATGGTTTCATGAAACATATCACTGTGCGATATCTTTGAAATTATCACGATTTCTTCTTCTTTAGGCCACGAGGATTGCGTTCGTGACTTAGTGGAACTTGAAAATGACGAAATTCTTTCGTGCTCGAATGATGCGACCATTCGGAGATGGTCTGTTACCACGGGAACGTGTTTAGAAATAATGTACGGACATCCAAATTATATTTATAGGTAACATGTTTGTTCTGTTTTTTTTTTATATTTCTCGTTTGTCTGTAAAATATGTTTGGAAGTCTTATACTGTGAAAATCTATTGCCAACAGTGTTCGAGTCTTCGATGATCTCATTGTAAGTGGTGGAGAAGATAAATGTCTCTTGATATGGGCGAAAGGGCATCATCTACAAACTATCAATTTACCTGATCGCAGTGTATGGACGGTTGCATTCCTTTCAAACAGAGATATCGTCGTTGGTTCGAGGTACAATAATTATTATAACTGTGAGGTGGAAGGAAGAAACCGACCTTACTGCCAAAAATATTTTCAGTTTTTGACTGATTTTCATAAAAATTAAACGCTCTTTCACGTAAGCATGAGTGAAAAAATTCCGCTCAAAACGGTCAAAAGAATATAGAATAACCGCGTTTTCCGCGTTACGTGTTTTTGGCAATAAGGTAGTTTTCTTCATTCCGCGTCACAATTTGTTCTCTATGGTAGTTGCCGTAGTTTCGTCCTACGTGTATTTACGTCATTGTTATCCGTAATAGTGACGGATTTATCAGAATATTCACCACTGCCAAGGAGCGGCAAGCTAGTCAACAAACATTGGAAGCATTTCGCTTAGCCAGCATCAATTCTATGAATCCCACGACGAAGTACGTGGCGCGACGGAATAAAGCTCCAAGGTATGTTGAATTCGATTAAAGTTGTGAAAGAAAGCAATATCAATTGAATAATTTCATGAAGACTACAAAATCACAAGAATTTTCCTTATGCTAGGATGTTTCAAATAATCTCAAATTATTTGTTCACCATCTACTGTTCCGGAATGAATAATTATCCAGCTCTAAATTCCAACTTTAAAAACGAACTACATTTTGTCTGTATTCTACGAAAAAAACATCTATCAAAAGAGAAAACACAGAGCATAGTTAGGTTAGAGTTAATCATTTTTTCCTCACGAAACACTGATCCTAATCTCGCTGGAATCTATGAAAACCGATTTTCATTTACCCAATTCAATTGGAGTGTCAAAAATTTCAGAAAAAAATGATCTCGATGAATTTTTGTCTTCAGGTTACCAGGCTTAGAAGTACTTAAAGAGAACGGTGTTCGTGAAGGCCAAACTAAAATTATATGTGATAATGATGCAGTCATTTTGTATTCGTGGTCCGCGGAAAAAAATATGTGGAAGAAACTTGGAAATGTTAATGCGAGCCCTCCAGTCTTACTCGAAACCTCGGATCATTCGGTTAGTAAAATGAGTACATTTTATTCCGCACGATATATCTTGTAATTTTATCGTAATTTTCATTCGATGTATGGTATCTATTTCCCAGAACGAGCAAGAAAAAACGTGAGTACTGAAATCTCTCAATTACGTCATAGCGTTGTTCAGAGTCAACAATATTTGACCGTATACTCTCTTGTCAGCAGCTCTACTTCAGTGGAGCAAAGCAGTATCTTCGTTTGTGCCCTGTGCAGACGTTCATTCTCAAGGAGGTACATATTACGTAGACATATTCGAGAAACAAATCACTCGATAGCGAACAAAATCCCGTCTCATCTTAGAGTGAGTTTGATTTGCTACAAAAAACTATTCATCTTGTTCAAGTGTGGAATATCCTTTTTACTCGAGGATTTCTTTATTGCAGTCTGTGTTACCGTATGATTGGCATTATTACGTTTGTAAATTTCGTCGGAAAGGAACAAAGTTCAAAGCTGAAATCTGTTTGACTATCAGCACGTTAAAAGAGGTACACGAATGGATTCGAAAATTTTCGAATCAGAATCAACAGATGTACCGGCGTTATTCGACGAAGAAGAGCGATCTGGGTCTTACCGCGTATGCTGTGAGTATCAATTACAAGATTTCCTCGACGTTATATTCTCCGGAAAGTGGGTAATGATTTCTAGAAACACTTTCAGCGATGAATTCAAATTCGTTCTCCATTTTTTGCTCATACGTTAGGAATCAAATCATGTTGAATTGAAATATTACGTAGACAATAGTATAAATAGGTATATAACCTGAATTTCCTTCCGTGCATAATATTGAAAGTTCAGAAGTATTCAATTGCAATTTCTGACAACACCATCGAAATACAATATTTTGCGTATTGTAAATGATTCATTTGATAAGAGTGCTATAGTATAATGGGTCTTGGAATACCGAAAGTTGATAAGGTCACAGGTATCGTTTTAGTGAAACGTAAAATGTTGATTAGCCAACTGTCTAAAAATGAACATTATTCATGTATACAGTACAGTGAAAAGAGAAGTGTTACTAGCAGCCGTATTCTCAAACAAACAATGTAATTTCAAGTGCACTAAGGAGTTCCAGAAAGTCCCAAAAAAAACACTTGAGTAACCTTGCGAGGTTAACTAAGTGTTTTTTCGGTTCTTTAAGCAAACTGAAAACGACGGCTTCCTTAACGAAGTTAAGCGAGGAACGCAGGGAACCTGTTTTATGAGTCAAATGGGATTTGGTATTGAAAATTCAAGGAAGCCTAGACCTAGATAAAGCTGGTATAAAGAAGGCCTAGACATTTTTCTAAGTCCCCCTCCTATCATTTATAGCTCGAGAGTCGAAATTTTTCCAAGTTTTTTGCTGGACGGTAGACGGCGCACGGCAAATTTCTCAAAAAGCCCCCCATAAAACAGGTTCCCTGTTAAAATACTTGGTTTGTTTGAGAATACAGCTGTGGATATCGGAATGGTTTCACAAGCATAAGGCTACGATACTTTTATTCTCCTACTGTTAGCTCAGCGAACTGTCGCACTCGAACCTGATAATTTGGGGTAGGGAAAGTTATCCGAAGTAGAAATATTCAACTCGTAAAGAACGTCGGTGGAACATCACTGCATCTCCATTCGTACCTAAATATGTAATCTACCATTTCTCTCATTATACATATTCAATAGTATTCCTAAGGTCGTAACATCGAGCATTCATTATTATGTTTGATCATTTTGAATTTCTGCGTTTTCGCTCTTCCAATTGAATATTCGCCATATTATTTGTTATATAGGAATTCTATAGATGTGAGCATGCTTTCAACACAAGAAAATCGAAGAATCAAAATCTCGATGGAAACAAATGTAAGAGTTCTATTCACATCGCCATCAGACGTGATCCTCTCAGTTCCGCGTAAGTTTTCAGTCATTAATAGTTAATCATTTCGATCGTTATCAGCACGCTTATTAGAATATTTTTTCTTGTAGAAACTATACCAAAATTATGCTCAACTCCGCTCACAACCATTCTGTGGCTCTTCAGAAGTTTAAGCCGTCTGTGGAGGTGAAAAACAAATTCCGTTTAATGTTCGAAAATGGTCTCAGTCCTATTAGCGCTTTCTGCGCATTTAAAGAAGATATGGAAGCGCCCTATGGAAGTTCCTCGTGTGCTTGGGAAAGGTACCACGAACTGCCTAATTTAAAATGGGTAAAATCGTATTATCGGAGTTTGTACGGTGATGCTGTCGAAGAACCAGATTTAAATGAAGACCTGAGCGTTTCTAGCTCTATAGTGCAGAGTGAATCTAATCTACATTGTATTAAAGTGGAAAATGTCGATTTGGAAAGACAGTCGTCGTATATGGAATATATCGTACCGAATATGGATGATATGGTATCGGAAATGGAGGTCGAATGCGATTCGAATGACGAATTAGACGATCAACAGTTGTTGAGGAAGCTGCAGGAGCGTTTCGATGGTTTTCTCGCCAAGTTGGAACAAGAAAATTTGAGCTATTTCAAAACTGGTATACTATCCATGTGTAATGAGTTGAAGAAAGCATGCCACGCGTCCGCTAAAAGTCGTTTGTCAGCGTTGCTGTCGTTCAATAGAACAAACGAAGCTCGATAATGCCGTGAGTTTTCGCAAATTTCTTATTTTCAAGTCTTATACGTACTTACTAGATATCAGTTTTATTATTAAGTTGGAAATTTTAATGCATTGACTTGAAAGTGGTTCATATTGTCTCAACGAGAATACGGTGTACAAATTGACTAGCTAAAAATGGGTCTCTCTGGTTTAAATCTTCCAAAATATTGGCGCGAAATATCTGAAGGATACGCCTTACTATTTTAATTAAAACATGAGGTAATTTTTATTGAGAAAGTGTCATCCCGTTATCCGCTGCGAAAATCGTTCGGGCGAGCTCTTCAATCTCATGGCATCGCCCGACGCAGCAGATACTCGGATGGTGAATTTGCCGATATCTCAATGTGGACGCCATTTCGTTCTATTTATGCTCTAAATATAGGTACGCTAATTGATGCGTCACGTTGGCCAACATTTCCTTCCTCACTTTAAATTCCCGATCAATCCATACGCGATCTGTCGTTTTTGAAAAATAGACAAATGAGGAAGAATACAAAAAAAAGAGTAATTTCTCGCTGCACAAACGTCCTGCTCCTGTGCGACAGTTTTGTAACAAGTGGGCAGGATTATTATTGTAGTGATTTACCTCGACATCTTGAGGAATGATAGACGCAATATTTTTTGATATTTTCTTAGGTATTCAAAATAATCGGAAAATTTTGATAGGCCTATGTTGGAATTCATTGTCCTGTTGGTATGATCAAACAATTTATTATAGAGATGATTGCGTATCAATGAAAGAAAGGTGTGGAGGAAAAATCGTTGCCACGGTTGCCAGTTGCGTCAGATGTTTTGTGCTGCGAGTAATATTTTGTAATGTTACATGACGTTTCATTGAAAGGTTCCGCGTGAGTAGACTTATCTCGAGAATTAATTTTATTTAAACTCGTTTGGATTTATCATGGATGAAGTATTCAACAAATGAGGACGTCGAGCGGAGGCCCTTTTTGCGGAGACCTTGATTTTTAGACGTTTCAGTTCACTGTCGATCTTTTTTTTTTTTGTATGGGATTTTACCCTTCTCCGTAAGAAGGGCCATCTCTTCTCTCCCGTTTCCTCTGAATTCAATATTCAACAGATTGAGAATGTATTATTGCATCTTATAGAAAAAGAGTTGCTCTTCAATTTTTGTTCCTACACTTTTTTTGATTGAACTTATTGTTATAAAGTTATATCCACTCAAAACTTCAAATTTATTTTTCTATGTTTAATATTTCCTTGCGGAGGCCCTTTTTACAGATACGTCCTCAAATGTTGAGCTGTATAACAGACGCATGCAAGGGTATTTATGGACAACTCAATCACAACATGTTCTAAAGTACAAACCATTCTCATCCAATTTTTTCCCTTTTTTTTCTTGTAATTGATGAAATATTTCAATAGAGAAATTCCCTGAAAATTCTTTTTCGCAAAAATTCTGCTTAGAAAATTATTTGCTAGTAAACTATTTGCAAGAGAAAATTCATTTGCGCTTTGTGAAACAGTGCTTAAACAATTTGACGCCAATACTTTTGGAGCAAGAGAAAAGTTCTCTGTAGCATGCATGCGTTGTGTTTTGGTTTTGTCGAGTGTATTTTTCAAGTCGTCATAAATGGCAAAAATATTTCTTAAGCAAATGATAAAACCTAAGAAACCGGCTTTCCTATTACTCCTCATAATAGGGACGCCATCGACTCGTCTCAGCCCAGCAATGTTGATGACCGGTCGCATTGTACTTGACGTTCAGCATATCAGAGATATTATTGAACGCCAGACAGAATTGCGCTGTGAGGCCACTGTCACAAGAAAACACATTGTCCTTATGTTAAATTAGAAATTGATAAAATAAAATCTGAAACAGTAGTACAGAAAATAAAAACAAAATATATCATACCTATGTGTAAGAGATCCCTAAGATATGAGATTAAGAGGGTTTTTGTATAATGTACCAGATGATGGAGATATGTGCCAAGAATTAAAAGTAACAGAAGAAACAAATCAAGATTGCAATCATAATATAATGAAAGGGGACTCACTTAAACTGGTTACAACTTGGCAAATTGAGAGAACATTTAAATTCACAAATTGATTAAGACACAGTAGTGATTATGTGTAGGAAGTAAGTATGACTTCATAAATACATCAAAAACTTGAGGTTCTTGATTAATGGAATTGTTTACTCAACCAAAATGTGGTGGTAGAACAGTTACATACCATTACTGCGCAATAATTAATTATGCAAAATATACAAATCTCACTCTTTGACCATTTTTATTTAAAATTACAAGAATAAATTTATTCAACAAATTATTATTCTTCTCCCTATACTTATTAGTATTAGTATTAGCCGCTCGTTTGCCCCAGGAGCTTTTCATGTTGTCAAAAACCAATTAGCAAATACATATTGGCGATCATTATTGGATAGTTCATCGAATAAATGCGCCCTGTTAGTGGCTGGTGGACAGGATTTCGCTCAACATTGATGTTCATATCCGCATCGTATCGACTAATTTTAATTTGGAAGACTTGATTCTTCGCTTGAATAAAGAAAGTACAACCTTTGAATTGATGGGTAGGAATGGTAGTTATGAAATTACGCCATCCGGGCAGTATTGTGGCGGGAGTATTAGGACCAAGCATGGTCAGGAACGTCGTATCTGGTGCAATACTAAAATGATGGAATCTAAAAAACTTTAGAACTGCTATTACACCTTTTTTGAATTGCGTAACAGTTCCATGGTCCCAAGCGGCCTGCATTACTCCATCCACCATTCTCAGATTGCTTCCATCCTTTAGATTGACGCACGTGAAAATGTAAATGGCAGCTTTCCTGATCAAAGCGAGTTCTTTGTTAGTCCGAAGACAATCTCGCATTAAAATGATCCGAGGTTTCTTCTCCGTTCTTGTCAGTTGCTTTCATTTCAGTCCCAATGATGATTTTGCTTTATTTATTTTCTGTGGTGTCTGTAGTTTTTACTCCTCTTTGGAGTATTCCCTACTCGTCAAAAATATCTTCAATCAGACCGCTTCCTTCTTGTCGGAGGCTGTACTGCTCGCTAAATTCTCTTTCCTACAAACCGAAAAAAAAACCTCATAATCTGCGCGATATTTCTTTTCGCCAACCGCCAATTTGGAAACCAGTCCTTGTAGTTGTAGTACTCGGACCCCAACGGCAGAGAACAGGTTACAAATGGCGGGTACCAGTCACCTACCTACGTCATAAAATAGGCGCACTTCGTTTGAGAGCAGTGCGCAATCTTAATGATTGTTACACAAATATTTTGAAAAAGGTAACATTTCTTCCGTATCAATTACATTTCTATAATTATAAATAAATTTGATTAAATTTGTCGAATTTTGGACATCTGCACTTGCCTAAATCTACACATCTATAAAATCCTACGTATTTTATTTAACAATTCTTTTTTGATAGTACTTCTTCCTCTGGAAAAAGCTCTTGATTAAGAGCAGAGATTGCATATGGACACTGTGCACTTCTTCTTGGATATTGAGTATTCCAAGTTCTTTTGGATGGAATTGTCTGTTTATGGTGAAGCCAGAGAGCTGAATGATGTATTCAATCTGTGTGGGATCCATCTGGAGATGAAGGAAGATAATAATAATAATAGCGTTTTTATTGCCTTTCTATTTACAAATGATTATTATGCAAAATTACAGTTATAGCCGGGCATACGCCTCCCCAATCATCTCCCTATCTTCGGTGAGTCTTCCCCATCCTATCTCTCGATTTCTTTCTATTTCGTCCCTCCATCTTGTCGGTGGCCTCCCTCTTGATCTTTTCCTGTCGTAGGGTCTCCAATTCACCACTCTTTTTGTCCATCTCTCTTGTCCCATTCTCATAACGTGCGAATCTTAGATTGCTGAGGTGTTTTCCATCTATCCTCAGTCCCCTCTCCTCCCATTCCAATTCTTTAAACACCTCTTCCAGTACCGCGTTAAATAAATTTGAGGATAGGGGGTCTCCCTGCTTTACTCCTTTTCTGGTAGGGAATATTGGTCCCTTTCTATCCGTTCTTATATACGTTTTTGCATCCCTATATATTTCCTGTATTATTTTAATTATTTTTATTTCTATTCCCTGTTTATTGAGTGCATCCCATATTCTACTGTTTGATTGAGTCAAACGCTTTCCGAAAGTCTACGAATACACAACGTATCTCCATGCGATACTCTCTCGCCTTTTCTATTACCTGGTTCATTACTAGGATGTGATCTGTAGTGGAAAACCCGCTACGGAAGCCTGCTTGTTCAGAACTCTGATTTTCATCTAATTGCTTACTTAGCACCTTCATAGCTGTTTTCCCTACATTTGATGTTAAGCTCATTGGCCTGTAATTCTCAATATCCCTTTTGTCCCCTTTTTTGTGCAGTATGCGGAGTTCTGAGACGCTCCATTGTTCAGGAATTTTTTCGGTCTGTGTAATTTTGTTCAGTAGAGTGACTAGCGGTTCTGTTAGTTTTTCTCGGAATGTCTTGGGAAATGAGTTATCAATATTCATTATTCTCTGGTCCTGGTGATTCACCTAATTTCATCGATTTTATTGCTTTTTGTACTTCGCTTTTCATAAAAGGTGGCATCGTTTCCTCTATATAGCCTGTTGTAGTTAATGATGTGTCCTCGTTATCAATTTTCCTTAAGGTATTGTTTTGTGTTTCTGTGTCGTCAATTTCGTCGTACAGTTCTTTATAAAATTCAGTTATTACCTTCATCATTTCCTCTCTTCCTGTAATCACTTTTCCATCTTTGTTTTTTATCCCCGTCATCAATTTTTTACCTTTTGCTAGCTCCTTTTTCATGCGACGTGTCGAGCACAATTCCTCTATAATTTCTTCCACTAGTTTTGCCTCATAGTCTTTACAGTCTTTTTTTTTATCTCTTTTCTTACCAATTTCTGTATTTCAGTTAGTTCAATTTTTTGCCTCAAAGTTGGGTTATCTATCCTTCTTAGTTGCTCTCTCTTTGCGATCAAGTCTTTTGTTCTCTTTGTCAATTTGTCGTCTGTGGATTCCTTTTCCTTTTCTTTTCCATACTTTTCCTCAGTTTCTTTGGTGGATCCCTCTATTATATCATACATTTCCTGTACCTCCATTTCGTGTTTCCTCTCTTCGATTTTACCCAATTTTTCTTCCAAGAATTTCTCTGCCTCTTCTATCTTGTGTATGGGTATCACTGCTTTCTTAGTTACTATCTTCTTTTTTCCCTTCTTATATCTTACTCTTCTTGGAACTTGTAGGAAGCATCTTCCAATCCTATGATCTGAGGAAAATTCAAATTTTGCTAGCACCTCTACATTTTTAACTATCGTTATATCGTTAATTAGTATATGATCGATTTCGTTTTTTGTTCTCCCATTGGGAGAAATCCATGTCCATTTTCGTGACTCTCTTTTTTTGTAAAATGTTCCCGCAATTTTTAGATTGTTTCTTTTAGCAAATTCGACAACTCGCTCTCCATTTTTGTTTCTTACCCCCTGTAAATGTCTTCTGTATTCTGTGGAACAATGTCAGTCTACAACCTTAGGGGGAAGAGGAAACTCAACATTTGATACCCAAAGTCTCCTACGTACGGTAATAGAGAAAACAATGTCATCTCTGT
This sequence comes from Aspidiotus rigidus, assembly GCA_035079385.1. Taxonomy (NCBI): domain Eukaryota; kingdom Metazoa; phylum Arthropoda; class Insecta; order Hemiptera; family Diaspididae; genus Aspidiotus; species Aspidiotus rigidus. The sequence continues at coordinate 8,093,687 of JAVHKY010000013.1, forward strand.
ACATAAAAAAACACATTTCATTAAAAAATTACTTACCAAGGCAGATGAAGACAGTTTGGCGGCGTGTAGAGATTTTTTCCGACTGTCGTATCTGATTCTAAAACCACGTGTTTCAGGCTGCTCAGATGTGGGGCTATTTTATCCTTAATAAAACAATATAATTTATGCGAGGCCATTATCTTTAAAATGAAATTACGAGTAAAGACTTTGAAACCTCGGAGGTGTAGGTAATAGGGTATGTAAAATGATACCAGAGAGGTATTATCAAATATTGCCCAAAAATACCGTCATCCGCAGTTCTGTTGCTACCTTGTTTCCATCGGGTGGATAAATGGCTGCAAACAGTTGTTATCTTGATTCAAATCTTTTCCTCCGTATCATCGTTCCAAACTCTGTATCTTCCTTTCACTAACTGAATCAGAGCGTTCTTCGCAGTTGAGGAATTAAACTGAAGCTTCTTTTCTTGTAAATACTCAAAGAAGAATCTGTGAGTAAATTTTTGCGCTATAACTGTTGAAAAATTGTGAAATATCTTCTGTCGGCAAATAATTGATACGATTCATGAAACTAGATTTGATGCGCCCTGTGAAATCATACCGGAGGTCGGAAAAAAAAGTTTGAGGGAAATTGCGGATCTCGAAAGAGGAGATTCTAAGCTTCAAAACAAAAAAAAAGCAAGTCTCTAGGGTTGATATAGCCTTAAATACGCGTTTTTAAAGTTGAAGTACAGAAAATCGTAATTTTGAGAAAAACGCATTTTAAAGATTTTGGTAGCGAATTAAACACAAAAAAATTAATATCTCGGCTTCTAGGGCTCATATTGGGCTGAAATCTTGGTATGATGTTTGAAAAATATGTACCTAAATATTTTGTAGTATCAAGTATGGACAACGTCTGAATGTGGAGTCAGAAGAAATGAAGAGTGAGTCCCTAACAAGTAACTATGAAAACAAACTGGTGACGATGATGCAAAATTTATTTTGAACAACTGACACAATAGTACAAAGAAAAATGAGGTCTGAACAAGAGTGAACACGCAATTCGATTAAGTTACTGAACCGGGTGTTTTCGAGGATGACCTCTCGGTTTCTTCACTGGGGGGGGGGGATACACGACAGCAGATGGCTCCGGTATATCGGGATCATCAATATGTTCCTCTGTTGCAACATCCTGGTCCTGTTGTACCTAGTGTACGTGTATATTGTAACATTGTATGCGTTAACCATAATAATTATTTTACGTCGAACAAAAGTCTACAATGTTCGTTACAGTAGGATATACAGGGTCGCCCAAAAGTCGCAGAACAAATTTGCACACTTCGATTTTCGTAATTTTATTCAAAAAAATGATTACAATTTACGTTTTGAAATGCTCAAAATGTTGTCCACCGTTGGCAATGCAAAGTTACATACGTTCTGGTACATGATCCACAATTTTCCCAATCAGTTCATGATCAGTGACCATATCATCAAAGGCCAGAGTGATGAGCTGCCGCAAATGCGGAAGGCTAAGCGGTTTCGTTGAGAAAACTTTTTCTTTGATGATGCCCCATACAGCAAAGTCTAGGGGTGTTAAGTCGCACGATCTGGCTGGCCAATCCCAGGTTCCTCGTCGTCCAATCCATTCGGGAAACGTTTCACCCAGCAAATTACGAACTGAGACTGCGTAGTGGGGTGGTGCCCCATCTTGCTGCCAGATTAGGTCCTCAAAGGGTTCATACACAATCGAATTTTGCAGTTCTGGAATGACGTAATCCCGGAGCATGTCTTCGTAAATCTGTCCAGTAACAGTGCCATCGAAAAAATGAGGGCCGATAATGCCGTGTGAAGAAATTCCAGCCCAGACAGTCACCCCTGGTGCATTCAGCTCTTGTTGCATAATCTCATGAGGGTTTGTGTCGGACCAGTAAACACAATTGTGCCTATTCACCATTCCGTTGAGTTTGAAGCTTGCTTCATCTGTCCATACGATACGTTTTCTCAATTCAGGATCTGCTTGTTCACGAATAACAAACATTTCAGCAAACTGTAACCTCCTATCAAAATCATCTTCATTAAGTGCGTGAAGCAACCGCGGTCGATAAGGTCGAAATTTGAGACATTTCATGATGCGCTGAACAGAACTTCTGGCTAAACCTAACTGGACTGCAGCTTTTCGTTGTGATGTTCGTGGTTCTTCCACGTAAAATTGCGCGATCGCATTCAAATTCTCATCATTCACTGCTGTTCTTGGTCTACCAGAACGTTTACGATCTGCAACGGTACCTGTATCCTGAAATCGTTTGTGAAGATTCCAGACAGTGGTTCGACCAGGAACGTTCGAATCTGGAAATTCATGTTCGTAATCAAGAACAAGCTGAGCGTAATCGTGATCATTTCGAATCCAGTGCTCAACAATCCAAACTCGCTGCGGTAAAGTGAATTTCACGTGTTGCGCCATTGTTTTGATAACAAGAAAACAATTCTTCTCACCGATAAACTTAATTTTCATAACAAACGCGAATTTTCGTGAACGAAAAAAAGCCGATCATTTCGAACGAAGCGTGAATTGATAACGAACTTGACGACGCACAACAACATTCCCTGCAATCAGCTGTTCTTACAAAACGTAATTCGTTTTCCGCGCACTAGAAGTGCCATGTAACGAAAAAACGAAGTGCCGCGTAACGAAAAACGAGAGAGCGTTCTGCGACTTTTGGGCCACCCTGTACATTAGAATACCGTTTGTCGTATATTTACACACGTAAGACAGTTATACGTGGCGCGATCGACCAGATCGCGTCACAGTGCCCCTCTCTCCACAAGAAGGAGGGTGAAGCATGCGAATGTTGGATCGGACTTTGGTATTTATGACCGCTGAGAGGTAGAACACAGATTTTGTTTCAACCATGTGGCGAAATAGAGGACCTCAACCATTGGACAGTGTGTTGGGTTTCTTCTGTTGGGCTGGTGACGGAGACAGCGATGGTATGGTGTCATAGCAACCTGGGTGGTGGCGTTTCGGGCAAGGTTGGATAGACATTCTTGGGTGTACAAGATGTCAAATTGGGGTCACCCATGGTCGCCCAAGTCGATGTATTTTTTGCAACCAGCTTTGATAAGACGTTCTTTTTCTAGATTTCCTCCTTTGTACGCAATTGCGGTGTTGTTGCAGTTGCATTGGTCTACTATTTTCTGAATGATGTACTGTACTCTTTCCGCGGGGAGATCCTCGGGGTAGTTTTGGCATCTGAGTCCATGTTTGTAGTGCAGGTTCCATTTGGCTGTCCTTTGATCTTTTAGTGATAATTGGTAGTATTCCTTGGAAATTAGGAAACGGTATACATAACTGCGGTTTGTCTTGACGTTCGCGATTCCCATCTCCTTGCATTCAAATTGACCGTCGATGTAGAAGCCATCTAGGTCGATGATGTAATGAACGGAATGGAGGTCCGTTGCTGTTGCCATTTCTACTTGTGGAGGTAATTTTATATGGTGCACAGGATGACATATTCCTATCTAGGATAGGTGGAATTATAGGATGGTATAGGAAGAATTTGGGTATTAAAAACCATTTGGATGTTGTAATGGATTTCAATATAAGATCAATTTTAATCAAGATGTTACATGTGCGCGCGTGGTCAGGTGTTTCTCCTTGGATGGAATCAATCAATGAAATTCTGGGGAAAAAGGGGAGGTAAGGAAAAGAATTGGTACCAAAGAAAAGGGAAAGGAAAGGAAGGAATAGGAAAACCAGATTTGCATTGAAGGAAGGATGACCAATTGATCTTTCTCTAATTTGCAGCTGCTCTATTTGTATGTAACGAGTAATTTGTCTCATTTTTATTTTTTTCTCAATTTTGAATCTCAAATTTTCATTTTTCAATTTTTCAATTCTCGATATCTCAATTTTTCCTCTCATAATGCTTCGAAATATGAACGGTCTGTTTAGTTCCATCATTGTTTTCTATAATAATAGATGATGGTCCTAAGACCTTGGTGACCGTATATGGTCCCGTGTATATTTTTTCTCCATCTTTTTGGGAAAGGGTGCCTTTATCATCACTTTATCTTTCTCTTTTAGCACCCAATCCTTTCTATTTTTATTATAAATACTTCCAAGGACCTGACCACCCTGTTACCTTCATAGAATATAATTTTCACAACGAAAGACGGCGTTGACCTATTTTTTATCTTGATATGTGCCTTGTCGATCGCCATTTCACCATTATGCTCTGGAAGGAAGTTTTTCTGCAAAATTGATGGTATCTTCTCTCCAAATCTTAATACTCTCTTAATTTCTTCTTCTCTGGACTCAGTATGGAATGGTATGCCATACTTGTTCTGGAGTATATTATCTTCTTGACCAAAAAGAATGTAAAATGGTGACTTGTTGTCCGTGATGCTTATTCACTCTCCATAGGATATAAAATAGACATCAAACGGCCCAGTTGTTCCGCGACAAATGTAAGCGAACTTCGTATAACAGAAACCATCTCGCTTTATTCACCTCCGAAATTACGATACAGAACACGAAAATTGGAAAAATAATGCGCAAATCAAAACGCGTAAATCAACACTGAAAAACATCACATCCTAAGGGCTTTATTAAAACACAACGCGAATATGATTAGGCTTTTACTATTATTAGAGAGAACTAAACAAGCAAAGGTTATAATATCATGGAATAGTAAAGAAATTGAAAATAATTAGACAGAACTCATCTTAAGCGTAAGGCTACATGGGTTTATAAAGGCGACTATTGTAAGGGGAAACTAGGAGCTAAATGGGGATAACCAATAATATTGTCTTAAATCTAAGGGGAGTAAATAGTGTCGTGTGCAACTTAAAATAAAGGGTAAATAATCTTATACATAGGTGCATATAAAGTAATAGAGAGTAACCTGTGCAAAACATAAGTAGGGATATGGATAGATATAGCGGACTAAGAATGGAAGGAGACTACAAAGGGGAATTGGGGAGTTGAGTGGGACAGATAAGTAGGGATAGAATAAGTGGGAGTTAAGATATAGAGTAAACAGCTTACGTATAAGGTTAAGTATAAGTGGGGATTAAGTAGGGATAGAATAAGTAACAGATAGAATAGGTGTGGGTAAGATATGTGTGTACTTGTGTACATGAATATTATGCTCTTTCTTTCACGTCGTAATAAGAGGTTTACGTAATAAGAGGTTTACGTACATTCGAATATTCGTTACAATAGTGACGTCATGAGCAACAATAAAAATACCGTTTATCGTGTGTATAAGTACGTAAGACAAATATACGTGGCGCGATCGACCAGATCGCGTCACAAGGTACATGTTTGATTTTTCAGCCTAGACCTAATAGTTAGCCTACAAATTGATCTGAAAGTCGGAGAAATCGGATATTTTCTTATTACGTGATGGTATTTGGAGCGAGCAAAATACTGCGAAGTGAAATACGGATATTTGCGGGTAACTTTGAAATTGACCTCGAAAATTAGCTCAAGATTCCAGAATTCCAAACTCAGTAATTCAAAAAAAGTAGATATACAATGAAAAATCCACGTTTATTAGAAAAATAATATTTACAATTCAGCCCTCTGCTGCTTAAATAGGTAAATCATCGTCCTCGCTGTCACTGTCTTGCACCACCTGCTGTTGCCGGCTGTTGAGACAAGTCAGTCCACGGTAGTGGGCGCACGCTTCCGAGCATTTCAATGTATTAATTCCAATTCAGACAATGTTGAAGTAACAAAACAAAAAAGAAAGGAAGAGGAAAGGGCATGCATGACCGTACTACAGCTGGAATTAGAATCTTTGCTAACCTAATTTTCGGCAGCTGCATTGATTGAGACACCCTTGGGCACATCTGCAGAAAATTGTCTTCAGGAGGCTGGGTGGTGCGGGCTCCAATGACGTCTCGACTGGTTTGTAGCCGGTGGCATTCCGCCTCCATCCCCAGTCTGCTGGATTGAGTTCAGTGCCCGACCATCACCAGACGAAAACGAATCAAAAGCATGATGGAGCATACTCAAAATGTAACTAGAGCCTTTGGAGATGCATTAAAGGTTAATTGAAAACTCGAAATTAGCGTTGAAAGATAATTTATTTTCATGAAATTATCGAAACAAAAGTCGCCTTATTCGAGTAAGCGGAAAGCGAGTGTAAGCTGGTACATTGATAGAGAAAGAACGAGTATAAACTGACGTGATAACAATCGAAATATACAGTTTAGAAAACGGTACAAACATGAATACGTAAACGAAAGAGTCGATAAGAGTATGAAATACAAAGCTCATTGTATTTCATGCGAAGGAAATGAGGAAGAGGAAGGAAGAAAATGTGGTGGACTAAGAATCAACTAGAGGGAGATTCTTACATACTTACTAGAGCATGTTAAATAGCTTGGGCATACAGCATATGCAATAGGAGGGGGGATGTGAGGCTTGTAAAATAAGGGCAGTTACGACGAAGGAATTAATGGTAACAACGATGGAATTAATGGTAACGACGATGGAACTATTAATTAAAAGTACGCAAAATGTTGGTTATGGCAAAAGAAATGAGACTTAGAAATGATCTGTCATGTATTTATCCTTCAAAATTGTACAGATATTAGCACCGTCATTAATAAATCTTTATCACCCACCACCAATGACAACAACAATTATTGAAAAAATCAAACTTAGGTATATTTGGCACCATTCACGAAAGACTAAAAGTCAATGTTCATTTAAACTAATATCACCGACAATTAATTATTCAATTACCCTTAAATGAAATAAGAAATTCGGCTTCATTATTTAGGATAACCATACAACAAGACAACATGTTACATATAATGTACCGTCGTCAAAATAATACATACTTAAATGTTGAACACTACAAAAATGAATGAATCTTCATCTGACCAGAATAGTTAGACTAAAAAAAATAATCAAAAATTTGGCGCATCAACTGAAGACTGAATCAGGGGGAAAACTAGAAACTTAAGAATAAAAATTTGACGCATTAAATTAAGGAAAAAACTTGGGTTTAAATTTGGCACCATTCATGAAAGACTAAAAGTCAATGTTTATAAACTAATATCACTGACAAAAATCACCATATCGCCCTTAAATCTAAAGAAATTTGGCTTCATTATTTTGATACTAAAAAATAGGGTAATTATATATATATATATATGACAAGATACAAAAATCACAAGAAAGTTGATTCAAAATTGTATTACTGAAATAACTGGAGAAAATTATAAGTCTGTCACGTGCACTGAAAATTTTAGGCCTCTCTCACACATTTCTGGTGCTTCTAATTTGTATAAAATCTGTTCCTCTTCACATTCGAACTCATCTTTTTCCTTTGGAAAGACATACACATAACTTTTTTTTTTTTTTTTTTCCGGGTTCCCCAATTGGAACTTGCTCCATGGGGCGAGTATATTCCGCGATAAAGACAATTTTATAAACTAGCCCTTGCAGAGAGATCGCTCTCTGCAAGGGGTTGTATCATCTTATATGTAGGTTATAGGTAGTGCTTCCATACTCAAAGGTTGCCCGCAGAGACTTGTCGAGTTGACTTATGCACTGGACGGGTTTCCCTCTCGTACTTCGGCTGTTAATCATCCACTCAGTTGCCCCAATTGATCTAACAATGATCTCAGAGCATCTGGGAGGAGAAAAAGTAGGATGGGAGGTACAATACCGGGGGGGGGGGACTCCTCTACATATCCCTAAGTAGGTGGGGTAGAGGGGACCTAATAATAATTACAAGAATATTGAGTGCTAGATAAATATTACAATTGTATAAATTATGTGGTGGTTAACAATCTTACTTCTATACCTGTAATAGTAGGAAGAGAAGATCCGCAGGGCATGTCCAGTACTCCACTTTTGGTCGATGGTTACAGGGAGATAACCGCCTTCCCCAGTAGACATACACATAACCTTTATGCATTTTTGTAGTCTTCGGCCGTAGGGAAGTTATTTTAAAAACATTGCTTTCTACATCGTTCAATTCAGTTATTCTTCCGATGTATTTCTTAATTTCAATATCACGTTTACCGCGATAACCTTCTACATGAAACTGGACAAGAACCCAGTCTCCCGCATCAAAAGTTTTCTCAGTCCGTGGCTGGTCTCCTGTTGCTTCAAAATTCTCAGAATTTGTAGGTTGTAGATCAGGATCTTCTTGTACCGTTGCAGAATTGCTGACATCAGGACTTTTCATTTCCGCAGAAACTACATAACACAGAAAAAATCATGTTTAATAAAAGAAATTCGAATTTCAAAAAATTGTTAGTTACCTTCAGGTAGAGTCACTGGTGAATCTAAATCTAAGCTTTCCTCATCCCGAGCAAAAACAAGTTCCTTCACTGAATAATGAATGCATTTTTCGACGCATGTTGAACTGGACAACCAACGAAACTCCAGTACAGATGGATTACTTTTTCTCCATACAACTTGGCGTACTTTCATGGTACCTGAAACAGCAAAGAAGTTTGGGGAAGTAATTAATGTTTAAGAAAGAAAAAAATATGACCAGTCTTGATTTCTAGATTACTCACCTTGTATTGGAATCGCAGACTTGAGTTCTTCTTCCATTGTTGTGTCTTAAACGCTATCAATGGGAATAATTTTAACCTTCTTAAATTGACCTTGAAGGACTTTCAAGAACTCTGGAAAATTGGACACGTCGCAACCATCGCCACAACACGATCGCATGTACGCTTGACTGCGGTACCAATGCCGTCAGCGGCCCCCTTCCCATGTCCGCTCTCAGAATAGTTCCAGGTTAATTTCTGTAAGTTCTTGAACACTGGTACAATGTAATGATAAATGATGTAGAAAATAGATTTATTACGGTACTGGGAAGAGGGACTGTCGGTGAGGAAGTGAACAGTTTTTGCGCTTCTATACTTTTCCAATAAAGGGCAAAAATGCTTGAAAATCGGAATTGGAGTATGCCGTGGATCCTCAATTATGGTACAGTAAGCCGTTTTCTTAATGCCATTGTACACCATGACTGTATGCAGAGTCATCTGCCTCCGATTCCCTCCAAAATGGCATGATTGAATTTCTCTATGGAATTTACAATTGTAGTTCTCGGAAAAATCTGCGTGGAATAAAACATCTTCATTCGAAAGGTTCTTTTTAATTTCCTGTATTTCACGGTATTGGTGAAGAATATAATGACAATGCATCATATACTTAGGAAGCTCGAGGAAAAACAAACTCACCAACTCGTAAACCTTACAGTAGTTTCTACCTTTCACAGTTTTACGGTAGGATTCCTTATTATTTTTACCCTCTTCCACAATTGATTGCCACGCGTCATAGTAAGTGTCTTCTTCGCCCTGGAATTCATCGCATACAATTAAGTTGTTCGCACACAATTTGTATTTTCGCAGCATACAATCTTCCGTGACAGGTTCACAACACATGTCTCTGGAAATCATTATGTCTAAATTTTCATCATTGATTATTTTCAAATACTTTAATCGAGCGGCTAGTAAATTCATGTTCTCGTGCTTGATGCAGAGATATGTATCGCGTTCATTCACATTTCTGAAAACTATATTGAACGGTCTCAATTTACAGAACGTGGAGTAACTGATGACATAAGAACTCTCGTTGCAGAACTTTTGGTGGAGAAACTTGAGCGAATTTGTCAGATAACGTTTTTGCTTTTTAATTTTACGCCGCACAAATGACGTCTCTCTTCCCCAGCGCAAGTATCGACACATCATCTTGTTTGAAGAAGGCTAAAACACGTTTCCCAGCTGACTCAGTAATCTTCTTCTCAACTCCAAAGCTTCTTCGTACGTTATACATTGATCTTATCGGTAAAAATGGCTTCGCTGAAGTCATAAAATGATACTTTTTTGTGAACTTCAATTTCAGGTGAGATGTAAAAACATGAAAGGCTTTTTTCGAGTTCATTGATAAGGATGTCAATTTCAAAAAGTAATTGCTTTCTTACCTTTGGAGAAATGGGAACAGCCAATCACGAGAATGGTTACGACGAACAAAGAAAAACGTGTAACACTTCTCTGACGTCATATATTTTTACCCAATAAGCGCCAGAGATGAATTCAATGTTACCAACTTCCTCTTTCATCTATTCGTTATCAATGTTACCACATTTCTTTGAGCTGCGAAATCAGTAATGAAATTATTTTCAATAAATATCAACACAGAACGAGGCTGGTTACAGTTACGACGATGGAATTATAATGCCTTTGGCTTAAAATTTAGGGTGTAAGGATGAGGATAAGTTATTGGGAAAATGTATACGAGGTAAGTTAGGTGGAGTTGTGCGCTAAAATAATCACCAAAAAATTTTCAGATAGCATTTATAGTAACCAAGATATTGGCAGTAACGCAAAGTAGAACACATTTACGGAGAATTACCCATTAAATTGTATAATTATGTAACATTATGAAAAAAACTAATGAGATCGCTCTTGTTCAACATCTTGTCCGATCGGTACATCCGGGGGCAGGCAATGATTTACCCCACACGGCTTTGCAAATCTCACGAGCATAACAATGCTCCATCATTCGATCCCATCTGTATTTGTAGGTTTCCTCGACAGGTTTTTCCCATCGGGCTAATCCGACACGACTAGCTTTGGGCTTCAAAGATTCAGCAGCTTTCCAAGCAGCCACCTCTTCTTCGGTCGCTTTAACGAACGCAACTGACATAATAATCAGTACCACTCACGATATCAAACAAAATAGAAAATGTAATCTTATACAAGATGCAATGAAAATTATTGCAGTATTTGTTACTCTAGCAATCACAATATCTTGTCAAACGATAGATAGGTAGGAAATATTTTTTGATATTGGTGAAAAAGGAAAATAGGAATAGGCGAGATAATCAGAAAATTGGTTGCAAAAATGGTCGTATGTTAGAAGTTAGATTGTATAAACAATTTACCACCCTATCGCCGAGTGTAAAAATGTCGGTATGTTAGAAGTTCAAACAATTTATCAGGAAACCATGTGATCAAGGTCCATAATGTAACGGATTTGACGGAGATCGGGTAGGTCATCTGGTTGGCGTTGAAAGGTGCGTTTCACAGTGGCAAGATGACGGGATGTTTCTGCAGTGATGGTGAAAGTTGACCTTTGACGAAATAATATTATGTGGACTAGGTGACGGTTTTACCGATATTGATGAAAGAGGAGGTGAAGTAGGTGGATGGACTAGACTTGATGGATGTAGTAATGGTGTGATTTCTCTTTGAATGACTGGTAGCTCTATGTCATTTGTACGAACTGCTGGAGGAGAGAAATTTAAACTGAAATAGGTAGTTATTTTTCAATTTACATGTATTTTGTTTATTTGTATTTAGTTTTTGACGCATTAATTTCCAATTTTCTTCTTCGGTGCGTCTCCTCTCTTCATTTGCGTTATCAGCACGTTTGCGCATAGGTGGCAATTTACAATTTTTCCGAGGGGTGCTCAAAGTGAATTTAGAGGGATAGGGGCAAAAAATTTTGCGCCTCGCACGCACGTGTTTCCACCTCTGAGATTGCCCAAGGGGTGCTCGAGCCCCGGAGCACCCCTAAAGTTGCCGCCTATGCGTTTGCGTGCTTCATTCAATTCTCTCTACAGTATAAATTTCAAATTGGTAAATAAAATATGATATACATAATATGTAATAATTCCCTTAGCCTATTTGATGTACTGAAAATTAACTCACACAGAACATCTCGCGTCGAATAATGAAACCAGTAGGTACCGACTATTGAACCGACACTGGCAATACCCTTCAATGTTCTTCTTAACGCACTCATTTTACTAAAACCATAATGGAGAATCGACCTAGAAGGTTCAAAATATGTGAAAACGATTTTCAATTTTTAGTTGTGTGAGTATTTAGATGAACTTCCTGATTCCGTTGAAGAATAAACATATTTTATTTATTTATGAGAACGAAAAATAAATCTTCAAAAAGAGATTATGAAAGTAATAAGTAAAAATGAAGGAAAATTTAGTCTTGAAGACAAAAGAATAAAAAGATGAATTTGAGAACGAAAGGAAAGACCAACGCGACTTAGATATACTTTTATAAAGCAAAAAAAAAAAAAAATGTAATGAGAGTAAGAAAGGATTTGACTAAAGTCAAAACGACGAAAAAGTAAGTTAGGAAAATTACAAACAAAACTTTGCGCAACTGAAATTCGAAATAATATTGTTTGAATTTTCTACAAAACATGAAACCAGTTTTCATCAATTACTTTTGGTAATAAGTAGTATCGAAAACCAACTGATCTCGAAATTTGGTGTACGATGCCTCTGGTAAAGCTTTTGTGAAAATATCTGCAATATTTTCGGTCGGGGGAACCCATTTCAATTGTACATTATTGTGTTGTACTTCGAATCTAATGTAGTGAAAGCAAAGATGCACGATGGGGGAAAAAGATAGAAAGAAAAAGATAGGTTACGCACTCGATAAGGATACTATAAGAAGGGGAAGTAGGAGAAAGTTCGCTACGCGACGGTAGACCAGGATGTAACGTTGATGTACGAATATTGAAATCCACCTATTTCATCTCTACACTAATACTACCGCAGCCGGTACCGACGAACTAGCCTACCTATTCGAAAAGTTCGTTCCGCGCACTCGTTGATACATCTCATTGCCCCCAATCGAGTATCCTGCACTGACGAGTCAGGAGATATCTCGATTCAGAAAGTTCCGAGACGTAGGAACGATTGCGAGAACGAATCTCGGCCCTACATTGACCAAAATCACCTTTCATCGAAAGCCGCACCAAGTACCTGAGAGATATGATGGAATCGATCGTTCTCCTCGCTGTAACAGATAATATATAGAATAAAATTCTGATTAGATATATTAATTGAAAATATTTATCAACTCGTATATGATTTGCTTGACTTAACTATTCATCATCAGATGCATACCGAATATTCTTTTCTTGAATTATCGGTTTCTTTCGGTAAACGTCGTAATCACGCCCGTCGATGTACGAATATTGTGGATAGTAAGTATTCATTATATTCGTGATTACACTCTATCGTCATTGCCATTCGGTTGTGATAATTTCCTAGGCATAATCCTGGGAGTACCATAAACTTTCCTCTCCTCAAAGAGATTCCATTTCTGGTTCCCATATAGTGCAGGAGATATTCTATTAGCTCTGTTTCTTCGAACGTGGATTCGCAATGTCGTTTCTTCCCATGAGGACACTTTCGTATTAAACTCTTTCTCCCCTCGATGTTCGAATATTCCGGTCAATGTTTTCCCTTCGTTCTTAGTCGATATTCTAAGCCGTCTTACATCGTCGGCTCCAATTACCATCGTTTTTTTCAATTCACTGTCTCTCACCACGATCGCTTCAATTCCTATCAAGTGTGTCGCAATTTCTGATTCCTCGCTGATCACTCTGATTGGAATCACCTTCATATATTTCTCTGCTTCGACATCTATTTTCGAATGTTTTGGATTGTAATTCCATGAGATTTGTATCTCTCTAAATATGGCGACTCATTTCTCGATAGTTCTAATCCATTCACATCAACATTTGACAGAAAACCGGTTGTGACATAGGAATAGTTGGAAGACATATCGAAGATAGCGAACCTTTTAGTCTCTTTTCCTCTCAGATTACCAACGAGGATTCTGATTCGGGGCAGTGCTACTCTGAAATACAGATGATCGCGTTTATCATTCGATACTTGGGTTTCTCGACTTCAAATAATGTCAGTGGAGTTCCCGGACAAACCTTGTTATTCAATTCGGACTCTCTCGTTTTATTCATGTCGTTCTTTACAGATCGATTTACTTGCTCGACCCAATTTCCTTTCGTTTTAGGTTCCGACGCTTTCAATACTTTTCTTGTTTGATCGTCCTTTTCGAAATAACCCTTACATGTCGCGCCGATTTCTCCTTCGATTTCTGGGATACTTGAACCTTCACTTTCATTTGATGAGCTTTTATTACCGTACTCGCGATGATCAAGGTCCAGTACATCCTCATCTGATACTGGTGATTCCTCACTTCGGATACAAAAACGTCACTTTCTTTTCGTGATCCCTTTTCAATTGTGCGGATCTGTCCCTCTCGATTCTAGATTCGATCTCGTTCATTTCGAATATTCTGTCAAATCCTGGAGGCTGCCTTATGGTTTTCGATATTTCGTTACTTTTATTAATGGAGCTTGTCAGTGCTTTTTGTAAAAAGCTCATTGACCAGGCGAGTACTTCCAGGTCCATGTAAATTATATCTTCGGCTTTTCTCATCCTTTCTACATCAAAGAATCCTGGACACTCGTCGTTCCGGATATCTACGTGATCAATAATGTTCACTTCCTCTTCGTTTGAAGCACACGCTTTCTTAAATGCCGGGTAGAAACGGATACGCTGTCGAGGACCTGTTTCTTTTACTTTCCAATTCGATAGGATCAGAATTTCGATAATCGTATTCTCATGTATCAAGTGCACGTGCCCTTCAATACATCGGCCATATAATCGTGGCAGTCTCAGTTCGAACTCCTTTGGTAATACTGGTTTCATCAGGTTTTTGGGCCATTCGACTTCTACTTCTTCAATAAATCTTCTATAAGTTTCTAAGATTTTCTCCTTCGATCGATACGTCACTCCTTCGTTGAATACTATTAACACTTTCTATAGCGACATTCCGTCTGCGTTGTTCTGAAACAAGCGAATTAGATTATTATATGATATTACACAATTAGGCTAACTGTAGCAAGACCATTTTCTTATTCGTCTATTCCCTTTTTCGCTAGTATGTCTGCTTCGCAATTATTTACGTCTGTTGAATGCCCCCTGATTTTAGTGAACATTACTTCCTTCAATTCAGACATTATAATTTCTAGCTGAAGGATTACCCAATCGTTCGGTCGTCTTTTAATCATATTAGATGTCGATTTTGTATACCTTTCAATTCTTCCACTTTTGAAGTAGTCTACTAACAATTTCGAATCTGTCCTAATTTCAATTTTATAGAATCCTAACTGACACGCTATTTTAAGACCCCTGTATGCAGCATATATTTCTGCTTCATTATTCGTTGGTTCCCTAATTAACTTTGGGACTGTTCCAAACTCTTAGCCAGATGAATGGCCGATTTATTATCTTCATAAATAATGGGAATCGGACATTCTCTCGCCAAGAATTGGAACAAAGATTTAATAGACACAACTTGTTGACAGGCTAAAGAAGCTGGTACTCAGCCTCAGCCGACGAAAGCGCAACATGGGTTTGCTTTTTCGTCCGCCAAGAAACTAAGTTACCGAAAATGTATAGAGCGTACCCTGATGTTGATCTTAGTTAATTCGAGGGGTAAATCCGAGCAGAATAATATTGTTCGTTTTACTTCGAACGAATTCTGTTCTTTACTTGGATTCTGAGTCAAATTTTTCTCACCGCTGGCCAGCAACTTTGTAAAAATTAATTCACAAGTGCCATGGATGAAGTATTCAACCAATGTTAGCCGTATAACAAACGCACGCAAGGGCATATATGGACAACTCGATCACAACATGTTCTAAAGTACAAATCATTCTTATCCAATTTTCTACCCTTCTTTCTTGTAATTGATGACATTTTTTAGTAAAGGAATTCCCTAAAAATTCTTTGCGCGAAAATTCTGCTCAGGAAATTATTTGCAAGAGAAAATTCGTTTGCGCTTTGTGAAGCACTGCTTAAACAATCTGACGCCAATACTTTTGGAGCAAGAGAAAAGTTCTCTGTAGCATGCTGAGTTGTCTTTTGGTTTTGTCGGGTTTATTTTTCAAGTCATATTTCTCAAGCAAATGATAAAACCTAAGAAACCGGCTTTCCTATTACTCCTCACAATAAGGACGCCGTCGACTCGTCTCAGCCCAGCGATGTATTCCTCGTACTTTGAAACGGCTTCCTCCAGAAAAGAGTAGTTCTTTTCATTAAGCGGCTGTCAATAGTGATGACCGGTTGCATTGTACTTGATGTTCAGCATATCAGAGATATTATTGAACGCCAGACAGAATTGCGCTGTGAGGCCACTGTCACAAGAAAACACATTGTCCTTATGTTAAATTAGAAATTAATAAAATAAAATCTGAAGCAGTAGTACAGAAAATAAAAACAAAATATATCATATAGGATGTGTAAGCAGATCCCTAAGATATGAGATTAAGAGGGTTTTTGGATAATGTACCAGATGATGGGGATATGTACCAAGAATTAAAAGTAACAGAAGAAACACATCAAGATTGCAATCATAATATAATGAAAGGGGACTCACTCAAACTGGTTACAACTTAGCAAATTGAGCGAACATTTAAATTCACAAATTGATTAAGACACAGAAGTGATTATGTGTAGGAAGTATGACTTCATAAATACATCAAAGACTTGAGGCTCTTGATGAATGGAATTGTTTACTCAACCAAAATGTGGTGGTAGAACAGTTACATACCATTGGCAGCAAAATTTTGGTAAATAGGTAGTTGTAAAAGTTCTTGAACCGTAAAAAAAATAAAGGTTACATGTATTTTTTAGGTTAAATAGAAGATGGAAAAGATTTTACAAATGAAAAATACTTGGATTGATAAAAATGATTTGTACAATTAAATTGGAAGAGGGAATTGTATTTTTATAAAAAGAGAATCATTTTCTCTGTGTTTTTATACTTTTTAATAGATGGTTGAGGAGAAAATTCAAAAGTTACTTACAACAAGTAAACAGAACATCTCGCGTTGAATAATGAAACCACTACCAACTATTGTACCTAGACTTGCGATACCTTTAGGATATTCTAGCGGTTCATTTTCCTCATCAGACGGATAATCCGGCTTATCGACATTGCATTCGTCTCTCTCATAAATATCAAATGGTCGAGAAGGCAATCGATAGTATTCATTTTGAAATTCGCACCATGCGAGTAATGGCTTGATTAGCTTCCTCATCGCCGCAGATGGTCTCTCTAATTGCCTAGGCATTTCGCGTAATTCACCATTCACTTTCCGTAACTCGTATAAATTGGATTTCTGCTTTCCATACAAAGCCAGTGCTAATTTGTCTTTAAAATTTGACCGTACAAAAACCCTGACTATCGCCTCAACCCAGGTTTCAATCGGAGTGGTAAAGTGGATGAAGTTTCCATCTATCGGATTAATCATCTTGCACTAGCGTCTGTTGCGTCGTCGCTACGCGTCGACGACAACAGCCGCTAGCCAGGTGAGTACCAATTTTGGAATTAAAAAAGAGTTTTTCTTCATTAACAAATTTTCTGAAAAAATAAAAAAAAAAAAAAGACTTGAATCAACGCGGCAATTCACTAACACAAAAAGAGACTATGTTCTATTTACCGGCAAAGAGGAGAGAAACTGTCCCTATGAAGAAATTTAGGTATTTTGTTTTGTGGACACTAAATTTCTTCTCTTCTAAAAAGTAATTAGAAAAACTTCCCTATTTTTGAAACAGGCTTGGCTTCATTTCATTCTTTGGTGCGCATATGTATAAGGCAACTCTGCCCCATGTGGTGGCATTTTTTGAAAAAACATATCACTCACTTCAATTAAAACCCTATTTTAAAATATGAGTTCTACTTTGGACGCATTTCTAAAAAAAACATATTGCTAAACTTTAACTAAACCCTACTTTACAATGAGTTCTACTTTGGTCGCATTTCTAAAAAAAACATATTGCTAAACTTTAACCCAACCCTACTTTACAATGAGTTCTACCTTGGTCGCATTTCTAAAAAAAACATATTGCTAAACTTTAACCCAACCCTATTTTAAAATGAGTTCTACTTCGGTCGCCTTTCTAAAAAAAACATATTGCTAAACTTTAACCCAACCCTACTTTACAATGAGTTCTACCTTGGTCGCATTTCTAAAAAAAACATATTGCTAAACTTTAACCCAACCCTATTTTAAAATATGAGTTCTACTTTGGTCGCTTTTCTAAAAAAAACATATTGCTTAACTTCAACTAAACCCTACTTTACCATGAGTTCTACTTTGGTCGAATTTCTAAAAAAAACATATTGCTAAACTTAACCCAACCCTACTTTACAATGAGTTCTACTTTGGTCGCATTTCTAAAAAAAACATATTGCTAAACTTTAACCCAACCCTATTTTAAAATATGAGTTCTACTTTGGTCGCATTTTCTAAAAGAAACATATTGCTAAACTTCAACTAAACCCTACTTTACAATGAGTTCTACTTTGGTCGCTTTTCTAAAAAAAACATATTGCTAAACCTTAACCCAACCCTATTTTAAAATGAGTTCTACTTTGATCGCATTTCTAAAAAAAACATATTGCTAAACCTTAACCCAACCCTATTTTAAAATGAGTTCTACTTTGGTCGCATTTCTAAAAAAAACATATTGCTAAACTTTAACCCAACCCTATTTTCAAATATGAGTTCTACTTTGGTCGCATTTTCTAAAAAAAACATATTGCTAAACTTCAACTAAACCCTACTTTACCATGAGTTCTACTTTGGTCACATTTCTAAAAAAAACATATTGCTAAACTTTAACCCAACCCTACTTTACAATGAGTTCTACTTTGGTCGCATTTCTAAAAAAAACATATTGCTAAAATTTAACCCAACCCTATTTTAAAATATGAGTTCTACTTTGGTCGCATTTCTAAAAAAAAACATATTGCCAAACTTTAACCCAACCCTATTTTCAAATATGAGTTCTACTTTGGTCGCATTTTCTAAAAAAAACATATTGCTAAACTTTAACTAAACCCTACTTTACAATGAGTTCTACTTTGGTCGCATTTCTAAAAAAATATATTGTTAAACTTTAACCCAACCCTATTTTAAAATGAGTTCTACTTTGGTCGCATTTTCTAAAAAAAACATATTGCTAAACTTCAACCAAACCCTACTTTACAATGAGTTCTACTTTGGTCGCATTTCTAAAAAAAACATATTGCCCACTTTAACCAAACCCTACTTTAAAATGAGGTCTACTTTGCCTGTATTTAAAATGAAAAAAAATCTGTCTGCTGCTGAATCTTGACCAAACCCTAGGCTATTTTAAAAGTAAGTTCTACTTTGGTCGCGTGTTTCACTGAAAATTGATTTTGCACAAGATGATCATTGCTTGTACACTAATTCTCACAAACGTCTGAAACATAATATGTACTTAGACTATGTAGTTTACATTTACAATTTATTATTTGCAACTTCCACATAGGCTCTCATGAGAGAATTCCTAAAAATGATAAACGATCATTTTGCTATAAGAAAATCATGGATAGCGTTGAAAAATATTTTGGATTTGGTATTAAATTGAAAGAATCGAAACAGTTTAATAGATCAGGATGAATTCATTAAAAAATGCGTTAGGTACAAAATATGGCGTTGAAAATTTGAACCTGTAAAATAAAAACACATCCTATGCAGATAAATCTGAAGCTGTCAAAAATACTTTTATCTATACAGAACACCTCTCAACCTTTATGTCCAAAAATTTCAACAATAACCATAATTATTAGGTTATATTGTAATAATGTAATTACTCATTAGTCAGGCGCAGCAAAAAAACTATGTCAGTGTATAAGTACGTTCAATAGGTACACGGTTCAATAGATGCTAAAAATGCATGAACATATTATATAGGACAAATTTTCATCCTATGTATTTTTCTTCATTGTTTTTTTCATCGTTATTTTGCAGAGTGCGTACTAAATGTTGCTGTTGAATATTTCAATTTTTTGCTTCACAAATGATGTAAATTGATTCAGTTTTTATTTTTTCATAATTTCAATTCCTTGAATCAATTTGTGTAGAATATTTGTCATATTGCTTATTTTATAGAACAATGTAAGCTGGATGTTATTGCTGTTTTCAAAACACAGTAATTTGATTAATTATTTAATAATTATTTATACTTTGTACCTATAATAAGAGATTGCTATAGCAATTTTTCTCAGTACTTGGGCAATGAAAATGACCTCATTGAGGAATAATCACAATTTTTGTATTTTTTAAGAAGGAAAAAAAAAACAATTAGAATTTAAAAAAAAATCAACATTATTATAATAATAATTATGTATTAATTGAAAAAAAAATAACAAATGAAAAATTCACTTCATGAAGATTGAAAAAAAAAAAAAAAAAGAAACTTAAAATTGAAATAAAAATAAAAAAACTCAACAGTATTATAATAGGTAATAATTACAGCCATTGTTGTCATTAATCAATAATCGTCATTCAGATTGAAATCCATCTGAAATCAAAATTCAGAAGTCTTTGATTAAAACTAAAATTATAATGGTGATTCACCTTTTTCCTGTGATGTCACAAGTCATGCCTTACAGCTGATTCTGCGGTGTGGTGAACAACAAAAATGTAAAAAACTTTTTTTTCATCTAATCAACACAGTGATAACCTTTAGTACCTAGTTTTCCAAATATTGTTACTTCTAATTGTTACTTTTAAAAGGTAGAAATATAATGAAAGTGTTCTGGCTCAAAAGAAAGATCAACAAAAGCCTCTAGATGATGAATCTAATTACCAAGATCTTTAAATTTAAAAATCCAGGGAAAGGGAAACTGCCGCAGCAGCTAGTCGGCAGTGTAACATGAAGTCAGTGGGCAATTGAAATAAAAAAAAGGTATCAGTAAGAAGGGCCTGTGTTAAATGTATTTCTTATAGAACGGAAGCCTTTCTTACAGATACCTCCTCAATTGGAAAAAAATGTGCTCTGTTATACTTAAAAAATTAAAAATCATGCTCAAATTTGTTTGCAGTCCTGGCAAGTTCTATTTTTGCATCAAGAGACTCTGTTGTTAAACAATAATAGATAGTCCTAGGTAAATCTGTTTTAATTAATTCAAATTAGAAGAGAAAAACCAAACTTACTAAAAAATTTTCCTCATTTTCATCGAGGTCGACAGCAGCCGGTACAGCGGCCGGTACGCCTTGTGGCTGGAATAAATAATGATGATAATTAATAATAATAGCCCAATGATTATACCGGTCTAAGGATTATACCCACCTAATGATAAATGATAGGTACAGGGTACAGGTAAACTCCATATGACTTTCAAACTTGTAATATTAGAATAAATATAAGTAGGTAGGTAGGTAGGTAGGCTAAATTTACTTACCCGTTCTTGGAGTTGACGACGTTCGAAAATAACGTCATCCCGCTCTCCGAACCTGTGAGGGTTATTCGCAATTACCCATTGAGCATTTCTCTACAAATAAGAAAAACGAAAACAAAAAATTTAAAAAACACCTAATGATAAGCCCAAAATAGTTTTTTCTCATTATCAGATTCAGTCAATATTTCATATACCGGTCTACTGTATCATTTTCGATATTATTTCAATCAGAGATGTTCATAAACGAAAACGAATCACAAAATTAACAAAAATTTTTAGGCTGAAATAGGCTAACAAAACGAAATGCAGTAACGAAAATGAAAATCATTTTGTTCCAACAGAAAATTTCGAAAAAAGGAAATACCGAAAGAAAATTGGAGATGTCTGAGCAAATTAAATCAATGCATTTTGCATGAAAACGAAAAGGAATACCTAACGAATATAACGAAATTTTTTGGGTTGAAATAAGGAAACGAAATTCAGTAACGAAAACTTTCGTTTTAACAGAAAATTGTAAGATAACGAAAGTTAACCCTCTCGCTACCGCAGGAGATTCATGTGTAGTCACCCTGAGCCCGCGCATTTTTTTTTGTATTTATGAGTCTTGAAGGGCGGTTTTTCTAAAATAATCAAGTACCCTGTGAGCGGAATGACTTTTGACCCAATTTGAGCTCGAGGCACACATTTGTGCCGTCGGGCTAACATGAAGTGGCACACATCTGTGCCGCTGGTCAGTTGCTGTTTTTCACAGAAATGAAGTTACTAAAGTAGTATTGACGCTCAAACGGTTTCAAAAAATCAGCATAGAAGTAATTTATAACTATTTGACGACAAATATTATGAAATGTTATTCAGATATGATTTTTTTCAGTTGAATATAGTAATATTTTGATGTGGCACACATCTGTGCCGGCGGGCTGTCATCAAGCGGCACATATCTGTGACGCTGGTCAGTTGCTGTTCTCTCGAAAATAATGTTTTGAAATGGTATTGAAGTTTGAAAATCTTCTAGGATTCAGAATAAAAGTAGCCTAATTGATTATAATTATAACCAAAAAACAAATAATTATCGTAATCATTGGTCATTCATCAAACATAACACTAGTAGCTATTGAATATAACAATTAGAATTCCTAAAACTAAAAAACAATCAATCTATGGTCACTTAGGACTTTTCATTGTTGTCTAAAAAAATATTTAAAATGTGGTAAAATAAAGGAAAGTTACGTTTTGTACGGGGTTGATAAAACTAAGATACTCATTTTGAAAAAATAATTTCATCGTGGTATTTCTTATAACAATTAGACTCCGAAATACAAAGGCCGATAGGTTTCCCATCATTGTCTTTGCATGTACTACAACAAAAAAAAACTGTAGTTCGTTTTGAAAGTAAAGAACAATATCGACAACGAAGTCTTTTGGCCACCTTTTCAGGAAAATGAAGATTTTTCGATGATGGGCTAGTTGACATTGAATTAGAATTTGAAGATGAGGAAAGAGATGAATTGAGAGTAGAATCTATTTCGATATACCTTCGAATAATTCGATCACGAAATTCCAGGTAGGTCAGTTTTTCGTTTTGGTTGTTGGATTTGCGATCAAAATTGTGTAGGAAAAGAGCGTTCCACAAACAAAGATCTATCAGATGGAAAAATACTTTGAGAGTCCATCGCAGAGTTCTTCGCGGACTCGTATAATACGAGGTCATTTGATCCGCTTTATCGACTCCCCCCATGTACTTGTTGTATTCTGCAACAGCCTTTGGTTTCATTTTTTTCTTCTTCAACCTTGATTCCACCTCTTCAAAACTACCATCGTGCCTTGTTGAGATCATAAGAATATCACGTTTATCTCGCCACTTCTGAATAAGAGTATTATTTCTTCGCATGAAAATACTTTCCCCACGTTTCAACTTGGCTTTTTTTATGGTTTTTGGAATGCCTTTCCGATTTGAGCGAAGAGTACCTGTGATTTGGACACCTCGACGCAGTAGATCGTCAGCTAGCCGTACAGATGTGTAATAATTATCCAAATAAAGGGCATGCCCCCTTTTTAAATATGGTTTCACAAGGTTCATCACCACTTTGTAGGCGTGACCACACTCACCATCTGTCACTGTCCCAGC
This sequence comes from Aspidiotus rigidus, assembly GCA_035079385.1. Lineage (NCBI taxonomy): Eukaryota > Metazoa > Arthropoda > Insecta > Hemiptera > Diaspididae > Aspidiotus > Aspidiotus rigidus. Next base: position 8,116,895 of record JAVHKY010000013.1, read on the forward strand.
ACCGGTGTACATGAGAATGTCCAAGACAAATCCATTTGATGTACTCAATTCGTACAACTTCACACCAAACCTGGCGCGTTTCATAGGAAGGTATTGTTTGAAAGATAGCCTTCCTTTAAAACCTAATAAGGCTTCATCAAGAGCTAGTTGCTTGCCTGGTGAATAAGCTTTTGTAAAATTCTCAACACAGTGGCGGATCACGGAGTCAATTTTCTTGCTTTGTGAAATTTTTTTATCATTTGGATCATGAAATCGTAGAACGCGAAGGATAATCTCAAAACGATTGCGAGCCATTATACTACCAAATATAGGGCACTGGTAAATCTTATTTTTCTTACTCCAATAATGTTTCAAACTTGGCATGTCTATATTTCCCATAAGTATGACCAGACCTAAAAATTTACGAAGCTCTTCTCGAGTGATGATCGTCTTTTTTGAGGACGAGTCTGAGAAAGTAATTCGGCTTTTGTGTTTGAGAATCCAATTATTTCATCCATGAGTGCATCATCAAAGAACAGTTCAAAGTATTCCACTTCGTTGGTCGGTTTTGAAACGTATTTGACCTTTTCTTCCCCCAAGAACTTTAGTAACCTTGGTTTTCTTCCAATACCTTCTTCCCACTCATCATCTAGATTTACAGGAAGGGAGGAAGCACTGGGAGGAGGATTCCGGTTCACATTTCCATCATTCTGGGTATGAGGTTTAGCTCTTTTTTGAGTACTTTGACCGGCAACAATAAGATAAACAGGGTCTATATTTCCATCTATTGGGGCACAAGGTCGACCTCTTTTTCGAGTATTTTGACTGACAGCAATGTGAGAAACTGGGTCAACATTTTCATCATTTGAGGTACAAGGTTTATATCTTTGCTGAGTGTTTTGACCAGTAGCAATAGTTGAAACTGAGTTCACATTGACCACATTACAATCAATATTATTATGAGTTTTACCTCTTCCTCGAACTCTCACTTGTGGTACAACAGAATTCTGAATGACTTTTTGAACCGGATCAAGAGACGGATTTGCAGCTAACATAGACCTTGTACGTATCGCAGAGTTTCTACCTCGTCCTCGGAAATTTGCAGTCCCTCTCCTCACGGTTGTAGATGGAAGCTCAGTACAGTTACTCAATGCTGGATCAATATCTGAGAGTATAAGCTCAGAATCAATATTACTGGGTAAAAATTACGCGATATTTCGCTGAGTATCAATATTACCAGTATTTGATGAAGAAATTTCCTCGGATGAACGACTAGAATCTGAGGAGGATATTGCCGAACTGAAAATACTAATAACAGGCTGCGTGAAATCCGCAACATTCGACTCAGCATTCGTAACATTTGAAGAGAAACCTAAAATATTTGGCTCGGGACCAACATCTGGAGAGGATTCGAAGATATTTGACAAACGACGAGTAGCCGTATCCCTTGTTGGAGTAGAAGTACAAAACTTTTGAAAAGAATCAATATGACAAACACTTTGCACTTGTTCTGAAAAAAAAAATTGCTTAGACATTCAAATTTCTTCCATGAATGCAGATGATTCAAATCCTAAACTCACCAGAACACAAATCTGGTGGAGCTGACAGTGAAGTGTCGCAACTATCATCCGAGGAAGTACTGCTACTGTCATCCAAAAACGCATCTGAATCGTCATCGCCTTGATTGAATTCTATCTCGGATTCTTCTCCTTCTGACGACGAATCTGAATTTGTATGGTTCATGATTCAGATTACTCGAACAGCATGAGACTATGTTCAAGAGAAGCAATCGAAAAACTTACCGTTTTCATACGATCTCCTGTCTAATTCATCTTCGTTTTCGTCGTCAGACGAGAAATTTGCAGCAATCTCCTCTAATTCTTTTTCGGTTAAAAATCGTTTTCGAGGTACCGGTAACATTTTGCGAAAATTTTCACCAAATACAACCTAAACAACACCTTCTCGGAAGAAGAGAGCGGAATTCTTACAATATTATCTCATGCATTCGGCATTCTCGCGCTCTTTTCGATATCAACAGGTTGAAAAGATTTCATATCGTGTTAAAAGGACGATTTACCAGCTGATTACCAACACATGTGCGTTCGAACATCTTCTCGAAAGAAGAGAGCGGAATTCTTACAATTACCTCATGCATTCGACATTCTCGCGCTCTTTTCGATGTCAACAGGTTGAAAAGATTTCATATCGTGTTGAAGGACGATTTTCCAGCTGATTACCAACACATGTACGTTCTAACATCGTCTCCGAAGGAGACAGCGGAATTCTTACGATTACCTCATGCATTCGGCATTTTCGCGCTCTTTTCGGTATCAACAGGTTGAAAAGATTTTATATCGTGTTGAAGGACGATTTTCCAGCTGATTACCAATACATGTGCGTTTTTCTGATGTTTACAGGCCAAAGACAGAATAACAACGACCAAACCAACAAAATAAAGCTAATTCAAAATGATGAACAGCTGATAAACATAAAACTGCTAATTTTTTGGGATGTTGGTATCACTGATCCGACCCATTCTAAAAATAAACTGTAGAGAGCACCAATAACCTATAATTGAAGTTTCGATACATAAAATTCAACCATAGTTGAGAAATCAGCTGTTTTAATGCACGTGAACAGCGACACATATATGTGCTAGCGGGCTGTGAGCAGAACTCGCGCGGCACACATGTGTGCCGCGCGGTAGCGAGAGGGTTAATTTCCTATGTCGTTTACATGCATAATAATCGTTGTTGTGCAGAGTTTTGCAGAGGATATCGATGGGGGGCACTCTAAGAATGAAGCATACCAAATTTGGTCCAAATTGGTCAATAATCAGAAGGTCTAGAAACAAGAGTGTCAAAAATTTATATACATGTTTTACGAAAAACTCAGTTTTCCAATAAACTATTTTTTTTTACCTCTATACATAGGCGCTAGAGAGCTGGAAAGTGAAAAGAAATTGTATTTTAGTTGTAATGAGTGTCACCAGGTGCTGAAAAACTCAAATTTAATAAATTGAATAATCTCAACGTCAAATAAGTATTAAAAAAATAAATCACAAGAAACAATTTTGATTAGAAAAATCACGAGCTTAGAAAAAAATGAGATAGGTTTTGTTAAGGTCCGCGTCTTCTCGGATACGACAACAGAGAATGAAAATCGAGAAGAACTTTAATGAGCGCTCGAATACAAATACAGACTAGTTACACTCGATTAGGACTGAAACCGACTCCTCTCTACACGCGCTTTTAGGCTCGTTATATAGTGCAAGGGCCTAAAAGTCGCGTGATGTGAGAGTGGCGTGATTTCAGTGGCCTAAAAGTGATATGATTTTAAAGGTGGCGTGATATTTTAAGAGAAATTTTGAAGGTGAAATTCAACAGAGGTTACGAATGAAAGAGAAGAAGAAAGGTGATGAGGGAAAGGTGGTATCATAACAGCACTACTGCTACCTAAAAGTTAAATCACAAGAAACAATTTTGATTAGAAAACTCACAAGCTTAGAATAAAAAGAAGATAGGTAATTCTTGTAGGTACTACTGGTACCTACCAGTACCTATAAGTAAATTGACAAGCAACAATTTTGATTAGAAAAATCACAAGCTTAGAAAATAAAGAAGATAGCTAGGTAATTTTTGTAGGTACTACTGCTACCTACAAGTGAAAGTTACGTAGACTGGTATGTCGGTAACGTTAATAGGTAACGTTAAGGGTTGGGATTGCAAAAATCACATACATCAGAATCATTTCCGCATTTTTTATGCGCCCGGTTTTTACATTGGACGCATTGGATCCACTTCTGTAACAGAAGAGAAAAAGATTACAGTATAATAAGGTGTTGCAAGAAAATATCAATCATCAATGATTGTAGGCACATACTTCTCCCACGACGACTTCCTTTTCATGGTTCACCACAGTATAGACAGTCACAATTGTCGTCAGCTGCCGCTGTTTTGGTAGTTGCGTGCGTATTTTTGTTTCTTGCCCACGGCTTTTTCATCACAGGAGGCGCATTGTTCAAGTTCTTACGCGGTCGCCCACGTTTCTTCTTTGGAGGAGGCTCATTGAGTTCAGCTTGATCAACAACATGCGTGCTTGGTGTACTTGCAGAGCAGGGAACGTCGAAGTCATCATCTAGTTCTGGTTCTGGTTCTAAATCAAGAAAATGTGTTTCTGTGCAATTTTTTCCAGGAATCGCTTTTGGTACTTTTGTCTTTCGTGGCACAGGTTCTCGATCAGGAAATCGTTTCTTCTTAAGAAAGTATTCTATAGATGTCGAAAGTTTCTCCGCAGTTGTCTGAGTATTTTCATCAGCACCCTCCAACTCTAATTTTTCACCACCAGGAATCCGTTTGATCAAGGCGTGTGGATCAAGAGGGACCATACTGCATGTTTTGAAGCCACTGATTAAATTATGACGAATTCGATCTTCTTTAATTTTTTCTCGCACAGTAATTGTATCCATTTTAACAAAAGCTTCGGCTAAAAGCTTCGGAAATCCACTTTTTGGAATAGCTCCTACAACCGGGTTTTCTTCTCTAAACTTGTTGAGAATATTACGCCATGCAACCTTCAGAGCGTGGAAAAAGGCCACGTCAAGTGGCTGACTTAAGTGTGTGCTGTTAGGCACAAAGCAAACGAATCAAATGTTATATTTTCGGCACAATCGAATAACTTCTGGGCTGAAGTGCGATGCTAAATTATCGCCGCACAAGACCTTGACTCCGTCCAACTTTTTGACAGGAGGTAAGAACACTTTCGCAAACCATACGTGAAACGTGACCATATCAATCCAGCCACTCTTTGTAGACACATATTTTGTTCCATTTTTGCAACATTTGTCATCACACAATGGTTTACCACGAGGCCCATTCATTTTCCACGACTCTAATGGAGACCTTTCAGCTCTATAGATCACAAACGGTGGAAGGAGCACTCCAGACGCAGAGCCACACACCATCATCGATGTACTTGACTTACTGTACTGCTGAACTTTGACCGGATATTTTGTACCTAAAAAATTGAAGCTTTTCTGAAGAACTCTGTGACCCATATACTAGTGCATGAATTCACGATCTAAATAGGTAGGTACTCACCACAACGAAACAATAATTCTGTAGAGCCGGGATTATCTTGGACATTTGTTTTGTCGTAATTGAATATATGACTAGGGGGAACGGAATCCAACGTTATCTTCAACTCATCGAAATATTTCTCCATATTTTTCGTTGAAACAGCAGCACGAGCCCGGTTAATCAGAGCTAAAATAAAATTCAAAGATCGAAAGGATAAGCCTTTGAGGTCAATGACCGGCCGGCCTTTGTATCCATACTAGCAAAATGCCACTACTCAAGTTTAATTAGGTATTGATCATAAAAATGGATCAGAGTATATGGAGTAGTAATATGTGTAAAAGATATAGTAGGGATATGGTTACAATTAGTGGGAGTTACAACTAAGTATATACATCTTGATAATGTCAGTTTGTATAAGTTGGGAATACAGTAGGGATACGCATAAGTGGGAGATAAGTATAATAAGTGGGAATATAATATTGTTATGGAGCCTGTATAGAAATCACATAATCAGAAAATCAATTACACGCACAAATTTTGGTATGTCAGAAGTTAGATTGTATGAACAATTTACCACCCTATCGACAAGTGTAAAAAATGTTGGTATGTTAAAAGTTCAAACAATTTAAATAAAAACCTTACCAAAAGTATTTCAAAATTGCTCAATTTCTGTAGAAAATCTATGTGATGGGCTGGAAAGATTGAAGTATGAAAAAACGTCTAAGTTCACAATGACAGGAAAATAATTTTATTATACTGAGTTTCGCAGAGACGATGTACATTAAACGAGATCGAAAGGTGGGATGAATATTGGTCTGAAAATGATTTACTAAGTAACTGCGTTTTGGGCGTGTCGAGGGAAATGGTACCGTTAGTTTCGCGAATATATGGCCTATGAGTAATCTATTTACATCTTATTCGGACTGTAAGTGCTTTTCGTGGAATTTGATGATTCGGTTTTAACTTACTTTAACGGTATAATGAATAATATTTACGATAGGCTATTGTATACCACGATGTTTCAGGAAAGGGATGAAAACGTTCAAATATTAATCCGGAGATAGAAGCCCACCTGAAGACGCAGGAAGACCCATATCTCCAGATTGATATATGGACGCTCCGGTCCCTTTCTTGGAACCAGGTCACAAATATTGATTATTGTGTATTATTACTACGTTACTGTACGAGGGATACGTGACGTCGAACCTCGCCGACGTCACAACCTATTTTCAAGAGAATCTATTTTTTGGTTCTGGAGTTGAGAATTGTATCGCATACCACCGCAGACTTTTGTTCTTCACCGTTGGTTTCAATAGACTATTGAAAGGGGAAACTGGGAGCTAATTTGGGTATAACCAATAACAGTGTCTTAAATCTAAGGCAAATAATAAGTGTTGTGTGCAATATAATGTACCAGATGATTTTTTTTTTTTTTTTTTCTTATTACATCCAACCATAGAGAAAAATTATAAAAGAAAAAAGAAAAAAAAAAAAAAAAGTGAAAACAATAGTACTCCGACATAGCAATCCGTTGTAAGGACTGGAGCCGAGTTTGATTTCTTGTATTAAAAAATATTGATTTAATCGCTCTTTAGAATTTAAAGAAAGTAAATAAAAAAAAAAAAAAAGGGTTGGAAAGAGGATGGCTACTGGGCCTTACCTCGAAGGAAAAACAGAAATAATGAATTGAATTTAAATGTTGATGGAAGGAGGTAGGTCAGAGATAAATTTGAAAAGTGTGAGAAAATTGAAGGGTTTTCTGATGATTGGAGGTCGGTGGCTCCGAGTGGGGTAGCGAATTGTAGATTGATGGCTTCTAAGTATAGTATTTGTCTGATGTTGGATATTTCTGGACATTCGAAAAGATAAAGATTGATGTCGCCTTTAGAAGGATTGTCTGGATGGAGGGGGCATAATTTTGTTATGTATATGTAAGTGCATATAATATGAAAATTCGAGTTGATTTGCGTCAGAGGAAGAGGAATTTCAAAAGAGTGGGTGACATGAGTGAAAAGAAGATATGAAAAATGTAAGAGAGGAGAAAGAGAAAAAATATAAATATAACGAAAAAATAAGAAATATAAGACAAATATTAAGAAATAAATAAAGAGAGAAAATAGAGAAAACCCAAAAGATTTAAACAAAACAATTGACATTAAGAAAGAAAAGAAAAAAAAATAATCTTAACTCTATAAAAACAATCATTTAAGATGAAAATAAAGTTCTATTGATGTGACCCGTCAACCAAGCTCCAAAGTAGGAGCAGAGATGGTACCTGTGTCAGATAGCAAATTGGTCAATACCTCCAACGGAAGAACTTTACGGCACCGCTCCATTCGCCGCTCTCGCTCGCTCCTTTTGCTCCTTTCTCTCTTACTTCACATGCATTTTCCGCATTCACCTTCCCTCCCCCAATGAAACGCCGCTCTTCTGCACTACAACACATCTTCACTACCTTGGAGCATGGATTCGCTACCACTATGGACCAGTTCAACAGTCCCCTACGTATTTAGATTATTCCAATTGCTTTCCATACCACTTACCAAAATAGCCGCGATTTCTTCAGCATCAATTTCGACCAACTCAGCTGCGAATTGTTGGAAATCAGCTTCTGTGAACACATCATCCACACGTACCTCCTCCAACACATCCACAGCTGACACCTCAGCTTCTTCCGCACAACGCTGTTGATCCGACATCTGCCGTAATTCTCCAACGATCACACCCAGATGGTCGGGTTCCACATCCTCCAACGACTCCCCCAACACTTGGTCTAAGCTCCAATCTGCAAGCCCGCCATCCCCAAGGCGATTCTCCGCTCCTTCTCTGGGCTCCTCTGCATCCTCCTCCACCGTCTGGCAACCCACATTTTTTCGAATCGGACCCTCACTTGGCGCATCATGATGCAGTTCCCAACTGCGTGGACTACGAGACACTCGGGCTCTTGCGCCTCCTCGGTCGTACGTAACTACACTTCCTATCGCAACTGGACGGTGCAAACGTACCACCTGACGCGTGCCCCTCATATTTTGCGAATTGGACCCAACTGCCACCAGGAGAGTCTCCCCCTCCCTTACTTCAGCTACGGCATCCAGTCCGCTGACAGATCTGCAACAAAATTCCTTCTGAATCTCTCTGCTATCTTACGCTATTATCTCCATTTCCCTGATTATGATGACCAGCCACGGATGCTCGGTCAGGTGAAACGATGCTGCAACGATCTCGGCTCGGAAGAGACTAGGCTTGTTGACGAAAAAGATTGATTTTAATTACACGAACGGAAAAATAATACAAAAAGTTCGATTATAACATGCTACAAAAACTATGGTTTAAATTACGTTACGATTCGATTGAACGCGAGCTGCTTCTCTTCGATGATAATAATGCTCGATGCCCCCGATGGTCTCTCTTATATATCTCGCGAATAGGCCCTGGCCAACGCCTCGTTGCATGTTATGGTATCATTGATGTTTATTTAATTTCGCTGATGTTACTTTGTCGATGATTTTCCTATCGCGCTATTTTTCGGACGTTTGCTATTCACGGCCAGCGACCTATTCTCGATTCGAAAACCCCGTACACCATACTGATATACTCACTGGAAAAGGACCTCTGCTGCTCCTCCCTCTACGGAAACGAAAATTCGAGCTTTCTCCATTTTCCCCAAAAACAACCAATTGCAATAAATAAACACAGACATTTTGAGAACGACAAATACCACAATGAGTAAATGGACGAAAAAACCGACAAATACTGCAAAGAGTAAATGTACGTAGGGAAATTGCAAAAAGCCGCAGAAATAAAACAGACAGAGTACCGCAAGCACTTTCGGCTAAGAAGCCATCAGTCCTTATCCTTACGCTGCACGAGTCTTCATTCTTTAAAGTAAGCGATTGCTGTGAGGAAAGAAGTTAGGGAGGGGTTTTTCCAAGATAGCAGAACAACGGTGGGACTGTTCTGCTTGGAGGAGGCCTTCATACAATTTCAATTGAACTTCACCAGGTAAGTTCGTTCAATTGTACAATTGTATTTCATGCCTCCTCCAAGCAGAACATAATTGTAGACGTTCATAGCCCTCACAGCAATACCCGAAGTTTTGAGAGCGGGAATATAAGTATTGTAGTTTTTGTAGTCGGCAAAATAATTCAGGGGTGATGACTATCCCTGGAAAACACGTGAGAAACATTCCCACTTGTAGTACCTACGCGGACGAATTCAAAGAATAGTAAAACACGGTTGTAGTTTAAATGCAATAATTGATTACTCGTATTTATTGATTCAAATCATGGCAGGATACAGCTTTTATAACGGGAAACGTAAAGTTTCCTTGTATCTCAATACATAGGTCAGCTGGTTTGTTAATAGCAATCGGCTTCTTTTAGCATAAGTCTGATATAAAATATTTTGGGCTATCGGCTTTCATGTGTGTAGAGGAGGCTACCTATAACCTTCTGCAGAACATTCACGGATGGCATACTCCAAAGCATCAGTGTTGGGAAACGGTCCACGAGCGTAAATGGAATCCAGGTGACCCCAGTAGAAGAAATCGAGAGGGTTGATGCATGGTGAGCGAGGTGGCCACGCCAAGGGCCTTTCACTAGTGCCAATGACACGTCCTGGAAAGGCATCTCGAAGGAGTATTGTAGCAGGTCCGTAATTGTGCGCAGGTGCGCCATCATGCATGTACCAGACTTGAGCACCTAAATGTAAGTCATTCAGTAGCTCACTGATCTCATTCGTCAATAGCTCCACATAGCGTTCACCTGTTAAAGGTCCACCAATCACTACAGGACCAAGCACGTGCGCACCAATGATACCAGCCCACACATTAATTTTCTGGGGGTACTGGGTGTGAGCGATCACTAACTCATGAGGGTTTGTCTGCGCCGACTGTCGCACATTTTGCCTGTGAATACTGAACGTCGCTTCATCCGTGAAGAGAATATTATGGAAGAAAGCAGGATCTGCTTCCAGCATTTCAAGCGCTGTCCCTGCAAATTCCAACCGGCGCTCCCGGTCTCCTGGTCTGAGTTCTTGGCCTGTATGGACCTTAAACGGCTGAAACTTATTCTTTCGTTATTTTCGCCACACCGTTGACTGCGATAATCCAGTTTCTCTTGCAATAGCAGTTGTACTACGTCGTGGATCACTGTGTACGCTGGCGAGAACGACAGTCTCATTAAGCGATTCGGGAACCTAATAGTGCGTTCCCTTTCGATGATAAGTGGCACACCCAATACTCTGGAACCTATCACAACACCGTTTTATGGTCGTGTTGTCGTCAGACACACCTCGATACGACGAACCGGACAAGTGTTTTGTTACCCACCACACTTTTTCATGAGGGAGTGTTAAGAGATTGTTCTCTCTTAATCCACTGTAACAGGCGGGAGAAAATAAATGAATCATGAACGCATGAACAAGCATTCCTGGTGAATAGCGTAATGCTTCTTTGCAATCGCAACAAGCAAGCTGAATCTGTTCACTTAAGAATTTTAACTTTACAGACCTCTCTGCACCATGGTCGAAATTTTCGACAAGCTCATCTAAACAGGTTACGATTGTGTTCCGTAGAAAGAGTTCGGAATGTTTGGAAGTCTGAGAATCCTGAGAGTAGTGATGCATGAGTTTTTTGAACTGAGACCAAAGAGTAAGTTTACATTGAATCGATTCGTTCCTGCAAGTTACGGCCCGACATATTGAGAACGACAAATACCACAATGAGTAAATGAACGAAAACCGACAAATACCACAGAGAGTAAATGCACGAAGAGAAATTGCAAAAAGCCGCAGGCGGCTGTTTGCAATTTCTCTTCGTGCATTTACTCTCTGTGGTATTTGTCGGTTTTCGTTCATTTACTCATTGTGGTATTTGTTGTTCTCAGTAAGTTTAGTTATTATTTCCAATTAGCCCACTCACGTCACACTTAGGAACTTGGAATCCATTTTTATAAACTGTCACATGAAGGGAACTGTCAACTTTTACGCTGCCGGTTGTTTGAGGTGCGTTTGAAAAATTAATTTGATAAGCGATGAAAGCGTTTTCTTCCAAGTGAAATTTCCAAGAACCTGTATTCACGATAGACTTGATCCGATTTGCGTACGACTTCACAAACTCAGAGAAATCTGCAATAGAATCTTTCAACGTGGATTCTTGAAGAATTCTTTGAGCACGTTCTTTTATTACTTTCCGACGATCCTCAGGATTGGTTCTGGTTGGGTTAGGTAGACTCGTAAGATACTTGAGTAAATTTGGGAAGATGGTAGGTACAGCGCCTGGTAGTAGAATTGGTCGCTCCCGAGGAAAAGTACGTCTAATTCCTTCGGCATCAACATAATTAAATTCCTTGGATATGTACTTCGTATCAAAATGAATTTCACATACTCTGGCACTTGATCCCGGTGTCCAACTTTTACGTGGTATCTTTCTGACCCATGCTTGTCGTTCCTTTTCATCAGTCGGAAATTGAAATGTAGGAATGTAATAATTCTCCTTTTCAGCAGTCGTGTAATTTGACTTACTTGTACAAGCAGTTACACAACACCTTGTAGGCATCTGTAATAATATTAGAAACCATCTGATAATAGTAGATTACTGTACAGTGGCGGTAAGTTGACGATAAACGACCAGCTACGAGTGCAGGTTTGCGGAACGAGTGGAGCGAGTGAAGCAACTGCACTCGTAGCTGGTCGTTTATCGTTAACTTGCCAACACTGTGCAGTACGCTATTTTATTTTATAGGCACTCGGTAATTTCGTGGACCTTCATTATACAGTTACATATTCGGGATCCATTATGAAAACAAATAATAATAATAGGAATCGATGAAACAGAAGATCGCGCAAGCAATACCGGTATATGATTACGAGCCGCTGACGGGCCGCCTTCGGCGGCCCTTGGCGGCTCGGCCTGCCGGCGGCTCCTAACAGACGCGAGCAGCTTCGCTGCTCGCGTGTTTTGCTCGCTCGCTTCGCTCGCTCGTTATTGTTGTTGTTACATTTTAGTGGGGTGGCTAAATTCCCCATAAAAACCGTGCATACGATAGAAATATTATAACTTTTTGTTCTTCAATTTATCTTCTTCGCTTAATTTTGGCCGCCCTCTTTTCTTTAACTGTGATTGATTTATTGTCTGAGCTTCTTTTCTGGCACTACGTCTCATCTTCTCCCTCTCTGCCCTCACTACTTTGGCAACTAATTTCTCTTCTCCACTTGACTTTGGCCGTCCCCTCTTCCTGCTTATACTCATATCTTGTGACGTTACATTTTCACCTGTAATGTTTGGGACGACGGGGAATGGATGTAATGTTTTTGTATTGAATAACTGGAGAAGATGAGGGCGCATAGCATGTTGCTCAAATCTAAGGTTACATGGATTTTGATTGAAGGCAATAGCTGTTGCGAAGGCAATTGCGTACACACCACAATCTCGACCATTTGTCTGCTTGTCCACAGTGCAATATTCCACCTCAAAACCACAGGGAAACAACCGATGTAAAAATGTATTCTGTGTATATGTTATCTGTTGAGAATTGCAACTGTCATAGACATACAGGATACCATTATTGTAATAAAATGTGACCCAATGTGAAATTTCATTCAGACGTTTGGTGGGTCTGGTCGGCAATATTTGAATGTGCCTCCCATTAAAGAGCTGTGCCGGTTTGATGTCGTCCCATAATCCCATCAAGTACACATTGACTGGGCAGAAATTAGTATTTTTACATACTATTTCAAAAAATGCGTTAATGAGATCCCCTGACAATTCATCATGTAGAATCTCATTCTCTACGCTACCGTCCGTCATACTGTTTGAAAGAAAAATATACAACTTCGAATGATACAAATGGAACAACTGTTGCGTGTATGAGTCTAACGTAAAATGATGCAACGCCGCGCCACGCGCTTCTATTTATATCAATCGTCGCTACTGCTGGATCATTTCGAGAGCATTCGAGAACTGTCAAAAAAACGGAAGGAAGAGAGCCTACTTCCAGAAACTACTCGAACGGTCAGCGAGAAACTACTCGAACGGTCAGGTTAACCGGTCGCGTCGTAGTTTGTAAGGTTGACCCGCCCTAACCACGCCCTAACGATGCGTAGGTAGCGCTTCAGATTTACCGAGTTTCCAATAGATAGCGGCACTTGAATTTTCGGCCACGCGAATTTTCGGCACGCGATTTTCTTGCGTCACTCGATTTTTTAGCGTCACGCGCGCGAGCTTACAGGTTTATATAATAGATACGAATACCTGCCGCCGTACGAATACAAAACAAACGAACCAAATACAATCAATGCCCGTCTATACGATTCACAGTGATGAACACTGCCGTCTGAGTACAAAGATTCAAAGAAGAACAAAACACATCGTTCATTCGAGGAGCTGCAGTAGCCCAGTTGGTAGAGCGACGGACCGGTGAACCAAATGTCGTGGGTTCGAATCTCAGCACAGCCACCTTCACAGAGCATGTAATATCTTCTAACTGCTCTAGTGAAGTAAGTAAAATTGTGAGCGACCAATCACAGCGACGTTACAACGCCACAACATGATTACCCGCGCCTACACATTAAACGGCCACTTACACGACGCAAAAAAGTGGTGTTTCGGAGTAGTTACCGAGTGCCTATAAAATAAATAATTTTCTAAACTGATACCCCGAAAACACCTTTCTACAGTTAAATGAAAACCGTGTTTTTCACCACTGTTACAGCAGTGGTGATAAACTACTTTTCCTTTCGCCACGCAAGGCGCGAAAGTAGAAAGCAATTTTTCACGATCCATGATTTTATCATTTTTCTTTGAAATCTCGATTTCTGATGAGGATTTTGAACTTTTCTGATCACAAAAATTTGTATTTGTCTTCAGCGTACATTTTCTTTCTAATTGATTGGTCAACGATCATTTCAATCATGATTTTCGAATAGAAAATGAAAAATACGCTCTCTTTTGAACTAGGTACAATACTTACATTTTCATACTATTTTCTACGTAGTTCAGTTTTTCCTTTTGTACCTCCTCAACTGAAGTCAATTCACCCATTGTTCTGTCGACGTAATTGATCTCACCAAATTGATGTTTTTTCAGTTCAAATTCTTTTTCCGAACAATAATAATTCCAAAGATGGAGAAAAAAAATTAGATACTTTATTTAAAACACAAACAAAAAAACAGGTAACTCACATAAATAAAAACAAAACGGTACTAGATAAAAATATGGTGCTCATTTTGGAATATTAATTGTAATATTACAATTTTCAAACTTTGAATTCCTAAAAATACTATCAAGATCAAAAAAACCTCTACCGGTATTTGTTCTCTTTTTTTCGGTTGCATTCCCACCAAACATTGGGTGAAAAGGTTGCTCAAATTCTTCAACCACATAATGTTCCAAACGAAACACACGAGAAACAGCTTGATCAGATTTAGAAATATTCTCATCAATGTTATTCGTTGATGGAATACCAGAAACCCGTGGAATAGAAATGATGCCATCGTGCTCAGGTTGATCGTTATTACATTCAAACACATCGGTACCAAACAAATGCTTGCGTGAACTAGGGTGGAGTGGGGCTAATATTGGACAAAAACGACTCTTTTGAAAATTTAACATGGTAAGAGAAGCCTTTTTACCGAAATTTTTGTACCCACCGATAGCCCAAAGTTTCAGCTTTCTACTGGAATGCGTTTAGAACGGACCGTCATTAAATTAATGCTTGCCAAAAAAAAAACCAGCTGTCCACTAATTACCCCTCAAAATTGGCCATTTATTGGACACAGCGGGGCAAACATTGGACATGTATTTACCCCCAAACTATGTCCTCTACCTTGAATCCAACACCGGAATCGAATTCTACAAGTAAAAAACTATATATATCGCCATTAAAAGAAGTGGGTAAGTGCATATTTCACTGAAAAAATTGAGAAGAGATCAATTGAAATTTATTCGGCACTTGTTTATCACAAAAAAATGTCATTAAAGTGAAAAAAGAAAGTAAATAGCACCAATAAGAACAGTTTTGGACCTGAGTATTAGGCCAACAGGAACAACGACAATAAAAATAGAAAAAAAAAACAGATTTGCTCTGTCCTAGCTTAATCTTTTTGCAATAAGTTTTGAAGCTTGTTCGCATGGATGTTAAATACTAAAGATCCTCGCGCATAAGGTTTTGGAGGAGTCAACCGTTTTATTACGTTCACCATACGAAAACTCTCTAATCGTTCTTGTACAGGGTACCGCTCTTCGTCAGTATAGCGATACACATAGCCAGTCAACTTTTTAGTGAATGAGGACTTCACAAAGCGCGCTTTTGGAACAACTTTTGTAACATTTTTGAACTGTCCAATGAAATTTTTTACTCTATGAGGGCCATCGTTGAATCGAAATACCAGCCAGTCACCAATTTCAATTTCATTCACCGTCTCAGACACAAGACCATCCTACAAAAGCAGAAAAAGAAATAAGCTAATAATATACCTAATAATAGTAATAGCCTAAAATGAGAAAAAATTGATAAGAAATGACTACAATTAGCTTACATCAACTGTATCAAAATAATCTCTGACTTCATCTTGCGGTAACACAAACTTCTGTTTAGGCGTACATTTCTTCAGTTGTGGATGTATGATCTCAGTTTTTTTGGAGGAAACTTTTGGCTTCGTCGGTGGGCTGCTTGTAGACGAGCTTGGTAAAGAATTACTCGCAGGTAGGTCTTGTGGAGGGTTTTTATTTTCCTGCAAGCAGAAGATACAATATTAGACATGGGCACCTAGCCTGAGCGTTTGATGAAAATCTCTTCAAGAAAAATAATACTTACATTAAGATTGGGCACAGCAACCAATTTTTTCCCATTCTTCCTCGAACTACGCTTGACAGCTGCCTTTTTCTTCTCAATTTCTTCAAGAAATTCTTTCGAGGAAAGGACTTTGGCACCAGAATCTACTTTCCTACGCTTTTCGACTGGAACAGTGCTTTTTCCAATTTTAGCCAAAAGCACTGCTTCAAATGTAAACACCGATGATGATGATCCACTTGAAGACGCAGATGTAGGAGTACTTTTACCTGAACTCGAAAATGGCGTGCTCACTGCTGATTGTTGCAGTGGTGTGTTTGATGTAGAGGCCGGAAATGTAAACACCAATGATCCACTTGAGGACGCAGATGAAGGAGTACTTATACGTGAACTGGAAAATGGCGTGCTCACTGCTGATTGTTGCATTGGTGTGTTTGATGTAGAGGCCGGATATTCTGATACATTCAATACCGATTCTCCAGGGGCATCTTCAGGAAGAGGGACCAACGGTTCATCTGGGCTAATACGAGCCTGTTTAGCTTCGGCTAGTTTAAGAGGATCAAGTCGCTTTGCTGGGTATTTATTTCGATTGGTAGGGTAAATACCTGTTGCCCTGAAACCGCTCACTATATTTTCTTTCTTCATCCGAGCAAAGAAATTGGCCATATTTGTTGAAAACTCGCTCTTAGACATTTTTCTTTGGTTCCTCATTTGAAAATTCAAAAGTTCCTCATCCCACTCATCTTTCATGGGTTTGAAACCACATCTGTCTAATGGCTGAAGAAGATCTGTAGTGTGAGCGGGCAATTTGAGAATACGAACATTTTCTTCTACAGCAAGGGTTACAGTTCTCACATCAAGATGGGAGACGTGCCCATCAAGAATCAGAAGTATAGGTCTTACATGCACAAGTTCCACAAATTTGACGAAATATTCATAAAATACGTCCGCTGTGATGAATCCATTTTCCCCATTCGAATAGAAGATGTCTGACATGGAGGAACCGTACCAGTTGGACCACAGATTCTTTCCTCGGAAAATGATTAAAGGAGGAAGGAATTCACCAACTGCGTTCGCGCAAGCTAAAACGCTTGTCATCTCTTTTCCAGAACCCATAATATTTCGATGGGCTGTAACCGATTCGTCCACAACTCCTCTGGTTTTCTTGGGGTCGTACAGAAAACCAGTCTCATCTAAATTATATTTATGTGTTCAGGTTTATCATGTAGATTCAATTCTTCAATCGCAGTTTCCAGTAGATCGTAGAAGCCATAAATTAAGAACGGGTTAGAAGTATTCACTCGCCGAGTATTTTCAAGCTGCTCCAATTTTTTTACTTTTAAGTGATTACGCTTGGCGAAACCACGGAACCAGTCCGGTCCAGGTCGTCCGTCTCGAAATGGTGTTCGCAAATCGTTCTCATTCACGTATTCCTGGACAAGATTCAAAACGGCTCTCTTACTCAAAGCAAATCCCCATTTCGCCATAACATTTAGTTTTTCAGTGAGGTCCTTTTCGGTATCCGACGAAAGCGCCTGTTCTCTGCCTCGAGGAGCACGATCTTCAGTGTCTTTTGTTAAGATCAAAAGGTTATCGCCCATTTGAAATACATTCCCTTCACCGCAGAGATTTTGAAAGTTCTTCAAACTCTTCATTCCCAGGCCAACCTTCTATCATGCTATAATTGTTGCACAGGGTGCACTGATCTTTCCTCGGTTTAAAAAATGAGAGAGGCGGATCCCAACTATTGACAATAGATCGAAATACAAAGTGTGAAACTGTATTATTTTCACCTGTCACTGAACTTTTGTACAGTTTGTATATTCTATTCATATTCAGTGTCGGTTCGAAGTACAATTTTTTACTGTTTTTTCTACAATAATGGGATGGTACTTTCGGAATTTTGATAATGAATCGCCGAACAGCTGAAATCGCTCGCTTTGGAGTCACCTGTACACTCAGCGTTCACGACATCATTATTCTCATCATCTGACTGACTATCCTGTATTACTATTTCGACATCTTCTACATCTAATACTACTTCTTGTCCTATTTCTTCAACGTAGAACAGGGATCCTGGTAAGAGAGCGTTATCGTCCATGCTTAAATTGTCCTCAATTTCTTCGATTGAAATGATTAAAATTACAAATTTCACGTTCCACTTTCTTTTGTTTCTTCTCAAGTGACGAGCTGAATTCAAGAGAACGTTTGGGTATATTTTGCGAGGGTACCGCGTCTTTTCTTAAACGTACAAATTTGCCTTTTCCCAATTGTTTCTTCTTGTTTCTTCCAGAAGGATTCACAGCAATCACAACTTTGTCCTTTCAATTTCATTCGTTCAGATCGTTTACAAACAGCTTCTCTTTGATATGGATACGTGGGTTTCCACTTTTGTGGTACATTTTCGAAATCATCAACTGCTGCTCTTTTCTGACGCCATTTAGCAAAGTAATTGTCAGCATCCTTCTTGGCTTCCTAAAGCAGTTTAAAATAACGTCAGAGCCGAGAAAGAGAGTGTTTTCACATAGCAGTACTTCAGTAACACTTACCTCCTGCTTCAAAGGCCACCAACTTGGCCACTCAGGCTTCCATCCTTGCCAAGGAGGATTATTCACATTATCCAAGGACTTCAACGCTCGATCTTTCTTCTCACTTAATGATAGTTTAATTGAGTGAGTCATATTTTTTCAATATCAGGTCTTCTTTTCAAATTCAAACAACATAAGGTAACACGCCCAGTGGTGGCCACATTAAGGATATTTTTTTGGAAAAATGTGAATAGCTCCTCCTCTATGGAACGAAAAGACTTTGGAAATGGCTTAAATTATAGAAGAGGGATTGCTGAACAAGGCCATGTATTATATTGCCTCGAAAGCTGTGTTTGTTTTTGGGGAAAAGAGGTCAATGATTTTTTTTTTTTTTTCAGCCAGTAGTGGACAACCGAAAGTTTGCAAATTCTAGTAGTGGACATCCAATAGTGGACGCTTCTATCTTTCACATTTTCAACGTAAATAACTTAGATGCATTTTAATAATTAGGTAACCAATTGTACTTATAGAAAAAGAAACAGTTTGAAACGAACGTACTGAGTAACTTAAGTAGGTAACAACATTTTGGTACTAATCATTGAAATCACAGACCGTAAGTTACTTATTACATAAGATTGAAAGTATAAATTCCGCGTCTACTATTTACATAATCAAGTTTACATACAATCTTTTCTGAAGGAATAGTTATGATATCATCTTCTCGTGGGAAAACGTATTCCTCTTTTAGTCCATTCTGTCTTAAAAATTTACATTCAAATTCATCATCTACAATGGAAAGAATTTGAGCATAAAAATATTTGATGATGGGTTTTCTAGAATTTGCATTGTATGTTAATTTTACGAGAATGAAATCATCTACCTCATATTTCACGGGGGTTTTGGGATTGTTTTCATTATTGCGTTCAAAATTCTTTGCTGCCAGTGCGGCGAGGAAGGTACGTGGAGGATTACCCTTACTAGTGCTCGTGTTTGGCACATTAATATCAGAGGAACGAGGTCGACCACACTTGCGAGTTTCTCCTTTTGGTGAAATTTTTTTTGTCAGCGCTTCATCAGTTACAAGTGAGTCAGGAGCTACTGGTAAAACGTTATCAGAAAATGGTGAGAAGTCATCATCCTTGCTCTTCTCTAACTCTGATTCCGATTCAAAATCTGATGCCAATTCCATTGCCAAATCCGATTCACTTTCCAATTCCGAATCTTTTTTCTTTCTTTGGGTCTTTTTCTTCCTCTGAGCTTTACCGTTTGAACGATTCTTCTCCTCTTGCTTCTTTTTCTTTATTTCTTCATTTTCTGTCTTTTTCAACAAACGTTTCCTTTTTCTTTCCTTGCACGCTTCTTCCTTCTCTGCTCTCTTCAACAATCGTTGTTTCTTCCTTTGCTCCAATCCATCCGCAAGTTTTTGTTTTTCTTGCCGCTCCTTTTGGTGATACTCCTGCCATTCTCGAGAGGTCAATGTGAATGGTAGTTGCTCTTTCACTTTCTTACCATCACCTACATTTTTTTTTTTTGAGCCACAGGCTATGGTAAAGTCCTCTTGAATGGCGATGGAATGGCTTTTGGTGCATTTTTCGGATTATAAGCAAGTAGAGGGGGTCGAGGAAGCTGCCGGTGACTGCAGTAAAGTTGGCTCACTAAACCAGAAGGTATTGATGATGATGTAATTTGAAAAAAATTATCAGGAATATTGTCAGGAAGAACTGTAGTGACAATCACGTCAGGGCCTAGAATCGTCGATGGAATATCAAGACTTGTAGTTGGTGGGTCATCATTACGGATCACATTAGAACTTGAAGATGAATTTCCAAGTGATGAAGAAGACATGGAGGATGAGTTAGTATCCTCGCGGAGTTTCTTCCAGAGTTGGTACAGGTGATCATCCTTGTCATGTTCAACGTCAGATTTGAAAAAGTTCAATTTTGTGGGACTGATCCTGGATTCCAAAAACTCCAAATGATTAGAAAGAGACGTTGAAAGTAATTGGTCAGTTTTGTCAGGAGCTATTTCCTCATCATCACTGTCTTCTGCCCAATTATTCGATTTTTTAGTCAGTTCCTTCAAATCGATTGCCTCTTTATCCCAGGGGCAGAGCCCACAGGCTCGGGACCCATTTATAACGACCGACGGCGGAATAGCTTTTAATACCGCCTCAAAAATTGGTGCAAAATCCTTCTTCATTACTTGGAATTCATCATGGTCCAACTTCCACTGTCGAACTCCATCCTTATACACCACTTTCATTGGACGAAATAGAGAAACATCACAGGGTTGTTGAATATGAGTCGCGTGAGGAACAAATGCTATCAAGATAATTCCATTTTCCGAACAAAATTCACTCAACTCTAGAGAAATGTGCGACGCGTGACCATCTAGGAAGAGTATGACGGGCAATGTGGTATTATTCTTCAGTAACCATGGATGGAATACGTTTGTGATGTATTCGAAGAAAGTACAAGAAGTCATCCATCCGCTATCTGGCGACCGTCCTATGCCCCAACTGTTCGGCACAGTGGCAACCAAGTCAGGAGATAGTCGCAAGTTCTTGAAGACAACCATCGGCGGCAGAATCAAACCAGAAGCGCACGCAGTACATACGAGGGGTGTACCAAAAGTCTCTGCCGCACCTCTCGAAAACATACTTCCACCCCTCCAAAAATTTTCAAAAAATTCACACACATTCCTGAGGATACCTTTATTTTTCAACATAATCGCCACTATTCTCTATACATTTTTGGTATCGCGATATCAATTTATTTAATCCGTCAGCGTAGAACTGTGTGCCCTTGGATGCGAACCACTTCATCACCGCCGTTTTCAATTCTCGTCCGGTCGAAAATTTTTTTCCGCCCAAAAATAACTTCAGATGAGGGAAGAGATGGTAATCCGAGGGTGCCAAGTCGGGGGAATTGGCCGGATGGTTGAATAACGTCCACCGAAACGACTCCAACTTTGCCGTTGTCATTCGAGATCGATGGCATGACGCGTTGTCGTGAAGCAAAATCACTCCCTTGCTCAAAAGACCCGGCCGTTTTCGTTTGATTTTTTTTTGTAGGTCATCGAGAATGCTGCAGTACACTTCCGAATTCATCCGACCTGCATTATCTCCATCCATCCAATGAACCGCGATGATTCCCTGCCCGTCCCAGAATGGGGTGCACAGAATTTTTTTGGTTGACCGATCGAGTCTGCATTTCTTAGGCGGCGGTGCTCCTTTTTTCTGCCACACCATTGTCGATTTTTTTGTAGTGGGTGTGACATACAGCACCCAAGATTCATCACCTGTCACAATTCGCGTAATCATTTCTGGATCACAATTGTAAGCGTCGAGAAAATCATTTGCCGCAGTGCTGCGAGCATCTTTCATTTCATCAGTGAGCAGTTTGGGGACCCACCGCGCGCAAACTTTGGATAACCCTGCTTCGGCTAGAATACCGGACACAGTCATCTTCGACACAACGATACAATGTTCCTGCTTCAGTATACGTGTGATTTCTTCTACCGTTCTTCTCCCGTTGCTTTCAACAATTGACAAAACGGCTCGCATTGCTTCGTCCGTGTTTGCATCACTCGGCCGACCACTTCGTTCGGCATCGTGAACGTTCTCCCTCTTCTCCACCCGAAATTTTCGAACTAAATCACGTACAGTACGCTCTGCCAACGCAGAGTTACCATAAACATTGTTCAATCGCATCACTATGTCCGAAACAGTGTTGTTTTCTGCGGCGAGAAAACGTACCACCGATCGCATTTCGCAACTACCAGACCCGCACGAAAGTGGCAACTCCATACTAAAAACTCCGGTGCACGCGTGAAACAGAACCGATCGCTACGAAACTTCGAATATACTGTCCAGTGTTGCCAGATCCAGATCTTCATTTTGTACTAGTGGTCCAACAGAAACGTACCAAATTTTGCCAAAACGTACCACCTACCAATTCCCGATGAAATGATTGAAATTTACCAGATTTGTACCAGATTTTTGGGAAATGTACCAGCTTTTGCAAGATACCTTTGTCTAAAACATATTATTTCTCCTGAAAGAACCTGATTTTTCTTCATAACATGTATTCAAGCAAAAAAAAAAAAAAAACGTTCTGGTACCTAGCTTTTAGCACTGTTATTACAAAAAGGTAGTGAAACGACTTCTTAATACTAAGAAAAGAATTCAACAAATCACGCAAAAACTTTGGAAACATTTTTTTAATTCTGGGTAGAAAAATTCAATCACTACGCAAAGTAACTTCAAGAGAAAACTTCTTAATACTAAATAGAAAAATTCAACGAATCACAAAAAATTTGGAAACATTTTCTTAATACTAGGTAGAAAAATTCAATCACTACGCAAAGTAACTTCAGGAGAAAACTTCTTAATACTAAATAGAAAAACGCACAAAAGTTTATAGAGCATTAGTTACTTTCATAAAAAGTAATTTGACCAGAGAAAGAAAAAAAAGATCGAGAACAGCGCAACATTTTCTTTTAACAAATAATGAACACAAAATTATATTATTATTCAGTTCCATACATAATGTCAGAGTTGAAATGAGACAGCATATTAGTTTTCTCAACATCAAATTCAAAGCAGCTGCACTTTACTGCTTTTAGCAAATTTTTTCCATGGAGGATTCCTCCCATTGTTTCTTCCTCCAACTTGTTCCTTTTCTTGGTCTTATTTTCTGTAATCATTGAAAATATTCGTTCCACACAGGC